>OV816023.1:47148589-48408558 GCA_929113105.1 Agrypnus murinus
ACACCAAATTTGAAGTGGTTTTTCTTATGGATCTCATAAATCTTCGCATAAATTGTCATCTTCGAAACAAACTTTAGTACAACTGTATATGTATATTCTTTAGTTTTAGTATATGTCTATGGCATATGATTTCATATTATTTTCTGTTTCGGTGTAAACAATAAGCAGAAAATTGCTCTTTAGGGAAGAGGGGGAACAGTGTTACACGTACTTCAGTGTTACACTTAATGTTTTTAGGATTGCTTTATATTAAACATTGTTCATATTTTCATGTTAGAAGTACTTTGGTGTTAACCAAGTGTAGGTGCATTTTGGTTAATATTCACTGATGGGTTTTTCTAGAAATTAAGCTATATATATTTTTTAATATCGAAAGTAATTATTTCAAGTAAAATACAATTTACTTCAGGATTAAATTAATTAAACCTAGATTATTAAAATTTATTTATAAGTAGTTTGTAAGCTTATTTACGCCGGAGAAGCACGAATTTAACCTCAAAACTGTTTGTGCCCTTATTAACTATTCGAGTATAGATTTTTGATGATTGGGGTACAGTGTTACAGTGGATAGTGGGGTTCGGTGTGACATTATTTATGTAACACTTATGCAGACAGTGATCAGTCCAAGTTGCATCTAAATGACAAAGATACATTATTCCATTCAAATGATATCGATGTTGGAAACTTTGTGGTAATACAAGAAGAGGCTACAATAAAACACAGAATTTTGTCAATTGGGGAAATTAAACGTAAAACGAATATACAAGTTAATCAAACTTCTAAATTCGTACGTACAACGCAAGAATATAAGAATTTTAAGTTGTTTTATTAACATTAACATTGTTAACCTTTTCTTGCAACTCTGTACCCCACTATTAGGATACAGTGTTACACAGAGCACCAAGTTAAATAAATTTTAATTTCTCTTTAAGTTGAAATAATCAAAGCAAGTTAAATGCAAACGTTAAAACAAGATTCGTAACTCTTAAACTATGAAGAGAAGAAATTTTAAAATTTTTATTTTGTTCTGAATTATATTAAAAAATATTTTTCGTGTAACACTGTTCCCCTCTACCCCTACATTAAAGGCAAGTTCTTCATTGATAATAAACACACTGTGAGTAGCAATAACCGTTTTATATCTGTACATAGTATATGCAACAGAAGTCCTTTTTAGTAATACCAAAATTTTAAACCTTTTTTATTTGTGTGTAACTTTAGTAAAGTGTTAAAAAAACGCTGCTTTGATCAGCTTCTGTTAGCGGAAATAACGTTTAACGATCAAACCTGTGCTAATGGATTTGTGCCTTGTTTGCTAAGTACTTTTGTTTTCGCTTCTATCTCAGTCCCTATGTTGATGTTGGCGAAGTGAACGCCAAAGCAATATTGCCCAATGTCTCCATTGTGGTTTATGAGGTAGAGTTTGATTGACATTCTGTAAACACTAACAAAGATTCCTTACTTTGGACCTGACGGTATGCCTTCATTAACTGGTTAACAATGTGCCAACGCACTAACAAGTCCACTACACATTCTATTTATTACATCTGTAAGGAAAACGACCAATTTTATCCACGTTTTTAAATCTGGAGAAAAATCGTCAGTGCTCAATTACAGCCCTATTTCAATTCTCTGACTGTTTGGTAAATTCTCTGATAAAATAATCTATGATATACTTTTCTGTAAAGTGAAAAGTTATATATCCATAACAACATGATTTCTTGTCTTAGAAATCGGTTGAAATATGCCTTATGGAATACTTCAAACATTTATATATTTAAAATACAAGGCTTATTTTGCTTCCAATTTATTTGAGACTTCCACTGGACCGATTTACGTAATTCTTTTTTATATTGAAGCTTTCGCTGTGTGGATTAGTCAACACTACTTCATTTTTATATTTTTCAATTAAATAAATCTAAAATGTTTATGTTTATCATATAGATGAAAAAACACTTTTTCGTAGATTTGGTATAGAATCCTAGAAAACAATATTTCTCAACCGGACTATTCTGTTTCTCTTCATAAATCTTCAGAGAAAGACATCCAATAATTTATTTATTAAATTTCTTATGTTAACTATTATTTACGGCGGCGCAAGAAACCTCAAACCACAAATGAAAGAAACATGGGGTTTTTCACAGGAATTTTAATAAATAAACAAAATGTGAATTGTTACTGATGATTCCATGTGTTTGTTGAATTGTTTAAACAATTTATTATTGTCAATTTCACACTGTCTTCAAAATACAGCTAGAGAGTTGTAGTTTTTCCTAAATTTTGCATTTTTAAAGTTCAGAATAACCAAATATAAAGCTAAACGATTAAATTATAATTGTAACAATTATTTATTGTTTAAACAAATTATTGTTATTATTTATCAACTTTTAATATAGATAGAAGTTTGCAGTTTTCACTGAATTTGACATATCTCCTCAATTAAATGAATCGTGTATAAAATTAAATATGAAATAGTAATTATAGCAATTATTTAAACAAATTATTATTGTATAAAATACACGGGAGACTTTTCGGGCTTTCGTGCACCCCTAAATATCATCCGATTTCAAAATAAAAAATAGGGTTACTTTTTTTTCGAGGTACCGTAATCCTAGTGGGTGAGAGCATAAAATTTGATACTTTATTACCACTCTACCCTACGGTCTAGCCTGTACAGATAACTGACGTTTAGACAAATCCTTGCATACCGCCATAGTTGTCCTTTACGAGTTTTACTAGATCGATTTACCAATTCTTTTAAAGCCAATTTTTAAAAGCATTATATGTAATCGATGGATTTCTATATGCTCGAGCCCGATTGTTTACTTACATCACTCGCTTTGTCACGTTTCAGAACTAAACATCCTCCCTCTACTTGCTTACCACGTCACCGATTGCTTGCTTACAAATCATCACAAACAATTCTTAGCCGAGTGCTATAGTATTTGATGTGGAGCATTTTCACGAAATCTGATACGAGTGTTTGTCTCTGTCTATCCGTTTTTTCGGATTTTTTTAATTTTCATTTTAGATTCGAATATTTGACGAAAAAGTAGAATAAGAATGACTGAAGAATCCACTAGAAAGTTAGTATATTAAGCATATGCTATATGAAGTCAATGTAGAATTCCCGTATGTATGTAGAATAAACGGGGAGAGAGGAGGCTAAGCTGGGAGAGAGGAGTGCTAAGCAATGGTTAAAATTTTCAACTGGTCCTGTTTGGTTGCGTTTATTTAAATAATCATTCATGAAAACCCAAGGATTGTAATCGCACAACGTTATGTAGTAAATATAAGGAAATCCTTCAATTAATTAGCCTTTTGACCGGCATGTCTTGACGGGGTTTCCCTAGTATATGTATTAATATCTATTTTACAGTTATAACATTTTCCTTACACTTATATCCTAATACTAATTATCTAAATCGCGTATCATATATTAAAGATCTAGGTATAACTTTTGATGCTAAAATGATATACAGGGTAAGAAGTTACTACGCGTAAACTTTAAGGGGTGATAGAAATGAAACGGAGCAAAAACTTTTTACTATCTTAATTAGCTCGAGTTATTTAGAAAAAAACATCGCCATATGTGACAACCTTGCTTAAAAAGAATCGCATTTCACAGCTGAAGCCCCTGACCTTGTTTCTGAATTAAAATCGTTTAGTATAAACAAACCGATCAGCTTCGTTTATATTGTAGCACACTTATTGGATGATGCAGCACTTGTTTTGCTGTACAAGCGAAAATAAGCACGTTTGCTATATATATATATATATTGCTTTTTATTACAAAAGGTTGATGCTCTGTCTCCAGTAATTTAGGTGGAAATTACCGATTGTATTTCTAACAATTTCAAAGTATAAAACAATTTGAAAATAATATATATATTTTTTAAATTTATTTATAACTAGATCAGCAATCGCATTGCTATACATGGCTCTGTTAGATGTTCAGCCGCAATCCGAACGAGTTTTTGCGGCGTTTCGTTACCGTAGACGAAACATGGATCCATCACACTACACCAGAGACCAAGGAACAATCAAGACAAACCCACTGTCTCCGGGTGAACGTGCACCAAAGAAGGCCAAGGTGGGTCTGTTGGCCAACAAGGTCATGGCCACAGTTTTTTGGGATGCACGCGGTGTCATTCACATCGATTACCTTGAAAAGGGTAAAACGATCACCGGCGAATATTATTCAGAGCTTTTGGGCAGATTCGATATTGATTTGAAGCAGAAACGACCACATTTGGCCAAGAAAAAAGTGCTGTTTCATTAAGACAATGCACGGGTGCACACGTGTGTAGTCACCATGGCAAAAATCCATAAATTGGGCTACGAACTGCTACCCTATCCAGCATATTCTCCAGATTTAGCCCCATGTGACTATTTTCTGTTTCCAAACCTGAAAAAATGGCTGGGCGGTAAGAGATTTGGGTCGAATGAAGAGGTCATCACTGAACCAAACGCCTATTATGAGGGCCTTGAGAAAACCTATTATTTCGAAGGAATAACAAAAATTGGAAAAACGCTGGACTAAATGTATCGAGCTAAAAGAAGACTATGTTGAGAAATAAAACGCTTATTTGCCGAAATAAATATCTTTTATTCAAAAAGTCACTGACTTATCAAACCACCCTCGTAGCTAGACAGTCACCTTCAGAACAGAATTTTCTAAAAAGTAAAGTAAGAAACTTGATAAACACAATCTGACAGAAGATAATTTTTAATGTTTTTTTTTTGTTTTTGTTCATGAAAATTCTTGGCCAACTGTCTGAGAACATTGTTTTTAAATTTTTAAAATTTTTGTTTTTAATGAAATTTTATATTTAAGCTTTTTGGGCAATTCTGGACAACCTTCGTTAGCAAAATGTTTAGATAAAAAAATGCCTAATATAATTTTTGGATTTTTTTCCGTTTATTTTGGTATCGCATGTAGCTTTGCATTTGAAGGGGGTGAATGGTTTTTTGATCAAAAGTAGAGCATAATGAGTTCTATCTTTGAGGAAAATTTGGTTGAAATTCGATAAAAAATAAACATATAAGGGAGGTGCCGCCTAATTTGCGACACAATGTATATGCAAATCTTTTATTGCTCTGTATACAGACTGGGAACGCATGGGCTTGATATGGGCATTTAAAAGAGTTCATAAAAATTTTCTTTAAACTATCTAACATAATGTTTCACAAGGAGCGTACCGCTACTTCAATTTCACTAAGTCTGTTTCTCTTTTAGGTTGTAAACTTTTGATTTATTTTTAATTTACAATATACGGTTAATATTGTATAATCACATTATCTTTCTGGAATTTTTTCTTAGTCGCAGATGTTCTAAGGTATAAAACATTAAACAAATCAATAAAATAAATAAATAGCATGGAACAGTAAAAAACATCTACAATTTTATTTTATTTATGTATATAGCATAATTCCGTAATAATTACATAGACAAACCTATCAGCCAACACTGAATAATAGCATTTTAAAAATTAATAATCCTGCTTGACTTAAGTTTTAAATAAGTTAGGTAAAACTTAATTAAAGTCAAAAGGTTTTCTAGCCGTATTTGGAAATTGGGGTTATTAATATCCAAATTTAATTTCATTCTTCATTTTTACTGCTTCGTGACAAAACTTACCAAGTTTGAATATTTTGTTAATGGAGTTCACCCATGTATTATTTTAGATGTATACGGCGTACGCTGTCATTGTTCGTATTCCGCCGTGTTAATCTTAGAGCTAAAAGCGTTAGAGACACATTTGGCGAAGGGAAAGCCAGCGTTGTAACATTTATGGCTCTTATTTTCTCGAAGTTTCACTGACGATTACAAATTATATTTTTAAAAGTGATTGTAACAAAGGAGAAATTTTAGCTGTTGTGGTTATGTTTCCATTATTCTGCTTGAAATATTTCTTATTTATCAGAATGTACTAAACTTGCTTAGTATTAGATTAGTATTATCGAATATAAGTCGGCAATTTGAATCGAATATCTCCAATTTATTTAATTTTTAGCTGAAACTATTTCTATAGAACATCTAAAATAAGACTGGAAATTGTGTTAACTAGAACAGATGCAAGATCAAACCAGAAATAAAGTTATAAACAAAAGCAATCATGGCAAAAGATAATAAAATGTCTTACTTGACTCCGGAGTCCGGAACAGCGTGCCATAATCCAAGTTTCTTGCTGAGGAAGTTATGTGTACAACAGTCTGATAAAGGACTAACTCAATTGGAGGTCGTTATTCTGAATGTGCATCTTCGAGTTTAAAGTCCTTGTTTGAGCTGAGACAAATCTTTCAATCCAACAAATTTCAAAAAATATCAGTGTGAATGTTTTTCTGTAAAAATTACATTCAAGTATTTCATTATTAGTAAGTTATGCTTTGTGGTCTATTTCAAATAATTAATTAAAACATGATTTAATGAACTACCCTTCCTATACCAGTTTTGGTAAACAAATATTTTAGGAATGCAAGAGTTTTTAATTAATAATTGACATATTAAATTTAAAATCAATGAAGCAGTAATAATTAAATGGTGCGAATTTTATATCTCTGACCGTGAAAATTTTCTCCATATAAAACTCGTATGTTCAATTATTAAAATAACACTTTAAATGTATTAATATTCCTTATAGTAATGCTACCAATCTTACCTATTTTGACAACTTGTTTAGAAAGATCGAATTACTTCTTAAACAAAATTGAATAACCTCATTTGCATTATGTGATAATAAGTTTATTTATTAATAATGTCAACAAAAGAAGACACGTCGAACTTATTGTTAAGAGCAAAGAAGAGGGATACATCGTGTAAATTGTTTTTTAACGTACAAGGTGTTGTTATTCATATTAATTAATATCGCGCGGAATTTCTAAAATTATGTTTTTGTCTAGTAGGGCGAAATAAATAATTATTTTCTTATTTTTGTTAAAATATTTATGCAATTTCGTTAATAAAACACTCAACTTTTATTGTTGTAGAACATACAGTAACTTCACAAACGTGCATTCAACAATTCACAGCAAATGGGCAAAACTTCATTAGGTTCATTCAATACTTCAGGATTTAGAAAGCTGTCATGTAAGATTGGTTGCATAATTGTTACGAGTGTCAATATACTTGACGTGTTACTTTAATAATTGAACATATATGTTCAATTATGAACACTTTGTTCTAAAATTTTTGTAAGATCTCTATATTAAACGTACTAGCAGTGCCCCACAGTTGTATACAGTATGACCAGATAGATCTGATGATGGCACTGTACAGTAGCAGCTTATTTTTAATTTTTAATTGCGATTTCCTGCACAAGAGCCAGTACATTTGGTTAAATTTGATCCGAAGTTGCCTTCTTTTGGTGAAGATACATATTATACGTAAACATTTACGCCAAGTGAGTCGTCGGTCCAAATGCATACTAGATATTTTACGTCTTTTGTTTGTTGAATGATGATGTCATTAAGAGTTGCTGTTGGGCACGTACCTCTTCTTGTGATAAATGTAACATGTGACGATTTGGAGTTGTTAACTTGGAATTTCCATTTCCTCAACCATAAGTAGAGTATTCTGCAGGTTAGCAAATACAACAACGGGGTCAGTATCTGAACCTAGTATGGCCATATCGTCGGCAAATGTTGCTGTAGTTGTTAAATTGATTGTGGGTATGTTAGCTGTGTAGAACGTGTATAATGCTAGGCCTAACACACTGGCCTGGGGAATACCAGAGAAAATATGGTGGAATTCAGACAGCTCTTTCCTTACTTTAACCGAGAATCATCTGCCTTCCAGGTAGGATTTGATAATTTCATAAAACTGATGTAGTAACACTTTTTTAAATTTATGAATTTATGACATAGACCTTCATGTCATACGGTGTCGAATGCCTGTTCGATATCTAGGAACACCGAGGAGCAATGCTTTTTGGATTCCAGGTCATTGTTTATCTTGTTAACGATGATGTACCTGCTCTATTGTACTATGTTGGTCTCTAAAACCAAATTGATGGTTGGGTATGAATTCTCTTTTCTCAAGTATTGGCCTGAGTCGTTTCAGGAATAGTTTTTCAAACAACTTTGATAATGCCGGTAACAAGCTTATGGGTTTGCATGATTCTACATTATTTAAATTCTTCCCTGGTTGCGGAATCGTGATTATTTTAGCTACCTTCCAAAGGCTAGGAAAGTGTTTTATTTTCAAAATGGAGTTAAACAGAAACTTGTAGCTCACAGACATTTGTGTGTTACCTCTTGCAGAACTTTACTAGTAACTAGGTCCCAACCAGGCGTTTTTAGGATTAGTTTCAGTTTAAATGGTTCGTTCAATTTCTAGCACTGTGAAGTTTTTAATAGGTAGTTGGAACGGAGCTTCTAGAAAATTAGAGATTTCATTTTCTTCATTCGCACTCAGTTGTGTAGGAAAAGGCTTAAACACATTTTCTAGATGATTAGCAGAAGATCAAAATCATTTCCTGCCCAGTTACCGTTTTCATCTTTTACGGGTGGTACTGCCTGTTGTGGACGCTTCATTTCGCGGGTGACTTTTCACAATGCATAATCAGTAGCTTCCGCCGCAGTGAGGTCTTGAGTAATTCCTTGAGGTCTTGCTTTGCTTTGCTAAACCTTCTTTTGTGTTCTGCTGAACTCGTTATTTGACAACGTTTGGGTATCTTGCGTTTATCGGCAACTCTTCGTTAATTATTAGTGGACATACTTTTTCGATCTGCGTTGCATGGGCGTCAGGACTTGCTTGCCAAGTAGCTTCTTGTATTAATTTTTTAGTTCGCTAGCTGCGTTTTCTATGTCTTCTTTTGATTTTAGTGGTATATCCAAATTAATCATTTCATTCAAATGCGTTATGAATATATTCCAGTCAGCATGTCTTGAATATGTTTTTGTTGTATTTGAGGATATATAGTTAATATAATAGAGGAGTGGTCCGAAGACAGGTCTAACGACGTTTGAATCTTGAATTGTCTAACGTTTATGCCTGTAGTGAGTACAAAGTCAATGACATCAGGTATCTTCCGGGGGTCGGCCAGTAAGTTCTCCCGTTGCCAGGCATGTTAGATTATAGGTTTTTATTGCAGCAAATAACTCTCTTCCTTTTGTTGTAGTAAGTCTTGTAATAGTTGAATATTTTGATGTGTGATTTATCTGAGAGATGTGCTTTGGAAATTAACATAACATCAATTTTGTTTAGCTGTAGAAAGTACGAGATTTCCTGTACATGCTGGCAGAGGCCATTGGCGTTCCATATTGCAATTCTGAGTAATTCAGTCATTAGGCTAATTTGTTGATGAGAGTGGTTAACAGAGCTAGCATCGTACTGCTCCATTAATCTTTTTATCATCGCTTGTAGTTCCAAAAATTAATTTGTGTTTTGAGATGTAGTCTCTGTGCTAGTTTGGTTGCTGTTAGGATACTGCCTATCATTGACATTTTTTGTTACCAATTGGGTGTACGTTACTCCAGACTGTGCTATACTGGTTGGGATATTATTAATGCCGGGTAGAGCTTCTGTTGCCATTGTTTATGAACCCAGCACCCCCTATAGTCAGCAAAGTAGTTCCCGCAACAATTCACACACTTAACTTAGTTATTTTTTTCTTTCCTTGGACAATTCTTTGTTGGGTGATTACCCGCGCATTTAACGCACTTATACGGTTGGTAGCATGACCATATCTTTGACACTTGGCACTTTCGGGAATTTCTCTTTTCACATGTGGTGCTTCGAACTGTACTACATAGTTCTGTAATAATTTGACATTGTATATATTTTATTTTTATCTTTGGCCTGGAGATCAATGAAAAGCATAGATAG
Organism: Agrypnus murinus; assembly: GCA_929113105.1. Lineage (NCBI taxonomy): Eukaryota > Metazoa > Arthropoda > Insecta > Coleoptera > Elateridae > Agrypnus > Agrypnus murinus. The sequence goes on from OV816023.1 coordinate 47,158,419, forward strand.
AGGAACATTCGAAACGTGGTGTTTAATATTCCATGTGTTAAGTTATGACCAAGCTTTCCTAATTCTTCTTTTAGTGAATTAATATCTGATTATGGATGAAGATTTTTAGGTACTACGCGAAAATCTCTGTCTTGCTTCGGTTTAAACGTCTGAAACTCAGTGTTACGCTCTTGTAAAGCTTTAACGATGGAGCCATAATTGTCTTGAGCATTTGGTTGAATTTTGACTTGATCGTTGTTAGTTGATTTGATAGTATAAGCGTCTTTCGCTAAATTTTCGAGCATTTCCATAAGGGGTTTGATATTCTTAACCCTAGTTACAAAGATTAGCGGTGGTTTTGGTGCATTATTGTTATTTGTTTCTTTGCCTTGTTCCATTCCTTCGTCTATTCTTAGTCTTTCATACATGTCTATTACTAGTTGGGATAGGGCTATTCAACCAGTAATCTGCATCACTGTCAGTAGCTGCCACTTCGGGACTATGTATTCTTTTTTATTATTGTGATTCACTATTTGCCATTCGTATTCGTTTTGTGTTACTAGTGGTGGGAATTATGTATTTTGCTATTTGTTGTTGATTTGTCCAAGGTTAACTGCGATACATAGTATTTTGCATACTCATTGGTTATATTGGCTGTGTTTAAGGTCTTGGTTGTTGCGTTACTTGATTTTGGGAATTGAGATTATAATCAGGTGGAAATTAACCCCTTTGCCGGGAAATATAAACATATTCTGGCATTGCAGTTATTTGGGTGACAAGAAAAGATAGCTCTAAGTGTACCCATCGCGCTTGCATTTGTGAATTATATAGTAAATTATAAAAGCTTTCATTGTTTTTATTGTAATTTAGCAATAATAGTAATTATTATTATATTAACAATTATATAATAGTGTAAAAAATTAATCAATTTTACGTTAATTCAATAACAATTTTATAATAATTTTATATAGTAATAATAACTAAATTATGGTAATTCACCTCTTTAGGACAACGGTAGAAGATCTGGCTTAGCAAGCAGATGGCCCAGGGTTCGATTCCCCACCCGAGTAATAATTTTTCTATACAGATTTGCATTCAAAATATAATTTAATGTAAAAAATTAATTAAACAAAATAAATTAACCTTTATCTGAAATTTATAACTTTTATATTTCAAATAATCAATAATATATTGCACTGATATATTTTAAATAAAATATAGTATGCCCACCGTTCCAAATAAAACATAAATTATGTACGGTGGATTAAAATAAAAGTACACCACAGATATTTTTCTTATTCCAATCAGCCAGCTCAGGGTTATTCGGTTAAGCATAAATTGTTTTACGAGACTCTTATTAACTCTTATGCCTGGAAAAGAAGAAAAACTTAAATTGCAAACACTAGGGCTACTGCAAACTGGACAACCACTGCTAAACTCTAAATTCAAAAAGAAAGAAAACTGGATGCTTGTATATGCATCAATTAAACACATAAGTAAGTTTAAAAACACATAAACTTTATTTAATAAACAAAATGAAAATTCAAATGAAAAGTCAATGGCAAGAAATGTTGTTCAAATTAATACAATTTAACAATTGGGAAATAAATTCCCAAGCTTGCTCAAATGTGATAAAAAGTTGTAATAGCCTGACATAGGGCCAATACGGTCATTCACTTGAGCAAACCAACACAAATCAAAAATTGTTTACAAATAAAACTCAATATCTTAATGAAAAAATAAATTGAAATAAAAGAAATTGAATTGTTTTATTTAATTGAAGAAAAATAAGTTCTTAAAAGAACCTTTAAGACTAAGCAAAATAAATTTAAATTATTAAGGATAACTTTATAAATTTAATATTGTCAATGAAATTAAAGAACCCTTTTATTATGACCAACCTGGTATAAATTGTTAAAAAATAAATTCCTATAAATAAATCCTCAATTGGTATCACTGTGACAAAACCTGTCAGCTGATTTCCTGTCTTTAAAACATCAATACGTAGATCGATGAAGAAAAATAAATTCTCCCAGAATTTATTTAAATAATCGCGTTCACTTTAAATAATTATGGAACAACACTGAAATCTTCTTTAAACTTTTGAGATTGTTCAGGTAATACTTTAATTTAATTCAAATTCCTTTTATATATGACGTTTACGTCAATCACATGGTTAAAATATCTAACCTCAATTTAAATTACAGATTTTTATCCGGAGTCGGGCATAGGTTTTGCCGTGAACGTTTTGTCGACTGCCTTTGTTAAATTTGGCTCTAACTTATATAGATTTTGTTAAAACAAAAGCCTGCACTGACATTTTTCCAAAACAAAAACAAATCACGTAAGGTTGATGACGTCACTAACCCGCACAGCTGTTCATAATTATCACGAATCTTAATTCTAGGTATCTATCTATTACAGGATTGTAGCCCTTAAAACAAGGATTAAAACAATGTAAACACTTGTATCCCAAAATGCATGGTAATGAAGATACAAGACGAAAACGGTTGACAATGTACAAATCTCGTTATAGCTTAATTACATACAAAATTGGAATAGAACAGGTTTATCCTTTACAAAATAGATACATAATTACACAATACAGCTAATACATATAAATTCTCCACAGGAACATCTTTACAATTTACACAAACATAATTTTACAGTGCGATACTACATTGAATTAACCAATGAATGCATTTGCAAGTTCCAGCTTAAATATTAATTCAAATAAAATCAAATTATGATCAGATTGTCCAGCATACAGTTCTCCAAGTGTTAACATAAAAACAGTGGTGAGAAAAAATAGGATAAGAGTCAATAATCGTCACAATGAAGCAAAACGACAAGATTAAAACCTTCAATAATAAAAATGGTCAGAATTTTTATACCAAAGTTTAAAAACTAATTGTACTATATAAGTCATAACAAGATTGACCTGTATTATCTGTTTTCAGTTAACTAATAGCGCGAAACTGAGTTGGTCTCCTGGAAAGTAGAAAAATTTACCCTACGTTAATGATCGTAGCCTCTAAATTTAAATACGAAGATTACTTCTTCTTTACAAGTGGAAAATCCATCCCAATATGTAACTTAGGTTGCATAAACGTGTATTATGATAAAACAACCTAACTGATTGATATCCTTTTTTAAAAATATGAAACCTTTTATTATGCATAAGAAACTTAGGTTATGTTTGCATGAAATTTTTATTCTTGATTTCTAATTTAAATATGGATGAGCCTAACTGTGACCCTATGTGTAACCTTTATATTAATTATGCCTATCACTTAGCATGTCCCTCTTTTATTTTAAATCTGATATGTGAAATATTTGTTTTCACGTTTACGATCTATCGTTGATAAAATTTTCAATGAGGTGATCTGATGTCACCGCAATATATCTATAGCGTTGTAATAGAACTACTGACCGTGCAATATAAATCCGCACGGTCATTTCCATTCAGTTTGGAGATTGTGAGCAAAGTCATTCTCATAGTTACTAGACTAATCTAGACTGCGAAATGTGTAATTTTCTATAGTGGTCGTAGATAGAATAGATTTAGATGTTAATAATTATTTGAAGAGAATGAGAAAAGTGATTAAGTATGCAATGAAAAAATTAGAAATGACACTTATATTATATTTTTTAAACGATACTTTTAGTATTTTAACTACATGATAAAATGGGGGCCCTTCATTTGCGTACTGCTTGCGTTATACGTATTAGCACTCGTATTGCTGTTACAGTTATAACAAAACTGTTATGTTTTAATGAAGTTGTCAGATGTCTGAACAAACTTTGCTATATTTCCATAATTATCTTTACAAAGCGTGAAAAGTATCATTAACTTTGACAGATAGGAAGTTCTAATCATTATATTAGTCAAAAGTAGTCACTGACTGGAGAGATTAATACATGCGTAAAAATATTTACGAATTTATAACAGGATAAATCAATAGTAGTACCTAAAATATTATAGTGAGGGTGTAAATGCGGATACATCAAAGATAATCAATTTATTGCTTGTTGATTCAAGATGACGTATCTCTACAAATATTCAAAAAAGCCTCCCCTGTTTGTCTTAATCAATTTACAGCTGTATAGAACAGTCATTTATATACAAAGAAAAATGTCTTGACTTAACGGATTATTAGCTGTAAATGTTACCGCATGTTAGCAACTTCGTTAAAAAGATAAATTGGATTTTTTTTATAAAAGGAAAAATAGTTAGGTATTTTCTTTTGCAATAACTGAATCAAGAAAATTTAATAAACATGAAAATATATATAAAGATATTTAAATATTTCAAATTTTTAAATAAATTACTAGTTGCGATATTTTGTAGGTATATTTATTATTGATCTATTAGATGCTTCAAACCTTCCATTAGCTGCTACACAAATTATAGACAGTTTTTTTTCCCACGGTATTAATAAATTAAAATGACTATTATGTATCATAAAAATTATGACAGATCCTAATCACTTGACAAAATAAACGGCTTTTTGCAGTATCTGTAATTTTACTGTAAAAACCCTTAACCGTTTGTCTCGTAAACAATCTGCCTGAGTACTTACCCGTTAGATCTTCATGCTAAGGACTCGTTTAACAAATACAACAATCTTAGATCTATTGTAAAAGTATTAAGGTGAGTTGTAATTTGTATTATTTATTGTACTGAAATTTACCGTGGAAATAAACCAGCTATTCTTTAATATGAGTGGCCGTGAAAGCTTAAATCTGCAAACTGTACCATCCAAATTTTGTGTTATCAAGAGTTTTAGTCTTGTACTTGAATTGTATAGTGCGGTACTAGAATTGTCTAATCCGATATTATCATTGTATTATTCGGTACTATGCAACTCTGATGTTATATTATAGCCAATAGCCTTGGTAGTGTAGAAACTAGCGTGCTCTTCTCTGACCCAAGCGGCCCGGGTTGGACTTCCGGTACCGGCAGATCTGGTTAAGATTTTCTACAGTTTTTCTTAGCTGTAACACAAATGTGGGATTTGTGCTAATACCATCCGTTAAGTTGCTGCAGCCGCACGTTAGGCCTGCGTAATAGTAATAATCGACCCTCTCTCCCGCACAAGCATCATAACTTCTGGGACCTGCTTCGCTAGCTAACTGGCAGTAGCAATTATTATTAATATTGGATTTTACCAGTTAATGAAGCCTAAAATGCTTATATAATTGAGTCAATTAATTATATCAAGTTGATTATAAATTACTAGCTTTAGAGAGGATGGTCTCCTATCTTCAATCAGCCTCCCCGAACTTCTCGCACCCTCATCTTTGCTCTCACATCCTTTTTCACCTTTTACCACCTTCATCCATCCTTTTCCACTCTTTTTTACCCCTTCACACTCCTTTCACCATCTATCACTTTCTCACCCTCTCCCACGGTCTACCACTTCTTATCAGCTTTTCTCTCACCTTCTTTTACCGTCTTCTTCACTTTCCAACCCTTCCTCGCCATATTTCACCCTTTACCACTCTCTTCCATCGTCTATGACTCTACTACCCTCTATCGCCCTCTCCTACACTCTATTACCTTCTGCCACATTCTATCAGCCTATGTTACCCCCTCTCACCCTTTCGCAAACTTTTCGATCTTCTCCTTATTCTAACCCAATTTTCTTAACCTCTATTGCCTACTCTGATCCTCTCTCGAGAGTAAAAAAAGGCTATGGGAAGGTGAGAGAGAATATTAGAGGGCACCCAAAGTGAAAGAGGGCGAGAGAGGGTGGGAGAGGGTGATAGATGATGAGAGAATGTGAAGGAAGTTGAGAAAAGATGGGGGGCTGAGAACAGGTGAGAAGATGTGATAGAGAGTAGAAGTGGATGGGAGTGAATGAGAGAGAGTGGTAGAATGTGAAAGAGGGTGTAAAAATAAAGACGTGATTGGAAGGTGATAGGAGAGGGTAGGGGAGGGTGAAAGAGGTAGTAGAGTGGGTAAGAATAAAAGAGTCTAGGAAATAGTAAAAACGGGTAATAAAGGGTAGGAAAGTGTATCAGACGATGAGAATAATAGCATCTACCCTCCCGTATCCGTATCCCAAGACAGTCAAAACTCCAGTGTTTCACCAAGCTTTACTCAGCTTTAAGCTAAGCAGAGAACTTTTGGTTACCGTTGTTTTTGTTAATAGCAATCCTCTTGTCGGCTGATTTTTCAGAAAATTTCAATTCTTCTGCCGGAATGAATAACGATTCGCTTTTCGATGTTCCGATAACTCTCTCGTCATCCCCGTTTGCTTTGACTAAAGGGTCACTTTGGCAGGTTAAGACGCCTTTCAAAAATTATACCTTGCCCCCCTGCATTATGATCCAAATACTTCGACGTCTCAAACATTGATCTGTCTGTTGACATTCAACTCGAAGAATCTTTTCAAAAATGCTATTCCTCGTCATACAATCTGGATATTTCGGCGTCTACACAACTCTCTCATAGGTTGACCATAAATAACAAAGGCTTGTATCCCTTGCAATATAATACGGATATTGTGACATTTCCAGACAATCTTGTCAGCTGGCCTTGACTAAGATTTCACTTAGACAGCCCAAACACACTTTTCAAAAACTTACCTCTCTCCCACTGTATCGAACTGTTGAGTATCGAAATATTTCCTGCCGGTTGACCTTAAGTAAAGATTTACTTTGACAATTGGAACAGACTTTCTTATTGACTGCTGTACTCTTTTACAGTGTTGGAATTTCCCTGCTGTACTTGTGTTGTGCGTATCCAGTGACCACAAGTACAGGGGACCTACAGCTTAAGGTGGGCTTTGAATTCACCCCAAGTACACAGTATTTGGATTTCGTAAAAGTCTTAATTTTCGGAAAATTTCTTGAAAAAGTATACCCTGGTGATTTGTTATTGCCTTCCGAGGGAAAACGATTTTTAAAAATCCAATGATATATTGCCCGGCGACACAGTTGAAAGAATTTTAATCGTCCCCCACTCTCTTTTTTTATATAGTCTAAGTATTTCAACGTCTCGAGAACTCTCTCACTGGTTAGCGCTAAGTAAATGTTCGCTCTAACAGGTCTAGGGGACTTTTCGAAGATTTCCCTTCCCCCGGCTTTATGATCCGGATTTAACCTAAATTCTACCTCCCGCTCCCTTTGGTTCATCTCTTCTACACGGTCTGAATATTTCTACGGTCCGAAAACTCACTTGTCTATTGGTTTTGACAACAGGTTAACTTTCGTAGATCAAAGACAGTTTTCAAAGTCTACCTTCCTTCAGGTGATGTAATCTGGATTATTTGGCGTCTGAAGAATTCTCTTATCGGTTTACCATTACTTCGTTTAGGGTTTACCACGTTTAGGGTTTTCTTTGGCAGGTCAAGAGGGCTTTTCGAAAATTGTACCCCGTTCCCCTGTAGTGTCACTGGAATATCTCGTCGTGGAAGTCCCGAAACCTCTTCCGTCGGTTATTGACAAAAGATCTGCTTTGGTAAGTTAAACAGATTTAAAATCTTACCACCTCCCCCCTGTCATATAATATTGATGCTTCTCGCCTGAAGAACTCTCATATCGGTTGGCGCCGACTAAAGTTTCACCATGAAAGGTAAGAAGCTTTTTAAAAGTTGTACACCCTTCCCGTGCATTATAATCGGAATGTTTCAACGACCTTTGGCAGGTCAAGGCTTTCAAAAAGTGTACCTCCCTTTATTATGATGCAAGTATTTCGACGCGGAAATTCTCCTGACGGTTGGTTTTGGCAATGTTGCTTTGGGAGATGAACGGGACTTTTCAAGTATTACTCCGCCTATATATATGATAACGATATTTTGACGCCCCAAGATTATTTTGGCCTTTACGAAAGGTTCACTTAGGCTGGTCAAGGACACTTTTTAAAAATCTACTCTCTCCCCCGTGCAATATAATCCAAATATTTTAGCGTATTCAAAAAATTTCTATCGGTTGCCTTTTCTATCTGGAAGTTACGGCACCTGGAGAATTTCTTTGTTGGTTTACCGTGATTAAGTCAAACTTAAATTATAAGTCAGACAGGTTTTCGAAACGCTTCAAAGAATGTAACCTCCCCTTAAACCCTGCCATATGCTCTGAGTATTTCGGTGTCCCGAGGACTTTCTTGTTGGATCGCCTTTACTAAGAGTTTGCTTTCGGAGGTCAACTATGTTTTTCAGACAAATTTATAGTTGCCGAAAGATTTTCATGTGTTTTAATGGAGAGCGGACCAAAAGTGTGGCTTATCAGATACCCTTCTTTCTTATAACTATTAATACGTTTATGATTATAGATAATATGGATCTATATAGTTATTCAGTTCGGAATTAACTTAAACAGTAGTTTAGACCGAAAACTTCAAATATATCAAACTATTAAGAATAACACCTATACCATGCACAAGTATGTATTTACTTCAGTGGTTTGGCAATGTAATAGTATTTTACATTATTAGCAAGGTAAACCTGTTTTTACTGGTGACAGAAGGAAATGACTGGTGAGACGACAGGCGAGCCTGTCACTTTCTTGAGCTAATGTATAATATTTTATTTGTTATTCATTCGTATACATCACACAGCATTTATTGTATCTATAAAACCTGGCCCTAGTCCTAACAATGACAACAAAATGTGACACTTTTTAAATAATTTTATGAGCCGTGGAAGTATGCGTAGACGTAGATGTTATTATGACAATTTGTCTATAAATGTCTTATTCTACTAACTTGTAAAACTTTTACAGGTCAGCTGTCAGTTTTACAAGTCAGTAGCTCGTAAAAGTAACTTTTCGTTGTTTGTGTTCTGTTACATTAAATGACGTTTACGAGTGAGTAAGAAATAAATTACAATTGACATTATAGAGTCATTTGATGTCAATTCAACCAAACTTGTCACTCGACCCTCTCCGGTTTTCTTCATACTTTACACATGTGTTCCCTTGCTTGAATTGTAAGCAATGCCCATTTTTTTAAGCAATGCCCAGTTTAAAAAATGTCTGGCTACAGAGATACAGCGTTGCCGTATTTTCAAAATATGCACTTGCATGTTTATACAAAATACACTGTAGCTTGGCTTCTATTAGAGATACCGGGGTCAGATTTATTTTATTCGAAAGAGAATAAAAAATGCTATATTCTGTTCTATAAATATATATTTTCAGAGAGCATAAACTTTGTGTAAATGTCAATCTTTTAATAAATTTCAAAATCTTGTAAATTTGGACCTTTGAGATTTTATAAAAAGTATATATTTTGTGGCCTTACATGTCCATAACATCATACTAAAATTTAATCCGACCCCGGTATCTTTAATACAAGCGAAGCTAGGGTGTAATTTGTATAAACATGCACGTGCATATTCTGAAAAACGGCAACGCTGTATTTCTGTAACTAGACATTTTTGAATACTATAAATGGGGCATTGTTGACAACTCAAGGAAGGGAACGTATGTGTAAGGTATAAAGAAAACCGGAGAGGGTAGGTGACTCTAAAATGGTTTTCCAATGAGAATGCATATTCACGGTTTATGTAATATACGACCAAAGATTGATATGTGTTAGGTTTTTCCGTATATTTCAGCCAACTCCTAGAGGTTTTATTTTCACAGATAGAAATATTTTTTAATTTAAAAGGTTTCACGATTTCTTTGAGATTAGATAAAAAAAATAATCGTAAAATTAGGAAAAGGTAAGAGCGTGCATTTTTTTTAATGGAACGTCCTGTATATTTTATTTTTAACCCTCTACTCTTTCTCGAATTCTTGTTTGTTTTTGTCATATCTGCATTTTAGCCGTGTGCACAATATATTATACCAAAATTATATCAAATTTGTTCTACTGAAGAGTAGCTCATAATATTAGAGCTAAAATATAGTTTTTTGACAACCATAAAATATACGGGGTGTTCCATTGAAAAAAAATGTAAGTTGAAATTCTTTTATTTGATGGTACATACAGACGGTTCAGAAAAAGTCTGAAAATTTTATAATAAAAACTTCTTTCTATTTTTTAAAATAAAGGCACCAGTGGTAGTCCATTTATTACAATAAACTAATAATGTTGACAGAATAGATGGAATATTTCGAGTTCTTAGCCTATACTACTTACGTTGAGTAAAAGCAAACATAAAAAAATATATAATTTAGAATTTGATAGTTAACCTTATTTGTTCCCAAGTTCCCAAATCTTCTTATTTATTTACTTATGTGGAAATAACGTACACTTTGTGTGAGATACGCTTGCAATTGCGCCTGCTTCCTGAGTAATAATCTTTGTTTTTCAACCTGAATGGTTTTCCCACAGCTGGATGCCAAATGCGTGTCTGCATAGGTTTCGCCTCATGCAGCTTATTTTCGGTTCATGCAGCTCTAAGGTACAATAGATTGAGAAACTATTACAAATAATGAGATATGATAGGTATCACACATGATAAGCTTGCAGACCGCCATGTGTTTGGAATTTGTCCTAAGAAAATAAAAGTTTTCTCGTGTGAAAGCTAAACTCCGTCTAACAATTTGTTAGAAAGACAAATTTCTTGTCGCGTTGACAGGTTCAATGACGATGTTCTCGAACGATTTCGTCTGAATAATGGTTGTTCTATTGCCAGTGTCCTGTAAACTTTATGGATTTAAGTTTATATTTGTGGGTAGGGTTCCGTAAAGGTAAAGCAATTAGCTTTAAAACAGCACACAAACTGCACAAAATTACAAAAACACACGCTGCAGGCTTTTTTTTATTTCCTTTTTAACGTGTGTGACAGAAATTCGATGCTTTTGTCGCAATCCAGTAGTAACGCTTACCATTGTTTGACGTATACCATAAAACAGTGGTATTACATTAGTAGAGGATTTTACGGCTATTCTTTTTTATTAGCGTTTTTTAATTATAAATAGTTTATATTAAATAGTAAACATATTTGCTATAAAGCAAAGCAATTTCGTCGCAATATTACCCTATCCTTGTGAATAATATTTTTGTGGTCCTACTCATTCTGCTTTTTACGACAATAATTTATTTAATCACTTAAAACTTCCGTAGGTACATATATTGTCTAAAAATACAGCAGCAAGGAACATTCTAACCCTGTTTATACAGTAATTTAGAGTAGACGTTATTTATATTTAAAGCTTCCTATCTTTAAAAATTTGCGTTTACACTTACCTTAACTACGAATATGAAGGTAAAGAGAAACGCGATGAAAAGCTTTAAACCATAAACAGTTTACACAATCAACAAATAACGCTCCGTTTACACATTCTATACGGTAGATGAATTTAAGTTTTGCTTTGGTCTTTATATTATAATTGTGTAAAACAGGTTTTAACAAAGCATTCTTTAGAAAAATATCATATACATTTCCACATGTGTAGTGTGTGTGTACATCTCATTACATACAAACCATTACCAAAATCTTAGGCACTTCTAATTAGGGCTCGTATTAAAATAGAAGGGAAGCGAGGGTAGAAGTTACAGAATGTTCAGCGTTCTTTATTTAATGAACATACTCATTTTTTGTAAGAATAAGGAAAGTGTCGAAAATGTGAAGTATGGAATTTATTAATCGACTGGACTTGAATGTTGAATGTTTGATTACATCATTACCTTTAACTTACTGCCTGAAAATTTAAAGTAAGCCGTAATTAATGCTTGGTATTTGTATATTTATTTATTTTTTGGAACTTCCGGATGTTCTCTTCCCGTCCGAAGACACGAATACTACTACTCTACTGGCTCTCCAGGCTAGTGCCGGAGCGATAAACATGCTCACCTGTCGGCGTATTCTCCGAAGAGATGGCGTCTCGTACAGTTTTGGACTATTCCCCAACGTAGTTGGAAACCACTGTCCGATAGAATTCAACCTCACTGAGACAGGAGTTGGTTTTATATGGTTTTGCTACCGCGATCTCCAAGTTTATAGGCCTGGTGTGCCCTTGACAGCGCTTCGTTTATAAGTCTACACGTTCTAGACTCCCGGTATGTACCTGTTAGGGTGAATTTGTCTTGAGCGTGAGAGGCTATGCTTGGTTCAACACCCCTTAAGACTCAGACTGCAGTCAAAAAGTTATAGGGAGATCAGCATAGCTTCCTGAACCCACTACCTCGTGGCATGCATTGGCCAGAATTTACCCCTTCCAACCGGCATAAACCTTACTTCAATTCTCCTCCAAAAGATTCAGTCAGTCAGCGGGCGCTTACACCATAAGAGACATTGTCCTATGTAAGAACCAAATCCATTCTCACCGGTCCTCATGTTAGCAGAGCTTCCTCTGCAACGTTTATGAATATTCCTCAAGATACACTTTCGTATAACTCTACCACACATTTTTCTGGCATGAGTAATCCGTTGTCCAGAAACCTGGGAATGGATATGCCGGTGCCGGTTCTATGAGTAGACGCTGTGTGGTCTGCTCTGCTTATCCAAAGATTGAACTTGAAGAAAGTTTTGTCTATAACTGTAAGAAGATTCTACAGGAGAAAAAATACAGTAACACAAGGTGTGAGCTACATCTTCCGTGGTTGCTTCATACTTCAATCAATGGCAACACCAGAGGACGTGATGACTTACTTACAACTGACGGCAGGCTTATTTCAGTCGATATTCGCGATCAAATTTAAAAAATGTTCGTAAATGTCTTCTGCTTCTCTGAGTTTGTTATTGTAGAAGAATAGACCCTCAAGATAAGATGTTTTTTCAAAAATAATTTTCCATCCCATTTCATCTTAATGTTCTGCAATAGTATAGGCGGAATTAATAATAATAACAAGAGAACATAGCCAAAATAATTCATCAAGCTCTGTGTGAAAATAAGAAATGAATAAATAGCCAACAACCTTATTACCAATACGTACCCAAAGACGTTCAAGATAATACTGAGTGCAAGATCCTGTTGAACACTATGATAAAACGATCATGTATAACAAGCCGAACATCACGATCATTAATAAAAATCAAAAAAGGCATACATTATATACATATCGGTTCCCTAACATGAGAATATTGGTATCTCATAAACAGAGAAGATCAACAAAGATCAAGATTTAGTTTACGAGATGAGAGCAATCTATGAACTGCAAAAGGTGGAAGTTATATTCCATCTATCTTATCGGCCAATGGGATGATAGTACATAGAGATTTTTCGAAAAATCTTACAGAACTAGATATACCATCTAATTTAGTTACAACAGCCCAAAAAGCAGCTATACTAGGGGAGATTGCACATATCGTTAGCAAGGTTCTTAATCAGTAAGGTTATGTTAGTTATGTCTTGGTTCATAACCCGACGTATACTACGCACGTGCAAAGCGTTAGTCTGAATCTTTAAGGCTTGTTGCTCGATATACAGCTAACACAAATCCGAAGGGGCGCGGCTAAATCGGAGATCTTTCCTACTTAAAATTTATGACCTATTAGCTTCTTTCTGATTCGTGCAGTAATTTGACAGGCAAATCTCAGAGCAACGTGAGCTCGAGACGAACACGTGTGAAATATAATACTTTGTAATGTTCTTGGAATATCCTTTTCTACAGTGACAAACCACGATCAGCTAGCGATAGTTACTCGGTAATCATCGTTATTGCATGTTGATATGAAGTGTACCAACGAACACATCGCATCATAACTCTTTTTCCGTAGCCGGTTAACAGCCAGAGAATACAGTCACGCACGGCGGCTTTCAATATTTGCAAAGAGTAGGTTATTATAAGACGGAAACTTTGTGCGGCGTCTTTGATTTTTTAATTAATGCTTGACCCTTAAATTAAATGTGCAGAAATGCGCGCCAAATTCAAATATTTACCACGCCTGAACTCAACCAGTTAACGTCCAGGGTTGTTAATTTCGTACGTATACTAGTTGAGCAGTATATGAGGAATGATTTTAATAAAACTATAAATCTATTGTTGTCTTTATTCAATTCAATTCTTTATTTAATATGTAAAAATCAATGAATGATAACATTTTGCATTAATTTTCGGACTAGTCATACCCTAACGGGATAGACCGTAGGGGTCGAGATAAGAGGCGTTGACCTGAGAAGTTTTCTGGATTACTTCTGGAATATCTTGTTCTGCGAATTGTGGAGATTATATTGGAAATTTTAAAATTAAAGATATTGCACCGATCCATGTCGATGTCCATGTCCGGGGTGTGCCAACAATCAATTATATCAAACAGTTGATAAGAGAAGTATAGATAGTCTCTCTACCATAAAATCTAGAGGTAAATCTCAACAAAGAAATTGTACACCTTAAAAAAAAAAACACAGGAGTATACTGATTTCACAGCAGAGTACATATTTTACAACATTGATGTATCATCACAATGATTACACAGAATACACAAATATTTTACAGGGAATACACTGATTTCACGGTGATTACATAGATTTTGCAATGACTGCCGAGAATTCACATTGATTACACGGAATTCGCAGATTTCTCGGTGAATTTTACAGATTGCACAAGATTTCGCACAACTTGTAATCAAATCGTCGATGCAGTTTATACCAAAGAGTACATTACACGGATTTCACATTACAACGATTACTCAAAATTACACAAAGTACCCGCAAATTTCACCGATTTCACATTGATTACATGGAAATTACAGGAATTCACAGATAACCACTGTAGCGTGTGCACTAGATTGTGGGTCTAGCTTCCTCCTCGGATAAAATTGCGAGGTCCCCGTTCTAACCTCATTCTAAAGCATAGAAGGATCGAGAAATTCAGAATTTGGAATCCTTAATTTATTTTAGCGTACTTGTAACAAATTACAATTTTCGTAGTTTTAAGTTTCAAATCTCAAATTTTAAAGTTTTGAAGGTTTTTATCGTCCGAGACTTTAAAGCTCGGAATAGCAAAACTACAAAGTCTCCAATTCCCTTAGTTCAATTATTCACTATTCCAAACTTACAATTCACAAAGTATTCTCACGATCAAAGTCTCAGAGATTTATACAACTTCGACATTTTAACTGTTCAAACATTAACATTTTTAAATATTAAAGATTCAACGATTCGGTGCCTTTAAAGTAAAGGCTTCAATTCAGAATTCCAGTGTTTCAGTTTCTAAAATTTAAAATCCTCAGAAGTTCAGATGTTCAATATCTCGATCAGTAGTCGGCTCAAGATGTCGGTTTCTACATTTCCCCGCATTTTAACTGTTACAGCTTGAGAATTTTACATTCCACATTAAAAAACTTTAAATACTGCTCGTAGTAAAAGATCAGCATATGTAATTTAAAAACATTTCAGAATTCGTATATCGACCTATCGACTAACCAGGTTAACAAGCATCAAAATTTGATTATCTCTAAGATTCTAATGATAAGTTTTTTAGTTTAAAATATTCATGTAAAGTTTTAAATATCAGGAACTAAGACATTCAAACGTTCAGATTTTTTAGTTTCTGAAGGTTTCTAAATCTAAATCGATAATCTTGATTTTCAGAGTTTCAGTTTCCAAGTTTTATTTTAAACAATAACACGTTTGTAAATTTTCAATTTAATGACGCCCAGATTATATCAATCTAAACAACGGATATGCATAGGTGAAAGCTAAAAGGTGACAACATTTGTGACTTTGAAGTTTCGAATTTTAAATTTTTGAATTTTCTAATTTTTTAGAATTTTAGAACGGTTAGACTGAGACTTTAAAATTTAAACATCTTAAACTATATTTTAAAACTCTAATGGTTTCAGACTTCAAAATTTCATTTTTAGACTTATATTAGTACATCTCTCAAATTTTTAAATTTTGAAATTTTAAACGTAGACGTTCTATAATTGAAGCTTTAACAGGGTTCAAAGATGCATCTCTGGTCTTTGAAGCTCTTTATTTTGAAAATTCTACAGTATTGAAAATAGAAATTTCATGTGATCTAATTTCTGTGATGTTATGTGGTTTCATATTCCCTTATGTTTTATTATTTAGAAGAGATAATTTTACCCGTCAAACTGGACGATAAGAATTAATTTATTATACTAGCGTCGGCATAACAAACGATAAGGTAGCATTACTTCATCCCACCACCATTGTAATAGCCGGAGACTAGCAGAATTCGGGCCACACACCACACTGATCAAAAATAACCAACTTTGGGAAAAGATTGTCAATTTGTGTTTTAATATTTTAGAATAAATTTTTCAGTTATGAAAACTAGAGGACAGTAAAATTCCCGGTACAGGCTAAAATTGAAAGAATCTTCAATATTTAACTTCTCATTTAGGATTTATTAATCTTTATTATTTATAACTCCCTGTACTCGGCTAGATATTTTTTTATGAATATATTGAGCCGACATACATCGCGCTCCGATAAGAACTAAACTCGTAATTTATTCCCAAAGTTGGACGCACCGGGCATTACGCCTTAAGCAACAAATATGTCTTGGTAATAACCCGACATATATTTGCCTACTGTAAATAAGGTTATAGAGAACAAAAAAAATAGAAATAATTATATTCTACTATAGATTACGAACAAATTGCAAATTCACACATTATATTGCTCATCTATCAGCAATTCATATATAGTTTTTGTAAAACGATAAGTACCTACTTAGTGATAAGACTATGTGGGTATATATTTTATTGCAACATTTAACAATACAGTATGAAAATTACCTTTTAAAACTGTTTACGATAGATGGGGGCAGTTAAAAGACCTTTGTGGCATAAATTTAAATAATGGACCTATATGCTAATTTTCTGTGTAAATACTGTGAACATTTATACAATAAGACATTTATACATAAACATATCTTTATATGCGTATTTAGTATATGCCTGCTGTTATATAATGATATTAGATTAATGAAAGCACGCTGGAGACATTTGTTAACATGATTTTTAGATCCTAGATTCTGATCTATACGAAGGCCAAGATTTTCTACATACTCTTAAAATTTCAATTTTGTATTATTAATTACGACGTTTAGGGTTATTAATACATTGCAGTTTTGCATGTTTACTGCCGAAGAGTATGACATTAGACTTTTAATTGAAGGCAGCGTTTTTTTGATATAAGGTACGATATAGTTGATTCAAATCACGATTTAATCTGGCAAAAGCAGTAGCTTTCTCTTGAGGTGTAAACCAAATGTAAGCTTGAGCATCGTCAGCGTACGAATAGTAATGACTGTATTTAGAATGTTCGATAAAAGTCGAAATAAATAATAAACAGAATCGGCCCCAATATCAAACCTTGCGGAACGCGATTTACGACTTTAACAAATGACAAAGTATTGTTTTGTAAAATGACCCTTTCAGCCCTGTCAGTTAAATAGTTTTAAAAAACTTTATTGCTAAAGCAGCTCATCATACATAATGGATAACTGACAATAGGATATTATGATTTATTGTGTCAAAAGTTTTGGAAAAATCCAATAAAACAAGTAATGTAAGTTTATCCTGATTTGCAGCTTTGATAATCTCATATGTTACGAGGGTGGTCCCAGAAGTACCCGACCTGACCAAGAGGTGGCGGTAGTTGTTTGGAAATATCACTGTATTGGAAAGTAGGCAGTCTATAAAGCATATGTTTCAAGTTTGAAAGCGCCACCTTATTCAGTATTTGTTTGGCAGCCATCAATAGTGAACGTTGTCAGTGAATTTGTGAAAATGAAGAAAATTGGTGATCGTTATGTGATACAATACTTTTATTTTAAAGGCCTCAGCCCAACTAATATAAAAGCTGAACTGGATTCTACCCTGGGTGAGTCTGCTCCTTCGTTTACAACAGGTAAATTTTGGGTAGCCGAGTTTAAACGAGGCCGTACGAGCTGCCAAGACGAGCATCGCAGTGGCCGACCAAATGAGGTGACGACTCCAGAAATGGCGAAGAAAATCCACAAAGCGGTACTTGATGATCGTCGACTGAAAGTGCGCGAGCTAGCAGACATTACGGGCATTTCAAAAAGTGCGGTACATCGCATATTATCTGAAAATCTGGACATGAGAAAGCTGTGTGCAAGATGGGTGCCGCGTTTGCTCACACTCGAGCAAAAACAGTGCCGTGAAAATGTTTCAATTGAGTGTTTAGAGAAGTTTCACAGCAACAAAGCAGAATTTTTGCGCCGTTTCGTAACAATGGATGAAACATGGGTCCATCATTTCACACCCGAGACAAAAGAACAATAGAAACAATGGACTCAAAAGGGAGAACCGGCTCCAAAGAAGGCGAAGACCGTTTCATCTGCAGGCTAGGTTATGGCGTCGGTTTTTTGGGATGCGCGTGGAATAATTTTTATTGACTATCTCGAAAAAGGAAAAACTATCAACGGCCAGTATTATGCAAACTTATCAACGTTTGAGCGAAGAAATCAAGCAAAAAACGGCCGCATTTGGCTAAAAAGAAAGTGTTGTTTCATCACGACAACGCGCCAGCTCACAAATCCGTTATTGCAATGGCAAAAATTAATCAATTAAAGTTTGAATTGCTACCTCATGCACCATATTCGCCAGATTTAGCCCCCTCGGATTATTTTCCGTTGCCAAACTTGAAAGAATGGCTCAGTGGTCAAAGATTTTCCAACGATGAAGAAGTGATGTCAGCAGTAAATGGCTATTTTGAGGAGCAAGACAGTTCTTATTATAAAAAGGGTATCGAACTTTTTGAACACCGCTGGGAAAAGTGTATAGAGCTGAAAGGAGATTACGTTGAAAAATAAATAAATCTTTTTCCAAAATTTTTGTGTTTTCTTTGTTGGGTCGGGTACTTCTGGGACCACCCTCGTATATCTAAGAGAGCAATACTACAGCTTTGACCTGGTCTAAATCCGAATTGTTTATTAGGTAATATTTTACATTTCTGCAGATGAGCTTTTTCCAAGACTTTTGACAGAGTGGGTAGTATACTTATAGATCTTTAAAGGATGTAGGCGTTTGGGAATAGGTATAACATTGGCTTTTTTTAAAAAATTGGGATAAACTGATTGAGTTAATCAGAAATTAATAATATGAGTGATAACTGGTAAAAAAATGGCACAGTGGTTTTTAAAATAAAATTCCCTATATTATCACCGCCTATAGCATTGGACTTAATAGAGGTTATTTTGATCCATCTATTTCGATGACAGCTTTCAATTGCAAAGATTGTTCTGCATGTGCTTTAACGTTGTTGTTATAGAAATTAACAGTTTTATTGATTTCATTAGTTGTGGCAGTTTTATAAATTGAAATAGAGTTGATAAAATAGTCATGAATCACGTATTATTTCTTTGTGTTTTAGAAATATCCCTATACTTTAAAGTTTTCTAAATGGCTTTATGTTACCAGTTTGAAACGCATTGTCAAGGTGACTTCGATTTTAAATTTCAGGGTCAATTTTTGAAATAGTAATCGCATGATATAATAACAGATGGTTTCCGTACAGGATGATGAATGGCAGCTGGTGTGGTGATACTTATCGATATTCATTATTTTTTCCATTTGTTTACGCTGTTACACAAACATCGAGAAAAGGCATAAATCAGTCGGTTTCAACCTCCATGGTGAAATAAATGTTGGTTACTTAAATGATTCGATAATTATGGCGTTGAATGTCGTTCATGAGTCCAAATAATAAAGGTATTATTAAACAGCAATCACTCTCAATCAAAAGACGTCCAATAAATAGAGGAACAAGATTGGATGTTGGGCACGATAAAGATCCCTACTAGGGGTGGCAATTCTTCCAGATTCTGCTGAAGTCTAGTAGAGTTGCCCATATGATCAAAGTAGTCGGTGCCATGAGGTACGAGGGATGCTCAGACATTTCGATTCCTTGTCCAAAAATAAATAACTAAATACATTTATTTAATTTTGTTCCTCTATTCATTAGATATCCTTTAATTGGATGCCAAGAATGCAAACATGAGCTTCCTAGTTTACTTAAGTTAGTTTCTCTACAGAAGTCAAATAAAGAAACTTGAACTTTGTAACGTTGCTAAAAGCCAGTAAGAAAAAGCTTCAATACGAAGGCTTAGCACTTAATATAAATATTTAAGTACATATAATATATTTAGAGTATCGTCAGACTCGATAGGTTTAACAAGTTAGTCAAGTAGAAACGCTTGATAATTTTGCAACAGAAAACGTTTAATAAACAAATTGGCAGACATTGACAACAAATTGAAACTGTTAAAATAATAACACAGTGCAAATTTAAAATGGGATAAAAGCCAAAAGCACCAGAAAGCTGACGCGCCCAATAACAAAATCCCAAAGGAATGTTGTTAGGTTAGTGCGGAAAACTGAAATTTAAAAATCAATTTTTGTAACAAATTAATAGGTAAAATGAGAAATTATCCAATTTAATTTTTAGGAAAAAAAGTGTATTTAGATGATTTTAAGGTTGAGGAATTCATTTTTGATATTTATTTTTCCTTAGATTTCTGTGCTAGAGGGCGCTGCATAGTCATTTTCGTTAAATTTGACGTATTTCTACAGAAAAAAGGTGGGAGGTTCTTAAGATTGATTTAGTTCCTTGGCGTACTGTAGAAGACGCTTTACGTCACTTCACAAAAAGTTAACCATTTTTTTAATACTTACAAAATCTTCCAATATAGTTCTCTTACAAAAAAAACAAAATGTTATATTGACCAATTGGGATAATTTTATTTTAGGTGCGTGTCCAGATTGCGGAATGCAGATTGCGTGTCTACTTGATAGAATCTATCATCTTGTTCGTCTGATTTTGTGGCTAACTGACGCTCGAAGTAGTCAACATGGTGGTGCAAGAAATGTACTTTTAGGAACATGGACACACTTAATTGTTCAAAGGCATCCATTATATTAGACACATTCTTACTGGTTAAATTATTCATTTAATTTTACCTAGTTCGCAATTAGAATTCGTTAGGAATTATATATGTATTTATATTAATATTCTAATATTATAATATATTCTGTATAACACTCCGCTTATTCGAGTATATATAAATCCGATTTTTTATTTCTATGCATTTAATCCGTATTTATTAGTAATGAAATTTTATATAAGACTGTATTACATAGGAAACCTCCCTTGTATTTCGATAAATATTTTTTAATTATAAATATTATTATTATTATCAGTTAAGCTTTTTTCATACTGCTTCACGATCGGTAAAAGGGCCATGCAAATCGACGCACTGTCGTAAAAGTAAATGCCAAAAGTTTTTTTATTCAAACTGCATTGATAAAATGTTTTGTAGCGAAATATGGAAAATATTGTAGGTGTTAAAAAAACGGAAAGCAACTTTTTGTGAAGTGACCTAAAACGCTACCTAAAGCTACACCAGAAAACAAAACCTACAGTACGCCAAAAAACTAAATCAATGTTAAAAATGAATTCCTTAGCCAAAGCAACCCCCAAATACCCCGTTTTTCTGTAAAAATACGTCAAACTTAGCGAAAATTATTATGCAGCGCCTTCTAACGTAGGTTTTAGAAAAAAATTAATATGAAAAATAAATTGCTCAAACCTTAAAAGCGCCCAGATACATTTCGGTCCGAAAAAATAAATTGGATAATTTCTCATTTTACCTATTCATTTGATATCATTGATCCCATACCATACCTGTAGATCGGCCAACTTCAAAAGTTGATAACTCAGCTTTCTCCACTTACCTAATGAAATCGTAACCTATTTAAACGTTTCCTTTTGACTCAACATTTCTTAGTTCTTCGCAGACACATATCCATATTATGACTATTATGCACATCACTTTCCAGGTCTTTTAAATTATAAATTTGAATTACAACAAGATAGTTTTTAATATAATTATTTAACTTACGGTAAAGTTGGGGATTTAAGTATTAATAATACCAGGAACAAACATAGAAAACTACAGATTTTTTTTATTTAAAAATTATTTGATTTTTAATATTATATAAATATTGAACTTAACATGTCGTTTAAATATATTTTACTGTACATACTTTTTGAATATGATTTATTTGGTATACTTAATGTGAATATATCCCACAAATATTGAGTAAATATTTGTCTGACTGCAATCTGAATGAATGAAATAAAACAAAAAATCGTTTTTCTTTGGTTTATTGTCAGGAGAAAACCAGAAAGTCAGTTTTGTATTAATTGAATTCTTTTTGAATCCGTGCTGTCAATACAGGGCCCATATACAGAGTCGCAGTAGTTGAACTGAGATAGCACTAGTGTTTCACAAAGCAATATTTTAGTGCTCTTCTCTAATAAAATCCGTTGACTGTAAATTATTTTTAAGTTCCTAAAGCCTTTTTATACAGAATTTGAATTGTAATCCCTAAATTTTAGGTTAGAGTCTATAGTTAACCCTAGATTCCTAGCAATATCAGAACTCTGGATGCAAGCATCTTTTATTCTATCAGAGGTGGAATTCTTTAATTCTCCCTGCTTTTGGTTTTACCAAAAAGCACAACCACAGTTTTACTGGCATTGATACCTAAATTATGAGATTCCGATATTTTAATCAAATGTTCACTATCTTCATTAATTAACTGCATAGCTAGTGCTGCGTCATTATAAAGAAAACTAAAATGCAGTTGAGTGTCGTCAGCATAAACATTAATTATACTTACAGAATTGTAATTAACTGCCAAAATTATAAGTGTATATTCTATATAAAAGTGGGCCAAGAATAGACCCTTGCGGAACTCCTATCAAAACTGGAAGAAATGTGGATGATTGGTTATTCAAAATAACTTAAAATAAATAGTTTCTAATAAGAGTAATTGCTTTAGCATCAATACCAATAAAATGTAGCACGGTGAAAAGAATAAAGAGAATTATAGTGTAGAAAACCTTTGAATAATCTAACACTATAACAGCAGTCATTTCATTATTATCGGTAGAAGTTAAGATATCATCTATTATATCAAGAAGCGCTGTAGTACAACTATATCCTGGCCTAAAACCTGATTATCAGGAAGAATATTGTGTACAGAAAGATGTCTACTAATTTGTAGGGATATGATTTTTTCAAATACTTTCGACAACACAGGAAGAATACTAATAGGCTTCAAATCTTTAAGACTCTGTGGTTGATTAATTTTTGGAAGTGGAATTACCTTGGCACGTTTCCAAACTTCTGGACTTACACTATTTGTTATGCAAAAATTTATAATATGGGTAATGATAGGAAGAATAATAGGACAGCACATTTCTAACATAACTACACTAATGTTATCACATTACAGCTTTAGTTTTAATATTTCTAAGTATTTTTAATACTTCATATTCTGTGGTGTCTGCAAAATTTAATTTAAATCTTTCAAATAATTGTTAGAATAATAATTAATCAAATTTAAATTCAGATTTGAGGAGTATTGCTTACACTTAAAAAATGTGAACTGTTTAATTTTACATTCTGTAAATGGAGAGGTATTTCTGACAATTTCGATCTTTGATAACTGTTGAGCCTTTTTAGTTCTCTCCATAAATTGGAGCTGTTACTATTTCAAACTTTATATTTTAGATAAGCTTTTTTTCCTGTTTGTTTGCAATAATATTCCCAGTGGGCTTTATTTTTAGTACGTTTGAATTTAGTTAAAGCTTTCTTTCTAAGAACTATCATAAGTTTAATGTTATCCGTAATCCAAGGGGTATAAAGCTTGGAAATTTTAACTGTTTTAATAGTAGTATGCTCATTAAATAGTCCTATAATGTTATCATTAAAAATTTGTAGATGTTGTCCCAAGAAATTGTTTCTAAGTCACTTTGAAAATTGTCAAACTGGAAATCTCTAAAACCCCGATACGTATATAAAACAGGTTTTTTATTTAACAATGTATCTCCTACTGGATATTCACAAAACACCAATGAATGGTCTGAAATGTGATACATATCTACAACAACACTGTTTATGCACCACAACCAGATCAATCAGGGTAGCCTTATCTCTTGTGCTACGTGTAGGTTCCGAAATTATTTGTTTAAAACCAAAAGTTTCTAGCATAGAATTAAATTGTATATAATAAGTTTCAATTAATTTAAAAAAATCAAGATTAAAATCTCCTAAACATAGAATTTCATCGGATACAGGTAAAAGTGACGAAAAATAATTTTCAAATACAGTATATAATACATGTATAATTAAAATAATACGATACTTACTAAACTATATGCACCGGCTGTTGAGATCTTGAGATTATGCAAATTTAAATACAGGTGTGGGCATTAACCCCAAAAGCTTCTGATTAATTAATGGAATCAGGAACAAATAAAAAAATATGTTGAGCGCCACCAAAACTGAGGATGTTCTTAAATTTTTTTTAAAAGGTTCGGGAAGTTAAAATTTTGGAACTAACCTCCCATTTAAATTTGACGTTAAGTTAATCATACATTTATCAAACAATAAAAAAATCCTTATCGACAAAAAACATCAGCAGTTCGTTGACCCTAACCATATCAAACGGTAAATTAATTTGAAATCTATATATTGAAATATATAAAAAATTGAAATAAGAATGGAAATACAAAACACATCATAATCAAAAAATTATGATACAAAAAATTGATTAAATTTCGGGATCCCAAATAAACTCCATACAAAAAATCAATAATAAAAAAAAATCAATACCTTACAATATTTTCATTTATCCTGTAAAGGTTTCATAAAAACTTCCTTATACAAACGGAAGGCTTCAAACGCTACACTACGAAAGCACAATAATGACATACACAAAACACAATCACAAACTGAGCTTAAAGTTGCGGGAACATTTCTTTATTTTCTTGAATTCTGAACTATATTGTCTTAACGAGATTCATTGACTTCAACATAATTAGTTGCAATAGCTTCCGTGCAATAACTTACTAACGGAACAGATTCTCAAAAATCACAACGGTAACGGCACCTTTTAACACTATTTACTTTAAGACTGCTTAACAAATCTTTAATTGGTAATGCTAAATTAAACTTAATTTTTCAGTACGACATACAGATCGGTATTATTTTCTTCGTTAGACTAACAAACTTTAAAATCCAATATCAGACTGAATTTCCACCACAGATATTAACGAACGGGAACTGGATTATTTGGTTAATTTTATTAACTCGAAACTGAAACGGTAAACTGAAGCCAGTAAGCTTCCTATACTTGAACAAAAAACACAAAACGGTAATAACACTACTAATTAATTATTTCTAAATTATAGCGTTGTTTTATACCTAAAATTTATAATTTTCGAAACGCCAACAAACATGAAATTACGCCGAAAGCTTCCACAAAGAGGAGCTCCGAATCGAGGCGAGACCGATCCGCGCGGCCCGTCTTCCAACTATCCCTTCTTGATTGTTCAATAGGGTGGTCCAACAAAAATGCAAAGTCGGAAATCTTATGCTTTCACCCCCTAGGATTATTGTATATCGAAAACAAAAGTACCCCTATTTTTTCCCATGTATTTTATACGGGAAAAAAACACTTTTTCATAGATTTGGTACAGAATTCTAGAAAATCAACATTTTTCAACCGGACTACTCTGTTTCTCTTCAGAAATGTTCAGAGAATCACATCCAATAATTTATTTATCAAGATCTTTTATATTAAAAAATAGTAATAAATATTTTTTAACGATTTTTCCGTGTTTCTTCCATTTATGGGATTTTTTGCAAGTCTGTAAAAAATAGTTAATGTAAGAAATTTAACAAATAAATGATTGGATGTCCGGTTAGTCCGGTTGAAAAATATTGATTTTCTAGAATTCTATACCAAATCTACGAAAACGTGTTTTTTCCCATATAAAATACATGGAAAACTTTAAGGGCTTTGGCATCGTCCGGATGCCCTAAACATCGTCCGATTTCAAAATAAAGAAATAGGGGTACCTTTTTTTCGATATACAATAATCCTAGGGGGCGAGAGCATAAGATTTCTCACTTTGCTTTTTGTTGGACCCCTCTACTGTTCAAATTGAAAATATTTCGGTGATCGTGTGGTTTCGGGAAGGGCAAATTTTTAAATGCACCAGTAAAAGAAATGGCGGGATTCTCCTAAGCCAATGAGGGATAATTACGTCAAATAATTAATAATAATAATAATAATAATAATAATTACGTCCGATTTGAGATTTCAGTAATTCCCCTTTGAATTTATACATTACCCAAAGCACATTATACTTGCAGATGGCTCTCTAGACAATTTTATTCTAGAAGATTCTGTTTGTCGGTATTTTGTTTACTAGAAAATATTTCAACCCAATGTGTTTTAAAGCTGTAAATTCGAAGTTCAATGCATTTTAACCATAAGAAAACTTTTGTTATGGCGAATATTATATTTTAGCCCTATATAAATACTATACTGAAAACAATTTTGTTCTAGAACATTCTATTCCACAAGAGCAATTCATATTGTCCATCAAAACATGAAATAATAAACATTAACACTTGCAAAGATGGTACATTTTTAAAACGAAAAATTTTTATTAGTCTGGGAATATTTTTTGAAAGTGACCTTTGATATTTAGTAGGACTCATATTTATGCAGAATACCAACTGTAATCTGTTACCAACAAAATGGGGACTGCTTATTGGGAAACGGTAACAACCTTTAACCGCAGTTAAATCTGTCGGCTGCCAGCTAACTAGTGGGAGGTCGTGGGTCTCACTAAAGGTCTTCTGTAATGGGCGCCAAGAATCGTCTAAGATAGCTACAGTATTGACCGACAAAATCTGAAAAGAACAACACATTTGCGACTACTACCAATGTGGTCGACTTTTCCCAATAATGACTCCTCGATTGCTGAAAATATAAACTCCAAATACCACACATATAAATAATAGATCTTCAAGTAAGTTATATACAGTGCTTTATTATTAATTAATTCAAATTAGCAAATTATTTAATGTGAAATAACCTTGGCAAAAATTGAATAGCAGTTATTGAATGCTATACACAAATTGCAAGGGAAAAAAAAGAGATTAATGCGAGCGCGATTACTTACTCTAAAGTTGATTTAAAGTCACAAAAGCAATAAGCAAAGGGCACGGTAATTTAAACACGTCTACAGGTACCAATCAGATTGCGCAATCATCAGCTCCAGTAGTGAGCTATTCATCTATTACGGAGCAAAGACTTACGTACACACTCGCAAATAGTCTTGACAATATCATACAATAAATGGTATGCGATAGAATTATAAATATGCAGCAGATATCTAGTAATGAGTGCTACACGCACACTGGTGAAAAACCATTTAACACAAATTCATAATATACAAATATACATAAATGTTTTATATACAATAAAGAGTTGTCAAACGTTATTGTTGTTGTAACCAGTTGCTAAATTATAACCAACTCACGATACGGTGTCTGTTCTTAGAGCTGAAGAGGAACGTCTCCAAAGCTTGAACGTAACGTGATCCCGACAACAGCAACCAAGTTCGTGTAACGGTCTTGTACCAATCCAATCATTCAACGTATACTTGTTATACAGCAAGTAATAAAATGAGTAAAGGACAAACCCAAGATAAAAAAAGGTCTGTAACAAATAAATCGCAATAACAGAATGACCATCACAACACTTTATAAATACCTTCGATGGAAGTTGACCTTAAGAGAGATTTATATCGCCTCCATATAACGACGATTATACATAAAAACCTATCGAAAGAATTAAGTGTAAGAGATTGAGAGATAAAAAAGTTAATCAATAAACTTACGAAAAGGTGTGCTTCCATAACCTCAAAAGAACAAGTGGAAATATATCCCATAAACGGCTTCCAATAAACTAAATCGGAAAACTAACGCCACAATCAATCATCAAAACTGCACTAAGGCAATTCCCATAACTCAACATAAAAGGAAAAGATTAATTAGACGGCGATGTCCACGAAAAGGTTCTTCAAGGAACTTCTAGCTTCACAAGCGGATCAAACAAGAGTGACAATCTCTTATCAAACAGGAAATAGTTCCACAACAAAATGGCAACTACAAGGAGAGAAAATGCAAAAATCCCTAAACGCTATACAACTTAATATAAAATACAAAGCTATACAGGGTGCTACGAAATTAGCACGTAACAAATCCCCCCCTCACCAAAAGAAAATCGAACACGGAGAGATTTTCTCCAAATCAGAAGGTACTATGCGAAAGCAAATACTTGCCAGTGCAAAACAAAAGAGGAAAAGGCATAAGGCCAAAATACGACGAAAAGCCAAAAGGGCAAAAAGGTAAAAACCACAAACCAACCCAAAAATATGTACACAATTTACTAGTTGAAAAGACAGCTAATAAATTTGCCAAAGACCAATAGGAGAGTGTTCAAGTGGTAGCAGTAATAGGAGTATACATTCAATACCAACCACGGTCGCATGCCGAAATGGAAGGGCTGCGACGTCCGTAATGACCACCAATGGTCCAAAGCACAATTAGTAGCAACGTATCTCCTAAGACTGTAATCACATAAACCCTGTTCACCAAAGTTCATAGCAAGTACCCCTCCCCAAAAGAAAACCCTCACAAAAGGACAACACAACCTTGGACTAAGGCGCCAAGAAGCCAAAAACCAAACCAACCCACAACAACCAATTTACTAACTGAAACGACACTTAATAAATCTGTCAAGATTGTCAGGAGAGTGTTGCGTAGGTAACAGCAATTAAAGAGTACATTCAATACTGGCCACGGTCGCAGCAGATGGAAGTGCACGCGTCGCCCGTTATAGCCTAAGGCCCAAAACACAACCAGTAGCAACATACCTTTAAAGGCTGTAGCCAACCCAAACCTGATCACCAACAAATCTGAACAAGTTGACCCACCCCAAGAGAAAGAAACCCCACCTAAAAACTAATAAAAACCAACCCCCCCACAAAGCCAACGGACCCAACCCACAAACCCTAACACAAAAGACAAGACAAACTACGCCAAGGTAGCTCTCCTGCAGCACAGGTTCGCGCCAACGGCAATAGTCACATCACGGTACAGACGTCAATAGAAGCACAATTAGAAAGGGTGAATAGAACAACCACCCTTGCTTCGAAAGGAATGCCCGAGAGTAAACCTTCCTCGGCAAGGAGTTGAACCACCCCCCAAACTAACGGCCAGGTGTCAATCTAACGCAAAGGGCATTAGATCAACGAAAGGAAAAAGAAGAATATAGGATAGAAGATAGCAAAGCGGAAAAGCTAAAGGCGAAAAAGGGACATTCACACACAATTACACAGCAAGACACAAAAGAGTACTAGCACAGATAGGAAGATAAAAGATAGAGAAGGAACACAAGACCTAGATGGAAAAGGTCGAGCAGTATGCCCGGAAAAGTAAAAGTGGACATACCCCCACACATGTGCCAACCAAAACACACCCAACCAACCACCCAAAAAAAAAAGTTACACAAAATTGAAAACCCAACAAACCGCAAAATCTAACGATAGCTATATGGGATATAAAATATTGTGAAACGATGTACATGGATCGATGAGGTCGACGACTAACAGTCGGGGAATCAAGATGAAAACGATCCCAAAAAGCGGCCCACCAAAACGCCCTACCAACCTACCCAAGAAAAGAGACCTAAGAATCGATGTCATCAGATAAGGCGTTGTTAGGCTTTAAATCTTTGACGTGCCAATTGCCAAGAAGAGTCCCATCAGGGTCTTTAAGTTGGTACACAAATCTGGATAACTTTTTGTGTATAATAAACGGACCAATAAACTTGGGTGCAAGTTTCGAAGTAAAATGTTTCGAAGCGTCAGAAAGTACGAAGTTTTTACGCCAAACAGATTGACCAGGTTTGTATTCAACAGGTCGTTTGCGAAGATCATAACGAGCTTTAGCTTTTTCGTAGGCTTGTTGTAATTTCTTTTTAATACTACCGTATAGTTTTTGTAACGCATGACCACGTGTGGTTAAATCTTCGGTACGTTGGAACTGCAAATTGTCATTAGGTTGAGAATTTACAATATGAGAAGTACCATGCTGAACCATTTCACGGCCAAAATTAATAAAATATGGCGTATAACCAGTAACATCATGCTTTGCGGTACGCATAGCGCAAGCAACATGAGGTAAATATTTATCCCAGTCACGCTGATCTTCTTGAACGTAGGCTGTGAGCATGTATTTTAAAACTTGGTTCACACGTTCAGCAGGATTAGCTTGAGGATGGTAGTTAGCTGTAAAAGAAATCTTGCATTTGTACGAATTCATCAATTCAGAGAATTCCTTACTACGAAATTGAACTCCGTTATCACATATAACGCGTTTGGGTACCCCAAACATAAGAAACACATGTTCTTCGACAAGCCGAGATACAAGTTTGGCTGTAGCGCTTCTCAAAGGAAACAGTAGCGAAAACTTCGAAAAACAATCTGCAATAGTTAAGATGTAAGTATATCCACGCTTCGAGCGAGGTAAAGGTCCAACTAAATCTAGACAGATGACTTCCCACGGCTTAGAAATTAAGGTATGGCCACCCATAAAACCAGGAGAAGCTTGACGGAGAGGCTTGATACGATTGCAAGTTTCACAACGTCGAACATAATTAGCGATGTCATGGCGCATCTTCGGCCAGTAGTAATAACGAGCTACACGGTGAAAAGTTTTACTTACGCCTGCATGACAAGCGGTCGTAGAATCATGACATTGTCGTAGTACTTCATTTCTTCTAGCTTTAGGTAAGACAATCTTCCAAGAATCTTCTTCAGAAGTCAAATCAGGAAAACGAGTGGGAACATACTTAAATAACCGATGGTTGTCAATACGCCAGGAAGAATAATCATTTGGGCGGTTCTCCACAAAATCGCACATTCGTGCATACCAACGATCTTCAGTTGCATCATCTTTGGTAACTTCAATAACATTAACATTGGCTACGGCACGGGAAAGAGCATCAGGTACAATATTTTCTTTACCCTTGCGATGAACCACATCAAAATCATATTGTTGGAGTCTGATGGCCCAACGAGCGATACGTCCGATAGGATCTTTGATACTATGGATCCACTTCAAACTATAACAGTCGGTCATGACAGTAAATTTCGTTCCCTCGATATAGGGTCGGAGTTTCTCGATGGCAAAGAGTACAGCTAAGCACTCACGTTCCACAGCACTAAATTTCTTTTCATGTTTATTCAGAGAGCGACTGATGTAACAAATTACTTTTTCACCATCAGGGCAGTACTGGGTTAACACAGCAGATATTCCATAGCCTGAAGCATCTGTTTGGATGACGAAAGGAAGATTAAAATCAGGGCACGATAAAATCGGAGCTGATACCAAACAATCTTTAATTGTATCGAAGGCTGTCTGACAGTCAGGAGTCCACTGGAACTTTTTGTTCTTCTTAAGTAAATTAGTCAAAGGTGCAACAACGCTAGAAAAATCGGGAACAAAACGTCGATAGTATGACGCCACACCAAGAATTCTTCGTACCTCGGTGACAGTAGTAGGTATAGGTATCTTTAAAATGGCTTCAATCTTCTCAGGATCGACAAGAAGTCCTTGCGAGTTTACAATGTACCCTAAATAACGTAGCTCAGGTTTACAGAAATGACATTTCTCTTTGTTAAGAGTAAGACCAGCTCTATGTAAACGGTTGATGACCTCTTTTAATACTTGAAGGTGTTTTTCAAAAGTAGGAGTACAGATTATTACGTCATCAAGATAACTGAAAACAAAAGGTTCAAGATCAGCACCAATCACACGATCAATCAAACGCTGCCAGGTGGCGGGAGCAGTGTGAAGTCCAAACGGCATTCTCCGCAACTGAAAAAGTCCACGATTAGGGACAGTAAAAGCGGTGTACGGCTTGCTGTCTTCTGACATCTTGATTTGCCAATAAGCTGACTTTATGTCAAGAGTAGTCAAATAACGACCATCACGAAGTTTATCGAGAGTACTACTGATGTACGGAAGAGGATAAGCATCCGGTTGACTAACTTTATTAAGTTTACGATAGTCCACAGCAAATCAGTAGGTATTATCTTTCTTCTTTATCATCACGATAGGCGAAGACCATGCTGAAGTAGAAGGCTCCACAATACCTTCAGTTAACATCTTGTCAAGTTCACGATCAACAACTTTTTGAAGTGCGGGCGAGATAGGATAGTAACGCTGCTTAATCGGAGGTGAATTGGTATTGATAACATGTTCCACCAAAGGAGTACAGCCGATGTTGCTACCCATATTACCAAAAGCATCTTCGATAACATGATCCAATTCTTCTTTCTGAGAAATAGTTAAATGTTCAACAGAGTGAAGAGCAGTAATTACTTCTGTAGAAACGACGTTAGAAAATTTCCATTCCCCATGACGAAGATCAGGCACAATTTGCATGCGCTTCCAAAAGTCAGCACCTAAAATAAGAAGTTGAGGCAAAGAAGGAACGACAACAACATCTAGAGTCCGAATACGGTCACGAAGTTGAATAGGTAGAGAGACAGTACCTAGACTTGAACAAGAACTACCATCAGCAATAGTGCAACTTGGGCGATCAGCAACGTTAAGCTTGCAAAAATTCTTCAAAACATCCCAGCCTGGTTGACCTAGAAAAGTTCTGCTGGCTCCGGAATCTAATAATCCTAAAAAGGGCTTATCAAAAATCTTAACCTGCAAATAAGGTCGCTCGTCATTATTAACACTATTTAAAATAAAATCAAGAATGGCTTTCTGCTTTGTTGGTAATTCAGAATTAAAATTGGTATTGGCCACAGTAGGTTGAGTTGAGCACGCTAGTTGGCCTCCTAATCGTCTCGTCTTCAAGTTTCCCGAACACTGAGGACAAGTCTTCGTAGTGAAGTTCGGCTTCCCACAACGATAACAATGCATCTTCTTGGGTGAAGTACAGGTATATGAAAGGTGTCCCTGTTGTCCACAATTCCAACAATTAGTATTCGGACGAACAGCATTAACGGTAGCAACTTCTGTGTCACAAGTTGATACGGGAGATTTATCTTCAATGGTAGACAAACGAGTCCTATGAGGTTTATGATAGGCTAGGTCAGGTTCTAGCAAATAATGAGAAGGTCCAGGTGGTTGACGATATTTAGATGAACGTACTTGAGCGTCTTCTAAAAACTTGCATAATCTAGTTAATTCTGCAACAGACGGAACAGAATGTAAAGCCAGTTGAGTCTGAAAATATGGCTGAAGGTTGTTGCGAATGTAGCCAACTCGCTGAAGTTCAGGTAGACTGACACTTAATCTTCTAAAAAGATTCTCCATCACAGCAATGTAGACGATGACGGATTCTTCTACACCTTGAAAACGTCCACGTATTTCATTCCAAAGAGCCATATCATAATCGCATGGAAGAAAAGCGTTGCGTAGAGCAATAACAAGTTCATCCCATGACTTAAGGGTGTCTCGGACTGAACGGAACCAAACAAGAGCTTTATCGGTGAACAATTCGATGGCAGCTGTAAATAATTGTTCTTTAGTAATGCCACGGGCTAACCGTAACTCTTCTACACGTTCTAGAAAACAAGAAAGACCAGAGTCTCCATTAAACTGCAAGTTCCATTTGTGGATGGCTAAGTAATTAAAACTTCCCCTATAAGGCTGAAAAGAAGTAATATGTCTTCCAGCATTAGTACTGCTATCTGGAATCGGATGTCCAGTTACTGCAAAAGGATCTAAATTCTGAAAAGGAATAAAATTTGCAGTAGATTGTGCATTCCCAAAGGCAATAGGTGGTTGACTAAATTGAACCGTTGAAGTAACAGGTGCACGAGAAAAGAATAAATCTTGATCACTCACAGGTACAGTAGAAATATTCAACCCGCAGGTTTTCTCAGTATCTAGGGCTGCACGAAGCAAACGCCTCTTATCGTGTACAGTACCCTCAAGGGCAATACCACGGATTCCTAGTTCATAATTAATTTCGTCGATTAATAGTCTGTCAGTCTCCATGCTGATCCACGACATATAACAACAATTAATAAGAAGTAAATATTTACAAGAAAAATAATCAAAGGCAAATAATAAATAGCCTTAACCCAAAATAATAAGGTAACCAATAAATGCACAGGTAAATAATTAAATTACCCAAAAGTAACAACCTATAAATAATATAAACTCAAGGTTAGGCAACCCAAACTACACCTATAATATATATATAATCAGTAACCTTCAACACAAATAAACCTTATAAGAAATTGATAATAAAATAATCCACTAAAACTATAGCCAATCAATAATAAATCAACCAATAATAACTTAATCAAATAGTAAATCAATACTAAATCTACAAATGATTCAACAAAGAATTCAACGAAAAAGATTTCAGGAACCAAAAATAAGTTGCTTGTAAATTGAGGGCCAAAATTCCAGTTGGCTCTGCACGTTGTATGCCAAAATAACAGTTGATCCTGCACGTTGTGTGTTAAAATTAGAGTCGGCCCTACACATTGGGTGCCAAAATAAGAGTTGGCCCTACACGTTGGGTGCCAAAATAAGAGTCGGGCCCCACGTTGGGCGCCAAAATAAGAGTTGTTACCAACAAAATGGGGACTGCTTATTGGGAAACGGTAACAACCTTTAACCGCAGTTAAATCTGTCGGCTGCCAGCTAACTAGTGGGAGGTCGTGGGTCTCACTAAAGGTCTTCTGTAATGGGCGCCAAGAATCGTCTAAGATAGCTACAGTATTGACCGACAAAATCTGAAAAGAACAACACATTTGCGACTACTACCAATGTGGTCGACTTTTCCCAATAATGACTCCTCGATTACTGAAAATATAAACTCCAAATACCACACATATAAATAATAGATCTTCAAGTAAGTTATATACAGTGCTTTATTATTAATTAATTCAAATTAGCAAATTATTTAATGTGAAATAACCTTGGCAAAAATTGAATAGCAGTTATTGAATGCTATACACAAATTGCAAGGGAAAAAAAAGAGATTAATGCGAGCGCGATTACTTACTCTAAAGTTGATTTAAAGTCACAAAAGCAATAAGCAAAGGGCACGGTAATTTAAACACGTCTACAGGTACCAATCAGATTGCGCAATCATCAGCTCCAGTAGTGAGCTATTCATCTATTACGGAGCAAAGACTTACGTACACACTCGCAAATAGTCTTGACAATATCATACAATAAATGGTATGCGATAGAATTATAAATATGCAGCAGATATCTAGTAATGAGTGCTACACGCACACTGGTGAAAAACCATTTAACACAAATTCATAATATACAAATATACATAAATGTTTTATATACAATAAAGAGTTGTCAAACGTTATTGTTGTTGTAACCAGTTGCTAAATTATAACCAACTCACGATACGGTGTCTGTTCTTAGAGCTGAAGAGGAACGTCTCCAAAGCTTGAACGTAACGTGATCCCGACAACAGCAACCAAGTTCGTGTAACGGTCTTGTACCAATCCAATCATTCAACGTATACTTGTTATACAGCAAGTAATAAAATGAGTAAAGGACAAACCCAAGATAAAAAAGGTCTGTAACAAATAAATCGCAATAACAGAATGACCATCACAACACTTTATAAATACCTTCGATGGAAGTTGACCTTAAGAGAGATTTATATCGCCTCCATATAACGACGATTATACATAAAAACCTATCGAAAGAATTAAGTGTAAGAGATTGAGAGATAAAAAAGTTAATCAATAAACTTACGAAAAGGTGTGCTTCCATAACCTCAAAAGAACAAGTGGAAATATATCCCATAAACGGCTTCCAATAAACTAAATCGGAAAACTAACGCCACAATCAATCATCAAAACTGCACTAAGGCAATTCCCATAACTCAACATAAAAGGAAAAGATTAATTAGACGGCGATGTCCACGAAAAGGTTCTTCAAGGAACTTCTAGCTTCACAAGCGGATCAAACAAGAGTGACAATCTCTTATCAAACAGGAAATAGTTCCACAACAAAATGGCAACTACAAGGAGAGAAAATGCAAAAATCCCTAAACGCTATACAACTTAATATAAAATACAAAG
This sequence comes from Agrypnus murinus, assembly GCA_929113105.1. Lineage (NCBI taxonomy): Eukaryota > Metazoa > Arthropoda > Insecta > Coleoptera > Elateridae > Agrypnus > Agrypnus murinus. The sequence continues at coordinate 47,194,263 of OV816023.1, forward strand.
CTATACAGGGTGCTACGAAATTAGCACGTAACAAATCTTAAATCAAGAAAAATATACAATAATATGCAAGCTGAGAAAAACGAACAGTTACACGTTTAATTAATTCATGATAATTAGTCTTATAATAGTTAACAAAAACAAAACGAGAAAGAGACAAAAAATATATATACATTGTTCATATTTAAATTTAAGAGATTTGATAATGCATAAACAGAAAATTTTATTTATAATATTTAAAAAAATCCAGAAAAATAAAATTAAGTTATCAAGATTACCTATTTTTATTTTTCTTGGTGAATTGGTCAACAATACTTTTACATTTAATTTATCGATAACTTAATTTTATTTTTCTGGAAATGTTCTGATAGAAATTTCGTTATGTTTATTCATATTGTAAAATTACATTAGTTAAGTGTTTATTTAAGTGTTCTAAAAATAATTGGTTTAGGAAAATCAAAATCGTGATTTTTTTGTCAAACCCAATTATAACAATTTTGCTTTAAAAGCTGGAAAAATTATATTCTTGAAAATTTAAAAAATCTGAATATTTTTTAAAAATTTAAAATTTGGGGGAGGGAGGGTCGTAAGAAAAATATTGTACATTACTCTTTGGAAAGTGACTTCTCTGCACTCGTGTGATGTCGCTTCTTATTCGTGCGTACGAATAGTTTTACTTTCCACACTAGTAAAGTAATATAGTAATTTATTACACCATCAAAGATATAATTTGTGTTATATGGCACGTTTACGTATTAATGATTGCATAATAAACAATGTAACCATCCTCACACAGTAAACACATGCCGACAATGCTAAAATGATGAACATAAATGTGAGTTCTAAGATCGTGTAATAGAAAAGAGAAAACGAAAAATAAATAATTCATGTTGTGTATTTTATCTATTAATTTAATATGTACTATATAATATTGCAAAAGGTATAGAATCCACATCAATTAATACGACAAACATAAATATCTTGAAAATGCACGGTAGGGTAGTATTTTGTCAAATATTTGCATACCCAAAATTTCAAAATAGAATTCTCGATAATACCTAGAACGAGGAATATATTGATTCCGAAGGATTACCATAAACACCAGTATATACACAAAAACTAACCCATATTTTAAATTAGTTAGAAACTGGAAAAATAATTTTTTTCTCGAACGTTCAGCAGTTTGATGCGTTCTTAAGTAATGCATAAATGATATTCTCACAAAATTATTTCAGTGTTTTGAAAAGCACTATATTTTTCCTCTTTGATTTCGATTTGTTCTTTGAAGTTATTGTCGGAGCTATTTTTTGTGTTTTTTTAGTCGAAAGTGGTTAAATGTATTAAAAAACGAACGAGCAGCGGTTAATTTTTAAATGAAAAAATATAACTAGAACATTTACATAAATGTGCTCAAATTCTTTTGTGTAACTACATTTGAACAGAAAAAATAAAACAAAATGGAAATCGAAAGAAATTACATATATAGAATCTTGTCTTTGTGAACCACCCTATCTGTACCTTCAATATGGGGTGCGCGGAACCATCACACGGCGCACAGTGTTTCCAGCGTGATCAAAAATCACTGTTAATAATACAACTTTTCTGTTTAAAAATGAGTCTATTTAAAATTTACTTATTGTATGGATTAGAACATGAAACGGAGAGAGCGAGCTCAATCCCTGATGCTACTTAAGTAGGGTAGCGAAATACGCCGACAGTACCCGAATGATCGAGAGTAGTTTATCGGGGGTATTGGAGATAAAGAAAAAAGTTTTGTATAAGAGTTGTAATGTTATCCCTATATTTTTCTTAAATGTCAGCAAAAAAGCAATTGTATATATAGGTCACATGATACGGTGACATATTACACACTCGGCATATTAATGCATTTTCAAATAGCCCATTTCCCCTGAATCTAAATATACAGTGTGGAAAAAGTATGAACTACCCCTAATAAATTGGTGGTCTTCAGGTTTTATGAAAAACGCTCGAACAGGTCAATTTAGCTTTTCAGTTTCCCACGTTCTGATAGAATTCATTTGTTTTTTATTGACATCTGTCAAAAATATTACGTCATCGACATTTTTTTTAAATGACAATATACGGCATGTGATAAATCATTTGAAAGCTCTTGTTTCACTCAGTATGTTCCTAGATTTTTGTGCGATTCTGTCGTGCCGTTTCAAAATGGCGGCCGTTGAATTATCTTAAACTAATTCCTAGTAAAAGAATCACTCTTTCTTGTTTTATCAGGAAAAAACCAAACTATCAATCACACTAAGACAGTCCTAAGGCTTTATCATTCAATGCCTGCCCTTACATTAAGGTTCTTGGTCTGAGCTTGTTTTTAAATCCAATGTGGAAAAAGAAATTCGATATCTCAATGTCGTTGCAATAGTAGTTTTTGTCATAGTAAGCTTAGACAAACGAAACACAAACAAAAATTAACGTCAGTATTGACAAGTGGTAAGGTTGAAGATTAGTAAGGTTTAACTGTCATTGCGTTGTATTCAAAAAATCCTTTTTTAATAAACTAAAAATGTCGCTCAGTGAAAAAGACCGTATGGAAATTCTTATGATGGTTGGTTACGGAGATCCTTGCAGATCTACTAACGAGGTACGTGAACTTTTCAATCAAATTTATCCAGACCGAACGCCGATTTGGCAATCTACCGTTTGCAAGATTTTAAGAAAATATGAAGAACATGACCATGTTAAAAATTTACCTAAAAATAGACGGCCGTAGGTAGATGAAAATATTCAACTTGACGTCCTATTGGCTGTTGAAGAAAATCCGCATAGTGCCAGTCGGCAAATAGCACTTGATATGAGAATAAGCCATACGTCTGTGCAAACAACTTGGCACAAAGAAAAATACCACCCATTCAAAGTCTGCCTGGTACAAGAATTAAATGTGGATGATTTCGACCGAAGACTGCAATTCTGACAATAGAGACTGCAAATATTTTATTCTCAGATGAAGCAACTTTTTACCTCAACGGTACCGTAAACAGGCAAAATTGTCGATATTGATCCAAAGAAAATCCACATTGAATTCAAGAAGCTCATTGTCAGTCACCTCAGAAACTTAATGTATGGGCCGACATATTGAAAGAGTGTTAGAACCATTTTTCTTTGAAAAAAATCTTACTGTTGAAGCCTATTTGAATTTTTTGCAATTTGAACTTTTGCCAGCTTTAGTCATTCTTTATCCTGACCACAATAATCCCGATTTGCCCAGTCCAGAAATTTGGCTGCAACAAGATGGAGCTCCGCCCCGCTATGCAAGAGAAGTTGGGAATATCTCGATTTGATGTTTAGAGGAAAATGGATTGACCGACGGGGTCCCATTGAATAGCCAGCCAGGTCACCTGATATGACCCCTTTGCATTTCTTTTTGTGGGGTTATTTGAAATCCAAAGTTTTTTTAAATAGACCAAGAGATATTGATGATCTAAAATGCCGCATAAGAAGGGAAATACGAAAAATTTCATCAGAAATGATACGAAATGTTAAGAAGAATTTGTTTCTAGACTTGGGCACTGTCAAGTTGTCAACGGTCGTCACTTTTTTTTGCTATTATGTGTTTTATCGTCAACATATCATTCTTATTTTATTATTATTCTTATGATTCTTTGTTGTGTTCTTGTTTTGTTTTATTTAATTATTACGCGTTGTTCTAGTTTGATTGATAATAAAACCGTGTTCAATAGTTTGCTTTTTTTCTGATAAAACAAAAAAGAGTTTAAATTCTTTTTACTGGGAATTAATTTAAGATAATTTTCACAATTCAACGATCGCCATTTTGAAACAGCACGACAGAATCGCACGAAAATCTAGGAACATACTGAGTGAAACAAGAGCTTTCTAATTAATTTGACTGTTTAAAATTCAAAAACTTTTATCAATTATTTGTTTATAATATTGTTTATAATTTGGCGCAATTCTAAATGCAGCCTCTTTTAACCCATCATCCTATACACATCAAATGAATACCACACAACCTTATCATATACCAAAATGCTGGTAAGTTGAATTTAGACTATACTTTTCATATCTCAAAATGACAATTTTGAAATTATATTGTTTTCCCACACATTAATTCAATTTATTTCTTGTATCTCTTGGAAAATTATATTACTTATTCTTATGCATTATCTTTGTGCTGATTTCTCTGCTAATTGTTAATTAATTTTAATGTATATCTGATGTAATAATGTAATGATTTAGTTATCAGATTAAGTACATCATATAAAACTTCTTTATTAGTACTTTCATTTGTTTATAATACCTAATAATGCATTATTTTATCACGTAACTTCCATCCCACAGTTTACATTGCAACAATATTAAAAAGGGCGAAAAAGCATTACAAATATATAACTACATCAATGTTGTAGGTTCAAAGTGCAATAGATTAGTATAAAAACACTAAAATCACGCTTTAGGTATCCCATACGGATTTAAATTTTAGCGGACTATTACACGTACTCTTATTGGTTGGAGATTTTCTGCAATCTGATTGGCGTGCTCTACTCTATTTAGACGCTTGTCCAAACAGCTTTATTTGGGGTTGGCAGCATTGCTCTCGGCATAACCTCAGTTTTCATTAGCGTCAGTCGTTCTAGTGTTTTTCTCTTCAGTTTATGTAAACGAAAGGATTGATTATTAATACAGTCGGTGTGACATTTTATAAAATCAATGTGATAATCGTTAAATTGGTAGTGTTTGGTGAATAGAAAGATATAATTTGTGATTTGAAAGACGAAAGAACCCTGAACGTTAATAGTATTCGCTATTCGGTGTGTTTATATTTAAGTGTTTATGTAATTCAGAATTACCTGCATTATTCACCGTTAGCAATACAACTTAACCACAACAGATATCTTTAATCAAAAGGAGAAAAGCAAATTTTTACGCAACCGTGAGTATACACATTTTCAAAACACATTTTTAAAATCCAAGTCGACTATGACAAATTGCAATTACTACAAATATGTTGTTTTTCTTTAGTTAAACGTCAACATTCATCGTTAACGGGTGGTGAAAATGGCAACGGCATCCTTTTACTACAATTTTTCTGTTTTATACGAAAATGTAGAATACCTAATTAAAATATCTAAAGATAGTACTATCAAAGACCTTGAAACAGAAATTTGCAAGTCCACGTGTGTTACAAGAGCTAGGCAGAATTTCGAAAATGATATATTAAAAGGTAGTATCTAATTATCATAATCTAACATAATAAGCAACTATAGTTGTTTCAGGTAATTATGATGCTTCTAAAACCATTGAAGAATTAGGCTTAAGTGATGACACTATTTTGCATCTTAACGAAATTCCATCAGACTCAGTATCTGACAGAGACTTAACGGCACATGGCTCGTTTGGCAGGTACTACCGATGGTACTGTAACAATGGACTTTCTGCAGATACCATAAAAGGTGGTCTACATTTTTGCGAGTATCCTAGACTAAGCAAAGGATTGTTGATACTGGATGAAAAAACAATTTGCGACTCGAGCTTATTTGATAGGTGTAATGAAATTCATAAACGTCATTACCTAATTACGTTTTTAAAGAATATGTATGTGCATTTTAATTTAGCAATATGGTCGAGTACAAGTACAATAGAGGTTTTAATGGAAAAAATGTGGAAATTGAATTTAATGACTAATCCTCACTTCAAGATTATGTGTTTTGTAAGTGAGGAGCTGCTTGTTGCCGTAAAAATCCCAGATGTGGGAGTCGTACAGGTAAACATTGTTGATTGTGAATCAACATAATCATCCCTTAAATTGTTTTTTGTTTTGTAGACCAAACCTCTACGTAAATTATGGGACATTTTTCGTGAATTTGATAGGTCAAATACCATTATTTGCGATAGTGAAGTCGACAAATTTTATTTGAACCCGCGCAATGGTATTCTGATACGCCCATACCATCACCAGCCCCGTCAAAGCTTTCAGAATAAAGATAGAGAACTGTTCAAATTGGAAAGATATTTAGAATGTATTGTAGGGTACCCTAATTTTGCTCAGAGAGATCATGCTGAATGGAGGAGAGGTTCACCAATTTTCCAAATGCCAAGATGTTCATTAATGTAAGCTAGTTACCTTTTATTTGAAGAGCATAGGGCGTTTACTAATTTTTGCAATTTTGATAAAGTTGCATTAAGCGTTTGATTATGATCTTAAAGTTAATCTTTAATAAGTTTAAGTAAAATAGTAACGTGTAAAACGATGATTATGTGGTAGGTAGTACCATCAGAATAGAACTATGTATTTATTTCAGATAGTTACATGTTATTTGGAGAGCATAGGGCGTCCATTAACATTTTTAAAATTTTGATATCAATGTTGTTAAAGTTAATTTACAGTAAACATTTGATAATGTTTTTAAAGTTAATCTTTAATAAGTTTAAGTGAAATATTAACGTGTACAACGACGATGATGTGGTAGGTAGTACCATCAGAATAGAAGTATGTATTTATTTCAGATAGTTACATGTTATTTGGAGAGCATAGGGCGTTCATTAAAATTTTTACAATTTTGATATCAATGTTCTTAAAGTTAATGTACAGTAAACGTTTGATAATGTTTTTAAAGTTAATCTTTAATAAGTTTAAATAAAATAGTGCTGTCTTTGTAGAGTTTTTGAACAATAAATGTAAAATTAAACAGTGTATCTTATTATTATTGTATGAGAGTGAGCAACAATGGGTCAGTTTTCAGTTTTTAATTTTTTAAATTTAAAAAACGTTTTAACTTTTGAATTAACAGTTTTGCCAAGTGACAATAATTTCTGCATATTAAAAATTAAAAAAACAACAACTAGAAAACGTAAACATAAAACCAACGTTTTAACCCACGTGACCTGTTGTGGGGTACAATGGATCAACACATGTTCAACATACAATGAAGTAAGAAATAATTTGAGAGTTCAAAAATGGTAAGTTTTATTTCAAAATATAAACGCAGCTATAAAGCTAATCGTGGCGAGAAATAAACAAAAATGAAAGACTCAAAATAAATTTAAAAATACGCATTTTATTTATTTAAAATTCAGATATTTTATATTTGATCAATAATACTATTAAGAGAGATAATTTAGATTGTAAGGATTGTGGTTTATCACAACAGTAATTTAACGGTGTCTCTTAACCATACATTGTATAGAATTTGACTAATTGCCGATACGCGATTTTATGCCGAGAAAAAGGTATCATATGCCATATATTGTCATTTAAGAAAAATGTCGATGACGTCATATTTTTGACAGATGTCAATAAAAAACAAATGAATTCTATTAGAATGTGGGAATCTGAAAAACTAAAGTGACGTGTTGGAGCGTTTTCCATAAAACCTGAAGACTACCAAATTATTAGGGGTAGTTCATACTTTCTTCCACACTGTATGCACGGTATCCCATTAAGACGTAGTCAGACTTTGCCAGTGGTTAGATAACCATTAAAGAAAGAAACTTCCTATATACCATTTTTCTCGTATTTCTATACTTTTGGAGAAAAACAGCATTGAAGTTCAGCTTAATGTTTTCAAATTTAATAGTATGAATGCACATGACACATATTTGAAAGTTCAAGGTGATAAATAATACTACTGTTTTCAAGAATGTGCAAGCTAGCATAATAAAGTAATAACTCGTCTTTATTTTGGCCAAGTGTGTCGTGGAATAAGAACAGATAAATAAATAAGAAACGACCTCTCGTTTGATATCATGTTTCAAAAATGGTATTTTTGTTTTGTGATTTGTAAGACCATTTCATATTCTTTTAATAGGTACGTTAACCCCTATGTGTAATACAAGCAGGTCTGTGAATAAAAATATTTTCGCATTAATTTTGTTTACAGTAAATTAAATAAGATATTTTCGAATATTCGCTGTATTATAAGTTAATTTAGTATTCTATTAGTAGTATTATGTGTTTTGATTATTAGAATTTTGTTTCTGATAATCGCGTGCCAGCTGTGTTATTTTTTGGGCATGCTGTACTGTATTATTTTGTACTATATTTTATTTAAAATAATATTTATTCCCAGAAAGTACATACTATGTAATAAATAGAGGGTACCGATTTCTAGTGAAAAGCAATAAAATCATCACTGTAGATACCGTTACTATTCCAAACAACCCTACCGACGACCTTTGTTCTGATTTTAAATCTTCGGCCAAGTTCAGGGACTAATGAAATGCAAAACCCTGACACTCCACTTTTTGTTATTAGTAGAACAATAATTTGGTTAAATGACCGTTAGTTTTGATTTTACAAAACGGTACTTATTTCTGAGCATGCAGTTTTGTATTATTTTTATACTATTTCTATGTAATCAAATTATCATCAACCAACCACAAAACGTTTTTACTAAACAGCAGTTTTGTTCTGTTGGGTTTAGAATAACAATACATATTCCCAGAAACTTCATAAAAAAGGCTGCCGATTTCTAATGAAAAGCAATAAAGGTTTTACTAAAGGAACTTTGCACTACTGCATTTAGATTTTAGACTTCCAATAAAATAAATAAAAAATAACAATACCTATTGATGGATAGATTAAAATTAACCAACATATCTTTACTTAATTAATGGTTATGTAGGAAATTTTTTTAATGAGTCGTTTTTATTGTTAAATAAATTAATTAACAAAAATTCCAAAACATGAATTCATAAAATCTGTAAAAACCATATATTAAATTCAAACTATTTTCAATTCAATAAACAAATATATAAACAAAAATATGGAGTAGCAATGGGTTAACCCCTATCTAGCACAAATGCAAATCTAGTATTACAAAACATAGAAGAAAAAATAATAAACAATTTTAAAACAATATCAAGTTATAACAGATATGTATCAAGTTATAACAGATTTGTTGATGACATATTAATAAATGCAGAAAAAATAGTATAAATACAATATTTGAAACATTTAATAACATTTACCCAAGATTAAAATATACAATAGAACATGAAAACTTAAGAAATTCAATAAACTTTTTAGATTTAACAATAATTAGAAATCCAAATGGAACAATAGATACAAATTTGTACAGAAAAGAAATTAAAACAGATAGATATTTAAATTTTTATTCATATACAGATTTAAAATATAAAAAAAGTTTAATTAATAACTTAGTAGACAGAGCAATTAAATTATCATAAAAAAATTCCATAAAGAAAATTTAAAAAAATTTAAATCATGTTACAAAAAACCAGTATCCATTAACCTTCATTAACAAAAATATAACAAAAACATTAAAAAACATAGAAAATGAAACAAATATAAATTATTAAATTAACTGTAATGACTATAATGCCAATTATATTGGACAGACCAAACAAAATCTTAAAAAAAGAATAAATCAACATAAAAATTCAATTAAAATAAAAATATCTATACTAAGCAAACACAATATTATAAATTATCATTAAATAAATACATTTATTTACGGAATCTTCCATTTTACACTGAGTTACATAAACATTATAAAATCATTATTCATTATCATCATTGTGAATTCAATTTACAATTTAAGCCCACACTTATAATAATGTTAGTACAATTATTTACTAAATCTTCCATTTTCAAAGGTTAGTTATTGTATAATCATTACAAAATCTTTACATTTATTAATATTCAAATTAGTTATACAATTTTAATTAATTAATTTATTAAGTACCAAGTTAAATATTATTAATGTGTTTTAGTTGGGTTTTCATACCATTTAAGTTTACCAACTTATAGTTACGTCACTGTGTACTGATATTTATCATAATCACTGAGATACTATCTATAGCAAAACAAAGGAAATAACTAAAAATATTTAAAACTGACATAGTTTCAGATTCTTTATCAAAATGATCCGTTTTGGAAACATTGTGCAGCGTCTACTCATAGAACGGGCACCGGCATATCTAATCCAAGGTTTCTGGGCAACGGATTACTCAGGCCAGAAAAAATGTATGGTAGAATTATACGAAATATATACGATATAGATATATACGAAAGTGTATTTCGACGAATACTCATAAACGTTGCAGAGGAAGCTCTGATAACATGAGGACCAGTGTGGGTGGATTCGATTCTTACATAAGGCAAGGTCTCTTATGTTGTAAGCGACCGCTGACTGACTGAATCTTGTGGAATTGAAGTGAGGTTTATCCCGATTGGAAAGGGTAAATTCTAGCCAATGAGAAACTGCATGTCACTAGGTAGTGTGTTCCCGAAGCTATTCGCATCACCTTATGACTTGACTGCAGTCTGAGTCATGTGACCTGAAGATGCTTTAGAGCCATTACACTTAAGGGGTGTTGAAGCGAAACCATAGCTTCTCACGCTCAAGACAATGTCACTCTAACGGGTACATACCAGGAGTCTAGAATGTTTGTACTTATAAACGAAGCGTTGTCAAGGGCACACAAGTCTATCAACTAGGAGATCGGGGTGGAAAAGTCATGTAAAACCAAGTCCTGTCACATTGAGATTGAATTCTAACGGGCAGTGGTCCCCAACTAGGTTGGGGAATAATCTAAAGCTGGACAAAGGACCATCTCCTCGGAGAAGGCGCCGACGGGTGAGCACGTTTATAGCTCCGGTACTAGCTTGGAGAGCTAGTAGAGGATGGATAGTCACCTTGCTTCCACCAGTGAGTACTGGTAACATTGCACCAGCAATTACGCGCTAATTGACTGTCTGCACGGGAAATGAAAACCCGGACGTTCAAGCAAGTGCAACACCAAAGTATCAATTAGGGCCTATTATAGGTATCCAAGTGATAGGCTGTGAGTAAGGATGTACCAAACATTCACATATACATGTACCTTTAATATTGAACTTCTAACTAGACTATGATGTGTACTGTTCAAAACGTCATCAGCTCTATATGTTTGGAGTATTCGAGATGCTGCTATCTGAGAATACTTTGGTACTTACAATTTCAGTTTAGTACCTGTTATATCCAGTTGCTAGAATCGTCTAATTAATTTAAGACTTGAATGGTTCAACCGATCACATTTAAGCTTGAACTTTTTTTAATTTTGCGAAATTCTATGGTTGTTAGCTTTAAATGTTGTAGATTAGATACTGAGTGTCAATTTAATGCGCAACTATTTAATATCTACTAAACTACTAAATCTCAAAAAAGCTTTTAATACAAAAGTTTCTTGGTTGCCAAAGACGCATACTTTTAGAAAGTTTACAACAATATAGGGTGTTTCACAAAAGCAGAGCAAATAAAACTAGGCTTTTCTGGAATTCTAGATATTTTACCCGGAATTGACGCTTTTATCAGTTATATATTTAACAACCGATTTTTTTTAATCCGTTGCGGCGTTGCTAGTTTATAAATTATTGTTTTAATCTTTTAGTTTCATAAGGTCACAATAAATAAGTCACATATATTTGAACTTTAAAAATATTCTATATAGACAGTATTATCAGAATCCTACAAACACTATTAAAATGTTTCTAGGTTTTGTTTGTGTACAGGACATTTACATTTTTTTGTCTTCACTTCCTGTCTCACCTCCGTTAATATGTAGTATTATCGGTTAATTTGCTGTATTATACTTAGTTGGAGTAAGAATTGTGTTTTTGACAAATCAAAAATTGGTTTGCGATCTCAATAATATTGAGGATCTAAGGTCTCAGTTTATTATTATTATATATTATTATTTCACGTATGAATACACTTGTTTGCTGACTACGGATATAGTTGGCTGCAGGGGCTTATGTTAGTAAGCGCGGGAATTTTGAAATAAAACCTCATTACTGCTTTTTTAGGAAAAAATCAAAAACCAATTATTAACCTCAACCATTAACATCCGATATTTGAAACTATATTACCACCTGTATGGTGATTTCCAAAAGTTATAAGATGCACAAATTATCGAAATTTTCTCAAAAAGTAGAAATTTTAAGAAAAAAAATAACAATTTGGTAACGCCACACCTATGGAAACAATATTTTAGAATTGGTTAATTAATGTGTTAGCAGAAGTCTTAATTTCCCGTAAAACATACAGAGTGTTCCATTTAAAAAATGAGTAAATTTGATTTAATGTTATTAATTAATTAATAATTAATAATCAAGGTATAATTTGAACACCCTATATACTTAAAATTCGTAACCTCTGGACAGGTGATAGTGCACATAAAATCTTTCATCATAACCGAGAAAAAAAATTTTGTTTTTAAAAATGGGTTGGTGGTCAGTGGTTTAAGAATAGCACTTGGAGCTGGATGTACCTAACTGCATTTTTAACGTAATATCTGATACATTTATGCAGCTCATGCTGGGTGATGTCACAGTTTGTTTTGACTGTTATTTCCAGCAGTTCTCAAAAGTTGAAATTTTTAGCAATGTTTTTCGATGTGCGTAAAATCAAAAATGGCATAAGGATTTTTTGTTCCTATTGACGAGTACTATCACCTGTCTAAATTATACAAATGTTAAGTGAAACACCCTGTATAAACATTTAGAATTTTCATATTTTATATATATATATATATATATATATATATATATATATATATATATATATATATATATATATATATATAATTAATCCTTGTTGAACCCTTAGGTGTAAGGTGTGTAGTGTCTATTTATTGCTCTTCATAGACAAACTTCCTCCACTTCTTTTTATCGCTTGCCAATAGTCTTGCTCTCCGTTGTGCTATGCCACGATCCTCCAATATCTTCTTCACACTTTTGTTCCATGACTTAATTGGTCTTCCTCTCTTTCTTGCCTGCCATATTCTTTTCACCGGTTTGTCATTACTCATTCGCACTAAGTGACCATACCATCTCAACTGGTTCTTTTCGATATTTTTAGCAACTGGTTTTATTTCTAACTGATCTCGTATTACTGTATTCCTGATTCTGTCTCTCTTTGTTACTCCTAGAACTCCTCTCAAGTATTTAATTTCCATACTTTGAATTCCGTCTTTCACAACCATAAATTAGGACTGGTCTAAATGTAGTTTTGTATTCACTCATTTTGGTTTTCCTAGATATTTTTTTTCATTACAACCATTACACGTTTTGTTGATGTTAATTTTTAGATTTTTGGATGATAGGGTTTTTTTCCATTTGTTCAAGTTATGTCTCAGCTTATTTTCGCTCTTTGCAAATATAACCAAGTCATCAGCGAATGCACATTCTATTAAACTCTCTGGTTCTAGGTTTCTATGTCCTACATATATTGCTATGGTTTTTGTTCTTGTTTGTTTAATAGCATCGTCTATTACCATGTTGAACAATATTGGGCTTAATACACCTCCTTGTCTTAATACCACGTTCACATTGAATTCTTGTGATTCTATGTTGTGTGTTCTGACCACGTTTCTGTTATTTTTATGTAATCTTAGTATGGCTCGTTGTAACTTTCCTGTTACTGCTCTGTATTTTGAGCTTTCTGTTGTTATATCTCTTGGGACCTTGTCAAATGCTTTTTCCAGATCTAAGAAAGCCAAAAAATAGTTTTTCCCGTATTTTCGAGTACGTTCTTGTAGCTGTTTTATTGTAAAGATGTGGTCCTGGGTACTTTTCCCTTTTCGAAATCCACTTTGTGCTTGTTCCATGTTTGGTTCTATTTCTTTCCTTAATCTATGTTCTAATGTTATCTCTAAACTCTGGAAGCTATGCTTAACAGGGTAATGCCTCGGTAGTTTGCGCAGTCATGTTTGCTCCCCTTCTTAAAAATCGGGTTGATGATACCTACTTCCCAATCCTTTGGTATTTGGCCTTCGTTCCAACATTTATTACATATTTTGCTTAAAAAGTTTAGTCCATTTCCTCCTAGGTTCTTCAACATTTCTCCAGCAATTTGGTCGTATCCTGCATATTCTCCTTTCTATAGCTTTTTTATTGCTTGCATTACCTCTTTTTCACATATATCCTGTCCCTGGAGCACTTCATTTATCATTTCGTGACATGTTGTATTACTCATTGCCTGTTCCGGGTTAACAGTTTTTTAAAATATTCCTTCCATCTTTTTTTTCTATCTGTTTTTTTTGCTTGGTATTTCTCCTTCTAGATTCCTTATTTGTACTATTGTTTGTTGGCTTTGTTTTCCGGTTCTTGTATTTTTTAATACTTGGTAGAACAATTTTTGTTTGGCATAGTAGTTTCTTCCATTTTTCTTCCGAACTTTTCCCAAGATTTTTATTTCGCTTCTTTGACTACTTCTTTAACTTCGTTATTCTGTTATTTATATTTCTTGTAACTGTCATTTGTTCCTTTCTCAAGGTACTTTTTTCATCTGTGTTTCTTCGCTTTGATTTGTTCTCTTCTTTCGTCACTCCACCAATCTGTTTGCTTCCTGTTTTTATTTACTTTTGCAATGCCACATGTGGTCTTGGCTGTTTCTATTATTATGCTTTTGAATGTTTTGCCACATTTGTTCCAGGTCTGTCTTCTGTTGATAGTTCTTCGAATTTGGCTTCTACTAGTCGATTTCCTATTTCTTTTTGCTTGCCATTTCTTTTATTTGTTCGTATATTAGATAGTAGATAGTGATCGCTGTTGATCTCCGGGCCAGTAGTAACTTTTACTTACTTACTAAAACATAGTCTATTATGGACTTTTCTCCTCTGATTTTCATTTCCCGAGTATATTTGTGAATTTCTTTGTGTTAGAAGAACGAATTAATTACTAGAAAGTTATTTTGTACACAAAAGTCTATGATCCGCCTTTCATTGTTGTTTCTCACTTATTCGTCGTAGTTTCCTATTGTTTCTTCTGTTTCATTCCTTCTCATACCCACTCTTCCATTCAGGTCTCCTAGTACAATTACTCTTACTTTTGTGCCTTCTACTGTCTGTGTTACTTCTTCCCAAAACTTGTCTTTGGCGTTAGTCCGCTAGTGTTCATCTTGCCCATATAAAATTATTATATTCGTTGCTTCTTTTTGTATGAGTTATATTACAATTTTTAGAATTCTTTCTGATATGCATTCATCATTTTTAACATGCTTTGTAATAGTCTTATGCACTATACATCCTACTTTGTTTGCGCCCTGAAGTTTTGGTCAACGCCGCTGTATAATAAAATGTGTCCTTCCAGTTCCATCTCCTCCTTTTCTTTTTTTTTTGTTTCTGTTATTGCTAAAATATCCATACCCGACCTCTCAAACTCATCAGCTAGTTCATCTTCTTTTCCAGCTAGACTTCTAATATTCCAAGTACCTATTTTCCAGATTCTTTCTTTTTCTGTTTTTGTCAGTGTTCATAGATGCGTTGTTTTTAATTTTTATTTTATTTGTTTGTTTTCGTTTCCCCATTATCATGTCCTTTTCCATCGCCGTTTTCATCATCATATTTCCGGTACTTGTAATACCCAGTTTTTTGAATCCCTGTCTTGTGGCTTATTTTTAGTATTAGTTTCTTCTATTTTCTCCTTCACCATGTTCCATTTCCATTCTTTGCCATCTAAAACCGTATAAAATTTCCACACAAAAGTTAATCCAGCTTATTTGTTGGCCTACGGTTGTCTGAGTTTTCCTGACGCCATAGAGGCTTCATTCATGTATAATTTAGTATTTCTTAAATAGTATAATGCATATTTTGTAAATGTACAAAAAGTGTACATGTAATTGGGAAATAAAATTTAAAAAAATGTAAACACAAAACTTGAAAATACTTTAATAATGTTTATAGGATCCGACGATACTGTCTGCAAAGAATCGTATTTAAATTATTATTTAAGTAAAACGTACTTCCATTTGTCCCACTTTTGTGAAACACCCTGTATTGTTGTAAATATTTTTAAAGTATGCATCTTTGGCAACCAAGAAACTTTTGTAGTGAAAGTTTTTCTTGATATTAGTAGTTTAGGAGATATAGAATAATTGCGCCGTAAATAGGCACCCTGTATAAGATCTTCAATTAATTGAATTGGTGAGTGCATAAACATGTTCAGCCCAAAAATGCCAAAACGAGTTAGCCATGTTATTTCGTTCGGAATAAATTCTCTCGAAGGTGAGTGCAATAACAACATCAGATCATAATATTTACTAGGTTTACAAGGCCCTTACATTTTGTTAGGGGTCTCGATTTTAATACCTTTTTATTGAAAAAACCTACATCCTACAATCATTCCATTGCACCAAACAAACCAGTCTACAATAAACCTATGTGGATCCATAAATACAAAAAAATTGACAACATTAAAGCGGCACTGCGTTACATATCTTGGGAGTTTCTACTATTTTATGAAGAAATTGTTAAATTGGAAGTTAACGAACCAACATGAAGACCATTTTGAGTGATCATAATATTTAACTTAATTGTGATTAAATTTGAAAGCTAGAAATATAATTGGATAAAATTCAAGGTCTGTTAAATCTCAGCCAATAAAATTTCTGCATTTCGAATTTACTGACAATTAAGTTAAGCTTTGTGAAATTGACCATGAGTGCATAAAAGTGTTCAGTCCAGTTAATTAGATACATAGAAGAGCTTTTTTTAGTGTTCTCCAAACAACAAATTTGGATTGAACATGTTTATGCACTCAATAATTCAATTGCATTAAACCTTTTATGCATCACTGTTAATGTACTTTTTTGCTAAGTACAATAAAGGTTTCGGTATTGGTTAGCATTTAAGATTTAATTTTAAGACCTACAATTGGTGTTGGCGGGCGTCCTTTCGTATTAATTACTGCATACGCTTTTATTTAGATCTCAAAGTTTAGTAATATTATTCATGAAACCTGTAAAAGTTTTGCCATGAAATCTAACTTTAATCAAATTAGCAGCAACATTTACTTTTGAAAAAAGACTGCTGTTTTCAGTTACAAATAGGTCTACTGCCGCTTTTTAGTAAAGATTTATCCTTTGGGAATTCCATCAGAAACAAAATATAATGGAAGGGCAAGTAAACAACTTAGTCAAGAAACCCAGACACACTAACACATTACTTAGTAAAGAAAGCAAGTAAAAAACAAGTGTCAACTCCTTATCTATTGCAAAAGAGAAGTAAAACTGAAAACTTATTATGTCGCCGTTTCAACTTGATAAAGTGTCTTTTTCTTAGACAGATGAGCAGTAATTCTTAAATTGTTGATGTAACTTACTACATACATATAAAATAGAAAAGTATCAAAAAACGTTAAAGTTTGTTTTTGGTTATATTTATAAACCTATATGAATACATATGTGTGATTTCGAGTGACAGTGAAGCATATCGAGAGTCTTTGCATTTTATGTCGTTCGATGCAAAATATTGCCCTTCCACATACCAGGAGTAATAAAAGTTCCCACCGGTATAACTTGCACAATATATGTTGGGGTGTTCCGCTAATCGATAGTGATAAGGTAGCTTAAAACAGTGATGGAAATCCATTGGGAATTCAAGTGTAGTTACGAATGTGGTTGGAAAACAACGACTTGTTATTTGACTAATATACGTCGTAACGAATCCGTTAAATTTAGATGCTTTAGAATCGTTTACGGCATTAACAGATTTATTACAGTAGGTAGGGATTGAGACAACAATTTTCTAAATTATAAGCTTTTAGTTATTTTTAGTCGTTTCTCTAGATTAAGAAATAAGAGGCAAACGCCAATTTTGTTTTGGAAGTTATATTTTTGACAAGCTAGTTGGTGATCAAAAAGTCCACTATGTCACATTATATTAATAATTCCTAAAACAAGTTGTACATTGGGATTTTCTTTGCTAATACAGTATTATCCTTATTTATTAGTAGTTCAAATGATGTATACCATGTATTATAGGAATGTTTTTAATTTATTGATTCGACTACGTCGCAACTAGGTCCACCGCATCACATTTTTCAACGTTACCAAGTGGACAATTAGCAGAAAATTATGAATAAAAAAATATCTAAATATGCTTATTCGTTGATAGATGGTTATTTCGATATAATTTTAATTTATTAGTAACCTAAGAGATCATATTAAATAGAAATTATTATTATTTATCAAAATATTTACGTGTTAGCAGACATGCAGTTAATACACGCACTCGCCAATGCATCTGTTCTTGCACTGATAACTCGAACTTTTTACTTAACCTGCCAAAATGATATCGTGAATCCAAGTACTAATTATGCGTCATTCAACGTGTTTGTTAGTTTCTCATTTGGTTGCTTTACCTTTTTATTAGGATGACACAACTTAAATTTTGTGACACAGCGGAAAAATATAGGGACACGGTATACTTGGACACATAGTATATTTGCTGGATCATAAAAACAACAAGGGTAAATACAGGTAGTTTATTTATTTACTTCTTATTAAGACCGTTATCTTTCTAGGACTGTTTTTGATCATGAAGTATGTCTGGGGGCATGGGGTTTTGTGTAGCAGCAGGAGAATGCCACTTGATTCTTTTTTCTAATAACTTTTTGCACCATAAGGGATACCATACCATGATTGTCAGAAGAATTGGAAAATCGCGCGTGGGTTCGCCCGAAAGACTTTAAAAAATTTTCTTATGTAAGAATATGCATATTTATTATGGTTGAAAAGAGAACAATCAAGAGAAGAATCATGTAATTAAAAAAGTTCGATGACGTCATCACGCTTACGCCGATTTAGTAAATACATAATTTTCTGAACCAGAACACAGAGAATTTTATGCTATTTAATAATATATAGGTTTATACCATTTCTGACTGAAAATAATGTTGCTACAAAGTGAGGCGCTTTAAATCAAACAGACTGTATACAAACACAAATTCAGGGTACCTTCAATGAATGAACAGATTGAGCTTAGTAATTCTCCGTTACTTGAAGTGTTATATTTAATTCTGATTATTTTTATTTAGTTACCTATTTTTTTTATTTACCTTACATTAGCGACGTGTTTGTTTATATTTATACTAGGAAAACCACGTCAAGACATGACGGTCAAAAGGATTGAAGGATTTCCTTATATATAACATTCGTTGTGTGGTTACAACCCTCGGATTTTCATGAATGATTGTTTAAATAAACAACCAAACATAACCAGTTGAAAATTCTAAGCCTAGCACTCCTCTCTTCCATCTTACCCTCCTATCTTTCGGCATATCATCCACTCTGGCTTACCCCTCTCCACCGGGTTATTCACCATATTCGTTATTAAAGTTTATAGTCGGTTTTTTGAAAAAAATATGCTACAGACGTTCTAATGAACAAAAATTTCTCATTTCATCGTTATTTCAATCATCATTAAATACATATTTGTAATAATTTTTCCTGATTTGAAAAGTTGCATTTTAGTCAATTATTTATAAGTTTGTGTATAACAAATTCAAGTAAAACTATTTTCTGCGCCTTATTTCGACTCGAAAAAAAACTACAAATATATCTTTCGTTTCTTAAAAATATGCCGTTGAGAAAAAAATGGCCCGAAGTTAAAAAAAAAGTTATTTGAGTTTTTTCATCGTCGCGCAAGGCTTGCGAGTAAGCTGCGACTTGTCATGCTCGCGTCTAAACTATCCTTCAACCAAAAACAGAATTATGCAAAGGCCACGCTGTAATCTAAATGATAAAATACACAATAAATGAGCTAGAAAGATTTAGTAGCGGCACAAACTGATTTTAATTAAAACTAAATGTAAAATCAGAAATGAAACTCTGTTTGTTCTAGCATATGTCACTTAATTTTTAGCAACGTGAAAATTGCACTCGTATCTTATTTCTCCCCGGGTCGTATTCGTTTGTTTAGGTGTGATTACGAAAATTACTCATTTCTTGTATTTACCCTTGAAATATAGATATGTCCATTCTTGCACAATTTTTGTTTATACTGATCTATTGTTTACCTGATTTACTCATTTCACTTTCAGTCGTCGTACTGAAGCGAATGTGTCTAAATAAGTTAATCTATTTTAAATATAAAATGCCGCAACCAAATTCATGCTGTAACCCTTTTAATAAAAAAAGTCATAGTCGCGTTTATAGAAACTTCTATAAACGTGACTATGACTTTTTTGCAAATTTCACGTTGCTAAAAATTAAGTGACATATGCTAGAACAAACAGATTTTCATTGCTGATTTTACATTAAAATCAAATCAAAATTAAAATTAAATTAAAATCAGTTTGTGCCGCTACTAAATCTTTCTAGCTCATTTATTGTTTATTTTATCATTTAGATTACAGCGTGGCCTTTTGCATAATTCTGTTTTTGGTTGAAGAATAGTTTAGACGCGAGCATGACAAGTCGCAGCTTACTCGCAAGCCTTGCGCGACGATGAAAAAACTCAAATAACTTTTTTTTTAACTTCGGGCCATTTTTTTCTCAACGGCATATTTTTAAGAAACGAAAGAAGTATTTGTAGTTTTTTTCGAGTCGAAATAAGGCGCAGAACATAGTTTTACTTGAATTTGTTATAAGCAAACTTATAAATAATTGACTAAAATGCAACTTTTCAAATCAGGAAAAATCACTACGAATATGTGTTTAATGATGATTGAAATAACGATGAAATGAGTAATTTTTGTTCATTAGAACGTCTGTAGCATATTTTTTTCAAAAACCGACTATAAACTTTAATAACGAATATTATTTACAAAAAAAATATTTTCGCAAAATGCATCTGGATTAATGTTGAGCATGTTGAATACTATTGAAAAAATGTATTAACGTTTATAAACATTTTTCAAACGAATTGGGGTGATGCGTTTGAGAAATTTTGACTCATTACGAAATAAAATTGTTTTGAAAAAGCCTCCATTGAGAATAAAATTAAAATAAACAAAAAAAATAAATAAATTTATTAAAAATTAAAACAGCCTACAAATAAATAAAATAATAAAAAAATATTTCATAACTATTGAATTATTATTATTATTATTATTATTATTATTTCATTTTGTTAGAAAAAATGCGGTTTTCAACTAATGCGGGTTTGTCTAAACTTATAATCGTAAGTAGTTCCAAAAACTACCAACGCTGGGAACTGAGAGGGCGCTGCAAGTAGATTGTCCTTTTGCGTATCGAAATAAATGTTTTAGATTTTATTTATTTAAAAATATAAAACTTAAAAAAATACAGATATTAATTAGTGTTAACTAATATATAAAACGAAAGCTTCAATATAAAAAAAGAAATACGTAGTTCGGTCCAGTAGAACTCTCAAACGAAGTGGAACAAAAATAATCCTTGTGTTTTAAATATATTGATCACCTTTGATAATTACAGCTTAGCTGTAGAAACAATATTCTCAGGTTATAATTTAATAAATATTGTGAAACGTTTTATTAATCTACATCTATTTCATGATTATGAAGTTCTACAAAGTAAGGCTAGAAACAATCAACAATATAAATTATAAATTGTAATTTCAATTATTGATACATTTACTGAGGAAAACAGTGAGATTTCGAGTGGCTATAAAATAGTTTATTTACTCATATTTGCCTTTATTGTTGTATTTAATGAACTAACTTCTAGGATATACATATATTCTTACAGATGTCTACAACTTTTCGTATAACTTATTCATGCAGGATGTTTTATTATAGAGATGAAAATTATGAATTTTTTAAAAGAAAAACTAGGGGATGTTACATTTGATATTCATATTAGGTGAATCTAAAAAATATTCTTCTATATAACTTTAAAAGGGCAAATGTGCTTATTCCTAGAGAAAAATGATATTCTCGAAGATTTATCTTTGCGTTGCATTCTCTGAACTGTAAGCAATAACTAAAAGTTTCCGATTTCTTTCTATATCCCAATTCTGACAACGGAATATTTAATTAGAAATTTTTATATTTCGCTTTTCACAGCGTCTTCCGTTGTATTTATGTATAAGACTCGTGTAAACCATAAATTCGTATACCATAAATTCGAAGTATCCAGAATGCAGTGGTTAGATAAAATATATGGTAATTATAAATTTAAATGCAATAACCACATGCCTTTATTAAAATAGTGATCGCATTTTGTTTTTATCCATATATTGTGGGGCCTTTCGTCTAATGACTTTAATATATGTCGTTTGGTTCACCGGAATTTCAGTCTATCGAACGTTTGGTTCAATGGAACTATTGATCCAACGGTACTTTTCTTCAGCAGTACTTTCAGTACAACAAGCAATAACTTGATGAACTTGAACAAAAACTCCTATTGGTAACATAAAAGATAATTCCAGCTGGCGAAACTCAACCAAGACGTGATGGTCAAAATGCTAATTTATTGAAGAATTTCCTTATATACAACGTTTGTTGTGTGATTACAATTTGCAGATTTTCATGAGTGATTATTTAAATAAACGCAACCAAACATAACCAGTTGCAAATGCTAAGCCTAAAATTACCTAGTACCCCCATCTCCCACCTTACCCTTTTCTCTCCCGACATGTCACCCTCTCTGACTTACTCTTCCCCTCTCAGACTCCACGTCACACCACGTTACCCGCCCATTCTCACCATATGTTTATATCATATGCTTAAGGCATATACCATCTCAAAACAGGCAGGTGGTGCCGGTCTAAGTTTTTTCTATAAATTTTCATACATAAATTATCTATGTATCATGTCCCTGAATAAAGATATATAGTTGTTTATTTTTGAAAAGGGTCAACTTTCACCTCTTGTATCTAAAAAAACCACTTCAAAAAATCTGAAATATTAATATTGTGTTCTAATATACACAAACTATTTTTTCCATAAATACAAGTTGCATCATTTTTCTGGTTCATCAAAAAATTTCTCCGTTTGCCCCCCTCCCTAAGCCGAATGCCTCTGGGCTACACCCTAGTTAACCCATATGTTGAGACAGCCTTGGTTACAAGTGCGATAATGCAACTGATGTATATTAGAACATAATATTAAAATTTCAAATTTTTTGAGCGGCTTTTTTGAGATACCATCGGTTAAAGTTGGCTAAATACATATAATATCACTACTGTTACATGACATGAATGCTTTGCACCTTAATTTATTAATTTGTTCACATTTATGGAAAAAATAGTTCAAGTGTATCAGAACACAATATTAAAATCTCAGACTTTTTGAAAATGACTTTTTGAGATACAAAAGGTTGATCCTTTTCAAACATAAACAACCATATATCTTTCTTCAGGTACATGCTTCAAAGATAATTGGTGTCAAAATTTAGAGAAAAAATTACCTTCTAGGCAAATCAAATTGCATTAAAATATTCCTAGTAGTTTTCGAAATATTAAATTCCAAGGAAACTTTTTTTGGGCCAAACAAAAAATAGGAGTCGTTTTATTTTTAACAACGAATAATAGTATGTTATTCGTTGTTAAAAATAAAACGACTCCTATTTTTTGCTTGGCCCAAAAAAAGTTTCATCAAAATTGGTGATTTTGACGGGCACCACCTGCCTGTTTTGAGATGGAATAGGCCTTAATATAGCAACTTTCTAAACCTTACCCGTCATTTTGTCCATGTTCCTTTGGCGTCATAAATGGCATTAGTTCTTCACACATTTCTAGTATACTTTTTTTTATCAAATATCCGAATCTGAAATGAATTCCGTGAAAAGCTCCCACAGCAAATTTAAGACAATTGTTTGTGATATGATTTGTAAGCAAGCGATCGGGGACGTAGTAATACTAATAATAATAATAATTCTTTATTACGAAAACAAACAAATTCCATTTAACTTAGTGTTAATACAATGAACCATACACAGTAAAAAATTGGAGTGTTAAATCTTACACTCAAATAACACCCAGAGTGATTCCTATTTATCCACACTGACGAGTGTAAATAACATTGGTCTTAAAAGTGGTAAAATATATAACAACTTTAACCTTCAATGCAGGTTAAAGTCATAGACACTGAGTGTAAAAATGACAACCATATTGTTGAGAAAACATTTGTTGAGTGTAAAGTATGCACGAACTGATTGTTAATTTCCCATTCTTTTAGTGTAAAAATTATTGCTTATAATGGTAAGGAACATTTTTTTAATGGAAAAGGAACCAACTATAGTGGTTACAATCATTTATTGGAGTGTAAATAACTGTTTTGTTCGTGTAATTATATACTTCTATTTTTTGGTTCAGATATTTTTTTGTAATTTAGGATAAAACAGAAAAAGGTAAAAAAATAGTGCACACAAATATTAGTTTTATTTTAAAACAAAATGCAAAATATATATACATTCTAAATCTAAATAAACCAATGTAAATACATATTGTGATGATTTTCCTTCATTATTTGAAAATCATTAATTCTTAATTTTGTTACCCAATGTAGAAAAGTTCAAAGTTGACTGTTCGTGTTTATCATTTGTAATTATGAATTGAATTTTTAAAAGGATTTATTGTTAAAACTATTCAAGTTTGAGTAATTTGTTTATTGGATACATGTATATAGTAACAAAATTTGATCAGGAAAACAATTTTGGGTCTACAGGATCTTCACTTCCAGTTAAATCTGAAAAAGAAAATGTATTAGTTACAAAGGTTTATAAAACAGTACAAACATTATTAACAGCAATATAAAAATAGTCTTGACGACCATATATAGTTAGTAGGTACATAATACAATTGCTTTATAGACAATAATCAAATTACTGAAATAATGATCAAGGTCAAGCTATTTTTTGAATAAAATTATAAACTATCAAAATATATGGAAAATAATTGCAAGAAAAACAATATTAAGTTACTAAAGGGTAGTGATGTAAATAAAATGGGGAGATGAATTTAATAAAATGATAAAAATGGTTGTAAATGAATTTGTCCAGTAAATAAATGTATAATTTATAAAGAAAATAATAAATAAAAGTTTAAGAAGTTATCCTGGGTTAATAGTGTATAATTTATTGGTCAAAATAATTAAAAAAGAACTACAGGAGAAGAACGTAAAATCTTAGTTAGTATCCTACATACGGTTGTTTTCAAGAAACCAGCAACAAGTGAAGAAGAAGTTAGCAATAATGTTTCTTGAATAGTAATCAAAAAATGCTATGTAAGAAAGGTAAATAAATAAAAAGAAAATTGAGCTCACCATTTCAGTATTGACAGCTATCCAGCCCAGAGAACGGTTTTGGGAGTACCACAGCTGCAGAATCTTGAAGGGCATAACACCAAGTAGCATGCAGCTACAAAAGAAAATAAAGTGAATTACAGAATAAGGTTTGTGGAAATAGAAACAAGTGCATATAAAGCATATCTAGTGTTTCTCATAGAAAGAAAAATAAATCCAATTAAAAGAAAATTATGGCCTAAAAAAGATAAATGGTTAAATTATAAATACAGAATTAATAAATAAAAATATGTACAATATAATAGGTACAATATTTAAATATTATAGAATGCCTTATAGACAAAATGTTATAATTTGTATATTATATCATTTACATATTATTATTTACAGCCGTACTATAGATAAATTACACGCGTGTAACACAATGTTTATTAATGTTACACGCGTGTAAATCTTTCTATAAGTACGGCTGATAATATTAAAATAATAAAAAAGTGAATCTTTACTACTAGAAAATCAACATTAGTTTTGAACAATTACCTATGAGCTCCTTTGTATGATTAGGGTAAATGACCCAGCCATCACCATCATGACCACCAGTTTCTGTAATTAAAGTTTTATTAAATTTATTATTGACACATTCTAATTTACATTACAAACCTTACCTGTAATTATAGAAACGACATTTAATGTCACTAATCATAATGTCAGTTCTTAAAAATCACACGTGAATTTTATAAACACATGTGCACCATCGCCGCCATCTTTGTAAGCTGAGTTCGGCCGTCAATACCTACTATAGCAATGCGTAGAGCGCGGCAATAATTAAACTATGGAAGTATAATTTCATTACATACATACTTAGGGTTAGGTACTACATAGCAGGAACCAGAAACGGTTTTGCATTTAAATTGTTCCTTGTAAACCAAAAATCTGAAAATAATTTTATCTAGTATTTAACCACAATTCACGTAAAAATATTTATTTTTATTTATGCATAATGATGACTTAAATTACAATGGATCAACATGGCAGCTAAAACTTTTACATAAGAAAAAGCTGAATAGACACAACCAGGAGTGGAAATTATAGTTTTAAAATCTTACTTACTTAATTGCACAAGATCGTTAGAAAGATGCATCCTCTTCTATTTTAGCATATTTACTTTTATTGGCTAGTTGAATCTTAAAAATCATTGTTGTCACTTTCAAAGAGAACCAACTACATTCAAACACAAACAGTAAATAAAAGTGCTCACGTCCAATCGTGATTATTCGCGTTGGAGGTGGATGTTCGGTGGATGACACTCGCGAGGGTTAAATCGGTTTTGTTGGATCTTATTAACACTCGTTAATGTTGTTAACATGCTAGAATAGTGAAATACATTTTTTGAAAGATGACTCTTACACTAACGAGAGTATCTTTACTAAATTCAAATGATTTTTGTACACCAAAAACATTATTTTTACCCATTTTTTAAATTAAGATAACACTCATAAGAAACCTGGTGCTGCTTGTTAATTTTAGTTGTTAATTTCATTCACATGAGTGTAGAAATTTACACTCAGATATTTCACCATACCAAATATGTTTTTCGCCACCACTGCATTTTTTACTGTGTACTTTATATTATTATATACTTATATTATTATACTATTATAACAGGTAAATTCATTAAATTATTATATGAGTACGCATGCTAATTACATATCAGATATTTAGCCAGATTCTTAACTGATTAAAAAAAATAGTTATTCACCACATGACACATTCTACTTAACGGAGAAAACATACCGTAATTAGTGCGATGAAAAGGTCTTACTAAGATGAGTGAATTCCTTGTTCCATATACTGGAATACGTAAAGAAAATTTTTCAAGACACAGGTAAATCTACAATTGACGATAACACCTTAAACACAAAACAAGCATCAAAAAATGTTCTCCGGAGAGATAAAGGAGGCAGGTTAAAATATTTTAATATGTTTTCATAATTATTCCTATCAAACAGTATTTTAAATTTGAAACATAAATATTTAATGAACTTTCTTTGCACTTTTTCAATACGGCATTCATGTGTTACATAAAAAGGTGACCGGATTATTGTACAATATTCGAAAAGAGATCTTACAAAAGCCGTGTATAATATAATTGTTCTTGATTCAGTAAAGTCATTAGTATGACGTGTTACAAAACCCAACATTCTGTTAGCCTTTAAAACAGTTTTATTTAAATGTAATGAAAAACTTAACTCGCAATCAAGGTGAACGCCTAAATCTTTTATAGACACTACATTTTCTAGAGCAACATTATTTATGTAATAGGTACTATAAGTAGTAATAATTCGCTTCCTAGAGAACTTCATTGCTTTGCATTTGCTTACATTTAATTCTAACCTATTATTTTTACACTATTTAATCACAGACGATAAGTCTTTTTGTAACAGAGTACTATCAGCTACCGAAGTAATACACTTATAAATTTTTAAATCATCGGCAAACAATAAAAACGAACTGTGATTTATGTAATTTTTAATGTCATTCATGTAGATTGAAAACAGAACATATCATAAGTGGGATCCTTGTGGCACACCTGATAACACATTAATTAATTGTGATCTTGCGTTATTTGTCTTAACAAACTGTCTACGATTTTTGAGATAAGATTGCAGCCATCCTAGTAAAGGGTTCCAATCATCTCTAATTTATGTAATAAAATATCAATATCAACTCTGTCGAAAGCATTGCTTATGTCAGTATATATGCAATCAACTTCAAAACCTCTTTCAATATTATCTATCACAAAATTGGTAAAAATAAATAAATTAGTAGCTGTAGAACGACCTTTATGAAAGCCATGCTGTTCTTGTATAATATGGTTTTTAACTGATTCCATAAGTACATCGCAGATTACAGATTCAAAGGCTTTTGGAATCGAAGATAAAATGCTTACTGCTCTGTAATTAGTTACTTGAGATCGGATACCATTCTTATATATAGGAACCACATCAGAAGTTTTCCATATATCAGGAAAGTATGAAGAACATAATGATTTGGAAAAAATAATTGAGAGTGGTAATGCCAACGAATTGCTGCAATGTTTAATAAAAATTGGTAAGCAAATAGAGGGAGGATGTTTAGCTCCGAGACGCGATGAAGCAAGCACTGTAAGTGAACAATGTTAACTAATGTTATGTGTTAAATAAGTAACTGTTAAGGTTACGAAAAAAAAGTTAAATATCAAAGTTGGTTGGTTAAACAAATTTAAATTTTATGATATTTTTGTATGTACAGGGTGAGTCATTTTGATATGGCTACTATCAACTTTTTTTATTTTAAATGAAACATCCTGTATATTTTTACAATTTTTGATCCTACACTTTATTGTCAGTATTTTTGGTAAACATACACGGTGATTCAGTACCTAGTGATCGGACTTTGAGGATAAGCTTCTTTGGTCATTAGAAACATAAAACCTTAGTAACATTTTTTGACTAAATGAACTAGAAAATTTCGGAAATTTTGCCAGACGTTTTCAGAAAAGTACGTATAATTGATGCAGATCAGTGTTGTTAAGTCGAATAGAAATTAATGCAAGATCTTTAGAAATTGACACCATCAGTAAAAACGTGACATCTGTTTAAAGACGCACAACAAGGATGCAAACGACGCACATTCCATTTTGGATGTTAGAACAAAACGATCTATTAATCCGGGAAATTCCCCTGTATTCTAATAGGAAAACAGACAGAAATGACATCATTTTAATACTGATCCATTTAATGATATCATTAAATTCGATTTATTATGCGTTAATAAACAGATATTAGTATTAATTAAGTAAAGACATGTTTAGCTAATTTGATCTATCCATCAATTGGTATTGTTATTTTTTATTGGAATTCTAGAAAGTTTCATTAGTAAAACCTTATTATTATTCTTTTTGATGTTTTAATTCAACGACCCTGAATGATTGATGGAATTGTTTACATAGTCAAGTACAAGTACTGTTACGTTTTATTACTAAAAGCTGCAGTGTAAGGGGGTTGCAATTTGTTATTATTTAAGAAACCAAATAGTATTGTGTATCTCATTAAACTTGACCTGAGAATATGTGTCACTATCACGTTTACTATAATTTTTCATTCACAAACCTGTAGTATTGTATTACACATAGGGGTTAATGAGCCTATTAAAAGAATTTGAAATTGTCTTAGTAATCAGAAACATAACAAAACAAAAATACCATTTTTGAAACAATATCCATCGAGAGGTCGTTCTCAACATGCTTTGTTTATTTAATTCTGTTTATCTGTTGTTATTCTACGAAACACTTGGCCAAAATACAGACGTTTTTATTACTTTATTACGCTATCCTTGCACATTCTAAGAAACAAGTGGTATTGTATATCTGCTTGAACTTTTTAAAATATGTGTCATGTGCATTCATACTATTAAATTTGAAAACATTAAGCTGAACTTCAATGCAGTTTTTCTCCAAAAGTATAGAAATATGAAAAAAATGGTATATAGGAATTTTCTTTCTTTAATGGTTATCTAACCACTGGCAAAGTCTTACTATGGCTGAATGGGACACGGTGTATATACCGAGAGTCCACGTAGTTTTTGAATTAATTTAATTTCTTTAATTTTTAACATTTTAAAAAATGATTTATCTACTGCAACTTATATGTAACTGTTATTATAATACACGATGCTTATAAATACTACCTAAGTCAATGTTTTTATTGTTAAATTTATTGTTGACTAATATACAGGGTTTTTCAGTAGCCGTAACAAAACGACTCGCCCTGTATATACAAAAATATTATAACGTAAAGATTCGTATTTCAATGTAGAGTTAGCAAATAAAAATGAGATTTTCTTCTATTCATGCGGCAACATCACAATACCTAATGTGAAATATATGTACGTGAAATATGTTAATTCCAAGTGCATAGAACTTTGTATTTCAAGTAGCTATTGGATTTATATACTTTTTTCTAAATGTGTACACTTCGGCAAGATTTATTTACAGTGTCGAACACTCGGATATTTTACGACTACGTTGAAGTAAAATTTTTATATCGGAAGTACTCGTAAGCAAACTTGAAGTTTAATTTAAATAAAGAAATGCACCTGAGAAATGGTTTTTCAATACATGCTGTCTAATTTAAGAAATCTACATAAAAGATTATTTTAAAAAAGTACACCTATTAAAATGAAAAGAATATACCTCCAGGTACAGCATCTATAATGATATATATATAAAATCTTTTTACTTTCCACACCACAAATAATCGAATTCACTGTTTATTCTTCTTTAATCTTACCTACTGGATAAGAAAGGTATATTAATGTAATAAAAAAATAATTGCAGAAAACTTCGGTTCATTGTCTTAGGCGTTGTAGTGGCCACTTTGATATTAACGAAAATTTGTAAAACGACTTTCTCTCATGTTTTGTTCTTTTCTGTCCCAGGTTGAATCGGTCTTGAGCGTATAGAAATGCATCGATTACAAATAACGGTTTTAAAAATATAAATAATTAAAAAATTTCAAAACTAAGGAGAACTGGCAAATCTACAGAGTAAAACCTTTAACTTGAAATTGCGTAAATTGGTCCAGTAGAACTCTCAAACAAAGTGAAACAAAAATAAGCCTTGTATTGAAATAAGTATAAATCTTTTTAAATTTATGGTTTTAAAAATGTAAAGACTAAAGAAAATATAAAGACAAAGCTTATTAAAATAATTAGCAAATTGGTCTCGTAGAATTCGTAAAAGAGAACTATGGTGACATGCAAGATTTTGTGTATACATCAGAACAATTCGAATATTAAACATTCAATAATGGATAATGGAAGGATAGACTCTAGGGGCTGCTGTAGCCGCTATGACCTTTAAATACTGCACGCGTATAGATTAAGAATTGATGAGAATAAAATCTAAAATCGATCTTGTTTAAAAAATTCTTGAACACGTCTTATTAAACATTTCAAAAACACGACTTACAGAAAAAATATGTTTTCGAAATTAGCAATCAAATAATCCATTGTAGGTTTTCAGCATTCACAATTTTAGAAAAAAAATCTCTTACCGTTCATGTAGTAATCTTATTAAAATGATATCCGAACTATAACCACATTCGTGGTAAACAGTAGAAGTTGGGTGATTTTTTTCTATTTTGACTTAATTTTTGTCTACTAATAGTTTATTTTAATTTTTTGAATATTATAACCACTGGAATATAAAATTACAACTGCTAGAAATGACCACAGCACATATCGACAGATTCAGTCCAGGGTCGATGTTAGGCGATCTGGCGCCTTCGTGCAAGTTTAAACTTAGCGTTCCTTGCCAATAGAGAAAATAAAAGATTTTGCTATGGAACGGGGGGGGGGAGGAAGTTCCGGATTAATTGGGTTTTTACATATAAAACATAAAGACCACAAACGAAACCGAAAATTAAAAATTTATTTGTTAAAAAACAAACAATTCAACCCAATCTTAACAGTCCAAAGACAGTAGGTACATATGTATGATATAATATACAAAAGTAAATCAATTTTTTAGAAAGAATATAGTATATTAAAGAACAAGTTTTATACGACATGATTTATTGCACGAATGCTAGTTTAAAAAACGACCGGACGAAACGTAGCGGGAGTTTTTTAAAGCATGAGTGCAATAAATGTCTTATAAAACGAGTTCTTTATACTATTTTTGTACTTTGCACCTCTTTTTTACTAATTTTATCCGTTTTAAAATAAAAATTCGCACTTTTAAAATTTGGGGAATTTTATCGTGGTTGGTACCAACAATCGACAAATGTCAAATTTTGACATTTGAAAATTCAAATTTTAATTTAACAATGATTTCAATGACATTTCATTTGTCATGGTTCATAACTGACAACCTCGATAAACTAAATTACACTAGTTCTAATTCGAAACTCAAATGAGCTAGTTCAGCACTACTTTCGGTTCTGAATGAGCCTTGATATAAACGCACAAAGTACAAAAAGTAATATCACAGAACTATACTATAACTAGGCACTAAACCAGTCAGAGCTATATTATTATATTTATTGATTAAATTAAATTAAATTTTAATTAGAGTATGCGTATCCGTTAATAACATAGTCAACTGAGAAAAATATTCCAATGGGTTCACTTATAATTTGGGGCCGATTTTACGTCTTTGAGAATGTCGCCTGCGTGCGCTGCACGCCCTGCACGCTTGCTTACGGCGGTCCTGCTTCAGCTCCTACACGTTAGTGATGAAAGTGGTCTATCTATAAACACAAACAATTCCAAAAGTTAACACGCTAGATATTGCGGATATTATGGATAAGTCAAATCAATATTTTTTAATGTATGCATTTAACTATATAAAAATTAAGTAGTGTGTGGCTAATATGGTCAGCAAAAGATAGAATACAAAAAAGAATCACGTAAATTGGCCAAGTAGAACGAACTGGAACAAAAATCAGCCTTGTGTTTTAAATATATAGATACGAGTATGTTTGAAATATACAGATTGGTGTCCACTGGTTACCATCTAATCTAACCTACTTTAACCCAATCTACCTAACCTATTCAGTCACACGTTATATATCAGTTACAAATTACATATACTTTACATATCACTGAGATCATCATCAAAGAATTGTTTTATATTATAATAAGTTTGATTCAATAAAAAAATCTTAAAATTTTCACGCTTACACTACAGGGTGCCAACAACCAAGGTCATATGTCCTCCATCTAACGTGCAACACAAGTACACACACACACACACCCATAGTATAGGTGACGGAATTTTCCAATTAGAAAAATCCCGCCGCCTTAAGTGAGACTCGAACCCACGACCCTTGGAACACGAGTGGTGCGCTAACACACCACTTGTCCACCACTGGCCCAATTTTATTTTAAATAAATTTAAAATTAATTGGCGAAGATCTTGCGGAAGTTTATTGTAAAACTTCGTAAATAAATACGTAGGGCCTGTCTCAAAAATTTTAAATCTGTCGCTAAAATCTCATTAATATTATTAACAAATCCTGTTTGCAGACTTTCTGATGGCTTTTTCTTGTAAACTGAAAATCGTATTACTAGTGGCACAGTGAGACC
The DNA here is from genome assembly GCA_929113105.1 of Agrypnus murinus. Lineage (NCBI taxonomy): Eukaryota > Metazoa > Arthropoda > Insecta > Coleoptera > Elateridae > Agrypnus > Agrypnus murinus. The sequence goes on from OV816023.1 coordinate 47,227,333, forward strand.
ATGAAAGCAGAGCATAACACATTGTTTAATGAATAATGTATAGTTCTCAGCAGTTCCGAATCTTTTTTTTCGAGGTTTCCATATTCTCTAATGCCTGTTGTAGATTTTATTAAAACTCACATGCAGGTTATTTATGTAAAGTAAAAAGAGTAATAGTGTCTTGTGGGACACCCATTTTTAAGATGTTTTTGTTTGAAAGATTATTTTCTTCTTTTAAAATTTGCACTCTTTTTTGAAGATATAATCTTAGTATCTAACGGTGTTATATAAACTTATAACTAAACTTATATCAGCATTTATCTTACAACATGGTATGGTCGACATAGTCAAATGCTTTGCTGATACCTAAAAAAGAAGACGTGACATATTGATGTTTTTCAAAAAGTTCATGAATTTAGTTAACCAAATGTGGTATTTCCATTACTCCCCGCAACTTGTCTAACATCTGTATCCTGTTTAAGTAGTTTTAAGTAGAAAGATCTTCATGGTTTGACGAAAAAAATGAAAAAAGAGCTTGACTGAAAACTTTCTAGGTAACCGAAAGTTGGAAATTACAAGGAGCTCGCAGAGGAAATGTTAGCCAACTTCAGAACTCTAGGTTGAAACATGAGGTCGACTACTTGTTTTACACGCCCATATTGACGACTCCCTTCCCAAAAATCTTGGTGAGATGAGTGTGAAAGCAGAATGAAGGATTTCATCAAGATATTAAAACCATGGAAGTAAGATACCAGAGCAAGTGGAATGAAACAATCCTGGCGGATTATTGCTGGTTCATAAAGAGGGATTCATCCCATAGCATCAAAACGGTGTAAGGTTTCGAGTGACAACTAGACATTTGGATCAGCTGAATCTAAGTACAGTAGTGTTCGCATATAACGATCCGCACGGGTCCGCGAAATTTAGTTCGTTACATGCGGAGTTCGTAAAAAACGGTATGCACAAAATAGGCGAAAAAATATGAACGGTAAATATTTCATCAAAAATATAAATCCGGTAAAGTACAACATGAACATATCTTTTGTATTTAGGGTTTTTGAAAAACTCAGTAATCTTGATTTTAATTTTATTTTTCCAAATGGTTCGCACGGTAGAGTTTGAGTGTTTTTGCACTTTCTATTTCGCAAATAATTTCGTATAATAATTTACAGAAAAACTGGACGTAATACAGAAAATTTAATACAGATTCGGATTCAGGGCACTTTAATTATCTTTATTTATTTATTTATTTTTGAGTGAGGTATCGGTAGGCCGGAGCATCCTTCGTACCTCATGGCACCAATTACTATGATCATTTGGCCAACCCTACTAGAATTTAGCCGAATCTGGGGGAATTCCATCCCCAGTAGGGATTTTTATCGTGCCAAACATCGAATTGCCACGGGACCTACATTTTTACTTCCTATCCGAGAAGAAGACACGTTTTTAATTTTTTTTCCGTATAATTATCTAAAAACGCAGTTATATTATCGCGTTAAAATATTTAAAAGAAATCATGAACTTTGTCAATTTTGATGTTTCTTTATTTTTATTTCGAAATTTTCAGAAAAACTTGACGTGACACAGAAAATAGATATTCGGATACACTTTAGTCAACTTCAAAATTTTTGCTCATTAGTACTGTCCAGAAATAGTGTTTTTATCTCTATTTCAATATATTTTATCCAGCAAATTTTGCGGTCGAATTTAAACGTGAAAGTCTATTGCAGCTTCCGATTTTTAAAGCGTATAACAGTTTGTACAATTGCATATGGTTGCTGTAATAACTGAAAACTATGTATGATTTTGCACTACAAACAATATATTGATCTGTACAAAGCTCATCATTTACATAAACGATAAAAACCAGCAATAAAATCACAGTACGATTCTACGATTCGACCTAAACAAAATCCATCTGCTATTGATCGTATGTACTCTATAGTTAAGTGTCTATAATAATTGAAAACTTTAATCCCAAAAGTGGATTAAAACAAAAAAAAAACTAAATTTTAGATATTGAAAAAGTCTTCCATCTAGCGTGTTAATGTCTACTTAATTAGTTCATGTATGAAACTATAGTAAACTAGTAAAATGAAACATAAAACTATGTAAATATAGAACTGTTTAAATAATTTTTAAAGTAGTTTCTGAGATGTATTAAGTCTATACGGGACCAAAATCATATTAGTTGCCTGCTTTTATTTTTGTTAAAAGACCCCTCCCCTAAGTCTCAGGTTTGATTTTCGTTTTTTGTCTAGTGTCTATAGTTTTATAAAATTCTATTACTCACACATAGACGTAACTAGGGGGGGGGGCTTCGGAGGGTTAAGCCCCCAAACCAAAAATTAGCCCCCTCAGAATAGATTCGAACCAGAAGTTTTTTGATATTAGTTTTGTAATAAAATAGCAAATATAAATAACCAGAAAAGCGGTATATTAAAATAAATAAAAAATCAGCAAATAGCTTTTGTTTTTTGATTGAACGAAATTAGAAAATGAAGAAACAATAAGAAACTAATAATGAAAGATAAGTATGACTTTGTGTACATTGATTTTAGTTTGCATTACAGTAAAATGCCCCATGTTGAGACAAGACAAATAAATATACGATGGAATCCCCACTTTGGGATAAACCAAATCAATAAATGAACAGATGTTGTGCATATAAGTTAAGTATTAAGATTGAAGATTTAAAAATTCGTTTGTAAAATCTCCCCGAGTAATTAAGTTAGTACTATACCTATCCTTTAAATGGCGAGAAAAACATTACATTTAGATCTTTTTTTAAAGAAAAATCATTTAAATAAGTATAACCTATTTTTAAGATAAATGTGGTACGCGCCGGCACTAATATGTTTTTGTAGCTCAGTTAGTTAAAAGCGGGGCGGTAATAAACCAACACACAAAATTAAAAATGACACTTTTTCTTTATTATTTTTGTTTTAATGGTTAAATGTAATTTTTTCAGCCATTTTCCTGAAAAGAAATATTTCACAAATTTAATTATTTTCACTAATTATTATGTAATTAAATTTTCACTAGTTTTGTAATTAAATACTTAACAACCTACTCAGGTTGTCAATGCAACAAGATGATCATTTTTACTTAATCTCTCAACATTCCAAATGACATTCTGGTTTCTAAACATGTGCAATATTGCGGATTGGAATTGCAATTTTAAGATTATGTCAAAAATATTTTCGGAACGAAAAATTGTTTTAAATTTGCATTTTGAAAAACTGGAGCGGCAGGGACTTTAGTTTATTATCACCTCGCTTCAATTAATTGCCCTACGAAGAAACATTAGTGGGCGTGCTGCTTTAAAAGTTATTAAAAGTCGTATTCATTTAAATAATTTTTCTTAAAAAAAGGGTCTAAATTTAATTTTTTTTCACAATTTTCAGGATATTAGTACTCTTTAAACACATAACGATAATGATAAAAAAGAAATAGTAATTTTAAGTACTTTGAGTGATTTTACAGATAATCTCCTAAAAGCATGTATCTAGATACACAAATTTTCTTTAGCCCCCCCCCCCAAGAAAAACCTAGACCTAGTTACGTATATGTCCTCACACTAGTTTTTAGGTACTCTGGCCAACCTGCCAACGGGAAGGAGTGGTGTGAGAGGACTCCCTCCAATAGAATTTCATTAAACTTGGTACTGAGTAATTGCAGAGGCAATACTTTTCCAGCAACAAGAAACAGCCACCTCGTGGGCAAACAAAACAAAGGATAAAAATTGCTGGGTGTCTTTTAACAAAAATAAAAGTGGAAAAAGTAATATGATTTTCGATTCGTGTATATTTTGTTAGTATAATCATCCAGAGATTCGTTCCTAAAAGAGACCACAAAGCTCGGCATGTTAAAAGAAGTATTTTATATCAGGGATGATATATTTCTTATCCGTACTCTTGTTAAAAGTTTCTTTGGAACATAAATTGAAGTATCGTGTTGTCAAATAAAAATGTTTGAAAATTAATTATTGAAATGGTTTTCGAGATAGATATGAAATGTGCAGGTATATTTGGAATAATTGCTTTTAAAGGTATTACTCCTACTAATTGTGGAAGCAGATTTAATACCGCTTACCTCATAAAATGAGGCTTAATTTAATCCGAATATAGTATATGTAGTATGATTGAAAGTGTGGTATAATCCAATAATATTCTCAATTGAAAAATATAAAAATGTTAGACAACAATAAAATTTCAGATTTATTAAAATTAGCGTTAAAAATGTAACCAGTTACGTACATCCTTTATACTGTATCAAAAATATATTATTTATCTGCTGATGCTGAATAAGCCAAAAAGCCGCCAATAAGGTTTATTTAGAACTGGATTTCGGACACCTTTCAGAATTTTATTATTCAAGGACACTTTTTCAGTTCTGTAAAAATTGAAGTCGAAAATTACAGATTTCCGACCAAGGGAGGTATTTTCGCCTTACGCTTCGTTGCTTCTTATATTTCACTGCGTGCCGAACGATATTCAACAGAGATAACAACGATTCTTGAATTTTCTTCGAAAACTTTTCGGTCCTTAATGATATTGACATCGTGTTAAAAATTTTATCACACTTATTATAATCTTATTTTTATCGCTTTCATTAATTTTATATTGTAACATTTTCTTTTCTTGTTTTACAGAGCAGTGCAATTTACCATTTCTTTAATTCATCACCAATCGGTTTTCCTTCTCTTAAGGTAAGTAGTAGCCTTGATTTACCCTATTGTTCGGTTTATATTACGTTTATTAGAAATGTGAACTTCAACAAGAGATTCATATTACCCAATTCATATATTCTACAATTTTAAACAATCCAAAAATGTTTTTGCCTTAAGCATCGGATAAATTATGCAGGTCCGATTTAGGCTATAAAACAAGATAACTATTTCAATAAATATGCAGATAAAATAAATAGGGTTGGTTTAACTTATTTTGATATATATCATATTTAATCACAAATAAATCTTCAAGTGCCTTAGAAAATATTTTCGTTATTGATTTGTTATACCGGAGGGAAACGTTATCGGTATCGGCAAGCTCGCATCCGCGTTACAGCACGGTTGATGAAAAGTTCTTGTTGTTTGTTTACTTTATATCCGCTATACTATTCAATTGTGCTTTTAATAAAGGCTTTATTTTTAGTTAATTTTAGAAACTGTGCATCTAACAACCCAACGAGCAATCATACGTATATTTGATATACGGCTTCTTACAGTATACAGAGTGGCAGATGTTAGAACACATTAATTTTAAGGGGTGATAGATGACATCAAAAGGAACAAAAAAGTATGAATAATTTTTTTCTGTGTTAATTACCTTTCGAGTAATTTAGAAAAAACCATTGGTATATCTGGCAACCTTGCTTAAATATACTCGCAGTCTACAGCTGGGTCTTAACCTTGTTTTAGAAAATCAAACAAACAAACTGATGATGACAGTCGTTGTTTAACCTAATAAACATCCGAAGCAGATTAGTTAGGTGACTTAATTCTATGAAAATTGTAATCAATGTTCTTCCATAAACAAAATTTGTACGTGCTTAAAAACACGCTGATTCATAACAAACCAACTGTAAAAATAAGACAATAATTGACCTACATTTTATATTTATTAATTTCCGGAATATTTTTAAAACCTTTTGACGTAGAAACGACATACAATACGATAAAGTGTTATTTAGGTTTGTTGTTGTGATAGATGAAATGCATCTGCCGGCGAAGCCCCATAATTAAAGTGATATTATTAACGCGGCAAACGATCTAGAACAAAGTCATATCAGACTCTTTTGTTCCTGATGATGTCTTCTATCACCCCTTAGAATTAATGCTTTCTAACCCCTGCCACCCTGTATACTGTATATTGGTATCCATCGAATCAGAAACATTACTTATATTGCATTTAATTGCAATTATAACTTGTTCCTAAGAAATACACACACGTTGTCGTTACGATCTTGTTAATTTTTCCATTCGATTAAACTTATGATTCTACGAGTATGGGTACACGTGGGTACTCGTACACTAAATGTGGGTCAATAATACTCTTTTAGAGTAAGCTTCGTTCGGAAAACTTTTGTTTTGTATCTTGTCGCGGAGGTTTGACCTGATTATAAAAGTGCAAAGTGCCTATCGGTATTTTTTACGTAAAAAAGCCGTTTAGTCTCATTACAGTATCTCTACCGGTAACCACCATTTTTAAATTAACAACAAAGCGCCTCTCGCTACCACTCGCAATCCACCGTTCGATATGAGTAAGAGTATGACAGGGCGAGCGTTTTGAGAACGGTAAGGGCTATTTATATTTAAAAAATTCCTCTACACATTGCTCTACATCATTTTTCTTTTCAATAATAAATTTTTAGATCTTCTCTAAACTAATGGAGCTTGTAAATTATAATTTTTAAAATTTTTATTATTATAATTTCACTTTATTCTCACCAACGAAATCAAATAATGAAGGTAACCTGAAATAGCAAGAACATTAAATTCATCCCCCTGTTTTCTTAAAATACTCTAAATGAATTAACGTATTTTGTTTCCATAACTGTACTATATCATATAGAGGTATTTCCTTTCTTATACGCAGTGGGCAAGGGAAGCAAGGGAAGCAATGCTTCCCATAAGAATTTATTAAAATTAAAAAACAATGCTAACAAAAATAGTTTTATAAAATTATGGTTATCGTTTATTTAATTTGTAATGTTTAATCAACTTAAAGCTCAATACCAATTCGGTAAAGCAAAAAGTATAATTATTTAGAGTACTATTTTAAATTAGGCTCATTAAACTTGCGCGGAAAGGTAATACCGATTCAAATGTGTTAGTTATACTGCATATAAGCACGGATTTCGTTGCTTCCTGCACGTCTTGCTTTCGGTAGCGGGCGAGTCGCGGGTGCGTTGTGGGCTACAGTTAACATCGTATAAGGTCGAGTTATTTTTATTAGCGTACTCCGTGATCGATGTTTATTATAATTTCGTTGTTTGTTCGATTTTTCGTGTTTGTTAAATGTTACTTAAGCAATGTAAATATGCGAATGAGACTTTTTTTGTCACATTTTATTGATTGATTGTTTTTGGGCGAGGAATCAGGATGGCGGAGCATCCTTCGTACCTCATGGCACCGATTACTATGATCATTTGGCCGACCCTACTAGAATTTAGCCGAATCTGGGGGAATTCCACCCCCAGTAGGGATCTTTATCGTGCCAAACATCGCATTGACACGAAACCTACAGGTTTACTTCCTATCCGAAAAATTACCAGCTCGGCCGGGGATCGAACCTGCGATCTTTGGATTATGAAGCAAACAGTCACATTTTATTATTTCAATTTATATAAGTTCGGATTATTTTAAAGACAAATAATTCTATTTAGTACGTTCTGTATGCAACATTTAAACTTGCTTTATCATCATGACGTCATGACTGCAAATTCAGCTGCTTCGGTGGAAGGTTCGAGTACCGTTCAATTTGTAAAGTATTATTATTATTTGATAAAAAATTTCCTTCAAACAGTTTCGGAGGAAATTATTGAGAAAGGCAGACCAAAACCAGAACTTTTAAATTTAACAACAAAGATTAAAACCTGCACCAGGTATTTTGCTAAAAAAACACCGGAAAATCGAGCTGCATTATAACTAAATAGTAGTACTTTTTTTTTAATAAAGAATAATAGTCAACAAATTCCATAAGTATAAAAGACGTATTCTTTTGCACATTGTGATTAAATCTAAACAATCATAAAAATTTGAAAATGCTTTGTCACAAAAGAACGTTGGCAATAGTTACAAGTTTCGTTACAGCACCTTTTATGCTTCAATCACAGAATTTCTACGATTCAAAGGAGTAAGGGGATTACCAATCATGCTAATAATATCTTACTAGGTGGGAGTTAATCAGTATTCAAAAGAACGAGATGTGCTAAAAAATTACCAATCCGATTAATCATTATAGAGTAAACGAATACTACTGAAGTGTAAAAATTCTTCCTTAAAAGACTTTTAAGCTTAATAATTATAACACTGTTTTTTATTGTACCTAGGTGTATTAAAATTTAATCGTGGCTGCTTCCCTAGCCTAAGTTCTCACCGCACGCCACTACTTATACGTAGTGTGACAAATATGCAGAAGGTTAGTACTAACTTAAGTCAAAAGATTAATTATACGAAAGCGCTCGCTCTGTCACACTCTTACCTATATCGGACGCAGGAATGCGAGTGAGAAGGAAATACTTATAGCCTGACCGCGAGCACTAGCGAGAGGAAAAGAAGTAGATGCCGGTAGCAATCTTGAAATGGAAGTAGACCATCTTATTAACAATCATTTGAACATTATATAAAAAATTATGAAATATGACATTAGCTTTAAAATATACCTTTTCTACTCCTATTAAATAATACATTAATTATAAATGCGCTTCCTAATAAGTAATATTATTCACGGGCCGTGAGTAATAACTTCTTTACCCACGGGCTGTGACCAATCACAAAAAAGCTATGCCAGCAAAAGCACAAGTTTATTTATGATATGATATATTCATATATGAGACAGAAGAGATATCTCTATACAATTTGTACAATAAGGATAAGACGCATAAGCAGGTGCGTTGATTGCACAAACGAGCTCGTCCGGTCCCGTCCATGCTGTGACGCAGCGCAATATTCAAATGTTTTAGTTGTTTTGTTTTAAAGGGTTTTAACATCACTACCTATGCAGGTGGTGTTGGTTTTAATAATTTGATGTTGATAGTTACAATTTTCGAGTCTGTTTACATTTTCCAATAAATACAAAGAATTAAAAAATGGATTCCGATGAAGGTGATGAAAATTGTACGCCGCCAGAGATTTTACAAAGAAACAAATTTACTGTCGGAAAAATAAAAAAAATACGAAGTAGTGTAGATCGACAAAGCCTAAAAAATGGTAATTCAGATATATACAAATATTCATCATTATGGGCCTTTATTCTATGTTACGAAGCACACTAAACATAAAGAACGACAGTATAGAAAATGATTCAAAATTGAACAAATTTATTATAATCTATCTGTCAATTAATAAATTTTTATTATTCTGATTTATTTATTTATGATTATGGAGTTTCGCCAAATAAAGCTCGAAACAATAAATAATTAATTGCCTTGATCGCAAAGTGCAATTTTCTATTGAATAATCGTAGAAAAAGTATAATATTCTACTCGCGATAATGACTGATAGTAGTTTACTCTCCTGCGGCTCATCACAAACATCATCATCATGAGTAATAGCCATCATTACATGCTCGTTGTAATAAGAAAGGAGTAGCGATACAGTAATGAATCTAAAGATAATTTTTTGCGTAAACAAGCCTGAAAATCATGAAAAAATCTGTTTTGGTTGAACAGTTTTATTCCTTTTTGTTTAAAAAGATACCAATCGGCACCTTGCAGTTTTATAAACAGATACAAGATAAAAAATTCAATCTCAATAGTTTTCGGATCGACAGCGCCGCCATGCCCTGTTCTATCTTATACACCAATATTTTATTGCTTAATCTAGCTATTAAACTTTTAAGATTTTTTAGCTGTCTATTATTATCTGTAATAATTCTTATATACGGAGTATTCTATATCATTAACAATGTTACGTACTAATATTATTGATATAAAGTATAAATACTAATGGACGTAAAAGTTTATCCCTGTGGCACTCCTAAATTACATTGTTTTTTTAGTCCTATCATAAAATTATCTTTTTTGTATTCTATTGCAAAACCCTTCCTATTTTCTCCAAAAGATATTTTCTCCGAATATTATGATTTATTATGATGAGCTAAATAATTCGTCTTAATATTGATACATTTAAATAAATTTGTCTTTGTAAACCACTTTGCTACTTACTAGAAAAAGTACCTGATAGTGAGTCCACAAATTTTATTATTTCTGGTTTATTGAGTAGTCGTGTATATTTTACGTATTTAATTATCAGTTTAAACTAGTTTACAACCACATTTTTTTGTAGACCTGGAATTGATCATTTTTAACTGTCGCCTGCATTCTGTAAATTTACCGCCGAGAAAAAAAATTAAATCCAGAATTTTAGTAAGTGCATATTTTATAAATAAATAAATAAGTCTTTTTCAACGCTTCTTACAAATGAAGAATAACATTTACAGCAATACAATGGTACAATAAATTCAACAAGCGAAGTTAATTTTGTGACAATGTGATGTGTCTTCCACACGATCTTACTCCTCAGGAGTTGAAGAAATTCCTACTTGCATAGATCAGTTGAAATATGATAACAAGCTTCAAGAAAATGATATTTCTCAGTGAATAGAGAATCGAAAAGGCACCTCAATGACCTAAATTTGTTAGGTAATTGAAAGTCCGCTTGTTGAACTCTTATGACTTCTACGAGGCACCTGAGTTGTTTTAGCAAAAATTATCTTCCCTTGCTCCGTACCTGAGAAGACGAAATACGTCGCAGTTGATTGAGTTTGCTCAGATTAATATGCTGACTTTTGATGGCCTATGTAGGTCACTTAGCAGCATGCTCATTCTTGATTACTGCCTATTAGTAAAAGTTGATGTTAGTTCATAATGAAACCTTTATCCAAATTCTAACATTAAAATTAATCTGAATAGTAGCATTAACAGAGTTAATTTTGGGCGTTTCAAAAACTAGTACCTCGAAGTTAGGATTATTAGCAATCACAAAATCTATTGAAGCTTTACTATCTCCAAAATGTCAATTGAATAATATTATCCAAGTACTTAAAGCATGACTCCTGTAAAACTGCACCTCTAAGTGTGTTTATGAGAAATAGCTAATTAAAGAGTGGTAATTCTAAAGTTTCTAAGTGCTACATTGAGCATCTAAATTTTTTTATTAACAGGGGAATCCAACGTTTTAAATAGTTAAAATAGATCAAAGATAAATTATACGATATGTTTAGGAAATAATTAAAATTATCATATACGAAATTAAAAGCAAACAGAAATAACTGAAAAAAAAGATCAACAACGAATTAAATAAAACGCTATTCGTTGCAATAATGAAGGGTTGGTATGAAGCTTTTAAACACCATCAAAGAATGTTTAATAAAGTTAAAACAAAACAACATTACAAACTGAACATGTTACAAAAAGAACAAGCAAAATTAACATAAAACATCAAAATAAATGTGTTAATAAGCTAACTAAAAAACCAATTACAAATGGACCGCAAAACCACACAGTGCCAAAGAGCAAAACATTCTTGAGAGTTACTGGTAAAATATTTAAGTTATCTAGACGTTTACATAAATAGACCAGCTTACCTCTTCTCTTCAATATGTTTTACCCGAACGAAATATTGATGATAATAATCTAGCCGCTGATCTTCAATAATGATATAAGATGATCAGTTGAGGTTAGGACCTCAACTGATCAAAATGTGTAATATTAAATTATAGGTAGTTACTGCATCAAAATTTTGAAGAAAATCCAAGATCCATTCCATTCGATAATTTCCCATACTTTAGGAAGGACGCAGCGATATCTGCCTCTGTAAGAGCAGAGAATTTACAAGAAAAAAATGTTAGTACTTGTTTACAAATAAGAAGGAAATTCGGAATGAAAATCCTTTTTGAGTATAATTGAATAGAAAGTACAGGTTTACTTAACGAATGGTCTGGCCTAGTAGCGTATCTAACGGTGGTTTGTACTTAAGGTAATTCTTTTTCCTATATTGATTGTTTATAGACAGAGTGTAAATAATTTGTATGTATTTGAAATAGCTACTTACTGTTTTTGTTTCAACAGACTGATTAAGAAGATCGCCTGTGTAAGATAGCATTCTTGTTCAAAGCTGCCCTTTTTCTAACTAATAAACTTTATAAAAAAATTGAACTAATAGAACCTTAATTCCCGAGTCTTGTGTCTCACGAATTGCTCGGGTCATAGACGCTAGTTCTTACGCTCTGAACTTGACTAACAAAAGCTGTTTAAAGACCTTTTGTAAATTATTTAGAAACTAATGATCTATAAGAGCAAACATCAGTATCCTAAACTGCTTGTACAAAAAAAACAAAATTGTAATACAATCTGGTAGTTGCTAGAGCATAGGGATATCGCATAGAAAGCAAATTATTATAATCTTATTAAAAAATATTATATATGTCATCGTAATCTTATAGTACCCGAAGGTGCAAGCTAATCAATAACAGTCACTGAATATTTCTTACTTAGTCAACATTACATCACTATTAACACTTAACACTTCTAACCATACACCAGGTTTCTCCACTTCTTCTTGTCACGTGCGATTGTCTTTGCTGCTTCCTTCGTTAACAATTTTTTTGTAGACTTTTTTCAATGTTGTCATCCCATGTTTTCAACGACCTTCCTCTTTTCTTCTTTTCTTGTGTTCTTGCGTTCTATACTATCTTAACAGAGCGCTAGTTCTGTTATTATCCATTCGCATCATGTGTTCAAACAACCTCAACTGAGTTTTTCTACTCTTTCAAGTACTGGCTCTGCCCTTAATTCTTCCCTCACAGTGTCGTTCCTAATTCTGTCTAATCTGGTTGTTCCTAAGATAGCTCGAAGAAATTTCACTTTCATGATCTGTACTTTGCTTGCATACTTGTTAGTAAGAGTCCAGCTTTCACAGTCAAAAGTCAAGACCGGCACAAATACTGGATATTTATTTTTTCTTTGCGAACATATTTCTTACTGAGTGATACATTCTTGATGCGCTTTCTATTCTAGCTGTAATATCTCCTTCTTGCCCCCCTCTATTCTTTATTTGTACCCCTGGGTTTTTAAATGTATCAACCTGTTCTAGTCGATTAAGTTTTATGTTGACATTCATGTGATCTGTTCCTGTTATCAAAATTTTTGTTTCACTGGAGTGTACTGGAGCAAATTGTGGAAAAAAAATTTGAAAATTGATTGTTTTGGAATTAACAGTGTTTGATGCTACTTTTAGGTAAAAAAACAATTATATGGGGCATTCGAGTTTTTTTCCACGACTTACAAATAAATTCAAAGTAATGCACCGTTGAATTAGTATTGAAGTGATGTAAAATGTCCCATATAATTGTTTTTTACCTAAAAGTAGCATCAAATACTGTTAATTCCAAAACATTCAATTTTAATTTTTTTTCTCAACAATTTGTCCCAGTGCATGCATAAGAATTGAAACAGCGTGCATTTTAAATGGGGAAACTTCTTGTTACAGCGAATCATTAGAATAGAGATAGGAAGTTCGTATTGGTCTTAAAATTCTCAGTTTTTAAATCAAATGGACATCCGGCAAAACCGAAATTCCAACATGACCCAAATAAGAACCACCCTATTATAGTTAGTATATCTACTAAGGACCGTGTCGTGGACAACGACAGAGGGTTCATCAGCTAATATGTTTATAAAGCATCCAATTATCGCAATAAATTCGCTCGATTTAATAGAAATACAATTGTAAATATATTAATGGTGAAAAACCTTAGTACGGCCCTGTATATTCCAATACATTTTCGTTGGTTAAAAGTGGAGACTTCACATGAAAGCAAATGAAGCAAAAAGAAGGTGTTTTCTTTAATACTAAAATTCATTTTCAAGGTGTCCTCACGGTTACGAATTGTTTTTTTTTTGTAGAGAAGATATAGATCAAATTTAGTTTATGAAATACCCAGAAATTATATCGTATTTTTAACAAAGGAATATAATGTCAAAAAGACATTTAGCTCAAATTTATAGTTTCTGTACTTGCTTATCTGCACTTTGTATGAATAGATTTTAGTGAACCCAAGCAAATAAAAAACGGTCTGAAACCACATTTTTAAATATCGAGTTCCGCCCTGCAAACAGATTTTGAGGCGGTTAAGTCCCGCGAAATTAAATAGAATGTTTTACACGGATTTTATGTGTTTGTTCCCTATTGGCTTAGAAGTGTTAGCCTCATTTGGCGTTTTCTAATTAACGCGTCTTGAAAATTAATTAAAGTTAGCCAAAGGCAGTTGAATACAGTACAGGGTCTGTTAAGGTTAATTCAGTACAGTACAGTAGTCTAATCAAACGATTAGAAAAGTGATTAGCATAAGTTTGAAAGAATTCGTTAAGTGAACCGCACGCGAAGCTTAAACTAAGTTTTGCCGAGTAAATAACACAAGAAAGCCCGTGAATTTATCGTTAAGTGTAACAAGTGGTTGTTATTACAGTTTAATTCGTCAAGTTAATAAATTTAACTAATAAACTAAAGTATTTCTAGTACAGTACCGAAATTTAAGAAAAAGTATAAAGCTTATGCATTGTTTTAGGAACAAATAAAATTATTGCAACGTGTTATAAGCTAAGATAAGATTCATGAGGACAATTCAAAAGTTAGTTAATTTTGAAAATAAAGAATTAATCTCTAAAAGTAAGGTTGTGAGAGTGAAAGGACCGAAAAAACTTTAATACTTTGTCAAGGACTGATGGATAACTTGTATAATAAAAGTAAGTTCTGTATTTAAAATTTATTTGTAACATTTCTTGTAAAATTATTGTTAATTATGTATACACTTTCTCCCACATAAGAATTCTTATTAGGACATTACTAAAAAAACTATTATTACTGACATTTGAGACAAACAAATGCATTTATTTACAAATAAATGAATATTTAAGTTAAATTTTGTTATGATGATAATGGACAGATCATTAATTAAAGCTATTCAATTATTTAACTTGCCTTAACGTCAAATTAACTAATGCTGATTAGTTTTTCTGGTTGATTAATTTTAATCTATGTTCTCTGGGTTCTTTCTTATTTGGGAACCCAGGTCAAGAATGACTTCAAATAAATGGCGCCCATATCCTTTTATTGTGTCTAAAAAAATCTTTATTTTTCTTTACAATTCGTAAGCCATGGAAATCAGACCTACGCCTGTGAGATAATTTGTTAATGAGAGATCTCAAGAGCCGGAGCATTAACGTAAGTATCGTATTTATGAGTTTTGCGATAAATATTCAGTATTTGAATATTTCTAGAGGTACAGTGACGCCCATCGCGCGGCGTATTTTATGTTGTTATGTATTCAGACTAATTTAGAGTACCGAAACATTGGTGTTACACCCATCACTGGCGAAGCGGGCCCCAGAAGCTATGAAGCGATTTTTGTTATTACGCAAGCCCGTCGTGCGGCTGCAGACGACTTACAGATGCTATAGCACAAATCTCACATTTATATTATAGCTAAGGAAAACTGCAAAAAAACTTTAACCAAATCTGTCGGCACCGGGATTCGATCCCGATCCGCCAGGGTAGCACGCTAGCCGCTACACTACCAAGTCTATTAAATAATTTTTAATTTCTTAATTTTATTAATAACTTTTCACATTAGATATTTATTATCTTGAAAATTTAATAAAACGGGTAATACAGAATGAAGAGGCAATCAAAATAATTCGAAGCATTGCAACACGATTGTGATTAAATACTAAAGGAAAGAAAACCAAAAGATAAATGCAACTAAAACTAAAGATTTGGGAAATCGCATAGACAGTCTTTAAAGCAAATTAATAGCAGCTTAACAGATCGAAAAGAACGAAAGGAAGCAGTAAAATCAGAAAGAATGGAACTATCTTAGAATTTTCCACAGATGTTGATTACCATCCATTTAGTTAGCAATATTGGAGAATTTAACTTAAAAAAGTATTCAAATGTCACCAAAACCAACAGGCCTTATTTAATGATAAAAATGAGTCATTATTCAATAAAAAACGACACAGATTATTTATCCAATTCTAGAGGATTTAAATTCGTTACTTTCGTTACGTCGGTAATTAATCTAGTTAACTTACCGCCAATTTAAAACACCAATTTAGTGTAATCGTTTCGAAAAAATTGAATGCAATTTTTCATCTCCTTTTCTGCGGAACTTTGTATCCTCTCAGTTATACCACCAATCCTTGATACATATGTTTCGAAAAGCGAACCGTGTTTGTAATCCGCCCGCGATTTCATCTCCACATTGAACCCTTTCCTGCGTTCTACGCAATCGGAATGTTAAACAGAATTACTTGATACATTCTTTTCGATATCGTTAGAAGCTTACTTAGAGTATATCTTCTTTTCAAGTTAATCAGTTACGAAAAAATTAATATTCAATCACGAAATACCTATAGTTGTGAAAGAGGAGGGCGATTATGGAATATGAAAACGTAGTTAACCACACTATCGCAGCTACATCTCCAACAATTTAGGGATGAAAGGCTCTTCAGATGTCACCAGCGACTGTTGTAGTACGTATTATGTTCAATTACTAATTGTGAGACGGAAATTGGGCTTTGGCTTATGTATGAAAGGGTTTGATCTATACAACGAAGGTAATTTGCTACTGGGAACTACTTAGTACAATTTAATTTTCCAGGGATTGAGAAGTTCCGGATTGTGTTTGACAGCCGTTTTTAAGATAACTGATATTTAATTATTTCGTTAGTACTGTCTCTAATTAGAACGTGCCCAATTCAATTTATGTTTTTTCGAGCGTATAAAATAAAATTAGTGCCCTTATATTATGAGTCCGTGATCAATTACGCATTTGCTGTTAATGTGAAATAATAACTTATTCTAAAATCCCTGCTGTTCAACCGACCAAAAGAATGTAGAATTTTCAAAACAAGTAAAAGATTTTCCATTTTATTTAATTATTGCGCCACGTAACTGAAAACGACAGTTCACCTGAAATAAAGAGAATCAAAAAGATATCAAAGAGTTCTAACGAGGTCAACCCACCTTTGAAAATTGTAAAATTTCAACTCTGAACATGAGCAACGGTTTAGGCGCCTGAGTAAAATTATTATTCTTGTTTGTTCAATGTTACCGATTTCTTTGGTTACTGAAGAATTTGTGAAAATAGAAAATACAATTAGTAATAACTAGGTATAGGATTTCTATGCATTTGCATGTTTTTTCTGCTTATAGCAAACATATGCAGTTTAAGCCACATATGAATCACATATGTCAATTTGAAAGTGCATATAAATGCATATTTAGGTGTTTTTTATAAATGCATGCATATTTTAGCATTTTTGAACGAGTGTGCATATTTTACCACTTTTTGAGCGTTTTACATGCTTTAATTATGAAATTTCTATTATTTTTAAATAATTTTAGCATTTTAGACAACCAACCAAGGGCGGCTTAGCTTAAAATTTAACTAATTAAAGACAGCAGAGCAATTTACGGATGTTTTATTTTCTATTTTGTTAGTTACATATTTAATCACAACAATATTTTTGCTTGATTAAAATATAATTTTTTTTAAATAACTGTTTTGCGCTAATTGTTTGTAACCGACTAATTATGTAGTTCGATAAAATAAAAATCAAATTTTTGTTTTGAGATACGTGGCTAACGTTATAATTGGCGTTTTAAATTCGGAGAACAATCCCAAATGCTATCTATTAGCACTGGACGTTTTCAAGAGCACCAATCATTGTTCTGTGGCAAAATTGTTTAATGATTCGATGGCTATTTTGTGGCCGGACGGCATACAGTACAAAAAAGTACTCCTGTTCGTCACCCACGCGGCACCGTACATGATCAAGGCTGGAGCAGGCTTACAAGTTCTGTACGAAAAAATGATCCACTTAACTTGTCTTGCCCATGCAATGTATAGAATTGCGAAAAAAGTGCGGGAAATATATCCTAACGTAAACTCTATAATTTCAGATGTAAAAAAAATTGTTTGTAAAGCTCCATATCGCATACAAATATTTAGGGAAACTGCTCAAGAAGTGCCTCTTCCACCTAAGCCTGTAATAAGAAGGTGGGGTACTTGGCTTTCTGAAGCAGAATATTATGCATCTTATTTTGATATTATTAAAGCATTTGTAAATAAACTTAATAAACACGATGCACTATGCATACAAACCGCACAGGATGCTTTTAATACTAAGGAGGCGAGGGAAAAATTATTGTTTGTTTTGACACATATTGTGCGTTTAGCTAAAGTAATTCAGAAATTAGAAAGTCAGGGAAATTCATTAGATGAATCTCTTGAGCATGTAAAATTGTTAGGTGTTTCTTTGTATAAAGTAAAAGGGCCAAAGGGTTTGACTATAAAACAAAAATTTAAATCCGTTATAGACAAAAATCCTGTTTTTCACTTAATTAAAAGCATAAACGATGCATTATCTGGCCACGACATTTTAGACTAGCTAAGACATTATTCGCTTGCAGAATTAAACAATTTTAAGTATGCCCCAATTACGTCTTGCGATGTGGAACGGAGTTTCTCAAAATATAAAACAATATTTAGGGATAATAGTCATATGTTTACTTTTGAAAATTTAAAAATTACGTCATTGTGAACTGTAACGCTCTATGTTTAGAAAATATAATTAATTAAATTATTGCATAGGATGTCTAATTAAAATAATTTCTCTAAATAAACTGTAAATAACGCTAAACAGGTGTTTTTTAATAATGAAAGTGCATATATTTATTAAAAATTTCTAATAAACGCATATTTCATGATTTTTAAGTGCATATTTAAATGCATATTTCACGTTTTTATAGTGCATAAGTGCATGCATATTTCAGCATTTTTAAGTGCATACAAATCCTATACCTAGCTAATAACCTACAAAATTATGTAAATGTGGAGAATTCGATACCGATAGCCTTCCGTTCCACTCTTGCTCCTCCCAAAGCATGACTTAATTCCGTTTGAATTATGTGCATTACTTTATAAGACCACAGCGAAATAACATTACTAGTAAAAAATTTATACTCAACATATATTCAACGTGAAAATATAACTAGAAGAGCAAATCGTAACCATCTTTCTCGAATTCCACACATTTCATTAATAACCTTTTGCTTATATATTAAATAAACCCTAACTTAACGATTTATAGCACATAGTGATATAATAGATAGAAATCGCTGTGGCTTAGTTAAGTATGCATTATTTTACAGCAAGTTACATTCCGGCTAGTGTGTGTTCGATTCCCAATTCGGTAAAAGGACAAGCCCTCTGTTTCCTTGAGTATTTCTCCTCATGTTTTCATGCAAGATGAATATCTAAAAACACGGAAATGTATATGAGGAGACACAATTATGTCCTTGGCCGTCATTTTCCCCGTAGTACGGTGGAAACATAAGTAAGAATATACTCGGGAACCAAATTGAGTGTAGTATTTCAAATAAAATCTTTAATCCAGTTCCAGTTTAAAATATTCATATATATGCATTCTAAAAACTGATAAATATAACGTCGAACGGGATATTGAAAATGTAAACCCTTGCTGCTATATCTAAAATGTTTGTGGCTTAAGAAGGAAATGTGTATGTCGTTCGATACGCGAACCTAAATTTGATCTTATCGGGTTTGGTGAAAACGCGGTTTTCCAATGAAGTGTTCGGTTCTGAGCGATTTCTCAAAGTCTTACGTATTCTTTTAGATACCACCTTAAATAACCTTTGGTTTTATACGTTTTAATAGGATAAAGTATAAATAAAGAAAGTAGAGACAGTATTACCGAAACTTAATTATCACTCTTCTACGAGTCATTTCTCTTAATCGAAAATATGTGTTTCTAAAGGAATTTGGTGCGAGAAATCCGTAGCTTAAGTTGCTCTAACACGTAAAGCTTTTCTAGAATTTCACTTTGAAAACCCGTAAATGCAGGATTTCGATGCACTTTAGGATCCAATAATATTGCTGAAATATTATTAAAGATAAAAGAATATACTATAAATATATTATAAAGGATGTAACTTATATAACTAGAAAGCTCGTAACTTAAACTTAAAAAAATTGTATTAGTAAAAATTTTTTTGCATGTTTCGTATTTTTAATGTAATGTGAGTACAATGAGCGTACTTAAAATTTAAAATTCGTTTTTTTTCGAAAACTAGCAGAAAGCTACCACATGTTGATAAGGAAAATATGTTCCAAATAAGTACAGCTCTACCACATTACGAGGTTTCTGGTTATATTAGTTACACCCTGTATAGAGACATTTATACAACATCCGTGAAACTTTGAAAAGATACATAGCTATGTTTTCATATGTCATCATTTTTTGGATTTCGTTTCCAGTATGGTGAGACTTATTCTTGCATTTATTTCTCATAGTCATTCAAAGATTTAATTAAATATTTCATGGCATGTAATAAAATCAACAGCTTAATTAAACGTGAAAAATACAATTTTTTTGGAAAAAATTCCTTCAAAATTTTTCCAAATTCAAAATCTGCTGGTATGCATTTATCTTTCTAGCTTTTCATTATTCAACATTCTAAAGATGGTTTACAAGTTCTGTTTCTATCAACCCTTATATTGTATATACAATTCTCTAATTATAAACTTTTCTTCGTTTATAGTTTTTGCTAACTTAAATGCTAAAATTAACCATTCTCTTTAGTATACTACATTTAATGGGGAAGCTAGTAGGTAGCTTATGAGACACAGATTTTAATAAAACTACACTTGTTCATTAGATGCCTAGCTATTGTATTGGATCAAGGTGGAACTTTAAACGATTCGAATTCGTTATGAGTTTTTATCGCTAACGTGCCATATTGCGGATAACAGAGGTGATACTTTTGTATGTTTTATATATTATATATATTATTTGTGTTATATATTTTTATATGTAACATACATATTGTTATAATATTTAAATATGGCGTGGTTTGTGTAAAAATTAGCACAGAAACATGCTAACGTAATAAAGATGCAATACACAACTCACTACTTGCTTACCTTTAATTGACATAAATGCTTCGACTAAATATATTGTAGTGAAAAGTCTAACTCTCCATAAATTGAGACTTTCTCAGGCACGTCGCTTCTACAGAGATCTAAATTCTTATATAGAGCGACACAGTAATATTAAAAACTGATACAAAAAGTAATTTTTTAATAACAACAACACAACTCTTTTTAATTATATCGTTAAATTCCTTCTTTACATTAATCCCAAAATAGATCAGTATTCTTTATTTGGAGATTAATACTCTTAGTATCATCATATTTCTTAATTACTAAAATTAAAATTACCGTTAAAAGCTTACGTTTATATATTTAAATCCTTGTCAAATATTTCCACGTAAAGAGCTTTACTAATTGGAATTCCAAATCCATTTATTTGTATAATAGTAGTAAATAAATTAATTTTATAATTAGTGTCCACAACTATTTATAATCTAGTGATAAATCCATAAACTTTTTAAAAGTTTTTTTTATTAGCGATTAATAAAACTTCCGTCGCTGAATAAATTAATACGTGATTAATTTGAAGCACTTGTTAAATAATGACTTAGATTATCAAACTTTCTTAAAACTTTAAACACTGACGTTTGACAAAAATAACATTAACCTCAAAATTTTGATATCACTTTATTTACATTTTTAACTTACATATACTAATTAGATTATGCTCTCCATAAGGTTGTGCACTTCTTGAAAGATTAATCAGAAGTCACGTTGTTTATATATGATTTTGGCGAAACAAATGAATGTAATACAATTTTTGCATAAAACAGAAGAAACTTTAACAAGACAATTAAACATAACCAAATTATTATTTATAAATTTCAACGAACACAAAAGCTAATCTTTAGATAAAAAAACTCTCAATCTAATGGTATATTACACATTATATTCTAACAAACATTACTTGCATGTTTTTAGGCATCAACAATATGAAAATTCAAGCCAATTACAGTATTTCAATGTACGATCCAAAATCGCAACAATTATATATTGTTTAACTGATATCATTAATAAAAAACAACCCCTACATTTAAAATAGTTACAAGTATGTGGTAAAGCAGCAACTTTACAATCCTCCGCCAAAATTATTTAACCAAGAGCTGCAAAGTTTTGAAATACAAGAAACTTAGGCAACTGAAGAATCTCGTTAACATGAAAACACATTTTTTACTATTAAATGCTCAGATAAGGTAGTAAATACTTGAATACCTCCCTATTACAAACTTAATTTGAATGCAAAATTGGATAATATATCCTACACAGTTAATGAACAAGGAAAATTAACTAAATTCTATGAAAAAATCAGTTTTCCAGATTTTATCTGATTATAGTGTACTAGTGTGCGTGTTATATATAATTCATCACATTCAACTTCATATAAAACAAATGTCTCAAAATTATAATTTTGAAATTGAAGTTTTCCTTCGTATGTCAAATATTATGACCTTATGTGTCTTATATATTGTTTGAATCAGTAGCTTTCGTTTTACACCATACTTGGTAGAGTTGTAGATGTGACAATCTTCGACTGTGGTGACCAATTCAATTATAATATAATATTTACTCATCAGTATATATTAAGTAGCAGGTACGGGTTGTAAAAGGCAGCATATTATACAGAAAACTACAGACAACACTTCAACGATTTTAAATCCTAAATCGAGTGGAGTACCAACCGATTACAATATTTAGGAGGTTTATTTGAAAAAGCGGGAACAAAACTCGCTTGGAGTTTAACCCGTTAAGGATTATTCGTCGACCGACTACTAGTATTTCATTGTTTATATCAAACATGAATAACTTGAAATCCCAGTAATTATATAAGTACAGGAGTTGTAAAAAGGGAATTAGAAATGTTTATTAGAAATAATACAGCATCTGCAAGTTCAAAGCCTTTTTTACTTTGTTTTTCCCACAATGCATATGAAATACTTAGCACTATCCAGTTGAACTACACATCATCCAACCTTCCTCTTGGCTACAGTATTTAACAATGTATTCACCTATAAACAGATATTTGTAAAGAATTCCCACTTTCTGTATATTGTATTCAGAGTGTTGAGGAAAGGTCGTAATTTCATGAATATTTCATGAGGTATTAGCACATTGTAGATATGTCTTTATTTTTAAACATCTATTATTAAATATGTAGATTCGAAAATATTTCGACGTCTAATACTCATCAAGATCAATACTGTTATTGAGGAAGTCTCCATTATGTAGCCGGCAAAACAATTCCAGTTAACAAGATGCCAATTGGGCTTCTTCCACGCCCTGTTGCTATTTTATCAAGCAATTTCGGAAGCTAATTCTGCTTCCGACTGCAGGCGGTTTCTGCTTTGCAATTTATTTTGTCAAACTGCTCTTATTCGACTTTACCAATCACGACAATGAACAGTCTATTGCGGATAGCCGTTTTCACCCAGCGTTTGAGCTGTCCTCTCTTTTGGCCTGTAACCTCAAAAAAAGACTATGTCCCACGTTGGGCGCCAATTTGTAACCTCAAAATCTATAAGCGAAATAATAATTATAAAATTGTCATACTTACGTTAGCAAAGAAGCTCAAGATTACCACGGCTTGAGATTTAGCTCTATCTTACAAATTTTTTGTATTCAGGTCGCAGGTATTGGTTCTGCAGTTATCTTATTTATGAAAAGGAGTAGATATGGGTTTAGAATTCAAATAAAAAACTCTAAAAGGACGCCATCTGATTATGAAGCTTAATGATGATGTTTAATTAAGCCAGAAAAGATATTAAATTCACTAATCAGAAAATGAATTAAATATACTAGGTTTTGAACAAAAAATTTTAGTTATGTTTAGAAAATTTTAAAATAAAAATTGAACAAAACATTTATAATTATATGGTTCCGTTTAGATCCTTGATATAAACTAAAAAACATATTTATTGGATGGTAAGAAAATAAAAATAGTCAATATAATAACAACATATATAAAAAACATAAACAATATAATTTTATTAAACTTAAGATTAGTCATTCAGTAAATAATTATCAACTTACTCCGGAATTATTGAACACAGAACAATTCAAAAAGGTAATTTAAAATTTATTCAGAATGAAAGAAATATTTAGATTTTAATGAACATAAATCATTCAAAATTTATTAAGATCAAGAAATTATTTATATAAATCCTTTGGAAAATTTAACAAACCAATATCTGTAAATTATTACGGAATTGAGTCTACTTAAATATTACTAAATTTGAAGTTAATAAATTTGAATTTCACTAGCAGTGACAAACTAAAATTAAATACTACTAGAGAGCTCTCTTCTTATAAAAAATAATAAAATTTACTTGTTCAAATAATCCATCAACAAAAATTACAATGATAAATAGTTCTTAAAGTACAGTACCTTAAATCTTATCCAATTAAACCTTTGTTTATTTGCCTTACAAAGCAAGCCACGCTGGTCAGCTAGAAGTTGGAAAAGCCTCTCTTAGAAAAACCGTGGTTGATTCTAGATGGTTTTAAATTGTTGTTTAAAGGTAGCAGGTCCAAAGAAATACTTTTCATTTCGAAAATAGTTAATCACCCATATAATTTCACCAACAATCTTTGTTAAACACAGTTTAAACAATCCTGTTTCTGTTATTATTTATAGTTTATAATTTACTCACGAAGGATAATGGTAATGTCCTTTAAAAACTTAAACAGATTTAACCCAAATAACACTTGCTACTTTTTTAAATTCCTCCCGTAAAATAATAATTATTGTCTTTGTCTGCAGATAAAACGGGAATTTATTATTTAAATTATTGGCCAGTCTACGTGGTTTTTTAATAACAAAACTGCACTATTTTTGTAACGCGAACTGAAGGAAGTAAATGTTCTTAATGGTTCCTCACGATAAAACAAACCACAGATGAATATTAACGATACGGTATTAGTAAATCTTCTCAAACAAGATTTATTAAAAACTAAACAACTTCGAAGAATTCACTTCATAACAAATAGCAACTAAACTGTACTGGAACTGTATTTAGAAATTTCATTAATTCTAAATAATTAGAGATAAACGGTAGTTCGATAATATCGACCCAAAGTCGACTGACTCTTGTCAAAACTGAATCGAAAGTGTCGCGGCTCAGCATCTCGGCCCCTATTTTAGCGCGAAAATAACTATGTTTTTCTATACAATAAGGAAGTTTCTACTAGCATTCACGCGTGATTGTCGACCTAACAAACAGAAGTAGGGATCGAAAAATAACGCGGGAACAACCGCGTCACATGTGCCGGCTAGACTTGCGGACGGTGCAATTTTTCTAGTTAAATACGCAGAAAAACCAAGCTGAATTTTGAACACGTGTAAATGTCACCTTTCGAACAAAGAGAAAATTTGATCTTTCACTAATAGATTCCCAAAATGCAGACGGAAATGTTTTTATAGAACGAGATGACTTGAATACATTTTATGTTTTATCAAGGTTCCCTGATTTTTTTAGCAATGCCACTATTTCTACGGGTAAACAAACCTCCACGTCCAATAAGTTTATAGAAGTTCGAAAACAATCTTTTGAGATATTCGTTATAAGTGTGATTATACAACAAAATTTTAGCTACAAATAAAATACAATTTTACAGGACCGAACTTTAAGTTTTTCAGTAAATATACATACAAAATTCACATACTTGAGGCCGATAGAGAATATACCGTTACAGGCCTTGGCCGAATTCCCTTCTGACGAGTAGATGGTATTCGCTATGTTGTATAGACATCTGACAGACATACATCATTTTTATACGTTTGTAGTAGATTTAGTCGTAATGTAGGAATCTACCTATATGAGTTTCTGCGTCTCTGTAGACCAAGACGTCCAGGAACGGTAGTCGCTTGTCGAATTCAACCTCCATTGTTAATTTGATCGAAGTATGCTCACAAAGGTCTCAAGGGACATTCTTCTTGTGTATTTTTGGCAGGCACTATCGATGTAGGTTTTCTGTAGGGACGGATTAGTCTAAATCTCTCGAAATTGTTCAATTATATTTTGTGTTTAAACCCTGTTTGGTGTATTCGTCGATCTACTGATTACGTAGGGTTTTTGGTCTTTGGTGAGGAGTTTGTGCTCACCTGCGTCCAGTAGTTCTTGTATATTACCAATATAAGTGCCCATAACCACAGTTGCGTTGCCTTTATCAGCGGAAAAGGTTTTAACGAAATTATCGTTCTTGAGAGCTTTGACTGCTCTTAGTTCCTCTTTGGTGAGGTTTTGTTTCACATTTTTGTTGGTTTTTAGGACCACTTTAGTTCTCCATCTACGTTCCTCTGCTGCTTTTAGATTAAATTTGGTGGGTGTTTCGTCAACTACTGCAGCTACTATATCTATTTTGATAATATACCTAGACCTTACAGAATAGTTTAGACCTTTGTGTAGAACTGACAGACTGTGTTTACTAGTTACGTTTATCGTAGCTGATGGTTTCTTAGAGCTCTCTATCGGGCTTTTCAGTTTTTTCTTTTAAACTTTTTTTTACTTGTCTTTGGTTCTCTGGTATTTTTTCGATGTAGCGGTATCTATTTTTACGTAATCGTCGTTGTTCACCTTATTCTTAACAAGAATATGTTTATTCTACGTCCTGTATAGAAATATATGCACTCGAGAGGCTGTCGTTATGTTTCTCATTATGATTGGATTGGTCTTGGGGTTTCCATCCCTTGGTTTGGGTATGGCCTCAGAACAAGACTAGACTCCAGAGCGCGAGAGTAACGAACAAGGTTTTTTCGGCAGTAGCTCTCTGATCACTGTTCTTGAGGAAATCGTTTCGCCCGGTGCTTTCCTGATGTAGTCAAAACTGTGGAGACTACTTTGCTATGGATCGGTGACTTTGATAGCGGTATGGCCGAGCTCAGGATGGTTACCCTGGAGATCCGGTCCGCATGCTGGACTAGTGGTAAAGGAACTTCTTTGGAGACGGACCCCGACCGGCGTGCCCGTTAATTGCTCCGACACTAGCCTGGAGAACTAGTGGAGGGTGGATAGGCAACCTCGCTCCCATGAGTGTGGACTGAATGCTCTTACAAAAAAGTAAGTGACGCACTAATTGAGCGTATCTTAATTTCGTTGGACCATGTGGAGCCGTGGCCACGTTAAATAAAACTTGTCATTTTTGTTTGTTTGAAAGCAAACTGAAACACTCTATCAGTAAATAGTCTTTTAAAAACACTGCTGCATTCCAAGAATCATCATGACATATTACTTACTTACAATAATAACAGCTACCGTTCTTGACACAGACCACTCACCGAGCATTATTATTATATTTCGATCTCAAATAGTGATATGTTTGACACAAAAAGGATTTATATCAAACTTTGATTTCAATTTTTTTCTAATTTCACGCCTACACTATGAAGGAAGCCTAGATCAATGGTCATATATGTATCCAACATAATCATAATAATAACTCATAGTTTAGGAAACCGAGCTTTCTAATTTATAAAAATCTTGCCGCCTCAAGCCCTTAGAACCCGAGTAGAGCACACGTGTACCGGTGGCCCCAAAAATAATGATTACATTATAATAAGAATTCAATTAATAAAAGGGATTATTTATCAAAAACAAGAATAATTTCATATTGAAAATTTGTTGTAAATGTACAAAAACGTAAAAACGATTCTTGAGTTTTGTTTTACTACTAACATTTCCATATACAGGGTGATTCAGAAATAAAGGTAATTCTTTAAATGGTAGGTAGAGGGGAGGCAGTAGAGCTAATTTACCTAGACAAGTATAGGTCAAAAACGAAGTTTTCCAGAAAATTAATTTTAAAGTTTTATTGGATTTTTGGATCCGGTCCTGACCTTTGATTATTTTGGATACAAAATTCATTAAACTTTAAAATTCATTTTCTGGAAAACTATTCGTTTTTGACCTATACTTGTCAAGATAAATAAGCCTACTACCTCCCCTCTACCTACCATTTAAAGGATTACCTTTATTTCTGAATCACCCTGTATTACTAACGTATGAACGAAGAAATTGCACAAATATGATTGTGTAACCTTATCATATAGTGTATCTACAATCATAATATTGTACAGATAAATCAAAATATTTATTAATAACAAATTTAATAATTCCATTATATTTTAACGTCGTCTGTTCTAAGTGTCACTAACTCAAGCAAGCACATTTTCTTATGTACCTGTTAATAACACTTAAAAATTAGTAATTTCTGTTTACCTGTGGGTAATTATACTTACGTAATTTACGTATGCCACAACAATAATTGACGGTATATACACCTTACTTATTATTAATTAGTTTAATAACTACATACAACACTAAACATCCAGGAGTTCGGGTTTTTCCCGCTGAGTTTCTACCCACAATCTTTTGATGTTAGGTGAGGTTTCGTGCAAATATTGTTTCAAACGGTGGTTGGTTGGTTTCCGGATCAGTATCTAAAGTTAATACAAAGATTAAAATTTATTAAAAGGCATGAGGAGTTACATCATTTTCAGTCTGGCACTCGGATGCTAGATAAAAAAGAAAAATCTTAAAAGAAAATTTTTTTTCTAACTGTTTCAGTTCCCCGTATTAAAAATAAAAATAAATGAATCAATAGCAGAATCAACTATTTAATTTATTATTATGTATTATACATTTTATATCTTTCCTTAATCCAATTCTACCCTCAATGAAATTATTCGATTTGTAGGCTTTCGATAACCTTAAAGATTTGCTCGGGCACTTTATAAAAATCGGTCCTAAAAATCTGAACAATTTGTTTGCTTCCCTTTGCCTTTGACCGTAACTTTATTGTGTTTGCATCGGTTAACTTGTACCGCTTCAGGCAATTGTCATGTATTCAATTACATTAGTTAATTCCACAGTGTTCGATATTTGTAAATACGAGGAATAGTAATGTTCCTGAACGGGTGATTTTTCAAATGTTTCTAAGGTAATTCTATCACGGAAAAATAATTTTCTTTATTTTTTTATTTAAAATACGAAACCATTAAATTTATTAATGCTGCTATGAATATTAAACAAACGGAAAACATTTGTATAGCAGATGGGTAGATAGTTTTTATAAATAGCTTTTCAGGTTTCCTGTACGTAAATTGTAGAAACCCCTCGAGATACAGACTATTGATTAGCTGTGTAAGAATGCGTGATCGACGTTCGACAAGCAAATGCAGTGCTGGGGGCTTATAAAAGTGTTTTGTCACTTGAAAAAACACAAGTTGTATTAAAAGTCTTTTTTAAAACGATGATTGAGGTAGGTATTAATTCTAAATACACGTAATTACACAATTATCAGTATTATTTTGCTTTCCCTGAGTTTAATTTAATATTTAGTAAATAAGATCCTAATTTTATTTATTAATATTAAAAACCAAAATGCACAAGATGTATCACAAGAATGATACATCTTGATAAGATGATTGAAAAGGGACAGCCAGTTTAGCTATGTGGTAAAAACACCGTCTTTCTGTGCAACTGATCACCGGTTCAAATTCCGATACTGTTTTGCTGCATAACTTATTTTTTTATTTATTTCATTAATTTATTTATTAATATTTTTTATTTAAATACGCGCTGAAAAAAATTAAATTTTATAAATTCAATTCGAATAATAAGGCAAAATAATTTATATTTATTGAATAGCGATTCAAAAACTTCTTCCTGCATTAAGAGAGACCACGTGTAAAACAAAACATCTAGCTGTGAAGTTTTTCTAGTAGTATGCTATTATGATTGTTATCAGTATTTTCAAGGCAAGTTTAGTTATGATGATGCTATTTATTTTCATGTGGATTTATTTTCAAATTAAACACTTGAAAACATTGATTTTATAACAAAACATGTTTTTAATTAAACAAGATCCTAATTTGATTTATTAATATTAAACAACAAAAAATGCAAGACGTATCACAAGAACAGGTAGGCAAGATGATTGTAAAGGTACAGCCAGTTTAGATCGGTGGTAAAAACACGTCTTTCTGTGCAACTGATCACCGGTTCAAATCTAGATGTTATTTTACCGAATAATTTTTTTTATCTTATTTTTTTATTTGTTTATTCTATGTTTTCTTTGGGTAAGCACTGCTAACCTGGCTATCTGGACGAGCCGCTACTGCAGAACACCTTGCTCTACTACCTTCCTTCTACATATATTTAACGGATACCAGTTCTATCTGATTCACTCAGTATAAAAATCATGTAGCAAATGTTATCCAAATAATATTCATCCATCCATATATAATATAAGGAGCTTGTTCGGGGTTTATAGGGGCGCTACTACGTGGTGGATCCGTGCGTATTCTACAGAGTTAAGTGGTCCTTAAGGTTGCGCTCCTGGGTGGTGCAAATTGTAAGATTATGCGAAGAAAAAGCCTGACATAAAATCAGCTTTCTTTAATTTCTTAATTACATGGTTCGTACCCACAATATAAATAATTATATTAGTTAGGGGAATGAAGTGGTCAAGGTTCGATGAACCGGCCTTATCCTAGTAGTTATTTAAACATATGATCTCTCAATTATGTTCAATATTTTATATTATCTTAACTTTAGTTTCATATTTCTTGTTTGTTGTTCGTGTTCTTTAATATTCACTTAATACTCAAAAACCGTTTAGAATTGTAACTCTATGCATTTCTAAGCATGCCATATAAATTTTTTTGCTGGACTACAGTTTTTGGAGTGAATTTCGACGTTTATTGTTTGAACAATGCGCTAACAGCAATTTTAGGGTTCTAAAAATAATTAAATTGCAAAGAGTGTGTGTACTTTACTAAAAGGGATCTTGTTTTACATTTGAGAGATGACGATCCAAAGCACACACCTATCTGCATAGTAGAACAAAGCTATCCAAAAACTACCTATACTTGACGCTATGCAAATGCATTATTAGAATTTATAATTATGCTTTTTCTCCATAAAGCAACTTTGTGTATGCGAAATTTGACTACAACAGAATAAAGCGTAGAGAAAAACCGAAACATTTATTCATGTTTTGTGTCTCGAAACCGACCTGATGTACATTAATAAATCATTTGAATAAATGGAAAACGAGTATACAAATAGAACGAGTAAAGCAATGGGGATTTAAATGTCGTTACCGGTAATTTGTATAAGTATTTTTAATAAGATAAAAGTAATTAATTTTTCCATGTCAGAAGACTTTTGATGTTCGTGTTTTCCATCGAAAGTCAGATTTATCTGACAGTTATCTGATACCAAAGGAAGCATAAATTAGTTGCCCATATTAAATAATTAAAAACAGTTTATATAATTTTCGAGGTGCAAAATTTTTACTACAGGCAGTTTTCAAGAAAAAGCATTTGCTCCTATACATACCACTCGTACATGTTATATGCGTGGATATAGTGGACGCAACATCAAATTTCCATTACTGGAAAAAGGCAGTTTCAAAATACATGTATTTGAGGGCCACCTGTTTTGTGTCATCTCTATTTAATAACCACCATTAAAAGGTAATATTCAAATTTAGGGTATGAAGGATACTGCATTTATTAGGCATGATGTGATTAACCCTTCCAATTCTCGTCGGCATATTCCCTGTTTTATGCCATTTAAATTGGCTTTAGGGAGTTCCGATTTATTTAATATTTATCATTTCATATATATCCCTACCTCACGCACGTCACCCGAGGTGCGGTGTTATCTTTTCGGGTTCAATTTGTTATTCACGTGGGTGGGTATGTGACACGGCCTTATTCGCCTATGAAGTATTAATTTGAGTCTAATGAATATGTATGCGGTTGGTAGGGTGCACCTAATTACGTTGCTTTTTTAATAACGGTTTTCTACCAAAATGAATTTCAACTGCCGGAATACAACCGACGCGACGCAACTCCTTATCAACCGCTTTAAGATGCCGTACAACTTTTCAATTTTACTTTATTGCTGAGGTTTATTGAAAGAAACCCGGATCGATTTTAATTTATACCATTATTGTCTTTTATATTTTAAACAATGGTTTGAATGACTTATTCACTAAAAATGGAGAGGGTAATCTCATTTATTTCAGTTTCTGGGAATTATGGGTAAAACATTAACTTTTACTTTTTACTTTAAATTTTCCATTAAGTAACAACTAGGCCAAAAGCTGCCTATTGTACATCTACAGTTTTAAAAAAATTAATTCAATTTCAAAACCATGCTATTATTAATGTGTAATATGAAGAAGAGTGCATGAGAGTCCTGTATGCATGTGTGTAATTACTAACGCACACCTAATTTTGTAAGATTTCTCATGAAATAATCCACTCACAAGGGAAGGAGGCGACTTTTGTTCCACCGATTTAATAAAATTTGGCAGAGATCAAGTATTCCACTTATATAGAAGTCCTGCCAAGCTATTCGATGCAATACTCAAAAACTATACAGAAAAACAGTCCTGCAAGGTTTAGCGACAAGAGACCGTTTGAGTTATATCGAGTTCTAAGCGACCGTCACGTTGAACCCGGCATAGCCGAGTGGACTACGTGCCGAGCTCGTACGCAGTAAATCCGCGGTTCGATTCTTAATTCATTAATAAGAGTGAATAATATACTCTCTATATTAATAAATCGATTATCGTATCCTGTCTTTCTGTATGTATGTCTGTGTACAATGTACATACTCCTCTCTTATTAATTGATCAATTGACTTCAAACTGGTGCCAAGATATTTCTAATGTGTTAGTTGAGTTGATACGTGAGGGGGAGTATGTCAGGAACGGTGGTTGGTTAAGGCTATTTTTAAACAGTCCTGAACCATCTGCTGGGGGTAGCGGTAAGGGGACAACGATAGGGGAACTTTTGGAACTAGGCCCCAACCACACATTATTTTTGGAGAGGATAGATTTAGAGGAACTTTGAGATTTTTGATACCAGAAACGGTTTGCGTAAATGAATTAATAATAATTGTTGATTGTTATTAACCAATTAATAAGTGAATATAGTAATTGTAAAAATTATCAAAAAGTAATTAATAATAAAAGAGAAACAAATAAAAAAGTATCATAAATGATATTCATTAAATAAGCAAACAACGTCAACAGACAGCAAGGTCGCGTGGAAGGATCGCTCGATTAGCGACTGCAAAATCACGGTTCAAATCCCATGCAGTACGTTAATTTTTTTAAATAAAATATTTAATATATTTTATAAATTAATAATTTATGAAATATATTAATAAAATAAATTTAAATTATAACATTTATAAAATATTAACTTTATAAATTAATAAAATATTTAACATATTAAATATTTTATTAAAAAACGAACTGAGTAGAGATTTGAATCGCGGCTCTGTAGTCGAAAATCCAGCAATTTTTCTACGCGGCCGTGCTGTTTGCTGACGTCGTTTGCTTTTTTAATGAATGTCGTTTATTATCCTTTTTTGTTTGTTTCTTTAACGAATTGATTATTTTATAAATAAAAATAAAAAATAATAATTACATCAATTAGCCCTTAATTTTATAGTCATTGTTTAAACTATGTATATTTGTGTTAAACGATTATTTAATCATGCTTCATTTATCATCCCTTTTTTATCATTAATTAGTTTATTATGATTTTCTACAATTACTAAATACAGTATATTCACTTATTTATTGATTAATCTTAATTAATTAACAACTAATATTAATTCATTTACGCATGTAAACCTGCTTTTGAAATCTTAAATCTTTCGCGTCGACAAAGAGGAAAAATAAGTTGCCATTGCGAGGGAACCACCGCTCAATGATTAATTAATTTTTGCGATTTTCTAATCAAAAATGGCTTGTAGGATTATCCTCAGATAGTACACAGTGCTTAGTAAGTATATTTTCAATGGCACTGCAAAGTAAGTTACCTGTGAGTTATAGTAATAAATCAACAGTAAGTTATGTAAGTATCGGCTTTTAAATTATTTTACTAACATTATTTACAAT
This sequence comes from Agrypnus murinus, assembly GCA_929113105.1. Lineage (NCBI taxonomy): Eukaryota > Metazoa > Arthropoda > Insecta > Coleoptera > Elateridae > Agrypnus > Agrypnus murinus. Next base: position 47,260,977 of record OV816023.1, read on the forward strand.
AACTAACAAAACTCAATCTAGCACGATTTTATAAATAACAATAAGTCGAAAAAGCTTTGGTTTCTAGAATAACTATCCTTGAATTTATTTATATTAGAGGTAAACTCTTGTATATGTAGAAAGAACCACTTTTCGAGAGAGCCCTTAAGCACAGTAATAGAATTAGTGAATGGTTAAGTTGGGTTAAGTGTTTGTCAAATAACGCATCTAGGACTTACTAGAGGCCCTCTTAAGTCATAAAACAACTAATTAAAATATGACACAGCTAGGCTTTCTGAGAGTGAAAACCGCACTTGTTTATCGCGCAAAATAAGGGAGACATAAGCATTTTAAGAAATGTTGATGACGTCATTTCTACCAATACAAGCGGGTAGCGGCGTGAGGAGATAATGCTCTATACCTGTATACTGCATTATGTGCTATTAGCTTACACATTACACAATAAACCGTTAGCTGTGCACTTATTTTTTTATTTGTAAAATAATATGGCTGGGAAAATTACAATTTACTGTTTTGAATACAAAAAGAAGATAATAATAATATAATATCAATTATTCCTAAAATCCAAGCGCCGAGTTTATTGTTTTCATACTTTAAAAACGAAATATTTGTCACATACATATTCTGGTTGGAATTAATGGATTAATTTTCTGCAATAATTAGTCGAATGCTTCCTTTACATTTAGCAGGGTAGGAAGAGCGAAAAAGATTCGCTCACAAAGCAATAATTCTTATAAGAATTTAATTTTTCATTCGTTCACGAAGTTTATTCTTTAATTCTATGGTTAAATACATTTTCGGGAGCGAATCATATTTGTATGAATCATTCTTGAGTGAAGTAACAATGCAGGTTTATAATAATATGTAAAGATTGCAGTTTTATTATTACACGGATAATTGCAAATTTTCATCTAAAGAGATTTTTCGTGTTCAACAAGATTGCTATTTAAATTTATTAACAATACGTATTTATGGTCACTTGGTTTTGAGCTGTGCTTAGTTAATGGGTCGTACATCGTATGAATAAAATGTAGAAAATAACTCACTAACTAAATATTATAGTTTTCATCCTTTGTTAATAGAAGTAAAATAAATTACTTGCTACAATTCATTTATATGACCCAATATTAGAAAATTTTGGCTGTATACGCGCTGTCGAATTTTGTTTGATAATTCTTCATTAATTGCTACTATGTTTTCGATTGATTTGTTTTCATAAAAAAAATTTAATTTATGTAGTAACAACAAGTGAAAGTATTTGTTTCTTTATTATAGAAAATATATTTGGTTACATTAAATTTTTCATTCGCGAGTGATATTTTCCTTACCCTGACATTTAGTTTGTTAGCGAACTTGATAATCGCGACAGGGTTTGTAATAAATTCCACACTACACATTGAAAAAAGGTTGGTACACAATTGTGTACAAAAAGAATCCAAATATTAATTATTCCTAAAATTCAAGTGCAGAATTTATTCTTTTCGTCCAAGCCGCATAACGCTTTGGCAACCTTTAGCGATTTGGGAACGTGTGTAAACTTATGTTAGGATTCGATTTTTTGTCATCACTGTGGTTTTTTATATTGAACTACCCAACACGGATTCATATTGATATGTGTATTTTGTTATTAAATTCAAAATAGCATCAATCCAGGACATAACAAACCGACGACTACGCATAATAATGCAGTGTGTGTGTGTGTGTGCAAGTGGGTGTCGGCTCCGACTGGTAGTAGCTACGTCATCACCCCACAGGTTCACATTTTACAAGCGTTTTTCTCGGTAACAATATCTATTAGAAACAAACCGTTTTGACCAATGAATTTCTTTTATTATTGACTATTAAAATGTTAAACAACCCAATGAGCGACCAATGACTTAAGAGGGCTTTTAAGCCATCAATAAAGCTGTACGCTATCTCTAAAATAGATGAGAGCTCATTAGAGCGAATAAGCGGTGCATACTTGAATCGATAAGGATATAATTTGTAATTCAAAAATTCGGAATGCGCATAGCGCGGACTTAAAAGATAGTTCGTAGATAAGATTTTATTTAAGAGCGATATAATATTGGCAATGAAATAATTAAACAATTGTACATTATAATTATTAATATAACTTTATCACAGAAATTCTCAGATCAATCTTTTTGCAGAATTATCAAAGCTCATGAAACGCAAATGTTTTTGGCACCATGTACATTTGATTAAAATAAATTACTGTTACACTTTCTCTTGCCCGTATAATATTGATAAATACTGTTGTCAATACATCATTCTTATGAAATAAAAGTATTAAAATAATAAGTAATGCTAATACAGTTTTAAACAAACTTTATCAAATTAAAAAACTGACATTACTGTTCGTTTTTTACATTGTTTTCTCTATTCGGCTACGCCGACTTCACCGCACATCTTATAACTAGACATACATCGAGTTGCTGTTTGCCGTTGATATTAAACGGCTTGACAGAATTTTTGTACAGGGTTAGTCAAAATTACCGGAACACCTAGATATTTCTTAAACAGTAAAATTTCAAATTTTTTTACCTAACAAAACTTTCCTGGATTCAAGCAAGCTATCATCTAAACATAATTTTAATATATAGAGTGTGCATTTTAGTAGGAAATTGTGTTTAACTTGCTGTTTTTAAAATGTTTGAATTCTAAGAAACTTTTGTAAAAATTATTTAAAAAAAAACGCTTTATTTTCGAGTTACTAGCATTTCATCCATACTCATAAACTGAAAATTAAGAATATTTCTCCACATGCATACATATTTACTTTAATCAAACGACTAGCAAAACAATACTTAACAATACCCCAATCTCTCCACAAGTTCACGTAAACAGTTTTCTAAATGTTCATCATTAATATTCTGAACTTCATTCCGGCATCCTCTGCTTTAACTCTTCAATATTCTGTGGCCTATGGTATTAACTTTTGATATTAGTTGTCCCTAAGTGGAGAAATCTAATATCTGAAAATCCGGCGATCTTGGTGGTCATTCAATAATCCTTTCCTTCCAATTGACCTTTATGGAAAAACTGTATTTAAATAGTATCGAACTGAAATACCGTAATGAGGCAAGGCTCTATCTTGTTGCAACCACATACTATTTAATTGTTTTTTGTTGAAAATATTATGAAGGTTTGAAGTAAAGGTAAGTAAATGAGCTTTTAATAAAAACTGGTTAGGCTTCTCCTTAGATTCTCGCCCATCAGACCAAGTCTGTGGTAAGAATTAATTCCATCCACACCTATACTCATGTATTAGAGTTTTCTCCTGAATGTTAACAAGTATTTCGTCTAGAAACACTTTCGTGAATCTCCACCGCATATTACTTTATTATTTTGTGACTGTATCGTCCGTTACTCACGTTTGGGCAGGTACCTTCTTAGGTTTCGTTTCGGATACTAGTGAGTCAATTTATCTGATACCTCTAGCGACGGCCTGGTTAACCACTCCTCGCCGCAGATTCTAGTGACAACCTACGACATCTCTGTGTTCGACGACTGTCTGTCGCACGGTTCCATTCCAAACCTGGAATTAGATAGATATCAGTCAGTTCTAAGAGTGAACACCTTGTGGCCTGCACCCAGGTCTCGGATACTAATCCATGCCTGACACCACTAACGACTGCTCAAGCCTCTGTCTTCCTGGGCTAGTTTCGGATACTAGTGCATGTCCGATACCTCGAACGACTACCTAGCCGTTCACCCTATTAAGGATATTAAGTATGAATTGCCTCAGCCCAATGCGGATTCTCTGTTGTCCAAAACCTGCAATTGTTCCTGTTTACTGACCCATTTATACAGAATGTGGCCTCATTAGAAAATAAAACATTTCTTAAATTGACAAGGTTATTACCAAGATTAGAAAAATTTTGCAACACTCAATTCTCTTATCTGGGTCATCCTCCATCAATTCATGAATTTATTAGATGTGGTATGTCTTTTTCAGGAATTCTACGAACTGATGCTTGACTCACCCCGTGATGTAATGCAAACTGGTTTGTACTCATTTTAAAAGCGTTAAACTAATCGCGCCATTATTTCCAGCGATTTTTGAATTCTACGAACTGATGCTTGACTCACCCCGTGATGTAATGCAAACTGGTTTGTACTCATTTTAAAAGCGTTAAACTAATCGCGCCATTATTTCCAGCGATTTTTCTACACTGATTTTGGAGAGCTTTTTTCTCATTTCTCTCACCTCTTAACGATATCCTGTCCAGTGCTACAGGCTAAACTTTACTTTGAGACATTTTTTACACTCTATAATTTTGTTATAGAATCATCGTTTTCAATATAATAGGTCTTACTTGCCAAGTTTATTTGTAAACCCTTCGAAATGATGTGACCGGTTTCAATTACCAAAGTATTGCATGCTTTATATTGCCATGAGTCATGTCTTTCTTGGGTTTGAATTGTAGACTGGCACTACCTTGACAAGTTTGTTATTCTAATAACTCTAAAATGAGAAATTGGTTTAAAGTTGAGCCTATGTAATAAAATAAACTAATAGAAATAATAACTTGTACAGATAGAAATACCGTTTTGAAAAACGACGCTTACTCCATTATGGACCGTACAAGCGCCGGGCCCGTATGCCACGAAAACCTTTGAATACCGGTAGTTCCGGCTCTGTTATCGAATAACATCTTTGTTTCATATTAGTTTTATATACCGTCAAAACAATGTTTTTATAGTTCTACAACCTTGGTTCCTGGCAAAAACGGTTTTAATTTATAGTAAATTATTGTTAAGATGGTAGTTATTGCGCCGTAAATTAAGAGTTTATCTGAATAAAATTGGTTAGAATCAAGCGATAATAACATTTTATTAGCAAAACCAGCGACGTCGTCAGTGTGGATACCATCATTACATGAGTACATAAAATAACTTTGCAAAACGCAAAGTTCACTAGCACGGACAGCTAGCCCGTCACTGTGGTGCGGAAAGCCCAAGCAACAATTCGCGTACGAGAACGGCCATCCGTCCTTCATGAGTTGTGCTGCAACTGTCTTGTTGTTTACTGTTCTGTCCTCTGACGGCAGTTCTAGAAATATTTTTGTTATATTTTAGTTAAAATCTCATCAATATCGCTTTAGTAGTTTTTGCGCCAATCCGGAACAGACACTCCTATAGACTAATCATGTTACAGGGTTTTGAACTTACAGTTTAGTCTGCATCTATTCTAAGTTACTGTGAATAACGAAGGCACTTTCGTGTCTTACAAATGAAAATGAGTTTAAGAATTACAATTGCGAACAATTTAATGTATGGTTATTCTATGTAAATATCGTTAACATAAACATTTAGCTAGCTACATAATCACATGCTAGTAAGCACAGGATAGTAAGAAGTAATAATATATTAATAATAGAAATCTGATAAACAAAGATAATTACCTTTTTTTTAGAAATTTCTTCTATCAATTCTTTTAACATTTTCTACTGTTTTAGAAGAAGCATAGAAGCTTTTATCACCAATAGGCTTTTTCCAGAAATTGCAAATAAAACAAGCTTCCCATATAGTGCATACTTTTTGCCGGACACTGAATATATTTATACAGGGTGTAACTAATATAACTAGAAATCTCGTAATGGTGGGTAGCTGTAATGATTTAGAACATATTTTCCTTGCCAACATGCGACCGCTGTACAGTAAAAATACGAAACGAGCAAAAAAATAAAAAAAACTTTTTTGTTTGTTTTGTATTTTTAATTTAATGTGAGTACAATGGGCGCACCTAAATTTTAAAATGAGAGTAGAGAAATTAAAAAATGGATCCCACGATTTTGGTATACGATGTAAGCTCAAAAAACTGAAATCGCTCCAAGATTAAACTACCCTTAAATTTTAAAATACAAAAAAAAGTTATTAAGAACACTTACTTATAATGTTATTTTACCCTTAAATTCCAGTTATCAATATACGACCTTGAAAGGCTTTTTTTATTTTCAAAACTTTTAAATCTATGTACTGTATAGAATCGATCACGTAGGCCCAAACAACTAAATTAAAAAGATTTATAGCACTATTTGATGTATGCGAACCCAAAGAAAATTTGTGAATCAAAACATCGTCATTTACAAAGCTGTTAAAGTATTATAAACTGTATGCACCAAAATTTAGATAAACGTATTACGAAAAATAACGCAGTGGTAAAATAAACGCCAGATATTGCTTTCATGCATTCATTTTAATGTCTGCTGCTGTATTTCGTGAAATTCGAATAATGTATGCTGTAAACATTTCGTTTATACCGCAGCTAAATTTAAAAAAAATTTAATTAAAAACAAATTCTTTCAAAGTAGATAATTGGAATTTGAGAATAAAATATTACAAATAAGTTTTCTTAATAACATTTTCTGCAATTTTTCAATTTAAGGTTAGTTTTTTAACATGTTCTGATGTTGAAACAGGTGACATGAAACAGGTTATTGCAAAATACATTTTTTAACTGTTACCTAAAAAAATAAAAGATGTATAAAGTAAAACATAAAAATGATTCAAACCTGAGGAGCTTTAAATCACGTTATGTGCACTGTTACTTTACCGAGTTGTCTATTTCTCGATATGTAAATTAAATAAAGTTTCGTTAGTTAGTTAGTTATAAAGTGTAGTTAGTAAGTGTAGTTAAGTTAGTTAGTTAGTTCGTTACTTATGTATATTTTTATGTATTTTAATGAATTTTATGTGTACGTTAAATATAATTTGAAATCTACAGGTAACATCTTTCACCCTCCCTTGGCGATCTTTCTATATTCGCTGATTTTTGTTTCTGAGTTTAAACAACAAAACTGAGAGCTGAGCTTATCTGTGTCAGAATTGGTGCCGTCATTTCCGTTCCTGTTATATCAAGTTAAGTAATTACTTTAAAATTCATTCAAGCTATCAATACAATACACATTTTGACCAATTTTTGGAACATGTGATCAGTTCCGATTAACTTGAAAGTGCATATAGTTTGATTATTTCACGGAACGTCATTTCTGTTCTCGCACAGAAATGACGATGATCTAAATTCACTTAATCCTAATTAGTTTTTTCACTTAATTAGGTGTTCTGTTTATTTAACAAGATGCTTTATAGTATTTATCTATTTTTTTTTTAAGTTTACTTATCTTTTCTCTGAATTGTATAGTTTCATAATTTCTGTGTGCATCTAACTGATTTCTGTTTCTTTTTATGGTATTTGCGTTGTTTGAATATGAGCACAACAATATGTATCTTGTCATTTATTTCGTCATATTTGTTATAAATAAATGGAAATAATCAAAAAATACTTTGTTTATTTTTCAAAGTTCGATTTTTTCATTCGGTCGAATGACGCATACATATTTTATATTTTTTCACAGAAAATTGCCTATAAAATGAAGCAGGTAAAATAAAACATGAATTTGGTTTAATTTTCTGGGGTCTTACAAGAAGCAAAACTTTTTACCAAGAATGACATTTTTCGATAAAACCAAAAATAAAAATTTTTCCTCTCTTGTGAACTCAATCCGTGGACACGCTGTATACAATAGCGCATACCTATACGCATACATATCTACATAGCAGATAAGTTATTGATGGTGAATAATAACATAAAATAAAGTTGATGTAATTTCAATTACATATTCTGTAGTCATACCTACCTTTAAGTAAATTTCCATGGTATAAATACATTATTTGCTTGACTTTTTGGCATTAGAGTTTTCAATTTATACTAATCAGGGTAAATATGTCAGAACTAATTAAATTCAAAAGTGACTACACCTTTTTCTTTTATTGGCAAAACTAGAAGCGATGAAAACACTAGATAAAGCTGTAGAACTACTAGGATAGAATAATAAAACAGAAAATCGGCCAAAAGAATTTATTTGAAATTTACAACACTGTATAAAGTTTTTATTACAAATTTAGAATATTGTACATATTTATAGGATTTATTATAAATTTAGAACATTGTGTATAGTATTTATTAAAACTTTAGAACATTAAAGCAGTCTTTATTAAAAATTTAGAACGTTGATAGTATTACAATGGAGCGACTGCTAGCTGGTTTTTCTCTAGTTGTCAGGACGCGAGACCTTCTTCGGGGGAGATTGAATGCTTGGCCTCAGATCCTTATTCTTACTTTCGCCAGACTTGGGTTCATCTATAACAAAATTAAAAGAAATTACAATCTTTTAAATCCTAATTACGAAGACAACCTAAGAAAGCGCACATGTAAAAATATCTTCAAACATATATCTCAGAAAAACAGGATATCGCTATCAAAAATAGTTAGGTATCAAATTCAGTGATATGATGATATTTATCGACAATGTGATGATAATCAAGTTTGAATGCAACACATGGTAGTGGTTCTTACATTTAAGAATGCATTAAAAAGGTTCGTCTTTGTTTTAATTAATCTTTTTATTACTTACATAACGTGATTGTAAAATTTATTTAATAAAAAAATTCTAAAACTTTTGTCTGAAAAAGCATATTTTCAAATTTCAATTTATTTAACATATCTAACAAATTTTGCAAAAATTGGCAGACTTCTACATACTTACAATCGTCAAAAATTCCGCTTGGTATAAAAGCAAACAAAAATCCAAATATTCCAAAAACCGTTGCATTAGGCACAAACTCAACTCCGCCAAAGACATTACATGGGCTGTAGCAATTTGACCGAACAAAAATATTTTATTAGGAATGATTTCACCTTAAAGCAAATAATTTTTATAAAAAGTACACGCTGAAAAACTCATTTTGACAAAAAGCGTATTAACATACGATGTGGCACATAGCAACAATATTCCTTTTAAAGCTGAGTTTTACCAAAACACAAAAGTTGCTAGATACTTAGTGAATTCGGTATTAATGTTCTAATAAAAAAAAACAATATTTATGACTTACTTTTATTTCCGCCGGAGCCTTCTTTTTGGTCGCCTTTACTAGATCCCGCAAACTGGGGGTCCTTTTTGGGAGGTGGAGGTGGATAACGATTGCCAGTTGGACCGTTCATGTTATATCGAAGCAAGTAAGTAGAATAATATGAGCACTATCGCAACAACTGAAGTAGTCGATTGTCGGAAGTAGAATGACGTTTCTAATACCTGGTAGGGTTAAAGTGTCTTATCACTGCATCGAACATAAGACAATCAACCATGCAAAATAAAAAGCACTATGCCTGGCGGGAAAAATGAACGTTCTCGACGAAAAACATTTCTTTAAAATAGATTTTTTGGAAAAAAATCATTGTTAATATATAGCCTATTTGAGATTTTGAAATACTATTACAATTTTATTTCCGTGCATACAGATTAATTATAGAACAATATCATTCTCATTAGATTTTTCATTTCTCTTTAAATCGGTGGTATATACTCTTCACTTCTCCTACAAGAATAAAATACGTATTTGCAGTACATTAAAATTTGCAAAATTAAATCAAAATTTTACTCATAAAGGACTTATAGCGACTAAAGGTCGATAGAATACGTGAATTAAAAGATTTTTCAACTGCTCAATAACGAATCTAACTTTGATGAACATTTGTCTATTTAATTAAAGGGCAATATTTCGAAAAGAGGACTAATTTTCCTTTGCTTCATAAGCGTTCGAATTTTCCTAACTCATTTCCTTAGTAATCTCCTTCTTAAGACTTTCTAGCTTAGATTGTGGATTTTGTGAAAGTTTATAACGAGTTTTAAAATTTTAGCTAGCGAAATTATGCTTAGTTTATTTTAGCAGGGAGCACAGCATGTATAACGCACTCATGTTTTGAACACATCTATGCAACGCTTTAATTCTTTTAATTGCATAATCATTTCGTGTTAAAAAGTTTTAAAACAATATTATACGGAATGAGCCAGAAAAATCCAAGCAAAATAAAGTTTAGCGAGCCCAACTCGAATTTGGCAGATTTTACATGAAAAATGCAAGAGAGCGGTTTTATATTACGTTAAATTTTTCAAATCTGATTTTTGTTTTATTTAGCTATGGCTGATAGTTTCGGAGATATATTTCTATAAGAAATGTGCCACATGTAAATTGCAATGGACATGAAAGTAATTTAATAACGCAATCCTTACCCAAGGTAGGAAAACCTCAAAGCAATTTTCAATTGTAAAATAAGCACCCATAGCTCACTAGATGTATAAGCAAAAAATTAATAAATGTGTATTGTATTCCCATTTCAGATTCTGTAGTCACTCTAATAAACATAGACATATACAAAAAAGGAAACCAATACCAGCTTAACTAATTTCAATTTCACACCTCGCACTATACCCAGTGGCGTAACTACTAGGGGGAGTTGGGGGGAAGCCTCCCCAGGGCGCCGGGGATATAGGACGCACGCTGCTTCTTAATAAAGCAACGAGAAGAAAAAGCAAGAAAAATTTCTTATTAGTGATTATTAAAAATCTTATTAGTGATTCTGTTCCATGAAACTTTAATTGCATAAACATTTCGCGTTTAAAAAGTTTCAAAATAGTATTATACGGAATGAGCCTGAAAAATTCAAGCAAAATAAAGTTTAACGAGTCCAACTCGAATTTGGCAGATTTTACATGAAAAATGCAAGAAAGCGGTTTTATTCTACGTTTAATTTCTGAAATCTGGTTTTTGTTTTATTTAGCTATGGCTTATAGTTTCGGAGATACATTTCTATAAGAAATGTTATTAAGTTGAAAAATGCATAACCGATCCCCAAATTGTTAAGTTATGAGAAAATTTATCTATTTTCTATGAAAATCTAGATTCCCAGATATTCTTGATATTAACTTAATGGGGACTTAGAGAGGCGAGTTAAAAAAGGAAAAGTTGGCTGTGGGAATAGTGGCACACATTGCCATCAATAGATTTTTTTCGGCATTTTTTATATTGAATTTAGGGTGAACACGATTTATAAATACACGTCATAGGTCAAATAACGTCAAATAATTGTGGATTTTAAACACTTTCAAAATGGACTGTAGTTTTAAAAATTATCTTTAAATTTAAGTAAGAGCCAATCAAATTTACTATTATTATTATTATTTCTACTTTAAAGAAAAGGAATCATTTTAAGCCACTAGCATTAAATATACGTGCGAAGGTCATATGTCGCGTAGTCCTTAAGGGGGGAAGTGACTGTATAAAAATACGCTATGCAGAGCCTCTGCATTTACATTATTTTAAGAAAGAATATATCATAGATTGTGTATTCAAAATTAGAATATTGTAGATCAAAGCATGAACTAAATTTTAACAAAAGAATTATTAAAATTTGCTCGAAAATAACTAAATAAACATAAAAACTGTAACAATAAGTATAAATATTTTTTCTTTCTTAAAACTAAAATAACTCTTTATAATCATTTGAGAGTACTAGAGTAGTTCACAGTTGAACAAATTTAATTGATAAAAGTTTATTTATAACAACAATAATCATGTTACAGTTTCGGTTACCATTGTTATCATTTTTAAGCAGTTTTGGTGGACAATAGTTTAGTTACTCTGAAAGGGATGGCGCTGTAGTATGTTTTACTGTATTTTAGTATTATTTTTAAATTTAATTCACAGCAGTGGTTATTAATCTTCGAATACACATTAAATTTTTTAAATTGGTTTACATTTAAACGTATGCATTACCATAACTAGCTTACAAAGATAACTTTAACTATCTGTAAATCAATTATGCAATGCAAAACATAATAATATCTCTAGTATTTATTTTCATAAATTCTAACTAAATATATAAAAATTATAGCGATCGGCCTTGTAATTTATTCTAAATTGAGGCGAAATTATTCTTATTACAAATCATTTGTACTTTCCGACGCGAGGGCCACGTATGGTTTTGTAGTATAATCTTAAAAGTCTGAAACTGAACTAAATGAATTAATGTTTTGTACCAGTAGCAACGCCAACGGCAATTTTTCCGGAGTTTCTCAATTTCCAACCTTAAGCCATTGTTCGATCTACTTAGTCATTGGAATTTTTTCTGAAATATGTTAAGATCATTGCCTATATTTGCAACTGTTCATAATTTATGAATAATATTTCCAGGCCGATATGTACGTGTACATTAAAACAGTATAAGGAATACAGTGGCACAGCCAATTAATTTTACAGAAAATTTTATATAAAAATTGTTTGGTTATTCTTCATTATTTCTTATTAATTGTTAATATGTTTTTCTTCTTTGAGGAAGTTTTAGCTACATATTACAGGGATAATCGTTAGATGCGGGTACAGTAAAAGGTTTTACCACTCTTAATTTAATACAATTCTAGTGTTTTCCTAAACATAAACTATACAGTGCTATTTATTTACCATGTAATGTAAACCCTATAAAGTTTGATTCTCACTATACGGCTAGACGGCGACACGCAACCAACAGCCACTGGACCGACAAAACATTGTTTTGTACATTTTTATGAAGGTATTCACATCAGCCATCACCAACACGGACCGTCGCCAACAGTTTTGCAGGTCGGTGTCGCGTCTGCAAACTGCCGTATTGTTGATCGTAACTTACAAATTTTTTAAACTTTTCTGTAATTAGAATCAACCTTAAAAGAGCATACTGTGTAATTGGTTGCCTATGTGTGCATAATGCTTTGACTTGATTATTTTCAAACGCAACATAGGGAAATTACACATATTGCAATTTAATTTATTAGCGCTGTATGTACCAAACAGACAGGAAAATAGGCAGAAAAATTTCGGAATTATGTTCAAAGTGTTTTATAAAGTAAATTGCAAGCAACTGGTGTATCCCATAAAAACCAAGTAAACAAATTTTTATAATTTTTGTAGCAACGCAATAACACCGATACATAATTAACATTTTGGGAATAAATTAAAAGTACTAAATTAGAAAACTTTATGGAGCAATATAGTTATGAATAGTTGTAAATATGAATGTACAGAATAGTTAGTTACAGCAGAAGCTATTATTCATGAGGAGATACGTTTAACGTACAAGGCAAAAGCTGCGTTCATTTACATCTGTTCATTTCTCGGTGTCTATTTTTACTCAGTAGTGAACAACATAAAAAAATGTTAGTAAGATAAACAAAAAGCCAGGTGTTGAATAAAGTGATTTTAGCTTGCACACGATGTTTTGTAACAAGCATAGGAATAATTTTCGATGATTAGTTATTTTAGAAAGCCTTACATAAATAACTATTCTGTATAAAAACAATCACATAGTATTCTCACAACACTCTGTATAAAAAAAATGTTAGTAAGATAAACAAAAATCCAGGTGTTGAATAAAGTGCTTTTAGCTTGCACACGATGTTTTGTAACAAGCATAGGAATAATTTTCGATGATTAGTTATTTTAGAAAGCCTTACATAAATAACTATTCTGTATAAAAACAATCACATAGTATTCACACAACACTCTGTATAAAAAAATGTTAGTAAGATAAACAAAAAGCCAGGTGTTGAATAAAGTGCTTTTAGCTTGCACACGATGTTTTGTAACAAGCATAGGAATAATTTTCGATGATTAGTTATTTTAGAAAGCCTTACATAAATAAGTATTCTGTATAAAAACAATCACATAGTATTCTCACAACACTAAATAGGTCTTTAAATAATATATGTGATAACCTTAAAACTCATTTCAATAACATCCTTTTCCACACACCCCTTTTACAAATTCATGGAAAGCCGTACAAACGAATTCAATAGCAAAATAAACTTTATAAAATCTTTTTATGCTCTTCCCAATAGCTCAAAACTATATTGGCAAAATAGTACCACTACATAACCTGAAAAATAATGTTCATATAAATAAGCGCTGCAAATTTGACAATTTGTTGACATTCTATAATTGTACATTATTAAGCTTTGGATGCTCATGATACCTTTTACTCGGAAGATTCTGAGGTACAACAGCAGTATTTTTTTTAAATAAAAACCAATCGAATAGCTAATATAAACAATAATCTAATAATTACATGATAAAAGTCATTTATGTAACGGTATTATAATTTTGCGGTTAATTTAATTCTTATTGTTGAATTTCGTGTAAACCAGCAATAGATATAGAGAACTTTTTTTAGAGGAAATAGGTTATAACGCAGCAGTGCGTGTTTAGTCACAACAGTTTCCAAATTAGTCTAGTCAAATTCAGAGAAAAATGACCAACTGCTTGTGCTCTGTTATTTTTTTAATGGATTAATCTATAGAGTAAGCAGTTTTTCAGTCAAAAACAGTGTTTGAAGAATCTTTGATAATAGAAAGGTGGGAGATAGTAGAAGTTATATTTGCGATACAGCATGCTGTTTAATTGTGTTTAATTAGAAACACCTGAAATTAAAAGAGAATCCTCTATAAATGTTTTAACTAATTAAATGAAATCGTACAAATTCCCTACTTGTAAAATAATTCTTACATATTAGTTTCATTAATTTATTATACTCAATGTAGTTTCTCTGTCTTCTGCTTCATTAGCCAAACGTTTTTAAGTATTGTAAGGTTTGTGTTGTAAGACAATATTGCAATTGCAAACATGTATAAACTATTAAACAAACTTAGACTAATTTAATACACAAATATTTATTTAATACTGTAACGTTCTTTTTAAAATAATAACAAAAGTGCTGTTTAAATCGTCTATTAATAAGAAATATTTATTTACAAACACTAATGAATACACTATAAATTAACGCTATGATTATAAACCATTAAAAACTATTATTTACAGACTATGAATTTCTAATACAACATTTATCTTTACATTCACTATTTATTTCGTGATACACAGTTAATGACTTGCTGTTGACTGCCTCTTTTATCCGCGACGTCGATTTTATATCCTCCTATAAATGTTCTAGAAGTCGCTCGAACATACCATGTTTTTCTAGAAGGCGTTAGCTAAACCGCGTCTGGTTTACATGCTTGGTGCGATGCGTCATTCTCTCGAATGCTGTAGAATATTCCATTTTTGTTCGAAAAGAGGTTCTTTCTTTTTCTCTCTTGTTACAATACTGATATTTATGCTACCCACGATGCGCGAATGTGTTTGCTGGTTGACTAATGCCTCCTCTTTCGCGGTGGTGATTTATAAATCCCTTCGTCGATCGTTCCGGAACATTCTATACAGTCTGGAATAATTCTCGTGTATTGTGCTTTGTTTAGCCGTCGATGTGTCATACATTCCGCCGCCGATCTCGAATGTTCACCGGCAATGTATAGGTGTTTTTCCCGTTCATTACAGTATTATGCGCTGTTTAATTCTCTAATTACAGTCTACCATTACTTTGATGTTTGCGAGTGTATGTTCATGTAGCACACGGCTTTTATTAAAATCAATTGTTAACTTTAAACTTGTTTATTGTTTCCAGCCTTACTTTGTGGAACTCCATAATCATGAAATAAATAAAGATTAGTAAAAGTTTCACAGTTTTATTAAAATACAACCTGACAATATTGTTTCGACAGCTATGCTGTCATTATCAAAAGTAATATAATTATAAACAAACACGTCGCTAAGGTAGATACAAAAATAGGTAACTAGATAAAATAATAATAATAATCAGAATTAAATATCTAATACTTCCAGTAACGGAGAATTACTGAGCTCAAGTTGTTCATTCATTAAAGGTACCCTGAGTTTGTGTTTGTATATCTCAAAGGCTTCTAAAATGTATAATTTGCGTTTGTTATTACAAAAACGTAGGAATTTAATATTATTTTGAGGAGTCATTGTGTGATTTTGTTCTAAAAGGTGTTTGGCGTAATTAGATTTTTCAGGATGTTTATTTTTGTAATGACGTACGTTGAAACGTAATTTTTTCGGCACGGTAGAATAACAATAAAAATCATACTTACGTTAAACAAGAAATGTTCAAAAATTACCACGGCTTGAGATTTAGCTCTTTCTTACAAATTTTTAAGTTTTCAGGTCGCAGGTGTTAACCCTAAAAGCTTCTGATTGAATAATGGATTCAGGAATAAATAATAATATGTTTGGGCGCCACCAAAGCTGAAGATGTTTTTTATAATAAAACATAAATTTAGAAAAGGCGAAGGTTATCAGCTAAGGAACTAACCTCCTTATTAATTTTGAAGTTAATTGATTTAAAACATTAGTCAAACAATAAAAGGTCTTAATTAGCCAAAGAGAACAAAAAAACATCAGCAGTCCGTTTAGCCAAACCATATCAATTGATCAATTAAATTTGAAATCTGTATATTAAAAACAAAGCAACAACTGGTACATACAATATAAATCAAAATAGTTACACAACAATAAAAAGCAAGTTCAAAATACACCAAACACACCAAAAATATAATTATGCAATAATAAAAATTTTGTAAATTCAAAAATATAAAGCCATCAAAAATATAGTTACACTAATAAAACTATTTGTAATATCAAAGTATAAAACTATCATATTTAAAATTATTGTTAAAAAAATGAATGAAAATTTCGGGATCCCAAATGATACTAAACTAACAATACAATATAACAATATTAAATACCTTAACCACATTTTGTCGTCCAACCAAAATTCCTATTGTAAACTGCAGGATGCGACTTTCGACAATCGCGCACCTTAAAAACTTTAAAACAAAAGCTGCAATATCAGACTGCTGAGCATAAAGTTGCGGGAGAGGTCTTCTTGGATTCTGAACTACATGTTTTCTATCGAAGTTCACCAAACATTAACTTAATTGCTTGCAATAACTGCCTTAGACAACACATTTTTAATCATTCTTCTAAACGGAACTATACTGGAGATTACGTGAATGTTACTCAAAACAACTGCCAACATTATTATAATTCGGCACAAACGATACAACGGTAAGAAAATTCCCTCTTCTTAAACATGGGAATTAACACTATATTCTATTTAACAAGTGTCCGGTAACTAAAACATTCTTCAATAAATGAAGAATCACGAAATAACTGTAATTAGACTGTACTGTAAACTGTATTTATTTCGATCAATTCGAAAAACGCAACGGAACTTCAAATTATTAATTTGTTATTTCACAATAGACAAATTGAACGGTACGAACACAAACTTAAACGGAAGATTATTAAATTCCCATAAAACTCATCAACGGGATATTTATTTGTGCCTTGCCGAGGCCCAAGGCACGACAAACGAAAACTTTAACCGGACTGTATTTTAATTAACTAAAATAAAACGATAATTCAATAATATCGACAGTCTTCTGTAGAAGCTGGATCAAAAGTGTCTTGTCTCGACCACCAACTAAAGGCAAGTGTCTTAACATTTCGACCCTTGTTTTAGCGCGAAATAACTATGTTTTTCTATACAATAAGGAGGTTTCTACTAACATCCACGCATAATTCTCGACCTAACGAACAGAAGTAGGGATCGGAAAATAACGCGGGAACCGCCGCGTCACATGTGCTGGCTAGACTTGCTGATGGTGCAATTTTCGAGACAAATACGCAAAAAGCCAAGCTGAATTTCGAACACGTGTAGATGTTACCTCTTGAACAAAGAAGAAATTGATCCCTCACTAACGCATTCCCAGAATACAAACGAAAATGTTTTTATAAAGCGAGATGACTTGAGTACATTTTAAGTTTTATCAAGGTCTTTTAATTTTTTCAGCAACGCAACCATTTTACTACGAGGGGACAAACACAGTTCTAAAAATATTATTTATTACCTCCACCTTCATTAAATTTGTAGAAATTTGAAAACAATCCTTGAAGATATTCGTCATAAGTGTGATTATACGACAAAATTTTAGCTAAGAATAAAATACAGTTTTACAGGACCGAACTTTAAGTTTTTTCAATAAGTATACATGCAAAATTCACGTACTTAAGGCTGATAACAATAATAATAATAATAATATTTATTTATTAGCCCATTTCATTTGTGGTACATGATTAACATAATATTTATTACAATAAGGTTGTTCTAATTAAGTAGCAATTGTTATAATATAAAAAAATATATATATAGACTTTATTGGGCTAAAAGGATCGCAATCAGATGGTCTAATAGCCTCTGTTCTTCCTTGCGAACCCTTAAGCAGACATCCTAACTAACATTCTAGATATGTTTTAACATACCTTAAATTTAAAGCAACAAATGATACATTTATAGCTAACTAAAAATTAACAAAACAAACAGAAATCGAAAGATCAAAAATGTGAGCATACAAACAATGGCAGAGAAAAAAGAAAAATTTGAAAAATTTTATAAATTTGATAAATCTGATGGAGGTCCACAATATAACCAGATTAATAATTACAATAAATAACTTAATAATTGTTATGTAAATACCCAAATTTTATTAAAAAAAAAAGAAAATATGTAGTTTTCTTAACTATCCTGTTGGAGATGTAAACGCTGACGTAGTTTTGATCTGAACGTGCTAAATGAATAATTTACAATATCTTTCATTAATCTATTGTAAAGTTGGACGATATTAAAGGAATATGATCTTTGGAATAAAGACGTCCTGTTATATGGTGGCGTAAGCAATCCCTTATTTCTTAAATTTAAGTTATGAACGTCAGTGCGAAATTTTAACCGTTCAGATAAGTAGATAGAAGTTGTTTTAACAATAATATTATAATACAAACAAGCTGCATGAAGTATACGACGATTATTCATATTCAGCCAGTTAGCATCTTTCAATTTATGACTGATTCGATCTCTTTTCTTCATACCATAGATAAAGCGTAGACATGCATTTTGCACCCTTTGGATTCTATTAACATCAATTTGGTCGAGACATGCTCCATAGACTTGATCGCAAAAGTTAAAATGTGAAAGAACCAGTGAATCACACAACATTATTTTTAGTTCCATCATAGATCTATTAGTATACAATATTTTTAGGCTGCCATAAGCTTTTTGGATAATTTTACTAACGTGACTTTTAAAATTTAAATTATTGTCTAAATGCAAACCTAAATTTCTTGCAGCATCGACACATTTAACACGGCTTCCATTAATTGATACATTTATTTGGGAAGCAATATCGGAACGTAAGTTGCGATTTCCAAAAAGCATCAGGCATGATTTAGAAGGATTTATTTTTAAACAGTGGTCTTGGAATAATGAGACTAATTTACCAAGGTCTTCATTTATTAAGGCAGATGCCAACTGTACATCCTTTGGTCTAAATGTTAGGTAAAGCTGCGCGTCATCAGCATAAAAATGATATTTACAATTTTTAATGTAATTGCCAAAGTGAGATGTATATATGGCATAGAGTGTAGGGCTCAGAATTGATCCTTGCGGGACACCAGAACCCACCTGCCGACTTGTTGATATATGATTCCCGATTTCAACTTTCTGGGATGTTATTTAGATAGCTAGCAAAGAAATTACACGTGTTGTCATCGGTGCCAACAAAATGAAGAATAGCAAGCAATAATTCATGGTTTATCGTATCAAAGGCTTTCGAAAAGTCCAGTAATACCAAAGCCACCATTTTGTTATTATCGATTGAGGTAAATATGTCATCTAATATATTAAGCAAGGCTGTAGTATAACTATGACCAGTGCGGAAGCCCGATTGTTGTGATGGTAAGATGTTATGAGTATTTAGGTAATTGATCAGTTGATGATTTACAACTTTTTCAAGAACTTTAGATAAAATTGGTAATATGCTGGTAGGTCGAAGATCGTTTAATGCAGTAGCATTTGGTTTTTTAGGAATTGGTGTTATTAGTGCTTCTTTCCATGCCTCAGGAAAAACACATAGATGATAGATGATAGAAAATATACCGTTACAACGTGTTCTTTATATCTTATGTCAAAATTTCGAAGTGTTTTCCCAATATATACCGAACTACAAAAAGAACAATTTAAACGGTAAATGCCCGATTTCATTATATCATGTGTTCTGTCTTTAGCATTAAATAAAAATCAAAAAATGTTAGTGTTGGTTTTAAATGTTATTTTATAATTGTTGGTTTTTCTTAGTATATGTGCAATTTTTTCTGATATTTTGCCAAAATATGGTATAGATATGTAATTTGTGTCTTCTGCTTGATTGTCAATGGGATATATTCTTTTGATAGCTAACCTATAATCTTTTTGTTTAATTAAAGTGTCAATCATGTTCTGATTGTAATGATTTGCATGTGCTAGTTGTTTAATGGTTGATATCTCATTGCTAAAATCTGATTTTGTTAGTGGAATAGTTAAAGCTCTGTGTACTAATGATCTGTAGGCTGCTATTTTATGTGTCGAAACAATATTGTCAGGTTGTATTTTAATAAAACTGTGAAACTTTTACTAATCTTTATTTATTTCATAGTTAACTTTAAATATCAAAATAATATTCTTTTACCTTTAATAGGTATCTATATAATTAGTACGTTCATTTGAAAACTTTGCACCTCGAAATATCTCTTAAACTATACAAAATTTGTTGTATAGTTTAATCTAAGTTAAACGGTTGATCTTTCGAGGCAAACATTTGATTGTAGTATCGTCAAAATTTTGCATCACATCCCCTCACCCTCAGCAAATCCCAACTTTAAAATGTCAAATGACAGCCCCACCTATTTTAATGGTATGATTAATTTTTAAGGATACGAAGAAAAACGAAATTTTTTCTTATGCAAAAAATATTGAAAATTCTTTAAGATCACTAGTCTCAGCTACCTTTATTTTTTATTTTGTTTTTTAATATTAAAATTCTTTGTGAAAAAAATTTATTATTCATACCCATACGCAAATGGGATAACAAACGTTTAACATAATAAATTTTTTGGTAAAATAAAATAATAAAATAAAGGTGAAAAATTATCTTACTGATCCCTAAGAAGCCACTCAAAAAACGTAAAAACATATTTCTCTCTACTATGTGTTAATTATTTAAAACTATCTCATCCTCCAACACTAATAAAAAGCTTATCAACAGGTGGGTAATGGATATTGGAATAAGGAAATTAATAAGTTTGCAGTATTGAGATAAGCGAGTCACGATTTATTTTTTTATCTACCTATTTTTTATTTTTTGCGTTTATCTTTTATTTGTTAACAATGCATAAAATAAAGAAATTTAATAATTATTGTAATAATCATTTAATTTTTTAAAAATAAATTTTTAAATAACCCAAATTTACTATCAGTCACACATATTGTTCAGATGTCAAAATAAATTCTTTTGTAACCTATTAACACTCGAAATAAAAACTCTAGATTGTAGTAATTGGTCTTAGTAAAAGCCCTTTTCCACGCGAAATATTTCTTCGATTTTATCAGTTTTGATACTGAATGTCGTCAATATAGTTTAGTTTTAAAAACATCTTGCACCAAACTATAAAATTAAGAAACCATAAAATATACAAGAAACTTGCAAAATTATAACAAAATATTTGTCGAAACATACGACACACATTTATACGATACTCTAGGTAGAGTAGATTCCAAAAATACACTAATAGAGTCTACACATCACATCGGGTGAAATATTGAGGAAATCTTATTCTTATGTTTTTACTCTATTCGTTTAGTTTTGATTTAGAGACAATTTACTTGCATTTTATTTTAAAACTGCGTATAAGCTAATAATATACAAAATGCCAGAATCTATCATTGTTGTATAAGAGTTACTATAATTTAAGATGGTTAATACTGCAAGTATTGAAGTTCATTGTAAAAACAATTTGTTTTGAATATGATTATTTTGAGATCTTGAGATCTTTTGTTCAAATAAATTATTGCTGAAATTAATAAAAAAATACAGAAAAATAGTTTTACGAAAAACTGTTGACTTTAAAGTTTCAAAAAATTCTAATAGGTACCTTATATATTATTATATTATATAGAAGGGGTGGGGGGGCGTTTATATGGAAGATTTAGACAAATAGTTAAATTTGATTTGCCTCTCAGTTGATTGACAAAGTGATACGACTAGATATAAAGATTAATAAAATTAAATTTTGCATACAGACAAAACTAACATAAGATGATATGCAATAAGATAAACAACTTACAACTTGCTTACCTTATAATAAAATAAATCTCCGGCTAAATGTATTGCAGTAGTGAAAAGCTTTACTTTCCACAGAATTGAGGCTCTCTCAGGCGGGTCGCTTTAAATGTTTTCTAAACTCTTATTAGTTATGGACAAAATAATAGAAAAACACATACACAAATAAATCTCCAAGATTATAACAACACAATTTTATGTTTTTGTTAACACAAAATAACGAAACAACAAAACAAAATATATAACTGATACCGGAAGAATTATTTTTCTTCTATGTAAATTAAAAAAACTGAAATTTCTCTTATGTATAAACTTTTTAATTTAAATTTGCAAAGGAAAACTCTTAATACTTAATTCTACTTTTTAATTCTCTAGTTAAATTTAATTAATTCCAAAATAGTTAAGTTTCCTTTATTTGGAGAATAATAATTTTTTAAACATTTAATTTTAAATATAATAAATTATAAAAAATATTTGTTAAGGATTATAATTTGTTTATTCTGGGATCATATCATTTCATATCTAAAAACACCATTTTACATAATCCTTTCTTCACAAAACTAAATATCACATCATTAACAACATTATTTGAATGAAGCCAAAAACTTTGACTAACAAGCCATTTTACAATTTCAAATGAACGTTAAAAAGTGCAGCTCAAGAATATGTTTCTATGTGCTACTATCAACAAAATCCAGCTTTTACATAAAAAAAGTGTGGATATAATGTTACTCTACACTACTCTACATAGCTTTAAAATGATGAAATTAACAAAATATTCCACAAGGTAAGTTGCTACATATTTGCATATATTCCTAATACAACACAATTTGTCTGTTCCAGATTAATTTTTTCTTTGAAATAGAATCAAACTTAAATAAGTTGAAAAAATGTTAAAACGACAACTAAATCGTCAAGTTATAATAAAATACTAAGTCTAAATACTACAAAAAATTAAATTTCTTTATATCGTTTATCTGCATAAACAGTTAGGCAACCATTCAATCAAATAAAGTAAAAATTGCATCCAAATCTAACATCCTGACAATATGTTTCGGCTTCTTAGGCCTTTCTCATTCATCGAAAAAGGTCTAATAAGCCTATATATATATATATATATATATATATATATATATATATATATATATATATATATATATATATATATATATATATATATATATATATATATATATATATATATATATTATATATATATATATATATATATATATATATATATATATATATATATATATATATATATTTAGAAAAATTAAAACGAATTAATACAATGTTTCACCTAGTGAAGGAGCTACCACAATTTCCTTTTCATTTAAAAAAGTACAGTTTTGTAATTAAAAATGTCGATGCATAAATGTGAAAAGCTCTTGAGCAGAACTTCATTTTTTACTTTTTAAAATTAAATTATGCATAAAGCGTAGCTTTTAGTTAAAAATATAATATATTAAAAGTTTCTGCAATCAAGATACATTGAAGACACTTGATAGAAGAACTCTTGAAACGAACACTTATTTCTAGCAAATTTAATGCAAGTGAACCAATTCTCTCATTTTTTAATCATTATATAATCAGTGTGTGTACTCAAGTGATCTCAGGGTTTATGCAACCCTCTGTGTAAACTCTTCTAATTATTCATTTTAAAGTCAAATTAAATATCATCGCTGATAAATTATCACCTTGCTCAACCCTTTTGTCAAAAACAAAAGGTTCACTTTTTCGTTTTGTTTCACGATTGCATTGTTCCATGGACAGGCATTCTAATCAGATTTATTAATTTTTTAGGATATACGTGTATTCATTCTTTAAATGTTTTTTTAAATTTCGAATTGAAATTTTACTATTATATTTTGTTGGCTATTCTTTTCATTAAAAGTTATTAATTTGTTGTTGCATTATTTAGAATTAAATATCTATAAACCCCTAAATCATAATTCTAAAGTATTTCAAAAATTGTTCATATATATATATATATATATATATATATATATATATATATATATATATATATATATATATATATATATATATATATATATATATATATATATATATATATTGTGATTGTGGCATTATGTATATTTCCATATAATACTATTATTGTTGAATTTGCTGCATTGTTAAAATACCTATTATAATCAGAAGCTTTTTAGTTTTCAATATGTCTCTGTTGATAATATAAAATATTTAATACAATGGTGTTTGGGGTTATATGATACAGCTGTTTGTTTATTAAGCTTTATAGTTTTCACATGTGGTTTACTATTCTGTGGATAATGTGCAATTCATATTCAATGGAATCTCGTTTCAGGTAATTTAATAATGCTAACAGGGTCGTTCTTGGATTTGTGTGTGTGTGGACAAGACAACATTTGGCCGCCCTTTTACTCACTTAAACTTTCTTATGCCACATTTATTTACTTTTATATCAATTAAACTAAATTCACAAACACCAGTGGTGTCACAATAGAGCCCGCAGCAACCTATCCGCGGGGGGGGGGACGGGCTTTAGCCCCCTAAAAATTTAAAAACTCGCCAGTTTGTGACGACCCTGAAGTCGTTAGTATTTATTTAATTATACATTGTTTAACCAGTCCTCAGTAGCATCAATATCTGTTAAATATAGAGAACGACAGATTTTCTTTATTTAAAAAACATTTGGTTGAAATATATTATATTTATATATATGTAATACATTTAATAATTATTAAATACCTTATATATGTACATAATATTTTTATAATATTACAAATCAATTTTTTTAAATAAAATATAGTCGATCTCTATATTCGACAAATATTGATGCTACGGGAGTTAGAAAAGTTAAGCCACTTCTTACAAATTTATGCTTGCATAGAACAGTGAGGGTAAAAACCAGTTTCACACGCTAAGAGCGTGCCACGAAGTTTCCATTCATTGTATTGCTTTCTTTTTAAATAAATGTTATAACAATTATTTTAGTATGTTGTTATAAAAAGGAAAAATTGATGAATAAAAATTATAAAATAAACTACTTATAAGATCATTTAGTTGCGAAGTAATCAATTAGACACCTGTAAAGATAGTTTTAGAAGGAGGCAAGAAAATAAAAATAATTAATTAATAAACCGACTTGTTACCAAACAAACACTTTTCATTATCTCATCACCATTAAATTTTCGTTAAATCATACTCATTTGCAATAATCATCAAATGTATAGGTGTAATTTTATTTATAACAACGAAAAATCATAAAGAATTATTAAATTGTCAAATTATCAAACTTTTTACTAAGTTTAATATTATGTAAATTATAATAATCTTTTTTTAATATATGATTATTACAATTATTTTAATCTGTTGTTATAAAAAGTAAAATTTGATTAAAAAGTTATAAAATAAAGTAATTATGAGATGTACAGATCAGCACTTAATTAGGCAACCTCTTTCGGACCTGGGCATCGAATGGTTTAACTATTTCTGTGGCTAGACAAGGTATAGTATACTTTATTTTGGGTTTTACTGATTTTCCATACTTTTTGTATTTTAATAAGGTTGTTTAAAATGTATACTTATTCGTAGAATTCTTGGTAATGCAATCAGCTAATTATATAGTAGTTATTTCATGGAGCCACAATACATTAAATGTCAGATAGTGTGTAGGAATGATTTTCCGAAGGAAGGGTGATACATAGGAAGACACTATATGATTAGAAAGTCATATAGTGTAAACCCACCTATCATGTCGTTATCTCATGAAATGACGAGTTTTTTGTGAAATGGCGGAAATCGCTATGTAACGACCAACATACAGTGTGTTTCACTTTAGTTTATTTATAGTTCAATCAATTTCAAATTTGTATCAGGTATAGAATCCCTTAAAAGAGGTGTGTATGTAATTAGAAACCCTGTATATTATTAGCCTACTACGATCAAAAATAGATGCAAATAATAGAAAAACATAGCAGGTTTTTATTTAATTAGGCAAATTTTATAAAAATCTATTAAATAAATTTAGTAAAAACTTATTTGTTGCCCGATTTGTTATTTGCCACAATAAGTTGAAGTTACTGAAACGTTGCCGATTGCCATGACAAGAAAATAACGGAACTGTTATGTTATGTCTGTGTTCTGTTGCGAAACGAAATGAGTAAAATGATGAAGGGAGATATTTTCGTGTATTTCCATTGATTAAGATTAATTAATTAATTATCAAACAAATTAACTTCTGAAAAGTTAATTAGTGAAAATTTCCATTAATACAGCCAGCGGTAAAATTTTATAATTTTACTTGTTAGTTCTTTTCTTGTTTGGTTACTATAGAAACCCATCGTTATAACGATTGTTTTTTTAATTTGAAATCGAAGTTGGGTGTAAAGCGTTCATTGTAAATATACCGCATAACATATCTAACCTTACTTTTGTAATTTGGTGATGGATAACCTAAAATTTGACATTACAAAATTACAAAAGTAAGGTTAGTATATTTTTTCACCTACCTGATCAGAAAGTGCTTTCTAAATGTTTTGTTTTGAGGGCATTTAAGGCTTCTTTGCTGTCCTATTATGTCAAATACATAACCTCTATACTAGGGTGGCCGTTATTTTGCAAACTTTAAAATTTTGTAGCTCCCCCCACTAGATTTAACATTGGTTTGGAGCACTTCTAGAGACTTTGTGTCATAAGTTTTTTTATCTTTCTATGTTTTAACGTAAAATATTGTGTACTTATGTGGTTGAAGTTGCTTAACACGAATTTGATGTCAAAAAAACTTGGGCAGTTCATCGAAAATGCTCATTTTACTGAAATTGACCGCTTTTTTGACAGCTGTCAACTGTCAAATGGGTTTCTGACAGTTTGAATTTTATCATCTTCGCGTTCAGCAGTTCCAACAACATAAGTGTATAAATTTTCAAGTTAAAACATAGAAAGATAAAAAGTTATGCTAGAAACTCTCTAGAAATGCACCAAATCCATGTTAAATCCCATTTAGACTTTAACTTCTCGGTGGCGCGGGTTAGTATTGACTAAATGTGCTGTAATTCTGCACATTATTTTGGCATTTTAAGGAGATCTTATAGATTAAAGAGGGTGGGGGGAGCTACAAAATTTTAACTTTTGCAAAATAACGACCACCGTACCCTATACTACTAGTCGATGAAAGCATGATTTATTTATGTTAACTTGGAGATACTGTAAAAATTGTAATTGCTTTTTAAATTGTCATACTTGGATAACTCCTGTGTAATATCCTAAAAAGTTTTTAATCAAAAAATGAAATCCTTTGTTTTTAACATTAAAAACATAACTCATTCGTAAAACTTTTAACAACGGAATATGACGGAAAATGTAATCTCAACATATTTTTACTTAACCTCTAAAAATATAAAAAAGACGTCAAATTCTTCTAGGCTTCTTAGATCATAAGTTGAATTTTCATGTCTTCGTCGTTAAATTTGTCGTTTGTATTTTTCTTTTCACACTGTCATTGTATTTTAAAAGCTATTTGTGACAAACTTTGTTTATAATTAAAAATATACCTATAGTTACTTAATTAATAAAGTGAAAATTGTGATTTAAATAAATTGTCCAATGATAGACACCAATAACGATATTGAAAGCGATTAGTTCAGCTGTACACCACCTGAGCTTCGAGAACAACATTCCCTCTAACATATGTCTATTTAGTTTACTAATAAGTTACGTTACTGTTTGACTTCTGAATTTTTTTAAAACTTT
This sequence comes from Agrypnus murinus, assembly GCA_929113105.1. NCBI lineage: Eukaryota > Metazoa > Arthropoda > Insecta > Coleoptera > Elateridae > Agrypnus > Agrypnus murinus. Next base: position 47,288,657 of record OV816023.1, read on the forward strand.
CAAACAGGTAGGCGAAAAAATTTTGTATGTCACTCGGACAGAAAAGCATTTGTAGACCTTAGTTGTCTGCTGCCCTCGCTACGCTACGCTTTGCGCGGGCTACAAATGCTAACTTTCTGGCCTTAAGACACAAAATACTATTACGGTATGGCCACAATGAATGTTTCCCATCCAACGTCGACGTGTCAAATTAGAAAAAACATCCATTATAAATGCATTTTTATTTATTAAATGATACACAACCTACTACAGCTCTTAAATGTTCACTTTTAGTAAATATTTTAGTAGACAAAATGCTGTTGTCAATTTCCATGGCACTCTTTTAAACAAAAACAGAACTTTTTAATTCAACTCCAATAATGCATTTACCTATACTATAATTTCCGATAGACCTATAAGACAATAATGACAACATAGAAAATAAAAAAGTTAAATCTTAATATTATAAGTAAGTAAAAATTATATATCACAAAAATTTTCAAGAAAAAAACAAAACTATATAATCCTGATTTGTAGGCTTGAAAATGGGACACCAACAGTTCCGAAACGTTGCAGTAATAAACATTTTAAAGAATTTTAAGTAACTAAGGTTTTGCCAAACTCATTTTGGAAAACTTTAATAATAATTACCAGTAAACCAATTCAAAAAATTATTAATAATATTTAAATGTGGGTCATTCTTTCTGAACTCAACCACCGGTTAGGTCCAAAAATTGGAGTAACTTGGAAAGGCCAGCGGGGGCTCATTTTAAAGCTTGTAACCTCTACTTTCGAATGTCACATGTCAATTATATTTGACCCCCAAAACAGGGTAAACACGTATCCAGTTCCAACAAAAATTTTAAAGTTGAAAAAATTAGAAAAAGAAATATTTTTTAAATTTTTTTAACGGCATCGCATTCTTCGTCAAAGAATACATAAATTTCATCCAATGCGTTTTTTTCTTATAGATTGCTTCAATTACGAGCAAAACTGAGAACAACAATTTTCCATTTTTGAAAGTCTATCATCTTTTTCATCGAAAATGGCGTCAGATAGAAAAAAAATGGTAAGAGTAAAAATGCTTATTTTTACTCGATAAATACGAAAACAAATTACAGACCGATTTAAAGCAATTTTGAAAATTTTCGTTATTTTAGAAGGTTTTAATTATTATTATTATTCTAGACCGTATACAGGGTGTTCCGGACAAATATGCAATGCTTTAAGAGGGTGAACGGTGATCATATAGAGACCCCAAAACTCATAAAATAAAAACAAAAAAATTAAACAAATTTTTCGAATTTTTCCGTATTTTTTGCAAGACACGAGTCGACTATGGATTGTCTTACGGACTTTAACTACGAATTACTGATAAAGCAAATAATGATCTTACATCTGCACTACTAAATTAATAACTGATCTCCGCTACGTACGTATTAATTTACAGAAACAACCGAACTGAATTTCAGCAGCGGTTGTCGGGTGACTCACTACCTTGATGACTTGATCATTTATTAAGGTCGGTAAATAAAACGTAACATACGTTCATTGACCTCATTGTGATGCAAATTTCATTGACTGTTTTTTATTTTACGAATGCCATTTTAACAAAATGAGTAATGTTGACCACAGACTGGTTCAGGCTCCGGGTTCAGGCTCCCCAACGTGAGCCGGGTAGTGATGTAATGTTTAAATTTGCTATGATTTATTACATAGAACAACTTGCGCTTCGAGTATTGCATTTCTTTAAAACATGTTTATCAAAAGGAAATAAATCATCATTGAGTTCATAATGAAATGTCTACTGAAATCTCTTTCTTTAATTAGAAGTATTTCGAAATAGAAATTAACAAAACATTTCATAAACATTGACATCCATCGGTGGAATTAGAAATAAACCCTTAATTAAAAAACGAAAACTCTGGATTTTTAAATTTAATTCCTAATTTAGTTAAAAAATGGATATAATTAACAATGTACGATGATGATTTACTACCATAAAAGTAAAATCATCTAAAACATTATAAATACTAGTAATCCCAGATGTTTTTTTGTCTAAATAATAATTTACAGTTGACAAGTGATTTATTTTCACAGTTGCAGTTTGTAAAAACTGACCGTTTACATGCAAAACAATCTCTATAACATGTGTTCAAATAAATCACCGTTTGTCTGTACACGCAAGTTTATACTAGCAAACATATCGGCATTTGCGGAATTTATTCAGCGGCGATTTCAATACTTCTGTCCTGTACACTAAAGTTTTAAAATATCCCCAAGTACAAAAATCGAGGGGAGTCCAGTCCGGTGATCTCGCAGGACAGGCGATGTGTCCTTTGCGTCCTATCCACCGGTTAGGGTATTCGTTATTCAAAAACTCCCGTACCTGGGGAGCAAAGTGTGGTGGTGGTGAATAGTGGGAGTCCATCGAACACTTCATTGTCCAGAAAGTGTTGGTAGCAGTCACCAGTTAATCGTTGGAGCAGAATAAAAGGTCCTATTAAATGGTTCTGATAAATTCCCGCCCAGAAATTTACCGCGAAACACCTGGAAATAATGTCTTCGGACAGCATGAGGATTATCGTTAGCCCAAATGTGGCTGTTATGTGAATTAAAAACCCCCAGCACCGTACATTTTGTGCAAACTGGGGATTTTCCTGTTTGCGTTCCAATAACGTGAATTTGGATGTCGGCAATTTGTGAAGCTCTGGCGGTGGCAGCAGCATTGCGATGACATTCGCCGTATAAAATAATAAGTTCCGTCCATTCAACAGGCGTGTTTGGTTCTGCCATAATTCAAACAGTAACAAACTACAATTAATTAAACTACTTAGCACTAACAAACACTTAACACTACCTCACTCAAGTTATTAATTTATTCTAAAACGTGTATTAATACCTAATTGAAACTCAAGTTTACCGCCACCTTAACACAAAGAAAGTTGATGACAAACTGCAGATTACAAATTTTAAAGATCTGAGTCATTAACAGTTATTTACAGATGGTCAGAATGAGAATGTTTGTTATCATTTAGCTAAAACGTTTTAAAAGCACGTACTTACTATTTTGTTTTGGTTACAATTTTCGAAGAATTTATCTACCTGGCTACCTGCTTGGGTTTATTTTTTGTTGATGACCTTTAAAAGTATGTACTATTTAATAGGCATAATTTTCACACACTTTTATCTACTGCTTTGCAGTGGCGTGCCTATTATTTTTATAAGGGGGGGTTGTCATTTCAAAGGGACATTTCAGTAAATTGTTAGTAAGATGTTACTCTACACATGTTTACCTATTGCCCTTTAACGGGAAGGACACATTTTCCTAAACACCCTGTATAGGCAACACCTATAACCGTAATTTTCAAAATAGCTTTAAATCGGTCTGTAATTTATTCATGTAATTTTTTCGTATTCATTGAGTAAGAATAAACGTTTTTTATTCTATAATTTCTTTTCTATCTGACACCATTTTCGATAAAAAAATGATAAACTTTCAAAAATGGCAAATTATTGTTCTCAATTTTGCTCGAAATTGAAGCACTCTAGGAAAAAAACACAGTGGAAAAAATTTATGTATTTTTTGACAAAGAATGCGATGCCGTTCAAAAAGATTTAAAAAATATTTATTTTTCTAATTTTTCAACAATTTTTTTTTGGAACTGGATACGTGTTTGTCCTGTTTTAGGGGCCAAATATAAATTTTTTCATATAGGAGACATGTGACATTCGAAAGTAGAGGTTTCAAGCTTTAAAATGAGCCCCCGCTGGCCTTCCTTAGTTGCGCCAATTTTTGGACTTAGTCGGTGGTTGAATTCAGAAAGAATGACCCATGTATATGTATGTAAGTGATTGATAAACATTTCATATACAAATACTATTTAACACAAAATTTAGCATGATTAGAAATATTCGCTAAATGTTTCATTTTGAACAAACAATTTACATTTAAATCTTCATATTTTATAAATATTTAAGCTACATTTTCAAAAAACTATTACCAATTTTATAGATCACATAAATATTACATTTTATATTACTTTTTAAGGAAAATATATCAATTTCCACTAAACTCGATAGCAAAATCATAGAAAAGCAGTAAAATGGCTATGGTTACAGAAATTCGGCGAGATGAATTCTAAATGTACATATTTTAAATTCTTAATTTTTAAAAACGTTAAAATCTATCATAAACTAAAGCATTCTTTAAACGAACAAGTATTTTCAATTAAAACGTCAGTTCTATATTAGATTTCTACGCCCAACAGATAAAATCCTAGGATGCCCTGAAAATGCAAATCCTATTTCCAAGAAATTTTGTAGTGATATATAACAGAAGCTGGATATAAAACTGATGAAGTTTCAGAAAGAATATGAGACAAGCTTTCTTCTTGGCGGATTTATAAGTCTTCAAAATAAAAGGTATCTGCACTAGATCCATTGCATAATGATATACTTATCAAGCCAGTCTAAGGTTCTTATGGCTCGTATTAACAGAAGAGATACATTTACTCTTGCTATTTTCGTATAAATAATGGTCTATCTTAAATAAAATACATTTACTCCGTTGTTTACTGTTTACATGTGCATTTCATTCGCTTTTATAACATTCAATAAATATTTCTACTGTTTGTTTACGGAACACAAATAATACAACAATACACTACCGCAAACTAAATTTTAGTACTACAGTGAATGGAGATGTCGGCGGTCTCCTTGGAAAATTCGAGTCGAATAACATTACCATGGTGAGCCGAGGTATTTTAGCGCCACTAGCAGAATTCTGCACTCCTCTGCTTTGAGAATGTGATAAAAATGTGCACAATAGAACAGGTGTGATTCACGAAATTGTATACATACGTTTTTCAAATTTTTCTAGTTTTTAATGTTAATAAAAAATAAAATGAAGTAGAGCTTTTTTATAATCTTGATACAGACGAGCCTGGTCAATTTTATGTTGTATCTCTTTTTATAACTATGTAAAGTACTCTCCATCTAATATGCAAAGGAGCAACGGAGAAGCATAGATAGGTAGTTCGCGAATAAATTGGACCGTTAAAGAATAGCTATCGCCGCTGACACGATCTGTGTTCCATAGCGTACTAAACATCTGAATTTAAACATTTTTTATTTTAATCCTAATATTAACTGTTTATAAACAGTAACAACTTTAAAATAAATCCATATAATTATTTATCTTAATCCGCTGTTCGTTACTGAATTAATTTCGTCTAGTATTCTTGATAGGTTAGTTCCTTTTCTAACTTGAAGACACTATACATTTTTAAAGGTTGTCTTGACTCGAACGCGGCCGTGTGACGTCACGCGTGCTTGCGACAGAAGTACTTGCTATACGTATAGGGTTTAGTTCTAGTTTATTTAAGTGTTTATTGCAATTTTTATTGATACAGTGTATTAATATATAATGAATAAAATTACACCATATGCATTTAAACACTTTGAATGATTCGGAGCCATCCGTTAACGATTTATCACAAGACGAAGACAATATTCGAAGCGGAATCGTCGCCTGGTGTAATTGCGAATTTTGTGCTTCTATGAGTACAAATTATGAATCACATTGATGCGTGAAAACAAATGAAATTTCCAATTTCAAAGGCGGGTTGGTGTATAATTTTGCACGAATCTTTTCATAGTGTAGTGTTAAATCTAGACACTTTGCAAGCTTCTCGCTACCAGATGCTATTACGAGCGGATCAAACTAATAGAAAACGTCTTACCGAATTAAGCAATCGTTAGTCGGGCATATATCATATAAACAATTTATTTATTGGGAAAATTCTTGATTGCCTTTGGGCAAAAATAAAAGGAAGGTAATACCTAATTGTGTCGTTTCAAAAATAAGCGAATCTCCCGAAGATAATGATGTGTATACACGGTTTCGTCCTGCAGAAGGGGAATATCAAGATTATTTTGATTAAGAAAAAGAAATAATTTTTTTAATATTTTGTGTTAACTAAATATTTACATAAGTTATAAAAATGTAAAAATATCATGTACTCCTAGTTTTCACGAATAATTAAGGTGTTACATCTATAAATACGTTCTATTTAGTAACAGTGATAAAGACATCTAATGATTATATCTGGAAAAATTAGTTTTTTGCTTCCTCCAACGAAGGACGCTCTGCTGTGGCTATATTTGCAGAGGTTATGGCTGCATATTTATCATTTTCAATATTCAAATACGTAGGAGCAGCGAAGTTCTTCTCTATTACAAATAGTTATTATTTTCTGTCGCCATTCATTCGATTTTTTGAAAAAATTTCTTGGTACAATCAACCCAACCCTTTCACTCTTTCCAACCACTGCCGGTAAATTTTAAGATTTTTATCATTATTTGGAAAAGAAAAATTATATTTACCAGCCTTTTCGGTATTCTTGCACCCGAATATACAACATCGATTCATGTTGCTTTAATGGGTAACTACACAATAGTAGTAATAACCAGTAAATAACCTAATAAATAAACACTTTTTATTTACCTCCAAACACGTGAAATGCACTAATTCGTGGTGGGATTTCTACTACCAAAGCAGTTTATTATGTTGTGCATATTAGGCTGGGCACGCGTGACGTCACACGCTTCGGATCTTTCACCTTCAAAAATTAATTACAGGCTTATTTTTAAGAATTTAGAAATTTTACTTGTGAAATGGCTATTTACATTTTTTGTTTAATTTATTAAGCTGAAGTTGTAAATCCGCTTAACAACACCTTTAAAATATCAAATTCGATGAGTTGTGAAAGTATTAGTGCACTCCAAAAATGAATCCAGACGGACACAAAACGGAGTACCGTACGAAAATTGCCTTTAGGAATCTAGTCTGGAACTGGAACTTTTGGAACAAAATATATTATTATTATTATTTATTAAATGTACATATATTTTATTATGTATGTAACAAATTGTTTATAGGTATCTTTTATTAAAAAAAAATATAATTATAATTGTTATTATATGTTTTAACTTTATAAATATAAACGTATTTTACCGTTTGAGTACAGCTTGGATAACCGCAAGTGTTTCGAGCAGACCAGCCGAACGTTCAGTAAAGTAAGTTGTGAAGTAAATTAAACTGGTTTCCATTGAATTACACATCATCCGAATGTGTACAGGCGAATAACCATTTCACACGAGTAGGATACTATACTTTTTTTACGACTTTTCAATAGAAAATTGAACTTTGCGATCAAGATAATTCATTATTTACTGGTTCGAGCTTTATTTGGTGAAACTCCATATTCATGAAATAAATAAATCATAGAATCAATAGAAATTACTTAATTGTCTGGTAGATTATAAAGAATTTTACAGTTTTGAATAAATTTTCTATACTGATGTTATTTATGTTTAGTGTGCTTCGCAACATAGAATGAACCGCCCATAATGATGAAGATTATTATATCTCTGATAATTCTCTAAAATAATCTAACAGAACGTTCTCGGAGTATAAATTTACGTTTTTTTACGCGTCACAAATCCATAAAGGCCTTGTATCCACCTTGTACACCACTTAGTATCTTTTTTTATTTTTTCGGCAGTAAATTTATACTATATGTTTCTGTTGTCGATAGTAAAATCTCTGAATATATCGCTGCGTCATAGCATGGGACGGTCTCGTTTGTGCAATTTACGCACGTGCCTATGCTTCTTGTCCTTATTGTACAAAATGTATACAGATATTTCTTCCCTCTCATCTATGAAAGCGAAGCGTTTGGATTAAATAAAGAACTTGTGCTTTTGTAAGCGTAGCTTTTTGTGATTGGTGATAGCTCGTGGGTAATAAGTTACTACTCACGGTTCGTGGGTACAGAATACTATATTTATAATTAAATAAATGTATTTATAATTAATGTTATTTAATAGATATAGAAAAAGTTTTATTTATTTTCACGTTCTGCCTAAACTACGGGGGAACAAACAGCTAAGGTCAGATGTCCCCCCATCTAACATGCAACACGAATACACACACCCATAGTTGGAGTGGTGGGGTAGAAAAATCCCGTCGCCCCAAGTGGAATTCAAACCCACGACCTTTGGAACACAAGTGATGCACTTTACAACACTCGTCCACCGCCGGCCCAGAAAAAGGTTATTATTATTGCTACTGATTAAGAAATTTGTACATATGTCAATTTATTCACTGTCACACTTTACCTAGTACTTAATGCCAAAATTCTAGAAGTAATATTACATTCACTTTACTAACGAACAATTCAAAATAGTTTTTCTTATATTATTGTTGTTTTGGTTGCATAGATATCTGAATGTCCTGAGTTACTTCAAATTTTTGTGTGTGTCTATCTCAGGCGTATATACAGACTAAGGTCTTAGGGGAGATAACTTCGACTGTTTTGGTTTGCTTTAAATGTTGTTCGCCAAACACGAAATCATCGGCGGTGGCGGAAAAGTAATTAATTTTCCACTGTCCTAAAAAATGACCTTAGCTACGTTGCCGCTTTATAACACAGTGCAACAAGAAATTCCAGCCCGAGTGGCTACAACGCGATATGAACGTAGACCAACAGACTAACAAAACCTCCGCGGGATTTGGCTATATTAGCTCGCATTTCTTTTTTATAATCTGCTGAAGTTGGCATGTTTTATGCCAATGTTTCGACCTTTTGCGATGTGTAAGTCAATAAAATGAATCAGTATATGAATGAAGCAAGTGGAATTCAATATTTTAAGTTCGAAAACATGAAAATTTCCTGATTTATTAGCCTTTTGGTGGTTCAAAATGCCCTTTTTAGCCCATTTTTGGTACTTTTTCAGTGCATTTTTCGCATTTTAGCAATGTAATTCGGATTTAATTTTGTTTTTAGTTAATTTAATGAAAAAACAAAAGTAAAATAAATCGAAATATTTTAAAGCCATTTCTAAAATATGATGCGACATACATTCATTGAACAAACGGTCATTGGACTGAACCAACGCGCTATTCATTGAACGAATCAATTTTGATGTATATGTGTCATTGAGTTTATTTCTTCTGTTGACGTTTGTAAGACGAATATTTGTGACTTTGTGATTTGTTTGTTCTGTTTATGTTTGAAAGACGAATATTTGCGACGCTAAAATGGCTTGCAATATAAACAATTTCTGTTACGTTTGTGGCCATTTCACATCATAAAATACAAAACATGGGTTTTTCAATGAATAATTTAAGTTCGCATACGAGAAGTACTTCAACCAACCAGTTATCTCCAACATCACTTGCGCACCAAATGTCGTTTGCGAAAAGTGTTACAGTGATCTCTTGAATTGGATGCATAAAAGAATTAAAAGTTTTTTGTTTGGCGTGCCGATGATCTGGATGGATCAGATTAATCACGACCCATCAAATTGTTAAGCGTGTGGGAATTCTGATGGCGGAATGAACAGAGCAAGATGAGGAATAAAGTGTATTTGAGCGTCCCAAGTGGTCAAATACTATTACCACAGCAGAAAACATTCCAATGCCAAAACGAGCGAGCCCGGACGTGTCATCGGGTATACTTGTAACTCCGGTAACTTTACTCCGGTAATCCTGTACTCTTGTAACTTACTTGAGTGATTAAACTTAAACAGAACAAACAAATCACAAATTCGCGAATATTCGTCTTACAGAACAAATAAACTACATGACACGTACGTCAAAATTGATTCGTTCAATGAATGCGTTCATTGTGCGCGTTGGTTCAGTTCAATGAATGTACGTCGCATCATGTTTTGGAGGTAGCTTTAGATTATTTCGAATTATTCATTTCCTTTTGTACATACATACATACATAATCTTTTAACCCCTCACACCTTTCGTTGTCGAGACACCGAGCCGCAGAGCCGCAGAGTGGATATGTGGGTGTGAGATGAGGCAGCAGATCATGTAGGCAAGTACGCAGTATTTTAGCCATCCGAGTACTTTCCGGAGCAAACTCGACTTAACTCTTTAAGCGATATAATCCACTATAACCTCCCTGCCATGCTGCCGGCATATTTCCTTTTGTTTTTTCATTAAATTAACTAAAAACAAAATTAAATCCGAATCACAACGGATAACGCATTCTGTAACCAGGTAATAAGCTGCGGCGTTGCCGGTTCTCGTTACCAAAGAACAAAAAATGCACCAAAACGTGTTATTACCACCAGGTAATCAATCTTGTTACCAGGTGAACCTTAAATATCGCCTATTCTTAACAGCAGGGTAACAAGTTAACTGTAACCAGGTAATAAGCTGTGGCAATGCCAATTCTTGTTACCAAAGAATAAAAGTTACTCCAAAACGTGTTTAATCACTACCAGATAATAAAATTTGCTACCTGGTAAACGTTAAAACTAGCCAATTTTTAACAACATTGTAACAAGTTTTGTAACCAGGTAATAAGCTGCGGCAATGCAAGTTGTTGTTCCCGAAAAACAAAAATTGCACCCAAACCTACTCAAAAAATCACTACCAGGCAATAAAACTTGTTACCTGGTAAACGTAAAAACCTTCCTACCCTTATCGTGCACTTAAAAAACGGGTTTTCTTTGAAAACAAATTCGAATTATAACTGAAATTTGACCTGACCCGAAAAAATGATAGCAGATTCATGATCTGCATTTTAAAAACCTAGAAAAAGTGTATTAAAACCCGGAAATTTTGTCTAATTTTGTTGTATCGTGTAATAAAGCAATCAATAATTCATCCCGTCTGATGACATCTATCCGAGTTCGAATCGTTTCGAATTATTGATACATCCCTTCTCTAATGTTACCGGTGTACGTCTTGCGTAATTCTCGAACAACTCAAACGAAAAATATTACGAAACTTAGTCGTTAATATTACAAATATTTGCTTTCCTACTGAGAACTTGGTTGCTTCTTAATTTTTCAAAAGAATTTTTCGTGAACAGTTTTTTACTGGCCTTATCTATATGATAATACTTACATTGGGGTAGTAATGTAATATACCGTAAATTTTAAATGTAAGTTCTTTCTATTATACTAAGTTTTTCCGCTTCGTATCTTCATCTATTTGCATTCATCTATGCATATATACAGGGTGTGCCATAAAAATGGATCTATATAGAAAGTTTTCTTAGTATTCTGAGTGGAAAAAGCTTTTTCCTACGACCCCATACGAAAGTGAACAATAGCAAACGCTACCGACATTAAGAAAGTGAGTCATATAACACGCGTATGTTAGGAACATAACACACGTGTGTGTTAGGAAAATACGTCACGCTAAGCAATACCTAGAAATCCATGAATTTTGTTTACATTAAAATGATGACATTAATGTTTAATCCAATTTTGAGAAGCATTTTAACCATTATTATGTATCTATTTTTTTCTCATAAATATAACTTTAATTATTGTTTAATTAGTTATTTTAGCTATCAAAAAGAAATCTAATAGATTACACCTAACGTAACCTCACTATATTACAAGAAATCTATTGAAGCAAGTTTGCCAAGATTAAAATCAGCGATGCCAAATGGGCGAAAAATAAAAGTAATAATTTAGTTAGGCAACCTCTTTCACACCTGTCATTATGTTATTAGTTGAAGTAATTATGAAGATATTATTAAATATAAATAAAAAATAAATTATGTGCTTCTCAAATTATTATATTATAAATTGTAATAGTAATTCATTTAATTAACTTTGCTGCTAAACCCAAGGTTTAATTTTATACTACGTATGTTTAAATAAGTTATGAAGATATGATTTTTTAAAATTGAAATTTATATTTAGTAAAAGAATTTATTAAATAAAATGTTAACAAACATCCATTCACTTTAACAATTGTCATAACAATACTTTTACATTGAACTTCTATTCAGCTCCAGAAAAATAAAATTAAGTTATCAAGATAACTTAATTTTATTTTTCTGGAAATGTTTTGATATAAATTTCGTTATAATTATTCATATTGTAAATTGTTTAAAAAATTAAACTTTATATCCTAAAAATGAAGGGCTTAAGAAAATTAGCTTTAAGTGTGATTTTCTTTGTTAAACCTAACCATAAAAATTTTGCTTTAAAATCTTCAAAAATACCAGTCTTCTGTTTAACTGATACTGGAGTTGTGAGATCAATGTGTGGGCTGGGGTAACGGTTTTTGTTTCTCACTTCATTCTTGAAAATTTAAAAAATCAAAATTTTTTAAACATTTGAAATTTGGGGGGTCGTAGGAAAAATATTGTACATTACACGTTGGAAAGTGACTTTTCTGCACTCGTGTGATTTCCGCACTCGGCTTGCGCCTCGTGCGTCAATTCACACTCGTGCGTGCGAAAAGTTTCACTTTCCACACTAGTAATGTAATATACTATTAGGGACAATCAGTTCTATTTTCAAAAATACTTGAAATAAAATAGGTGGCATTCGGTATCTGCCAAATTCGCTACTTTTTAAAATTGATGAAAAATGACCTTACTACTTAAAATGACTACTACTTAAAAAATAGTCAGTTGCGCGAGTGTATCAAAAAATGATAAAAAACAACAATTTTCATTATGTTAGAATGTCAAAATAATGTCATAAGACTTTTTTTCAACATGTTTTCTTAATAAATTTTTTTCAATGTTACCTGGCAAATTTGACATAGCGTATTTCAATTATTTTTGAAAGCAGAGGTGATTACCCCACAAAGTTTTGTCCAATCAGTATAGTAAAAGATTTTCCCATATGGATCCAATGTTATGGAACGAACTGTACATACAACATATTTGTAAATACATACTTGTGTGTGCGTGTTCGCGCACAGGCATGTGGGTGATAATGAAATTTAAAATACGTTAGTGGAAATAAGACTAAAGTCAGATTTTGGTTTTATTTGTGTTTATTGTTTGGTTTTATTTGTGTAGTATTAAACGCAATTAAGTAACGCTTAAGATCCCAAGACGCAAAGAGGCCCAAAAGCCAGCTTGGATATTTGCGAAGCCCAGGACGACAAAACCGGCTCCTTAAATAACAATTTCTCTTAGAAACAAATTATTAATTTTATTGTTATTGTAGCAATTACATAAACGCATTAACTTATTTATCGTTAATTAAATCGGGGTGTAATAGTAAACACGAATGCAATTACAAAACATTCATTACTTGATAACAATAAAAAGAAGCTTTCAAGATTTTTAAATCGGCCTGCCCTATTAGACCGGTGATGCGGGCTAGAGTGGGGGTCCCATTTGCGTTGGTGTTGAGGTCAACTGAGTCTACTATCTCTGACCCAGGGCATTCCCGCCACACAAGTCCCAGCAATTGCTCAATTTTTTGGTTTCTTAAGTCCCTGGAAAGATAATCCTCTGTAAAAAAAAGGTAGTTATGAACTAGGGTGTCAGTTTACACAGGTGGTGTTTTTAACCAGTTTTCTTTAAAGCAGTAAACAGCCATTTCAAATACATACAAGGTATTTACAACCTGATTAAAAAACAATCCATAAAGGGAAATGGATTAGTTTCGGTTAGAAATCACCGTCAAAAATAGGATACCTGGTGGGTCATTCTTTAAGTATAATAAGTCTTGTATAATAAGTAAACTTGTTCTTTCTAACCAATTAATATTCAAAAAGAGTTTCCATAAAAAATGAAGTCTCGAGTCCTGGGAATACAAAAATTGTCGAGACTCAGATACACTAAGACTGGCGTCTCTAGGGGGCCGAGTCCATCAAAGCTCTAAGCGGGGTTTCTAGGATCAGTATAGATTAGTGTATCCCAAAAAATTGAATTTGAAAGGTTCTAGTCTGACCCCAAAAAGTTTCTATGTGGTCTTATATTAACATATGTAAAATTTGGTCTTGATTGAATAATATTTATAGGTTCCTAAATTTATCTAAATATATTGGTTTCGTTCTCCATATAAAACTATATTAAGGCTACGTACTTCGACAATAAATTTCTAAAAATTATTTACCTTTATTAAAAACATTTATATTATATACAACCCTGAAATCATTGATCAACAGATTTAGATTAGGCTACACTTAGTTCTGTCGCTAACTGTAGTAAACTGTAGTAACCTACATTTGCATAAGTTGTTTTCCGTGACACTTCTTAAACTTCTTTCTGTGCTCTTCCACTATTTACAACAAATATTGCTTCTGGTCTTCATCCCTACTGCAACTATTAAACTCTTGGATTAAATTCACACCGCCCTCTGGTAGGTCGTTCACGCGGGGAAGGTTTTGCAGCAAGGTCTTCCATCTTTGTAGGAATCCAGGTCTGGCCAGGTTTCAACTGGCAAGTTGAGAAAGCTAGGTGAAATTGCCCGTTGTAGAGTATGATTGAATCTTTTTGAATCCTATGATTGTTGAGGAGAATGAATACTTGAAGCTTGATCCGTAGTAGCATATATATTTGGGAAGTCCAATGTCATTCTCCTGAATGTCTTTTGGGTTTCGATTAGCTGAATTTTGTCAGTGCATGATTACGTGTAATGTCGAGTTGACAAGCGTGGGAGAAAATACGTCACTACTGTTACTGTTGCACTTGTGGTTGTGGTTGTGGTGGTGTATAATTAGAAAGGCAGTACACTTCACAAAATGCCAAAAGTTAGCTGCGAAATGGAACTGCTAAAGTTCGAGTGAAAAGAACATTTGGGTATGGTCAATAGTATTTGCAAGATGATAAGTTTCTCGGTTAGCAAGTAATGGAATCTTCTCATTGTTTTAATTATTGAGTGGTGAGATCGTTTAATCGCGTAACCTTTGCAGAAAAATTCGCGTTCTGACGCACCAAAAACATGTTTAAGGTTGATGTGAAATTCATTGGTGCTTACCCGAGACAGTAAACACTCAAATTAGATAGAAAAATAAAATTCTTAATGCTGTTAATCATAGGAACTGCCGAGGGAGGTCAGTGGTAACTTTGATACACTTTTCAAGAACTGAAATTACGACTGTCATAGCGTGTGGTTCTTGAGGAAGGTTATTGGTGGGGCTCTTATCAGGGACTGAATCTGTTGGAGCTTGTAGTTTCCAGGAATTGTTTACTGAATCCACGGGAATTTTTGTCGAAAAGACGGTCGAGAGATTCTTCTTTCTTCTAGAGAAGAGGTTGATTTCTCTAAACCGTTGGCCTCTAAGCTCTTCCAATCTTTGACTTAAAAAACGTAATTGATTAGGATTCAATTTTAGCGGGTCCCTAACTGATTTTGGTGTTTTTGTAATGGTTGTAGGAGACTGTGATATTGTTTGATTGTGATCAAATGGTTGGAATAGATGCTTGGGATAGACTCTTTTGGAAGTAAATCATTTTGAATAGATTCCGTTATGGAATTATTAGCCTGTGAATCGTGATTTTCAAGATACTGAATGGTCAGGTGTAATGGAACAGAAACTATCATTGGGGACAGGTGCATTTGAAAGGATATTTTCGTGTTCTGTCAGTGGTGGACAATTGACGTTTTGATTATCGGTACTTATTTTTGGGGTATGATCGTAAAAATGTGAGGGATCGTGCGAGATTTGATCGCAGTTTGTGGTTATGAAACTAGTCAAATGTGGAGGATGATTTCTTCCTGGAATAGTTTAGCTGGTCCAAAATATTCAGGGGAATCATCTTGCAGTTTCCAGAAATCTGCAATCTCTTTAGATGGTGCGGAAGTATTTGGTTTTGGGTCGTATGAAAGACATGGACCCAGATAATAGTTTATTATTTTGTTCTTGAATGAGAAGAAGTTGTCTATAACCTTGATAAGGTTGGAATGTAGTTTCAAAATGTTATATGACAAGTTAGAAATTAAAATATTATACTTTTGGGATTCGTTATTAATATGGAGAACGTCAAAGTATCTATTTGGCAACACAATTGACATTTGTATATGTGAACTGTCAAAAATGGGAAATTTTATTAAATTAGCTGGTAACTTCGCCATATTGAAACGTAACCAATTAAATATGAGATACTTATCTTATTTGAACGATAAAAAGGATATACGTTTCCGAAAGTCGATTGTTTATGGGAGATAATCGAGTAGCGCGACAATAATTCCAGTAGAGTCGGCGATAATAAGTCCAGTAATGTAGTTGTCGGTAGACAGGAGATCAAAGTATAGGAATCTTAGAAAACGTGTGATTATCTCCATTTCGCTCTATTTGTTTTTGTCGTGGGTCACCATTATAGCGTACTAGGGGTTGTTTATCATTAGCTACACTATTTTAACAAGTTATATTCGTATAATAATATCTGGAGTAATAAAAAGCGTTTGGATTAATGAAATATTTATTTAATACTGTTGTTTATATTGTTGCTATGACAATCCCTATGATTCAATGTCTTCCTGATGAAAGTTATATATGTAATGATTATTGTGGTGATCGTTGATAATCATGTAAATAGCAAGATCATTACAGTGGTGTGCACGCATATTTCCGGAGACGTTACCAGCTCAACTTTTGTAAATAAACTAGTCAACAATTGAAGTGATCCACCCATTAAAATTTCTCAAAACTGTATTAATTTGAATTTTTTTTTCTATATATCTCTTAATATAATATTTACAATGTCTTATTTTACGTTTTGGCAAAAAAACGAGTAGTAAGGTAAAGTAAAATAGCGTAAAATAATAAATAATTATGCGTGTATAATTGTTCAAGGTGGATATACGCCATTTAATACAAGAAACATTACAATAATG
Source organism: Agrypnus murinus (assembly GCA_929113105.1). Taxonomy (NCBI): domain Eukaryota; kingdom Metazoa; phylum Arthropoda; class Insecta; order Coleoptera; family Elateridae; genus Agrypnus; species Agrypnus murinus. The sequence continues at coordinate 47,305,268 of OV816023.1, forward strand.
AAAAAATGACAATAAACAACTGTATGAAATCGGCCAAGATTGGTTAACAAAAAAAAATTAATATCTTATAGGACCTCCACGGGTCCTGTGGATAGCCATACATCGTCTCGGCATGCCAAAAATTAAATTATTAATAAACTCTTGGGGTATGGCTAACCATTCCTCCCTCAGCATGTTTGCAAGCTCCTCAAAGTTTTCTGGTTGCACATTTCGATCCGCTAACCGTTTCTCTAAATAAGACCACACATGCTCTATCGGATTGCAGTCTGGAGAATTTGGGGGCCATACCATTCTTTCAATTCCATTAGCAAATATGATATCGTTTACTATTCCCGCACGATGAGGTCGAGCATTATCGTCCACGTAGACAAAGTCATCCCCAAAATTTTGGGCAAAAGGGACTACAATAGGGATAATACACATGTCTCTATACCTCTGTGCATTCATTGACATTCTTTGGAGGATGACAAGCTCTGTGCGGCCGTTTATAATGATGCCTCCCCAAACAGTAATACCACCTCCTCCAAAAGGCACCCTTAATTCCCTCATTTCTTCGCGGTATGTCTCATTGGGTCGTCTCCACACTCTAACTCGCCCATCAGAACGATAAAGATTAAATCTTGACTCGTCGGAAAACATGCACCTGGACCATTCGTTTTCTTGCCAGTTAAAATGTGCTTGTGCCCAGTGTCGTCGCTGAACCCGATGCTGTCGCGTTAATCGGAGACATGGTACACGTTTCCTAGATCTTAAGCCGTATTCATGAAGCCTTCTTCTTACGGTCTGAGTGGAAACTACAACTCCTGTGGCCCGTCGCAATGCGTTATTTAACTGAGTGGCGTTCTGGGTAGGATTTCGGCGTGCAGTGATTTGGAGAAAACGTGTTTCTCTTGGAGTTAGGCTTCGAGTACGACCTCCACCATGTCTAAATCCAGGAGTCCCTGTTTCCCGGAACCGATTCATGGCTCTGTTAATCACACCATGAGCCACATTCAAAATTCTTCCAACGTCTCGATGTGATGATCCTTGCAGCACTAAACGAACCGCAAGTTGCAATTCACGATCTGACAAACGTTGTTGAGGCATTATTAAGCAAGTTAATAATTCAATAAGATAATGTCACTGTCACTGTCACATGTGAAATTTGAGATAATTGGAAAAAATGATTACCTGATTTTTACCTTCAAATTTTTTTTACTGTAGAAGTATAAAAGGAATCATTCGATTTTATCACGGATTCATAAAACGTAAAATAAGACATTGCAAATATTATATTAAGAGATATATAGAAAAAAAATTCAAATTAATACAGTTTTGAGAAATTTTAATGGGTGGATCACTTCAATTGTTGACTAGTTTAGATCTCTTTTCTTACTGCATTGATAGCTGCGTCCAGAAACGAACAGTTGATTTTTCAACAGGAGTTATGCTAGTTATTTATAATAAGAAGATAGAGTATATCTATTGCACATGCAAAAGAAAGATAAGATATTGGATTTGCTAGAACAGCCGAAAATTGAAAATCCTATAATAATAACGCATTCATTGTAAATTACCAAACAAGTTTCACGAACACCTCTGTAATAATAAATTCTAAAAACAGATGGTAATGATTACTAAGGGTTGGCAGCACCTTCAGCCGGATACGTTTGCTCTTCAAGCAGAAGCTTACGAGCAGCTCTTTGAAGAAAATCTAACATAGAAACATGCGTAGAGTATTCTAAATAATATATGGAAACATTAAAACAACAGTTTCCTTAAAACTATAATTAATTTTCGAAAACATGTAATTCTTTTACAGTTTATTTTTTCCGGTTATACTAAATTTTAAGTATAAATTTAAACGCTTGTAGCTGAAAAAAGTAGAAATAAAAATTTGAATTAATTTTTTCAAAATTTATTTTTCGGGTAATGTCAATTATTAAGAGCTGTTTTGGTTGAAAAAAGTAAAAAAGAGATTTAGAAATTTAATTTTATAAAAAAACAATTATATAATATTTTTTATAATTCTTTGGTTATCCTTTGGTTTTTGTGATATTTAATACTAAACTAGGAAACCTCGTCAAGACATGACGATCAAATGGTTAATTTATTAAAGGGTTTCTTTAACAACGTTCGTTGTGTGATTACAATCTTGCCATTCTCAGACGAACTTTTGAACGCGTTGTTTAACAAACCCCCCTTATCCCCCACAATCAATCCGACTTATCCCATCTTCCTCCTTTAGTTACCCCCATCTTACTGCTTTTTCCGTCTTTCCCCTCCGGCTTATCTCTTCTTCAACTTACCCCACCCCCCGACTTATCTCCCACTCGGACTGATCCCCCCGGCTTATTCTTATCATACAATTCTGCATTGAATTCATATATCATATATGTATACTTGATATATCAGCTTTTGAAACTTTATCGGTTATTTTGTCCATGCTCCTTAAGAGATAAAACATTAGTTCTTAGACATTCCTATTCTACTTTTTTATCAAACATCCCAATCTGCAGAATTTAAAAATTTTTAAAAACAGAGACAGGAAGAAATATCAAATTTTGTGAAAATGCTTCACAGAAAATACTGTGAAACTCGACTGAGAACTGCTGATGGCATAGTAAGCAGGTATATGGAGAATGTTTAGTACCAAATGTGACGAAGCAATCGGCCTTGAAAATATTGAAATGCATCAATTACAAATATTACTTAAAAATTTATTTAATTAAAAAAATCATAAAATTAAAACTCCACAGACTAAAAAAAGGACGGTTTAAAAATATAAAAGTTAAATAAAAATAAAAAGTAAGTAGTGTTGACTAATACCTAGATTAGTAATCGTGAATAGTTCTAAAACTTACCACCGTAGAAAGTGAGAGGGCGCCCCAAGTGAATGCCCGATTCACGCGTTTCAAATTAAACATTTTATATTTATTGAAATTAAAAATTTAAACATTAAAAAGATAAAAATTAAACAGTGTTGACTAATCTGCACAGCGAAAGCTTCAATATAAAAAAAGAACGGCGTAAATCGGCCTGGTGGAAATCTCAAACAAACTAGAACAAAAATAAGCCTTATGTTTTAATTTATAGATGTTATTTTTTTAAATTTTTATAACTAATAATGCTTATACATTTTTTGCTGATTACTACCGCAATATCTTTTCGTTTTTATTGAAATTGAATTTGCTTTTAACATAATAAAAAGAAACTCGAATTTTTTATGTCTATAAACATTTTTTTGAGGACCCTTTTAGATATTTTGCTTAAGGGACTAAACCTGCTCCATTCTTTTCTTTTACTGTATTTAGAAATTAGTTTTAGAATATAAGAGCCATCTATGAAATAAGACTTGTTAGGTTCCAAAAATACATTTACTCGTATATTGAGGAAATTTTACTCTTATATTTTAACTCTATTCATTTACTCTTGATTAAAGACATTTTACTGCATTTTATTTATTGCTGTGTATTGCGCTCTTGCAAAAAGTATTTGTGAACAAACAATAAAAATGTTCTATTTGTGAATGAATAATAAGAATTTTCTAGTAACTAGATAAGTAGGTACTAGTAATTTGTAAACTAAAAATTGTAGAAATCAATTGATTAGTTGATTAGTTCCATAGAAATATCTTTCTTATTTATTGTTTCTATTCTTACATGGTAAAACTCCATAATCATGAAATAAATAAAAGATTAGTATATTTGTATATCCCAAAAGCTTCTAAAATGTCTAATTTCCGTTTGTTATATTGTTATCTACAAAAATGTAGATTTTGAGAAGTCATTGTGTGATTTTGTTCTAAAAGATGCTTGGCATAAATAGATTTTTCAGGATGTTTATTTCTGTAACAACGCACGTGCTCTTTATATCTTATGTCAAAATTTCTAAGTGTTTGCCCAATATATACTGAACTACAAAAAGAACAATTTAAACGGTAAATCCCCTATGATATTTAATGATAGCATGTGTTCTGTCTTTAGCATTAAATAAAAAAGAAAAAGTGTTAGTGTTGGTTTTAAAGGCTGTTTTATAATAGTTGGTTTTTCTTAGTACGTATATGTGCAACTCTTTCTGATATTTTACCAAAATATGGTATAGACATGTAATTTTGTCAATGGGATATATTCTTTTGATAGCTAACCTACAATCTTTTTGTTTAGCTAAAGTGTCAATGATGTTCGGATTGTAATGATTTACATGTGCTGGTTGTTTAATGGTTGATATCTCTTTGGTGAAATTTGGCAGTGTTAGTGGAATAGTTAAAGCTCTGTGTACTAAGAATCTGTAAGCTGCTAGTTTGTGTCCTTTGTGGTGACAGGATTCATTTGATATTGTTATGTTCGTATGTGTAGGTTTTTTGTATATGGAAAATTCAAATAGATTGTGCGCGTTAATCTTGATAGTTAAGTTCAAAAAATTAATAGCCTTGTTTTGTTCTGTTTCTTATGTAAAATGTATGTTTTGGTTGATACTATTAATAAGAATTAAACATTCATTCATAACCTCAAAAGAACTGTCAAAACATAATGTGATTAGAGAGGTTTAATTCAAATATTTGAATTTCTAACTTATCGATAAACATTTTACCTGATAGAAGACTGACTGAATTTCCTATAACGAAACCAATATTTTTGGAGTTATGTTAAATTATTGAAGGTAAAATGATTTTGACCTATACAAAGCTCAAATAATTAAATTAACTTTTTAACTAATTCTATATTACTATTAATCAAGAAACTATCTAATAAAGGAATACATTCTTGTGGAGGTATTTTCGAGAGTTTATCCTGCAGTTTTTTCTTAGCTGTGACACAAATGTGGGATTTACGCTGTACTATCTGTAACTTGGCTGCAGCCGGACGTTGAGCCTACGTAATAATAATAATCGCCCCCTCCCTCCCACACAAGGTTCATAGTTTCTTGGGCCTGGTTCCCAGGTTATGGATTATAGTAATTATTATTATTATTCAATGACCAAAATTTCTTTAATTTTGTTAGTAAATTTTGGAAAAGGACAAAATTCGAAATCTTTGTTAAGAAATTGTGTTTCTCTGTCACTGAATGTTATGTTCAACAAATTTATTAAACGAGGATAAAAGTTTGTACTGTTCTGCCAATTGAGGTTATGTTATTAAGTCGATGAAGTTTATTTTTCTGAATTAATTTTTTTGAATTAAATCTAACTGACTGGTTTCTCTAATGTCAAAATCTAATATGTCAAATTGGGTATTGTGTAATTTATGAGTAAGTTCTGTGTGAAGTATATTTATATAAACGTGCATATTATCTCTTATTCTAAACCATTTCTTCGATTTTTCTTTCAGCCATCCCCTTTTGGCATTCTTAAACACTTTTTGATGTTGATGTAGTTGGGAATAACCTGACGTTTTAGACATTCTTGGTTAAACCGAACATTCTGGCTGCCGATTCCGTGTTTGATTATAAGTTTCTTGTACAGCTTGGCTTGTTTCTCACGAAGACGAAGTTTCTTGTTTATTCATCATGAAATAAATAAAAGATTGGTTAAAGTTTCAAAAGCTTATTATTAAACACCTTTTAGAACAAAATCACACAATAACTCCCCAAAATAATATTAAATTCTTACATTTTTGTAATAATAAACGCAAATTAGACATTTTAGAAGCTTTTGAGATATACAATCGCAAACTGAGGGTACCTTTAATGAATGAACAGATTGATCTCAGTAATTCTCTGTTACTGGAACTATTAGAGTTCTAGATATTTAATTCTTATTATTTTTATCTTTTTATCTAGTTATCGATTTTCTGTATTTACCTTAACGACGTGTTTGTTTATATTTATATTACCTTTGATAATAACAGCTTAGCTGTCGGAACAAGATTATAATAAACCTGAGAAACTTTTACTAATCTTTTATTTATTTCATATCTTTCTTAATCGATTTTATTCAATTATTTTTTTTCATCTATTTCATTCTGAGATGACTAAATTATTGTCTGTACCAATTGAAAATTGTTATATTTCCCTTCAAAACTGAATGGAGGCTTTTTGTTTTCTTAAAGATTCATGTAACGAAATTGCTACTTTTGGATTTTTAATGAACCTACAGGCGTTCTAAGCGGTTTTTAGTGGTTCGCTTTAAATAATAAATCCATTCTTAAGAAAAAAGAACCTTTTTACTTCAGACGTGTTATTGGCAACGGGTCGGTTTTTCTGTTTCTTTTTCTTTTAGAAAAAATAACATGATAGAATCGTTTGATGCTTTTATTAAAATAATGTCATTGCATTTAGGAGAAATTTAAAGAATCATAAGATATAAAGACTAAAGAACTTTTTAACAGTACAACAAAAAAGATGTGTAAGGGAGGTACTACTTGTCGAGGCTGTTTCTTATTAATTTTAATTTTAAATGATGATCCACGACTCAGTTATTAATATGCCAATAATGATTCTCCCATAAAATTTGCTTTTTAGATAAGAATTTAATTAAAATCACGTTTCTTTATATTTTAGACGCGAAATGTTAAAGATGTAAGCGACGTGCTGCTGTTTACAACGTATTTATTATATTCTTCCTTGTTTAAAGTAATGCCCTTTCAAGAAAATTTCGGAAAGTCGTAGTTCCTCTATTATCTAATTAAATTGAAACTACTCCTATTTGATCTTTCCTTAATTACTGTTATAAAAACATTCTGCATTAAATAGCGTCATGTGAAACTTCGAGACTTCATATCTTACTTATACATTTTTCTTTTTTTAGTTACAGCAACTTTACAACCTACTCCTAACTACATATCAAGTAATCAATAAATGTTCTGTAAGATACTTGGCAGTTACTTATAAGCTGGCTACCGTAGTCCAGCGGTTCTCAACCTTTTAATATTTGGGACACAACTCATATCAGTTTTAAGCGCGCCCCCTTCCAATGATTGTGTATATCTATTTTTCTTTCGCTTTGATACTCGGCAACAAGCGAAATTACTCCACATTTGGCAACACTGCCGCCTCTCACCGTAGTTCTCGCGTTTTCAGGAAAAGTTACGATCTATCTGGAATATTCTAGATATACACACCTGCTAGTATAAATGCAGTCGAGATCCACTGATGTGCACATTTGATTTAATTAGCAGACTTGATTAGGCGTAACAACTCGAATTGCATTGTATAAATAAGCAATGTTCGAACATAGAATCATGAATAAGTTTTTAATAGGGCGCAAACGATCATCGAATGATTGTGTATCATCAACAAACGTACAGTATTAAAAGGACGAGGAAAGACCTGTGTGTGTGTTATGTGTCGGAAAATTTCGGCGGCGAGCAGCATGAAACCCAAAAAGCCTAGGCAACATTTGTTTAATAAGTTTTTGGATTTTTTGTCTTTTTGCATGTCTTCGCGCTCTCCCTTTTGCTATTTTCCCTAAGGGTGCGCCCCACAGGTTGAGAATCGCTGCCGTAGTCTGTATTGCGTTTTTGGGACGTGTTGGCATAGTTCTGCCATTAAGTTAAGTCCGGTTAAGCTGGAAGTGCAAAGTAAGCAGAATTCCATGGGATCTATTGGAAAATTAATTGCTTTTTGAGTGCTATTTAACTAGCCAACCAAAAATTTGAGTGCTCGTTAGTTTTTTTAAAAATCGGATGCTTTGCTAGCTTAAGTTTAAGCAAGCAAAGCATTATTTATAAACGCATGCACACGTGAGCTAAATTATTTCTGTATACATAATAATTACGTGCTTTTTGAGTGCTATTTAACTACCAAACAGAAAATTTGAGTGCTCGTTAATTTTTTTTTAAATTGGATGTTTTGCTAGCTTAAGTTTAAGCATGTACCTGTACAAGCATGTACCTGTACAAGCTTGTACACGTGAGCTAAATCATTTCTGCATACATAATAATTAAGTGCTTTTTGAGTGCTATTTAACTACCCAACCAAAAATCTAAGTGCTCGTTAATTTAAAAAAACAGATGTTTTGCTAAATACAAGGGAGCTTGTTTTAAAGGTATTTTTGAGTTATTTTTCACATGTAATTTGTACATGTAGTTTTTACTGTAATCCAATATAAACATCATCTTATTCCCATCTATTATAATTTGAGTTTATATAGTCAAAATGCAAACTGTAAAAGAATTAACTGCGTATGACTTTCATATTTGTTTTTCGATGCTTGGCAGTACTGCTGTTTCTCGTTTACATATCAATCTAAAATCGGTTTCTGTCATTTGTCACATTGGCCTGCATTCTAGAGGAATTTCATTAAATCTAATTATGCGGCAGGATAATTGTCATATTGGAAGATTTGAAGGTTATGTCGCAACCAAAGCATGCATCTCATTAGTTGCCTGCATAATCACCTACCGCATATTGACGTCATTTTGTCTAATTATGTTCTGTACAGCGCCATCTATATTTATTGGCGCATCCCAACACATGCATATATACACAAATACTCATTCTACTCATTGAAAGAATGTAAACATACTAATTAATTATCTCATTTGAGGTTATGACGTAGGATGTGACGTGCATTGGAACTTACAGCAGGGCCTGGAGTATAGCAGTCACTTTTATTTTAGTTTGTAAAGGGTTCAGTCTGATTTTATGCAAATTTATTTTATCTCGCCGATAACATGCTTCCAGTGATACGTTTCTGCGCAAAATATACGCTAGATACATAGTGTTAATAATTTCAGTGAGCTCTCAATAAGCAATCGATTATTACCCGTACCTAAATTCTAATATTAAGGAAATCAATAACGTCACTGATGAGGAAATGTGGTCTAATGATATCATTCTGTGTAAGATTAACTAAAATCCTTTAGATGGTATTTAGTGATATTTTCTGAGAGCACTCAGTTAGCACTTAATTAGTATTATGTATGCAGAAATGATTTAACTCACGTGTACATGCGTTTATAAATAATGCTTTGCTAACTTAAACTTAAGCTAGCAAAACATCCGTTTTTTTAAATTAACGAGCACTTAGATTTTTGGTTGGGTAGTTAAATAGCACTCAATTAGCACTTAATTAGTATTATGTACGCAAAAATGATTTAGCTCGCGTGTACATGCGTTTATAAATAATGCTTTGCTAGCTTAAACTTAAGCTAGCAAAACATCAGTCTTTAAAAAAAATTAACGAGCACTTAAATTTTTTGTTGGGTAGTTAAATAGCACTCAAAAAGCACTTAATTACTATGTATGCAGAAATGATTTAGCTCACATGTACATGCGTTTATAAACAATGCTTTGCTAGCTTAAACTTAAGCTAGCAAAACATCCGTTTTAAAAAAATTAACGAGCACTTATATTTTTGGTTGGGTAGTTAAATAGCACTCAAAAAGCACTTAATTTTCCAACGGGTCCCATGGGATGCTGCTCACTTTGCACTTCCAGCTTAATCGACCTGGCTTTGGCTGGATACACACCAGAGAGCATTTGCCATCATGCAAATCATCTTAGATTGAAAGTTTGCAAAACTTTTGTATTTGAATGTTTAAAATTTAGGTAAAATTTAGCATTTGGAAGAATCGTTCGCATGTTAGACAATTTTGTTTGGTAGCTATTTATTTTTTTAGTGATGTACTGCCTATAGTTCTAATAGTTCTGGTTCCTTCATAGTTGCATTTGGATCTTCAGGTTGAGTTTCAATATCTAAAAACTTTAAAGTGGCAGTGTGAGAGAGAGCCTACTATTCGGATGTCATGAAACTTGGCATGAAGTACGTACAGGGACAGTAAGTTGTTTTTTCCAAAAACTAAAAACTTTTATTAAGGCAATGTTGGCTCTACTGCAGCATTTACAAACGTGTTGCTGATTTTATTTGCGACCAACTTTTCAAGTCCCCCTGTATATTTAAAAAAATTCTAAATTAAAAGTAAGCTTAAATTGGTAAATAATTAGATATTTAGTGTCGATGTTAGACAAGTGAGAGCACTGCGCGTTTTCAAAGGTCGTGGGGGCAAATCTCACTTGGGACTGCAGGGTCTATCTAATTTAAAAATTCGGTCACCTCAATACTATGGGTGTGGTTGTCTTGCATGTTAGATAAGGGACATATACCCTTAGATGTGATGGTTCCCCGATAGTGTAAGTGTAAAAGAAAGAAAGTAAGACTTTGCAGCGGCATTTTAATCATACATACATTTTTTACGAAATTTTTCATTATAGTAACATTTGCATTTTAATTTTCTTATGTAGGTTATACTAATTTTATTTTTATCATACATGCATTGAAATTAATTGATTTAATATATTGACTATTGAATTTTCGTAGAAATCCTATTTATAATTTTCATAACAGAGCTTTGATTTTTATATAATTAACCTGAAACAATCAACGACATTAGAGATAATAACTTTGACATTCCATTTCGCAGATATTGACATTTCTGACTTGATTGTTTTCTGCAGAGCAAATGAATACACAACGACTTCCGGGTTTGGACTGTGTTATGTTGAGAAAACACTCGAAGAACTCAACGCTTTGGCCACAATTATATAGAGCTTCTGCAAGAGAAATTATAACAAGTGTAAAACAGTACAGGAATTGAACATGTCGGCTGAGTGTAGTCAACATGTGAACTGAGTAACTGCACTAAGTGATCTGAGTGACTGACCAATCGCAACGGTGGAAACCGTTCGAATGACAGGTTTCCAAATGGCGACAAGAGAATAGCCGGTGTCGCGTAAGAGGTTATGTGGATGTTTGTGAATTTCAATAGCTTGCCTGGATTCTCTAATATAAAAGAATTTAAATTTGCATATAATAGACAATTCATTGAAGAGGGCCGTATGTCCTGTTGGTGTTTTGCAATCGCCGCTGCGGAAATAAGACCTGACCTTACACTTTATTTATTTTCGTAAATTCTCGTGTGAACTAACTGATCGCCCTATTTCTCCATTCTTTAAGGATAGTTCTCAAGGAAATAGAAAATCTCGACAGAAGAAATCAATATATTCACAAATTATCGATCATATAAAAAAAGGTCATCAAAAAACACAATATCAAAACAGTCTTTAAACCTCCTAATAAAGGTTCTCAGTTGTTGCCATCCTAAGGATAGTCTTGTTTACACTGGAAAAACAGGACAATCAGTCCACACGAGAATCTCCAAACATAAACGAAGCGTGAGGTCAAATCTTCTTTTCGCATCGGTGATTGTAGCACATCAGCAAACACAAAGCTGGACATAAGATCTTCTTTTATTAATATTGTATAATATGTAAATCTAATGTATAATATGTAAATGTAAGTTATTGCAATTTAGAAATCAGTCATGAGAACGGTTTTCGCCGTTAGGATTGATCAATCATAAGCTCCGCCCACCTTTAGTTGTTCACTCTTCACATGTTGGCTTGTCGCAGTCCACATGTTCAGTTCACTTTTGTTATAATTTCTCTCGAAGGAGCTCCATACAATTGTGGACGAACGTTGAGTTTTCGATTATTTTCTCAACACGACACGGTCCAAACTCGGAAGTCGTTGTGTACACAAAAGAACATACGTTCAAGATAATAATAATTTTTAAATAAATTGATTCCATTTGTTTTGTGTTTTAGTTATTTTGCTGTGGTAGGTAATTTCCGATGACGACATCATTTAAATTACCTGACGATTGGTCGTTTTGGCAAAAGTTGACAAAGTATGTCCACATTTATATATTATCTCCATGCATATTTAGAATTTGTTGCTTTAGGATTTCGAATAAGTAAATGTAAGATCTAACTAAAAATGACATGTTGAGCCCTTCGATTGTCCTCCTTCTAGTAAAAATATGATTAATACTAGTGTAATATGATAATAATAATAAAAAATGATTATACAACCCGGCGGTTCCTTTATAAGTCGTAGAATATATTCTTATTATTTAATTGATAATGCCACAATCGAGATTCAAGCACACTATAGATTTAAAACACAAGGCTTATTTTTGTTCCAGTTCGTTTGAGAGTTCCACCAGGCCGATTTACGTCGTTCTTTTTTTATATTGAAGCTTTCGCTGTGTAGATTAGTCAACACTATTGAATTTCTATATATTTTTAATGTTTATATTTTTAATTTCCCTCTCACTTTCTATGGCGGTAAGTTTTAGAACTATTCACGATTACTAATCTAGGTATTAGTCAACTTTTATTTTTATTTTTTAATTTTTAAAATTACTTTTTATTTTTTATTTAACTTTTATATTTTTAAAACCGTCCTTTTTTACTCTGTGGAGTTTTAGTTTTGTGATTTTATAATTATTTAAATTTTTAAGCAATATTTGTAATGGATGCATTTCAATATTCCCAAGGCCGTTTGCTTCGCCACGTTTTCCTTGCTTCCATTACTTCCTCCCTATACCCGCTAACTATGCCACCAGCAGTTCTCAGTTGAGTTTCACGGTATTTGTTGTGGAACATTTTCACAAAATTTGATATTTCTGCCTGTCTCTGTGCGGTCGTTCTTTCAAAATTTTTAAATTCTGCAGATTGGGATATTTGATAAAAAAGTAGAAGAGGAATGTCTAAGAACGAATGTTTTATCTCTTGAGGAGCATGAACAAAATAACCGACAAAGTTTTGAAAGCTGGTATATTAAGTATATGTATACTTAATATATGATATATACTGCGGTGAATTCGAATAAACAGGAAAAATTTGATCTTTTCCCACATTGGCTAGCAAAATATAAATATATACGGTGAATTTGGCTTATTTAAAATAAAATATTGTTTTTATATTCAATTTCATCAAATACTTTCAAATAACGAATAATTGCTGTTAGATTGTAGATAATTATTTTATAATTAAATTGATTTTTAAAATGACTGAACTTTGAAAATTCTTTTCAACTTCCCTCTTTTATAAAATCTAATATGATTAGAAAATACCTTTTAATAGTTTTAAATAATGCAATAGTTATGTAAAGATAATATTACGGGAGTTCTTGACTAACTCAAGTTTACGTAAGGGCGCCAATTAAATAACATAAAATAACTGAATTAAATAATTTAAAAAAACTCATCTCAGGGCGAATGTGGATTCCTGTGGTTTTTTAAAAATATACAAATTGAAATTGAAATCGCTTTTAAAATTGAATTCTTAATTAAATTTAACTATTACTAAATTGTTCAAATCACATAATTACACCTCACAAACGATAGTCTTTTCTTCAGCAGATACCAATACAGAAGGAAATAACTTCCTACCTTTATTATAAAGTTGGTCTTCTCCAATACCATTGGCAGCGTATGTCACCTTATGTTGATCCAATCCTGGATTCCAATTTTGGTTGACTTTCCTTTGCATGGACTTCCAATATAACACCATCCACACACTTGATCTTGATAGCTCAATGATGATGATAGCTCAAAAGTAATACACTTTTGTTTATTTTAATAGCGGCCACTATTTCCCTTGTTTGAAGAATATTTGTTTTATAACTGTTTAAATAAATAAAACACTAGTTTATGGTTTTAACGTAGATTTATTGACTAGCAATAACTTTACTAGTAACTTTTTACTAAATAACTTACGGGTATACTGTCAAAATGTCGGTGGATTAAAAACTAAAATTGCTGATCTTCATAATAATGTTCATTGCTCCAACTACGATGTGCTATTGCTTATTGAAAGTTGGTTAGACAATAATATAAGTGACAATGAATTACTCCTAACTAATTATAATATTTTTCGAGCTGATCGGTCACGAGACACTAGCATTAAATCCCGTGGCGGTGGCGTTATCATTGCTATACACAAAAAGCTTTCCGTAAATAAGATAAATATTAAAATAACCAGTGTAGAGCAAATATTTGTGTCTCTCAACTTAAAATTTACTAAACTAATTTTTGGTGCTGTGTATTTACCACCGCTTTCTGAAGTCATCAAGTATGAGGATCATTGCACAACTATCGATAACATCTTGGAATCGAGTCCAGATGCTAAACTATTCTTGTTTGGCGACTATAATCTACCAAATGTTACCTGGATCAATGATTTGAACGATGGTCTTCTTATTTCTGGTCAACGTTCCCCGCATAGCGATGTTCTACAACAATCATTAAATTTTCTCAACCTAATGCAAAAGAACGACATACCTAACTCTAGAATGGTGTTACTGGATTTAATGTTTTCCAACATCGATAGCTTATTGGTTTCCACAGCTGAAGATCTAATATGCCCGGTGAGTGTCCATCATGCTGCTTATAGTGTAAATATAAAATGTGATTTTAATGCTGACATTTTAGATTTTGTAACACTTGTTAGAGACTTTAAGAAAGCTAATTATGAAATTATTAACTATGAGCTTGCTAGTATTCGTTGGACTGATTTGTTTGGTTCATCAACTGACATTAATAGTGCAGTCAATATTTTTTATGAAATTTTAAATAATTTAATTACGTTGAATGTACCACTTAAAAAAATATATTCATCGACATACCCGGTTTGGTTTACTCAAGATTTAATCAACCTAATTAAACTGAAGAAGTCTTTACATTGTAAATATAAACAATCTGGTCTTTATAGCGATTATAATGAATTTAAGTATATCCGTAATGAATGCAACAGACTATATAACAGTTTATATGCTAATTATATTAAACAGGTTGAAAGTAATATTTATTCTGAACCCAAATACTTTTGGAAATTCGTTAATTTAATTAGAAAAGATAAGGGGCTACCAAAATCAGTATTTTATAATAAGAATGTTGCGAAAAATTTAGCCGAAACTTTAAACCTCTTTGCAGATTTTTTTCAAACGGTTTATACAGATAATAATGCAAACTTAAATTTAAATGTAAACGATAAGTATCAGTCTATGAGCAACTATGTACTAAGTGATATAACCACATCAATTAAAATAAGTCTAGAGCTGATTTATTCACAAATTCAAAATTTAAAGCTATCAATGCCTACTGGTCCTGATGGAATATCTAGTTTGTTTTTAAAAAAGTGTTGTAGCACAATCTCAGAACCGCTTATGTTGCTCTTTAATTTATCATTACAAAACGAAATAGTTCCTACTTGTTGGAAACACACATATATAACTCCTATTTTTAAATCTGGAGACAAGAAAAATGTTGAAAACTATCGAGGTGTAGCAATTCAAAGCGTTATTCCTAAATTACTTGATAAGATTGTGTCTGATCAACTGTACAACATGTGTGATAAACTTATAATTAACGATCAACATGGATTTAGACGTGGAAAATCTACGGTATCAAACTTATTGGAATATCAAAATTTTTTGTTGAATGCCTTTGATAATCAATGGCAAGTAGATGCTGTCTATACTGATTTTTCGAAGGCATTCGATAGAGTCAACCACTACATTTTGAAATTAAAACTAATTCAGCTAGGTTTAGACATATCTGTTGTTAATTGGATATTTAGTTTCTTATGTGAACGTATACAAAATGTGCAGTATCAAAATACTATATCAAAAGATATAATTGTTACTTCGGGTGTTCCGCAGGGAACTCACATCGGTCCCTTACTTTTTGTCATTTTCATAAATGATCTAGTTGATTTTATTAAAAATAGTAAACATTTGCTATTTGCAGATGATATGAAAATATTTAAAATAATCAATGATGCTGATGATGTTTTAAAATTACAAGAGGACTTGGATAATATTCAACGGTGGTGTATTATAAATGAATTGCCCCTTAATGTTAATAAATGTTCAGTTATATCGCTCTATAGAATTAAAACTCCAATTATTGTAGAATACAATATAGGACATATCATTTTAGATCGCAAGGAATGTATTAATGATTTGGGGATTTGGATCGACACTAATTTAACCTTTAATGTTCACATACAAAAAATTGTATGTACGTCATTGAGACTACTTGGATTTATTAATCGCTTTGGGAAAGACTTTTGTTTAGATACGTTCTGTTTATTATATAAAACATTAGTGCGTTCTCAATTGGAATATGGGGTAATTGTTTGGTCTCCATACTATAAAATTTGGTGTGATTTGATTGAAAATGTTCAAAATAAATTTTTAAGAATTTGTAATTATCGCTATTTAAAAATCGAACATCCACTAAATTCTGATTTATTACGCAATTTAGTAGAATTGGATAGTTTAAGAGATAGAAGAATTGGCAGTGATTTAGTATTTTTGTACAAATTAGTAAACGGTTTGTTAAATGCGCCTAAGTTATTAGAAATGTTAAATTTTAGCTTTAAGCCTGAAGGTTGTACAACAAGAAATAAAGGTCTTTTCAGAATTAAAACTTATACTACTAATTATAATTATAACAACCCTTTAGTGCGTTTAATGAGATATGCAAATTATTTAAACAATTATAAAAAATTCGATTTATTTAGTCCATCACTAAATGCTTTTAAACGATCAATCAAAGCATTGCCAATTCATAATTGCTGTTAAACTAGCTAAATCAGTAGGTTCTTAAATTATTAGATTTATGTGTTTAAATAAATATGGAACTGTAATATTTAGTGTACGCACTTACTTACTTACTATCTTGAAAATTTTTGTATTTGTTTCTCTGTGTAAAAAGGTTTATCCGTAAATAAATACTTACTTACTTACTTACTTACTTACTAACTTAATTAGGTTGTTCTTTATAGCCTTATAAACACTTTTATAATTTTATAACAACTATACACTTTCGATGTATTCAAATTATCAACCAATTTAACTGTCTAACAAAGACTAGATTATTTAAATTTTTACAATATTACTTTTCACGACTTTACTTTGTCGCTTTACTTTCAGAAGTGAAGTTTACATACGTTCTCGTTCGTCGTATATCAGGAACTGCCTATTTACATTTTTACTATTGTCTTTAACACGACTTTACTCTTTCGCTTTATGTCAGGAAGTGCCTTTACATATTTACTATTGTATTAAACACCACTTCACTACGTCGCTTTATTTTACTGACTGAGCTTAAAATTATGATTTTCTAAGCTTATATACTATTTACTATTTACATAATCACATTACACAATTTGACGTCACCTTACCATCTAATACAATGACTACACTATTTACAAACATAATAGCAGATTAAAACATAATTATAATAGTTGACTCAAACTATTACAGATTATTATACAACACTTGCAATAATAATGATCTATTTACATAAACAAAAACCTTAAAATCACCTAACCCGTCGATATTACTCATTTGAAAATTTATCGTAAATGAATTAGATAATATCAATAACTTCAGCACAACTGGATGTTACGTATACTTAAGTATTTGGTGAGTAAACTGTTTGATAATAAATAAAGAAATATGGATTATTTAACCTTATTAAAAAGTATACACATTGATTGTATAATCGATGACACACCATTAAATAACTTAAAATTATTTTCAACTGGAAAAGTTGATATAATATTCCTAAAGTGTTAGTTTTCAATGAAGATTTTAAAATTTTACAAAAATTTCCAAAATTTCCAAAATTTGACACTAAAATCCACAGCAATACATATATTATATATGTATATGATATGATTCAATGTAGAATTTTATGATAAGAATAAGTCGGGGGGGAGTAAGCCAGCAGAGGGGGTAACTTGAGGTGAGGTACGTCGAAGGGACAAGACGGAAAAAGCAGTAAGACGGGGGTAACTAAAGGAGGAAGATGGGATAAGTCGTGATTAATTGTGGAGGGGTAAGGGGGTGTTTGTTAAATAACGCGTTCAAAAGTTCGTCGGAGAATGGTAAGCTTAGTATTTGCAACTGTTTTTGTGCGATTGCGTTTATTTAATAAATGTTACTATTAAAAATCACTCTTGGAAACTCGAAGGATTGTAATCACACAACGAACGCTGTTAAGGAAACCTTTCAATAAATTAGCCTTTTGACCGTCATGTCTTGACGAGGTTTCTTTAGTTTATGTAATTTAATAAAGAAATATTTTCATTTATGCCCAAGAATATTAGTATATTATTCAACGAGCATGCATGGCTGGCTATCTCATGAGGATGATGTTTCATTATCATTGTAATTCATCCGAATGATTAATAGATATTACACGCAAGTAAAATACTATACTTTTTCTACGACTACGACAGTAGGATATTGCACTTTGAGGTCAAGAGATTAATTATTAATGTTACGAGTTTTATTTGGTAAAACTCCATAATCATGAAATAAACAAATCGGATTAATAAAAATTTAAATCAATATCATTTCTTCCGGTCACAAAGAAGACTATTTGCACGATCTCGTAGCTGCAGTAGTACAAGACAAAAATTTAACAGAAATGGTAGATATTGTTGGAATCATTTTAAATTTACCACGCAAGTTAGATTAAAGAAAACATAAAATGCAAAACAAGAATTCGAGGACGTGCTAGAATTAGGCATTTGCACGCCATCATTATCCAACGTTTCATCAACATCATCATCGCCTTTTCGCATGGTTCCAAAGAAGGATAGTCCGGATTCGAGACCTTGTGGTGATTATAGAAGACCTACTATGTTATCATTCCAGACAGGTATCCTATTCCACATGCACACACTTTTTCAAATAATCTTCAAGGATGTACAGTGTTCTCCAAAATTGATTTAATTCGTGCCTACCATCAAATCCTAGTAGCACCTGAAGATGTTTGTTTAACTGCAATAGCAACATCTTTCGGTCTATTTGAATTTACAAGAAAGCCGTTTGGATTAAAAAATGCTAGTCCAACTTTCCAACGCTTCATGGATGAGGTAGTTAGGGTTTTAGATTTTGTATTTGTTTATATAGACGATATTTTGGTAGCAAGCAAAAACACAATCGAGCACAAACAACACTTAAAAACACTGTTTCAACGTTTTTCAGATTATGGAATTTACATCAAACCTTCCAATGTATTTTTGGCGTTGCCCCTTTAGACTTTCTTAGTTGCAAAATTACGAAAGATGGTATACTACCTTCAGAAGATAGAGTTAGAGTTATTATCATAGATTCATTCCTGAGTTGGCTGAATTACTTCTTCCTATATACAATTGCTTAAATATTGGACTAAATAACAAAGAACAGAAAATAGATTGGTAGAATGAATGTCAAGAATTAGTTGATAAAATCAAACATGAGTTAATTTATGTAACTTTATTAACACATCCGAATGAGCATTCGCCTTTAAACTTAACACTAGACGCATCTCTTTCATCGTTAGGTTGCGTTTTACAATTCAACAATAAGAATTTTCAACCACTTGCATTTTACTCCAGAAAATTATCACTTGCAGAAATAAAATATTCTATTTTCGACCGAGAACTTTTAGCGATTTACCAATCCATAAAACATTTTCAACATTTTCTAGAAGGCCGAGACTTCGTTGTGTACACTGATCATAAACCTCTCTAGACCACATTGACATCAAAGAGCGAAAAGAGCCCATGACAAACCAGACATCTTGAATACATAGTCCAATTCACATCAAACATAATTCATATAAAAGGTAAATCAAAACGTTGTAGCTGATGCTTTGTCACGAATCACAATTGCAGAAAATTCAACTATAGACAACAAAGAATCAGTCAGAGATATAAAATCTATAATTGCAGCACACTATAATTGCAAGACGATGAGTTACAAATGGTACTAAAAAATAACAATCAAATTTAATCGAAATGTAAATTAATTAATATAGAATTGCTTGTTAGTGAAAATAAAATTTGGTGTGAAGTTTCAACAGGCAAAAATCATCCTTATTTACCAAAAGACTGTCGACAACTTATATTTAACAAACTACACAATTTAACACATCCTGGAATACGCGCTAGTAGAAAATTAATTTTGTATAAAATATTTTTGGCCAAAAATGACTTCAGATGTAAATAAATGGACGAAATTCTGCATGGCATGCCAAAAAGTTAAAATACATCGTCAACAAAAACAGAATTTGGGAAATTCTCGATTCCTAATAGTAGGTTCGAACACATCCACATAGACTTTGTAGGACCTTTATCACCTTCAGCAGATCACAAATACATTTTAACAATCATCGATAGGTTCACACGTTGGGCGGAAGCGTATTCTTTAAAACATCTAACAGTGACCATAGCTAAGACATTCGTAAGAGAATAGTCTCTCGTTTCGGTGTAACTTTAAAGGTAACCACTGACCAAGGTAGCGTAGCCAATTTCAATCAAAATCTTTCAACGAATTAACAAAAATCTTAGGTTCACATAAAACCCACTCATCACTCCATCCACAAGCCAATGGAATGGTAGAGCGACTTTATCGACAATTGAAAACATCATTAAAAACACGTTGTAACACAACGCATTGGTATGATGAGTTACCCATGCCAAATTATCACAAAGAATGAACTTTTCAACCCGACCATCTCAGATTTTCGCGAAACTTGGTAGGATGGTAGAGGACATAAAGTAACTTACGTATGTAAAGTTATAGCCCCCAGTGATACACAGTATTTATACCTTCATTTTTTAGGATTACAATATGTTGTACATCTAAATGCAGTCTCCCTTTGGTGTAAGTCTCATTTTGGGAAGCCTTTGGGAATAGGGGTAACAAAATTGTTAAATATTGTAGTTACACACTTCTTACACAAAACATGCATCTGGCAGTTCTGACCAGACTATTGTATCAGGTATTTGGTATATATCTGTACAGATACCTGCACTTCTATCTACTAAAACAAGTGTAGGCACGATGTTGTACATATACCTGCACATACAGGTAGCTATACAGGGTGTCCCAGCCCCCAGAAGTATATAAGGGAATGTTATTGGAATTAACTTGGAAGTTTTGTTCACTGATGCAAAGTTTTAGAATTAGATGTATTTGACTAGGCATATGAAACTTTGGTTTAAATAACAGCCACTCATGCTATACCTTGTCACTGGCCTATTGAACATCCAGAAAAACCGCGGAACACATTTATTTTCCTTTCAGACTCTCTTTGATTTTGAATTCAGGGATTTAGGTCATTTTAGGTCCTATTTCATTTATGCATTCTGTTAAGGGTAAGTCTTCGCAATCACAATTATTTTCGCGTATTTCCATTGAATCGAGTTTCTATCAGGTTTTTTAATTGGTGCGATTGATATTATTGGTATGCTAAAATTTTTGTAACTTTCAATAACGATTGATCTTCAGGTATTAGACTGGTGATTTAGAATAGAAAGTGTCATTACGAGCCTGTTAAAGAGCTGAACGGAATCGGTGAATTAATCTATTGGGACGCGTCTTGTCGGGGTTTCTCTGATTCTTTGTCACTTTCTACTTGCTATATTTTTTTCTGATTACACGTGCCTTAATATATAGCAGTATATTATGGCTTTGGTGCTTGATCTTATAGGTGTAGCTTTCTATGCTGCATTCTGTATTATGTCCGTTAGATATCTTACTGCTTTCTTAATGGCACAGTATTTTTTTCAATCAGAGGTTTAAGCTGATGTTTTCATTAATTAACTCCTGTTTCTTTTAATTGGTTGTTTTCGTGCGTAGTTTGGGTAGTGGTTCCTTCCATATTATATTTGTACTTAATGTTATTGTTATAGCAGTGTGATTTGGACTTAAATCTAATGGATTCAATTGTAGAATTAATATCATTTAGCCTTCTGGCTATGGCGAAATCTAGTAGATCTTAGATTTTATTTTAGCCCATAGGCCAATAAGTTGGTTCTCCTGTGGATCAGAAATTCAAATTATTTCGGTTTATTGTTTCAAATAAATTACGTCTGTTTGTTGTGACCAATCAAGAGCTTCATACTATATTGCTGGTGTTCTATTCGCCAGCTACTAGAAAATATGATCTAAGAGAGCTGACATCGATTATTGTTATTTTGTGGTTCAAGATCGACGGAGATGAGTGGTAACGAATCTTTGGTTACTCTGTGTCTTACATTACATTTCTGACACTATGCTCTTTTTCTGCTAGTTGCTTTATTATTTCATCCAGAGAAATTGAGTGGTGGAGGTCTCGTACAGCTAACTACTCCAAGGGTTCTTTTTTATTTTAATTGGTGTGATATACCATTTTTTCTTTTCTCGTATGGTTGATTAATCTTTTGTAAGTGCCTGGTGTTCGAGTACTTATTTTTACTGTATTATCCGAGAAGGTATGTGTATAGTAGGTTTCTTTGTCAGTTATCAGAGATAGGCTATTGGCCATTGCTTTGTAGTCCATCACCCTTAAATATAAATAGGAGGTTGTTCTGTTCGTGAGGTTGAATATTATATTTGAATATAATAGTTCCCACTATTTAAGTTACTATTTTCGGTTTTTTGTCTTTAAGGACTGTTTCAGATAGTTCTTGAAGTTTATTTGACGGTTTTTAGGTTGTTGGTGTGTTTTGCTGTATTAGTTTATTCCCAACATTTTGCTATGGATGAGAATTTACGTTTGAATTTTTATCATTTTCTATTGTATTATCACTAGTCGCGTAGTCTGTTGTTTTATTGATTGTTTACTTTCCATTATGGTAATGTAACTTGATTGTTTAGATGAGGAAATTATGTTGATGTTTGGCAAAATAAATAGTTGCAAGTTATTAGAGTGTGAGTGGCTGATCGAAATTAAGTCGTTCTGTTGTTATTTGATTTTGGTATAATTGTAATAATAGCATATTTGGGCATCTGGTTTAGTATATACTGGTATGCTTGTGGCATTTGTGTTAGTGATTGATTTTTCAATATATTGGTTGATTGATAAGGGAGTGATGATACTACTGTTTAAACCGAGTTCATTCCTGGCTGGGGACATATGTAAGATTACTGTTTTTTCTAAATTGAATTAATTTATATTTTGTCACTTCGGTTAAAATGCAACAACCTTGCAGCCTTTACTTGTATTTATAATACAACCCCTGATATCTTGGACACACTGTTTTTAAATTCCAAACCTCAAATGCGAAATCATTTACAGTTTAACTTTAATCTAGCATGCTGTATAGATTTTCTAAAATATATTCACATTCGAAATGCATCCCAAGTAAACAATGATCAGCGAGTGACACGTACGTGATCAGACGATAACAGCACTGTTATCAGTCGATCGGCAATAAAATGTTAAAAATGACAAAAAATGAAAGAGAAATCTTAAGGGCTGTAATCAGTATGCACGTGCATTTCTCTTCGTAGCATTGCATATAGTGTATATTGTTGATTTGATTTAAGTCTTTTTTGTTGTTACTGTCGATGACTTTTTTTATTATTTAAATAATACGAATGCATAAAAACGTGCATTTTAGTAAAGCATAAAACCACTATGACAATTAAGCGAAGCAAATTAATCTGCAATACTACAATGTAACAAGAGTAGGCGCTTAAAAATGGTGGGTTTGGACTAACCATGCCGCCAAAATATAAAGTGAAAATGGGTCTACTGAAAATAAACAACGTGAATTAAAGAAATTATCAATGGCGTGGCAAGTTTTATATAACAGCTTTTGTATTTTTAAATGTCCTGTAACTTGTAGCGACGGCGCTTATGAAAGATGAGCTAATCAAGGTTTTTTCGAGGTCACCTAAAATGCACGCCTCTACTAATTTGTTCATTTTCTATAGTTTTGTATTATTTCTTAGAGTTGAATTAATCGAAATTTGATAAGTTACTTATTTATCACTAATCTTGCAGCTTATTTTATTTAGTTTTTAAAATTAAACAATTTCTTAAAAAGGCCTTATAAATCGAACATTTTAATGTTTAAATCTTTTTATTTATTGATTTTTATTTATGCGGTAGGTTTAGCTATTTAGAATTATTAAACTAAATGATAATTAGTGATAGGATATAAAATCATCATATTGAAAATACAATAACTACAATAATAAAAATAGAACTTTGAAAGTATCCGATAGTGTCGGAAAGCAAAGAATTAAGCAAAATATGTTTATTTAAAGCACACATGCAATAATAATAATAATAATAATTACTACAACCCATAACCAAAACCAAGGCCCCAGAAGCTATAAGCTTGTGCGGGAGGGAGGGGGCGATTATTATTATTATGTAGGCCCAATGTGCTGCTGCAGCCGACTTATAGATGGAACAGCGCAAATCCCACATTTGTGTTACAGCTAAGGAAAACTGCAGAAAACCTTAACCAGATCTGCCAGCGCCGGGAGTCGAACTCGCCGCTTGGGTGAAAGTCCGGCACGCCAGACATTACACTACCAAGGCTGTATAATAATAATCATAATAAAGATAACTAAAGACATGCTAGGACACGAGTTTTGTTTATTTAAAGGTTTCCATCCCAGATTATGCATAACATTATTAAAATGAGGCAGGACAAAAGTAGTATAATTTTTCAAAACATACATAACCTTAGTAAAAATGAATGAATTAAAAAGAAGAGATATAAGCCAATTTCGTTGTTATACTTAAAACATGCTTTATTTAGCTTAGGTTACAAGATTAAGATTTCAGGTTGCCGATTTATAATTTGAGTTTTGAGTGTCATACGGCAACTATTCCATGTTGTAGCATAGCTAGAATTTGTATAATGAAGGTGTAATTAAGTCTTAATTAGTTTTTTGACAGTTGGCGGTTTTTAAATTTATTCAGTCAGGAATCAATTGATCATAAGTGTATTATATCGTTTTATTCATCTTTTTACCTGCTATCTTTCCATTTAATAGATTTAAGTAATTCGCTAATTTTGATCACATGTTTAATTTATGTGACGTCATAAACATTTGAGTTGAAGAAAATTTCAAGTTTTTCGATTGTTTTTAACAAAACATACGGAAGGACCTGCAAGAGTAAACAACTTGAGTCAGTAGAAATTAAAAGGCGGAATTTATGCCTCTCTTACTCCAAATTTATCAAATAAAAGTAAGGTTATGTACCCTTATGTTGTTTGTAAACAAAGAAGTTTCAATTACAAGATTTATACGTGCTTGTGTGTACTTCACTGAACTCGAGAAGAACTAGTATCACTTTATTATGCAATTGTAAGAAATTTGAATGGAATTTATTTTTATTTGAAACAAGGTTTTTCAATCGATAAATTTCTCGATGTGTCAAGTGAAGCTAACAGCTGATTTCATCAAGTTTGTGTAGTGTCTACATTACCGCTCTATTTATCAGCGGAGATATAAGGATAGTGTCTCGTGTAGCATTTTATTCCAACGTGAAAATATTAAATATTATCTGGTCAGAAATTAGATAAACATTTTTTTTATTTTTAAAAAGAAAGTAAAATAAAGAACAAAGCTCTTTAACAATGTTTTTATTAAATTAAATTTTAGTTACCGATGTTTCTTGAAATGAAGATAAAGATCGATAGAAAATTATTGGGGTGATTATAAGGTATTTCAATTTTAGTTAAGCTAGACGAGTCAATTAAAGTATTTAATATTTTAATTTAAAGTTTTATAACACCGCATAATTTATTTGTCTATCACACCGTGGGGCTTATAAATACAAAAACCTTTATAAACCATGTTTAATATCACCTCAATAGTTCTGAATGTGACCCTGTCCATATGTTCACGTACTTCTTGCGTGCATTTGTTTACATGCTTTGCATCTTTGGAATGTATAGAGTTTCGGTTTTTAGAAACCCAAAACATCATTCACATCCGTAACATCACAGTATAGCGAAACTTAAAAGGCGTTAAAGAACACTTCAAGTAACCAAGAAAAGCCACAACGTTGAATACAACGGCCAACACCGCGAAGAGTAAAGGTCGATTTACTTTACGTTATCGTTCCCGCTCCCTTTGACGTTTGCAGTTTCCGCTGCCGTTTAATAATTTTATAAACTTTCTTGAGCGGAACCACGACGCATGCGCAAATTAATCTGAAGCGTCATTATTATAAACATAACCTGATTGTTTGTTGTTATTTTTTAAGTTGTATTTTGTATTATTATTAGTTTGGTGAAGTTGAACTTGGAAAGAGGCAATATGTTGGTATTAGAAGCTATAGTTTAAATTAATGTCGATTTTGATTGACCGATGTGCAAACTGCAACGGCAAAAGTTAAAAGTTGGTTATCTCGAACTGGCGTCAGCGGCGCGTTATAAACGCACATAAGCATTTTAAAATTTTCATGTTTGAACGGGAACGGTAATGGAAAAGTTTATAAATCACCTGTAAATATTTAAACCCCTGAGTACGCCGGTATTTTACATAGAACAACAATTATTACAACACAGAACTGGGACTCATGACTGAGTATAATGAAACCACACGTACAAGAATGAAACTAGAAACGAAACACAAGTACTTTAACGATACCTGTGTTTACCACCAAGTACAGTATTTCATTTCATGCAACCACAACTGATACGATTAAACAAAACCTAGATATTGGAGCATTCTCCATTCTATGAAATTTTACCTGCTGTGTGCTGTTTAGTACGGACACTCACATTCATAAAATCGGACAAAAATAGTTTTTAAGTCGATTTCTTTTCAATATTTTATCTTAATTTTTCTGAAAAAAACACGTTTCTTCTCCATAAACTGAAATAAATGAATAATACTAGTCTGATGTAAAAACTAGCTTTCAACGCCTACTTTACTGATGTTTAAATATGTGGTTAGAGGTAGCATTTTTAAAAAAGTTTTGAATTTTTCCAGACATTTAGACATTTTTGAGCTGTTAGGTTTGGGAACAAGTTATAATATTTGGTTAAGTTCTAGAATCAATATTGCAGGTGGAACAAGATATAAAAATCTATTTTTTACCAATTTAGCTCTATCGCTCCTACCCACACGCAATAAACCATTGACGTTTTAATATTGTGTTCTGTTTTGTTAGTTTGTTATTTAATCTGCATACATATCGCGTGGAATTCAGCGTAATGTCCCTATTAATAACCCTAGCAACATTTTATTAATTTTAAAATGTTTTAAAACATTGAATTTATTGCAACTGGGCCTTTTGTTGTGTTTTTTGTTTTCTGCTTTCCCGTAAGCTTAGAAATGTATTGGAAGTAAAATGCGTGGTTTTCTATTACGAACGGCTCATTATTATTCATTCCTAAAGTTCTTGTTTTACCCAGATTTACTCAGGGCAAGAAATAAATTGATGTTGGAAATATGTTTAGAGACTTTTTAAAGTAAAGGTTAGTACTTGGGGTACTCATATTGGTTGATTTCCCAAGATGTTTTGTGATTTTATTATATTATATTTTGTTTTATTATATATGCTATCTTTGTATTGTACTCTTTCCATGCATAATGTAGAAATAATTATAGTATAAAATAAATACACAATCCATAAAAATAACTTTTTCTACTCCTTTTAAATAATACATTAATAACAAAAGTGTTTCTTAACAAGTAATAGTATTCATTACCCACGGACCGTGAGTAATAACTTATTACCCACGGGCTGTGACCAATCACAAAAAAGCTACGTCTACAACAGCACAATTTCATTTATTTTAATCAACACGCTTCGCTATCATAGATGAGAGAGAATAGATATCTGTATGCAATTTGTACAATAAGAATAAAACTTATGAACCCGTTATTAGGAGCGTGCCTAGGGCCTAACGGCAAGAGGGGCCCGAATTGGAAAACATAAAATTAATAAAATCATAAAAATGCACAAAAAATCACGCGTGCAAGTCAATGCACGTAACAGAAATAAAACTTCTAGTAATACTACGTTTCCATTAGCTGAAATCTGAAATCTCATTTTAGTGTTTCCACTGCACTTTTGTTAAGATTTCGTTGACGTTTATGTATTTGTTTGTTTACTTTTTACGACACTGCATTCGTTTCAAATGGAGGATAAGAAAAAAATTGATAGTATTTATGTATAATATATGTATGTACTCTCGAGGAAAAAATGCACCACTTGAAAACGCACCAAAAATACCAAAATTTCGAACGGATTTTTGAGGAAAATGGATGAACCTTTGTGTGGTAAAAAGTTTGAAGTGTCTAGTTTAAGGTCGTGCCTTTCCGCCTCCCGCCATACTGAAGAAAACAATTTTGATTCAAGAACTGTCAAACTTTAACAGCTTGTATGGTGTACCAGAAAAATCGTGGACCCGATTGGTAGTCAATTGGGTCCACGATTTTTTTGTCCAGGACAATAAAGTTCAGCCCTCTTTCTGTCGATTCTTCAAAACTTCGAGTGCCTACGATGATTTGGCGCAAAGTTATGAAGTTTTGAAATACACCCTGCATTTGTCGGGTGTTTTTTCTCTTTTGCCAGACATTTGGACGAGGCATTTTGGAGGGACGAGCGTTTGTGTTTATGCAAGTCGATGTGCGTCCACACACTGCTCGAGTCACCCAGGAGCTTTTCCAGCAACTTAACATACGTGTTCTTCCTCATCCGCCTATCAGGCCAGGGCCTCCACCAAATTGAACATGTATGGGACATATTCGGGTGTTGTCTGCGAAACCTGCAGAGACCACCAACTACTCTCCGAGAATAACATTCCCCAGAATGATATTCGCGCAGTTCTGAACATGCCAGCGAGGATGTAAGAGGTGCACCAGCAAAGAGAAGGAAACACACACACACACACACACGATGTGCAAAATCCAACCGACAACGTCCTCGTGGTGCACATCCGGTAACGCTGATGTCGACGGTTATATGTTAAAAAAATTAACGTTAATAAAAAAAATGTTTTTATTAATTAAAAACATTTTCAAAATTTTTGAGTTTGGCAAAAAATATTCAAACTAAATTTCAGAAATTCGTAGCTTCGCGCCAAATTATCGTAGGCACTCGAAGTTTAAAAGAATTTACAAAAAAGGACTGAACTTTATTGCTCTGATAGTCGATTGGGTTCACAATTTCTTTGGTACACCGTACAAGCTGTGTAAGTTTGACATTCGTTTTGCGGTGCAGTCGCGGGGAGCGGAAAGGCTTAAACGTAACATTAACTCACACCACACGCCCTTAAACTAGACACTTTTCAACACGCAAAAGTTCATGCATTTTTGTTCAAAATTAGCTGAGTTATGACGGTTTGACATTTTGGTATTTCTGGTGCATTTTCAAGTGGTGCGTTTTTTTTCCTCGCCAGTATATAATATGCTGTATATTTTTTGGGAAAAGTAAAATATTTACGATTACCGATAAAAAATAAAATAAATAAAAAATTAAAGCAACAAATTAAATTCTTGTGTTAAAATGTGTTATGGTTTTAGTTCCTTCACCAGGGCAATTTCAAAAGTTGTTTTGTTTTAAATCAAAATATATTGAGTTTGGCTTTTTGTTTTAAATATATATATATATATTTTATTTTATTTCGTTTTTTACACCTGTTTGGTACTTCTTTCACTCGAATACGTGGACCGAAATTTGCTAGTTGAGCCTAGGGCCCAATTCAGTTAAAAATAGGCCCTGCCCTGCATGCTGACGTAGCGCGATATTAAAATGTTTTCGTTGATTTGTTTTCAAGAGTTTTAACAACGCCACCTAAATATGCTGGTGGTGTTGGTTATAATAATTTGTTGCTGATAGTTACATTTCTCGAGTCTGTTTACATTTTCAAATAAATTAAAAGAATTAAAAAATGGATTCCCATGAAAACGGTGAAAACTGTACGCCGCCATAAATTTTACAAAAAAATCATCAGGACATTTCGATAGGCAGGTATTAGGTATAGAAAAGGCGCCTCTATGATTCGTAAATTTTATTAGGATCTACAAACTTAAAAGTATAACATGTTTAAACCTAAGCAAAGAAGAAGGTAAACGGCATATTAAAGTAATGAGTGATTATAAGCATAAAAGAAAATATTTGTAGTCTGTCCTAGGCAGCTCCGACTGACGGCTATACGCTTATAGTACAGTAAAAATAGGCGTTTTTATCGAGTTGGTTGAAAAATTCTCACATAAATGCTAATATGTGAAAAAGGTGCATTTTGGCAATAGAAAACAAGAACCGATAAGGTTATAAAAAATTTTAGGGTTTTTTGTTCATTAACTTGAAAAGTAAGCCCCAAATCGAAATATAACTAATGTTTGTAAAGCACAAAAGATACATGCGATTTCATCTTTGATTCATCCAAAAAGGTTATAGAGTTATAGCATTTTGAAATTTGCGAAGAAATCACGAATTTTAGACAAAAAGTTTTTCAATTTTTCTCATTTTTAGGGGATAAAATGCATTTGTGTGCATTTGTAAAAAAATCTATAGAGGAAAAAAAGACACATCGATTTCGGTCTTGGCGAACTTAGTTTTCATCAAATTTGATCGGTTAAAGCTTTTTGAAAATGTTCAAAATGGCTAAAAATTACTAAAATGATAATTATTGCATAAAAAACTGTTTTGTATGAAAAAAATATTATTTGTTCAATTAACTTGTAATTTTAGTAAACATAATAGCTAAAAAAATAAGTAAGGGGGCGGGATTAAAGAGGTAACCCCCATACGGGGGTCTAGATAGTTTTCCTATAAAAGTTTAAAGAAATTTATTTTTTATAAAAAAAGTGTTATAAGGGTTCCTCCTTTTTTCTAAGGGAGCATGTCAAGAAATGTATTTTCTTAAAAATTTAATGTTTAATTGTAATTGACCTTATTGCCCTTTTTTGACTATCAAATATTTTAAAAATATTATAAACTGTATTCAAGGTTTAAAAATGCCCTCCCATAAATTCGGATTTTTTTCTGCTTCGTCGACCGTGGACTCTTTCTATGCACAATTCAAAAGTACAGTATGCCCTGATGAATATTATTATTGCAGACGATGTCCACGGCATTTACAAAAGAAAACTTTATATGTATCTAAATTAATAAATTGCATACAGCCAGCAGCGTGCAGCGCATACGAAACAGTAAAAACAGTCACGATACGATGTATGCGCTATCACACTCGTGAGTATTGCATACGACCGTGATAGCACATACGTCATATCGCGACTGCTTCCACTGTTACGAGACCTGCCCGAAGATAGAGAGAGGGCAGTCGTTAGAGGTGTCGGGAAGCACTAGGATTCGAGACTAGCTCGTGGGCAGACCGCCCTTAGAACTGGTCGTTGTCTACCGTTTATGCCGAGTTATGCCGATGTGTTTCGTTTACGTTTCACCGGAGTATTTCTCGACGATGACCCTAAAACGTTGCGGAGGGAGCTCTGCTAACAAGGGGGTCCGGTGTGTGTGGATTGAATCTTACCTAACGTAGGGTCTTTTATGGAGCTAAGTATCCCGCTGTCTGGCCTAAACGACTGGAGGAAATTCAAGTGAGGTTTATCTCAGTTAGGTAGTTCGCTCGCTAACCCATGAGAAACTGCATGCCACCAGGTTGAGTTTCGGAGGTGACAGTACGGGGGTCCGGCATATGCTGTCAGTTCCAGCGTCGGATTCCCAGAAATCGTCTAGAGACCTACACTTAAAGGGCGTTGATACGAAGATACATAGCCTCTCACGTTTAAGTCAACTTCACCTTAACGGGTACACACCGGGATACTACTTTGATGGGCCCTTAAAGTAGCTTCGAAACGAAGCTCTGTCGAGGGAGCACCGGGCCTATAACTGGGAGATCGGGGTGGCGAACCCATTTAAAAACCAAGTCCCGCCACATTTGAGGTTAGATTCGATCGGGCAGTGGCCCCAACTAAGGCTTGGTGAAAGAACCTATGGTTCTGATGTACCTAACCTAGGTTAGGGAATAGTCCTAATGCTGGACGAGGTACTTAGCCCCGTATGAAAGAGGACGGGAGGGTGTCGGCGGGTGAGCACGTGTTAAGTCAATCGCTCCGGTACTAACCTGGTTAGCTAGTAGAGGGTGGATAGGCAACCTCGCTTCGACCAGTGAGTTGCACAGCAATTGGGAGCAATTGCTGTGCAATTGCGCTCTGATTGAGCGTATCTCAATTACTTCCTCCTATAGAAGGAACGTGGGGGTATGTTAACACGGGAACCCCACGTAAAACATTAATGTAAATCATGCTTCCACTGTTTCGTATGCGCCGCACGCTTCTGGCTTACACCTCTATACTACTTTTTTCTCCAGCCAGATTAAAACATGATACTTTTAATGACATTTTAATAAAATGTAGTTGACGTTTTTGTAACAAGGCAAAGTCCGTTGCTAAGGCAACTAGTATTCTTGCAATTTTTGCAGTTGCTTTGCTACGCCCCGCCTCGCAAATGCAAATACAATTGCTCGTCAAACAAAGTGCCACTAATAACAAAATATTGACACAAAATTATACAAAAATGTATATAGCATACATTTTTTTAAACTTAATTTTTGTAATAATAAATTATTGTAAGGACTGTGGTTTATCACAACACTATAATTTAACGGTGTCTATTTCATGCAGAGAAAAAGGCAACATCGTTACCGAAATACGTATTGGTAATTAGTTAAATACAATGTGTGGTTAGGAGACACCGTTGAATTATAGTGTTCATTTTTGTAGCAAAACCATCTAGACGTACGGAGGGGGTGAGGTTAACTAGCGTTAATGTTCGCCCTTACTTATTTTTTTAACTATTTTACTTATTAAAATTACAAATTGGTCAACTCAATTAAAGAAATAGTACTTTTTCATACAAAACCATTTTTATGCAATTTATTATCCCTTTAGTCGTATTTTAGGTATTTTGGTCATTTTAAAATTTTTTAACTCGGTCAAATTAGATGAAAGATTCGCCAGGAACAAAATCGATGTGTTTTTTCCTCCTCTACAAATTCTTTACATTTGTATAGGGAGTCTAAAATGCGGTTTACTCCTAAAATTAAGAAAAACAGAACCCCCCCCCCCCCCGTTTTCGACTAGAATTCGCAAATACAAAAGTGCTATAACTAGGTTAATTTTTGACTGCCTTGGATGAAATAAAAAATATCTCATGTATTTTCTTTGTTCTACAAATTTGTGCTGTTGTTATATTTTGATTTAGGACTTAGTTTTCGAGATAATGAGCAAAAAACCTCAAAGTTGCCCTTTAGACCTCCGAAAAAGGGGAGAAAAGTCTTATATTGTACTATATTACTAAGCTGAAGACTGAAGAGCGCCGTTATTTATTTGGAAATTTGAAGTAATCGAGACCGCGTGTAGAGTGCGGTGGGTAGTGGGTTGCGCTAACGCAAGGTTTCCATGTGGCGACGGTGTCGCAAATTGAAAAATAAAATAGGTTTTGGTTACATTTATTATTGGTTTTTGTTGGTATACATCTTTGATATGTATTTAATTTTTTTGCCAAAAAAGGTGCCGTTTCTCTGATTTCATTGTAGCGGGGCCGGGGGACCCTGCAAACCCCCCTTTGGACACGCTCCTGAAAAACATATAAATTTATTACCGGAAAAATTAAAAAACAATACGAAGTGGTGTACAAGGCCTTTATGAATTGGAGAGCCTCAAAAAGGTCAATTCATTCTCTGAGAACGTTCTGTTAGCTTATTTTGGAGAATTATCAGAGATGTACAAATCTTCATCATTATGGGCGCTTTATTATATGTTGCGCAGCATACTAAACATAAATAACAACATCAGTATAGAAAATTATTCTAAACTTTACAAGGAGTTTCACCAAATAAAGCTTGAAACAATAAATAATTAATTGTCTTGACGGCAAAGTGCAATTTCCTTAGATTTTTTTTAAATTACGCCAAATTGTAAAACACTATTTATAGTCATTTGTTTCAAGTTCAATGGCTGTATAGTTTTACTATAGCGCTATTACTTGCAGAAGTGGAAACTCTAATGTAGAGCATACACGGTCTTCCGCGACCACGTCGCCGACGACGTCGTCGGGGAATGGTCCAGATAATGAGGCAATGTTTACATTTACTGTAATTTATTGCATAAACAAGTTGAGCTCGGACTAGTTTGTTTAATAAAATTATAAGTATCGTATTTCTTTAAAACGTGTGTATTAAAAGGAAAGAAATATTTATTGAGTTCATAATAAAAGCTCGACTAAAGTCTCTTTCTTTAATTAAAAGTATTTAGTATTACGCAGCCAATAATGTCTTTCACTGTGATAAAAATGTTTTAACGAAATACGATACTATATCGAACTCCAACTTGTTTATGCAATAAATTAAACATTGCATCATTATTCCGACCAAGTCCCCGACGTCGTCAACGACGTCCTCGGCGACGTGGTCGCGGAAGACCGTGAGTGGTGCCCTTTAGAAGTAATTTCTTGAATGCTTAGATGAATGCACTGATTGTGGAGTGCTTTTTCACCCTGATGTGTCTTACGAGTAGTTATGTTTATGAATTTATTTTACATTGCTGAGCTCAATATTATGCTCTGGGTTATGTTTTGAAGGATTTGGGGGAGGGGGGTTCAAGAATCATATTCTCGACTAACCGCAGCAGAAGTAAAAGCTTGCAATTATTTTGAAAACATTTGTGTTACTACTTATTTTTCTTAACAATGTATTAATTATCCTTCCGTTAAGCTTGATGATTTCCACTTTTCAGGTTTTTAAAATTATTTACAAGTCTAGACCTCCCTGATTTTCAAGATTGAAAGTCGAAGATTATCTATGAAAGTAAAGTATGTAGTTATGGTTTAGGTAACTTGAGAAATTTAGCATTAACTTTAGGCACTTTTATTAGGCATCTATTTTATTAATTTTAGATGGAAATTTGGTACGTCTACCTCTGCGATAAGTAAAGAAAAGAGAGATTGTGTGGTGTGTGAACCGGCAAGCTGAACGTAGTTCTCTTCATAGCAAGAGCATTCCAAGATATCGAGATACAAAGAGGCCTGACAGTTCCGAAGTCAATAGTTACCAATACGCCGCCGTTTGTGGTGTGCATCATTTTTGTAACTGTTTGAATAAAAGAGTGCACCTTCTGTAGGTCAGGATGTACCCTAACCTAGGCACGTTACTTCAATTAGTCCTATAAATCTAACTCTCAGCCTTTCCGTCTGTTCATCATACAGCATATTATACTCGGTTAGTAGAACTATAATCTATATACAAGTGACATAAATTAACAAGAATGGTTTTACCCTGGCATTTCATTCACAATAACATAATTAATCACTTACAAAAGTGTGAGAAAAATTTACGAGCAGTGTTTTGAATGTAACTGTCTATCGTCTAGGCGATCTAGAAAAACACCCAGATATTTTACAGTCTGAATCCCAGAGGTTCCATTCAAAACGTTTTCCGTTAATAATTATGCTTTTAGTATTATTGGGTCTACGAAGAGTGAATATTTTGCTTTCACACTTATTGGCATTTAGTTGAATATTCCATTTTGTAAAATATTGTACCATGTCATTACCGAAAAATATATAGCTAACACTGGTTAGCTGTAGTTTTTTCGCAGCAATATTTATGTCAGTATGTTGCGTTAGTAGTTTTGCCGAAGTAGGTGTTGGTATACCATAAGTACTAAATATATTAAACAGAATTCACCTAGAGCCAATGACGGATTCAATCAATCATATAAAACATAATTGGTCTAAGCACAGTAGATAGGCTATGAGAGTTCGGGGACAAAATCCAATGTATTTTTAAATGAAGGTGTAAAAACACCGAAAACATAACACTCAAGTTGGCGGCGTCTCGCGACAGCACACTCGCGTATACACCTCAACGCATGATACAGCGGCAGTTATGCCATTTTTGTAATAAATATTCTCATGTAGAATATCCATTAATTAGATTTAAAATAAAAATCATTTATTTCGTTTCGTGTTTTAAATAGATGTAGCTTTTCGTTTGTGATTATGTATTTGATAAAAGTAAATCATTTTACATAAAACAAATTTGATGTAACATTACAAAGCATGCATTGACACTGTGATTTATTGATTTCGTTTTATTACGATTATTTGTACTTATTATTTTTATTTAACAATAAATTACAAATCTTTGCTTGTTTTGTAATGCACCACTTCCAGAAAATGAAACTGTTATTAAAGAGGGTGGCTCTAACTCGAACAGGATGGAATTTGTATTGTTTATTATTAGTATTTAGTATTCAAAGTAAAAAGGTAAGTCAAGGTTACGTTATAGTAAAGAAACTCGTCCTTAAAATGCAATAATAATCGTAAAGTATTAATTGAATGTAAACATGTCATTTCGTTCTGTCATTACACAAACTAAAATCACAAATAAAATGAAATGTGTACCGTCCATGCGTATAATTACCCCAGTATTATTTTTAAATCTACTCTTTTGTTTGTTAAACAAGTTGTATGATCTTATATGTGAGGTAGGTCGTGATACGTTCCGAGTAGTTCCCAAAAGATTGCTGTTTTAGCAAATTTTTCCGATGTGCGCAAAATCAAAAGTAGTATACGGATTTTTTGTTTCTATTGACGAGTACACAATATAAAAAGTACACAGAAAAAATAAAGTACGAAAGTTCAGTGAAACACCCTGTATAACAAAGAAGAGCAACCAAAGGAAACAAAATCTTTACAAAACTAAAATTCTAGTGGCTATGATTCAGTACCAATTACGGCTATTAAACAAAATCTGAATTTACTTGTTGAGCCTTTAGTGCATTTAATTAATCACTCGTTTGAAACGGGACCATTTCCTAACGTGTACAAAATGGTGGTGGTCAAATCTTTATATAAAAAAGGAAAGAAAAATTCTATGACAATTACAAACCAGTGTCTTTCTTGCCTTTCACATCAAAATTAATTAAAAAATGTATGTACAACAGACTAAACAGAGTTTCTTAAAACTAATAGTGTACGTCAGTATGGATTTCATGAAACCGAATATCAACTTCATCGAGCACATCATTTAGCGATTTATGAATTTTGATACAAAATGGATATTGTAATGACTTCGCAATAATTCGAAAGCTATAAAAAAATGAAAAAGATATTTAGACATTCATTGAATTATTTTTCAACAATATTACGAAATAATCTTTACACGCAAGAGGGCATAAAGTAACTGACATATTTGAATTTTCAAATTTGACTAAAATAGCATTTTCCAGTAGAATAAGCAGTTTGGGAGGATACAATATTAATTCTAAGATTATTTTCACCTACCACACGAGGATATTTAGAATAAAAGAAGAACAAGATTAAAAATTTATATTTTGTTAATGGACCTCTTTAAGACCCCCGTTGTTTAAGACCCCTACAAAAAAATCCACCTCTAAATATTTTATTAGTTTTTTTCTATTGTTTATTCGACTTCCGGGAAAATATAAAACTGATAATGACTTCGTGGTTCCATCTACGAAGTGCGTCCTAAATCACCTCAAAATCCTGATGATTTCGGTATAAGAACCGTTGCTGTGGGTCCCTTAGGAATCCTTCGTGTATTTGTACTTTTTCGATCCGTTGTAAATGAATAGGTCTTAATCCGCTTATCCACTAGCGTTTCTAAAACTGCTTTTATTGAAATGGCAAAAAATTGAAACTCCAGCATCTTTAGTTCATCATTCCACGTATTTTTTTGTTTCCGCTTTTTTCCTTACCCTTACTCTGGATTATAAAACGTACGCAATAATCTATTTCAATTTAGTTTTTTACCATTTAGCTACTATACCAAATAGTAACATAAATTCGTCACATCCGAAGGAGCAAACTTATTGCATTAGAAAAAAGACAAAATGATGAGTAGTATACGCAAAAGATAAACAGCAATAAGTAAGGAGGTATTTTATTTTATTGAACTTTGGTTTTTAGAAAATTAACACAAATCATATTCAAATGTATACTATTTACATATTTAAAACACAAGGCTTATATTTGTTTCAGTTCTTTTAAAAGGTCTACTGGGCCGATTTGCGCGATTCTTTTTTATATTGAAGCTTTAATTGGTAGATTAGTCAATACTACTTACTTCATTTCTGTATTTCTTTACGTTTTACATTTTTAAATAAATATATCTAATAAAACATTTATTTCGATACGCACGAGAATGACCATTAACCATCCACTTGCAGCGGCCTCTCAATTTCCATCATTGGTAACTTTTGGAACTATTCGTGTTTATAAAGGTTTGCTGCAATCACCGCTCGCGTTTAACGTTTGATTTATTATTAGGTTGCGTAGACAAACCCGTATTAATTGAAAATCATGGAATGCAAAGACATTGTATAAATATTAGGTGATAGCAATTGCTTATTCCGAGCTATTTCAGATTGGATAAAACAAATCATCGTAAGATACGCTTGCAAATTGTTGCAAAAGTTGTAAATAACTGGGGTGATTATTATAAAGATTTCATTATTGGCGATCAAATGTGTCCTGTTCCCATTAACACTGCTTTCGATTACGAAAAGCTTATGTCCTTCGATAGTAAATACACCAGCCATATTGAACTTTATTGTATAGGTCAATTATTATTTACTAATCTATACATTTAAAACACGACTCATTTTTGTTCCACTTTTTCTACGAGTTTTACAAGACCGATTTGCTTTATTCTTTTTTATTAAAGTTTTAAAGTTAGTATTAAGTTTCAAAGTAGTAGTAATCTTTATATTTTTAAAACAGTTATTTTTTTAGTCTGTGAAGTTTTAGTATTGTGATTTTTTAATTATTTATATTTTGAAACATTATTTGTTATCGATGCATTTCAATATGCCCAAGGACGACTGCTTCGTCACGTCTTGAAACTAAACATCCTCCTATACTTACCTGCTCACTATGCCACCAACAGATCTCAGTCGAGTTTCATAGTATTTGCTGTGGAGCATTTTCATAAAATTCAATATCTCTTTCTGTCTCTGTCAGTGTGTCGTTCTTTCGAAATCTTTAAATTTTGCAATTTAGGGTATTCAATGAAAAAGAGAATAGGAATGTCTAAGAACTAATGTTTTATCTCTTAAGGAACACGGACAAAATGACCGATAAAGTTTCGAAAGTTGGTATATTAAGCATATATGATATATGAATTGAATGTAAAATCTTATGGTAAGAATGGGTAGGTAAGTCGGGGGAGGAGTCAGAGAGGGAGATAAAACGGGGGTGGGGGTAAGCCGGAAGAGGGAAGTTAAGTCTGAGGAAGAGATAAGTTGGAGGGGTAAGTCAGAAAAAGCAGTAAGACGAGGTATAACTAAAGGCGGAGGGTAGAATAAGTCGGTATTGGGGGGGGGGGGTAAGTCGGGGGGTGTTAAATAACGCGTTCATAAGTTCGTCTTTGAATGTTAAGCTTAGTATTTTCAACATTTTTTTTGTTCGATTGCGTTTATTAATAAACATGAATATTAAATAATCAGTCTTGGAAACCCGAAGGATTGTAACCACACAACGAACGCTGTGTATAAGAAAATCCTTCAATAAATTAGGCTTTTGACCGTCATATCTTGACAGGTTTTCTCTAGTTTCTAGTATCTAGTACAGTAGTTCTCGAAAGTTTAAACTAAGGAACCCCTCAGAAATTTAAAAAAGTTTGCGGATACTTTAACATTATACGATGGTTGTTTGATAAGTGACTGAAATTCCACCTTTAATGCATTTACTTAATACATTACGAGGGTGGTCCCAGAAGTACCCGACCCTACAAAGAAAACACAAAAATTTTGGAAAAAGATTTATTTATTTTTCAACGTAATCTCCTTTCAGCTCTATACACTTTTCCCAGCGGTGTTCAAAAAGTTCGATACCCTTTTTATAATAAGAACTGTCTTGCTCCTCAAAATAGCCATTAACTGCTGACACCACTTCTTCATCGTTGGAAAATCTTTGACCACTGAGCAATTTTTTCAAGTTTGGGAACAGTAAATAATCCGAGGGGGCTAAATCTGGCGAATATGGTGCATGAGGTAGCAATTCAAACTTTAATTGATTAATTTTGGCCATTGCAATAATGGATTTGTGAGCTGGCGCGTTGTCGTGGGGTTTTAGACAAAAGTGAGCTGTTAAAAACTCGCTTACAAAGTTTAACAGCATTATCTGCAGCTTCATTCGGGATGATAAGGTGCTGACAATATATGAGTAAAACCATCTACTTGACTAAAAATCTTAAATTTGTCCGATGTCCAAGACATATTGTTGTCAGTAACTAATACAGTAGGTCGTACCTACTGAAAATGTGACGTAATTGTTGTATAACATAATTTGAAGATATATTTGATGTTTCTACAACTTCAATAAATTTAGAATACGGGTCGATTATTACCATGTACATTTTATTAGTAATAGGGCCAAAAAAATCAGCATGGATCTTTTACCATGGTTTATTGGGAAAAGCCTATGGATGCAATGAAACTTTGGCAGGGTTGGATCTAAGTTGAAGGCATTGCTCGCAATTACGAACTTCATCTTCAATGAACTGATTCAGATTTGGCTACCAAAAGTATGATCTTGCTAAATTTTTCATTTTCACCATGTAAGCTTTTAATTAAACTGTTTTTTAAACATTCCGGAATTACAACTCTGCGACCCCAAAGAACAATTCCATTTTCAATTGATAATTCATTACGCTTTAAAAAAAATGATTTTCAATTATCATTTACTTGACTTCACTTATATTTCACTTAATATCGTGTCGGTTTTTGTTTTTACTGAAATTTATTGGAACATTAACTTCTTGAATTAATTTAATGTAATTATAACCTTCATCATTGTCACATACAAAATTTGAGTTCCAAGGTAGACGAGAAGGTCCGTCTGCATCTGCATGATATTTAGATTTATTGTTAATAATACAGTGGCGTGCGGTGAGAATTTAGGGTAGGGAAGCAACCTCGATTTTAATTTTAATATACTTATGTACAGGTGCGGATTCACGGGGGGATAGGGGAAATCCCCTCCCTCCAATTTAGAAATAAGTATACACAGAATAGAAACAAATAATGTTTGTTTAGTTATTATTTATTAAAACAATTATTTTTCCAACAATTTCCCCCACAAAGTAATTCTCTGGATCCGCCCATGGTAGGTACAACAAAAAACGGTGCGATAATTATTTAAATTATTAAGCCTAAAGTTTTTCAAAGAAGACCTTTTACACTTTATACTTATGGAATTTGTTGACTATTATTATTTATTTTACAAAAGTACTAATATTTATTTATAATGCAACTCGATTTTCCGGTCTTTTTTAGCAAAATACCGATGGAAGTTTTAATCTTTGTTGTTAAATTTGAAAGTTCTGGTTTTGATCTGCCGTTCTCAATAATTTGTAATTTCTCTCCAAAACTGTGTGTAGAATATTCTTTATTAATAATTTACAAACTGAACAAAAAAATCGTCCCGATTCAGATGTATCGGAAGTACTCGAACCTTCCACCATACAGAGTAAACTAAATAGAATTATTTGTCTTTAAAAAAAATTCAACTTATATAAATTACAATAATAAAATGTGACAAAATACAGTCTCATTTGCAGATTTACATTACTTGAGCAACATTAAATTTAACAAACACTAAATCGAACAACTAACTGAATTATAATAAACATGTGGGCACGAAGCACACTAAAAATAACGACCAAACAATGTTAACCGCATCGTCTGCATCACCCGCTAATCAATGATCAAGGCTGGGAGAAGAGCAGTATAAGCAACGAAATCAGTGCTTATATGCAGTGTATGTAACACATTTGAATCGGTATTACCTTTCCGTGCAAGTTTAGTGAGCCTAATTTAAAATAGTACT
The DNA here is from genome assembly GCA_929113105.1 of Agrypnus murinus. Taxonomy (NCBI): domain Eukaryota; kingdom Metazoa; phylum Arthropoda; class Insecta; order Coleoptera; family Elateridae; genus Agrypnus; species Agrypnus murinus. Next base: position 47,346,661 of record OV816023.1, read on the forward strand.
CTAAATAATTATACTTTTTGCTGTACGGAATTGATATTGAGCTTTAAATTGATTAAATATTAAAAATTTAATTAAACTATAACCACAATTTTATAAAGATATTTTTGTTAGTATAGTAGTATATTAAAGATCTCAGAATTGGGTCCGAAGCTTCGTCTCCCTATCCCATGATCGCTAATTTTCAGTCTATATGCAGCTGCTAGTGCTTCTGATTCCACTACTAGGTGAAGTGGAGGTAGACTTAGCATTGTTTCCATTGAAGCCGTGGGCGTAGATGACATTGCCCCAGTAATACCTACACAGGCAAGTCTTTGTAGTTTATTTAATTTATTTATTACCACTCTGTTTCTGGTTTTGTGCCACCAGATAATAGAGGCATAAGTGATTGTTGGTACAACCACTCTTGTGTATACCCACAAGGTCATGCTTGGTTTCAAGCCCCAAGTTTTGCCTATTGTTCTCTTGCAAGCCCATAGGGCCCTTGTGGCTTTATTAAGTATCTTCTCCAGATGGGGATTAAAGGTTAGTTTGGTGTCTAAAATGACGCCCAAATATTTTGCCTCTTTCCCCATAGGTAACTGTTGGTCCCCTATTCGTACCTCCTTCAAATCTTGAAGGTTTCTTTTACGTGTGAATGGTATGACCGAAGTCTTAACCGGATTAACCGAGAGTCCTTCTTTCAAACACCATCTCTCCACGGTTTTCAGGGCCTGCTGCATCAAATTTGATATTACTCCCCCGAATTTCCCGTTTATGAGTATGGTTATATCATCTGCATATCCTTGCGCATATATTCCTTTCGCATTTAGTTCAGCGAGAAGGTCATCAATTACCAGGCTCCAAAGAAGAGGAGAGAGAACTCCTCCTTGAGGACATCCTTTTGTTACGATAGCCTCCTTGGTATAATTTCCAAGGGCTACTATGATTTTCCTGTTTTTTAGTGTCGCAGTAACCCAGCCTGTTATAGATTGGTCTACGCCACGCTCAACCATTGCTCTGGCAATTGAGTCAAAGGAGGTATTATCAAAGGCACCCTCTACATCCAAGAATACTCCTAGGGCAATCTCCTGGTTTTCAATTGCCCGTTGTATTCTTGTAGTTAGTTCATGTAAAGCTAGTTCACAGGATTTACCCGATTGATAAGCAAATTGGTTTCGATGTAGAGGTGATTCCCTCAGAATTTCGTCCCTGATATGTCTATCAATCAGTTTCTCCAAGGTTTTGAGGAGAAATGACATTAGGCTGATGGGTCTGAAGGCCTTTGCCTGGGCATAAGAATTACGCCCTGGTTTAGGTATGAAACAGACCCTAATCTGTTTCCAGCCACTTGGTATGTACCCAAGAGCCAGACTTGCCCTATATAGGGCACATAGTGGTGAAGCAAGTTCCTCCAAACCATGCTGTAGTAATGCAGGAAAGATGCCATCTATTCCTGGAGACTTAAATGGTCTAAACGTATTGATTGCCCATTTAAGTCTTGTTATGTTGATTGGCCTTTCGGCCACTCCCCAATCTTCTCTTCTTGCCCGAGTGATTGGTATTCCTGACATATCATTGTCAGGATTTGTTCCAGTATCAGTAACACTGCCTGGGAAGTGAGTCTCTAGCAAGAGCTTAAGAGTTTCCTCCCCAGTATCCGTGTACTCTCCATTAGGCTTCTGTAATGAGCCCAATTTCCCTTGGTTTACTTTCAATAGGGCTTTTTGCAGTTTTGCACAAGTGGGTGTACATTCAATTTCCCCACAGTACTTCCTCCATGAAGCCTCTTTTGCCTTCCGGACCGCATATCCGTAGTTCAGGTTAGTGGTTTTGTACTCTGCCCCGTTCTTTTTGCTTTGTTAAACAGTTTACGCACTGTTGCCCTAAGCTTAGAGAGTTCATGGTTCCACCAAGGGTTCCCATTTTTCTCTCTTTTTACTCTTAGCGGGCAGCTGTTTTCATATGCTATTGTGATAGCTGATGTGACATAGTTGTTCATCGCTTCGATAGCATCTGCTGTTTCAGGTTGCTGTAGACAACCTTCTAATCCTAGTGCTAGGTTCTACTTGAACATTCCCCAGTCACAAGATCTAGGATCTCTGTAAGTACTAGGTTCAGCCCTATTCGAGTATAGGTCGAACCTGATATATCTGTGATCTGAGAGTGACGGCTCGTTAACAACGTGCCAACTTTTAATCACCCTACAGATCTGTGGTGTACCTATTGTAATGTCTAAGACTTCCTTTCTTGAAGAAGTCACAAAGGTTGGTTCATTACCTTCGTTAGCAACATCTAGATTATTGCAAGCAATAAATTCTAAAAGTGACTCGCCTCTAGCGTTGTTTTCCGTGCTGCCCCATACCTCATGGTGTGCGTTGGCATCACATCCTACTAATAAGTGGACTTTATTGCTAGTGCAATTCCTGACCAGGGCTCTGAATTCCTCTGTTGGAGGTAGTCCTGGTTGATCATATGGAAGGTAGGCTGAGCCTACAATTAGGTCTCTTGCAATTCCTTCCATGGCTGTTTCAATCTTTGCCACTACTAGGTCTCTGGTGATGAGGCCCCATAGTGGTATTAAATGTAGGTTTTTTTTTGCAATGATGCAAGTGCTAGGATGCTCGTCAACCGGGCACAATAGTTCCCAGTCAGCAGGCAATCCAAGTCCTCGTATCCGTCCCCTGTAAATCCAAGGTTCTTGTATTAGTGTCAAATCAATATTATTATACCTAATATGATTTTGTAAAGCAGCAGAAGCTGCCTTACTATGATGTAAGTTTACCTGAAGGACTTTTATAGTGGTAGTCCTTGGTTTTTTGTCCATTATATATTTAAAGAGGTTCCACTAAGGGCCCCTCTGGTGCTTCTTCTGTCTCCATCTGAATGGGCTGGGTTTCTGAAGTCGATGGTAGAGGCGGTGGTGTCGGTATACGTCCCTCCTTCACACATATTTCAGATTTTGGTTGTTCACCATCCTCTCCCTTTTGCCCGAGCAGCTTAAAAGTGACTCTGGAAAAGTTTAAGAATGGTCGTCTGTCCAGCTCTGAGATTTTTGCCCAGGATTTTTCGTCCAAAAGTATAATAAGTTGTTGACCTTTTGGATCTGGTTTTTTGTCAACTACACGCCAGGTTCCTGTACGGAGCCCTGGGTTTTGGACCCGAAGTCTTTTAATAATTTTTTCCGGTTCCTCAATTGGACCCGGAATCCACGTCATTACCCTTACTGGTTTGGGAACGTCCTTAGCGTCGATGACACTAAGTTTCGCTCCCTCCCAGAGGGTACTGCTCTGTATGGCTTGTCTCAGCCAGTCCACAGTGGGTTGATCAAAGCAAGATACTTGGATCAGTCCCCCCTTGTATCTTAGTTCTGAGAACCTTGGTGCAGGTCCTCCTTCTTCAAGTTCGTCCATTTTTGTGATTAGAGCGACCCTAATAAGGTTCGCCTGATCTTCGCTTATTACCGTCTCAGGAAAGGTCTCGGTTAGGATGGCCAGCCTGATGTCGGTTAAAGCGCTTTTATAGGAGACAGAGATATCTACCTCCCTACTTTTTTTTGATGCCCTGATGTCTTTAGGAGTGCTGCCATCAGATCGGTTCCTCTTCTGAGCCCCTGTCTTTTGGCTAACATCCTCAGGTTTATTTGAAGCAGTAGTAACGTTAGGACCAGTGGCCCCTACCGCCCTTGCTTTTTTTAGTTTGCGCCTTGCAGCGCCAGATAGTGGTTTTTTTGTCTCACCTAAAGCAGGCTCCCTCCTCTCGGAGGTTCCCGCTTTTGGTGAGACAGGTGGATTCTGCTGAGAGTCTCCATCTTTCTTTTGTTCTTTTGTTTTTAAGTTTTTCTGTGTATCCATTTTTGGTCCCACGAGTATAAACATTTAAGGAGTGAAAAGACTGTCGCTAAGAACTGATTGCCTCTCAGCCATAACATCTCTTCGGCGCGCACGATACCACTGAGATTGGGGGGGGTTTTTATAGTGGCCCCATCCACACCGTCCGGGCGGTTAAGCCAAGACCCCCCCACACCAAACCTGTCCGCGAGACATGACCACAGTCAACAGGAAAATGGTGCAGGGTCTATCGGCTAAGCCCAACTAAGTTAGGCAATAACCGGCGCCGTTAACCCCAGTGCAGGCCCTTAGCCACGACACGACAGCTGGGCAAGGGGGTGGTCCGCGGGGAGGTTTTCACCTAGGCCATGTTGCGGGGGTTAGTCCGCTCAGGCGCCTCACTCGCTCACCTCTATATTGCGGTTTTTACGCCGCTCAAGTTACTAGTTCATCGCAGTGATAGGCTTAATAGCCGCCCTACCCGTTGCTGTTAACCAGACTAGCTGATCAAAAACCCCGGGCTTCCTCCTATCCGCCACCTGGAGACGCGCCCGGTGGGTACCACCCTTAGCACGAATGTGCTATGTTCAGATGTTCATTGAACGTGTCCGGGTATGGGAAAGCATTGCGTCCAGGGAAGCATTGCTTCCATGGACCGCACGCCACTGTAAATAATATCAAAATTAAACGTAGATAGAAGCAAAGCCTATGTTTGTAAACGGTTAGATATCATCTCTGAAACGCCTTTCTTTTTGTTAAATACTTGAATTAAAGCAGATCGGTAACTAACGTAAAATGTTTCATAAACAAATAATTACTAAATTTGTTAATGCAATAAACTACTACCAATGCCTCTTTTTGAATTTGACTATAGTTTAACTCAGATTTAGTTAAAATCCTACTGGTAAATGCTAATGGTTTTACACTAACATCTGGATAAATGTGAGAAAAAACTCCAACCAAACCATACCCAAGCAGCATTTTTACTCATCGCTACGTACCAGCAACTTCCCGTGGAACTATTAAGTTTTTGCCAATAGTCACAAGCACGTAATTGCTACAGTTTCGTTACGTGCCAGGAACCAAAGTGGAAAACAATTTTTGGGTAGCAGATACATTGCGGCGTAGTAATTGCTACTTTCGTGGAATTTCTTTCCTCTTTGACACATCGTGTTTCGTCCACATAATTATTCTTTTTGATCATTGATTGTTGTGTCAGATCACATCAACTATGGTTGTACACTTGACCAAAACTTAAATTGAATAAGATGCCTTTAAGGTTTCATCTTGCAGTTCGCAAAAATAAAGTGATCTGGTTTCCAAAGTTTTGTTTTGTTGTTGATAAAAAGAACTCTGCAAAAAGTGTCAATAAAAATTTATATCTAAAACCTAATGTTACATAATATTAGACAAATGCATAAATTGTTATTAATATTGTATTATTAAACACCATTATTAAACACTAATTGGAATGTCATTTAATTTTAATGGAGTCTTCTAAATATACAGCTAACATTTCTGGGCTTCATTAGAACCACAGCTGGCGAGGTATCCTTTTCCCTGCAACAAGAAGATAATTCAAAATATCAAGTAGAATAAGAATTATTATAACAAGCTTACCTTATATCTACTTCCACTTGAGAAGTTCTCAAGTTTCACAGACACGTTTGCTTGATGCTCTCCATATATCTCCAGCGAGCCATCATTTTCCTGAATGTTCTGGACTACACTGCAAACCTACTGCAAGTTGACTGGACTCACTGGCAAGAAAGAAACAAGATTCTAACGCAAGGTACTATCTTAAAGGCTGTCAATATACTTAATAATATTCAACCAAACTCCAACTTATAACAAAATTCATAATTCCCAAACTAAACTATACAGCTCCATTTATCTCTCCACTGTTGAGAAATGGGTGTTTTTTACCCAGTCCCGCACACATCGTGTCGCGTGGTTACTCTCTCTTACTCTTGCAACTTAGCAAATATTCTATCATTTTCTATACTAATGCTGCGATCGTGTCAGAAAATGGATTACTATTTTATTTGTAATACGTACTTAATAATACAAAGAGCGATAAATTGTTTGATTATTTTGTCATTTTAGTAAACCAAAATTATAAACCATTGCAACTTTTCTGTTGAATGTGATGATGATAGATCGAAAAATAACAACGCGCCTTCTTTAAATATATTTTTTAATAAAAAAATGTACTGATAAGTATTTAAGATACATTTGATAGAAATCATCATTATATTATTTCTGTTACGTTATTCTCGTTATCTCCACATATTCTGACTGCTCCATTCTTCGGTTTTAAAACAGTTACAATATGAGTTCCCCAATCGCTAGCATTTACTGGTTCTAAAACTGCATCATTAACCATGTTCTTAATTTCAGTTTCCACTTTCTCCTTAATTGCTAAAGGAACTAACCGTGGTTTAAAATAAATAGGATAACCTTCACGTAAATGTAATGTGACGTTACTATGGTAACATCCAAAGCAACTAAGGTAATGGTTTCTTTATTTATTTTCAAATGAGGTAAACTTATTTAATAATGAATAACCAATAATAGAAACACAACTGCCGGTATCAAGTTGCCCGTTTACTTTGATATCGTTTATTAATTCCTCAACATAATACGGAGGTAGAAAATTTTAAAAAATTTCAATGTTAAATAAATTAAATATAGAATTGTTACCTTCACTTTGCAAGTTGCTATTTACTTACTACTGCATCTTCTATTTTGTTTACATCTAAATCTTCAACTACATTTACTCCATAATTGTTTCTACAATTTAGGTATCTCTTAATATGCCCCATTTTATGCCAAAAACTGCATTTGTAATTTTTATACCTGGAATAAACGTTAAAATTATTATTATTAAATTGTGAATTAAATGCAGACATTTTGTTGTTATTGTATCTTGCCGAAGTTGGACGTGAATTAATACGTGATGTCTGCGCCGGAGTTTCCCAACCATGCGTTTGTGATCCAGATTGGTTTTGACCCAATGACGTTTGTTTACGTTGTGACGCAGAACATCGAAAATTTGGTTCTGCTGCTGCCCTTTGTAGAAAATTTGCTTGGTTTTGATAAGAACCAAACGCCATATTATCTTTAACTTGAATTTCCGTTTTTAATGCCACTTCACATACTTTTTGAAATTCAGATATTCAATAGGTTCCACAATTAAACGTCTTTTAGTAATTTCATCACGGACACCGAAAATTGCTTGATCCCGTAAAGCATCGTCTAAATTTGGCCGAACTCATACAAAGCAGCTGCTTCTTTAAATAGGGCAATAAAATCTGCTACCGTCTGCCCTGGTTGTTGAAACAAACCCCGAAACCTTGCTCTTTCTACCAGCACAGGAGGCTTAGGATTTAAATGATTTTTTCATGATTTTTACTAGCTGAGTATATGTTCGTGAAGTTATTTTCTCGGGTTGACATAAATCACGAAGTAACTTGAAATTATGCCTTCCGATACAGCTTAACAATACATCAGCTTTCTTATCCGGACTAGTATCATTGGCTTTAAAGGCACATTGTATTCTTTCGACGTAGCAGTCCCAAGACTCGTAACGTCGTAACTGCTATCGAACTCGCCAATTTGATTGAATAGGGAAGCCATATTTATAATTTTGCAATGGAATGGCAATTGATCGAATAAATACTCTTAAAACATTCAATTTTGAATCCTCGTCGCCAATGTAAGGTCTGGTAGATTTTAATAAATAGGAAGCTCGACTATAATGTCACAAACGGAATTATTCGCAATTAAATAATGCATACAAAATTCAACTCATATTCCGTTCGTACAATATTACGCCAAGGTTATGTGCATGGCTGCCTACGCCATTCCAACAACTGCAGCAACGACCCACGTTATTCAGCCATCTGCGCGACCAGCTGCAGCCACACTACCCACACTGGCCATTTATATTAATCTCAACTGCAAGGTTGTTCTTGTCTATGCTGAATAACCCACGTTCGTTCACGTGCAGTCAAGTAGCCTACGACCTACAGCCAGCTGGGCGCTCTTTGGAAGAACCTCCAGTCAGCCCACTGGCGACCTACCTACGGCAACTACAGCTCCGTGCCTGACACGGCTAACTCGCCTCTGCAAGAAACACCTACCATACCCGGAACACCAACCTACGGCTTCCCACTACTATGCTAATCTCTTCCGCGTTGAACAGTATAAAACCCGCTTGCTTTGGGCTTAGAATTCAGTCAGTGCTATGACTCGAAGAAGCCACATCCAGAAGCAAGCGGGTAAGCAACCTTTTTATTAATTGATAGTAGATGATCTAGATTCTGATACCCTGGGGTATTGAATACCTGATCCTCTACTGCTTTGTTCTGCTTAGTTATTAAGGGGTTGTACCCAGGCTCCCTTCGCTTAGCTGTAGTATTTAGGAACCCAGATTACCGGGTTTCGTAGCGCTTAGTTTGTAGACCTAGTGCTAGTACGGAGTGGTCCCGATCGCCCTTATGTTTATTGTTAGTTTTAGGAGGACTTATGCGTCCTCACATCTCTATTTGTAACCCCTATGTTTTGTAACTTGTTCAGTTTATGATTAATTGTGGTTTGCGTTTACTTTCTCTTTCTACCTCTGACTACGTCCTCCACTCACGAAAACCCCACGTGGCAATACTCACAACATTTACTACATGAATTAGTAAACTTAACAATTACTTTGTCAACTCTATAATGCAACTCAATGTATGAACTCCTCTCACTTATTCTAAAGGCACCTGCTCAATACATCACAGTTTCTTTAGATAATTATAATTCCATTAATCTCTGTTAGTGGAGTATTTGTTAGTTGTTAGTATGATTTGATTTAAGGATTCGTATCTGTAGTGTCATAAATTCGTCTCAGTCACTATTCCAAACTATAATTTAATTGCCAATTGTTAATTGCTTGCAAACTGCGTCAATTTAAATAACGTGAGCTTTTGAGAAACAAACTAATATGCATATCATGTTTGCTAGAGCTTTTGGAAATTGTGTAGAAGCAAGGCCGTTGTTTTTCAACGAGTAGATCGTGTTCTAAGGGAAAGTGGTACTTAAGTATTAAAAAGTAAAATTTTAATAATCGCCTCTGGTAATCATTATCACATCATAGGAAAATTCAAAATACCGGATGGTGTTGGTAGTCTGAGAAATCCTAAAACTGTAGAAGCGGAAGAACAGGTGTTAACACTTATTGATCAAGACCCTACTTTAATTTACTTTACGATAAAACTGCCTTGACCCTCCTCAGTGCACGCAAAAGTAAAGTTTGATTAACACATGAAACTTACCTTTTTCCATGTTTTGCAAAAATACGAGAGGTTGTCTGCTTTCAATAGTTGTCAAAAATGAACTAAAATGACAGAACTGTTTGAAAATTTTAATGTTGACTAGTGACAGATGGTATTGACAAATGTCATCTGGGATTTGCAATTGTGGCGCCCTCTGTTGCATTCTTATCAGACTTCTCACTCCGCCATCGTATTTTTAACAATTCCTTTCTTGCTTTGTAGCTCTCAGTCCTATTCCGTTATTGGCAGTTTAGACTATTAATCATGTTTGTTTAGTTTGATCCTTTTATTGCAAGAATTTATGTACAGAAAAAATACAAACAGCGTTTTCATCTGCTAATGGTATTTTCTAAATATTTTTTCTAAAAATTCGGAAATCAAAATAAGATATATTCGCATTCATGAAATAAATTTGTCGCGTTACTGAAAAATAACACCCTTCAGCAGTATGTAGCCAAAACACGTTTAATTACTCGTAATTAATTACTTTCCAAGCGCCATTTATTTCAGACAAGTTTCCTGAAAAATATGAATCGATCGTATTGCAATTACAATTCGCTGACTGCATATGCGATGCTGTACAGCTAACTATCTGACAAATATTCTGAATGTAGTAATGCGATTTGAAACAAGTTTGTCACAGCAGTGGTGAACCGTTACGAATGTATTGTTTTGGAGCACTGAAACTTTGTGATAACATTTGTGAGGTATTAATTTGCGTTTCTAGTTGAATACTAAATTCCCTGTTTGTACAAGTAAACTTAGTTTTCTTAGAATAAAGTAAGTATACGTTCAAAATAGATAAAGCAATTTGAATTTTACAACCTTGTTAGAGTACGAAACTAAATTTTCTAATTTGATTTATTCGTGTCGGGACAGAGATGTATTTTTGTTCTTTTATTAAATACAATATCCATGTATATTCTTGTTCGTCAATATTTTATAATGAAGTATCTTGTAGTCGCGTGCCAAGTTTAAAATTAAGTAAGAATAAACTCCCATGAGGTATAATATATAAGAAAGATTAAAAATAAAATCATAGCTGTGAAAATTTACATGGTAAACATTTTTATGTAAAACCGCAGCCTTGTGTTTATAGAACAAAGCAAATAGAAAGAGTTTTTTTATGCGACGAAGAATTGAAGGATTTCCCTTTATACTGGATATCTATTCACAAATACATATTTAGTTTTCCATCTTAGCCGTTTCACCATGTATAGCAATCTTAATACACTGGTGTATTAACGGCAACTAACATCAACAACAGGTGGTCTAACGGTAGATCTCCTGCCTCTCGATCAGATGGACATTGGTTCAACTCTCGGTTGCGATTGAACAACATTGAATGAAAACGTATGGGGCAGCGTAATATGCCTATTAGGATAGCAAGTATATTACGCAGCAACAATAATAATACTATTACCAAATTATAACATAACCTTGAACAAACTCTTTTACTCCTTTATGAAAAATGTAACCTAATATATAACATGCGTTTTTAAAGAAAGTCAAATATTTATTTGTAACACCACTGCCTTGCCCAACAACCTTTTCACTAAATTAAAAGATAACATTTCCGCTATCGACTTATCAAACCTCATTGTATTGTAAACGAACGTAAATCTACGTGCAGAGAATCCGAAATAAAATTCTGGTGCAAAATTACTTTCATTGACTTCCATACAATGATAGAGTCTACAGTAGGGTGGGTCGTTTTTCAACTTTTTTTTCTGATCGATTTCTAATACCCGGCAAAAGTTGCCCATATGTAAGGGTAACTCACGTATAAATAGTATTAATATTGTTCTGATCGGACATTATCTTCTGTCTGTTCTATGAGCCTTAATATTTTATATTCTCGCTAAAAACACTGAAGTTACAGCTTCCGCAACATGGGCCCAGGCAGCGTTATATCAAATTCAAGACCCTGTGTGACCATGGGTTTAGCGCAGAGGGTGGGGGATAGGGGAAAATGTACTTATATATTTGATTGTGTGCAGCTCCTCGCTCACTTGTGAAAGTAACCTGTCAAGTCACCCAGTGTCCACCACGTGAAGGTCTCTAGTCTGAGTCATCATTTCCATGGAAAATACTACAAAACTGCCCTTTGTTGCCAAAACTTGCAGGTGTAGCCTGCCTAGACAACAATATGCCACCCTTCCAATTATTATTAGTTACTAACCAGTATTAGTTACTGGTTGGAATGGTGGCATACTCCGAAAACTGGAAGAAAAGATAGAGCGTCCCCTTCAGTAAATTATTTGTCACCTACACTTCAACGAACTTCCATTCCGTGTTTTATTTGGGTTTGTTGTTGACTCTCGGCTTTCTGTTCGTCCAGATGCACTACAAAAGATACGAAGAGCTCGAGAGGAGGAGATAATCCTGATGTGTGCATTGCTGTGCCTCTAGTACTTAGACGAGTCTCAAACAATTAACTCATATATAAACTTTCCCTCCCAGATAGTACAGTACCAAAATGGTGCTTTACAAATACCCTTGCCACAGAGTGGCAGTAGAACGAATTGTGAAGCTTGTAACCCAGCTATCTTCAAAAGCGTGCATTAACGAAGCACGTGATCGTCAGAAAGGGTCAGTTTTGCAGTATTTGCCATGAAAATGATGACTCAGACTAGATAGTCAGCAAGTTTTACATATGGTTCGTTGGTTGGGTAGGGCTTGGGAGGAGCCCGAAGTGCAGCCAGTGCCACGTGGTGGGTTCTGGGTCACTTGGCAAGTTGCTATCACAAGTGAGCGAGGAGCGGCACACAATCAAAAAGTACATTTTTTCTTCTCCACCCTCTGCGCTAAACCCATGGTCACACAGGGCCTTGAATTTTCGAGTCCGCGTTAATGATTTTTCATTTAAAATAAATCCCTAAGCGTATTGGTAACGCCTCCTGGGCCCATCTTGCGGAAGCTGTAACTTTAGGGTTTTTACCGAAAATATAAAATATTGAGGCTCATAGAACAGACAGAAGATATTGTCCGATTAGAACAATATTTTATACGTGAGTTACCCTTATATGTGGGCAACTGTTGCTGGGTATTAGAAATCGATGAGAAAAAAAGTTGAAAAACGACCCACCCTAGCCTACAGTTCATATAACAATTACTAAATTCAGAGCTAAGTGTTGTATCCCATTGAACTATTATTAATTTTGCATTCCAAATGGTGTAAAGTCTACAACATAGATTCACAATTCTGAGTTTATACCATAAAGATGACAATTGCGCAAGGACCAAGAATTGGTTGGAAGCATTCCTTCTAAACGGTAGTTCATAATGGTTACTTATTACTTAATTCAAAAACTGATTTATTGCCATTACTAATTAAGTTTTTTGAAAGTAATGGATTACCATAGGTGCTTTCCAATGAACTGCTTTACTGACCAAGTGGTACCTAGGATCATCTGCTTCACTTATTTGTTGTGTATCTTGATCTGTATTACCCCCCCCTTGCCCTTCAAGCTCCAAGGTTTTGAAGTGTGTTTAATGATCTGGTAGAAAATAATATCAGCTGGTTGTGGATGTTAGAAAAATTATATTTCTCTGTAAGAAACCTTTAATGTATTTTCCCCTCATTTATTTACGTTCAAATTATTTATCATTGCATCAAGATATCATTGTAAGTAATGAAAAAGTTGTTTGTTTTGTTGCATCTACATGTTAGGTTTTTGTGATTTGTCAGAATTGTGATGTACAGTTGTTCCATTGGAAAATTATTATTTTCTGTTATGAACTGATTTTAAATGATCTGACCTGTAAACCTGGATCAGTAGATTAGTCCATTGGAAAGCACTTCATTATCCATTACTGCTAAAAAGTAATGCATTACCTTTTCCATTAATTTACATAATTTTCTTTCTGAACTACATAATTTATGAAAACCTTTTTTTACAATATTTTCCCTAATATCATAATTCAGCCAAGCAAGGTATTATTTAAAAAAATCTTTTGGAGTTTCCAAATAAACAAAGTTTTAAATATATTCATGGTAATGGTAAAAGAGGATTTGAATTAAGTAAGTTAAATATATTATAACTAGGGAAACCTCGTCAAGACATGACGGTCAAAAGCATTGAAGGATTTCCCTATATACAACCTTCGATGTGTGATTACAATCCTTCGGATTTTCGTGAGTGATTATTTACATAAACGCAACCAAACATAACCAGTTGAAAATTTTTAAGCCTAGCAATACTCTCTCCCAGCTTACCCTCCTGTCTTCAGACATATATTCCTCTCTGGTTTACCCCTCCCCGCCAGTTTATTCTACATACATACATACAGAAATTCTACCTTACGAAATGATAAGAATAAAATCAAAACTCGATCTTGTTTAAAACATACTTGGAAACGTCTGTTAGTACATATTTCAAAAACATGACATAAACATAGTCTTGGCAAATTTCCTGCGTTTTATACAAACAATATGAAACTGCTCTGAATAAGCAATAGCCATCAGCTATTATTTGTATAATAATTCGTCTGTTGTCCATAATTTTCAACTATGCAGGTTTTGTCTACGTAACTTAACAATTCTTTAAACATTAACCTCATATTAACCGCTTATTAATGATTGAAGTGGACTGCTGCATTACCCATTATATTTATAAGCGGGCGTACTTACGAAACTCACCACCGTAAAAAGTGAGAGGGCACCCCAAGTGAATGTCCGATTCGGCCGTCTCAAATTAAACATTTTATATTTGTTTAAATAAAAAATATAAACATTAAAAAAATTAAATAGTGTTGACTGATCTACACAGCGAAAGCTTCAATTAAAAAAAATCGCTTAGATCGGCCCGGTGGAACTCTCAAATGAACTGGAACAAAAATAAGCCTTATGTTTTAAATATATAGATAATGTAATTTAATAATAATTGCTACAACCCATAACCTGGAAACCAGTCCCCAGAAGCTATGAAGCTTGTGCGGGAGGGAGGGGGCGATTATTATTAGTACATAGCCCCAACGTGCGGCTGCAGCCGACTTGCAGATGGAACAGCGCAAATCCCACGTTTGTGTCACAGCTAAGGAAAAACTGCAGAAAACCTTAATCAAATCTGCCGGTACCAGGAGTCGAATCCGAGGTGCTTGGATGAATGTCAAGCACGCTAGACAATACTAGCAACTCTGTAATCTCGGTAAACCATTTTGCAACTTACTAGAAAAAGTACCTAGTACAACACACGCGAATTTTATTATTTTCGGTTTATTGAGTTATTATTGAAAGTCATGTACCTTAAATTGATTATTTTTAACTGTTACCTATATTCTGTAAAATCTCTTCTTAGAAAAAGACTTTTAGTTCCAGAATTTGAAAAAATGCATATTTTGTAGGTATATGAACAAAAAATACGAGTGTTTTTACAAGATCGTAAAACGAAAACATAAAATATTATCAAGTAAAATAACAAACTGGCACAGAACCAATAGTTCAAACATAGTTCTTGGTGATAATCAATAAAAGAAGGTCTATATGATATGACTAATAACTATAGGAAAGGTTTATAGATAAAAGAAAAAGTTTATTAACATGAAATCATCACACAGTAAATCAAGTTGGAATAGTATTTATTAAATTTGGTATAAATTATAATAAGGGGTAAGAAAAGAAGGTCTTATTCACAAGTTGATCCTAAAAAAAGAAAGAAAATGTATATGCATCCTTAAAATCTGAAAGGGACATCAATCAAAAAAGGGTATATTGATCTTTTCTATAAATATTAGAATCCAAATTGTTCTTCAATAATCGTATAAAGACGAAATTTTAAATAAAGAGAATAAATATGAGAATGAATATTCTATGGTTAATTGTACTATTATTGAATGGAGGGAAATTAAAGAATCGCCACAGAAGGGTCATCTTTTTAAGAAGGAAAAAAGGTAATAAACAAATAAAAATAAATGAAAATAAGGTTCCTCTGGGCGATGAAAAAATAATAAGAGAGAATTTTTTTAATCTGTACAAAGAAGAGATAAAAAAGCGTTGTTTAATGAAATAATTGTAAATGATATTGTAAAGAAATATTATTCAAGAAAATAAAAGATTCTAAGAAATAAAACAAAAAAGGATTTAAGTGTCCTTATTACTTAAACTTAACATAAACTTAACATAATCAAATAGTGCAGATGCCCTGATAGATACCATAATTGGGATCGTCCAAGTGTTAATATTCCAGTTCGACAGAGCTGCTAGGAGATCTGTCTCTTAATAGATTCCTGTATAAGAAGATTGTTAATTCATTCGAGAGAGTCATTGAGGCTACTTACTTGACAGCGGAGGAATCGAAGACTTCTGCAGATCCAGTATCGTCGGAGCATCCGGAGGGGATTGGTTCGCAGATAAAATCCAGCGCAGAACGGTCATAGTGATCCATTGAAGAGGCGTACCAAGTGTTGGAGTGCAAATAAATTTGGTTTACTCTTCATTGTATAGGAGCTGTGGGTGATAATATCCTGTAAAAGAAAATAAAGAAGAAAAATTCAACGGTGACATCAAGCCATAGAGTGAGGATGTAGTGAAAGCGATATAGGTATTAAAAAGAAAGGAAGATCTAGTTTTACGAGATAAGAAAAAACATTTGGATGATTGGCTAAATAGATCCAGTAAACATGCATCAAAGACTTACCTGAGATTTGCTTTTTGTAAGTTGACAGAGTAAGAATCCGTTTCCAACATCCTAAAATAAAACTATTAAATAAAGAATTAGCCAAATATATGTGTATATTATACTTACTTCATTGTAATAGTGACAGATTGCTGTACAACTGTCAAATGTGACGTTACAAGTGTATATGTCAATAATAACACTGTACAACAAAATTGAGCTTGAAAAGAATTTCCAGGTTCTAATACACTTTTTCTAGAGGTTTTTAAGTTGCAGATCGTGAATCTGCTATGGGCTTTTTCGGGTTAGGTCAAATTTAAGTTATATTCCATTTTGTTTTCAAATAAAACTCGTTTTTAAATGCACGAGAAGGGTAAGCAAACTTTTACGTTTAACAACACCCTATATAACTACCTGTATCTGCAGGTACAGGCAAACGTCATACTTGTCTTAGTAGACACGATTTGAAGGTTTATGCACAAATATATACTAAATACCTGATACAATACTCTTGTCTGTACTTCCAGACTGTGTTTTGTGTTAAAAGTGTGTAACTACCATATTTAACAATTTCTTTACTCCTGTTACCAAAGGCTTCCCAAAACTTACACCAAAAAGAGTCTACACCTAGCTCTATAACATACTGTATTTCTACAAAAATTGAAGGTACACTTTCTTAGATATTCAAGGTCAAAGGTTACATCATGTGACCTTTGAATGAAAACTTCAATATTTTTTATAAAACAAGTTTTTATGAAAACTATGCTCTGTTAGCTTTAAAACAAGTTAAAAATAAAAGTTCTACTATGAATTGTTTTTGTTCACCTTGTAAGCGTAAATTTTTTATCATATTTGCAACCCTGCTGTATGAATACCGTGTATCACTGAGGGCTATAATTTTACATACGTAAGTTCCTTAATGTCCTTTACCATCCTACTAAATTTCAGGAAAATTTGAGATGGTCGGGTTGAAAAGTTCATTTTTCTTGTGATGATTTGGCATGGAATGACCCGAATGACATCGAAACCACAGTATTTGACCTGACCCGAAAAAAACAATAGCAGGTTCCTGATCTTCATACCAAAAAGCTGTAGAAAAATCATACGAAAACCTGGATTTTTTTGTGTTGTACAGTGTACTCATCATTGATCATATCTTACTTGACGAGATCCATGAACTACAATAAAAGAATATAGAATAAAAGAAAATAGAGTCTCATTTCAATACAACAATTAATAAAGATAAGTATTCCATTAATTTATTTAACCGGCCCTGAGATAACTAATTTTTTTAAATTTAAATAAATTATATTACTTCATAATAAAAATTCAACACAATACGTACATCATAAAATTGAGACAAAGATTTGCGAAGCAGAACCAATTCGCAATAGAAAGTGTAGCTCAGAGAGACTAGATGGAGATTGTATGGACTGCGATTTATCACAATACTATATTTAACGGTGTCTCCTAACCACACTTGCCAATACGTATTTCGGTAGCAATCTTACCTTTTTCTTGGCATGAAACCGTCTAATTCTAAAAGTTGTTAATAACCCTCTCCTTCTTGGGATAATTTAAACTTAATTCAAAATTTAACACCATTAAATTCACGGTAGAAAAATAAGTGAATAAACAACTGCCCTTCCTGGACAGTCCAGTAGTTAGAAACAATAAACAATAGCAATAGACTAGTAATCAATGTTTATAAAGTCGCAATTCTGCACCAATGTTGGATATTCATCTTGCGCCAAGACTTAGTACTAACCTCAGTACTATATTGGTCTCCACTATTAGACCAAGACTTATCACTAATCTATGGGCCATAACGGAGTACTAAGCTGAACACGAAGTTATCATCGCGATTTCAGCCCAGGCCTAGGGCCATTTTCGGATTTCGGGCTTGTACCAGAGTTGATGAGCATTGTCCCAAGCCTGAGCCGACTGGGGACAACATCAAAAAAATAGTAAAAGTTGGGATTGCACAGGGAACAATAATTGGCCCAATTTTATTTTTTTCCATTTTCATTAACGATCTAACGAACATCAAAATCATAGAAGGAAAGAACCATGCATCCATAATAGTTAAAGAAAAAATGGTACATATTATATTGTTTTTTAAATTGACTAAAATTGACTGGTCGGGTTGAAAAGTTCATTTTTCTTGTGATGATTTGGCATGGAATAACCTGAATGACATCGAAACAACAGTATTTGACTTGACCCGAAAGAAACAATAGCAGGTTCCTGATCTTCATACCAAAAAGCTGTAGAGAAATCATACGAAAACCTGGATTTTTTTGTGTTGTACAGTGTACTCATCATTGATCATATCTTACTTGACGAGATCCATGAACTACAATAAAAGAATAATGCCTTTCTTAACATTAAAGCGATCATTCAATTAAGAACCCAAAATTGAATGTTTAAAATAAATAGAGTCTCATTTCAATACAACAATTAATAAAGATAAGTATCCTATTAATTTATTTAACCGGCCCTGAGATAACTAATTTTTTTAAGCATAAATAAATTATATTACTTCATTATAAAAATTCAGCACAATAGGTACATTATAAAAATGAGACAAAGATTTGCGGAAACAGAATCAATTCGCAGTAGAAAGTGTAGCCCAGAGAGACTAGTATGGAGATTGTATGGACTGCGATTTGTCACAACAGTATATTTAATGGTGTCTCCTAACCACACATTGTATTTGACTAATTGATAATACGTATTTCGGTAACGATCTTACCTTTTTCTCAAAGTTGTTACTGCCCTTCCTTGACGGTCTAGTAGGTACAATAGCAATAGACTAGTAATCATTGTTTATAGAGTCGCAATTCTGCACCAATATTGGATGCGTGCACTAAGACTTAGTACTAACCTCAGTACTATATTGGTCTGCAGAGTCTCCACTATTGGACTAAGACTTATTATTAATCTATGGGCCATGACTGAGTACTAAGCTGGGCACGAAGTTGTCATCCCGATTTTAGCCCAGGCTTGGGCCATTTTCGGATTTCGGGCTTATACCAGAGTTGATAAGCATTGTCCCAAGCCTGAGCCAACTGTGGACAAAATCAAAAATAGAAAAAGTTGGGATTACACAAGGAACAATAATTGGCCCATATTTCTTTTTTCCATTTTCATTAACGATCTAACGAACATCAAAATCGAAGGAAATATCCACGCATCCATAATAGTTAAAGAAAAAAATGGTACATGTTATATTGTTCTTTAAATTATTGACTAAAATATTTAAAATGCTATTCTATCAAAATCATTGTGAAAATTACAACAGTGTTCTTAAAAGGTTGTTGAAAAATGGAGACCGATTTTCTACTAAGATTTCTGAAGTTTCCCTGCGAGATGTTTACTATATGAATCTGTATTTCCTCGATAACTTTACGTTTTGTCCACATTTCCAACCTTTCAAATCTCCTTTTCCTTAATTAATTTATGAACATTTTAACTTCGTAATTGTGTTGGCAGCATTTTATTCGTAGTGAAAAATAAATTAGTTCCACTTTTTCTGTAATATAAAAACTCAGGCAAAACGTGAAATTCATTTGTCAATTTAAAAAATTTATGCAACGTCAGAGAACTTGGTTATTAGGACTGAAGAATAGAATTTTTGCGTTTGACTGGAAATCCTAACGATAATGAGGTGATTCCAGACTGCGTAAGAATTTCCAATTTGTCGATTGTTTTTTGCATGGTTGGCCGATTTCTCTCGATGGCGCTATGGCGACCTCAGAAAAAGTAAACGGATTTGACATTACCTTAAAACTAATTTTATCTGTTTTGCTTCCGGAGAGCCTGAATGTAAATTTGAGATTGTTTGTTTAACACGGTGAGAAATTTAATTAAATTTTGTGTCTAATCGTATTATATTTATTAAAACTTCTAAAATATTTGCTCTGTTAGCTTTTCACTGTTTATTTTTGTTTTGCATCAATTAAAGAAGCACGTTAGCCATGAAAATGGTTAACTTTTGCTCGACTTTCCAAGCACTGAATAACTGTTAGTATTACTAAAAAGTAAATACTGATTAAAATCCTGATTCTATAAACAACCCTTTTAATTGGAAGGATATTTTAGAACCTTTTTTATATACTTTACATGCTGTAATTTACAGAGAAGCTACAAGCAAATTTATAAAGTTGAAAATGATTGGTTTTCAACCTGTCTTAGTTTTTAATTTAAAAACTAATTTTCAATCTGATGAAGCGCCTTAAGCTAATGGCTATTGTAACATTTACTAAAAAGAACTGACTAGCAGTAACACCTGGCTAAGCAATATAATACTGATGTTTTCTGCTTAGTGGAACAGAAATATTATTTCCAAATGTAATACAAGAAAATATACCCAATTCAACAACATTGTTTACCAAAATCCATATAAAATATAACGTTGAAATTCACAACCCATTGATTGTTTGACGGTCACTGTTTAAAACCACGCTTCTCCGTTAGTTTAGTTGTCACTGGGTTTCCCTTTCCCTCTGTTTATCGTAAAGTCGCACCTGCGCGGTCAAGCGCATTCTCAACAGTGGAGTTGATATAATAAAATGGCTGGCTTACATTAGAAGTTGAATGTGTGAGATGAATTAGAAAATTGGTTTTGATATAATTCGCTTTAGCGTAGAAAATCTCGCATTCAACAAAATGATCATCTGATTGTTTATATGTGATCAATCGTCAAATTAGACGGATTAGATTCTAGTAAGATTCACTTAGGTAAACCTTTTTTATTTTCCACAATGTGCTAAAATCTCAAAATCTTTTTCTATTTTAGGTAATATTTCCCTATCAGTTGCCCTGAAGGAATCGGGTAATAAAAGATCTTTCAGTTTATAGAAAGGTAAAATTCTCTGCAAATATTTAAAATCAATACCATATACAGGGTGTGTTATTTTTAGGTCTTTTCTTTTGGGTTTTGTTGCTCGTTGTCTTTTCCTGTTCCTGCCCCTTTGACTTTGGGTTTAATTTGAAGTTTTCCTCTTTGGGTCCGTACCTGCATACACAAGTACAGGGTTGAATGTAACAAGAATATATCGTAGGGTGAAACGAAAAACCCTAAGCAAGGCTTTTAAACCGTACTGTATCAGCCGTGGGTCATCGAATGGTGGGTTGTTTGTTTGAAACTGTATGTATATGTATATTGTGTCATTTTATCTATGTGTCTATATATTTATAAAACGTTTATACAATTTATTTATTCATGCATGTTAGTTATAAGAGCTAGATAAAACGAGATCTCGAGTAGTGAAATTATCATAGGGTAGTTTTTAAGATTTACAACCAGCTGTGATACAAATCACCATTCTGTTAATTTTACTAGACATTAAAATCCTTAATCAGTATAATTACAATATATTACAATAATAGTTTACAATTTGCATTAAATAATAAAGCCCTACCTAGAAAGTTTACATTTCACTACATGTTTGTGTTTTATTTATTACTATTTATATATTGTGTGGTTTTAATATTTGCTTTCCAGCTTATAACCTGTAAGTAAATTGTGGAAGTTGTCTATATGTTAGTAAAAGATCTATTTCTTCGTTTATCTAAGAAGTTTGAAGTTTTAGTAATAAGAATTGTTTTAAAACGAAGTGGCGCTTGTTTTTTTATCTTTTATTACCCCACCCCTCTCCGTCTTATTGGGGTTAGCCGGCAAAAACTAAAGCAGTGTTATTTAGGTCAAGCTGATGCTTCCACTACAGTTATATTTTAGTAGGTTTGGTATTTATATATATATATATATATATATATATATATATATATATATATATATATATATATATATATATATATATATATATATATATATATATATATATATATATATATATATATATATATATATATATATATATATATATATATATATATATATATAAGTAGCCCTTGGTGATTCTGTAGGTTATAAAAAGACAACCTCAATGCGCTTTATGAATCCAAACTTTTAGAAGTCTCTGAAATAATCCGTACACATTGATTCGAAACATTAATGAAATGCTCATGATGAGTATATGAGGTTTGGGAAAAAACTTGTACGGATCGTTGCGATGACAGGGTGCTTAAACGTATTTGTCGTTGTTCGGGTGCCAAGTTGCTTACAAAGGGTGCTGGGTAGTTTTCGGTGGTCGGCGGTAATTCTCTGGCGCCAGTTAATCCGGGTAATTGCTAGTGGAGAAATGGGTGTGGGTGAATTGGAATTTCGCTCGGGTGAAATCTTTCAATTGATCTAGTCTGACGGAGGACAATTCAAGTAAGGTCCTAAGGTCCCAAGTAAGGTTATCCAGGTTGGAGAGGCGGTACACCCTGGCCGATGGAAAATCGCATGCTACCAGGTAGATTGGATTCAGAGACGAGAGTGTGAGAATCACGCTATGGCTGCGCAGTTCCAGTCTTGTGATTCAAAGGATTGGGGTGAACGGTGCAGACCACACGGCGATCACCATTACAACTAATTGGATTCTACACAGTCCCAGAAATCTGGGTAACGGATGAAACAATCAGATATTAACGTGTGGTAGCGATTCACGTAACCGTTCTCAACGGATACTCCTTAACATTGTGAAGGAAGCTTGACAGACATGAGTACCGGTGTGGATGGATTAGACTTTCGACCGTCTCGAACCACTACGCTTAAGGGGTATTGATGCGAATAACCTTTAAGAATACATACCGGAATTCTACTTAAGCAGAATTAAAAAAAAGCGCTGACGAGGGTACACTAGACCTAAAACATAGTAGACCAGGGTGACATAACCGTCTCAAGCCCAGCCATATTGAGGTTGGTTTTGGTGAAGAAAGTCTGAAGGTGGACTAGGTGTGGTCTCCTATGCCGGGAGAAGGACACCGGCGGGTGAGTACGTTTATCACTCTGGTACTAGCCTGGAGAACTTGTAGATGTTTGGATAAGTATACCTCGCTCCCATAAGTGTGTACTGGTAGCTGTTGCAATAGCATTAGTGCGCTAATTGAGCGAATCTCAATTTGTGACCCCGAAAGGGAGTGGTGATTATTTTATGAGGTGTACTACGTTAAAATAGTGCTATCCGAATGGTTGACCTTCCTCAATAGTGATAATTGGAGAAAGTTACATTTATTGTCATGATTGTTTTACTTGGGGTACCCGTGTGAACATACCCCCACGTTCCCTTCCAGAAGGAAGTGATTGGGATACGCCCAATCAGCACGCAAGTTGCATAACCGGCAGTACAGCAATTGCTACCAGATCAGCTCACTGGTCGGAGCGAGGTTGCCTATCCACCCTCTACTAGCTATCGCAGGCATAGTACCGGAGCAATTGACTTAACAAGTTGCTCACCCGCCGGCACCCTCCGGTCCTCTTTCATACGGGGCGAAGTACCTCGTCCAGCAATAGGACTATTCCCTAGCTAAGCGCTCTTGCAAAGTGGGACCACTGCCCGATCGAATCCAACCTCAATTGTGGCGGGACTTGGTTTTTTAATGGTTTTGCCACCCCGATCTACCAATTTTAGGCTTGGTGGGCCCTCGACAGAGCTTCGTTTAAGTCTACACGTTATAGACTCCCGTGTGTACCCGTTTTTGGTGAAGTTGTCTTGATTGTGAGAGGCTATGTATTCGCTTCAACTCTCCTTAAGTGTAATGGCTTTCAGAGCTTCTCCCAATCACTGTACCCGGTTGCAGTCCGGATCATAGGGTGGTCGGGATAGCTCCTAAGCACATTTACCTGGCGGCCTGCAGTTTCCCATGTGCCTACGCTATATCCAGCGGGATAAACCTCACTTCGATTCTCCGCACTTAAGATTCAGTCAAACAGCGGGTTCCTTTGGTGACCATAAATGACCTCGGTCAAGTAGCGGGTTCCGTTGGTGACCATAAATGACCTTGCTCAAGCAGTGGGTTCCGTTGGTGACCATAAATGACCTCGGTCAAGTAGCGGGTTCCATTGGTGACCATAAATGACCTCGGTCAAGCAGCGGGTTCCTTGGTGACCATAAATGACCTTATCCCAGGGGAGATTCGAATCCGCCCACACCGGTCTCATCTACCAGGGCTCCCCCTGATCGGTGTGAGTTACCGTCGAGAATTCTCACGGATTTCTCTACCACACACTTAATCTGACAGCTTTATCCGTTGCCCTTTATAGGGATAGGGTAGAAGACAGCCAGTTTTATGGGTGAACGTCCTGTGGTCTCCCGAACACCCACTAGTTACTGAGGAGAAATATTAATCCAGAGAACTGCTGGTCTCGTAGAGGTCAGCTCTGTTTGGAACACTGCGTGGGTGTCTGCCTGTTTCCCTAAAGTGCTTATAAAAGAAGGGGGGTTAATTCTAGCAATAAAACACACAATCTTTATACCTAATCATTTTATTATTATCAAAACTCCAACAAGCGTTCTATCTAATCTTAAAAGCATACGGACAGGGTAGGTCGTTTGTTAAGTATAAGGAAGGTGGAGACGGGATGCGACCCCAGGCTGACGCACAGTGAGGTCTCGGAAACGGTAAGGGATGGAAGGATGAGATCGGGGCGGAAAGTGAATGCGGAGGACTTATTGAAGAGGACTTATTCTTAGATTCCTAGTAGACTGGTTTGCTGGCTGTTGCTAGTCCTGCTGGTTGGTCCGGTTAGTGGGGCTTCCTGGGGAGTCCTGGAAACAGACGGACTAAATCGGCTAGTGTACTGTCGCACATAGGTGATCGCAAGGCGTGGCAAAATAGTACAAATGAAATGAAGAACCGCAAATTAAATCTTAGGAAAGGAACACGTACTTTTGCTTGAGTCGGCGGCTTATTGAATCGGCTAAACATCACAACAGATGATAAGCTTATGTATTCTTAGACCAATAAACAGTTAAATAAAGTAACTTCCTTACAAGATAGACACATACTGAGGCGTTATTTCCATTGCTCATAGCAGTCCTGAAAGGCTTCTGCTGGAATGCTTTTTAACTCGTCGGTTACACTCTTTTGGACATTATCTAAAGAATCAAACTGGCGCCTTTTTAAATGGTGTGTCAGCCGCGGGAATAAAAAGTAATCACGGGGACTGAGATCCGGCGAGTATGAGGGCTGGGGAACCACAGAAACGATTTTTTCTGCAAAAATTACGTGAACTTTTTTGGAACCGACTCGATTCGCACTTTTCTCATGCCCAAATCATGTTTATAATCTAATGAATGGTAAACCGATTCAAATTTAACTTACCACTGATCATTCTCAACGTCAATCGACGGTTTGACATCACAAAAGTCCTCACTCTTGTCACATTGGCGACCATTCTGGAGGTTAAAGATCTTCCCGTACGAAGTTTGTCTTCCACTTTTTCTCGACCCTCTAAACAGGTTTCGTCTGCGTCTGAACACTTGTGCCCTGAACACTTTGTAATTTCTCATAAGTCCCAGTACGGATTCGCTAATTGCGATTACACAAAATTTGATAGCACAACGTTGCTCCAGGTCCAGGTCCACGTTCGTAACGCACCTCACAACCACAACGGCGAGGTTTACGGCGCAGGCTGTTCTAATTGCAGTGTGAAGGTAGAGGCAACGGCGTTGTCGATTCGCGACAGTGTTGCCAGTCTCATTATTTTTCTGTTAAATTTTGTATACAGATATAAACATTTTATTAGTAAAAAATTTATTAGACTAAAAGATATCAAATATGTATGAGTAATACATCAATGGAAAGCAATAATCTACGTATCTGTAATTTACTCATCAGAAGCTTTCCTTTGATGTGTCGGGTCAACGTCAAAAGTTTTTCAGAAAACTCATCCATTGTCGGTTGCTCTTTAAATACATGCGATGACTTCACAAGAGTTCCGCGACTGAAAAAGCCAGAACGCTCAGGACAACTAATGGCTATTGTGTTTTTGGACACTAAAGGAGTGACTCTTGATTAAATAAGAAATGTTTATTTTACTAAGCGGACACAAACAATTTGCTATAACTTTTTAGTTGTATAGTAAATATACTTAATTTATTTTTCAATTAAATAGTAGTATTTGTGTGAAAAAAAGTTTATTTTAAGATATGCAGGGTGTAACTAATATAACTCGAAAGCTCCTAATGTGGGGTAGCTGTAATAATTTAGAATATATTTTCCTTATCAACATGTAGTCGCTTCCTGCTAGTTTTTGACGTCCATGTACTCACATTACATTAAAAATACAAACAAGCAAAAAAAATTAATAATCTTTTGTTTGAAGGCAAAACATTTGGTTGCGGGCATGTGCTGTCAATGCACGTGTCTATATTTACGTAGTTTGCAGTGTTTGCAGTTATTTTTATTAAAAATAATTTAGATTTATATTACAATTTTTGTGAACGCATTATTATTATTATTAGTATGAAAATTGAACAAAGACCTGCAGTTTATAATTTATACGCTGAAGATTTATCATAACAGAAATTGTTTTCGGTTTCAGCGAAAACGTTTGTGCTTCAAGCAAAGACGATACTGCTGAAAGCAGCAGAAGTCAAGCACGTAACGCTTGAATGGGGGAGAGGGGTTCTTTGTTAGCGTTACGCAGTGTTACGAGGGGTAGGGGGTGTTACGTTACTTGAAATTTTTTTTCAAGAAAAACAAATTTAATTTTTAAATTGTAAATTGATTGAAAACGATAGTATGAATATTATTTTAACAAATTAGGTATTTTTCTACGTTATATTACTGCTAGTATTTCATCATTTCATAAAATAATATTTCAGATTTCGCGGTATTCGAGACGTTCATATTCGTCGAAGTAATAAAATTTCAGAGTTGACATGCTTTTTAAAATTATTGGGGGGGGGGAGGTAGTTATCGAATTATCGTAACGTAATTACGTTACGTTATTATCGAAGGTGGTTCAGAGTAGCGTTACAAAGGGGAATGGAGGTACCGAATTTCTTCTAAGGATGCGTTACGAAATTTAATGACGGCCACTTAGTGAAATGCGCATTCCTTATATAAGGAAGGATCTATACAGTTACGGGTAATGTATGTAAAAAACAATTAGGAATTTTAAAGCTGCTGTAGAAGACAAGAGGCTCTATAACCTGTTTCAAGATTGCTGCTTTACGACAATTGCATGTTGCATGAAGCATCAACGAAAGCGACAACATTGCTGTCAAGCACCTAGCCTACACGGATGCACAACTACACTTGCTATTGCTACAGCGTCTTTGATGTTTTCAAGTTGAAGTGTTAGCCTTGTGGCTTCAGGATACCTAGGAAAAGGCTTGCCTGCACTTCATTGTTAAAACAACTAGATTGCTAGATATTTTAGAGAAATCTAACAGAAGTACTGCCCAATTTTCACAATCAATTACCAATTCAAATATTTTCATATTCAAGATTTTAAACATTTTAGATGTTATTTTCCTTGCTGTAATTAATATTTAATCCTCAAAAGTTAAAATTAGCAATTAAACTTGTGCCTATTAATCTCTAAAATAAAATGAAATACTGAATACCATTATCTACAGTTATAAAAAAGTTTCGTTATTTTAACGTCCCTTTTTCGTAATAATAATTTTTAAAACTTTCTCTTACTTTAACCGTTTTGCACCTTTTTACTTGTAAATTTTAAAACATACAATTTTAATTATTCCATTCTCTTGTTTTAAACAAAATTAAAATTAATTTAAATTTTCATGAGTTATTTTGAATATAAATTAATAAAGCACTCTTGCACCTACCTAGTATTCAGGTTTGTTTCTTTTAAACTGAAAATAAAATAATATCCTTCTGTTGAGAAAGTAACTTTCATGGTTCCATGATCATGAAAATATTTTTGATTTGAATGTTAAATTTCTTACTTCTTAATTTTTCTGAAACTTTAACGGTAGCTCTTCTCAGGACTAGGATTGATATACCTGATTATTATTAGTAGAATATTTTCTTGAAAAATTAAAAAAATTGGCAGTGTTTTAGTTTATTCAGAGGAACTAACCAACTTATCATTGGGGGGGGGCTAGATTTTTTTGTTAGGTTAACATGCGAAAGTAGCATTGATGACTATAAAACCATTTATGCACAGATTACCGTCCTTTGTGTAGCATACAAAAAAATCAGCCCCACAAATAAACGTCAAATTCGTAGCTTACAAAAAACAAAACCCTCAATTTATAACCTCAAAAAATCTATTAATTAATAATTCTTTCTTAGACCTCGGCTTAGCCTGAACAATAAGCATGACTGGTCTCTTGTTAAATTAAAGCAGGCTCTGGGTGAATTGGAATATCGGCAAGTTCATAGAAGCTATGGAGAAGGACGCCAGCATGATTGATTTTAAACCAGTAAAATATTAGCAATATGCTCCAGAATAATGGAATTTTAGATCTTAACATGAATCAGTTTCAATCGTGCAAGAACCGATTTCCTTCACTCCGTTATTGCACAAGAATATCAACCAATAATAAAACAATAAATAATCCCAATAATATCATTTATTTATTCACACAAAAATTCCTAATCTAGAACCTAGAACCCATCCTGAACTAGAAGATCTTCAGTCTTTAATTAACTAAAGTGTTACTATTATAATTAATAATGTTGTTACATAAAAATAAATAATGGCTTAAACGATTCATAACCAGTTTAAAAATAATTCTATAATCCAACCTTGATCGTCATTATTAAAGCTTAACACAATTATATTAATTAAATCTTAAATTTTGATCAAATAACCCTTCCACATAAAAATAGGATTAGAAAACCCACCTGTTTGTTTCTATAAACTGAATGATAACCAGGTTGTTTAGGAACCTTTTGGAGAAGGTTTCTTGCTATCACGTGTAGGGACTCAAAATACAGCGAGCGACAGGACCATTTACAATGCATTGTGGTGTTCAGCATATATTCGTCAGTATCTTCAAAATGAATAGGGATAAAGCTTGCAGTTTCAACCATGAAGATTAACACCATTCTAAATCATCATACCCAAATGGACACGACACTTAAAATGCCAACTTTAACTAAAGGCTTTTCATGGTTCAGAAAATTATTTTATGCACTATTTATACCATAATAATTGGAAAAAAGGTGAAATTTCCAAAAAATTTTGCAAAGTTAAACCGAGCATTAATTCACGTATAGATCTTGCTAGGCTTGCACCAGAAGGGAGCTAAGAGAGAAAAAAAGCCTCTCTGCAACGAACAAACAAGCGTGGTATCCGTGATCAACATGCTGCCTTCTAATTGGTTGAATTCAGATATCAATCTGATCCTATCTTGGCGCAAAAATGCCAAACCAGGGAATAATTGATAAGCGAAAACGGATAACCAAAGTGAATTTAAAAATGGAATATTAGTAAATGAATTGTTAAATTTAATTAACAGAAGAAAAAAATACAATAAAAATGCACTTATCGCCGAAAAATCAATAATATTGCAATCAATAGTACTAAAGCTAGATGGAGTTCCAAATAAACATTGAAAATCGAAGTTTACAATATACAGGGTGGCTTCTAAAGAATTACCCCTTAAAGTTTGTATCAATATACAAGTTGAATTTAAAATTAAAAAATAGTCAGAAAAACTATCTGTTACATTAGTATTTAATAGTGTCTAATTCTATGAGTTTTTTTGTTTCCCGTCTTAAAAACCCAGGTTTTGTGCAACACGAACGGGCTTTTTATGTGAAAGGCACATTATTTCAAATTGTTTTAGTTTTTGAAAATGCCAGTGGGACATTATAAAAATTCTTATCTCCTAACATTAATAAGACAACCAAAAACTCAATAAATAAAAATTTCTATTTAATTATGTAACATAAAGAATGACAATAAACGTAATACAATAACAGAAGAAATGAACATAAAATAACATACGTAATAGCTGATTGAACATTATAATTACATTTGAGAATATTTAACATTTTTGTGAAATAAATTCTTTTATTAAAACTGTACTTCACCCTGAACACACACACACTTTTGTCACGCTGGACAGGTGTTTCAACGGCTAAAGTGTCATTTTCAGCTGTCACTGAAAAACTATACTAAAAACTAAAATCTAACCTTATATACCTACAGAACTTTCGGTTCTTATACACGGTTGGCCGGTAATCGGTCAAGTTTGATAGACCAGTCAAGCTGGACTGTTTACTGGAGTTAATCTAATAAATCAGAGTTCATTAGCTGAGTTCATTCAAAACAGTTAAGTTCTGTTTGGTTGTTTTACATTTGTAAATAGCATTTGTAGGACTACGCTAGATTTGTCATGTCTTTTAAAGCTTAAGTGAACTACACGCTCTTGTACTGAATTCTCTTTTTTTTAATTTACCCTATATATAATTGATTACAGTTATTACATGATATTTTATATATTTCTCACTTACCCACGTACTTTACTTGATCCTTGGGGTTTCCTAAAACATTTTTAAGGCTGTTATTCGAAATCATAACTGTTTCCAAACGAAATTTTACAAGGATAGTATTATAGTATTCTATCCTCAGTGTTGCTACGTAGTGTAGTAACTTGCTTAACCCTTAACTTATTCCTATGTTTTTAATAGTATTATAAAGAATAACCTCAGATTAACAGTTAGAAAAAGCAATGTCAATAATTTCCTCGAGTTCTATTTTATATTTGCATTTTGAAAAGAACAAATTTAATAACCAGTAAACTAAAAAGTTTATAGCGGCAAGATTATATTAAAAAGGTGGTTAGCGTCTTCGGGTCTGTAGGTATAGAAGGTTAGGTTTTAGATTTTAGTTTAATTATTTAGTGACTGCTGAAGATGACAGCTTAGCTGTTGTAATAACTGTTCAGTGTAAAAGAAAGTGTGTGTGGTGAGGGTGAAGTACAGTTTTAGTGTAATTACACTAAAGTTTTGAACTTTTTCTTCTAAATTATTTTAATCTTAGTGTCAATTGTAATGAAACTGTTTTGAATGTTTTATCTTTATATAAAGAAAGTTATGAGCCGGCGGTAGACGAGTGGTGTCAGTGCATCACTCGTGTTCCAAGGGTCGTGGGTTCGAATCCCACTTGAGGCGACGGGATTTTTCTAATTGGAAAATTCCGCCACCTCAACTATGGGTGTGTGTGTGTGTGTGTGTGTGTGTGTACTCGTGTTGTATGTGTTAGATGGGGAACAGATGACCTTAGCAGTTGGTTTCCCCGTAGTGTAGGCGTGAAATAAAAAAAAAAGTTATGTTTATGATTCATTTAAGGGATGCCATTTTTAGATAAGGTTTAGTAACCTAATATTGTATAATTCATTTGTCACGTTTGTATATGTTATTTTGTAGAATATATTTTTGTATAAATTAGATAATAGTTATTATGTAAATACTGTATTTAAAGTGTCGAATTTTAGTTGTATAAAGGTAGTCTCCACTTAAAAAGGTTTACTTTTTAATATGAAACATACTGATTTTGTCGCGTGTTACCATTTTGAACTAGTTTTTCCTAATAAAATAAAATCATCACCAAAGACCTAATAAAACTTTGCAAATAAATAAATTTTTCAAACATGTGTTTTCACGGTACACCCATCTTTATTTTTTTTAAAGTATCTAAAAAAGTAGCTGAACTATTTAAATTACCTCTAGATAATTATAATTCAATTAAATTACTAATTACTTAAAAAGTAATTAAATGAATTACTGTAATTGAATAGAATAGCTTCCAATCACTGCATATACAGACGGACAGACACAATCAGGATTATACCAAGAATGCATGTGCCAATTAGGGGTGAATAATCTAGCAGTTTCGTAATTCATGATCGATGAATGTTAGAAAAGGTTCGGTAACCTACACGGAAAATGAAGAAAAGTATCTAGAAGTAGTTTTTTCCATGTTTAAGCAATGATATAAGAATTCTATATGTACGCGTCACTGGTATGTCCACTTAAATGCATCTGTTCTGTTGTAGGCGCAGTAAGTAATATTTTGAGCTTCACGTTTGTATCAAGGTGATTTCTCGGTAAATGATTTTGAGTCATATTATAGATTGGTTAATAAAACATGACTATTTTGTGTAAAGTTAAGTAAAGTTTGCAGTTAAGACTTAAGAGAATGTTAAAAACGAATCCGGAAAGATGTTTGTTTGAAAACGTTAAATATGGGTTCTCTATGTCTATGCAAAATATATAAAACACATTCACTTGGTAATTTAAAAAACTAATAATTTAATTAAATATTTTTTAATAAAATGTTACATGGATTTTTAATAAAACCGTGCTTCGCTTTGAATCATGGCTGCTTCACTCAACCCATGCGTTTGTAATAAAACGATACAGAGATGCTGCGGTTGCGGTATTGACTGTGCACACAGCTTACATAAATGTTTTAAAAATGAGTATAATATGTAAAGTTAATTTTAAAATTAATACAGTAATACCAATCGAAATTAAAGGTAATATTGTAGAAGATGTAAAATAATTTGACTTCATTTTTTTTAATTTGCAGACTGCAAATCAAAATGTTAGTAAGTTAGTTTGAAAGAATTTGTCTGGTTGTAGCAACACTACTCCGCTTTGAACGTGTTAACAAATGCAGCTGTTCGAATATAAGATGCTTTGTTAATATAATGTTAATCTAAGTCGTCTCTAACTAAATACTTAGTTACGTTAGTTGGAAATGTAGTTTGTGTGTAGTGGTAATGTTACAGAAATTTATAATTTATTTCTTAATCTAATTCCCTTGCGTCTTTATATCAAGGGCTGCAAAAGTTGAGAAAACGACTTATTTGCATATGGCTGGAAAATATTGAAGTTGTTTATAAATTGTTACAATCAGGAATGTTTTATATAGTGTTAGGTACATAGATTTGAACGTAATTTAATCTACAATCACAGAAGCAGACATGAGACCAACGACTTGGTTCAAATTTTTGCATCGGTTCCGTCCGTTACATCCGACCAAGACTGTAACAATAAAAGTCTAGCATAAACAAACCCCTCGATCCCATCAATTGTATCAAAACGTTTTTCTGACCACAAATAAATACTTTATTACTGCTTAATAATTACGTAATCAAAATTAATAATCATGTGCAATATGTAGCAGTGACTCGATCTTTATTAAAATTAATATAGAAAGCATAAGTAAATAGGATGTAGAACTGTGGAGATGAGCGCCAGCACAATTGATTTAATTATTAAATAAAAAATTAGCCATAATTTTCTACTGTTAAATAATCCAGCTTCAATTGCGCAAAAACCGGATATCCTTAGTTCATAGAGAACAGAAATATACAACCCAACAAAACAGAAAATAGAAAATAATTAACACTAAGTATAACGTTTATTCATTTATTAACACAAAATAAACTAAACTAATATCAGTAGTTAAACGGTAGTAACGGAAGTCCTTCGTAAGATCTTAAAAGTCAAGTTAAAGTTTATAATTTCACCAGATAATAGATTCTCAATAAGAATAATAATGATTACATCATTATTTGTACAAATAAAGTTAATGTTAGAGAGTAAAGCAGAAGTCGCCTGAGAACCCAAGGTTTTGTTTAATATTTTAATAACTGAGGAGTCCAGTGCAATCAGGTATCTCTACTTTCTGCGGAATTAAGATATCTATACGGAAATATACTTTTATTGAATCAAAAAAGCGGAGCATCGGCAGGACCATAAATGGGAGCTCGAAAAATCAATACGTCTGTAGTTAAGTCACTTGAACTAAATGGCACTATTTAAAATGTTAATTTGAATTAAAATTTTTTCTGCAGTTTTCCTTAGCTGTGACACAAATGTGGGATTTGCGCTGTTCCATCTGTAAGTCGGCTGCAGTCGCACTTAGGGCCTACGTAATAATAATAATCGCCCCCTCCCTCCCGCACAAGCTTATAGCTTCTGGGGCCTGGTTTCCAGGCTATGGGTTGTAGCAATTATTATTATTATTATTATTATTATTTTTTTTTTTTTTTTTTAGCGGCATCAACAGCTGAGGTTATTAGCCGCTTTACGAGTTTCGTTTATGAAACGAAATAATACTGTGACTTATAGTCTCATATAATGACCCGTGGGGGCGCTACTCCCCAATGGCTGCCTGCTTTCAGCCACCCTGCGGGTATTATTATTATTTTTTTTTTAATTTTTTCTCAGTTTTTCAACTGGTTGAAGTAGGAGCGTCAAGCATCTTACTTCGTTTACTATTGTGCTAGAAATTTCCTGACTGTACTGCAGGTGTTTAATATAGCAGCTTTCTGCATTTGAATATATAGAAATGGTTTTAGATCTAATAACTTTAGGTTCTCGTGTAAAATTCTGGGAATGATACCTGTAGTAGATAGGACGATTGGTACTATTTTAACAGTATTTGTGTCCCATATGTTCATTAATTCTTCTTTCAGCTCTACATACTTATGGATTTTTTCTTGGTAGACAGACGCAAGGTTTTGGCTATTGGGTACGGCAATATCTATTATATAGGTATGTTTTTTATTTTTATCATAAATTATTATATCTGGACGATTATTACGAACTGTACGATCCGTTATTATTGATCTGTCATAGTATAATTTATAGTCCATATTTTCTAACGCAGGATGGGGATTGTAATTGTAATATGCAACTTTTTCTTGAATAAGTTTATATTTGATGGCTAGTTCTTGATGAATCACATTGACAATTTGGTTGTGCCTATGAGTATAATCACCTTGCGCCAGCATAGTGCATGCTCCAGTTATGTGTTGGATGGTTTCAGGTTTGTTACGGCACTTTCTGCACAAATCAGAAGTAACAGTAGTGTCCTTTAAAATAAACTTCTTTTATTAATTAATATTATTCTTTATTAAGAAGTTTATTATTATTATTATTATTATTATTATTATTATTATTATTATAATTGTATCGAAGGGGAAAATTGTTAATTAAGCCATAATACATGGAGTATATAAAAAAGGGGATACAAGACATAATGAATCAATGATTATAATTTTACCTAGTATTTATTTCACACCTATCTTTAAAAAAAATTACAATAAATTCAACTAACCTTATACGTGTGTTTCACTTCACAGCTTGACACTTCTGTATTCTTGTTATTTATAATCGAATCAATTTCAAATTTTTATTGGGTATAGACCAAAAGAGGTTTACGGGTAGTTAAAATCCCAATTTATTATAAACCATCAGCCTACTACGATCGAAGATAAATGCAAAAAATCGAAAAAGCATGTTAGGCCTAGTTGAATCGGAAAAGTCGTTACGGAAATTTGTTCTTGGCCGCCTGAAAACCCCAAATCCAAATTTTGGTTAAAATCTCAAAAAAAATAAAATAATTTTAATTAAATTCTAATAATTTATTTCAAATAATTATTTTTCAAGATTTTCTAACCAAAAGTTAGGCCTTATGGTTTTCAGGTAGCCCGAACAAATTCGCATAACGACTTTTACGATTAAACAAGGCCTACTATGTTTTTTCGATTATTTTCATTTACTTTTGATCGTAGTATGCTGGTGGTTTATAGTAAATGGAATTTATAATAATACGCAAATCTCTTTTAAGGAATTCTATACCTGAAAAAAATTTGGAATTGATTCGATTATAAATAACAAAAATGCAGGGGTTTCGAGCTGAAATTCTAAATAATTATTAGTCAAGATTTTCTAACCAAAATTTAGTTTTGGGGTTTTCAAGTGGTCCAGAACAAATTTCCGTAACGACTTTTGCGATTAAGCAAGGCCTAATATGTTTTTTTAACTTTTTGCATATATCTTCAATCGTAGTAGGCTGATGGTTTGTAATAAATGAGATTCTTAAATACCCACAAATGCACAAATTTATTTTGAGGGGTTCTATATCTAATAAACATTTGAAATTGATTCAATTATAAATAGCAAAAATACAGATGTGTCAGGCTGTGAACTAAAACACACTGTATATGCAATTTTATTGGCGTAAAAGGCCTCTATAATAAAGATTAAATCTGGAATCATCAGAACTATGCTAAGCGGGCAATTTGGAAATACTTGTCCATTATAAGACAATCGAAACTTTTATGTAGCACAACCCGTGAAAAGTAGGTCTGTGATCTACAAGGTAAATAACCAAGGTGGTTTCATTCAACAGCTATTGACCTACTGGTTAAAATCCTTCCAACACCAAAACTTCCACCTCAACGTACATAAACAAGTGTAGTTACATTCGAACGATCTTGATCCACTGATGAAGACCGTTGCAATGCATATCTTCAAAAAATTGTTCAAAAGCCTTTGGAGGTCCAAACTTTAATATCAACATAAGCAAATATGGGATCATCCGAAACGTATTGTCTTAGCTACAAGGTCTTTGTAGTGGCAACACTTTAAATTCATTACATGTGTCCGATCGGAAGCAACATCAAATTCCGAAGTTCCGCACACTAGATTAGATGTGTCAAGGATGTTGACCGATTCGTCATTAAATATCATACATATTATCAAAGCAATATATGTGTCAAGAGATGTGTAAGTTCCTAACCGAATAATTGACCAGTGAATTGAACGAACGTATTATTATTCTCATAGTGAATGTTCGTTTCGAAATGTTCCCCTTATATTTTATTCCGCTATGAAAGAGATATCCGTTATTAATAGAGAGGCACTCCATATTTCCTCACGGTCCACTAGGTGGACTTAAGGACTTAACGTTTTGGAACAAGAGGTGTCACTATAAATAAGAAGATGAAACGATCATAAATTACAAACTCGCCTATTTACATTGATGTTGGACCTTTTGTGGTTCCTAGACGTTACTGGAACGATCTTTACTGGATGTCCTTTACATGATCTTTATCGGTAGTTCAATAGACATTGCATTTGATTATTATTATTTACATTGGGCTTTGACCATTGATCACCTCTAGAGAACACTGAAACAATCTCTACGGGATAGCTCTTGTACAGTCAATATGTAACTTCCAAATGAAATCACTCTTAATTATGTACTTTGAACTTGTGACCTTTGATGACCTTTACTGATGACTGGAACGACTTTTCTGAATGTCTCTTGCATGATTTTTCTCAGTAGGCCAATAGTTTTTAAACAACACTGTATTTGATTGTTTACATTGAACTTGGTCTTTCGTGACCTCTGGAGGTCGCAGAACATATCTTCACGGGGTTATGTTTGCTTTGGTCAAAGGAATCTTGTGTCAATTTCATTAAAATCTAACGGATGCAAATATTTGTACCTAGGTGGTACAAGCCTTGTGTTAAGAAATAGATGCACATTTTGTTTTTACTGTTTATACCTCTATACATTCGGTAATATGTGATGAAATAATCAGTAGAGCTTTGTTTAGTCGAAACTTACAGTTATTGGTACAATGGTAAGGTAATTTTATATTAAAATAGATTAATTGAAATTTAAATTAAGTTAATTTAAATAGGATCAAAAACATATAATTTAAACAGCAAAACTAAGTTATTATTGAAACTGAATTCAATATATATTTGCATATAACTCTATTGGAAAATTCGAAAAATTAATAACATCAAACAGTATTGTCGCATTAACTTTATCGATCACCGATTAAACGCTTTAGGTCAGTTTACATTGAATATTCAATGGTTGCCTAATATCATTATATGTATAAAAAATTGAAACGATGTGCTTGAAATGTCATGAATACTGAAATATAGGCTAATATTTTTGTCTCTCTGGAATTATTTGTCGTAAAGAGTTACGGTTTAAAATTTGTTGTTAAAGTTCTTTCTGATGTTTCCTTATTTTGATCACATCCCCTTTAAGGTGTATATACGAGATATAAGTGTAAGCTGTAGATATACGCTACCTTAGTATATTAGGGCAACCAAAAGTGTGTCTAGTATCTTACAACCGGTTGTTTATTAGGTTGATGTTAACGTTGTGGTTTTCCTAACTATCAACATAAGTTTGGCAGTCTGAAAGTAGGATACAAAAATAAACAAAATTTAAACTTAAAAGTGACTATACTCCACTATGGTAAATTCTCTAGTGAATTCTAGTATGCACTTCGTATAATACTTTATGACAAACAAGCATGACCTAATACGACGATCACTCACTCTACAAAGATTAAGAAATATATAGAAATCAGCAACGATGGCAAATAACGCGGAAAGTTCTAGAGATTTCCAACAAGATTTCTCTATTCGTATATTTGTTGTGTAACTTTATTTGTCAGTCTTTTCTGTTCTAGGTAGTTTTTCTAGTTAAAAATATTGCGGTAAATATCAGTAGCAATTTCATAAAAATAGGTTTTAATATTGCGATAGACTTCAGAAGAATGCTTAAGAAAAGTCGTTATAATGCTAGCATTAGAAATTGACGGTGAATTCAATTTTAATAAAATTATTAAAATATTCTTTTAGCATCCAAAAAATAATCTTTGCATTCTTTTAATAAATATTTATTAATTATATTGAGATGTTATTATTTAAATAAAAAAATTAAAAATATTAATGAAGTTAAAATTACTTTGAATAGCTTTAATAAAGAAATTCTAAATAACACCCAAATTTTCTTTTACCCAAGTAGGCTGACTCAGGTTTAATTCGATAGAACATGAGGTACAAATTTACATTGATCTTATTAATTCCTGTACCTGGAAAAAGAAACTTACTACCAATGCACTTGGACTTCTGCAACTGGACAAACAGCAAACTTAAACTCTGTATGTGAAGAAAATAAATGGATGCTTGCATAAACATCAAATAAATAAACACATAGACAAATTGAAACACAGATCTTAATTTTTATTATGATAAATAGAAAATCTATTTCAAAAGAGAAAATAAAAAAACAAATACTTAAACAGAAAAGTTAAAAAAATGAAAAATATTCCTTAAGCTTGCTCAAATGTGTTAAATATTAGTTACCAACCTGACATGGGGGTTGTAACTGGTCTCCATTTGAACAAACTGACATCAAATAAGTTTATCAGATAAGAAAAATATTTACAATTGCTAAATAAATTTATCTAACGAAAAATTAATTATTTTTGTGTATAAACAAATGAAATTGTTTAAATGTTACAACTTTGTTTTTACTTTGTCTTTATGATTTTGTCGTTGTGAACCAAATCCTTTTATTATCGATTTACCTTGTATATAAACGTCAACGAATCCACTCAAATGTATTTTCTATTGTATTATCGGTAATACAGACAGCTTCAATTCAACATCTGATCTTTAATATCCATAAAAGTCGAATTATCCAAATCAATAATTAAATAAACATAAATTTTCTTGATTTAATTTAAATAAATCGTTCACAATTCCATATAATTGTTGAAGAACGAAAATAAATATCCTTTGATTTAAATATTCAGGTAACTATTCAATTCCATAAACACTTTGTTAAAAATTGTCGTTTTTTACAAAAACAACATGTGGTTATCACTTAACCCTACTTTATTTTGAAGATTTTTGGTCTGGAGTCGAGCATGGACACTCTAATGCGTTTTATCGACTGAAATTGTTCTTTTTCCCCGGAGTTTATATATTTTTCACCAAAACAATCGAAAAACAACACAATTCTCAAAACAATCGCACATCAAAATTGTATCATGACGTCACTAACGAAAAACGTGTTCATAATTAGCACTAATCTTAAATCTAAATAGACATAAACGTAGCTGTCGAAAAGACAATTAAAACAGTATAACACAATTATTGTTTAAAATAAACGGTAATTGAGGAAATCAACGAAAACGACCAACGGTTAAAAATGTCATTAAAACTTAATTACAATGAAAACTCATGTAAATAGCTGGAGTTATCCAGCTATGCCTATATAAGGAAGGACTACATAACTACCCAAGGTAACTTATACATATGCAGTTTACATAGAAAATATTTACAATAAAAGAAAAACTTAAATAAAAAAATTTATTTACACGTTTTTAAGGTCAAAAGATGCTTTACACGTTCCCATACAAATGACAACATAAATGAAATCAAACTATACTCACTCTTGTACAGAATACAGTACTCCAACTGCCGCATTCATACAACGGTGTAAAATATTATAATAAAATCAATATTGGAAAAAGTGAAGCATAACAGCAAAGCCAATACCTTCACAAAGATTAACATAAATTTTTCAAATACAGGAGATTGTAAAAGTTAAATGTACTGTTATAGATATTACAATAATGACCCGTTGTATATATTTCCAGTGAAATATTTTCCCTAAACTGGCTCAGCTTAGTAGGATCAAGAAAATTATCTTTTACGTTAATAATCGACAAACCCCATATAAAGAATGAAAGGTAAAATCCTCTTAAGAAAATGGATAAACTATCCTGAATATGTAACATGGGTTACATATCTACATTCTACATATATACAATATACATACAAAAACAATCTAATTGATTCATATGCCTTTTGATATTTATAAACCTTTTATAAAGTGAGGTTAAATGTGTATTAAGACAATCGTACTCCTATCTTCCTACTTTAACTTGATAAAATTATCTGTAACCAAGCATGTATCCTTAAGCATGAATAAAACTAATATCCTAGCATGGGTTATAACATTGAAATTTACAACTCGTTGATTGTTTGACGGTCACTGTTTAAAACCAAGCTTCTTCGTTAGTTTGGTTGTCACTGGGTTTCCCTTTCTTTCTGTTTATCGTAAAGTTATACCTGCGCGGTTAAGCGCTCTCTCGATAGTGCCGTTGATAAAACAAAATGGCTGGTTTTGGTACTAGAAGTTGAATGTTCGAGATATGTTAGAAAATTGATTTTTGGATATAATTCGCTTTAGCGGAATAAATCTCGCAATTAACTGAATGATCGCTTGATTGGTTATATGCGATCAATCGTCAAATTAGACGAATTACGTTCTGGTGGCAACCATTTTAGGTAAATTCTTTTCGTTTCATTTCCATGCGCTAAATCTTACAAATGTCTTTTTATTTTAGGTAATATTATTTCCCTAGCCGTCACCTTGACGGAATTGTATTGTAAAAGACCTTTCAGTTTATAGAAAGGTAAAAATCTTCAAATATTTAAAATTAATACAATATACAGGGTGATTTCTTTGTAGGTCTTTTTTTGCTTTGGGTTTTGTTGTTCGTTGTCGTTTATTCTTGTTCCTGCCTCTCTGATCGTGGGTTCATTTAGAAGGTCCTTCCCCTTTGGGTCCGTACCTACATCTATACATGTACCGGGTCTGAACGAAACAACAGATATCGAAGGGTGAAGCGAAAACCCCTAAGCAAGGCTTTAAATAAAACAGCCGTGGGTCTTCGAATGGTGGGATGTTTGTCGAAACTTGTATGTATTTTGTGTCATTTTATTTATGTTTATATATATATATATATATATATATATATATATATATATATATATATATTTATTAAATATGTGTACAATGTATTCATGCATGTAATTTTAAGAGCAACACGAGATCTCGAGTAGTGGAATTGTCTTAGGGTAGTTTTAAGCCAACTTTGATACAAATCACCACTCCCTTTTTTTTTATTAAACATTAAAATTTTTGATCTGCACAATAGACAATAGTTACAATTAAAATAAAGCCCTACTTAGAAAGTTTACATTTCACTACGTGTGTTTTATTTATTTATTATTTATTTATTTGTATGATTTTAATGTTACTTTTCAGCTAGTCATTTGTAAGTATATATGTACGGTACGACCAAAATTGTGGAAGTTGCCCATATTTTAGTAGAAGATCTATTTCTTCGTTTGTCTGATAAGCTTGAAGCTTTAGTAATAAGCATTGTTTTTAAACGAAGTGGCGCTTGTTTTTTTATCTTTTATATCTTGTATTACCACGCCCCTCTCCGACTTATTGGGGGTTAGCCGGCAAAAACTAAAGCAGTGTTATTTGGATCAAGCTGATACTTCCAGCACAGCTATATTTTGGGTAGGTTAGGTACTTATTTATATAAAAATAGCCTTTGTGTTTCTGTAGGTTATAGGGTATCTATTTATTTTATTGCATAAATATTACGTATAAGTGCTATTTGACAATTTGAAAGCTTCCGGAGCCTATCGTAGCCTATTAAATGTCCTTAATGTGTTACAAACTAAACAAATTTAGAATTAGATGATATGATATCATCTCAATATATTATCAACGATCATTAGTTGTCTGTTAATGTTGCACTTCACAGTTGAACCAAATCTTCGAAAAGTAAGACCAGGAATCGAAACTTCCAGTACGCGGATTACATCGGAACGACCTAAAAATATTATTGCAACACACAAAATTTAGATTTATAATAAAACAGAATCAATTCTCTTCTAAAGCCCTGCACTTGAGCATAAACGTTGTACTTGGTACTTAAGTTAAGTACGTAGTACTTATTACCAGGAATTAGTTAATGCAAATCCAGTTAAGGCAATTTCTCACTAAGATTATTTTTGGACAAAAAACTGAAAGGTTGAAACTGGAGGTTGACGGATTCGGGTTGAACGGAACTACGATTGCCGCTAGGCGCCAGCTTGTTGATTTTAAATAAGCTCTATTAATTTTAATTATCAATTATTATTAAATTTTTTCAATATTCGAACGCACTTATTTATTTGAATTTGAATTCACTCAATCATGTTCTATTTTAATAATAATAATTGCTATTAGCCATTGCCTGGCGAACCAGGCCTCAGAAGTTTTGAAGTTTCCGCGTGAGTGAGGCGTCCGACTTACAGATGGTATAGCATAAATCCCACATTTGTGTTACAGCTAAGGGAAACTGCAGACAACCTTATCCAGATCTGCTGGTACCGGGAGTCGATCTCGGGCCGTTTGAGTGAGAGACTATCGCGCTGGTCGCTACATTATCAAAGCTATTGCAACGAGGTATGTATACGAAGTGGTCTACTGAAAAATATCTGCGGGGCTTAAGATTCGTATGTGGTTGAGAAATTAATAAGGTTAGCAAACATGCTAATTCAGTTAGTTTTTAGGAATGAAGGAAATGTCAAAAAAATAAAATGGTTGATTCTTCAAAAAACAAAGAAATATATTGTATAGGCAAGAGAAATAGTGACCGGTGTAGAAACTTGTATTTTGAAAAATAAGAAAAGAGTAGTTTCCGCTAATTAATTAATCCGTTACAAATTGGTATCAGAGGTGCACTGTAACAACAGTGACATTGATAATGAGAAGTTGTGAAGATAAGCTGATTAACAATGGCTACCAAAAAAAGTATGAAAGTATTGAAAGATATAAAAGTCAATAATTTAAAACGAAAAACCGAAAGAACGAGAACGTTATATAAGTGGACAAACGTCCGCATTAATTCAAAGACTGAATAAAAATGCGAATAAAGAATGCGCTAACAGAAGCCGGTGAAAATCTATATCTTTATAAAATGGTTTAAGTTCCAATATCAGCAGGTGAAACAAACGCAATCTTATAAGCAAAAGTGACAGAAAACTCTAGAATATATAAAAGAATATATATATTGTTCAAAAATGTTTAAAATAAAATTAAAATTTTAAAATATTTTGAATTTGATTATTTTTACTTGTTTCGTATTTTTAATGTAATGTGAGTACAATGGGCGTACTTACTATTTAAAATACGATTTTAGTGAAAAAATCAGGAAGTGACCTCATGTTGATAAGGAAAGTATGTTCCAAATCATTACAGCACACCCCATTACGAGGTTTTTAGTTATATCAGTTACACCCTGTATATATGCTTCTGACATTATTGGTTTTTTACATTTTTGTGTTTCTATATTATTTACGTTCT
Organism: Agrypnus murinus; assembly: GCA_929113105.1. Taxonomy (NCBI): domain Eukaryota; kingdom Metazoa; phylum Arthropoda; class Insecta; order Coleoptera; family Elateridae; genus Agrypnus; species Agrypnus murinus. The sequence goes on from OV816023.1 coordinate 47,390,060, forward strand.
ATATATTTGACGGGCTACGTTAAATTAATATTTATTTTGTATTTGATATAATTATACTTGATGGTATTGAAACAGTTGTCAGGTACATAAATATTGTAAATATTATTTCACATTTTATCTCGCATACATTTTTTTTCGACATGAAAACATCAATGCCAACCTGAAATAACACCTATTATAGGCGTTACCTACCAGTAATTACAGTAAACGCCATTATTACAAGTGAAATACGTCAATCAGCAGGAAATAGATTTCGAGTTTAAAAAACGGAAGTAAATTCTCGGATTGAAAACCTTTTTCGGATTAAAGTTCCAGGATCAATCTTCCAGGATCAAGATTTATAATTTTCACAAATCAAAGTTAATCCCAGCTATAAATATTACAATTATTACATACGTGTCACTGCTTACTTCTGCAACAACACATATGTATGCCATGTTGAGACCGAAACGAAAAATACCGCAGGGTTGGATTTAGGCAAACCTGAAACGGTAATTACAACACGTAAGTCGCTTACTTTTTACATAAAAATTAGCAGTACTTACGGGGAGGATTGAAGATATCCTATGCCGTTCCACATTTTCTTTGGCTAATTGGAGCCTTCGTCAGTGCAAGTGCAATACCACGATCATGGTAACCTGAAACAGATGCTTGCAGCACCAGGCGCTCTTCAACGCAGTGTTAAACACCGGGACACCGTCATGTATTCACCTCCCCTGAGACCGACCCACGTTAGGATTGACATACAGAAGACTAGAGGGGAACGAGCAACCTAATGCTGATCAGTGATCTGGCTATCTATTGTCACCCAGACCGAGGTCTACTGATAAAATACGCCGATCTCTCAGTCTCCAAGCTAACAGTGCTCTGTGCGGTTAATTTTACAGAACTTGATCTCACATCAAAACAATAGCAATTGCACAAATTGCAACCAAGATAACAACAATATTACATATTGGCCAGCAATTACAATTCATGTAACATCTCACTTTACTAAATGATAATGACAACAACCAGTTAACAGATACTAGCATTTGTAAGCGCCATATCACAAACACAGTAAATATTAGCATTACCTTTCTGCGTTTTTGGTTTCCTTATATGACACTATTCCGACCTCGCTTAGGGCCTTGTACGTACGCAACCGGCATCTGTAACACAACTTTCTACGGCTTCAAAGGGTGTGACACAACACATTAAGAAATTCGGATCAGAGGGGTTACTAATTTATTCCTTTACATTCTTTTGTTTTCTCAGAATACATTTGAAGTTTTTACATGGAATTTAAAACTGTAATTATTTTTCACTTGCATTAATTATTTAATTAATAACTATACATGCTAAATTTACATACAGAAAATGTCCCGCACTATTATATGTGAAAAGTTTATGTAAATTCCTTTATTCCATATTTTCCAAAATATGTTTAGCAATTATGTAGTGAATTGATCCTTCTCTTTTTGAAATATGCAGATAAGCCCCGTTATACCCGCACATCTTAAATATGGTATCGCAGTATTGGGTTATTTCCCTTTAAGCAAATATAGTAATGACAGAATTCAAACTTCTGTTAAATTTCTAGGAATATAAACACTATTTTGCTTTTTTAAATCTATTAATTTACATTTGTGCGTAAAAATTGTAATACATATAATAATATTTACCATATTAAAGTGCTTCGTTATTATTTTTTTTACTAATGAAAACATAAAAAATGATAAACTCAAGCGTACAACGAACTGAGGACATTTCCAAATCAGATAAGTAAAATCCTGCAAAACCCTATAAAATCTGAAGACCAAACTTGTTCAATCCAAATATTTAATTCCTTGAGGACCATATCTGAAAAATATGTTTTTTTCTGAAGCACGATGTATATCCAACAGAAATGTCAAAACAATTTTGATGAATGAATTCTTCCTGCAAGTTTTACTTTATGAAGTCGTTGTTTATGCTAATTTTCTATTGCGCCATTTTATTATTTCACTGAAACCTTTATGATTTTTTTAATACATCTAACTGAAATTGTAATTACAATTCTAAGCTCGCATAGTTAATTCAGAACGATGGGATCCACTTCTACAGAAAGATGTCAACGTAATCATGAAGGGCTAAAGTGGTATAAGGGTAAATTAAGGCAGTGCCCTGCATAATTAAAAACAAGGACGCCCTCATTCGCCTTGTGCATTATATAAAATTATTCGAGAGTTCCTGAATAGAATTTTCTTGCCAATTTTTAATGAGAAAGAAGAAGTATTAAGAAAACTCATAATGGTATAATTTCCTTATTTATTTTAAAATACGTTACTAATATTTCTTTACGAGGTGAGGTTTCTTGGCACAATTTCACCAAGATCCTTTTTTTTAATTTAAAAGGCCTGACGCCCGTGACGGTAACTTCAGAATTCCTGTCAATCATAATCACGGTGAATCAATAATACATATTGTTATGATATTTAATGAGTGATTAGAAAATATAGGCATCACTATGCACAACTATGATAGTTGGGTTGCATAACTTCCAATGGAATTGATTTTTTAAGACAAATTTTAATTAACTTAATTTAAATAGGTTTCATTTTCTTAAAGAAACACTTTATAACACACTAAATAGAAATAGGACAAATTTTAAGTATTCTCTTAATTTTGGTAAATTTTCTTGGTCAGCTGACGATTGTCTATCGTTACATAATTTTTTTAGATAAATAAGTATTAAAACAATTTCAAGGTTTATTTTGGTCTGAAAGAAACAAGGTGCATGTTAGTGAAGATGTATGCAAATATTTATTACCTTACTTGCAAGTTTAATTTGTAAAATAATACAAAAATTTCTTGAGACCTATCGATATAGGTAGTTTCATAATAATTTTGTTATTTTTCAATATTAAAGTATGTGGGCTTATATTCTTCATTATGATGTTGCCAAGTAACATGAGACATACAGTGTGTTTTTTGTAAACGATAATATAGAGGAGTGTGTGTGTGTATTGTAGTTTTGGCATCAGGAAACATAGCCCTCAGCCACAAAAAATGATAGTTGAATACTGCATACATAGTACTTATATTCGAATTTTGGCACTTCTCACTAAGTACAGTAAGCCATCTAAAATATTTTTATTATTTGAAAATAATAAAGTGGTTAAATTTGTAGGTAAAAGAATATTATTAGCAACAAGAATTTTCAGAAATTGGTTTGTTTGTTCTGAGTGATTACTGCACGAGAATATTAAATGATTTAAATCTGCTATGGAAGCATTGTCACATGAACATCTAGAGGAATCTGTAATGTGTATTTTAGTAAGATGGGCGGGGAAGCAACCATGATTGAGTCTCATTCTGGTGATGGTAGTAGAGTAGAATTTATTAACGTTATATTCTTGAATGTGTGGTATTTTGTTAGGGAGATTTGGATGAAGCAGTGTATAAGGATTATTTGATTTCGTAACATAATCTAGCCACATAATACTCCAACTGTTTTTATTTATTTTACGTTTAGTATTTAGCAAATGTAGTGGTCGCAGTGGCCTTTTTTGACACCAATAATAACTAAAAATCTAATGCAAATTGATTTCCAATTATTCGTCTCTTGATCTTATTAATTCATCTATTAAAATGAAACAAAAAGCAAAGTGAAGTACGATTAATAAGTTACTCTCGCGTTTTTAATTTTTTCAGAATTACGGCGCTTAGTATTTTAGGATTTTTAAACATCAATCGATTTTTCTGTTTTCTTGTAAACTGTTTTCCATGAAAAGTATTTTTTCCCGAGATCCGAAAAAGCACAGGGATAGAATGAACTTTCCTCTTTATGTTGGTTCAAGTAGGGTGTAAAAATTTTAAGAAATAACTAAATGAGAAGTATAGAGCGAAAAGCATTTTAGGGATCATAAATTCCTAATGCATATGATAAAATAATGCATTTTTCATGAATGATCAGCACGAGTTATGAGTTATTTGAAATTTGTTTTTGGAATTCTTGACTAAGGTAAGTTTCTTTGTCTCAGAGTGAATGATGAGTCAACAAAAATAAAAGCGTATTGAATTTAAAACCATTTGTTAAACTAACAACTAAAAATTGTAACTCGCAAACGTGTCGCACGACGGTCATGCGTTTAGCCTAATTAGCTAATCCATAACACACAAGAAGTACGCAAGGTTTTCCTGAAAGAAAATTTAACACTGTTTCAAGTTTGATTCCTTCTTTTTGTTATAAATAGATATCAGAATCGTTTGAGTGCACGGGCCTTCGTTTTCGAAAGCCATTTTTTTTCTTAACCATCTAGTGATAGCGTTTTAAGTGATAAATCTACTGTGTTGTTATCGAGCAGCCGACGTGATTCGATGGATTGTGCTTCTGTTCTTTATTATTAATTTTTATATTTTGATTAGTTATTGTAGATCGAAACTAATTGATCCACGGCAGCTGCTTGATAACGGTAGAATAGATTTGTCATATGAAGCGCCACCACTAAGTGTTCTTGAAAAATGTGCTCGGAAGCGAAGGTCCATGCATTCAAGCGGCTTTCACACCCATTTAAGACACAAACAATTATCACATAATTCCAACTATATTATACAACTATCATCTAATTCCCAGCGAGGACAAATTAACCGAACGATAATAATAGTTTTTACAGTCTTTACAAGTCTTTAGTCTTTTACAAATATTTCGCCTTTGAATGCGGAACACAAAAGAACTGATTCGAAAAGTTAATATCCTATACAAACTTTTCTAAACTTGAATATAACTAAGACTTAAATATTAAGATATTCGAATGAAATTTGGGGTGTAGATGGAAATGTATGTTTTCACGTTGTTTCAGGAATTTCACTTTAAGGCCAACGTTTTTCCTATAAAAAAGTGCATTGCTGTGTATCTTAATTGAAGTAATTAAAAATATAATTTGTTTAGAACAATTGGGTATTCATATTTTGAATTAGTGTGTGTAGAAGTCACAACAAGAAACCGCGAAAAGTTTCACGAGTTGCACTTGACCGATTTATACGTAATTATTTTTTTATATTGAAGCTTTCGCTGTGTAGATTACTTAAGACTACTTAATTTTTGTATATTTTTATATTTTTTAATTAAATAAATGTAAAATGTCTAATTCGAAAAGCACGAGATCGGACATCTACTTGTGGCGTATATTTAGAAGTGCCTCAAAACTCATACAGTTTCCCATGTATTTCATACAGAAAAAAATTATTATTTATTAAAATTCCGGTGAAAAATAGTACTGAATATTTTTCAACAATTTTTCCGTATTTCTTCCATTTATGGGTTTTTTGCGGCCCTGTAAAAAATTGTTAATATAAACAGTTTAATGAATAATTTATTGGATGTCATTTTCTAAACATTACTGAAGAGACGCAAATTAGTCCGGCTGAAAAATATTGAATTTCCAGTATTCTGTATGAAAAAGTTTTTGTCCCGTATGAAATACATGGAAGACTTTCCGGGCTTTATTGCACCCCTAACATCGTCTGATTTCAAAATAAAAAAAATCCGGTTACTTTTTCAATGTACAATAATCCTACTGGGTGAGAGCATAAGATTTTGGACTTTGTTTTCTTCCATACAGTTTTGGACCACTCTACCCCTTGGACCAGTCTAGCCTGTATAGACAACTGATGTATAGAAAAATCCTTTCATACCGCCGTAGTTCTCCTTTACGAGTTCTACTAGATCGATGAGCCAATTCTTTTTTTATAAGCTTTGACATTATATTTTCTTTAGTCTTTAGATTTTTAAAACTATAAATTTCAAATACTTTATATCTATTTAAACACAAGACTTATTTTTGTTGCGCTTTGTTTCAGAGTTCTACTGGACCGATCTACGCTGTAGATTTGCCGTCTCTTCTTAGTTTTGCAATTTTAATTATGTATTTGTATTTTTAAAAGCGTTATTTGCAATCGATGGATCTCTATACGCTCCAGGCCGATTGTTTACTTACATCACTCGCTTCGTTACGTTTCGGAACTAACCATCCTCCCTCTACTTGCTTACTACGTCAACGATCGCTTGCTTACAAATCATCACAAACAATTCTTAGCCGAGTGTCATAGTATTTGATGTGGAGCATTTTCACGAAATTCGATACGAGGGTCTGTATCTGTCTATTTGTTTTTTCGGAATTTTTTAATTTTCATGTCTGATTCTAAAAGTAGAATAGGAATGCCCGAAGAACTTACTGGAAAGTTGGTATATTGAGGGTGTGCTATATAAATTCAATGTAGAATTCCCGCATGTATGTAGAATAAACCGGGGTGAGAGGAGGGTAAGCTGGGAGAGAGGAGTGCTAGGCAATGCTTATAATTTTCAACTGGTTTTGTTTGCTTGCGTTTAGTTATTTAAATAATCACTCAAGAAAATCCAAAGGATTGTAATCACACAACGACCGTTGTATAGTAAATATAGGGAAATCCCTCAATCAATTAATCAATCAATCTTTTTGACCGTCATGTCTTGACAGGGTTTTCCTAGTAATTAATAATAACAGAGCAAACATAGATGGAAAGCAAATATTACGGTGATGTTTATGATGCATTTCTTAATGCGTGTGCAGTACTACAAAACACAAACTGGATTCTTTCGTTCTCCGCGAAATCGATGGAGTTTTTCTATTTCCATTATTTATTTTATGTGGTATATTGTTCATTTTTAATAATGAAAAATAGTTAAAAATATGTCTATTGCTAGTAGTATCTGATGAAAATGCCAACGAATAAGGCTGAAAATAAAAGTCCAATTTTGCAGAAAATTACGTCTAAAGAAAGATATTTTAGAACTCATAGAAATTTCAAATAGTTTTGTTAGTTTTGAAAATGATGAAATTCAGTAGATTTTTTTATATATATTTTATACATTTACATATATATATAGTGTGTTCCATAAAGTTGGATCCATTGTTACCCATAAAATGGGGGACTGCTTATTGGGAAACGGTAACAACCTTTAACCGTAACTAGTGTGAGGTAGTGGGTCTCACAAGAGGTCTTCTGTAATGGACGCCAAGAATCGTCTAAAATAGCTCCAGTATTTGCCTACAAAATCTGAAAAGAACAACACATTTGCGACTACTGCCAATGTGGTCGACTTTTCCGAATATTGGCTCCTCGATAGCTGAAAATATAAACCCCAAATACCACACATATAAATAATAAGTCTTCAAATAGGGGATGTACAGTGCTTTATTAACAACTAAACAAATGATCAGGCAAGTCAATGAGAACAAATTAAATCAATCAAGTATGGTTATATTTTAATCAAGGACAAATAGCCTTGGCAAAAATTAAATGTAGGTTATTGATTTCTATATACAAATTTGATCAGAGTGGGAATTAATGCGAGCGCGACTACTTACTCTAAATCCGACTTAACTTCAAGTCTCGAAAATGTAAGAGGAAAATTAATGCGAATACCTGTGATGTAGATTGCGCAATCGTTAACCTCAGATTTTAATTGTTTAACCAATTCAATACGGAGCAAAGTCATACGTATTCACTGGTAAATATTCCTAACAAAGTGATAGAATAAATATGATGTGATAAAATTATATATATATGAAGTAGATATCTAGATATGAGTGTTACACGCATACTGGGGAAAAACCATTTAACACAAAGTGATAATATACAAATATACAGTAATGCTTTATATACAATAAGGATTGTCAATCGTTATTCTTGTTGTAAATAGTTGCTACAATATAACTGACTCACGATACAGATGTTCTTCCAACTGAAGAGGAACGTCACCAACCAGGTCGAACGTAGTGTGATCCAACGAGACAACAGCAACCAAGTCAGCGTAATGGTCTTTTAATAACCCAAATATACAACGTAGTGTATGAAGTTAACGTAAGATTTATTATAGAAAAAGAAAAAAAGGACTGTAACAAATAAAATTACCAGAATGCACCCAGCAAACATTGAATAAATATCTTAGATAAAAGGTGGCCTTCTGAAAGAGTTATGCCGCTCCCAAATGCGGCTAACGTCGATTATATATCGAATCCTGTCAAAGAATTATAGTATAAGAGACTGAATGTAAAGAAAAGTTAATCTATAAACTTACGAGATCGTGCTCCTAACCTTCAAAAAAGAACTAGTGGAAAAATCACATACGGTTACCAATAACCTTGGAAATAATTACCAAAAATTAATTATCGATCTGCACAAATGCAATTCCCATATAACAACATAAAGGAAAAACTAATTTAACGGTGATGCCACTAAAATATTCCTTAAAGAATGTTCTTCACACGAACGATCAAAACGAAGTGAAGTCTCTTATCAACAACGGGAAGTTAGTTCCAAACAAAATGGCAACCAAGAGGCGAGAAAATGCGAAAATCCCTAAACGCTATACAAACTAACACAAAAGCATAGCTTTACAGGGTGCTACGAAATCAGCACGTAACACCATATGGGAAAATTTTTTAATATTCTGATTGATTTTAGATATTTTTATTGGTAAGTAATAGCTTTTATCTTAATTTACTATTGAGTTTTCGCCTGATCCGTTTTTAATCGAAATTAGTGGATATTTTCAACTCATAGTCTTTCACGTACCTCTCTTTAGAAATGGAAAGATTTTTGGTGCTGTACAGAATTATGCAACACTGCCATTATTTTAGAAGAATTTGCTTATTAGTTTGGAGTCTAATTGTAAAAATAGCAGAAACAACTAAACTGTAAATCGACACTAACGTTTGTTCCTGCTTTCTTACATGTCATAAGTCTAAGCTAAGATACATAATTATAAACTACTATATAATTCATTAAGAAAGTAAATGAATTATAAAAAGCAGAAAAGTTTAAGAAAAGGGTACTTAAGATACTATATATATTGTTAAGTTTCCTGCAGAACTGGCTTTTTCTACTAAAAGGTTTCAAATAATTGGTCCGTTCGAGAGACATTTTGTATCTAATATTAACGTATATGGGTATTGCCCGGATTCTGGCTTTTCAAATGTTGAAAATTTGATCACGTTGAACAGCAAACTTGGAGGGAAGCCAAGCTGGCGGGATGATATATTTATACACTCTGATTACTGGCAATCAATAAGTCGACCGCGTCGCCTGACTGCTTTATCATCACATACCGAAACATCTGCTTGGACTTCAAAGAGCAAGTATAAAACAATGCTTGGATCAAATATTACGCTAGTAAAAGATATATCAACAACATCCTTATACAAACACAAATTGTCAATACTACAGCTATGTGCTACATAAAATTGTTGAAATTAATAAAAAGTTTTGCAGTTTGGCATTTTTACAAAAATGGTTTGCTATTACGAGGACTTAGGTGCTTCAGAATATCGTAAAGACGGTTTAAAACATAACGAAAGATGTTGAAAAGGAGATCCTTGCAATCCCTCCAGGAGTAAATTAAGTTATGAAATTAATTTACCTCGACTTTTGAAAAATAATTCGTTTATTGTATAACGCAATTATTCACTGGATGTCAAAATTGAACAAAATGATGTTTATTGAAAAATGTTATTAAAAGTTTCCAAAATATCCAGTAATTATGAAAATTAGATTAGCTTAAAGCTTAAAGATTCGATTAACTGACTAAAGTAAAGTGTACAGCCAAACAAGACCTAAAAGACCTAAGACCTAAAAGCAATATTTTTTTATTTTCAAATTTAGTCTGATTTATAATACGCTAAATTTCAATATGTCGATTTTAATTGAATAGTTAGGATAGAGAAAGGGCTAGTGGCTCAAGTTTTACTTGTGCAGACACTTTTCGTAAATACTACGTTCCGTACCTTTCTCTGGTAAAGAAAAAAATGTTGTCATCCTGCTGCGCAAAAAACCGTTTACGTGTTTTACGATGTTGTATAGACGACCCACAAAGTTTTTACTTAGGGCCAACAACTTCAACGTTAACTTAACTTATAACCTTTTGAATCAGTTTGTATTCTCCTTTTGATCTTTTGTTAAACCTTAAAACATCATACTTTCTAAAATCTTCTTCTTCAGTCCAATTTAACACGTTAAGCACCAATGTAAAATGAAACATCGTCAAAAGGCCGTAGTTATTCCGCGCAGCATTCCATGCATTGTTGTTAAATTGATTTTAAAAATTTTTAAAACTGAAGTGAGTCTCTAATTTCAATAATCTAAAACGGAAATCGTGGTCCGGTTTTGCGGTTACGCTCAGCGGACACAATTTGCATAATTCAATCGCCATACTGACCACATCAAGCGGATACGTTGTATTTTATTAATTAATTGTACTGTTTCTGCAATTCAATCGTGTGAAAATCGCGCAGTAAAAGTCAAAAACTATTCTAGAGTACAGAGAATTCTAAAATAGGTAGAAGCGGATAGGTAATGGACCAGGATATTTTGAATATTAACACAATATTTACGTCTTATCCGATTTAAGCAGTGGTGAGAAATATATTGAAGAACAAATGCGAACAATTATTGAAGGTAATGAAGTTGGATGATCAAAAGCATAAGAGGCGACCACATTTTAAATGAATTAATTGATATTAACTATTTATTATTCTATATCTCAAAAACATCTGCTGTAAAGAATGAATTTCTCTTTGTTTATCTTACTGCGCGTCACTTAATCGAACAGTAATAGACAATCGAGAGCAACCGGCAGCGGAACAGGCAAACCGCCATAGAAATAGATACGAGGAAACATAAAGAGCGATCCAAGTGTGTCACTATAAAATATAAGCGACGTTATTATTTTGATGTTATGTGAACGATAAACGATTTGAATATTGATTTTGTTATTATTACGTTATTAAGCAATTAAGATTATGTGAACTTGTACTATGTAGTTTGTCTAGAAATTGATTGTTATATGAATTTAACAACAAATTGTTTTTAGTGCCATTTATTTAAACAGTCATTACAAATTTGTTTAGCTTAACATCTTTTAAATATTCTAAAACTAATTAACTATCAAACTGGCTTAATTTTTTTTAATCAACAGTTTTTGTTTGCTACATCTTTATAAAATATACTATTTTTATAAAAATACACAAGATTCTAACATGAACATAACCTTTAAATTTATAATGTCGCTGTCTATCCATTTCTACAAATATATACAGGGTGTTCCATTTAAAAATGCTACTTTTGAAAATAACTCAAAACGCGACATTCAATTTTTTTGTCACCGTGCTAATTAGCGGGAAAATACTGCTAATTTATTAGTTTAAAAGACTTTGCAGCTCCAATAACAGAATTTCAAAATTTATTTACGTGGAACACCTGTCATTAGACTTAATCCCCACGTTCGTTCCAAGAGGAAGTCAGTAAGATACGACCAATGCGCACTTGCAAAGCAAATGCTAGCAGTACTCACTGGTAGGAGCGAGGTTGCCTATCCACCCTCTACTAGCTCTATACGCTAGCTATAAACGTACTCACCCGTCGGGGTCCATCCCAAGAGGCGAACCCCTTGTTCAGCATTAGGACTTCAACCGTTCGCTCAAATCCAACCTCAGATGTGGCGAGACTTGCTACTCCGATCTCCCAGTTATAGGCCTGGTGTGGCCCTACAGAGCTTTGAGTTCTGGTATGTACCCGTTAAGGTGAAGTTGTCTTGAACGTGAGAGGCTATATATTTGCATCAACACAAGCATAGTGCTATAGACGGTTTCTGAAGATTCTACTTTCGGCGACGGGTGAATCTCTTGGCCGGGGTAAACCTCCCTTCGATTGTCCTCAATTCGTCTAGGTCAGGCAGCGGGTGTTAGCAAAGCTTCCTCCGCAACATTTATGAGTCTTCGTAGATAAACACTAGTGTAACTCTACCACACATTATTTTTTAACTGCTTCATCCGTTGCCCAGACAAACCTGGGATTGGGTAGACACCAGCCAGTTCAAAGTGTGAACGCCGTGTGGACTGCAGCCAGGCTAGCCTCGGATACTAGTCATGCCCGACACCTCAAACGACTACCCAATTCTCTGTCATACTGGGCTAGTCTCGGATACTAGTAGATCCATGCCCGACACCTCAAACACCTGCCTGGCCGTTTACAACGGAGATATCAATAACGTGCGTCAATAACTGCGAACCGCCTGTATATCAAGAGCAGCAGTGTGCATATTAGGTGAGTCATCCCGTTTTGATAAAGAGTAATTTTACATATTCTACATAAACTTCACAAATATGGCATTAAATTCTGCAAGTCTAGGGGGGTATTATGTATAGCAACAAAATTATAATGAACCTGTACGAATTGTTTGTTGAATGCAGGTTGAAAAAGAACTTCGCAAATAAATTATTAAATCGAAAACTCACTTATTGGTCATTTAGAGAAAAACTAGAAAAGGTTACGCCCAAAAATAGTCCAGAAGTAGTTTAAGATTAGAAATGATTGCTATAAAACATTAGAATTGAATTTCATTTTCTAAGTGGAAGGGTCAAAAGGTGAAAGCTAGAACCAAAGAACATTCAAATTGTAAGTGGTTGATCAACTTTAAACAGGTATTATAATTCCAATGGTATGACTGAACAAATACGCACTGTAACGGCCAACACAAGAGATTGATAGCGGTTGATCGTACTTTTTATACCATGGAGTAACCAGTAATGTAACCGTAAGCAAATCTAGAAGCCAGCAATTGCGAGTTGCATGTCAGAAACTCGTATGTGTTATGTTTGTTTAGAGTTCAATTTATAAGTGCACTATTACATATATTATATTACGAAGGGAGTTATCTACCTAGCTATGAAAACAACGAGTTAGAGAACAGATAAAATTTTAGTTTTCAACATAAGAACCATTAACACTAACACACTTATACCAGCGTTTTTCTAATAACGCTATGCCTTTGAAAAAAACTCTTTTGGTAATTCTGCAAAATATAACTCCACAGCGTTTTCCAAGTCATCATTCGATAAAAAGCGACGCCCTCTCAAGTATTTTTTGAGTTTTGGAAAAAGATAATAGTCAGAGGGGGTGAGATCGGGACTGTAAGGTGGATGTTGTAATTCCTCAAAGCTGCATTCATTGATTACTTATTGAACAATTCGTGTTTTATGCACCCTGCAGTTGTCGTGCAGAATCAGAGTTTTCTGAGCATAACTGTGCGGTTTTTTCGCGTATAGCCGCTTTCAAGTTCCTAATTGTGTCTTTGTAGACATTTCCCGTTATTGTAGTCCCTTTTGGCATATACTCAATTAAGAAAATCCCCTTCGCGTCCCATAAAACTGTGGCGATCACTTTCCCTGCAGAAAATTGCGTCTTCGCCTACTTGGGTGGTGGAGAGCCCTTATGAATCCATTACATGGACTCTTGTTTCGTAGGAGGGTCCCAGTGGTATACCCTGGTCTCATCCCCAGTTATAATTCTATAGAAGAAATCTTTATCTTTGGATATAGCAGTCAGATTCTCCTCGCAAATCTGTCGTTTACACAGTTTTTGTTCGGGACTGAGCAGTCTGGGGATCTATCGTGCCGACACTTTGCTCATTCCCAAATCTTCAAGTAGAATTTTAAAAACACTCGTTTCTGATATTCTTATTTCTCTAGCAATAACTGAAACTTTTACTCGGCGGTCAGTCAACACCAAATCTTCAATTTTGTTGATGATTTCTTCAGTTCGTGCTTCCAGAGGTCTTCCGCACTTTGGTTCATCATGAATGGATTCCCTGCCCCATTTTCTCCATACACTGCCACCATTCTCTCATGGATATTCTTCGAGCTACTGCCTTCTTTCGTTAGAAATTTCATAACGCTTCAGTGTTCAAGCTTCAAATCACTCATTCTCGCTTTTTAAACAGATATATAAATGACAAATGTTAAGCGATTTGAATCAAACTTGGAGATGACACTATAAAATGTCACAGCAACTTGACATAAGAAAATTGTCGCGGTAGTATATTGTTTTCATAGCTAGGTAAATAACTTAAAAAACTCCCCTCGTATTAGGTAGGCATTAATGTACTGTATTAAATAAGTAATTCATTGTTTAGATGACATTTTATTCTTAAATGGTTTTCCCCATTGTGACATTTTTATTTATATATACTTCATTTATGTATATTATTATTTAAACAATATACACATTGGTGGCAGTCGCAAATGTGTATTGGAACTTTACTTTAGGTATGGTTGGCATTGAATTCAAGTGCCATTGAAGACTATTCTTGGCATCTATTGAAAGAGACATCTCGCGATAATCCCGATCACACGCTAATTAGCGGCAGCAGACAGAATTAACTGCGGTTAATAGTAGTATACCGATTCTCCAATTAACGATCCTATTCTGGGTAATAACTCTCCAAGTTTAATGCATACAGTAAGAACGTTGTTTAAAAAAATCAATTTCGTCTTTTGAATCTATAAAAGGTAACGGTCATTTTACCTAGTAAATTTTAGTCACTATTATTTAATCGACACTTTGCATTGTATATCCCTAACCAGTCGTGTTGTTTTTTTTATTTTACAAAACAATATCTCTAGAAATATGTACATGTGAAAACAGAATTTATTTCAGACAATACTTCTTAACGCCTGCATCTTAAGTGATAACGCTGGCTTTTAGCCTTATACATAGTGCGTATCTGTATATCCAATAGCAATGCCTTTCAATATTTAATCCATCAATAATGTTACGGATTATATAAATTCAATTCATATTGCAAATCTATTTATGACTGTGAATTCTACCTCAGGCCTTCATCATTTTAGAACACCATTCTGATAGATGTAATTCTAATAGTTTTTATCTTAACATTACAACACATATTAAAGAACGTTTTGCTAGTTCCCACACAAAGCTTTAATACCAGTAACACTTCAAATTGTTTCGAATACACGAACATTTAAAATAAATTGAAAACTGTTTAATATAATGTAGTGTTTAATAGCAATGCACACTTTTTGAAACTAATTATTATTAAATGCAACACATTCAAATAGCTGTTCATTTTAATTAAAGTATTTTTAATAATCGTGTAGATCAGAAATAAACAGTGCTCGAAATGCTTTTGAAATAGATATTGTTATGAAATTGTTAATGTTTAATTGTATAGTAGTATCATGATTAAACGTTGCTATTTCTATATACAATTGCAATAAAAAAGAACATCAATCATGAAAATTAAGCCTCTGAAAGGAGTAATACCCCTTTCTTTCTAATTACGGCGAGGCATGATGAATTAAATAAGGAAACCCTGTATCTTTTATATCAAATAAAAATGTGAATAGCTAATGAAAATTCATTATTCTTGCAAGCAAATTGAAACCATATCACTATATAGAAATACCTATATCGTGAAAGTGTAAAGTCTGGAACTATCGAAATAAATTTTTTATTAAATATTTTTGAAAAAAAAATCCTCAAACACGTCAATTTTCATCTTAAATGAGACATATTTTAGTGTAATTGTTATTTTTGTTTACGAGTTTGTAGTTAACACATTTTGCTGAACAAAAGTACTTACGTATTTAACTTATTTGTGTCTCGGTTTAACTTGAATACGATAAAATGAGGACTCTCTCCCTCTTGTGAGATTAAGGCAGGTCATAGGTGGATTGGAGCATCACCAAATTAATAAAAATATGGATATATGGGTGCCAGCACAATTGATTTAATTTAATAAAAGAGTAACGTTAATGGTCCACAATACGGAGCTCTAGATCTTAAAATCAACCAGTCTCAATTATGCAAAAACCGATTTCCAACACTCTTGTAATTACACAAAAATAGCATTTATAGACAGTAAGGAAGAAATAACACAAATAATAACATTTATTTATTTATTTACTTCACATAAAAAATCATTAAATATTAAAAAAAAACTGGAAGGCGTTCAGTTGTTATCTAGATAATGACTTACTATGGATTATAATAATACAACTAAATTAACAATACATTAAAAATTCTCACTATGATAGTTATTCGATTTGAAATCTATTAATTGAAAAATATTAAATTCAAAATCTCCCAAAAATTTACTTATTCTCATATCAAAATTTTCTTTAAATTGCAACATTAAAATTTCTATCCAAAAATATAATAATCCACTCTTAAATTTTGATCAAGTTAACCAATTAAAGCTGCTAGAAAAAAATTGACCCTTGAATTGAAAATTGATTAACCCACCTGATTATCTTTGTTATTTAATTTGGTTTATTAACGTTAATTCAAATAAGTCGCTGAAGATGTCAATAAGGTGCATCAGGTTATTGTGAGCCTTCCTGGAGAAGGTTCCAGTGAATCACTTGTGAGGTTGCAAAATACTAGGAACTGATTGCAGGTCTGGATCAATATTCTCGAATTAAAGTGTTGATCGATTTTCATCAACCGCACGTTATAGGTAATTTTCATCCGTATCGATGTTTTTCTGAACTAAAATCTGTATCCACTGTTTAAATTGAAATCCACAGTTTTTTAACTAATGTTCGACTGTATAACCTAAAAATGTTGATCGATATTGTATATTGTGTACAACGTTTTTCAAATTCTAAATGGGTTTAAGATGGACGTTCCAAAGCGTATCTTCGTAGTGCGGAGCGGAGAAAACTATATAAAAACTATATAAAACGCGAAATATAACTATTTCGCTGCTTTCCAAACTTTCAACCAACGAGATCAATTTTGGAGATTTTTGGACAAGATTTTGTAAAACGTGGAACTCTTGATTATTTAATTTTTGCTTAAATCTTAATAAATTAAGTTGGTTTAGCACTATACCAATGTCTAGCATACAGCGCTATTAAATTAAAATGCAATATACTCTATATTGCATTTGAAAATAACCAGATAAAAGCATTAGGTTAAATTGGTTGGGTTGTTGCAAGTACGTATGCATTTTACCACGAATAGACGTGGTTTGTTAGAAAAAATACACCTGTGCATCTTTAATTTTACAATAAATGTTATATTCATCTACGTTTGTGTTTTTAATAAACTCAATTGGTGTTAAATTATCCCCAAGTAAAATGAAAGAAGTTAATCGGTAACCGCATTTTCAGATTTCATGTATGTGGTAAATATATAGTAAATGCAATAGTTTGAGTTGATTATTTGAAAATGCAATATAGAGTATATTGCATTTTAATTTAATAGCACTGTAAGTATATGTATGTGCAATAGCTAAGTCTAATTTCAAAATAATATCAAATAGTTACATTTTGGCTACCTTAAACAAAAATTAGACATTTAAGAAACTTACAAGAAGTACCTTTGTGTTGGTACTTCTTCACAAGCACTTTTAATCAGTGTTGGGTGAGTTACTAAGAAAAAGTAACTAAGTAAGTTATTTTGTCATTTATACTCATTTATACTTAACTAAAAGTTTACTATTTACACTGTTGTTCAATAAGGTAGGTGAAAATCTTATTAATAACCATTTATTCTCGTAAAAAGTATCGGCTTAAAAGTAATTGTTTTTCAGAATTATTATCTGATAATTTTGTTCTTTTTGCATGAAATACATCCACACATCTGGTATAAATATATCTATAGGATTCATCTATTCCTTTTTATAGCAAAAAAAATATGAATACTGCGGAATGCACTATTTATGTTATATTAGATTATACGATTATATCTTCTATATCGTTTTCAAATTATTAAAATTAGGCAGGTAATTTTATTTTATTTTATTTCCTTGTGCTTGCCGTTGAATATTACTTTTATATTATTAGTTATTAGTATCAACACTGTTGCATTATATGGTATCACTCACGGCGGGATTTACATTACTTTAAGTTAAACCACTAACTATAAGTAGTTATTAGTCACAACAAATCTATTGCTTTTTTTTCTTTGATTTTTCTTACTTACATTTGAATAGATCTACATTAAATATCAATTATCAACTTTCTCCATTTCTTTTTTTTGTATTTCATTTCACTTAAAAATATATTGTATTGGGTACTTGCTTACTTGAATTGCCGAGGCGAAACTTATATTAATTGTTATTAACTATCTTTTTGCTTACATTTAATCATTATACAAATTTATTATTTAAAATATATATATATATAATCTATATATCTATTAATGAAATGAAAATTAACTTAATATAATTAAATTACATGAAAAATAAAACACTACAAATCTATTACCAAAACGTACGGGGGTTGCCTACAAAAACAAATATCTTTCACAATAATCTTGCTAACACTAATTATGACGTAATAGTTTTGACAGAAAGCTGGTTGGACTCAGATATATACAATAACGAATTATTTGATCCTCGTTATATTGTGTACAGATGCGATCGTAATCAAGTATTCAATCGTGTGGGTCGTAAACGGGGCGGTGGGGTCTTAATTGCAGTTCACAAAAAATACAAATCCGATAAAATTAACTTAAATTTGACGTTAGAAGCCTTGTTTATTAATATTCATGTAAACGGAAGAGATATTATAATTACCGGTGTCTATTTTCCACCTCAATCAAATTATGGAAATTACGAAGAATATTTTAATATTATTGAAAATTCAGAATTCTTTTTAACAAAGGAAATCATTATTTTGGGCGATTTATCTTGTATTAGTAGCGCGAAATATAATCTTGCCAATGGTAACATGATATCAAGAAGATTATTACAATTTATTAATATTTTGAATTTAAAAATGTATAACACTATACAAAACCATCAAGAACGAACACTTGACTTAATAATTAGTAATGTATTGGTAGACGTTGATAAAAATGACGATCCAATGGTGCCTGTTGACGTATATCATCCAACTTTATCAGTTACGTATAATTATTTGAATCCGGGGAGATATACATCTAGAGTAACGCCAGAAAGTTATAATTTCAAAAAAGCTAATTTCATTCTTCTGTACGATTTGCTTAGAGCAACTGATTGGAATGAACTGCAAAATTTTAGAAATGTGAACGAGGCTGTACATCAATTTTATAAGCTATTTTATCGTGCTTTAGATGAATCAGTTCCAAAGCTGCGACAAAAATTATATTTTCGACACCCAATCTGGTTCACTAAAGAGATTATTGCCGATATCAGAAAGAATAAATATCATCATAAAAAAAGAAATACATCTGACTACCATTTGCAAGAATTCCGTTGGTTACGGGATAAAGTTAAAAAGGATACACAGCGTGCATACGAAACCTATGTTACATCTATTGAAAACGAAATAATATATGATACAAACAATTTTTGGAACTATATTAATAGGAAACGAAGTAATAATTCACACTTTGGAAAATATCAATTTAACGAAAAGACAACCGACAATGAATCTGAAATTTCTGAATTATTCGCCGAATATTTTAAGTCCGTGTACAAAAGCGTCTCAGAATATAACATTAATCAAATAGTATCGGAGACCAACCAGAATGCTACTAGCGTTTCTGATTGTGTAACATTGCAGAAAGTGAATGTGCAAGAAGTCGAAGCTGTTATGCGGAAACTTAAACCCAAAAAATCTGTAGGACCGGATCTAATACCTCCATATATATTCAAGGCATGTCACGATATACTAAGTTATCCTTTATCACTCCTGTATAATCTAGCGTTAAAAACGAACACCTTTTCAGATTTTTGGAAACTAACTAAAGTTATACCAATATATAAATCCGGTGACAAATCAAAAGTAATAAATTATCGTCCCATATCAATATTATCAGCACCGGCAAAGATATTCGAACAAATAGTTTATAACAAAATCTATACAACTTTAAAAAATAATATAACAGAATGTCAGCATGGCTTTATAAACAGAAGCAACAGAAACAACATCTTTCTCACCAAAAACCTTTCTAACCAAATTGTTGATAAAAAAATTAAATTAATTGTTTAAATAAATGTTATAAAATGAAAGAGGATAATTTTTTCCTCATTTTCGTACCTAACACGGATATTAAAATGCAAATTTAGAGTTAGGATTTATTGACAACCATCTTGAATTTTCTAACAAACATAACTTCACAAAAGTTCAAATAAAAACATTTTAACATTTTGCTACATCCTATTCTTATCACAAAATTAATCCTAAGATCCTATCAAACAAAAATAACATAAATTTTGACACCAAAATTATCAATATAAACTAAATTTTAACATTCTAGCAGATCCTGCTGAAACGTTACAATTTTGGGATCTCAAAAGCCCAAATCTTCTCTATACAAAGTTCCCCACTTTAACATTCTATTGTCTTGAACCTGGATAACAATATTGCAGTAAAATATTTTACTTAGAAATTCAAATAACATTGAAAAGTATCCATTTACTATGGAAAATTACGAATCGTCAAGAAAATAGAACACTTTCTTGAAATTCAATAATAAAAAGTAAAGTAATATATACTTGTGCATACCTTCTCACCTATGCCTTTAATAATTTTCAGGTGCCATAAAATGGTTTCAAAATCTCTAAGTGTGAAAATATCACCCAACGACATAGGATCGCCCATCATGAAATTGATTCTGTGAAATTCAAGTGAAGAATCTGTTTAAAACTTATCTCCTTCCATCTCACAGTGTTGTAGTGTGTATCCTAAAAATATTTGATGCAAAATTTTATTGTTTTTAACAAAAAAATTTTTAATCCTTCTTTCGCCTGGAAGATAGGCAACACATCGTACATACATGTTATGCGGGATGTCAATATCACAACAATATGTTGTGCAGATTGTCCATTTTTATAAAATTACATATTTCTTATCTATCCGATATTTAATAGAAAAGGTGGGAAGGCCAGATTAACTATCTAAAAGTACAGTCAGCGTAAATACATTATTGCAAATTATGCATCTAAATGTTAATCACACTAGTTTAACACTGTAATCCGAAATTGCTGTTTCATATTATTAATAATTATTCTATGTAATGTGAATAGTAAGATGAAACATTAAAACAGTTCTATTAAAAATTAAACTAGACAAAATCCTATTTTGAAAACTATAACCTCTAAGTTCCTTACATTACCAAATCGATGTTGAGATTTAAAAAAATCATTTCACAAAACTTATAAGTTTTTTTTAAATGTAAATTTAAGTTTCACTCAACTATTACGCATTTTTAAGGTTTTAATTCTAAACTGTAATGGCTACATAAAAAGTATACTGTATGAATAATAAACGGCAACCAAATTTACATAAATTTTAATTTAACTTCAAAGTTAAAATTTACTTCCAAAGTAACATTTTCAACTCGAACAATCAAATCTTGGAAGATGGAGGAAAATTATAAAATTTCAGAAATCCAATCAACAGCAGTTTATGCTGTATGTAATGTGTTGTCGAATATGTGTAAGTATATGTAAAATCTAATTATATATTTTAGTTTTATTTATAAATTATAAATGATTTGTGAAATTGTTACGTGAACGTTTTATTAAAATTCAAATTTTATAATTGCATGCATTAAAATGGTACAACTAAAAGCCAAAATTTAATTAAAAAAATTAAATACGTAATTTGAATCAGGTACAAAAGAAAACAAAAATTAAGTATTCATTAGAAAAAGCTTGTAACTAATGTAAGAGTCTCCTAACAAACATTTTTTAACATTGTTCAGCATAAAAGACGCTGAAAAGTTAACTTTAGAAATGATTGCCTAATTTTCTTTTTATTGTATTTGTCTTTCTCAAAGTCAACGTTATACGTTCCAATGAAGGAGAAAGTTAATATTCTCGACTTCCGTTTGAATTTAATACTAATTTAAAACAAGGGTAAACGATATAGATAATGGAATTTGTGTTAAATGGCTTTTTAGTTAAAACGAAAGATACCGTATTTAATAGAGTAGGGTAAGCACGGAGGATTCTATTTATTTATTTGGTTAGTGCAATTATTAAATTACGGTTTGATTTGTTAGAAAGGTTCAATTATAATTAGCGATCATACATGCTATAAGGGTACTTTTTTACTTATCTTAAAGTATAAAGTACTATCAGTATTTCTGCATTGTTTCCGTTACGATTGGTTGCTTTCGTATTGTTCTTAGGATCCATCTTACTTCTTACAGTCGTCTACACTACAACTATTTCTTTCTACATCTCTAATCTAGTCTCTGCAGAGCATTCTTGTTCTTTTTTGGTCTGGGAAAAATACGAGCATGCGAAACTTTTGTTACATTATTTGTTCTTCAAAAGCATTTAATGCAATTTTCTAAAGGTTTAATTTTGTTGAAAACTCTTTAGCAAATATGTTTGTGTACTTAAAAGTATTAAATTCCAGTTACTGGAAGGAATGCTTCTCATTTTTCAAATTATAAGATTGTTAGTCAGTTATCATACATGTGTAAGTACAAAATAAATAAAAATATTAACTTAAAGATAAAGGCTTTTGTAATAATACCGTAACGAACGAGCGTTTCTGACGTCGCATCGTTGGGATGCCGTAACACGAGATGAAAAATGAAAACTTAAAAATTCAAAAGAACCAACGCTGTTTTTTCTGTCAAGAATTTACTCATTTCAACGCGCCCCATTTTCGATTTTTATTGAAACTTTACTCGAGTATAGAAAGGTTGTAATCATCCAAGATCGTAGCCGCTGAAGCTACGGTGTGTACTTCAAAGCCAAAGAAAATATAGAAATACGTTTCAGGCTGTAAAACAGGAAATAATAAAACACCAAGCTGGTGCCGACCTAAGCTGGCAATTTATAAAACTGTCATATTTATTTCTTCTTAAAGGGAAAATCTTACAACAAAGGTGCCTCAAATATCAAGCGCTAAATGAATTATATTAAAAAAGTTTAGTTAACTAAAAATATTCGTATGAGACCAATTCTGTGAGACTCAGAAATATAAGTATATATACAGTTCAATCTCTATTTTATTATTTACCATGAACTATTATTATTAATTTCACAATTCAATAATTTCAAATAGTACTTATTATTTAACAGGTCAATAGAAATATCTGCAGTACTATTAAATTAAAATGCAATGTACTTTATATTGCATTTTTAAATAATCATCTCAAAGCATTGCATTTTCTGTATTGTAACGTTCTTTTTAAATAATACTAAAGGTGCTGTTTTAATTTTCTATTATCAAGAGAAAATATTTACACTAACACTAATTACAAACAACTATTAACAAACTTAAACTAATTTTGTTTATTGTTTCCAGCCTTATTTTGTGGAACTCCATAATCATGAAATAAATAAAGATTATTAAAAGTTTCACAGTTTTAAACTGTGAAACTTTTAATAATCTTTATTTATTTCATTAAACTAATTTAATTACACAAATATTTATTTCAACAAAATTTATATTACACTATTTTATATGTACACATTTATTTTCTACTACCACACGATGCGCGTATTTAGTTAACATTGTCGACTGATTCATGACTCCCCTCGCGGTGGCGCTTATATACACTATACAAGACTGCGGGAACACTCTAGAACTTTCTCGTGTATTGTGCCTCGTCCACTGCAACAGCCGTCGACGCGCCGAACATTCGAGATTGGCGGGGGAATATCCGACCCATTCATTACAGTATGTTTATGCAATCAACAATCAGGGGCAGACGGGCGATAACAATGATAAAATCTTAACCACGTTCCAGTAGTATATACATACAAGGTGTTTCAGTTTCATATAAATTGAATGTGTGTTAGTACTCGATAATAGAAACAAAAAATCCTTATGCCATTTTTTGATTTTACGCAAAAAATGTTAAAAAGGTAATTTTTTGGGGACTGGTGGGACGTGTCACGACCTGCCTCACATATCAAATCAAATATCTTGTTGAATAACTTATACAGTAGGTTTAAAAACAATATTTGGGAAATTATACGCCTTGACGGTATCACATTTCATTTTGCTTGTGATTTTAGTCCGTGTAGTAAAAATGAATTCTAACTTAGACGATAGAAACAAATGTAGTGATTACGGGGTAAGTTTTATTTAGCTATAACGCAACCAGCTTTGAAAACGAAATACTAATAATAAACAATAGCACAAACACAAAGGAAGTAGTTTATTATTATTGGTAATTATATTTCTTGGTATACAAGTGACCAAATATTTGAATTTCCTAAACAACTACTGCAACATGGAGAATAATTAATAATTAATCGTTAATCGTTATAATTAATAATGCATCGATATATCAGTTATCAAGTTAAGAATGCCATTAGGCACATACATCCAGCTCCAACTGTGATTCTTAAACCAGTGACCACCAAACTCACTTTTCTTCTTCTTTTCCAAAAACATTTTTCTCTGTTATTATGAAAGATATGCACTAATGATATATTAAGCGTTTTTGTTGCATTTTATGTGTTCATATTACCTATCACCTGTTCCAAAGATACGAATTTTAGATAAAACACCCTGTATAACAATAACAATAATTTCAATTACAATTTAAGATAAGTCCTTTAGTCCTCTTGTATATTAGCATTTAATAATAACTTATTAGCATTTAATAACTTATGATATTTTGAAGTTTTAATATTCAGATACTTTTTGGAGGATAATGTGTATAATTAGTACTCCTATAATTTACTGTTAACATTTATAATAATAACTTAGTTCGTATGAAGAATTCTCTTTCCGTTGGTAATCACATAGGTGGCGCAAATGGTAGCGTATTGCCCGGAGTGAGGAAGGTCTTGGGTTCGATACCTAACCGGGGTGATAATTTTTCATTACGGATTATATACAAAAATATTATTTAAATAATTTCAATGATCAGTGGCTAGGAATCAATTTTACATTTATAGTAGCGAAAAACAATATTGAAGAAAAAAGGGAAGAAAAAGAAAGTGTGTGTGTTGTGTATGTGTCTTGAGGGTGAAGTACAGTTTCAGTTAAAACAATATTGTTTTAGTATGTTTTAGGTAAACAAAACATATTGAGAACTTAAATTCGTGAAATAAAAAATATGTTGGACTGTGTAGCCGCACAGTAAACAGTCGAACTCGAACGAATGAGGTGGTCCGAGTTCGATTCCCGGAACCGGCGAAAAAATTTTTCTGTCAACATATAAAGGCTCAGTACACTTCGCTGTGTTGTCGGAGGGCAAGTAATCGGTTCCGGCAAACACGCACTTGTGGTTGTTAAGATTAACACTTCACAATATAATTATTTAATTAAATATTTTTAACTAAATAATTATGATTAATTAAAGTTAATAATTAATTTTCTTTCTTCTTTCTTTAGAATAGTGTTGGTCTTTCATTAGACTGGATCCATGAATATAATCAATAAAAATTTTGCGTACCTATCATTTTGTCCCTTAAACGGCCCAAAAAGCCCACACACCAAGCGGCCCACCGGAAAATTTTCCGGTGTTCCACCAGGCCCCACCCGCCCCTGTCAACAATACACAAACGCTCAAAACTCGATAGCTATTTAAGTTCTTTCATTTCACCAGGAGATGATTTAACACAAATAAGTTAAGTATTAAAAATACAAATGTAAAAAATAACATTTATTTTAAATAAAAGTTGCAAAGGTGTATTTTTAATAATAAACCATGTCTGTTCGTGGTTAAATGCCAATGTACTTGCAACAACAAATTTAACTTAATGCTTTTATTAATTGTTATTTTTAAATGCGATATAAAGTAGTATAGTATGTTGCATTTTAATTTAATAGCACTGTATGTAGGTAGCTAGGTAGGTACCAAATACTCTTGGTATTTCTTATATTCTCGCAATTTTTGAATTCTAATAAAATTTAGTGGGTTACAGATTGAAGATTCATATTTATTAAATCAATTCCATATACATATTGTCATGATTTTTGACATGTTTTGGAATTTATGCTACCCCATTTACAAACATGTTTGTTGGGTTGCATAATCTCTAGAGAAATAATATTTACCAAAGAAAAATGCTTTAGTGTAATAATAAAACACTCTAGAACACTCTAGGTAGAAAAAGGGTAAGTTCTAAAGTTGAATTTTCTGACTATATTGATAAAATTTCATTGTTTAGCTAATGGTGTGCTATCGTTACTTAATTTTGTACACAAATATGAATTTGAAATCATTTTAGTTTTGTTGACCTTGTTTTGAACTAAAACAGACAAGGTGTATGGTTGTGAAGATGTATGCAAGTATTTATAACCTTACCTACAGGTTTATTTAAAAAAATTCTTACAAATTAATGAATTGATGATTATAATTTTGTTGTTTACTAAGATTATAAAGCTTATGGCCTGAAATATTTCATTGAGTAGTTGTCAATCAGTTCCTTGGGCACAACTGAGAAATAAAAGTAAATGTTGAGATTGTTTTTTATAGATGATGTTTTGGTTTGAAAATACAAATTTTTGCGCTTAACCATGGTAATCTTAAATTATGTAATTTAGTTATTATTTTATAGTTTGGATGTCTAAAAATATGTTAATAATGTCCAATAGGATGTAAGGATGGATTTTGTAGGAATAGAAGAATGTAACTAGGCGGTGTTAAGTAACACATTCTGTGACACGTTCTAGTCATCTTATTATTTTGTCTTAGTACAAGTATCTTATATCATTAAAAAGAGAATTTTTCTTATTATCTATCTATGTAATTTGTTTAAACAATTGTTAATAAAATTATAAACAATTATGTGGTTATGTAGTATTTAGTCCCAAATTGTCTTTTTCTGTCTGTTTTTCAACAAAAATCTCACTAAGAGATTTGATTGTTTTCAAAAGGATACAAAACCAGCGAGGGATTTGGTGACAAACTATAAATTTAGATTATTCAAGCAGTGTACATATGCCCAGAGCAAAATTTTAAAATTTAAAGATTATGTTGTGAATTAAAAAAATGTAAACATTTCCAAACTTCAAAATTTAGGTTATATTTTGGTGAAAAGTGATTATTAATTTGTTGAAGTTTTTTTGAATTTAACTATTTTGTTTTAAGAATATTTACTTTTAATTGAAATAATATTCAGTGCTGTTAATTCTTATTAGTGGAATATTTTTTCATTTTCATAAAGAAAGTTTTTATGGGTTATGAGAATATCAACCTTCGTTGTAAATTAGATTATGGAAAAGAATTTATCAATTTAATTATTGAATGGACTTACCTTATCTCAAGAAAACAGCTGGCCTTAATAATTTTTTATTAATACCATTTAATTTGGACATTTATATGAATAGAGGTGAATTTTTGTATTTCAACCATTTTAGTTATAAACCATATGGAAGAAAGAGGATTTCTGTTTTGTTACTACATCAGTTGGTAATTGAAAAGGCGCCAATACATTGATGTTATTTCAATATTTTAAGGTATTTAATTAGTTTAATTTTACCGTTTAAGATAATTAAGGTGATAGAGATATTACTCCTGAAGATAAGAATCATTAGACTATCTTAGGATTGATCTTTCTTTGATTCGGGCTATCCAAATTTCATTTTTTTGTTTTCTGTGTAGTTTAATTATGCTTCATAGATCTAATCTAATTTATTTATTACCTTATTAAAGCGACAAGCCTGTTGAGTCGATTTATCAAAAGTAAGTATGGAAATTAATAAACAAGAAAATATAGAGTTTATCAAAGTTTTAGTTTATACTTTAAAAATAACTCAGTTTTTTGTTGTAACTGTGATTATTAACAATCTATAAACCAGTTTGGGAATTCAGCAGAAAGTATGACAGTTTACTTACACATACATACAGTATGAAATCAAAAGTTATTAAACAGACGCTTACTATTTCTATAAGGTACTATATACAACATGAAAATAAAGTAAATTATGTTTTTCTAATTTAATTAGAGTTTAGGAATTATGCAATCGTAACTATGTATCTATGGTGATTAGATTAAATTTGATCCGATGACATCCATAGAACATTGTTAAATGATGCAGCATCGTTGCATTTTATAAACTCTTTTATCGATGAAAGTTTAATAAATGGACGTTTTAATAAAACGCCTTTTTTGTAGCCTGTGGGGAGTCCGTAAAAACGCAAACCAAGGAGGAAGATGGTAACCCTCATATCAGACTCCTTTTGCTTCCAAAAAAAGCCAAAGCTATTTTTTTTCTCAGCAAAGAGTCATTCTTTCTGCGTGCGGCATCATTCCGAAAGCTGCCAATTTTCTTAATAAAAGAATAAACAAAATATCTAGGAGCTGGACTACCTTACCAGCTAATTTCGGCTAGAAGTTACTCAAAAATGTGTAAAAGTTACCCAGAGTAATGAAAGGATGGTGAAGAGTAGAAAATAGAAGATAGAAAAGTCAAGAGGCAAAGACAGGACACTCACACACAGTGAAACGAACAATGTACAAAAGAGTACCATCACCGCTAGGAAGAGTATACGACAGAGAAGGAACACCATACCTAGATATAAAGGTCAGGTAGTATGTCCAGAGAAGTACAAGTGGACATCACTCTAATAGTGCTAACCGGGACACTCCCAACCAACTACCCTAAAAGCCCTCTAAACGCCTTACCAACCACCCTAAAGACAACTTGTAACAATTGTTACGTCTAAGTCGATCTGCTTCTGGAGAACATTTTCAGCGGTCTAAATTCGATGAGGTTAACAAAAGAATTCAAAACATTTGACATATTGGTGTAA
The DNA here is from genome assembly GCA_929113105.1 of Agrypnus murinus. Classification (NCBI taxonomy): domain Eukaryota; kingdom Metazoa; phylum Arthropoda; class Insecta; order Coleoptera; family Elateridae; genus Agrypnus; species Agrypnus murinus. Next base: position 47,418,539 of record OV816023.1, read on the forward strand.
AAACATATTATGTCCAAAGTTACGGTCTAAGAGACCCAGATCCCTTCAACGGCGCAAGAAGATTAAAAACCTCTTCTTAGATAATTGACAAAATGCTAACCAATAAAGTTATAAATATTTGCAAAAATACTAATACTAAGGGTTATGTTAAGTCCTAAATTAAATGTTTTGTTGTTCTGGTTTTGCTCGTACGAAGAAGCCATATTGTACAAACCTAACCTGATCTTATCCGAAAACATAATATGCTTCGGTTATTGGTACAAAGGCTAAAGTAGCAGGAGTTGCTAATTGGTTGATTTTCAACAAGCAGTAAAACTATAACCCAAGTCGTCTAAACAAAAGTCGTCTAATAGGTTTATTCTATACCTATATGAAGCTTTGTTACGCCCATAGTTACGCTTTGTTACGTCAAAACGTTAAAATTTTCCTGAATTCTTTAGAATATTTCAAATTCTATCTATAGGTCTATTAAAATTATTTCAAACTTTTCAGGGTTCGTCAAAGTTATTATACACCGGGCTTGTAGGAATTATTACATCTTTTTGTGAACATCATCCACCTTTGAAAACCTGCAGAGTAGAGTAGAGAATGCCGGTCTAAGACATTTGGCCGCGACCGTTTCGGCGCAAGGACAGTAATAAATAATAATAAATTTATTTCCCCAAAAGAATATAAAATAATTGTTACATTAATTATTCTATACAACAAACCTACAAACATATATACATGTTTCATACTAAGAAAAAACAAATAATTTAATTCTATGAACCCTGGTTACGGAATGGGGGAAGTATAGGTGTCGGTGAGCTCGATTAAAAAAATATTTTACGTATTATTAAAGAATTCATTAAAATTATTTAAAAAAATTTGACTTTAGCCACTGTTTTAGTGCTGTTTTAAACTTTTTATTGAATTAATGTTTGTTATATCAGTTGATAACTTGTGATAGATCGTAATACCTTGATAAATTGTTCCTTTCTGGAAAGATAATTTATTTATTTGCTTTCGGTAGTCTTAGTAGAGCTTTTGTCCTAGTGTCCCTGCACCTAAGTGGCCTGCGTCGAAGTGTCCTTGCGCAGAAGTGTCCCCGTGCCGAAATAGCCGGCTCCTCAATAGTGCTGTCTATAGAGATGAAGTAACATTCATACTGTAGATACAATCGATAGCCCGAAGTGGTATTTCTAAAATACACATTTTGTTTCAACCATGTGTATTTCCAATAAGATGGGAAACCGTAACGCTGGGCTTTTAATGGTCGTAAAATTACCTATTGAAATCCAATGCTTTTGAATCCACTACTTTACATCTACTCTACTTTAACATCTACTAAAACTGTCCTAACTTAATTAGGTGTCATTTTTAGATCGATACAGTTGTACGTCCCTGAAAAATAATAATCCTCAAAGAAGGTGCAGGATTTCACTCCATTTTCAGCATTATAACGTTTGATCATCCACATTGAATAACACGCTATGTATTTGTTAATAAAATTGGAAAAGCTTCTTAATTATTAGTAGCGTTATATGTAAAAAAAACAACCAATGATATTCTCGTGAAAAAAGTGACACCGAGTAAACTGAATTGTAGGCAAATCCGTAATTGGATTGGTTTCATGCTAACGTTAACTGCAGCTTTCAAATTTATATCCATCAAACAAAATTGTTCATCAATGTAATATTTGGTTTTAATAAAACTCGCAATATTTAATCTGCTAAGTTAAAAGCTACGTTGTGTGCTTTTCATTAGTAAAAATGCGTTATTAAAAAGCGTAACTGAGACGCACAGGTAGATACGTAAAAGAAATTAGTGAACTACTCTTTATACTGGTTTTCGCTGTTACCTTTTATTAAAATTTAAATCATTTACAATTCTTAAATAAGTAGTACTTTTTTCAAATTGGTTCATGTATAGCATTTTTCATGGATTACAGGGACCTTCCCTGGAAATTTTATTGGTTTTATGACGCATTTTAAAATCTCGTTATTTTATTTATGTCAACACTAAAATGAAATTGTACACAACAAATACATATTGTGCTACTTGGCTGCCTAACTTTAGTTCTTCTGTGTTTGATTAGTGAGATTGAAGTGGCAGTGCACTTCTACAAAATACAAAATGCAAAATTCCCATAAAATATCAAAAATTTAAACCTAATTACTTTAAAATTATTTTAAATTTATATATTTAAGCATAATTATAAATTAATGATTAATTATCAATAGTATAATTAATTACCCAAGTAATAAAGATGTAGAACAAACTGCACTACCTTTATAAGACCAACGCTTGTTGTTTGGCAACTACTGGTTAGTAAATTCTGTTAGGTATGCACGATGATTCAGCACATTTCGCGTAAGGTTAGAAATAATTTTGGTTTTTCAAGGAGACTTGATCTCATACAAATAATGTTTTAATAATAACGAACACGTTTTACAGAAAGAAAATTCAACTATCTTTCAAGACGATTAATGAATTTTGAAGTGCAGTCTTGAAAGGTACATTTGGCAATAAACGTCTCCCATGAAGAATTATCAAGAAATTTAGATTGTAAAACAGTAAAGGAGCATAATTTTATAACGATAGAATATTTATAAAAAAATATTACATTTTAATAATAACAAAGTATTAAAATTAGAATATTAATTGTAAATACTAGTTTACAGTATTTGGTATTATTAAATAATAAACAATGGTAAATCCTTATATCCAATATTTGTCGCTTCAGTTTACGAAGAGACAAATTTTGAATATAAGTATCTAAAAGGTGATGACACATAAAAGGTGAAAATACAAATAATAATAAGTAAAAATTCAGGCTTCATTTATACTTGATACAATTTCGAGTAAGAGAGGTACCTTTAGCTGTTTGTCTAGAGAGAGAAGGTGTGGACATTTCTCAAACCAATACACTATTGGAAAGTTGGTGACGTTTTATTGCTGAAATAAAGTGGTATTTAATTTAGTTGAAACTTGATATAAAAAGAAGGGAAGATATTCTTATAGTTAATAGATATCAGGTCAACTGTAAAGTAAATTGTAAACAGGGATAATGATTCAAGTTATTACTTTAAACCAAAATTAAAATTGATTTAATCAATAACAAAATCAATTATTAATTACAGTATTTTCCTGAAAAAGTGAGCTTATATTCTTTTGTTGGCAGCTTGATATTTCATTTATGATTAACTCATTAGAGGGTGTTCTAGATGGTAGCGAAAATTATTCAAAATTTAATTTATCGTTGATTGTTGGAAGTGAGTTTTTAAAAAGGGAACGGAACCCCGTCCTTTTTAAGAACTATTTTATATGAGTTAATTAGAAGTTATTTTACAGAATAAGAGGTTGGACTCTCTATAATAAAGATACGGGATAAATATTAGCCATAATAATACTCATAATAGACTCATATTAAGAAAAAAATTGCTAATTCAACAAATTACGGCAAGATGCCAGGAAATGGAGGCCTGGGCCTGAAATGGCTACGGTCATTTTAGAAATTATATTTATATTTAGTAAGGGATCGTTACCCAACAATACAATTGATGATGTATGTTTAAAATGTTAGCAGGTTTTAGCACAGTTAAATTTTAACTGGTGTAGAAAAATATAACAAATATTTTGGGACAGAGAAAGTACTTAATACTTGTAGAACAAGAACTTGGTTACTTTTTGTTTTCACCGTATTACCATAAAAAGTATTAGTAAGCCTGCAAATAGGATTTTTTGAATAGAAATCTCATACTTTTTTATGTTCCGTTATTTCTTCAGAAAACGTTCAAAAAACTCTATGATTTGTTGCCTGAAAATTGGACCCCATTCAACCGTATACTGTAGATTCTGCACTCGTTAAATATTTATAGGGCGTATCGATATTGCTAAAACTTTTCAACATTTAAAGCATTTACATATCCCAGAGCAGCGTAAAGAATTTTCAACGCTTTGTGTAAGTCTATTCGGTACAAAAGTTTTCTACCCCAAAACACAGAATTTTAATAATAGTCTCGTTTGTGTACTTTCAGTTATTATTATTTCCTTCCTTTACATAACGGTATAAATTTATATTAACAACATTTCTACCTAAAGAAAAAGAGGCTAAATGGAACAATTTTAGAAAAAAGGAAAAGTACTGTATACATGTTATTAACACTGGCACTGGTTTTAATTTAGTTTGTTTGTACCTTACATTTTAATAGCATTGCTTCCCCCGAGTTGCATAAACTTAATATTCATTGAAATAAAAAGGTAAATAAATCTTTTATGTTCATTTTCTAGTTTAGTATGTTATGGATCAATAAAGGGCAACACAAGATTAACCTTGCTTTTATGTGTTTATCAAAAGAGAAAAATAAAATAAAGCCTCCATCTAAATTCAAAAAAGGTTTGTATTTGTCTAAAATAAGATGTTTGTCATCGAAAAATAAATTACATTCGATTGTATTTTAACAGATTGGCAATCGTAAAAAGTAGACGGAATAATGAAGATGTCGTCCTTATCCAACTCACGAATTCCGGTAATACTTACCGAATCCAACTAATTAAGCTAGATAGCGAACATCAAACTTTTGTACATTTAAACCTTGAACGACCCTACCAAGCTGGGTCACGGCAGCCGAAAGGAGAATGGCTACAACGAGAGTTGTGGGTATTGGGTGACATTGAAAGAATATTCTCAGTCTCTGCCGGACAGTAAAATCTTAACCTCTATTTCAAACTGGTGATATGGGTCGGTATTCTAAAATCAGGCATAAACAGCTACTGATTATTCCATCCGATAAAAATTCAACAGTTATGACCTGCTCTACATTTTTCTCTGATGTTCCGTCAGAGCGCACAGGGCGATAGGGTAAAGTTTTAACAAAACTTTAGACATCCGATAGTTTGATCGCCCTTATCAAGCTACGGCAGCGAAATCGGAGATTTGTTGGATTTTGTTTTCTTTAAGCGTAACAACTTGAAGAATGCTGCAAAGAATTTCAAAAATCAAATATAAGATTACTCCATTCTAATATTATATTTTTGTAATAGCAAGCATAACATTCAACGACTTCTCTTGATATCGTAATGGAAAACTAACAATATCAAAAGCAAAAGAAAAGAATTTATATTTTCAAATTTTATTAAAACATTTTACTACGATAGCAGAACGATGTCAACTTTAAAATCCAACGACATATTGAGCTTAGATTGCATACATAACAGGTTAATGCAATTTACACGAATTTTCTAAAGCTTTTGAAAGTGTCAGTCTAACTAACATCTTACTAACTAAATTACATTCAATCGGATTTTCGCCAAACGACTTTTTAAATCATATTTACATAACAGATCTCAGTTTTTACAGACTAATGCACAATCATCTAAAATAATTTGGGTTTTGTCTAGAGTACCTCAGGGTAGCAACTTGTGACGTATAGTTCAACTTTAAAATTATAATGCCCCGACTAGCACAGAGGCGGCCTTGGGTACATGGGTCCAACGATTTTAATTTATTTGTAAGCTTTGATAAAATAAATAATCGAAAAATATAGGATAACATATATTCAATCTTTGAACAAATTTTAAATAATATACAGTAACTAAACTTTGCTAGTAGACCCCCAATTCTTAATTAATTATATTAATCTCCACAGTAATAAGTACACAGAAAAATATCTTACATAAAATATCAACTAACGGTTCTAGCTGGAATTAAAAATATCCAAACACATATAATATAATATGAAGGCAGATATACCTTCCACACCCCTTAAAAAGTCATCAATAATTATCAATAAGGGTCATTCCATGCGAAATCGATCACTAAAACGGGTCGATCTCACCTGCTACACTGCTACCTACAATAGCACCCAGTCTAACCCAGTGAACATCTATATTTTAAATTTAGGATCAAAAACAACTCATCTTCTGTAAACAAAAATGGTATCTAAGCTATTGCAGTATAATATCTTAGGGTCTTTGATGGCCGCAAGAAAAATGCTTTATGTAACACACCCGAAGAAATCGATTTAAATACATAAGTAATTAACTAATCAGGAGGTATAATCATATCCACACATATATATATATTTATCTTATGTACATTAGTTAAGATCTACCGCTGGAAATATAGACGGTATTATTACTCACTAGAAGGTAGCGAATGCGGGTTGCGCCGGTTGACCGTGATCTATGGTGCGCCGGCTGTCTGCAACGCGATCTTTAAAAATTTGCCCTGCCAAAACTATTAAAACGTCCAGCTTGCCATTTTGCATTTAAATACAGAAATGTACAAAGAATCTGTACAATTTTTTTCAGATTTTTAAAAATGTGACCACACCGATTTTTCTGCATTTTTAAAATATTTCGTTTAGAAAAAAATAAAAATACGTTTGATAACAAAAAATTATTAGGCTGCCCAAAAAGCCCGTCTTCTAGTGAGCAATATACAAAAAAAATATTTGTTCTAGGGTAAATACTTTTCGAGATATTTATATTTCTTTAAAGGCGTGCAAGCAGTTTTGATAATTATTTCAGTTTGAATATTTCTGCGTAATTTAGCAAATTGATGAATGAAAGTTATGTTCTTTAGTTGATTGCTACCTCATAAGTGATTTTCATTGAAATCCGTGAGATTAATTTGCAATCCTATTTGTTTTGAAGCATTAATCAAATTTTTTGCACATTCTTCTATTCACATTCACACTAGGCCTTTATTTTAGCGAATTAAGCGTATATTTGTAAAGTTATTGTAAATTAAAGAATTTCTAAGGAAAGCTGTTACGAAAGCATTATTAAGGTCAGACATAAGTGTTTACAAATGTTTTCTCGAAATTTCTCTGGTTGATATAAATTTTACGTTAGAGATTTTATAGGAAAATGTTTTTAGAATGGGATCCCAAAACTAAGCCAGAATGTATAGAATAATAATACAAGTAGGTTTCTTATTTGTCTCCTTTATGAGTGTTTATATTGTGCAACAACTATTTTATATTTATTTCAATATACAGATCTTAAAAGTAATAATCAATGCTATAATTTGTCACAGCAAATTGTTGGTGTTCCATTCAGAAACTAAATTTTAATATTCAAAGAAATATTTGTTAAAATATAAATTTTAAAATATAATTTCCCAAACTATGGATTTTTAAATTTTGGCTAAGTCATCAATAGCATTAAAGCTGTGCGTGGTGCTCTCTATCCTATTATTTGTTTCTGCGTTTTATTGCTTAACGGTGCCTGAGCATAATCTGAATTAACGAGACGTATGTTTCTGCCGGGACATAAGCTTTAAAGTGAATATAGTGTTTTATAATGCATTTGTTTTGTATTTGATTTTTAGTTTCTTAAGAGAAATGCAGTGTTACAAACTTACCCTTATGATAACGGAATAGAAGTCTTTGACACAATTACCACATGCGGTACAATTTAACCTTAAATAAGCATAGCAGGACGATCTTTGCAACCTAAAACTAACGTACCGCGCATTTGAAAATTGTGTGTGAGGTAATTACCCCTGCATGTACTCTAGGGTCAAGTGTAATGTTGTAGAATACTTGTACGAATTCATTTTTATTTTTCTTAGCAAGAAGCATTTTTAATGGATACTTAACTCTAATAAAAATTACATTTTAAACATATTTAGAGATAACAGAGCACTCTAAATAATTTGCATGTCTGAGTTCTGTTGAAAAAATAAAATTATAAATGAAAGAAAAGATTAAGATTGTCAGTGATAACGATTCGAATATATTCCTTGAGAAGAACTCCCGTCTCTGCAATCACTTCCGACCCATTGAGCCATTACTACAACCGAAGCGCATTTGCTACCGTATGTCACGCTCTTTTACTTTAAAAATAAGAATGAATCTGTTCTTTTGTTTTTTAAGAGAACATTATTAAGGTTTATGAGTATTTCTTAATCACTATATTTTCAATTTGTAAACATACTTTTATAAAAAAATATGTATTTTATAATTTCAGGAAACAATTTGATTGATTTCATCAATGCTTTGGCATAACGAGTGTTCGTTATAATTAATAGTTCTAGTCTGAATTTATAAATTGTTATGTAAATTACTCAGTTTCCATGTTACAATTATTCTAAAATTTTAATTTATATTGTGCAAATTGATAAATACGTTACCTGCAAAAACTGGCAGTTCATTAATCATTGTTACATAATATTTGGTTAACAAATGTATCTGTTAATATAGAATATAATGTTTTCTCCGTCAAAATAATACTAATGCAATTTAGTTTTATTTATTTATTTATAGCAAATACAACATAATCATATCAGCATCATAATTAACATTTGTATGTTAAGTTTAGTTGATATAAAATAACTATAAATAATGGTGAAATTACTAAAAAGTTTATAAGTAATGCACAAAAAGTGCTTTTTATAAAATAATATAATCAAAAAATGGTGAAAGCGATTGTGGTTCGATTAGTTGCGCGTGGGGCTACCGACCCAGGTTCGAATCCCGTCCAATATATCACAGGATTTTTTTTAAATCGCTATTTTCCCCGGAAGGCAATGACAATCCGTCGAGGTATACTCGATTTTATTAGATTCCTAAAAAGTACTAATACGGGAGATGGCTTCTGAACTACAGGTAAAGGCACGGATTCAAAGTCGGTTTTGAACCTTTCTTCATGTAGGGTTGGGTTTTTTTTGCGAACGAAAAAGTAAAAGAAACTGGTTTTTGCTGAGAATGAGTATTAGGAAGAAATGTAGGATTTTGATTCTCTTTTCCAAAAGGAAATTCAATAGGGTGTTCGTTGTCCCAGATTCGATTGTTGGTACAAGTGAACTTTTTCTTCTATTGCATTATCGTATACACTATTTTGTATTAAAAATATTTTTTAAATCCAGTGTTATACGATCTCTAGTTAAGAATCAGAAAAATTAAAAGTATAGTGTAACTGACGATAAGTAAAGCTATATAGGTATGAGTGGTACAGAAAAGTTAGGAGTTTTATTTTCATTCTGTTAGATATACTTTGCAAACCAATTTAAACTATTCAAGTATCTCCTGTTTCTTGAAGGCAAACCTATGAATATAGCGACAGAGATAAGTTAGCGTAACTTTGGTATTAATCTTGGGAATTGTAATTTTGTAGATAATAACATTTGGTAGATTACAATGTCTCCAGGTTCTTGTATTCAGGCCTTATGTTCAAATGACTAACATTACAACGTATGTGAAAATTGAAAAGATCTATGAGAAATCTAATTACAATAAATAAAATTATTAAATTCCGTTATTAAATTTAAAGATTAAATTTCCCTTGGAAGGACTTTAGATCACATATTTATATAATTAAGTTGGTTACCGTTTCCTCTTCATCATTTTCCGATTTGTGAAATTGAAAAAATATTTGAACTAACTTTCAATAAATAGATCACTGAATGTTAGTTCTTTGGTTTACTAACTAACTTACACACTTTAACAATTTAATGTATAGCAGAAATTTTTTGAAACAATAAATAAATCCTAAATTTAACTTGCCCTGTTGGAAATTTCGAGTGAATGTAATAAACCAGAAGATCAGGCTTTAACCCCATATTTTTATTGGCCCGAAGCACAGTTTGTTAACATAAAATTCTAATTTTGAGGAAAGTTGTATTTGATTATTCAACAGCTTTTCCTCTTCCCACGGAAAATTGTTACAACTGTTGTTTGAATAATTATTGTTAATTAACTAAGCGACAGTGGGTTTTCGTAAACGAAGTCTGTGGTTGGTAATAACAGCAAGAAGTGAATAAATTAAACCAAATAGGTTGAGTTAAATTTTACTGGTATTAATTACTAACAGGATTATTAAAAATGTTGTTTGTTTTTGGTGCATATAAACCTCAAAATCCTTTACAAAGTTTTTAATACTGAACCTTATTATACAAAGTGATACAAGCAAACTTCCGATAAAGTTAAATTGATAAAATAAAATTATTCAGGTAATAGACTAGCCTTTCTCTTGTATATTGCAGTAATTTGGAAATTTACATATAATGAAATAATGTACCACTATACCAAACTAACTATTTAAGTGGGTTAACAAGCTCCATCTTCAAATAATCTAACATTAGTGGTAGCTGATTTCTCTGAACTTCTATGCAAATTAATAGAGTTAATCAATCAGACTGTGAAAGCTTCTTATATGTAAGTACGAAGAGGAGCCATTTAGCTATTTATTTTAAACCTCACTGCGTTTTACGAAGATTCATGATTTCGTGAAGTTACTGGAAGTACTGATAACTAATTAGATTTAAAAAAAGATGACATACAACTTCTTATCTGATAAGATATAAGATTGTATATAATACTCTGGCTTTACAAATGTATTGTAGTGAGTAGCATAATTCCACTACATTGAGACTATCTCAGGTTTGGGTTGCTGATGTAGAATATTCTTTTTTAAATAAAAGCTGATTATTAAACAAATCAGATTACACAAATGACAAAATACATAATAAGTAGCACATGCTATAACGGGAACTTCCTGACCGGCTAGCCCACGGTGTTAAAAGAAGTCCCAGCTATATTAAAATTTATTACACAAAACATTAACCTTAAACTGAACGAATTTCTGGGTCCGGCAAACGTCTGCTCTAAGATAGCATCCGCCGTTTGAACTCAGCACAAGCGTAGATAGAAATAAAAGGCACAGATATAAAAGAAACAGAAGGTTATTTATTATAAAACATAAAAAAAAATTGTGTGGTTCACACCAAATGCAATGATTATACAGAACACAAAATTAGTAAATAAACCCTTAATAATAATAAAAGTAAAAAATATTACGTTATGAAATCGGAAATCTTAAACAATTCTACATTCAATAAGTTTACACAATCAAAATAACAATTATCTAATTACATATCTTAACTTAATTGAATATTTGAATCAGACTTACGCTTTCTGCAGAAAAGTAATGCAAGCGGCAACTGCGCTTTTAATATAATCTGTTAAAATGAATTTTATGAATTACTTTGTTTACATAACCTAAAAGTTAAGAAGAGAAAAATGTGTTTTCGTGTAGGTGTTGAGTTCTGTGTTGATGTTGGTGTTGGTGTTGGTTTGTCCTCTTTTACACTTGTAGGTAGCTGGTGAAACTACTTGAATTACAGGTAGAATGCTGCTATAACCAGATCGCGAAGAAGGAGGTAAAGTAGTTACCGGAACGAAAAGAACCGGAAAAAGGGGGAAAAAGAAAAAGCCTAGAAAGAAATTCTGTAGAAATTAACTGTTTATCAACATAACCACAGGCCTACCGGAATGTTTTCATCGGGTTTAAACGATAGATATGGGTGGATTATCACCTCTTGTTGTATTTGTTTAGAAAAGTATTCCTACAAAACAAGGAGCTGTTAGAGATAATCATAAAGATAGAGTAATAAAAAGGTGTACCTTGCAGCAGAGCTTAAAAGACCAATACATTGGATTCCTGTGACCCAAACAATCACCACCATGAAAAACTGATCACCAGGACTAAACTACATTCCACAATAAACTCATGAAGAGAGAAATTATCAAAAGTTTCCTAAAACTGGAATGAAGTAAACACTTTATTTGCAAGTCAAATTACAACTACAACTAACTTTTTAAAAGCATAGAAGTGATTATCTTATCAAAAAGGTTCAAGAAAACCGAAATAAAGCTGAATTCACCAATGAGGTAGCCTGAACATAAATATTACCAAATATGGCAAAAACCAATAGAACGATGTGCCCATAAACACTACCATATATGGAATGACAGAAATGTGATAAACACACTAGAGAAAAGCCTCTTAAGAAAGAAAAATTTTAGGTTAAACATTAAGTGAAATCGAACTGGGGAAAAGCCTTTAAAGAAAAATTGTATCAATGCTATTTAATTATTTAAATAAAATCTTAATTGATTACATAAAAAGAAAATAAAAAGAACAAAATTGATATCAAATTAAATTTTGAAGAAATTTAGAAATAAATTACTAATTACAAATGAAAGAAAATCAAATTAAACTTATTATTTAAAAATAAATAAAAAAATTATTTAAATGGATAATCTTTTCATTTATTATTTTATTGGAATATCTCAACGAAAATTATTTAAATTGTAAAATATTATCTAGATCACAAATCTATTTTTTATAATTAATAAACTGTAGGTATATAAATTAAATTAAATTTTAATTTAATAACTCATTGTTTATTGTTTCCAGCCTTACTTTTGTGGAACTCCATAATCATGAAATAAATAAAGATTATTAAAAGTTTCACAGTTTTATTAAAATACAACCTGACAATATTGTTTCGACAGCTATGCTGTCATTATCAAAGGTAATATAATTATAAACAAACACGTCGCTAAGGTAGATACAAAATAGGTAACTAGATAAAATAATAATAATAATCATAATTAAATATCTAATACTTCCAGTAACGGAGAATTACTGAGCTCAAGTTGTTCATTCATTAAAGGTACCCTGAGTTTGTGTTTGTATATCTCAAAGGATTCTAAAATGTCTAATTTGCGTTTGTTATTACAAAAATGTAGGAATTTAATATTATTTTGCGGAGTCATTGTGTGATTTTCTTCTAAAAGGTGTTTGGCGTAATTCGATTTTTCAGGATGTTTATTTTTGTAATGACGTACGTGTTCTTTATATCTTATGTCAAAATTTCGAAGTGTTTGTCCAATATATACCGAACTACAAAAAGAACAATTTAAACGGTAAATGCCCGATTTCATGATATCATGTGTTCTGTCTTTAGCATTAAATAAAAATGAAAAAGTGTTAGTGTTGGTTTTAAATGTTATTTTATAATTGTTGGTTTTTCTTAGTATATGTGCAATTTTTTTTGATATTTTGCCAAAATATGATATAGATATGTAATTTGTGTCTTCTGTTTGATTGTCAATGGGATATATTCTTTTGATAGCTAGCCTATAATCTTTTTGTTTAATTATAGTGTCAATTACTACAAAAAGAAAAAAAAATAAATTAAATTAAATTGTTCTTTTTGTATTATAATTATAAACAAACACGTCGCTAAGGTAGATACAAAATAGGTAACTAGATAAAATAATAATAATAATCATAATTAAATATCTAATACTTCCAGTAACGGAGAATTACTGAGCTCAAGTTGTTCATTCATTAAAGGTACCCTGAGTTTGTGTTTGTATATCTCAAAGGCTTCTAAAATGTCTAATTTGCGTTTGTTATTACAAAAATGTAGGAATTTAATATTATTTTGCGGAGTCATTGTGTGATTTTCTTCTAAAAGGTGTTTGGCGTAATTCGATTTTTCAGGATGTTTATTTTTGTAATGACGTACGTGTTCTTTATATCTTATGTCAAAATTTCGAAGTGTTTGTCCAATATATACCGAACTACAAAAAGAACAATTTAAACGGTAAATGCCCGATTTCATGATATCATGTGTTCTGTCTTTAGCATTAAATAAAAATGAAAAAGTGTTAGTGTTGGTTTTAAATGTTATTTTATAATTGTTGGTTTTTCTTAGTATATGTGCAATTTTTTTTGATATTTTGCCAAAATATGATATAGATATGTAATTTGTGTCTTCTGTTTGATTGTCAATGGGATATATTCTTTTGATAGCTAGCCTATAATCTTTTTGTTTAATTATAGTGTCAATTACTACAAAAAGAAAAAAAAATAAATTAAATTAAATTGTTCTTTTTGTAGTTCGGTATATATTGGACAAACACTTCGAAATTCTGACATAAGATATAAAGAACACGTACGTCATTACAAAAATAAACATCCTGAAAAATCGAATTACGCCAAACACCTTTTAGAACAAAATCACTCAATGACTCCGCAAAATAATATTAAATTCCTACATTTTTGTAATAACAAACGCAAATTAGACATTTTAGAAGCCTTTGAGATATTCAAACACAAACTCAGGGTACCTTTAATGAATGAACAACTTGAGCTCAGTAATTCTCCGTTACTGGAAGTATTAGATATTTAATTATGATTATTATTATTATTTTATCTAGTTACCTATTTTTGTATCTACCTTAGCGACGTGTTTGTTTATAATTAGATTACCTTTGATAATGACAGCATAGCTGTCGAAGCAATATTGTCAGGTTGTATTTTAATAAAACTGCGAACTTTTAATAATCTTTATTTATTTCATAATAACTCATTGTTTCTTTTTAAATTTGGCGCCACATATATCTCATCTCTATTTATGTTCGAGTTGCTCGACAAACTCGTTAATTGGTTCCCATCTCTGATCCAAACAATTCTGTCAAAAATTATTCTGACTTCTCCATACATCAATCAAGTTACGAAAATATTGATCGATACAACTATAAATTCCAGATTAATTGAAAACCAAATTATTGTTGTTTATTAAAAAAGGATCTTTCAATTAAAAGGCGAGTATAAAATGCGATACTTCCTTTTAATATTTCCAAAATTAATTTAACATTGACAAGGTTAAATAAAATTAGGAATGTTATTATCTATAAAATAACTATTTTAAAGTTTAAAATACTGTATTGTATACGATGAACAAACAACACTTTAAACAAATTATCTATTATTGACGTTTCATATAATCTTACTTTCTTATTATTTTCAAAGTTGAATTATAACCTTTATTTATTTTATTTTATGAAGCAGCAGAAACACACCTTGTTGTCTGATAAAATATTGCTACTTAATTGTTAACAAATGGATTCCCTTTTTATACTATTATGGAAAACAAATGAAATACACAAAAGAAAATTCTGAATTCAACCATATACGACACTTGGGTTGAAAACTAGAAAATACCCTTAATTATAATGGCGACGAAAGAACAATTCCCTATTACTAATAATTAACTTAGTTTCATAAAAACACCTTTTTACACATTCCTTTCTTCATATATCTAAACATTTAATCATTAATAATATTATCTGAATGTATTTAGATGCCAAAAGCTTTGACATACAAGACAAATTGTATAATTCAATTTAACGTTAGAAAGGTGCAGCTTATCAAACATGTTGTTACGTGCTAATTTCGTAGCACCTTGTATGCTTCTGTGTTATATTGTATAGCGTTAGAGATTTTCGTATTCTCTCTCCGTTTAGTTGCCTTTTTGTTTTGGAACTAACTTCCTGTGAATAAAGTCGACTTCATTTGTACGATTCGTTCGTGAAGCAACTTCTTTAAAAGGATGTTCCCCACACTGGTGGGAGCGAGGTTGCCTGTCAACTACCGGCCTAGTACCGGATCTATAACCGTGATTACCCGGCGGGTTCCTTCTCCAAAGGATGGGTCCTACTTACGTGAGACTTGCCGTGTGTGCCCGGCCGAATACAACCTCAATCTGGCTGGGATTGGAGGTTAAGCCAATCCGGCCTACCATGTTATGGGGCTACTGTATCCTTGTCAGAGCGTCGTTTAATTCCACCTAAGCAGAATCCCGGTACCCATTAAGAAGAAATTGTCTTGACCGTGAGAGTCTAGATATTTGCATCACACTCCTTAAGTGTAGTGGCTGTAGACGGTTTCTTTGGGTCATAAGACTGGAACTGCACAACCGTAGCATGGTCCTCATACTTCCGTCACCGAACACACCTTCCTGGTGGCATGGAGTTTTCGATGGATTAGCGGGATCAAGACTCCTCCAAATGGGATAAACCTCACTAGATTCCCCACCATCAGACTGGAGTCTGTAAACGGTGGGTACTTATTCTTGCATTTGCAAAGTTTTCGTTGCCACGCATTACTTTCTGACTGTATCGTCCGTTACCCATGTTTAGTCAGGTACCTCCTCAGGTCTCGTCTCGGATATTAGTGAGCTAATTTATCAGACACCTCTAGCGACGGCCTGAGGCCCGTCTTGAGATTGTATAGATTGCAGTCCGTTCTATGAGTGAATGCCATGTGGTCTGCACCCAGGCTAGTCTCGGATACTAGTCCATGCTCGACACATCAAACCGACTGTCTGGCCGTTCACCCGACCGATACCGGGTGACAGTAATCATATATGTTACACCGAATAATTTCTATATTTGTCAACCGATTCCAGTTAAGTTGAGGATAGTGAATACAGACATAAATGCGCATCTGTCTGTAACACAACAGTTAGTTTTAGACTTCCGGTTTAACAGAAAGTCACATTAACTTTAAAATTTCAAATGGAACACCCTGTAGATTTATACATATTTGGAATCTGGAATCAACTTAACCTAAAAATTAAAAAAAACAATAACCTTAGAAACAAGTGAAAAATGGCACACCATCGTAGTCACAATTTACTGTAGATCCATGTCCACTGTAGATGTGTTACTGTGTGTTACTGTAGATGTCCAAATAAATGTAATGTAAATAAATATAATGTACAATTATAACTAGATATTCCATAAAGACACTCTTATTTTTTTATTATTAAAAATGCTTGAATGTAGTTCAATTTTCAGGTAGATTAAATGCATAATTGCCTCGGTATACAATAATGATGTAATGTTTCCATAATATTAAACGAATCAAGCACAAAGGATTTCAAATTATAAGATGTCAAAGTCACACATATATAATGGAAAGCCTAATTGCTGTTCAAATAATGGCGGCTTTATTATAAATATAATTACTGTAAAGTTAATTGAACTTTCACGTATGTTAACATTCAATTTACTGAAATAGAAGCAGACACTTGGAGGATCAACTAAAATATCGGTTTATAGTTATATGTACTTAAATTAATTATTGCGATACAGGTTTAGGTACTGCCTACTTAATTTAAATTTCCGCACGTGTTAACCAGTGTTTAAAATTTTGTATCCAGATACAGTGTTTCTAGATGCAAATACAGATACTATTTGAAAGTATTTAGATACGTATTTTCTTTTTTATAATAATTTTTAATAATTTGATGGTAATTATTAGTTGGAACACGACTTATTGATTACTGAAAAGTGGAATAGTTTAAGTATTTCAATTCTGCATATGCCTATAAGATTCGAGCGTAAAGTACGTCAACATTTAGCAAATAACATATTATTAGTGAAAATCAGAGTTACTAACTACAACACAAATTAAACATCAAAATATGACTAGTGAATAAACTAATAGCTAAAAAAATTACAACATTAATTTTTAATTATTATTGTTAATATTGTAATTAATAATACTATAAAATGTAAATACTTTTGTATCTACCACACTAGCTGCCACGAAAGGGAAGTGCTCCGAACAAGTCGTAGTTGATTATAATAGCTACGCACTTTCCCTAATGCTTGAAATTCAACAGAGATCTGTTCTTGCTGATTGTAAATACTCAGTTCGTCGAACTGAGAATAGTTTGACAAATTTGTACTTTATCGCAAATAAAAATACTTCCAATAATTCTGATACTCAAATTTTTAAATATATGTATAACTCGTTGTCAAATTTAGTAAAACTTCTCCAAAGATATATTTAATTTAAGTCTTACTTGCTAACCTATTTACAGAACAACTTCTACCATCCAAAAAACTACTTAAAGTGTAAGATCAAATAGAATCAAAAATATTAATTTAAAAAGGTTACGTGTTTATTATAGAATACATGCGCATTAAGCAATTTTTAAATAATCTAATATTTTATAGAGCACATATGTAAGATCAAGATTGAGAGTGGGAATAATAGAAATTTACAATTGCTTAAAAAGAATGTAGCAAAAGTACACGTTACATATCTCGTAGGTATCAGAATTTACTACGAAAAACTGGGTTCTTTGGCTGCTTTGGTTTAATCGGTTTAAAGTAAGTATAAATGGAAATACTGTAACCGTATATCTCGTATAAAAATTATAAAATAACACAAATAACACTCTAGATTTTATGTATAACCAAAGCATTTCTGAATATCTGTAGTTACATATAGGCAAATACACACATTGCTTGAGCAGACACCAATTTAAATGTTAGTATTTGACTGTAAATGTGTACTACAGTTGAATACATCACTGTGTGTACTATCAAAACAGCATAAAATAACATTATTATCACTGTTTCACATAAGTAGGTAAAAGTAATGCCGGGTTGTTTCATTTTTCTAGTATGTAAGTGAAAATAAAACAAGACATATTTTGATGTAATGCAAAATTTGGCAGCCCTGAAGGGACCCAAAACAAGCAGAAATAATTAATGAGCTTGCGTCTTTAACCTTGAGAATGTGAGTACTGTAAACCAGTAATTACGCATACAAATGCATAATTTATAGAGTAATTTTAAACCCACTCTAGTGCCCTTGGGCTACACAATAATATATTAATTAGCTTGTTATTGGAATATAACGCTAGAGGTTTCATTTAATGTATGGTTGAATCCAGGAGTAAATAACTTATAGAAATATTAAGAAACACAAATTTAGACAAAATTAAATTATTAAAGACAATAAATTTAACTGTACGGGTATAGTATTAATTTTACTGTAAATATTTTACTTACTAGTTAGGTAAGAATGTTAAGAAGTACATAAGATAACCAGACATGGTGTAATTTGATAGGATGTAAGTAGTTACTATGCGTTAATTTAAGGAATAATAAAATCAAAAGGAACAAAAAAGTCTTTTACAACTTTGTAATAGGACATACCACTTTTCCAGAAAAAAAATAATAAGGTTGAAAACTTTAACATCATTTTGCGGCGTTAATAATAGTAGATAAATTATGAGGGTTTGTCAGAACATGCGTGTCGCCTAGCACAACATAACATTTTTTCGTATGATCAATCGTTTATGCATAAAATCGAATTCTTTTTAGATTTAAAAATTCATTTTACTCAGTTAAAAAACGTGCCAACCCTGCAACGTCTTTAATATAATACAGTGCCCTAAACAGTTTATACCTGCGTAAGCCAGTCTTTTAAAGGACTGTTGCAAACACTTTCTTTATTACTTCTTATTTGTACTTCGGTCGGTTTTTTTGTCATTTGTTGTCGTTGCTTTTGTTCTTTATTGGGAAACTCGTAGTAAGCTTTAGTTTGTTAGATAATTTAAAAAGTAACAAAAGACACGGCCGTTTTACGTTTTACGAAGAAGACAATTGCTAGTATTGCGAGTAAAGGGTAGTATTTCATAAATAAAATAACAATAAACAATCGGTAATTTCCACGAAAATTATGGAAGACAGAGTATCAACCTTTTGTAATAAAAAGCATAAAAAGTGCTTTATTTCGCTTGTACAGCAAAAAAAGACTGCATTATTCAATAAATAGTGGTGATCGTGCCGGGATGCCATGCCGGCTGGGTTACTAGGGGAGAAGTATATCGATCGACGTATTGATTAAATACGGTTGTATTGTGTGCGCTTGGTGCGTGGTGACTAATGATTTAAGATTAAATGATTAAGAATATTGTGGTGTTTTATTTACAATTCGTGTGCTACAAAATAAACAAAACTGATCGGTTTGTTTAGACTAACCTATTTAAATTCAGAAACAAGGTAACGGGGCTTCAGCTGTGAATGCGATTTTTTAAGCAAGGTTGTCAGATGTGGCAAGGTGTTTTCTAAATTACTTGAAAGCCAATTAAGATATAGATAATTTGTATATTTTTACTGTATACGTAGGAATCAATTTTTACATTACTGCAGCACGGGTTGATAAATGTCTTTCTGGTGTGTAGTTTTTATTTTATCTTCTTCAAACGATTACAAACATGCTTAACAACATGAGAATAATTAAAGGGAATATGAGTATAGTTGGAAACATCGACTCCAATGTATTGGTTGAAAGCATTGTATAAATACGAACCTGTGTCGACTTGAAATTGATTTAATAATATGTATTGTTTAGTTTGATAGAATTAATTTGATCACTGATTAACCTTGAAGCGTTGATGTATTTACTATGGTTAGTCAGTTTTAAGGAGGTTTTTAAATAACTGACGATTTGTTTTCTGTAATGGATAAATCCGTCCCTCCTACGCTCAAAGTTAAGAATAAATTAATGAAATACTATACAATCATACTTAACTGTTTTTTTATTTGTGTATACCCCTCTTTTTCTGTTCTTAT
The DNA here is from genome assembly GCA_929113105.1 of Agrypnus murinus. Classification (NCBI taxonomy): domain Eukaryota; kingdom Metazoa; phylum Arthropoda; class Insecta; order Coleoptera; family Elateridae; genus Agrypnus; species Agrypnus murinus. Next base: position 47,438,545 of record OV816023.1, read on the forward strand.
GAAGTATGAATGATTGTCAGTTGGCATATGTTATAAGAAAGTAATCACAACGTAGGATCAAATTTGTTTTTTTGTGCTATATTTTGAATCATAAATTTTGTTATTTGTAAGGTTAACAGTGCTGTACCAACTTAGTTTTGTTAAATATTTACAATCAGCCGGGAAGTCACCCTGGGCCATTATAGTTTTAATCCTCTGTGTGTCGAAGAAAAGTTTCACAACTACGCAATCGATACGCAACGGCAACGGTACACCAAAGTCACCCTTAAAAAATCGTTAGCATTAAATTTTATTATCTTGTAGTTGGTCAATCGGAGTTTTTTAAATATCAATTTTATCACTTAATTTAGGGTTTATTATAAAAAGTCCCTAAAACAAGACCTTACAGCTAAGGTACTAACTTTATTTTCATTTCTTACTAACAATGGGTAGCGAATGTAAATTTTAATACAGTAAAATAAGTATGAAAATCTAATTTAATAACAATTTAGAGTCACGAAGGGGTAATGTAACTAACTATTCACAGTTTAGCACTAGAAATGTAAGTGACAAATGCCTACATTTCCTCTAAATCGGTTTACTGAAATGTTAGAAGTTTTAATATGAGTAAACTCTTGCAATGGTTTGGCTTTATTTTGGTGCCGAAAACTTTACGTTAGCTTAAGTGTTTTTATTACAAGCGTCGTTTACCCTATACATATTGGTTATCAAGGTGCTAGTCTTACTTTAGCTTGCATTATAATGACAAATCCTAATTTCAAAACACTGTAAATTTTTAGAATTGGTTAATTATTGCATTAAATCATCAATAAATTATGATTTTTATTTTGTTTTGGCAACATTTTTCCTGCAAACTTATTGTTGTTCTGTAATCGCAGTGACGCGTAAGTGGCGATCTGTCGCATAACTGACACAGCATTTTAATTGTATATTGAGCAGTAGATCGGGCAAAAATAAAAGTAAAAATATATATGATACTATTAGTTCAAGTATAATGTACTTTAATTTAATGATAATATTAAAATAAATTCTGTAGGACAAAATGTCATATGGGTGTGGTGGTGATGAACTACAAAGTAACAAACATAAACACTGTTGTCATGTTGTGAAAAATTGCAAAAGAGCAGGTACATCAACCTACCAATTTTGTAATTTAAGGCAGTAAGGTATCTTTAAACTACTGACAGTAATTGTATTAAGTTGCATCCCTGAGAGCGATTGTGGCTCGGTTAGTTGCGTGCGGGCCCACCAACCAAGGGACCCGGGTTCGAACCCCGGCCTATATATCATCGGTTTTTTTAAAAATCGCATCTCGCTCGGAAGGCAATGGCAAACCACCGAGCTATAGTTTGCCCAGGAAATTTCTCTGAAATTAATAAAAAATCCAAGTACTATGTACTTGGGGTGGTTCGGAGTCCACCTTAAGCTGTAGGTCCCCTATACTTGTGATCACTGAACACGCACAGCACAAGTATAGGAAGGAAATGCCAACGCTCTGCAACAGAGCGCGGCACGTAGAAGAAAAGCATCCCTGAAGAGATAGAGCCCACGAAAGTCTCAGTTAAAATTTAGAAAAAGAAATGTTTATTGAGAATGAGCCACCGTTAAAATTTCATAGATCTATTTCATCCATCCAATAATTTAAAAAGTTTATTTTACGTCATACAGAATGTCAATAAACTAATTTATTTTTAAGAAAATATTAATTTGAATAAAAGTTGCTTAGAGTAAAGAAATTTCAAAATAAAATTATTGTGCATGAAATGAAATATTTTTCAATTTTGTAGATGTTATGAAATTTTAAGAGTGATCCTCCGCAAATAAACACGTTGTATTACATCAATTAACTTTAACCTTATATCAACTATGATATAATTTTTATTTTCAATTTTTAAGTTTGATTCACTAATTATGAATAACCCTGTATATTATGACGTTCGCGATTTTTCTATGATATATTATATTACTCTTTGGAAATGTTTTGATCTAGATCTTTTACAATGTCTAGGTCTTTTAGTTTTCTTTGTTCTTCATACTAAACATAGTAGTCTGCAGTTCTATTTGACAAATATAGTTGCTCTCCATTTCGTTTTCTTTATTTTAACTTGTTCTTTTATTTTATCTGTCCACCACGCTATTAGTTTTCTGTTTTGTTATTGATTGTTTTGCAAGTTTCACACCCCTGTAGATGCTTCCACTATTACATCAAACAAATATATTAGTATTTACTACTGGCTATTCAGTCAGTTTCGTTGCCTGGTGTCCTCCGAAAAATATCTCGAAAATTAGAAGGCTTAGTAAGCTGAAACTTTACAGGCAGGTAGGCCTTACACCAAAAGGGTGCACGAGTATATTTCTAATCCTAAAAAATCCAAGAAGGTCGCAAGGAAAGACATTTCTTAAAAATATATAATGGCTATATATCTCTTCAATGCTGTAAGCTACCAGCTTCAAATTTTCACCAGTGGCGGATTTATACTTCTAACGCCTAGGGGCTACCGCAAACTTGTCTCCCCCACCCCATCCTTGCCCTCAGCAGTCAACACAATGACCTCCCCTTAAAGATCTTACTCCATCATTGCTCTTTAAAGAAGTAGGAATTGTTTAAAATAAACTTTTTTTTTTGTAGGTAACTGTGTATTTATTGCGGTCTAATTTATTTCAATAGAATAACTGGTGAAAATGAAATGTTACATTGGCTCAACAACACACACTTTTCATGCTAATTTTATGACAAATCACCTAGCCATTATGTTTCAAGTCTCAGATTTTGTTCACATTTTTTCCGTGGATAGATTCATATGAAATGACATTAAATTACTTTTCCAGATTTTTTTGAATAAAAAATGACCGAAGTAAAAGTTTTTGATAATTTCGATTTTTTGCAAAACCTGCTATCCGGCGGTCTATTCCATCTAACTAAAATTGTCATAACTCCTTTATTTTTTGAGTTATTTGGCTCATCCAAGAAACATGATAGCAGATATTGCACAGCAGAAAAGTAGCAGGCTCTGAGTTTTTCAAAATAATTTTTTTTCAAAAATACAAAAACACCCTTTTTATGTTTTAACCATACCACGTATATGCCAAGCTGATTCTATAAAAATATTTCAAAGGTGTGATAGTTGTAGCACAGGAGCAATGTTAAAATTTGTAAAAAACACTAAAATTTGCTTTGATAGCCTGCTACTTTTCTACTGTACAATGTCTTAGCACGTTTCTACTATACTTTGAAAAAACCAAAAACTGGCTTTGATTTGACACCGGGGTGAGTTAGATAACTTAAAAAATAAGCGAGTTATGACAATTTTACTGAGATAAAGGCGAGTGTCGGATATCAGAATTTGCAAAAATCCTAAATCTTCAAAAACTTCTATTTCGGCTATTTTGTATTCAAAAAATCTAAAAAAATTAATTTTATGTTTCTCTTGCATATTATTCGTTGTTTATAATTGTGATACAAACTATATAAATAACTCCATAACAATCAGGGCATTATAAGCGGGCATTCTAGTCTATAACGTCCGCTCATCGTTTACTTTGCTATCAGAGTTGGCGTTACGTTCAACAGTAATTTAAATCATTAGGTCAGAAACTATATTTTTGCGTACGAGTGTGTTGGTAGGTTCTGGAGAGAGGTAATGGTAATAGTAATAGTAATATTTATTTTCCCAACAGACAAAATGCCTATGGTGGAAACATAAGCTTACAACAACATTAAACTAATAACATGAAAAAGTAGATATTACATAAAATAATATCATAAATAAATAATATAATAACATAGAACTAGTGTGTGAACAATATGCCAAAGTGAGATAGTCTAGTTATAGGTACATAAAAGTAAATTTGACTAAGAAGACCTGAACACTGTATACGACCATTAATAATGTTTTGTAAGAATACAAGACTAGAAAGATTTTTCCTTGATAGGAGTGAAGTTTCATTAACAATACTAAGTAGAGCCTGCTGATTGAAATGCCTAATTGGATAGTTACCATATGTTTTGTAGTAACAATATTTACAAAATTTACGCAAAACATTTTCGAGAAGACAAATATATATTTGCTGGTGTGGAAACCAAATTAGGCTGCAGTATTCTAATTTTGATCTAACCAATGTATAAAACAGTAGTTTAATACAATAGATATCCTTGGTATTTCTAATAATAAAACCTAATGTTTTTAAAGCTTTACTTACTGACATTACTGACTCTTACTATTTGAAGAACGAACGTTAGCTTTGAGTTTATGGTTACACCTAAATCAATAAACTCACAACACCCTTGGAGTAGTGTGCCATCTGCATTATTATAAAAGTTGGTATTACTGTTTTTGCTAGAGAATGACAGTATTTTACATTTATTAATGTTTAGACTAAGTTGGTTTAACTGACACCATTTAGTAAAATTATCAATGTCATTTTGCAATTCAAGACAATCTGAAAGAGACCTTATAACCCTTGCTATTTTCAAATCTTCAGCAAATATATATTTATCAGAGTTAATACATTCAACTACATCATTAAAAAATATGATAAATAACAATGGTCCTAAGTTTAAACTTTGTGCCACTCCACTAACTACATAAAAATCAGGAGAGACATATCCACTATGTTCAACATACTGTGATCGACCCATGACAATAGATTTTAACAATAATATTAATTTATCACATAATTCAAATGATTTTAGTTTATGAAGGAGTATGCATTGATTAACTTTATCAAAGGCTTTCGACAGGTCCAAATCCATGCTGTTCAGGAGAAATTCTAGATACAACATGAGAGTAAATATGATTGGATAAGACCAGTTCAAAAAGTTTAGCAAAGTTTGACAAAATGGCTATTGGCCTATAATTGCTGACATGACTTTTATTACCCGATTTAAAAACTGGGCAGATTCTAGAGTTTTTCCAAAACATAGGATAGTGTGATGTTTTTATAATCAAGTTAAACAGGTAGCAAGTAAACAGAGAGGTAGCTTCTGGGCGCGTGATCCACCAACTGTTTTGTGCGGACTTCTGCAGAAATTTCTTAGATAAAATTAACTTATTCTTTATACGACATTAGTGCTATTAAGACGGTTTTTGTTTTCTTGTTGGTAACAACAACAAAAACATTTAATGTCATATATCTGTTTGACTTTTGTAAATTTAGTAAAAGTTGTTACCATCCGACAAACATAAAAATGTCTAGCTTTATAAATATATAAACAAAGTCCTTCGCAACGCCAACAGTTATAAATTAAAATTAAATTTCTACTTGTACAATAAATTCTCATGAAAAATAAAACCTTGTATGTATGCACCACGAGCGTTACTAGATGTTAATGCCCATCGGGCGACTTCCATTCCTCGGGCCCTCCAGGCCCACGGGCTGGAACATCGTCGCCCTCCTGGCATTATCATCATCGTAATGCCCTTGGTACATAAATAACTATGATGTTATTTCATATGTAACTATCCCAGAAAAGAATCTGAACAAAAACTGAGATATAGGAGGACGTTCATATTTTAACATTAGATGATTTGACATGAAATTAGCCACTTGAAAGTTTAATCGAATTTTGATTTAATATTAAATAAAAATTCTAAGAGTTTGAAAAGTTCTTTTTAAAAACTTATTCAATTAAAATATAGTGTAGTAATATTTAATTTATCCATTAGGGAGATAAATATTCCATAATTAATTGATTTGAATATTGCCACGTCTGCTGAATAGCTAGCCAGGTGACGCGCGGATCAGTTTGTAGCGGATCTGGACGAGCCTATTTTTCGAACATGGGGGAAGTTAGGTACTATTAGCCTCTACTAATATCATACAACGTCAATAAAATATGTTATTTTAATTTTATTTTAAAATTGGTTTACGTTTTTATTTATCTTTTGTATTTATTGTTGACACATGTGCTTTTGGTATTTTTTCAAAAATCTGCCGCCACTGGATTCTCACCCCCCCCCTAAATCCGCCACTGATTTTCACAGATTATACTTGAAACAATTTAAAAAGTAAAGAAATACAAAAATTACCGGCTTTTCATGCAGGGGCGGAGTAAGAGAACATAGCAAGGGGAGAAAATTTGTACGAGAAAATAATTATTAGAAAAATTTTGATTGTGGGTAATCTGTGAGACTAATTCGTCCGCTTGAAGTCTGCCTTTACCTGTTACCGTTTTTGTAACGTAAGGCATTTTGCGTTTATTTTTCCAATTTTTCTTATTATTTCTTTAACACTTTGCTCATTATTTGACGCTCGAAAGATCCTTTGAACAATCTTTATATATAAAAAAATTCTTCAAGGAATAAGCTATCGAATGGTGAAAATGGAATTAAAGTTTATTCAGTAATTCTCGAAATTTACCAGCTGTAATTTGAGTGCGCGTGCACCTACGAATGATGCGGGGTGGTATGGTGGTATCCACGCAGATTGCCGGCGGCGGTACCAGCTCAACTTTTGTAAATAGATCTCTTTTCTTACTGCATTGATAGCTGAGGCGAGTTATGCTAGTCTGTAAATATTTTCCACATTTGCTCTAAACTACTTCTATTGTCTTAAGTTTTCCTGCAATTCGTTTTTAACTGTCTGTTCGTATCTTTCCACTATCTCCTTATTCTTTAACTTTATATGATTTCATGGCTTCAAATGTAATTTTTTTGTTTATTACCTTGTCGTCTCATTCTTTTTCTAATATTTCTTTTATTTTGGACACAACTATGTAGGTAGCGATCGATGTGTTTTTCTTGACCTGTTCTCGCTGTAAGAGCTAATACAATACTTCTTTTATCTCTTTATACTGAAACATAATCATTAATTGATTTTTCATTTATGTTTTAAACGTTTCTTTAATGCTTGTGTATATCTTTGTGTTTATAAAATGTTTTAGTCAGAATTAAGTTATGTAACCTTTTAGTTCTGCTGTTTCCTTTTCGGTGTTTTCATTCTCTGATTTTAGCCATTTTATCTCTTCTTTATACCTACCCTGCTCATGTGTTATGTATTTTATATTTTCTGTTAGTACCTGCATTATTTTCAATCTTTTCTAACTTATCATCTTCGCTTGTTGTTCTCTCGGTGTACTTTCTACGCTATTTTCTGGATTGTATTAAAACAGTATCAATATTTTCTGGACTTTTTTGCGTTTCATCATCATCTGCGGTACTTGTGTAATGTTAATGTATATTCGTTGTCGCTACTCATTTTAGCCGTTTTCCCTTCTTTTCAAATTTAAGTTACCACGACCCTGTGTATCAGCTGTTTGCTTGTAGAGGGAGACTTATGATAACTGTGTAGTTTTCATAGTTTTTTCATTAAAGATTCGTAAGAAATCTAACTAAATGCTGATACAACTGTTATTAATTTTTTTAAAGAAATATTACAGCAATCATAATTTGCAACACATGATTGAATTTAGAAAAATACTGTCTACCAGGCTAAATTAAAAAAATTGTTTCTATTTAAGAAAATAAAGTTGACTATCGCTGACATTAAAGTTAACATTGAAAAAAATTACATTTTAACTGTTTTGTAGTATTTCTTGGACCGTTTTTTCCGGTTTTTGGTTTATTGAAATCGGACCATAAATAATGGAATTATGATTTGCTGCGGTTTTAGTAAACAGCCTGTGTATACAGGGTGGAAGAGATTACTATGCTTTAATTTCAAGGGGTGATAAAAAACATCAAAATAAATAAAAAAATCTGATACTACTTTGTTCTAGGACGTACAACTTTTTAATACAGTTGTAAACTTTAACATCATTTTGCCGCATTAGTTTAATTATGGGACTTTGTCAGAGGATGCATGGGATCTAGCACAATAAAAAACCTTAATAACATTTTTTCGTAAGATCAATTGTTTATGCGTAAAATTGGATTCCTTTTACAATTACAAATTTTTGAAAAACAATATTTTTGCTTTAATTTTATAACTTTATTATTTTCGAAAAAAGTTGTACGTCCTAGAACAAAGTAGTATCAGACTTTTTTTGTTTCCTTTGGTGTCTTCTATTACCCTTCAAAATTTACGCATAATAACTCCTTCCACCCTGCATATTATAAAATTTACACCTCTACATTTTATGTGATTACTAGCAACACTCAATTATCAGCAATAAATTGCAAACAGAATGAATGTGTTGTTTGTAAATTATAGTGAATAATCTATAATAGATTATTTTACCAAATAACACTATTATAAAGCAGCTGTTGTTTGTTCCGGAAAATGCAGGCTTTCACATATTAATTTATTTTGGACTACAAGTTTTAATTGGGAAATCCATGAACAACAAATAATGCAGTAGTGAAAAGTCATCTTTATTGTGTAATTAGCTTTCATATTTACTGTTAGGACAAACAGCAGAATAACTCACATATTATTTAATTATAAGTAAACATATAAATAGTTGCAAAACAGCTAACGCTTAAACAATAGGCAACATCATAATTTACATCTATTAAACTTCTATAATGTAACATAATTATAATTATAACTATAATTAGGATTTAATAAGCACTTACTTAGATACGAGGGTGGTTCAAATATAAACCGGAATTTTGCTGTAAAAATTTTTATTATTGAGTTACAGAGCTGAAATGTTTTACAGTTTTTCTAGATAGTCTCTGTCACACTCTACACACTTTTGCCATCTCTCCGGAAGCTTTAGGATGCCTTTTTCGTAAAAATCTTTCGGCTTGTCACGTAACCATTCGCGCACGAAAGATTCTACCTCCGCATTGCTTTTGAATCGCTGTCCGCCAAGTGCCTCTTTCAATGGACCGAATAAATAATAGTCGCATGGCGACAAGTCGGGACTATAAGGAGGGTGTTCCAGTGTTTCCCAACCCAATTCGTGCAATGTTTCCATCGTAAGCCGAGCTGTATGCGGTCTGGCGTTGTCTTGCAGCAATATCGCAGTTCGGATTGGAATCTCGCGTCGTTTCGATCTGTAGGCAGGTTTCACCGTGTGTTTTAGAAGGTTACTATAATACTGCGCGTTCACAGTTCGTTGTTCAGTGAGAAAATCGGTACCGCAATTACTCCTCTCATGTCCCAAAACACGGTACACAACACCTTGTTTTGGGGCGCCGCTCATGTGGCAAGTTTGCCACCACTTCTCGGCCATTTCGAAAAGCGGAACACCAATCATACACTTGAGTCTTGGAGAGGCACTCATTCCCGAACTGCTCGAGCAATTTCCGATAAATTTCCGCGGTTTTTACATTATCTTTGACCAAAAAACGAATAATAATGCGTTGCGCAACAGACACTGGTACGTCCTTCTCACTCATGGCTACAACTACACTGACAAGCGAAATTACGCGGTCCCAGCTGTTCTCTACGCTTTGTAACAGACCAATCTAACATCCAGTACAGCCACTTTAACGACACTAACTTCGTCGCGCGTTTATTCAAAAATTCCGGTTTATATTTGAACCACCCTCGTATGTAAATATACCGGGTATGTTATTTAAATATCAACTAGGAAAACCCCGTCAAGACATTACGGTCAAAAGGATTGATTGATTAATTGATTTCCCTATATTCACTATACAACGTTCGTTGTGTGATTACAATCCTTGGGATTTTCATGCGTGATTATTTAAATAAACGCAACCAAACATAACCATTTGAAAATTCTGAGCCTAGCATTGCCTAGGACTCCTCTCTCCCAGCTTACACTGCTCTCTCACAAAATATCTCCCTCTCTAGCTTAGAACATACATAAAAACACTTAGCTAAGAATTATTTGCGATGATTTGTAAGCAAGCGATCTGTGACGTAATAAGCAAGTAGAGGAGGGATGTTTAGCTCCGTGACGAAGCGAGTGGTGTAAGAAACAATCGGTCTCGAGCGTATAGAAATCCATCGATTACAAATAACGCTTTTAAAAATATAAATATATAATTAAGATGAAATAAATAAAGATTAGTAAAAAGTTTCACGGTTGAGTTATAAACCTGTCAATATTGTTTCGACAGCTAAGCTGTCATTATCAAAGGTAATATAAAGATAAAAATGTTTATATTTATATCACCTTTGATAATGACAGCTTAGCTGTCGAAACAATATTGTTAGGCTATAATTCAATAAATACTGTAAAACTTTTTACTAATCTTTATTTATTTCATGATTATGGAGCTCCACCAAGTAAGGCTGGAAACATTAAACAATATAATTAAGAACTCATAAAACTAAGAAGCTGGCAAATCTACAGCGTAGATTGGTCCAGTAGAACTCTGAGACGAAGGGTAACAAAAATAAGTCTTGTGTTTAAATAGGTATAAAGTATTTTAAGCTTATGGTTGTAAAAATCTAAAAACTGAAGAAAATATAATATCAAAGCTTATAAAAAAGGACAATTGCGGTATGTAAGGGTTTGTCTATTCATCAGTTGTGTATACAGGCTAGACAGTAGGGTAGGGTAGTCCAAAAATGTATGGAAGAAAAAAAGTCGAAAACCTTATACTCTCAACTCCTAGCATTATTGTACATCGAAAGAAAAGTACCCCTATTTTTTTATTTTGAAATCGGATAATATTTAAGGGTGCATCAAAGCCCGGAAAGTCTCCCATGTATTTTATACGGTAAAAAACACTTTTTCGTAGATTTGGTATAGAAATTTGTAAAAAATAGTTAAAATCATAAATTTAATAAATAAATTATTGGATGTCTTTCTCTGAACATTTCTGAAGAAAAACAGAGTAGTAGTCCGGTTGAGAAATATTGATTTTCTAGAATTCTGTACCAAATCTACAAAATTCAAAATAATAGTTCGATTACAAAATAAAAAAATACAGGTATTTTTCTTCGATGTAGAAGGATTTTTTTTGGAATCTCGAATTAAACATTTTAGATTTATTTAATTTAAAAATATATAAAAATGAAGTAATGTTGACTAATTTACACAGCGAAAGCTTCAATATAGAAAAAAATTACGTAAATCGGTCCAGTGGAACTCTCAAACGAACTGGAACAAAAACAAAGTCGTGTTTTAAATATATAGATTACAGTTAAAGATGTTGAAACAAAATCATTTTTAATAGATATGCTTTTGCTGTAACATCTAGTACATCAACTATTGAAAACAGGTGGCCACCACGTTTTACATACTTTTTAAGCATTTTACGTTGCTATAGATAGATAAAGAATTAAGAGAACAAATACAATTGCAGAAGGAAATGTTGCGGAAAACTTTCTTTTTTAGTCTACCGATACTTGACTGACACACAGAACAACTCAGAAAGCAACCTGAAGTGCTAGACGAATTAAATACTCAAATATTAAAGAATATTCCTATTGATGTCTAAAATAACTAAAAATAATACAACCTACCTCAAGACTAATCAAAACGAACTAATTTCGGAGGTAAAGTAAATGTAAGCATCTGCTGTTATGTTGAATTAATCTTGGCAGGTTGTAAATTCGTGAGTTTCAGTTGTTAAATATATTATTCTTTGATTAACATCCAAAATATTGTTGTATGCTGTAATAATACTACTAGAATATATTACGAATGCTAGCTGACATTCACATAGTCGTAATAAGAATAATAACAATAAGAAGTTTTTAAAACACCCCCAAAGTTCTGAAAGTCTTGCAATTTTTTTATTCCATTTGCTTCAAATCAGTGCACAATACGTAAAACCAGTTAAGTTGATGAAACAAGCATATATTTTCTTTTTGGTACAATCCAGGTAGATTTTTCAATGGTAAACGCTGAAGAGCTTGTTTTACTACTTAATCGTGACGCGAGAACTTTCGTCAACATTTCCATTTGCTTTAAATAAATAAACGACTTTTTTAAGCAAACTAAATGTTGTTAGAGCTGGTGATTTAGATCTTGTTTTAAGTAATGAATTTATATTCAACCTACATAAAAGAACGGTTAAAAGACAAATCTCGATAATTGCTTTTATCGAATCAAACGTTCAGTGATTTCCCTCTGCAGTAATAACGTAAGGGAGGCGATTTTCAATATTCCAGTCGTATGTTTAGAATTTTAATGCAGGTTCTTTTAGATGTGTACTTAATAAAAAAGATTATTTCATCACTTCCTTCTATGTGGCTGTTATTTAGTAATACAGTTGATTGCATATTTATCAAATGTCATGTCAAACATGACGGTCCATGTTCCTTAAGAGATAGGACATTAGTTTTTCAGATCTTCCTATTCTACGTTTTCATCAAATATACGAATCTGAGATGAAAATTCAAAATAAACAGACAGACATAGAGAGACACACATATCGAACTTCGTAAAGATGCTCCACAGCAAATACTATGCTACTCGGCTAAGAAGTGTTTGGGGTATGATGGTGACGTAATAAGCAAGTAGAGGGAGCATGTTTAGTTCCGAGACGTGACGAAGCGAGCGCTGTAAGTGAACAATCGGTTTTGAGCGTATAGAAATGCATCGATTACAAATAATGCTTTTAAAAATATAAATAATTTAAAAATCGCAAAACTAGGGACACCTGACAAATCTACAGCGTAGGACCCTTAACTTGGAATTGCGTAAATTGGCCCAGTAGAACTCCCAAACGAAGCGTAACAAAAATAAACCTTGTGTTTTGAATAGGCATACAATAAAGTTGGGTCCATATGGGAAACGTTCTTAATATTCTGATTGAAAAAAGATTTCGTGGGACAATCATCTCTGCTTTCAAAAATGCCTGAAATACGCCATGTCAAAGTTGACAGATGACATTAGGTATCCGTCAAATTCAAATAAAAAAATCTACAAAAATGACCTTATTTGTTAAAATATGGAAAATATTTATTAAGAAAAAATGTTTTTAATAACATCTTACGTTAGCATACAGAGTTTGAACGAGATATTCCAACATAAGGAGAATTTTGTTTTTTAACATTTTTTGACACACCCCCGTACACTGACTTATCTTGATTCAAACCAAACTCCCAAATTTTTTATTTGAGAGACACCTTGCAGCAACGTTCCTGTTAAGTGGTGCTTGAACTTTACGTGTAAAAGTGAGACTGAAGCACTTTTTAACATTTAAGCTAAGTTAACACCAAGATGCAAGAGTATCGAAGTCCTTCTGTAGATTTGCAGAATCTTCAGGAGATTCTATTCGGTTGAAGATCTTAACATCATCAGCGTATGCAACAACATGAGAAGATAAGCTCGGTAAAAGGTCGTTTAAAAAAAATACACATCAGCGGTTCGAGATTTGAACCTTGCGGCACTCCGGATGGGGCAACGAAGTCAAACGAACGAAAACCATTGTAATGTACATAGTTAATTATGTTAGCGAGATACGACTGCATTAATTTAAGAGATGAAAGAGAGAATTCAATCGTGAAGTTTGCGCATTAGTATGGTGTGTGAGATATGTAGAAGGCACGGCTAAAAACAGTATAAATGACATCGATTTGGAGACTACAATCAATGGTTTCACAAAGAAATTGCTTGAATCAAGCAAGATTTGTAATAGTTGATCTTCCAGATACAAAACCATGCTGATTATATTTGACCATATAAGGCCTGTTCAAATACTTTGGCAAAGTTGGAGATTATGGATATAGGTCCGTAGTTAGAAAGCAAAGCCGGATCCCCTTTTTTTATAAACAGGGATTATCCTAGTTCTCTTCCACCTCTCAGGAAACGTAGAAGTCTTAATAGATAACTTGATAAGAATTGTAAGTGGAAGTACTAGCACAAGCCTACAACCCATTATTAAACAGTTGGGAATGTAATCATCACCGGTTGTTAGTTTGTTAGGAAGTTTAACTAACAAATTAGTAAGGCCATCTTTGGTAATGTTAATAAATTGTAAGCATGCCATGTTGGAGACTACACCTTGTTTATGATCTGGTTGACTATTAAGGAAGAAGCTCGAGAATATGTGCGCGAAGGCATTTACAAATTCCTTTTTTTTAATTCATTATAATAAAAAAAATTGGACGATATTCTCCACTTCCTCCGGTAGTATTCTTTAATGCGTAAGTTACGCTTAATCTCACTGTTAAACCAAGGAGGAAACATATGATATTCTTTTTATAGCAGTACGAGGAACAAAGATGTCAAACGCATCGTAGATAACAGACTAGAAAGCGTCTACAGTGGTGTTGATATTATCAATGTCTTTCAAAAACGACCAGTCGATAATACAGAATTGGTTATGGAGATTTATAAAGTCTGCTTTTCGAAAACTGTACGTGCAATTGCTAGCAGAAGGAAATGGACAATACTGAGTTCTACCAGACAACTCGATAGATATAGAGAGGGCTGGGTGATAAAAATCAATGGGAATAAGAGGATTTTCATTCTGAAATGTAATAAGATTACATACGTTGTTATATTGTTCAAATTGTACAGTATCACAAGAGTTTTTTTTAATAATAGGCAGGTAGCATGGATAGACGAGAAATAAGGTGTGTTAAAGTCACCAACAAGAAAAGTAACTACAAATGGCACTAAAGCTTCTAGGAAGAATTCAAAATCATATCTTGATAAATCTGGGAGTATTACAAAGAACACCTACAATGAATGTGTATGCATTCATGGTGCACTTGCATAAGACAACATCGATTAATGGAAAGATTTCCGAAAGTGTGGATGTGTTAATAATAACAAGAGAATATCCGTTGCAAGGCAAGAATTATACCACCAGCACCTGTTCTATCGACAGTAGCAAATCTTCTGTCGCTACGTAAAACACTATAAGAAGGAAAAAGCTCCGAATTATGGATAGAGTCACATATCCAAGATTCAGTAATTAACAGTATATGGTAATTAAGTTGGGAAGCATATAAGAAGAAGAAAGAATATATAAGCACCTTTAAAGCCTCGTGCTGCAAAACTTGGCGCGTTGACAGTGTAGTAATGGCGTGCTAAAATACGTATTGCTTTTAATTATTGAAAGTTAATGTTTTATCATTTATTTTCATTTTATTTACAAAAAATTAGCACGAATGCGTCTGTGCATAGATAGGTATGTTTATACAACTGATGTATAATAATTGAATTTAAAAAAAAGGGTCATAAGTAAACATACCTTTAATCACTGGAGTCATTATTTAAATTAATGACTAGTCGTTCCGTAATGACGTCTACATGATGTTTGTTTCCATATATTTATCTTCCGTTTTACAATTACTATATTTATAATTCTATGAAGGGACGTCGAATTTCCGGTCCACTCGTACATCTTTTCTAGTTTTTGTTGCAAACGTTTTGTTGTAATGCGTCATCTTTCAGGTTTATGAAAATTATATATCATATTTTTAGTCAGGTTGCTTTTCTTTTCTTGGGCCTTTTTAATTTTTTTTAAATTCAGATGTTATACATGTTTTTCTGATACTTGGAACTGTCTCCATTCTTGATCAACACAAACCGTAATAATATTTCGATAATTGATACCTGTAAATAAAAGATTAATAATATGACTCTTCTTCTTGAGAGTCGAAATGAAAATGATATGAAAACATTAATTTCTAAATCGGTTAATTGCTAACATTCTTTAGCACAATAACAGACTTGCTAATACCACCCGTAATGTGATTTTAATT
The DNA here is from genome assembly GCA_929113105.1 of Agrypnus murinus. Lineage (NCBI taxonomy): Eukaryota > Metazoa > Arthropoda > Insecta > Coleoptera > Elateridae > Agrypnus > Agrypnus murinus. The sequence goes on from OV816023.1 coordinate 47,454,076, forward strand.
ATATAGTGACTCATTACTATAATATATAATGTATTTTCTTTACATTCCTTTGTTAATCATTTTTGTTAATGTTTCATACAATTAGAGAATTATCTGGTATGTACTACGTAGTAAATATAAGTTTGAAAACAGAACTTTTATAAAGTACCAACGTGTTTATTAATTATTAACTGTAAATATAGAACAGCACCTCACTGCAAAGCTTAGAGCATTATGAGAGTACCCTTTACGACGTTACACATGACGTTTCGCCAACGGAATTGATATTTACTATATATTCTTATCAAACAACTTTTAGGTGTGCCAATATCTGCACCTTTTTCTATTACTTTAACGTTATCTATACATATATTTAAAACACCAGCCTGATTTTGTTCCTGTTTGTTTAAGAGTTCTACTGGGCCGATTTACGTGATTTTTTTATATTGAAGTTTTCGCTGCATAAAATAGTCAACACTACTTAATTTTTATATATTTTTAATTTTTATATTTTTAAATGCGCAGTTAAAATATTTATTTTTAGGCGCTCGAGAAAGGACATCCACTTGGCGCTCCCTCTTAGTCCTCGCGGATTAACTTTTGGAATTACTCACGTTTATAGACAAATCAGTGACCACTTTCATTACTAACGTCTAGGGGTTGAAGTTGTTGATATATGCTGTAGCTATTTCTAGCAGTTGTAATTTTGTATTTCAGTAGTTATAATACTCAAAAAAATATAAAAATCTTAAAATAGTAGTCAAAAATCAATTGAAAATAGTGATGTATGGAAAAAAATTGTGATTTCTGTATTGAGACAGAAAAGTTTTCAACTTTTTATCAGGAATGTGAATATAGTCTAACATTTAAATACGATTTTCTGAAATTGTGAAGCTATAGAAAATTTTAAACAATATTTAATTTTTAGATTAGTGCACTTCACGTAAATAATTATAAAAACTACAATAAGCGTATCTTTAATAACTAGGTATTTGCAAACAAAATTCCTTAATTTTATATTGTAAATATTTTAACTCCTGGGTCATAAGTTAAAGCGTAAAATTGAATATGATTTATTTCAATGATGGTTTGCCAGAAAGAAAACACCGTTAACGCCATAAAGAACAAAGCTATTTTACATTCATCCTTATTTAAAGACGCGTTTTCTACATATGTACATTGTAACTGGAAATACACTACTATTCGAATATTTAAATATTTTTTAAAACAGAAATACTCCACAGTATATAGTTTATCTGAAGGTGCAAATTTCTGACTTAGAGGTATTGTTATACAATTGCATAAAAAAAACTATTTGAGCTAAATTCAGTTATTCTAAGTCTGTCAATCACATAAGATAGTTTACATGCGGCTACGATCACACTGCTGGCAGTTAACGTTGTATACAAAGGTTATATAAAAGTGACCCCCGTTTCTGTTTAAGGTTACATATTGGAGGAATAAGTGTGCATAGACAATATGGGAAAAGAGATATTGAAGTAGGCATTATAAACCTGTATTCAGCAGTACCCATTTTGAATGTCATCTGTAGGCTTGTTTCCTAGTAATGAACCTGCCATACATACAGAGACGACGTATTGCTACTCTTCTTGCAGAGATCATATTAATAGAATAAACCTAGACCAACATAACAGGCTATGCGCTTTCTGACAGTTCGTTCTCCAGAGCTCGACTGATCTTTTACCAATCGAGCATGCGCAGAACATGAATATGTATCACCTTCTGATTAACCTAGTTCCAGCCACTAGCATTGATGAACTATGACAGCATGTCAACACAGCTTGAGAACGTAGTTGTCAAGGGTTCGAGTTCTATCAGTCTCAAGGATTAGTTTTCAATTCGATTGACATTGTGCATATAGAGATGTAACTGCAAAAATGCGATTAATATTTCGTGGATACACACTGTCTAGAGCGGTAATTTCAGATCAAAGTCATCTGACACAAGGAACTGTTTAAATATATTTAAATTTAATTAGTAGCAATTGTGCATAATAGAGTTTATTGTTCTATAACGTGAGCGTAGTCGATAAGGCTATTTTTATATAAGCGACAATGTAGGTATAAGTGATTACAGATCTAATGTTATTGAGAAAACGAATCAATAAGAATAGCAAGTAAAATAGTGTTATATAAGAGCGAATTCAATCGAATAGCCTGTTTTGCAGATCCCATTGAACGTCTAAAATATTTTAGTGTCTAACCCTCCGTTATAGCATAAAATCTGTGAAAATCCGACAGTCATCTATATTCTAAAGTTTAAAAATGTGGAAAGCGTTAGAAAAGTATAAATCTTAAATTACCGAGCGTCATAGAAGACACATAAATCTCTGAAATATTTTGAAATAAGCATCATGAAGACTCATAGCCGTTATTTTTATAAATTTAAGTAAGCTGCTATTGTAGCATGGGGTTTTTGTTAAATCATAAATTATGTAAAGCCTATATACAGTCAAAGTGCTTCAGCAGATGACAACTCATTTTCAGTAACGTGTTAGTTTATATTCAACAATCTAAGTTTCGTGTCAATGAATAGCTGAAAGCTTTTACAGTTTCTGTTGTCTGGCAATATATTGACGAAAATGTAATCCTCTAACTTGACCTCGCTGACATTGAGTAATAAAAATTTTTCAACCATTCGTAGATACTTTCTTGATTTAGGTTTGATGTTCTGAACACGCATTCCAATTTGCGAAGCATAATTTTTTAGCGTCTTGTATTTTGCTGAAATCTCTTTATATCAGAAACAGACAGGCCTAATATATTCATACTGAAGGAGATGGTCTTTTTGTATTTTATTACATTATTATTTGAATCTTTTTCCTTCATGAATTTTTATCACATTACGTTTCCAATCTAAAGAACATTATAAATGTACATACGTGTACCTATACGAAGGTTTTCTATTTTGTTTGAAATAGAACCATAGGGTGCTAAGTAACGCTTGAATTCAATGGCATGCTAGGACTAAGAACTTAATATACAATACTTAATATAATGTAATTGCTACAACCTACAGCCTGGAAACCAGGCCCCAGAAGCTATAAGTTTGTGCGGGAGGAAGGGGGCGATTATTATTATTACGTAGGCCCTAAATGCGGCTGCAGCCGACTTACAGATGGAACAGCGCAAATCCCACATTTGTGTCACAGCTAAGAAAAACTGCAGAAAACCTTAACCAGATCTGCCGGCACCGGGAATCGACCTCGGGCCGCTTGGGTGAAAGTCCTTCGGTGAAAGTTAAAGAAAAGTAATGAACAACAAGAATATCTTGTGATCAATTTTGGGAAAGTTATTGAATAAAATCACCATATTAAACACTTTATCATATAAACTTCAAACATAAAGAAAATTGCACTTAGAACCCCACTGTTCTGGCGTCGCGATATTGTATCGAAAGGAATCCACAAAAGACAGAACAAATAAACCTTAAAGATCACTTCTTTTCGCACCGATATGCAACTTTGTTAAATCAAAAGGTCTATCGAGTATAAAACACTGATGTTCTAAGTTTTTAAAGCAATACGGGCATGTCTTTCCTCTTCACCTGATGTATCAGATACATAAACGCGGCTACAAGGCGCTTTGCTGCTAAACTTCACCCCATTTATCTTGAGGTATTCCCGGCATCCCTTTACGGCGGTAGCTAAATTTAAAACCCAACCCTAAATAGTGTTCTACAATCGGTCGCAGTAAAACTTCGATCGCTTAGGTTCGTTTTACATTCGGAAATGTTTTTAGGGAGAGAGAATATGAATTTCGACATTTTCTATTTCGTATTGTTATAAAATTTACGTCAGCAGTTGTCAGTTTTCACAGGTGGCTTGGACGTGATCTGAAGAAATTCAAAAAATTGCCAACTACATTTCCTTTATAGTCACCATTTAACATCCCTAGAACTGGGATGTTACTACATAGCTGCAGGTTTTATGTATTTAAGCATTAAAATCAAGCGGATTATAAAAAATTTAAAGGTTTTTCTGCTTTTAATAGAAATTTTTCCCAGTTCAGATTTATATAGCCTGAAATTTATTCCTGTAACAATACTTGCTATCAAATGCATTAAGAGATAAACCGCTAAACCAGAATGACATAATGAAACGATACTACGCTGTGGTGGCTTTCAAACTTTAAAGTCTTAGTTATTGCTCTTTAAGGACGTTAACGATTATTACTATTAACAAAACTGAAACAAAGTTATGTTATGATAGCACTGTTTGATGAGTCTCATAAATGAACTTTGTATTTTTTAAACGACAGAAATTGGACTCTAAATTGTAATTTTAATCTTTGGGAGTGAAATATCCTTTGTACATTGAAAGTACTGTATGATGAGTTGATGATAGTGATACTTTTCAGACATCATTTAAAATAATCTGTTTATTAATTAAACTTTATTACATTGGTTGGCACTATTTGTTTTAAATAACTTCACAAGTTTAACATAATATAGTTGACTTTCCCTTTCTGATACTACGTATATAAATATATTGCAGTGATGTTGGACTAAATTAAAATAATAAAATTATTTTAATAATTTTTTAACATATACTTTACAAGTGCGGATGCACGCCTTTAGATCGTAGACATTTTTAATAATTACCTTGAGATCTTTAATTATCACTGAACTTTGAAAATACCCTTTAACTTCCCCGTTTCACTAAATTCTTATTTGATTTTAATATACTTTTTTATATAGGTTTAAATAACGCAAGAGTCATAAAAAAATACTTTCCTACCATTTTAATAGTTGAGCCAGTTCTTTCCTTGATATTGTCACAAATCTTCACCAAACCATTCACAGCTAATTTCACTTTTATTTCTTTATCGCCAGTTCCAGTGCCGGTATTTAATTTTAACCTCTATTGCCATATACACTTCCCATATTTTTATCATCCAAGCACTTTCCACAAAGGAAGATAATAGTGATAAAGCACTTATGCTTTATTTTATAATAACTTTTAACAGTATGACAAACTATATCAGACTGACCTCAACAGCTTGACTGCTGTGTTAGAATCCTCTTTTACAATTTAAACGACGATCCTACTCTTTTGCCGTATATAATGTACTGTTGTTTTTGAATTTTTACCATATTATCGACGACTGTTCTCGTACGCCGTATATCTCAGATTGATCTACAATTATTATTGTTCCCTACGCTTATATACACTTATTTACATCATAATCTTATCTAATATTTATATCACCTTACAGCCTAATCAAATATGAGTTATTTACAACACATAACATTTACAATTATTCAGTACTTTATGTAACAATGATTTATTTAAATTAACAAACATCTTTAGAGTATCTCATTGTCCGTCCACATTATTCAATCAAAATTTATTATAAACGAGTTACATATAAAATAACTTCCACACAACTGTATATTACGTATTCTTAAAGACTTGATGACTAAACTGTTTGGTAACAACTAAAGAAAAAATTGTATATTTCACCTTTGCAAAAAGTACATATTGATTCTGTAATCAATGACACATAATTAAATAACTTAGTTATAATTATAGTTATAATTAATAAATAAGTAATAGTTTTTAAATAAAGATTTTGCAAATTTTGAAACTATAATCCACAACAATATATTGAGTACACCCTTCAATAATTATTTAGTTGTTTAGATATGTTCTTATTTCAAAACCTGCACCGCAGTTTAATTTTTTAGCGAGTTAAAACATTAACAACTACTTTGAACTAACAGAGAAACTTGAAAAATGTCTAAATAAAAATAAGATGCTAATTTTCTGATGATGCAAAGCTTTTGTAGCACGTTGTGGTAAAATAGGTTTTAAGCTCTCGCTACGTGTGTGTCGAATGTTTGGATTACGAATTAAAGTTTTATACTCATGAATTAAAAGTACCCACAACTTACCCCCTCTAATGAACTTTCATTTATTTTAAGGATATCGTATAGCTGTATTTACGGTTAAAGTGCATCTTAGTCATTGCATAACATTAAGCTAGTCGACTTTCTGGCATTCTGACAGCAGGAAAGACGAAAAATAAAGGGGAAGGTTCTTTTTGGATTTTTTAATTATCTTGTCCATTTAAAAATCTTAGATATAAAAATTAATCAAAACAAACTTCTACTTCTCGAAATGTGGGACACTGTAAATTATAGTCTGTATAAATAACATAACCGATCTAAGTAATTTTAGCTTTCTATACTATATATTTCTTTAATGAATTATATATCTAATAGCACTAGACGTTGCTTACCCAACAGAAATAGTTAAGCCGCTCCCCACAAATTTATGAGCGGGTGCAAAAACTAGTTTCACACGCCACAAATTAATAAAAGTTTTCATTCGGGGTATTTCTTTCTTTTTAAATAAATAATAACAATCTTCTTTTAATAAATGGTTATAGCAATTATTTTAGTCTGTTGTTATAAAAAGTAAAAAAAGATAAAGAAATTATGATATAAACTAATTTTTAGATAATTTAACTGTAAAAGAATTAATTAGATTAAAAAATCGAACCGATTTAAGATGCATCACTGCTAATGCAAGCTCTTGTTGTGTTTTATACTCAGCAACTGTCAAATGTTCGTTGAATCATACACATTTGCAATAATCAAAATGTATACGTATATGTAGTTTTATTAATATCAACAAAAAATTATTATAAAGAATTTACAATATGTAACATTCAAATTTATGATATGTATAAGACTAATTAATCAATAGCAATTGTTTTCAGTACATACTTAAAAATTTTAGATAAATTAAGTGAAATAACAGAAAAGCGCAATGACTAAATATGCAACTGATGACAACTGCAGCCACCAACGAAATCATCTGGCCGCAGCGCAATCTCAGCAATGTAACACTAATTGAGAAGGAAATTTCCCTTAAGTATATAATATCTTTCTTTTTTAATAAATGATATTAATCTTCTTTTAATAAATGATTATTGTAATAATTTTAATCTGTTGTTATAAAAAGTAAAAATTGATTAAAATTTTTTTAAATAAAGTGGTTATCAAATAATTTAATTAGCTAACCACTTGGACACCTGGGAATCACTCGGAGCTCTCAAAGTATTCGTTTTGTGACACGGGTTTTAGAAAACCGACCAATAAAAAAAATCTGTTTTGTAGGAAGTGGCTTAACTAGTTCTGTTGCCTGCACAAGGTATAGTAGCATAAATAGTAAATAATAAAATACAAAAAGCGTCTGTCTATCACTTCAACACGTAGACACAACACATAAGCGTGCACGCATGCACGCACACAAATATCGATTATACTCAAATTTATTTTGTCCTCATAGCAACTTATAGATTTTTCTTAACAAACGAGATACTACCTCGATCAAAACTTTAAATTTCAGAATTTAAATCAAAAAAGGTTTCCAGGACAATATTTCATTTGTTTGTTTTATTTTTCTTTAATTACTGACAATTAATAAGATTTTTTTGTTAATTATGCTACACATTCTGTGTAAGCAGTTTTATTAAATTTTACTCATTGTACAGTAATTGTACCGATGAGGACCGAGATGACTGCTAAGATTTGGCGAATAAAATAAAGTAGAAGAAAACTCCAGAATTTTCATAGAAACTGTAGTATATTTACTGTGCTATTAACTTTTGCATTTTAAACTTGTAGGTATATATTGTGGTGTTATTTTGTAAATTGTCAATAAACCTTATATATCTCAGGATCGAATTAATACTCAATACTCAATAGTAAAGGTTACCTATAATTTTTTTTAATTACCTTAATATGAGACTCTAATGATTATCTTTCAATATTGGGTTCAATTATTGAAAGATTAAACTTTACAAATAAATCATTTAAATTTGCCACTCTCACACGGTGGTTAGTAGCTCTCAATAAATAAAGTTTGGTTATTACTAATAGTGATTGACATACATCTGGAATGTCAAATCTGACAGTTATCAATTAACTTTTCCCAAGAATGAACAAGTAGGTATAGCATATATTTTTATTTAATTCTTTATTTTATAAATCTTTATTTTTAGGATGTTAAATGGAAAGAAATCTTACCATGTCACCTTACACATTAACTTTTCCTTCAGGTAAGTCTTCCTCGTATGTCTCTCCAATAGTTTCTTGTTATTTTGACATATGTATCTTCTAATCCTTTTCCAACAATTACCTTCACTTTCACTAAACCTACAACTTCCACAACATGCACTTTCCGCCAGGAACCGTGGCCACTGCTGCTGAATCTGCAGACCTCGCACCACCAAAGACTTCGTCACCGGATCACTGGACTGCCTCAAGACTGCTACAAGAATGCCATCCTTCCCAGGTTAGGTTAGTAAATTCGATATTTCTTTTAAATTCCTTTTACCCTTTATGGTTTTCTTCTTGTCTAGGCTCAAATGAAGACTCCAATCTCCCCAACACCTCAGTAAGTATCTTCAAAATCTTTTTCTTCTGATGAAGTCACCTTAATGATTCTTGTTTTATTGATGCCACGATATCTTTACCTAATATACATGATTTTTAATTTTCAGGTTGACTTATGGCTAGGATATCCTTTCCTTTTATTATCCTTGTTAATGTTAATATTGTTTCATAATACTATAATAAATATATGCTATTCCATTCTGTTTTATTATTTTATAATTCTATATTAAAATTTTGTATTCTTGGGATATCATCATGACTTTGTATGTAAGTTATGTTCTATGTTTTTATTTATTGATCCCTAAGAACCACGTCTGTGCAATAATGATTATAAAATTTTTCTTTATCTTATGTACATGCTCATATTAATTTTTCCACTTCACATAAACGTGAACATAACAATATGCATGTATATACTGCACCTAGATATATACATACAATAACAAAATAAGGCTTAGCTCACATTAATTGGAAGATGCATGCCTGTTGCCAGTCTCTTTTCTGTTGCAAACTGTAAGTGACACACACATCCTTTTGTGTTTAATATCTTTTCAAGGAAGCTTTTGAATTTTATTTGCAATTTTCCAGAAAATATTTATTAACATAGAACATATCTCAGGTTTATATATTATGTAATAGCCTTTAACGTTTAGAACGAATTTGTTACATAGAACTTGATGTATTACGTTATCAATTATATCATCTTTCAAATATTAATCAGATTTTTAAATAAAGTGGTGTCGACATCAAAATGGCGGTAACATTTTATCAGTAAAACTTTCAAGATTTTTCTGTATAAGGTGCCTTGTTGCATTATTGTCAGTGCAAATAGTTGAAGCAGACAAACAAAGTGGCTTTTTCTTTCAAATTTATTAGGCAAATGGGTTTGAGGATCGACTTAGAATAATATACTATCCGACGTTTTGTATTTTCTTTCAAATATTATTCCAAGTAGATAGTTTATTATTGTATGTTCAGATAAAAAAATCAGTTACCGTAGGTACTTACAGTCTTGCAACGTCTACTTTGCGAATTTTTGAAATAATAATGGCATGCGGTAGATATTAATAAATAATAATAATCTAGCAGAAACATTCTGATACGTAGGTATGGTAAAGTAACGGGAGCTGGAAAATTCGTCTTATCAAATAACCTGTAACTTAATTAATCATAGACGCTTAATTCTGTTCTCACGGAATACTTGATAGGACGAGTCTTCTAACACCCCTATACTGTGTAAGGTAATTAATAAAGTAACTTGTAATGAAAAGCTGACAAACACAACTTTTACATTTACATTGAAACAAATCCGACCATTAACTGACTAAAACAGTTCTTTTAGTAATAGTCTTACGTAATTCTTTATGTAAAAAAGCAAAACCTTGTAAAACGTAAATTAAATTAGTGAAGTATGAAGAACAGGTGTGAAGTATCAGTAGGTAAAAAGGGCTGATTCATTTTTAACTCTTAAAACTGCAAACAATTATCTACACAACCACATACTCTCCATATGCATTCCCCTTATTACACGTACGCTCAAGTTCAAATCAAATTTGCCCTGTTTATCAGTACCGTTATTATTAGAAGTTAATAATTTTATGACGGGAAACTATACTCTGCTACAGAATATACATAGTTTAAACTTTAAACAATGTCTATAGCATTAAGGAATAATTTTATGTAATTATTTCTTTTTATAAATATTATATTTATAAAAAATTGTTTATTTATATAATCTAACAAATATTTATAAAAAACAAATTATCCAAACTGGGATTAGAACTTGGATTTTGGAATTCCAAATCTATCGCGCCCTACATTCGGCTATGGTGACTGCTGTTGTACCTTTATTCTTTAATGAATTTATCATATTTTATTGTTTGTTTCTTTCTTATTATTAATTACTTTTTAATTCCTTTGTACAATATTAATAAGTACAGTACATTAAATTATTAATTGATTAACATTAACAAATCAACAATTAATATTAAATTCATTTACGCATGTAAAAGGTGCTTTCAAAACCTAAGATTTTGTTCATTTTGGTGTTGGAATTTTATAACAAAGAGGGGAAATGAGTAGGCAAGAGATGCATGATTCCAGCTACTCAATAAGGGTGTGTAATTTTAGCAAACGAATTCACCCACATTACAGAATATTATTTCGAGGTTATTCCCAATACGTAAAATGCTCCTGCATACTACAACGTACATTTAAAGCTGTCAACATTGACAGGCTGATTGAAGAAATATATCTCAATTGGGAAATATATCTTAATGCATTAAATTTGTTTTTTAATTAATTTATAAAATAGTAGTTATAAAGGTAGATACAGAGATGAAAATTTCTAACTCTAAAAACCTGCCGCATTGATAATTGTGTCTCTCATTTTCCCATCTTCTTTGTTCTTATACTGAACTCATCAATGCGGTACTGCCATTAAATCAAGAAACAAGAACGGAAATTCCATTACCACAGCTTAAACAACCACTGAAGTTTATGCAATTTACCGATCGATTGGTATTTACTTACAGGTGATTGCACTATTGTTTAGAACTAAAATAATACCACTTGCATTAATGCAAGTTCTAATTTATTTAATTCAAACTTTGTAACTAAATGAGTTTCGAAGACCTTTTAATAGTATTTTTATTAATATCGGGATAAATTTAGTTCCGATTCATGTAAATCTTTTTGCATTTTGCATTGTTCTTTTAGTTGAAGGGAATTTTGTTCCTGAGCTTCTACTTTTGTCTAAGCTTCTGTGTGTAAAACTTCGTTATTGTGTTGAAGAATAAAATCTTTTGGTAAAATTGAGTAATCCTCTAAACATTTTCCAATATAAGTTAAAGAATTAAAGTAAAACGTTGGGAAAAATTCGATATTCTGCAATCTTTTTACCACTCGCACAGGCGCCTGAGATTGTAATCTACTAGTTAATAATATTAGTAGAACTCGTTCTGACCGGTTTAAAATTGTAAAATCTTATTTCAAGAGCAAGCGTTGTTAGATTCTATTCAATCTCTGTGTTTTCTTATTTATAAAAGTACTGACCATTCTGCATGCTTGGTTAAATAACGAGTCGGGATATCTTTAAAGCAGATTTACCCAAATCTATTTATTGTCAGTGACGTATCAACTGTTTTTCATATACAGAATGATTCAGAAATAACTGATATCCTTTAAATGGTAGGTAGAGGAGAGGCAGTAGAGCTAATTTACCTTGACAAGTATAGGTTAAAAACAAAGTTTTCCAGAAAATTAATTTTAAGGTTTCATTCGATTTTGGATCCGATCCTGACCTGGGATCCTTTTGGATCTAGGTAAATTAGCTCTACTGCCTCCCCTCTACCTACCATTTAAAGGATATCAGTTATATCTGAATCACCCTGTATAAATACTACATTATCTTGACTTAACTTAAGAGAAGTCAGAGAAGTTCAGCATGTGCAAGCCGAAGCATTTTAAATTAAAATCTTTTATGCTAAGTAACTTGCTAAAAGTTATTTTCTGACCACTTCGTTACCCAGGTGCTCTTAGGATTTACCAATCTTTATAAGGTTGATTCAGACCGGTGGTAGCGGAGCGGTGGCGGAGCGGAAGCGGATCCGCTCCCAAATCGCTTTCCTTAGTTTTAGATGGGATGATTCGAAGTAAAACCGCGCGCGGAGAAATCCAGGCAGCTGTGAGCCGGCGGTCTGAGAGCGGAGCGGTTTGAATCGATCTAGAAGCGAGTTTTAGCAAGAAACCGCGCGGTTAGAGAATGGTAGAATTATGTTTTTGACTGAAACAACGCTATTCATTGCAGTCCATTAAGACTGATGGTGTTGCAAATTGAAAAGTAACAAAACACCGTACGTAAATGTAAATAACGTAAGCATTTCATTGTAATTAGTTTTTTTATTATTATATTGACAAAGACACTCAGTTTTTAGTGAATACTTAATAAACTAGAAACTACTTAATTAACTTCAATATCGCTTAAACTTTATTATTTATTAAATATTATTAAACATTTATATAAAAAAGGAAAGTAATGTATTCAGATATTTGTTATATAGGGTGTCACATTTTTGATGGGTTTAATGAATGGAAAGCTCTTATATACAACTTTGCATTCATTAAACAATACATATAACAATATGAAAAACGGATTTCACATTATTAGGGACACATGCACGACTATGAATGTCTGCACTGCAAAACCGTCGCCGTCCCGCTACCGCGGGCAGTATGAATGCTCCAAAGCGGAAACCGCTCAGAAACCGATCCGCCACCGCTCGGCTTCCGCTCCGCCACCGCCGGTCTGAATCAACCTTTAAATTGGTGTATGAATGATCTACAATTTATTGCAGGGTCTGTTCTTCCTTCTTAAGTCTACCATATTTTGGAAGATTGGTTGACACTTTTGTAGGGCTTTAATGCATTAGCAATATTCCAACCATTTAAAAAGGTTATATTTTCTAGGAGTTTTGTATCATAAATAGAAAAACCAATACCTCTCACTGGCTATGGTTGTCGATTTTTTTGAAAATATTGAATTTGACAGCTACCAAATGTCACCTGTCAACACCATGTTTGAAAGCAGACATTGCTTCACAAAGTATTTTTTCAATAAGAATATATTAAACTGTATAGTATAGACCAGCGGTTCGTACTCTTTTCTTTCCAACGGACGCCCTTAAAAAATTTAGTTTTACCGCGGACGCCCCCCCCTTTTCATTTAACCATAGGATCATGCTCATAAATCTACGTAAAAAACTCTGCGGAGTACAAGGTCCATTTCCCTCAGGATTTTCCATACCTCACTTCTATCTACTGTGTCAAAAGCAGCTTTTAGGTTTATGAAGGTTAGGAATAATTCGTCGTCCTTTTCTATTTTCCTTTCTATTATATTTCTTAGGATACATGTTGCCACTCCTTCTTTCTGGTCGAAACGCTGCTTGTTCTTCACTTAAATTCCATTCTACATGCTCTCTTAGTCTCTTTTCCAATATTTTTTTCAATATTTCCAATATATAATTTATACCCGGTTTGTGCTAAATATATTGGTATTAAGAGATTGTTTTCCCAGTTTTCTGGAATTCTTTGTTCTTCCCGTGTTGTTTTACATATATTCCAGATCCAGTTTATCCGTTTTTCTTCTAGCCATTTGGTCATTTCCGAGACTATACCGTCTTTTCCAATTTTGATTCATTATTGCCTCTTATACTTCTTTGTTCTTAATTCCTAGTTCAGGGTCTATTTGACTTCTGTTTATATTTTCTTGTACAGTTGTTAGAGAACCTGAAGAACACCACGTCATTACAAAGCAAAATTCTGAATGATTGCGTTCTAGTATGACACACTGTTGTCTATCCGCCAGATAACTTTAATTAGAATTAAAGCACTCTCCTCGAATGCAGAATGATAAAGAACAGTATATAATATTTCACGATTTATAGTGCCGAAAACCTTGTAAAACTCGAGCAACACCAGTACTGTAAGGCGGTTCTCACACTGAAGCAATAAGCAATCAGCAACTAGCAATTGGAAACATGCAATATTATCGCCATCGGGTTATTTACATTGAATTTAATCACAAGTCTCACATTGGAGCAATTTATTATCGCTTCTACAAAACCGTTGCCGGTTGCGTTAATATTTGTTGCCGGCGATATGCTGTGCATGTCGAAAGCCGATTTTATCGTGTCAATATAGAACAATACTTGCATTATTATTATAAATAGATAGTGGAATTTTTATACAACATACATGACGATCCAGCATTTGATAGAAACAAAGACATATGTGTATAACAAAACTATTATTTATGCTATTAGTTTATTAGGAATACTTGTAAATTATTATTTTTTTATTATCTACTGGAATTATTAGTTTTATAATTGTGGCCGAAATATAAGTCAAGGTTATGAGGTCAGTGGCTGATGTAGTTAAAGACGGTCTAAATAAGAAATGTGCATATATTTAGCATGAAAAGAAAAAGATTTATTATTGTTATTGGAAATTCTTGCGTGCATGGCTGACGCAATTAGATTAATCTTCATCTAGCACTTAATAATAAGTTCGGATGGTTGTTACAACTTATATTGTTTTTTGACATTGAACATTTTGCAATTGTTGATAAAGTAAAACAGAATGTTTGTTGGAATCTTTTCTTGGTATTTATTATTTTACATAATTTACTCAACACCATAATAATCATAGTCTTCGCGGTTCACATATGAGGCCATTAAGAACCCCGGAAATCCGCGGACCACAGGTTAAGAACTGCTGATAGAGATTGTTGGAATTTATAACAGTGGCAATTTACAAAAATTTTCAATTTTTAAGGACGCTTCACAGACCATATTTCTGAAAAATATTGGAGATAGTGCCTTTTCGAAATTCTAGAGAATATGTGTTTTGCGCACTAAAAATACTTCATCTATAAATCATAATGTATCATGACAACAAAAAGACATTCTTTGGTTTTTAAATTAAACGTTAATATATTAAACCACTCAATAGTATTCAACAATGAGTTTTATTTATTATTTCTTCTAAAACCTCTATATAGTCTGCCAATAACAATCAAGCCTAATCTTTCAGATTACCTATTGGGCCTGGTAAGATCGGTAGAAAAAAAACGGTACAGGACAAAGTTGTTGCACTGAAAGAGTGTCATAATAACATTGCTTAGTAAGGAGAAGAGGGCACCTCCACTGCCATAATAAAAATAATTTTGCCAACTACATACCACACCTCTTGATAGTATATATAAAAGGCTATAACTTTTTCCCGTACCTTCGGGCAGCAAGTTCGGCAGGAGTATTCAAAACTGGAGCCTACATACTTATGTTTGAAATAGGGAGCTTAGACTTATCATCCTAGTGGACTTGTTAGTGACGCCAGAGAAAAATACAGTAGCACAGGAATCTGTTATAACCCCCATAAGCACCGTTGTTGGGTATAATGTGTGATTGAGTAGTCGTAATTCTGCAATAAAAATTATTTTTATTTCTTACATTCTTCGGTAAAGCAGGTGAGATCAGTAACGCTAGCACCCCCACTCAATTAAATTTAAAAATCTTTAGCCTATAATTAAGTACCATTCAAAGACTAATCTATACCAACAAAAAAATTGCACCTATCCCCGCTTAGCCGTAATGTTAGCTTTTAAAATAGGGGTGCTGGCAGAAGCTGAAGTTAGCACCCCCCACTTCAATTAAATTCAAACAGTTTTAACCTATAATTATGTACTAATTAAAGACTAATTTGTACTAACAAAATTTTCATGATTATTTGAATGTAAATGTTACTAAAAATAATTGCCTGAAGCTTGCCACGTGGTTTTGATTTGTAAGTGATTTTACAAAGTCTGTTTAACGAAACATTGACTACTAATTAACCATACGACGGTCTAAGAGAAACTAGGGTTCTTAAAGCTATATGACACGGACGCTATACGTACCTATAGCGTATTCTTCTCCTTCTGCAAACCTGCCCGATTTCCCAATAAAGGTTAGGATATCGGTCCACGCTAGGGAATGCAACTCTTCTCTTCGAAGCGTAGCTACACCAAACGCTTTAAAACGTAGACGCTGGTAAGCCACGCATTCTCCCAGGTAGTGGTAGTATGTTTCTTCATCTCTCCCATATCTTGAGCAAATGGGGTCTTGCTCTACTCCTATCAAAGATAGCTGTCTTCTTAGTTTACAGTTAGTTGATAGTGGCCTGTCAAGATCCCTATCAGAAGATTTACGGTTCTTCGGCTCTTTCCCATTAGCCAGATCGACTTCTTCGATCTCGAGTCGAATTCCTCTATATGGTTCTTCGCCTGCCGACAGCCTCTGCACTTTTTCCACTTCTCTTTACTACTCTCATAGGCTCACTCCATTTGGGCTGTCCAGATCTGCTGCCTTGTGATACCCAGTAAAGGTTCCGGTCCTAGACAGATATCCTCAACTCCGAGTTTGGCCAGTTCATCAGCCTTCTCATTGCCCTGGACCCGAAACCAGTTCCACCTCTTTCTCCCCTGCCAACTCTGTAAAAGCATCCCCACATTCCTGGACGAGAGCTGATCTCGTCCTGGATGAGCAGATTGTCTTTAGTGCAGCTTGGCTGTCAGAGCATATATTTTATTTTTTAGTAGATTTTCCTCTATGCTGCTGTCCTAATCTCATCCTTGGTTGCCACCGATAGAATGGCGTAAACTTCTGTTAGAAAAACCGTGGTAAACTTTCCTAAAGCGAAGACTTCTTGTACCCCTCGGTTTTCTACATAAATTCCTGCTCCAGAGGATTGCCTTTCTGCTACTCGAGATCCGTCCGTGTAACACATCAAGGCATCTGGCTGAAACTCAACTTGTTTTTGCTCCCACGTTCTCTTTAATCATGCGCAAGATGATGCGCATTATAAAAAAGAGTTTATGGGGTCATTGTTATGTACAAAGGCGATTAAAATAATGATGCTAATACAAATTTGTGATATTTAAGAACTGCTAACTGTTCAAATTAGTCTTTAATTAGTACCTAATTATAGGCTAAATATATTTTAATTTAACTGAAGTTGAACCTGTGGAAATCTCCTCTTTACTCGTTAATCATCATACATAAAGCTAGTATGATCAAACGTGCACAACTTTTGCTTTTACGATTTTTCTGTTTGTTTGAACGGATCGCTGACGTGACAAATAGAACTTTTTCTACCAGCACATAAATATATGTAAATGCATGAAGTAAGAAATCCCAAGATCTACAATACATAAAGAGTCTATAAAACAACTAAAAAGTACTAACTTAGGTGTACCACATAAACTAATGTAGTAAACGCTTGAATCGCAGAGGAATTCGTTGATTACTGCACAATCAATAAACTAAATAATAAAACTAAAAGGAGAAACTCATTTATATGAAATTAGTGCATCAATGATGCAACAATGAAAACTATAATAATAATAAGTATATTATTGTTCCATAAAGTAACAGTTTATATTGGCTGAAGGGAGCTTTCAGGAACGTCTGTATCGCACGGGTGGCAGCAAGCGAATTGTCACTAACCACTTTAGGTGCGTAAAATACATACAAATAACCGATAAGTTAGTCCGCTTGATTACAGTACTGCCCATTTCGCTCGTTTCGGCCGTAATCGTATATTGCCATGTATACGTATATAGTCTGGGACTTTAGTAATGATTCGTATCTGAATCTATAGCGATATACAACACATTTTACAAGTCTTCGTTTAGACGCAGTACGTAATTTTACAATACCATGAATGATATAAATAATACAGAGCGATTCAAAATGAGTGGGGACGGTTTAAATTTCGCGCCGTAGGTTTTAGTGTATTTCACGTTGTTAGTGTAGCAGTATTAAAATGTGTTGTGTCAAATTACAGCGTCAACTCGTTACTTTCTCGTTTACATCGTTGTTCTTTGCCACGTTGTTCCGGATTTTCATTCAATTTTTACTTCATTTCTCTTGTTTCCTTATTTTACAAAACAATTCTTTCCAGAACTGCAATTTGTTAGGTGATTTTATTGTTAGGTAAGTTTATTATTTAAGATTAATGAAGTTTATAAGTTATTAAAAAAAATTATAACATTGTTTTTGAAACGCCACTGTAAAATAAAAAAGGATAAAAGCGTCTGAAAAGTATTCATGTTACAATTTGTACAATGTACAATGTATTCGTGTAACAATAATTTAATGTTGCGATAAATTCAAACCGTCCTCAATCATTTCGGATCACCCTGTATAAAAATTATATACAAAACAACAATATAAAATTTTGTAAAATTTGTTTTATGTATGACAAGCAACATTAATTCACTGTTCATTGGTATGTAGTACTTGACAACGAAGCTACAAGTACAGCTACTGATGACATTGTCAACTTCGTCGTTACAAGTTATAGGATATATAGTTTACAAATACAAAAGCTGTTATACAGGGTGACCCATTAAGACATAATCAGATTTTGCCAGTGGTTAGATAACCATTAAAGAAAATTCCTATATATCATTTTTCTCGTACTTCTATACTTTTGGAGAAAAACGGTATCGAAGTTCAGCCTAATGTTTTCAAATTTAATAGTAAGAATGCACATGACACATTTTAAAGTTCAAAGTGATAAACAATACT
Organism: Agrypnus murinus; assembly: GCA_929113105.1. Taxonomy (NCBI): domain Eukaryota; kingdom Metazoa; phylum Arthropoda; class Insecta; order Coleoptera; family Elateridae; genus Agrypnus; species Agrypnus murinus. Next base: position 47,472,609 of record OV816023.1, read on the forward strand.
ACTTGTTTTCGAGAATGTGCAAGGGTAGCGTAATAAAGTAATAAACCCGTCTTTATTTTGGACCAGTGTTTCGTAGAATAACAACGGATAAACAGAGTTAAATACACAAAGCATGTTGAGAAACGACCTCTTGTTAGATATAATTTTTCAAAAACGGTATTTTTGTTTTGTGATTTGTAATTGTGAGATAATTTCATATTCTTTTAATAGGTACGTTAACCTCTATGTGTAATACATGCAGGTTTCTGAATAAAAAAAGATTTTCGTATTAATTTTGTTTATAGTAAATCAAATAAGATATTTTTGAAATTTCGCTGTAAGGTACTTTGTCATTACAAGACCATTCAAACCACAATGCATGCATAAAGTAAATGCGTTTTTGGGTCATTACAACTTTAATGTTATGTTTTAGTATCCTATTAGTAGTATTATGCGTTTTGATTATTAGATTTTTGTTTCTGATAGCCGCGTGCCAATTGTGTTATTTCTTGGGCATGCTGTACTGTATTATTTTCTACAATTTTTTATTTAAAATAATATGTATTCCCAGAAAGTACATACTCTGTAATAAATGAAGGGTACCGATTTCTAGTGAAAAGTAATAAAATCATCACTGTAGATACCGTAAATATTCCTAAGAATTGTGACTAATAATAGTACGCAGCTGCATTAGTAATAAAATAATCAAAACAACCTGCTCGGCAACTTTTATTTTGAGTACATATTATGTTTGTAAACACTTGATCAAGGACAGGGCCTAACAATTTGCAAATCCCTTACACTGCACTTTTTAGTAAAAGTACTTAAAAGTAGCAGTACTTATTTTTTACGAATTGTTTTTATACTATGTACTTATTTTCTATGTAAACAAATTACCATCCATTAAGGTCGTTCTATCAAAACATAAAAAAGAATAAATGTTTAACTAAAGGCACTTTATACTACTGTATTAATTTTTAGACTACAATAAATAAAAAATAACAATACCTATTGATGGATAGATTAAATTTTCTAAAACATATCTTTACTTAATTAACTAATATCTGTTATTAACGAATAATAAATCAAATTTAATGATATCATTAAATGGGTCGGTATTAAAATGATGTCATTTCTGCATGCTTTTTCTACTATTAGAACACAGAGAAATTCCTCGGATTAATAGAACGTTTTAAGTTTCAACAACATCCAAAATGGAATGTGCGCCGTATGCAACCTTGTTGTGTTCATTCAACAGATGTCACGTTTTGTACTGATGGTGTCAATTTCTAAAGCGTTTGCATTTAATCCTATTAGACTTAAACACTGACCTGCATCAATTATACATACTTTTCTGAAAACGTCGGGCAAAATTTTCGAAATTTTCAAGTTCATTTAATCAAAAAATGTTATTAAGGTTTTATGTTTCTAATGACCAGAGAATCTTATCCTCCAAGTCCGATCATTAGGTACTGAATCACCGTGTATAGGACTTGTCACGCCACAGACAATTTATTTAATTCACGTTGTTTATTTTACATAGATTCCTTTTCACTTTATATTTTAGCTGCAAGGGTACTTCAAACCCACCATTTTCAAGCGCTCGTTTGTGTTACATTGCACTATTGCAGATTAAATTGCTTCGCTCCGTTGACATAGTAGTTTTATGCTTTACTAAAATGCACGTCTCTAATAATTACCTTAGCTGTTAATCAGTTTAAAAACGCTTTAAAAATTAGTTTCAGCTTAGCAACTAAACATTTTAATTATAATTTCAAAATCACGTTTAACAAGTATTAATAAACTTTATTACCCTTTTATCTTAAAGTTAGTCCATTTTTATCTTTTGGTACACGTAAATTGCAATTGAAAATGAAGAATACCAAAAAATCGACTCATTGTTATTTATGTTTTATAAGAAAACATTTTTTATGACACTTTATGATTTAGATTTAGTTTCCTATTTTGATATTTATTTAGGGACATAAAATATAGCTATAGACTCTAAAGAAGTGAAAAACAAAACAAAAAGGCGTGGATTACGCGATTCGAATTCCTTTCACCTTACTGGTGGCAATTCGTATTCCATCTTATCGATTTCTAATAAAGCTGAATTGTGTGACAAATATGTGGCTACGTAACTGTGGTTTCATAGGGAAAACGAGCCCAAGACTGCATGAAAACGTATCGTAACTTTTGAGATTTTGCAGTTGTTGGACGTGTCTAGATTTTGCATTGGAGAGCTATGGTAATTCTGCTTTAAACACATAATTCGTTTATATTATCGATTTAAAAGGTAGCAGATGTAGACGAAGATTTGTATGTGGACTGTAAATCAAATTATAGCCGCATTGAGTGTATTCTTTTACAAATACCTTTTAGTTATATAAGTTTGTTTATCTTTTCCTAACACTGAAGTGGCAGTTGCTCGTTTTATCGAAAGATAAACGAGTATGATTTTAACTACCAGATTTAATTATAAACTGGTCAATAATAATTTTTTTACGTACTTATTCTGACGTACTTCATTTAATTTTAGGTTTGTTTAGTTAATATGCTATACATTTTTCATAGTGTTCATCAATTTTTAATGTACAAAATTTTAAATTGATTATTTAATTTTAAGTCTTCCTTAAACCTTATGTCCCATTAGGTAATGGAATATAGGGATGAACCAATGTTTTTAAGAAATGACCTATAAAATCTCCCTAAGTCTATAAAATTACTATTTCTATCACTCTATTGTTGAGTTTAAAGAGTACTCAGATTCTGCAAATAGAAAAAAAATATGTTTTCTCAAAAAATATTAAATAAGAACAACCATGACACGCCCACGCTAATGTTTTTTCGTAGCACAGTTAGTTAAAGCGGGGTGATAATAAACCAAAGGCGCTGCCGCTCCAAATTCGATTCCAGCTCGCAAATTATTTTTTTACAATATTTAAAAATTTTTAATTTTTTTTACAAATTACAAATTTAAATTCAATTTTTCTTTCCGGAAATCTTTTCCCCAAAATTTTTAAATTGCATTTCAAAATTGTAATTCATAATATTACACACGACTAAAAAACACAACGCCATTTGAAATGTGTTGACTGATTAAGTAAAGATGACAAGTTTATTGCATTGACAACCTGAGGTTAATTACTTAGGTTGTTAATTACTTAATTACAGTAGTAACTTACAAATGTTAGTAGTAACTTAATTTACTTGGGACGATTTTACAAACGATTTTTTAGAACACGCGTTAATTTCTACATTCGATTTCCTAATGAGACAAACTGTATATTGCTGTAAATTGCATTGCTAAAATTTGGCAGTTTTTTTAAATGTATTTGTTTGAATGGAAAATATTTCTTTTAAAGTAAATCTCTAAGTAATTTTTAAAGATAAATACTTTTATAAACCTTTAATAAGCTGTTCTTGTAATCATAACAATTAGTTATAAAACCTTGGAAATACGTAATAATTGATTAAACTTTAAAACTTTTGTAAATCTCTTAAAATTTTGTGAGACCAATTCTTAATTCTAACAACAATTTGGTGATGTAAGGAATGCAGAGGTTTTTATTTTCAGGGTAGGTTCTTCTTTAGTTTAATTTTATTAAAACTGTACAAATGTTATATCATTGTCATATCATTGTTATATCATTGTTATATCAAGTTATTGAAGCAAATACATAAAACTATGCAAATCTTTAAACAATTTTCGATAAATGTTATTATGATGTGGTGCAATTATTCTTAAATATTGTGTTCACGTTATCAATGTATATGATATCATTATTATATAAGAATTAATAATGTATGCTGTATAATTGATTTATCCTTTTTGTACATATTCGTTTTTATTTTTTGTATAAATTAGATCGGAATTATTGTGTAAATGCTGTTGTATATAAAGTTGATTTTTAGTTTATTGGGTCATTCTTTTTTGAGTCACTGAAAAGGTCATTCTGTTTGAAGTTATCAAAGAGAGCACTTGTTGCTAGTTATAAATTTAAAATAGTGAAAAGTTGTTTTGTTTATAATTGAAATCTAATCGAAAATGTATAAATTAATTGTATTAAATGTGTGAAGCAGTGACAAGAACAATTTGGTTCATTATAATAAATGCACATCACATCGTATAATGGTGTTTCATTTAGAAAATTATCTAAGTGTACAGTAAAAGTCACACAACCTAGTTTTCTACGGTTATAAACTTAAAAAGTCAATTTCCAATAGTTTATGAAATTAAGTACTCAAGTGAGTTTACCACACCTATATTCATATGGAATGTTTGGAATCGGTATTGAATCTTTGCTTTGGACTGAAAATGGCAATGGTAGTGGAATGGAAAATGAAACTTTATCTTTCTATGGTAAAAAGCGTAACACCGGTACAGGGTAGAACTGGTACAGCTACAAGTAAAAGACAGAAACACTTTTTCGTTAAAATTTAATTTGGTAACTAAATTATATCTTAATAGTTAGTTTTAGATAGATTTTGTCTACCAATCACTCAATCACCTTTTAAAACCTTACATCACCCTGAGTTAGAGATTTCGTGTTTAATTAACATATTTCTCAAACATTATTTTGAATAACAGATTTAATTATATTTTTTGCAATAATCTTATTATGTATTGTTAGAGTTTATACCACAATGTAAATAACTAGTAATTATTCCATACTTATTTAAACGTTCATCACAAGCATTTCATAACATTTATTTCCGATAAGTTAAAATATGAAGTTTACTTCTTAAGCTTTTTCTATCAGGGGCAAACTCATTATATTTATTAGCTTATAATAATAAGCTTCCGGTCCAGATAACTAACAAAATTTCTGGTTAAAACATCTAACTGCATCCCATTTGCCCTTAGCAAAATGTTTTAATAAAATCTTACGTCAACCAGATATGCTGCCAAAATACTCTTAATCCATAATGTTTTAGATGCTGAAGTCAAGAAATTCAAAAATACGAAGAGGTTGCTATAGAGATGAATCGTATATGAAAATTTAAAAAAGTAAAAATGCTATCCATAGTTATGTCTGTTGAAGGAGTAGTAACAAAACATTTCCTGGACAACTTAGAAGCTCTAAATCTACTAAAAGGAATGTTAACAACAATCCAAAAACCTACCATACTACAAACATGCAGCGTAATTCTTAGAATTACTAGTAGTAGTAATTCTTGAATGCGGAATAGGCTGAATTGCCTTTCTGTATTCCAAATAACCGGGATCTCCCCAATAAGAATCTCACGAAGAAAAGAAAAAACAAAATTATAGAAATAGTAAGCTCCAATAGGGTCAATGAGCTTCGCAAAGCTGGGAAGATAAAATTTTACATGGAGAATACCCAACAATTCTGAACAAAGATATGGTTGACAAAGAAGCTTTCTTGCTATGGCTGAAAGATGGAAATCTATATCCTGAAACCGAAGGATTCATTGTAGCCATCCAAAACAATATTATTAACACCCGAAACTGTAATAAACATGTCCTGAAGACACCGAATTGCTGATATCTGTAGGGCCTGTAATTTACCCGGCCAAACTATTTAACATATAATATGCATTCGAACACTGCTTACCGTGGTAGACATAATGAGGTAGCAAAAATAGTACATCGACAATTAGCATTAAAATATAACCTAATAAGCAACCCTCCACCATATTATAAATACTCTCCAGTACCAGTTATGGAATCCAACGTCATCGTACTATATTGGGACCGACCTATTTTAACGTACAGAGCAGTCGATTGCAATCGATTCCAGTCACCAGGGGCTTGGAGAGGGGGAAATGGCTTCTAAATGGGAGGGGCTTGGAGAGGGGGAAGTGGCTTCTAAATGGGAGGGGCTTGAAAAGTGAAATGAGGTGAAATGAGAGTTCAAGGTTGTGTGGCTCCACTAAGCCCATTTGTTATCTACTGTACTTTACTAGTATTTTCAATAATCATTAACAGATAAGAATTAATATTGCTTTAAATCATAGGTATACACTCTGTACAGTATGTTTTAGCTAAATAAACTTCAAAAAATTACTTTATAAAACCATTGCATTATTTTATTACATTAGTTAATATAACCTACTAATACCTCTTCCTAGTACTTGTTTGTATTTTAAGCTAAACTATTATGGCCTTTTTCGATATACACGGTGATTCAGTTTAAATTCACACCGGTTGAAGAGGCGAAACATGAAGGCGGATAGATCACAAAAATGCAAAACAAATTTCTATCTCAAAAAAAGTTTTGCATTAAAAATTTTGGGGCCCCTCAATAATTCACCGAACTTGAGCCGCTCTGGCAGTCTGGTTGCTTACTATGAAATACTACACGCTAAACAGATGTTAACAACTTAACAAACAATTTAAAGGTTGACACTTTAAAAATACTGTAATAAAATTCGAATGCTATTGAAGGTCATCACCTCATCACTTTGTAATTAAGAAAGATTGAAATAAAGGCATTTAAATTACGTCATAAACATATGTTTAAGAGATTCATTATCATTATGTACGTAAATATTTGTCGTCTTTTAAGAATTTCTCGTAAAATAATCTTTATTACGGGTCTAGGCCACAACGGCCAATGACCACAACGGCCAATCGCTATTTTGGCTGTTGTGGACATAACCACAACGGTCTCCGTGACCATAACGGCCAACAGCCACAACGGCCAATTTGACCATATCGCCCAACTCGACACTTGACCATAACGGCCACCATGACCACAACGGCCAACTAGAAATTCCACCCCATCCGCCATTTTGACCACAACGGCCACCGACGCTTATGTATTGGCGTCGCTAGTGGCGATGATCACAACGGCCAAAATGACCACAAGGGCCAACTAGGGAGAGTGACCACAACGGCCAAAATGACCACAACGGCCAACTATGGAGCGTGGCCACAACAGCCAAAATGACCACAACGGCCAAATGTGGCGCGTGATCACAACAGCCAAAATGACCACACGGTCAACTTTTTTTCGTACTGTTATTTTGGTTTTGTTAAAGCTCATTTTTTTCTTTTAACTTAGCCTGTATTCAAATAAGATACGTCCAGGATTTAACAAAGAGGTCTGATGTCAAAGTAGCGCCGATTTAACGTAACTTACCTATATTGAAAAATGCACCTCTATACAACTGCAGCCACATGCAGTTGAAATTTTTCTTTCTTAGTTTCTCGGTAAGTATACCAGGCCGATTAAATGCTGAAAATTTGATACAGGTACACTATAACTATTTACATAATCATGATACTTTAGTTCACAGGGTAGTTTATCTTTAACATCAAAAGAAGTTTTTTTTTCTATTACTTGTTTACCTACAGCAATGTTTCCATTTTGGGGACGTTTAAAAAAGTACGAAAAAGAACTATAAAACAACACGTTTGAAGTTTTATTTATAGATTTTCATTGCATTGAATTTGAAGCACGTAATTAGCTGTTTTTATCAGTTTTAAAATTTAAACTAAATGTAAATCTTCCCTAAAAAGTAAACACGATATCTACGAATCTGTCCAGTACTTAATAAAATCAATCTAGGGAGCATCATGGGACGTAACCCCAGAAACAAACCGCAATAATCCAAAACAGTATTGCTCCATACGTATCCGAGAGAAAATGCAAAAAAGAGCTTTTAGAAAGAAATGACAGATTACTTACTCGCGCACCGGCCGATAAAACGTAGTTTAATAGGGCCGTCAAAGAGTTTAAGAAATTATTAGATGAGCAGATTGTCTAAATGTTTTACGTGGAGTCCCCGTGTTAACATACCTCCACGTTCCTTCCCTTGGGAGGAAGTAATTGAGATACGATCAATCAGAGCGCAATCGCATAGCAATTGCTCCCAGTCACTCACTGGTCGGAGCGAGGTTGCCTATCCGCCCTCTACTAGCTAACCAGGTTAGTACCGGAGCCATTGACTTAACACGTGCTCACCCGCCGGCACCCTCCCCGTCCTTTTTCAATAATGAATGGTCCATATATTCGAAACTATAAGAATGAACTATGTGAATGTGATAATAAACATTATAATAAGATTATTAAGGGTGTGAAACACTTCACAACAGCAATACGTGAAGTAATAAGTAAAGTCTAGAATATCTTTCAATTTTAGTTATAAGTAATTTAACACATAAGCAAATTCCATTGAAAAATGACCAACCTTAACAAATAACAGGAAGTTCTTAAAAATGTGTTTCTAAAAGGCTTCATTTGTAAATGTCGACTGAACGATCCTTTGTACCTATGTACTATAATTTACAACTTTCTGTTAGTAATAAAATAAGCATTGTTGTGTTATATTCAACATTTTTCCTTTTGTCCCACGTTGAGACTACAGTGTGTGTTCTTATGGACAACGGGATTGCCAAACATCTTGCAAGCAACTTTTAAAAACACTTTCTAAATATTGTAGTTGTAACTGCATAAACCTTTATAATCCCTATTGTTCAAGCAAGTTATATTGCAGATAGTCACTTCTTCTGACAGCGGTAGTAAAACAAAATTTCAAAATTTGCTGTTCATATAGTGCGCGTATAAAGTCTGGAACTATCGAGATAAATCTTTTATTAAGTATTTTTGAGAACAATCCTCGAACACGTCGATTTTTATCTTAAAGGAGACATATTTTAATGTAATCGTTATTTGTAGATCGTCTTGTTGAATTGAACTTGTTGGACTTACGCTAATTCCTGCAGGCAGAGTTAACTTAATTCTCATTTCATATGTGACACCCGCTATATGTATGTTGTTAACTGTCAACAAGTCTGTTAATTTTCTATTGATACACATTCAATATAATAAATGACTTAAAAAAGTCTACTATAATTTTTCGATGTTCTGAATTAGAAGGTGGATGACGGTTTTCGACACTCTTATATAAAATATTGAATACGAACTAATGAAAAGTAAACAGGATCGAATTGAAAATATAGTTTAAATTATTGACTACTATCCATTTTTTATAGAGCCCTCGCTATGAAAGGGTATTGCTCGTAAACTCATGTACCAAATAATCTTAAGGTGGTTACAGCGGATCTTTGCGGGGTGAAGGGCAAGGGGATATCTCCTATGCTTTTACATAGGCTCTAACAAGAAATACCAATCGATAAAAAAATAAATTAACATTCTTAAAACTGAACAAAATCATTTTATTATGAATGCCTATAATGCATTTATTAATTATTTGTATATATTAAAATAATTTAAGTCCATTGGAGTGCATTTGTTTAATTGTTGAAAGTGTAAATATAAATGTAAATAGGTTAAGAATCGTGGCAACTCCTCAAAGAAATCAATCGATTTTGTTGGTAGCAGTGTTAGGTTTCAGCTTTCGATTGAGTTGACATCCTAACCTCCAAATTACAATCCCAAAATATAAGTGGAAACATGTTGAATGTTTTGTAATTTTGTATGCAATTACAGATGGGAATATTCTATTTTTTAACTTTTGTATAGTCTAAGATTACAATCTGCTAAGCAGATACAAGAAATATATAAAAAGTTGTTGAGGTTTAATACATATATTTTTAAAATTAGTGTGTTTGTATTACTGATTTCGTGGATATTCTGATTGTGATGATAAATTGTATACATCACATTGCAAAAGGTAATTTTACATTTTGCAATATTTCCGTCTAATTAACATTTGTATTCTGATTATTAACGCAAAAGACTGAATTGTTCAACATAATTTGATTAATAAAATATATGATTATTAGTTAATACAATAAAATATAGATTATTATAACAAGTCATTATATGTGATCTTTCTGTTCTGTTATTTGAATTCGCGCGCTATGAGGTGTTGTCACATCTCTGCTGTCTTTCCACATATGTCGTGAAAAATTCTTGTTTTGTTTACTTTAAATTATTATTGTGCATTAACTAGACACAAGATTTCAAAAATATTGGGCAGCATTGTTCTTCGAATATGAGAGTATGTCATATTAGTTTTTTATCAGATTCCCTACATTTCTTCATCATATTTTTTCGTTAAAACTGCTAAAGGTTAGATGGTCTCCATAAGAGCCCATGTTAAATTCTGGATTTTATTTTCCATTTTTCTCGGTAATGGTACACAAGAAGATTATAAAAAAAAGTTACCGAATAGAATAAGTGTCAAAGAACTCGAGGTTTAAATTTCACGTCATTCTCTACATTTTTACATTTCGCTGTATCCTCCTTAAAACGCACAAATAATAAATTTATTTCTACACATAACAGTAAAATATATTTCTAAGTGCGATACTTTTGTTTTATCGAAATATATGTAATATATAAGATACCCATTTTTATCGACAATTTCAGTAAGCGTAAATTAAATAATTACTTTCTCTAATAATTACTCCGGCTACATAACATTGTTGTGAAAAATCTAACTCTCCACAAATTGAGACCCTCAGGCGGGTCGCTTCATTAAAGCACTAAACTATTATTTATCTAGGAACACAGTAATATAAAACAGATACACAAAGCAATCTTTCAACAATTACCACACAAATGTATTTTATAATTTTAACAAAAAATGAAACAAAAAGAAAATTTAAACTAGATACCAAAATTTCCATCGCAAAATAAATTGACACTTGATTAATTTAAAGCACTTGTTAAAAAAAACTTAGATTTACTGAACTTTCTTAAAACTTTGACGTTTTACAAATATAACAGTAACGTCAAAATTTTGACATTTACTTTGTTTACATTTTTTTACCTTAACACATAACCTTAAATTTATTTTTTTGCTCTACAACCGATATGCAGTTCTTGAAGGATGAAATTAGAAGAAAGCTTTAGTTACAAAAATTGCCGGGTTTATATATCCTTTTATTGAACCAAAATAATGTGAATACAATTTTGCAATAAGTCAATTTAACATAACCAAATTATTGTTTATAAGTTTTAATTATCACAAAAACTAATTAGATAAACTTATAAATTAAAAAATCCCCAATGTAGTGGTATATAACACTTATGTTTTCATTACACAACAAGGCCTCCATTCAATGTCGATGGAACCTAATTTTCAGACAACTATTTATTAACTTATTTACATAAAAATACCTTTTCATACCTTCCTATCTTCACAAATTTAAACATAATATGCTAACAAACATTATTTGCATAATTTCAGACATCAACAATATGAAAATTCCAACCAATTACAGTATTTCAATGTACGATCCAAAACACGCAACATAATTATATGTTGTATAACTGATATCATTAATAAAAAGCAGCCAAACCTATTAGGTTTGTTCGCGTAGTCAGTTCAAAATTGTTTGAGAATTAAAACGCAACCACCATTACATGTGAGTCAGCCGAGTAGTGATTTCAGAGGCTTTAAAAGACTATTGCGGTTGCGTATTTATTGGTTTCTAATTAAACTTCGGTCGCGTTAGCTATTCGGAAAGCGTAAACAAACATTCCAATAACAAAGCTGAGTTTAAAAGAAGTGTTTGTCCTGAAAGGACATCTTTACGACGTAGACGCCCACTATAGATAATTTATAGTTTTATTTAGAAATATTAATGCATAATGCATAATTCAAATTTCAAGTAATTCAACTTACTATCCATCACCTTCAGAACCTTCTGGTGCTTAATTCGTATTTGAATCATCAGCGTTTTTTCCACTAAAACATTGACTTTGTGTTCCAGATCCAACATTTGTTCTATTTGTCGACTGTACTCGATCTACTTTTGTCATTTTTCCGCAGTAACCTGGACAATTCTTTCCACTAGCAAATCTTTTACGTGTTTTAATTTAAAGTTTTGTTATTCACTTCAACGTAACCTTTAATTTGAGATCAAATTTTGTGTAACATGAACATTAGTACTGGATGTTTATCTGCATTTCTGCGCTTAAGTAAACGCCATCAGTCATTAAGCGCGCCCACCAATAGTGTTGCATCTGGTTTGCTTACGCTTTCCAAATAGCTAACGCTACAAGACTTAAGTTGCGAATAGTTTTGAACTGCCTCCGCGACCGTTTATCTTCACAAGGGTTTTCACTAGGACAAAACTGAAAGTGTTTAATTTAAGCATTAATGATAATATGAATTCTACTCACTTAGTTCGCATAGATATTTTATATAATATATAGGGATATTCGTGTGAGTTTACTAACTTAAATTATAGTTTTATTCATTAACGGCAATAAAGATGAGTGTAAAAACTTAAAATCAAACAATTTTATTTTTATTGTGAAACCTGAGATTTCAGTTCCCCTCGATTTAACAGGCACAAGGCGCGCATCTCATGTGTCTGTGCAAAAATCCGCCACTGACTTCTGAATTAATGCGTTTAACCTATCCATTTCTTAGACCACCGAGGACGCGAAAACGTTTTCGGTGGTCTCATTGGTGTGAAAGATATTCCAATCAGACTGCCGATAGCTCTTAATGGCATTCAAAAACCTTGAACTTTTGCAGCTACACTGTTTTGTTCCATTAGAATCTGTTTACTGGTTATTTCGTTCTTTCGTCCATCATCATGGAAAATTCCCTTTAAATTTCTAATAAATTTCTTTGGTCGTTTACTGGTTATTTCGTTCTTTCGTCCATCATCATGGAAAATTCCCTTTATATTTCTAATAAATTTCTTTGATCGTTGGAAATTATTCCAAATAAAAACACAAAATTATTCTTCGCAAGACAGCTTGCAGAAACTACGAATATCAATATTTTGCGGATAAATATTTAAAAAAATTCCAGTGCATAACAAATTATTTTATCTACGACCACTATAGAAAATTATACATTTCGCATAGTTTAGTTACCATGAAAATGACTTATTGCTCACAATCTCCAAATTGAACGGAAATGCGTAATGATATCGCACTATCAGTAGGTCTATTAAAACGTCATACATGTCAACACATGCAATGTTATCATTAGGTATAGGATTTGTATGCACTTAAAAATGCTGAAATATGCATGCACTTATGCACTAAAAACGTGAAATATGCACTTAAATATGCACTTAAAAATCATGAAATATGCGTTTATTAGAAATTTTTAATAAATATATGCACTTTCATTATTAAAAAAAACACCTGTTTAGCGTTATTTACATTTTATTTACAGAAATTATTTTAATTAGACATCCTATGCAATAATTTAATTAATTATATTTTCTAAACAGAGCGTTACAGTTCACAATGACGTACATTTTTAAATTTTCAATAGTAAACATATGCTTATTATCCCTAAATATTGTTTTATATTTTGAGAAACTCCGTTCCACATCGCAAGACGTAATTGGGGCATACTTAAAATTGTTTAATTCTACCAGCGAATAATGTTTTAGCTCGTCTAAAATGTCTTGGCCAGATAATGCATCGTTTACGCTTTTAATTAAGTGAAAACCAGGATTTTTGTCAATAACGGATTTAAATTTTTGTTTTATAGTCAAACCCTTTGGCCCTTTTACTTTATTCAAAGAAACACCTAACAATTTTACATGCTCAAGAGATTCATCTAATGAATTACCCTGACTTTCTAATTTCTGAATTACTTTAGCTAAACGCACAAGATTTGTCAAAACAAACAATAATTCTGCCCTCACCTCCTTAGTATTAAAAGCAGCCTGTGCGCTTTGTATTCATAGTGCATCGTGTTTATTAAGTTTATTTACAAATGCTTTAATAATATCAAAATAAGTTGCATAATATTCTGCTGCAGAAAGCCAAGTACCCCACCTTGTTATTACAGGATCAGGTGGGAGAGGCACTTCTTGAGCAGTTTCCCTAAATATTTGTATGCGATATGGAGCTTTACAAACAATTTTTTTTACATCTGAAATTATAGAGTTTACGTTAGGATATATTTCCCGCACGGGCAAGACAAGTTAATTGGATCATTTTTTCGTACAGAACTTGTAAGCCTGCTCCAGCCTTGATCATGTACTGAACGGTGCCGCGTCGGTGACGAACAGGAGTACTTTGTTGTACTGTATGCCGTCCGGCCACAAAATAGCCATCGAATCATTAAACAATTTTGCCACAGAACAATGATTGGTGCTCTTGAAAACGTCCATTGCTAATAGATAGGATTTGGGATTGTTCTCCGAATTTAAAACGCCAATTATAACGTTAGCCACGTATCTGAAAACAAAAATCTGATTTTGATTTTACCGAACTACATAATTAGTCGGTTACAAACAATTAGCGCAAAACAGTTATTTAAAAAAAACTATATTTTAATCAAGCAAAAATATTGTGATTAAATATGTAACTAACAAAATCTAAAATAAAATATCCGTAAATTGCTTTGCTGTCTTTAATTAGTTAAATTTTACTAACAAAACGAAGGAAATGAAGTTTCTACGCACCTTTCAGTAGTGCCAGTAGATTCGTCAATGGAAACCCATATGTAGTTATTCGCTACATGTTTTCTAATTGATTTTATGGTCTCTTCGTATAAACGAGGTAAATAATTGTTCCTGAGTGTAGACTCGTCGGCTATTGGCATTTTTGAAATTTCTTCCAGAAAATTACGAAATGCTGAGTGATTAATTTTACTTAACGGGATATCTCCAGCCACTAATGCACTACATAGTTTTTTATTAAATTCGATCGATTTGCTGGACTCACCGCGCGAATTATTAAGGTACCCCGGTAACAATATTTGTTTTTTCTTATTCAGTGCAACACACTTTTGATGTCGAACCGTGTTCAGATGTTGTGTAACTTGAAAGCGTTTCGTTGCAGTCACTTTATCGTCGCACACTGTACAATACAACATCTTATAGTCAGTTGTAAGAACACTGAATTCCTTAACATAACTTCGAAATGTAACAGACACAAACCCATCTTTACACTCTAAAATTTCAAACTGAAATGCAATTTCTGAACTGTGTTAATTGAAAGATTACAAGATTAGTAAACAAAAGTACAGGCAAATTTTTCTATGAACAAGAAGTTGTCAAAGGGTCTTTGGAATTTCCTAATACCTATTTATCACAATACTGCGCAGGATGTAAGTATTTAAATTTTAGTTGAAACTTTTTCTTTCTTAGAAAATATTAACAAGTACACAGATGGTTAAGGCAGTAAAATATTTTAAACCCTAGTATTTAACAATAAGCTTAAATTATGGGTTTCCCCTAGACTCAACTAAGCCGCCCTTGGTTGGTTGTCTAATATGCTAAAATTATTTAAAAATATTAGAAATTTCATAATTAAAGCATGTAAAACGCTCAAAAAGTGGTAAAATATGCACACTCGTTCAAAATGCTAAAATATGCATGCATTTATAAAAAACACCTAAATATGCATTTATATGCACTTTCAAATTGACATATGTGATTCATATGCGGCTTAAACATGTAGAAATATAACTCTGCATATGTTTGCTATAAGCAGTAAAAACATGCAAATGCATAGAAATCCTATACCTAGTTATCATCATATGAAGCTCTCCAACTGCATACGGTTATGGCTCATGCAATGTTATAATATTATTAATTATTTGAAATATAAAAGTTATAAATTTTAGATAAAGGTTAATATATTTTGTTTAATTAATGTCTTACATTAATTTATATTTTGAATGCAAATCCATCTAGAAAAATTATCACTCTGGCGGAGAATTGAACCCTGGACCGTCTGCTTGCTAAGTCAGATGTCATACCGTTGACCTATCGAGGCGATTTGCTATCATTTAGTTATTATTACTATATAAAGTTATTATAAAATGTTATTGAATTAAAGGGGTTAATAACTTTGACAATTGAATTGTGATTGTTTATATAAAATTACTTTTGAAAACGAGTACATGCGTATGATTGATTAGCTGTAAGTACTAAATAGTAGAATGACTGAAATTATACAGGTGGTAAACGTAGCATTACTTTTGTTTTTAAAAATTTAATATTTACTTTTGTCGTTTTCGAAATTCTAGATTTATCATGAGTGAATCCGATGATTGGAAACACAAGAACTATCCTAACATTCTTAGGGAGTTAATGTAAACACAATTAAGAGTAAGAAGATACGGCTGCTACAGTACTATAAAGATGATTAATTTACAAGAATTAATTTATATGAATATTACATATAGTACTAAGTTTACTTAGTTAACAAGATTATAGTATAACCGATGTGTTCAATGGGTCTGTGACAAAAGCAGCTTTTTTAAAAAACGAATTTATTTCAGGTTTTTGGTTAATCCAATATACTAAAACGGTTCCTTAAAATTATTGTGTTTAAATTATGTATGTATGTATACATAACCTTTAGTCTGTAATATCAACATCATTTTATGACTATGAAAATGTAAATAGAGTTAATAAAATATTTATTTCATAAACAAAGAATAATACTATTCTGTCAGAACTCCAATTTGAAATTTAATAAATGTTTAATTTCTGGTTATTTATGAAATTCAAAAAAAATATGTCACGCAAAAAGTAAAGTGTGTCTAACACTTTTCATTATTTAAAAAATATCCTACTAGTTATCGGTTCATTTTTTCTAATGTTTGAATATTGATACAACTGTGTAGAGTATCATCGTCTAATTTCTTTATAAATTCAGTTTTCTCACTAAGTTAGGTCTAGAAAATCGGTTGGTAAATATTTGATATGAGTATACTATGGAAGCTCAGACATTTTAAAATTCAACTGTGATATAAATAATTTAAAGGATGCAATTTAGCCGAGTTCATTTTTATTTTCTTTTTCTCTTGTACTCTCTTAACGTCTACTCAAAGTATTAACATCATCAAAAATGTTGCTTATGAAAATTTTCTGTCAGACTTTTATTTATTATTGATCTATTTTCGCC
Source organism: Agrypnus murinus (assembly GCA_929113105.1). Lineage (NCBI taxonomy): Eukaryota > Metazoa > Arthropoda > Insecta > Coleoptera > Elateridae > Agrypnus > Agrypnus murinus. The sequence continues at coordinate 47,489,372 of OV816023.1, forward strand.
TTTCCGATACAGCTCGGGAAATAAATTATACATACAGCTAAAAGGAAAAATTGGTAGGATAAAAGGGATGTAGTAGAAAATACTTCTATCTGAAAATGCTATGTAACACCAACAGAAATCGCCTAAATCAATATTTATTTATTATTTAAGTTTTTAAGAAAATGCTACATTATGATTATACACATTAATATAGCACTTCTGATCATTAGAGCTCAAAAAATATATTTCTACTGTTATTCAGTGAGATTGATTTTAGTAATATTCTACGCAATCCAATGCACATATGTATTTTGTATATTGGTCAATTGTTCAAAAGACTTATAGTGTACATTTAGTGCCTTCAAAAAATATTAAAATTAGTTAGCCTTCTATTTCACTAGACCACTCCTTGAGAACTTTAATAGTTCTACTGCAATCTTCTTGGTCCAGAATTGAACTATTAAGATAATTAAAAAAATTAATAATAATAATAAATTGTTATTTTTAGGTTGTATCCATTAGTGATTTACTCTTAACTACATGACTAACATTTTTAAACAGAAATTACTTTAACGTTAAAAATCGGAACTTTATATGCAAATTATTTACATAACTATTATATAATTTATACAAAAAATACAAAGATTATTTACAAAGATGACAAATACTTATACAACAAAAGTTTCTCATTATTGGCACCATACGTAAATACTTACCCAATTGTTTACAAGAAGTGCATCGGATCATTTTTACATTTATTAGAAATTATTATTAGTATTCATAATCTTTTGTAAATCTAGAATAAGAATAATTTCTTTCAAATAAAATTTTTAAACAGTTTTATTACAATTAAACTAGATAAGTTTCTATCTTGAAAACAAAAACTTCTAAATTCCTTACATCACCAAATTGATGCTAAGATTAAAATACATTTAGCTCACAAAAATATTCTCGCTGAAATATTTGTAAGAGTAGATATCGTAAAAATCTTTACTTAAAAAATACAAGTACCTATATTGTTACATTAATAATCAAAACTGTTTTTCTTTCTTTTTATTTGACGCCTACACTACGGGGGAACCAAACATCTAAGGTCATCTGTCCCCCATCTAACATGCAACACGAATACACACATCCATAGTTGAGGTGGAGGAATTTTCCAATTAGAAAAATCCCGCCGCCCCAAGTGGGATTCGAACCCACGACCCTTGGAACACGAGTGATGCACTGACACCACTCGTCCACCGCCGGCCCTTATCAAAACTATTCTTCCTATAGTTATAAGCAACAGCCTCAAACATTAATGCAAACATTTGTAGCATTTATATTTTCTTAATTAAATAATAAATTATTGAATAAATTATTGAAAAGGTTTATTCAGAATTAATTACACATATCTCACTAAACATAGTGCATGTTTGGTTGCATATCCTGGTTATCAGTATTATCTATTAGATTAGTTTTGGCGGGTAATAAGAGGATTTTTCGTGTCATTTTGATAAGGGAACCATTTTGTATGTTCCATCTCTGGAAGAAGGTGGTGGTCTCCCATCAACTGTGAGGGTGGCAGTTTTTTTTGTTTGGTTGGTTTTCTACCATCATCGAGGCCTCTTTAGCTGGTAATACATAAATTACTTTCTAAATATAAAGATATCCTATTATACTCACCCTTGGTGTTGTTTGCCGACTAGGTGATGGACCGCATGGTCTCTTTGTAGATCCAGACGCAAATTGAGAAGGCGAGGGCACTCATCATCTATTGCTCTTTTTATGATGGTCTCCCATACCTTTGGGGTGTATACTTTTTAAGAAACCTTTCTACGTTGTGATGGAATTCTAGTAATGGTTCGTCTTGTTATAATGTCTTTAACATCCCTGCAAGAATGATTAAAAGTTAGTAGGAGCAAATATGTGTAAATCAACTTACCTTTCTGAAGAAGTATAGCATTGGTGGCCTCAGGTATACTAGTTGTCGATTCGGGGTGAAGGCAACCCTAATATAAGGTACTGTGTATTGTATCGTTTATAACCAGCTGAACCAGAAATACCCTGGATGATTATGCTCACATAAACCCCAGGAGCTGCAGGCCCAACATCTCCTGCAATTAATAACAATTTATCTGTTCTGATAAACATTGATATAAATACTTACCTTGGTATAATTCAGTTTTCATAATTGTTTTAATGTTAAATTAAATAGAAGCTAACTGTTTACATTTACTCTGTTGACAGTTTGTTTATTGATAAAATGTGTAAATCTTTTTACTTCTTATCTTATACTTCCATTCACGATCACCACACCGGTAAAATAAATATGTAAAGTTGTGAGCGTGATTCGTTGCCGGTCAATTTGATTTGTTTAATGTAAATTTTGTTGCTATTGATTGAACTACAAATATACTACGAACTACGAACACGTAAGCTTACCTCTTCGTAATAATTTTTTTATGTAATTAATCAGGTACTATTAAACTACCAACGAATCTTGCGTTTTTGCTATTATTGTGTGATACTTACATTTTTTATTGTTGTTTATTATTTTTTTGTGTTGTTCGCCTTATACATTACTATTAACTGTTTACTAATCATTTACATTGTTATATATTAATAACCATTACATTATACTATTTACCAGACTGTGTTGTGTTATTATTTCTAACAATAGGTTATACTCTTGTTGGTGTTTTGTTTTTTTTGGAAGTGGTCCAACCAAAAAGATTATCCACAATTACCTTTGGACTTGGCGCCCATAAATTAATATCGAATATTAAATACCCACACCCACGCATAAAGCTGCCGTGGTCACGTCAACTTCTAATAGGAGTTTAACTTTATTCTTTGAAACATAAGTAAAATTGTAATAAGAAATGGAGCCCATGAACGTGGGGCCCGAGTTTTAGTCTAATTAGAAAACAGTTTGGTAGATTGGATAATTTTGTATAGTTGTGGTATCAGTATAAAAAAAAAAAAAAAAAAAAAAAAAAAAAAAATTTCAAAATGGAACTGAATAATATGAGGCCAATTGATTTACTTAGTGAGGAACTTAATTATGAGTTGCGAATAAGAGGAATTGTAACCGAACGTAAAGATGCTGCAACAAGGCGTAAAATGTTAGCTAGATTATTAGAAAGAGATAGGGCACGTTCTTTTCTAGAGTATGTTGATCCAAGTTATAATTATGATTTAGAAAAGGAGTCAATTAATAAAATCATTGAGTCCATTAAACAATTAATAGATGACTTCGAAGGTCCCGAAACAGATTCGTTATATAAGCGTACCCGTTCACGCATTGTTCATCTTACCAACCGAGCGAAACGTATTAAAATTCCAGATGATGACGATCCCGATGTCATATTATTTAAGAATGAATCCTTGGCTTCAGCTTTGGAATTAGAAGTATTACTGTCAGATAAGGTCAAAGAGGAAACTCCACTTTTGAATTTACAGAGTCCAGTTCTTAGTCCTCATACTCCAATTGTTCACACTCAGGTTAATCAAACTACTGTTAAAGTAGTACCAGTATATAAGTGGGATATAAAATTTTCAGGTAGTAAAGAGTTTGATGTAATTACATTTCTTGAGCGCGTTGATGAATTATGCATTGCTAGGCACGTTGGAAAGACAGAGCTGTTCGACTCAGCTGTAGAATTATTCTCGGGAGAAGCATTGATTTGGTTCAGGTCAATTAAGTCATCGGTAGATAGTTGGGAAGCTTTAGTAGATAGATTGAAGAAAGAGTTTTTACCGCTAGATTATATAGATGATGTTTGGGAACAAATACGTTTAAGGTACCAAAACAAAGGGGAACCCGTGCATATTTTCGTAGCAGCTATGGAGAATTTATTTAATAGAGTAGGACATTTTGTAGCAGAGTGTACCAAGTTGAAGTATATCAAGCGAAATTTACTACCTATTTATGTCACACAGTTAGCTTTAGCTCAAGTAGGCAGTGTCAATGAACTTATTAGTTTATGTAGAAAGATAGATGAGGCTCAGGCCATCAAGGATAAACAACGGCAACATGTTTCGAGTAAAGTACGTGTTAGTGCAGTAGTAGAGCGTTCAAGCCCAACCACTAGTGGGGTTGGTAAGGGTAAGCCAAATTTTAGAAATGCTGCTCACGCAGATAAATATCAGAATAGTGCAAATTGTAGTAGTAGTAGTGGTGGTACTTCAAGTTTTAAGAGTTTTGTGTGCTGGAATTGTAAAGAGCCTAATCATGCTTTTAGGAACTGCTTAGCAAAGCGGAACAAATTTTGCTACAAGTGTGGTAAAGCAAATGTCACCATTAAAGAATGTAGTTGCTCAAAAAACTAGGTAGGGAGGTGATGAGGATAGGCCGGCATCAACCTCGAATTGTTAAAAGAAAGGCCGCTAGCCCTATTAAGGATTTAGAGTGGAAGAGATGGTTAGAGGTGGTAGGTAAATTTTGTAAACCCACTGTAGAGAGGTCTGAGGGAGAAATTTCTCCAGTCTTTATCAGTAAACCATGCGATAATAGACCATTTATCGAAATAAGTATATATAATACGAGGGTAATCGCTTTGTTAGATTCGGGAGCTAATAAGTCGATTATTGGGAATCAGGCTCACCATTTTATTAGGAAATTTAATTTAAAACCTAGAGTCCCTTTAGTTAAACAGGTAACCACTGCTGATGGAAAAGCACAAAGAGTTGCTGGTATGGTTGACGTCCCCATTCAGATTGGAGATGCTTGTTCAGTAATTTCATTTCTAATTGTTCCTTCTTTACATCATACAATTATCTTAGGAAGCGATTTCTGTAAAGAGTTCTCGGTAATAATTAATTTTAGAAATGCAACTTGGGAAGTCCAAAGCCAGTTGAATGAAATCAAGGTGATATCTTCAGAGAGTGCTCCTAGTGATAATGATTTTCGAACCCAGTACACTATAGAACAACAACAAATAATTAAAGATGTTATTAGGTCATTTAATGCGGTTAGTAGTGAGAAAACCTTAGGGCGCACGGATAAGATTGTACACACTATAGATACCGGTGATCATAAGCCGTTTAAACAACGTCAGTACCCCATGTCGCCTTATTTGCTTGAACAACTTAATTCCGAGTTGGATAAAATGTTAGAGTTGGGAGTAGTTGAACCTTCCCATAGCCCTTATAATTCTCCGGTATTATTAGTAAAGAAGTCTTCCGGCGAATATCGCTTTTGCTTCGATGGACGGTTCTTGAATGCACAAACTAAGTTAGATAGCTATCCACTTCCTAGGGTCGATAGAATTTTGAATATGCTGAAAGAAGCACGATTTATTTCATCGATAGATTTGCGAAGTAGTTTCTGGCAGATTCCTTTAGAAACATCTTCTAAAGAGAAGACCGCTTTCTCCGTACCTGGCCGGGGTTTGTTTCAATTTACAGTTTTGCCTTTTGGGTTATGCAATGCTGCCCAGACCCAGCAACGCCTCATGGACGCCGTTTTTGGCCCTCAATTTGAACCAAACATTTTCGTTTACCTTGATGATATAGTCGTTGTGTCAAAGACCTTAGAGCAACACGTTCAATTGTTGCAAGATGTTCTCCAATGTTTGAAGGATGCTCACTTGACCGTTAATTTAGAAAAATGTCAGTTTTTCAGAAATAAAATCAAGTATTTAGGTTTCGTAATCGATGGAACTGGGGATGGTTTACGAACAGACCCAAGTAAAGTTGCCACTATGGTCAACTTTCCCAGGCCGACCACCTATACAGAAGTTAAACGTTTTTTAGGCATGTGTTCGTGGTATAGGAGATTTATTAGAGATTTTTCGAGTCTAGTTTCACCGTTAAATGCACTCCTTAAGGGAAAGAAAAAACGGCAAAGTATTGGTTGGTCCTCTGACGCCGAAGAAGCTTTCATAAAAATCAAACAAGCATTGGTGTCAGCTCCTATTCTAAGGAGCCCAGACTTTTCGCAAAAGTTTATTATTCAAAGCGATGCCAGTAATACAGGCATAGGTGGGGTTTTGACCCAAAATATAAATGGTGAGGAAGTTGTGATTGCGTATTGTTCTCGAGCTTTATCCCGTGCAGAGCAAAATTATAGCACGACGGAACGTGAACTGTTGGCTCTTATATTTTCAATAGAGAAATTTCGCCCGTACGTAGAAGGTGTCCGATTTACTGCGGTAACAGATCACCATTCGTTATTATGGTTAAACAGACTTAAGGACCCTTCAGGCCGATTAGCGCGTTGGTCAGTTAAGTTAGCTCAATATCCTTTTGACTTAATACATCGTAAGGGTAAATTTAATGTCGTAGCAGATGCACTTTCTAGGCAGCCTTGTTTAGAGGTAGATGTCGTTGACGTTGCTCCAGAGCATCTAGATCCATGGTATGTTAATATGAGTACACGAATTTTAGATAACCAAGGGAAATTCCCTCATTTTCAAGTCAAAGATAATTTGATTTACAAGCATGTCTCACCTAACATTACCTTTAGGTCTAACGTGAGTGAGTGGAAACTATTAGTTCCCAAGGCACTAAGGAAACAGGTTATCAGTTTATATCACGATCCTCCTACGGCGTCACATTTCGGGTTCGCGAAAACTTTATGTCGTATCCAAGAGGAATATTATTGGCCGAAGATGAGGCATGATATTAGTAGATATATTAACAATTGCACTGTATGTGGGGAACAGAAAGCGTCAAATGCTGGTCGTATCGGTCTATTGGGTGCTCAAAAGAATGTGAGATTTCCGTGGCAGATAATTGCTGTAGATATTATGGGTCCTTTGCCCAGGTCCAGAAAGGGAAATTCCTATTTGTTAGTGGTCGTAGATTGGTTCACGAAATATACCTTACTACTACCAATGCGAGATGCTAAAGCTGGTAATATAGTTAAATTCATGGAAAACGGAGTATTTCTTGTTTTCGGAGTTCCTCAATTTATAATAAGCGATAACGGTACTCAGTTCGCGGGAAGAGTATTTAAGAATTTAGCTAATACGTATAAAGTGCAAAAATATGGTATAATGCTAGATACCATCCGCAGGTTAATTTTGTAGAACGTTCTAACAGAACTATTGGTACGGCTATTAGATCATACATAGGCAACAATCATCGCGAGTGGGATAAAAATCTCAGTAAAATTAAATACGCTGTGAATACGGCTGTGCATGAAGTTACAGGGTTTAGCCCAAGTTTTTTGAATTTTGGTAGGAATACTCCTAATAATGGAGAATATTATGGCAAGATTCTATCAACGCAAGATATAGAGCTTCAGGCTATAGATCGAGATAGCTATGTTCAGGATATTAAAGGAATTTCTGGTATTTTTAATGTAGTTCAGGAAAAACTTAATAAAGCGTATCAGCGTAGCGCTAAAAATTATAATATGCGGAAAAGAGATGTTACTTTTAATGTAGGTGAGAAGGTGTGGCGACGAAATAAAATTTTGTCAAATGCCGCTAATTATGTTTCGGGCAAATTAGCTCAGAAGTATGTATTAAATACAGTGGAAAAGAAAATTTCACGTTTAGTGTATTCTTTAAAGAATGTAGATGGTTCCGATGCTGGTATATGGCATGTGAAAGATTTAAAGGTATACCTAGGTTCAAACTCTGATGTATCAGTAGGATGATAATTAGTTGTAATTTTCCTTGATAGTTGTCAAGATTTTTATTAAGTAGGATTAAGTTTAAGGGTACTGATCATTGCATGTTGGTTTAGAGTTAGGATAGTTTTCTAATGTATCTCCCCAAATCTCAAGCTTGAGTTCCCTTGTGATTTCACATCGATTGAGTCCCATGTGATCTCACGTTGATTATAGTATCGTGTACATTTAGGATAGACCTCACAGATTATGACTGATTAATTATGATGATTTTCTCGATTGTGTTTTTTCCTGATTAGTCTCCTTTTGGACGTTTAGTACGCGTAGTTACTAGAATCCTAATTGAACAATTAAAAGTTTTATCACGATGCTTATCGTTGTTGTAAATAAGTTCTTATTGCATGAAATAGTATTACTAACCATTAGAGATATTTAGCGGTAAACTCCTAACCTATAGTTTTGTATAATTCAATCTGGTTAGATTGATATAAAAAAAAAAAAAAAAAAGAAAAATTCTAGGTATATAATTTTTTTTGTTGGAAAGGGGTAGTGTAGCATTTATATTTTCTTAATTAAATAATAAATTATTGAATAAATTATTGAAAAGGTTTATTCAGAATTAATTACACATATCTCACTAAACATAGTGCATGTTTGGTTGCATATCCTGGTTATCAGTATTATCTATTAGATTAGTTTTGGCGGGTAATAAGAGGATTTTTCGTGTCATTTTGATAAGGGAACCATTTTGTATGTTCCATCTCTGGAAGAAGGTGGTGGTCTCCCATCAACTGTGAGGGTGGCAGTTTTTTTTGTTTGGTTGGTTTTCTACCATCATCGAGGCCTCTTTAGCTGGTAATACATAAATTACTTTCTAAATATAAAGATATCCTATTATACTCACCCTTGGTGTTGTTTGCCGACTAGGTGATGGACCGCATGGTCTCTTTGTAGATCCAGACGCAAATTGAGAAGGCGAGGGCACTCATCATCTATTGCTCTTTTTATGATGGTCTCCCATACCTTTGGGGTGTATACTTTTTAAGAAACCTTTCTACGTTGTGATGGAATTCTAGTAATGGTTCGTCTTGTTATAATGTCTTTAACATCCCTGCAAGAATGATTAAAAGTTAGTAGGAGCAAATATGTGTAAATCAACTTACCTTTCTGAAGAAGTATAGCATTGGTGGCCTCAGGTATACTAGTTGTCGATTCGGGGTGAAGGCAACCCTAATATAAGGTACTGTGTATTGTATCGTTTATAACCAGCTGAACCAGAAATACCCTGGATGATTATGCTCACATAAACCCCAGGAGCTGCAGGCCCAACATCTCCTGCAATTAATAACAATTTATCTGTTCTGATAAACATTGATATAAATACTTACCTTGGTATAATTCAGTTTTCATAATTGTTTTAATGTTAAATTAAATAGAAGCTAACTGTTTACATTTACTCTGTTGACAGTTTGTTTATTGATAAAATGTGTAAATCTTTTTACTTCTTATCTTATACTTCCATTCACGATCACCACACCGGTAAAATAAATATGTAAAGTTGTGAGCGTGATTCGTTGCCGGTCAATTTGATTTGTTTAATGTAAATTTTGTTGCTATTGATTGAACTACAAATATACTACGAACTACGAACACGTAAGCTTACCTCTTCGTAATAATTTTTTTATGTAATTAATCAGGTACTATTAAACTACCAACGAATCTTGCGTTTTTGCTATTATTGTGTGATACTTACATTTTTTATTGTTGTTTATTATTTTTTTGTGTTGTTCGCCTTATACATTACTATTAACTGTTTACTAATCATTTACATTGTTATATATTAATAACCATTACATTATACTATTTACCAGACTGTGTTGTGTTATTATTTCTAACAATAGGTTATACTCTTGTTGGTGTTTTGTTTTTTTTGGAAGTGGTCCAACCAAAAAGATTATCCACAATTACCTTTGGACTTGGCGCCCATAAATTAATATCGAATATTAAATACCCACACCCACGCATAAAGCTGCCGTGGTCACGTCAACTTCTAATAGGAGTTTAACTTTATTCTTTGAAACATAAGTAAAATTGTAATACATTTGCACAGTCTGCAGCACAACTCCAGCCAATGTATTATACAGCAGGCCCTCAAATAATTCCAACACAGTCGTCATACAATTTTCAATACCAACACTCAGTACAACAACCGGTAGGTTCCATTTATCAACAACCCACAATAGAATTCACACCAAGTAACTATTATATACCGAATATAATTTCGTCACTCATAAATACCCAAAAATCACTACCGAATATTGCTACTAATTCTTAATCCTCAAATAACGTACAAAAACCCAAACAAATCCTGATGAAGAAATATAATTCATTAAAATAAATGATTTTTAAGAAATAAGATCCCATAATAAAAGCGAGACAAAAATAATTCCCCAGAACATCAAGTAAGAAGAGTACGACCAAAAATGATATCAACAATAGGTTACAAAATATTACTAATTATGAATGGTAGTAAAAGAGAACTGCAGACTAACACTATAGAGGCCTGCAAAAAAACTTAAAGCTGTACTTGACAAAAATAAGCAAGCTAGTTAGACACACACATAGCCTTAAACGAGAACGAAGTTACAGAGTAGTAAGAAGTAATTTACATGATATAACAGATATAGAAATAAAAACAGTGTTAACTAAAATGGGACATACGCCTAGAAACATAACCGTATGTAGAAAAAAGAGAATACATGAACTTAGCAATCTCTTCTTTGTTGATGTTGTGCAAAAAATAAAGAAATAATTGACATACATTACTCATTCAATGTTAAAGTCCAAATAGAACCAACACATACAAAACAAACACTTGTGTAATGTAATGATGCCAGTGTTATGGCCATACTCGCAACATTTGCACACGGCCGTTTAGATGCGTGAAACGTGGTTAAAATAATGACACTTAAACATGCAAGCTAGAAAAACCTAGCCATGCTACATGTGTATTATGTAAGGGTAACCACTCCTTCAACTTTTAAAGGATATCAAGTATGCCTAGAAATACCAGATAGGCGTTATCCAAACATCCAACCAAATCATGCTCCGCAGCAACTAAATCACAGAGTAGTACAGTAACATATACCAGAGCCTGTAGAATTTACACCCTTGAAACAGAAAAATATGCAAACATTTTAAAAGTATAATAAGAAGAGAATGTCAGAAACAAAAAGTATGAAGCAAACTGTCAACATACTTAGTAATTAAATAACCCTATTAAGACGACAAACTCCAAGCAATAACAATAATGGCTCAATTTAAAATGATCACTTGGAATGCGAACGGCTTGACGCAATATCGTTAATAGATTTAAGCACTATTATTTTTCCTTGTGAAAAAGTGTGTGGATAGTGGAAAAAATATGGAAATTATATATAGTGATGGAAGATACAATTAGATGCACAGGCAAATATACCGGCATTAGAAATGGCAATAAAGGAGTAAAAGTTAAATCTCTGTAAATGTTTCGGCGAAGAAAATTGGTAACAAATCAAAGGAAAGGACTGGCTCAACTAAGAAAAAAGTAGGAAAGTATGTTGCATTTTATTTTATTGGAACCTGCAGAAAAGAAGACAATTGTAGAGTGATAATTAATTAAGCTATTTATACAATTAAATTTATGTATTATGTTTTCAATTCATAGTAAGTTCGTTTAGAAGTTAACCGCACGACCTAGATAATCCAACGTGGCCCTGAGATAAGTTCTTCATAGATATTTTACCCTTAAGGCTATTTCTTTAGTTTTATATGGCGCCCAACTTATTACGTAATCTTAAAGTAAAATTAGGATTTACTTAATTATTTATAAATTAACCCTACTTTAAAAAGTATTTCAAATTCAAATAAGAATTTATAAAAAGGGAATTTAAAGTTTATTACCAAAGTTAATTAAATTCACTGATTATTAAAACATCTAAAGTAAATTTATTTAAAGTACATGTATACTAAGGATAGGTATTCGCATGTTTAAAGTATATTTTAAAAGAATATTAAAATAATTTTATTATTTCAATTACCTCATTTCACTGAATTTATTTATGACTTGTCCCAACGTGGGGCAAATTTAAAATTTATTTCACTGCAATACATATAAATACATATAATTATTATGTAAGAAAACACTGAACAGATGTCGCTGGACGTCTGCTTCCCTCTGTCGCCTTCATCATTTAAACAATTTACTGAACGCTCCTCGGAGCAGATTGTAAATAGACAAACGTTGACAATAAAAATAATACAATATCATGTTTTTGGGGGCACAACATTGTAAATTTAGAAATAGCTTCTTTAGAATACGTTTATGGGGAAAGTATATTTATATAAACTATACCGACCAGTCTACACATATTTTCAGATATTGTTGTTTAGGCATACATCAGAAGGCATAGTTTACAAAACACTTTTAAACAAGCACATTACAAACAAGCAACTACTTTCCGCCACTATTCTCTAGTCTGTCGTTTTTAGCAATCCATACTTCGATAATCTCATCTAAGACTGCAGATAAATACGTGATTTTCGTCAACCAACACACGGTTTTCTTCCTAGGGTGAACATCTATCCAATGCTGTTATAAAACACGTCAGTTGTTTTTGCACCTTGTGCTCTGATTCGTGGAAGAATGTCGCTGTGCAATTGTGGTTTAAACCGACAGAACGTACCACATATGTATGGCTACTGTTTTATTTCCAACTATAAGGTATTTCAAGCAAAACGTTTTAGCACTAGCTAATTACGTAAAATTATTCAAGAAGAGGTCTCTAGTAATCTTCCTGGAACCTAATTTATTTGAAATGTTTACTGTTGCAGTAAATTAACCTTTTATTATTCGTTTTTGTGGAATCTATGCTACCTCTGTAGAACAAATAGAAATTTCCTTAATATGTCTTACTATAAATTGCTCCCGCTTTAATCTAATGTGAGAATTCTACACTATCTGAGAATCAGAGTATATAATGAAATTTAACGAGTTTCATAGAGAAGTTAATAAAAGATTGCAATAAATAATTTGGTGGATTAAAAATATCAAATTAAATAGTATAATTTTCTAATGGGTATTATCGACATATTGGTCGATAAATGCAAGAAATAGAATGTTTTTATTGACTTATGCTGTTCTTGTATTTAAAACATATATGTCATTTTTATGACATGCAAACCTAAACGACGATATAAATTGCCATTTCTAAACGGCGACTGCTCTTAAAAAAGATTTAGCAACTGAATCTTTTTGCACTCAAATTTGATCAGAATTCTCTAATGTAAACAAATTATGTAACTTATTTTTCTTGAATTTGGCAATAAAGCATAATAAATTCCCTTTTCGTATATTTTCAGGAACGAAGTTTATGATTTCACACATAACTTTATTTAGAGAATTTCTTTAAAACTTCGTGATCGATACGAAACCTATGAATACAAAAGTTCAAAATCTCTAGAATTCTAATACCGACCTTTTCCTAGCACAGCTTATTCCTTCTGTATCTGACATATTGACAGTCAGCTTTTATTATTTGCTTTAGTTATTTAAAGTTTATTTTGAACTTTAAATTGTATTGCCAGTTCTAGGTTATTCAACATGTTTAACTCAAAACAAATATGAAATCCTGAATTTAAATAACATAAAACATAAAAAAGTTTTTCTTTGCATTTATCTCCAGCAATTAATCTACATCAGCAGGAATAATTAAACTAATTCCTTTTATTGCTTCAACCTTTTTCTAACTATATGTAAATCCAAGATCTTTATAGAACCTATCATAGATTTTTATTTGAAGTGTACCCGCATCTCTGATTGAAATTGAAGAGGAGTTCAGCTCTTGTGTGCCATTTATTTGTTCATCTCCGCTGTCTGATTTTGATATTCATATTAGATTCCGCTCAGAAATTCTATATATAGAACGAACCAACAACATGCAAAACGAAACTGTTTCTGTCGACTAAAAAAATCGGCTTATGAGATTTATGAAATCAAGAGCTATATATTTATAAATTCATAGATGCTGCACCAAACTATTGTGGTGTGCATTCATTTTAATATTAATACTTTATAAATTACCTCAATTAGTAGTGTAATAAAGCAATACGTGAAATTGAAATTCCAATAGTTTGATCATTTACAATCTCGTAATTAAAACAATTAAGCGCGCTCTGTCTCAAATAGACGAATGAAATTACCAATTATATATCTTAATTTATCACATTTATAATAATATTTATCTCGTATCTTTCTATAGAGACTCCAACCTCTTGTTCTATAAAATACTTTGTATGACTTATACTTTTAACATTTAAATGTTGTTGTTAAATTCTCATTAAATTGAGTGAAATATAGATGATATAAAAATAATTTTTCAAAAGTACTGGCGTTCTGTTCCCTTTTTAAAAATTCCGTTCTACCAATCAACCATAAATGAAATTTTAAATAATTTTCGCCATAAAAACCCTTCATTATAAAATCATTATAAAGCTGTTAACAAAAGAATAACTTCACTTTATCAGGTAAATCTTGAATTTTTTTAGAATTAATTTAGTTATTAATTAAATTAATTTTAATTTTGATTTAAAGTAATTACTACTTTAATTATTAGTCAAGTTGCAACTTTATAATAACCTAATAATAATTAACTATACAAACAACTTCCATTAATATACGGAAGTAGTATTAACTCTCCTTTTCATATACTAATTTTCAATAATAAACTTAATCGGTTTATCCCAGCACAAAAACACTGCCAACATTCCCATAGGATAATGAATGGGGAAAATCTGGCGCTCCTTCCCTCATTTTGCAACCAGCTGATGGCACCTTTCTAACCGAGATTGGATCAAACATTAAGAAAACCTAGAATTTATTTTTTAAATGGTATCTGCAAACCCTACAAAAGATCTTGGTTTTTTACACACCTTTTATGGTAAATACTTCTATTCAATACATTTTCTTCAAATTTACAGTATTTTAAATTGATCTAAAGATATTTTACACTTTTAAACAATTAAATTAAATATTTTATAAATTTTCTTATAACAAAAATTATACTTGTTTTCTTTCGTTTACAACTTTAACTGATTAGCTGGGACACGTTTATTGTCCAACTTACATTTTTAAAATTCAATTAATCTTCTTGAAAAAGAGTTTAGTTTTTTTTCACCTGTATAAGGTGTTCATTATTATTACGAAATTATTGATGTGAGATCAAATCTCCATGAAAACCAAAATTTTGTGTATTCCTATAATTCAAAATAATTGACTTTATGTCAAAACATGCTTAAAAACATAACACAAATTTACATCTTCTTTTCTTTTCTTTTAGTGCAGGTGCAAACCCTAGATGTGCCAAAATACAAAAAAAAAACTTTTGGAACAACACTGCATATGAACAAGATATATGTGAACAGTTAAATTATTTGTTGATAATTCTCCTTTTAAGTATAACGTTGAAATTCACAACCCATTATTTGTTTGATGGTCACTGTTTAAAACCAAGCTTCTCCGTTGTTTGGTTGTCACTGGTTTTCCCTTTCTTTCGGTTTATCGTGAAGTCGCTCCTGCGCGTTTGAGCTCCCTGCTCAATAGTAGAGTGAAGTAACAAAATGGCTGGTTTTTGGTACTAGAAGTTGAATGGGCGAGATATAAATTAGAAATTGGTTTTAAATATTAATTCGCTTTAGCGGAATAAATCTCACATTCAACAGAACGATCGCTTGATTATTTATATGCGATCAATCGTCAAATTGGACGGATTACGTTCTGGTGCTAACCATTTAGGTAACTTCTCTTCGTTAAAACCTCGTTGCGCTAAAAATCTCACAAATATCTTTTTATTTTAGGTAATATTATTTCCCTAGCCGTCACCTTGAGGGAATTGTATTGTAAAAGACCTTTCAGTTTATAGAAAGGTAAAAATCTTCAAATATTTAAAAATAATACAATATACAGGGTGATTTCTTTGTAGGTCTTTTTTTGTTTTGGGTTTTGTTGTTCGTTGGTGTATTCTTGTTCCTGCCCGTCTGACCGTGTATTTTAATTGGAAGGTTCTTCCCCTTTGTGTCCGTACCTACGTCTATACATATACCGGGTCGGAGAAAAACAACCAAATATCGAAGGGTGAAGCGAAAACCCCCTAAGCAAGGCTTTAAACATACAGCCGTGGGTCTTCGAATGGTGGGATGTTTGTCTAAATTTGTATGTATTATGTGTCATTTTATTTATGTATATGTATATATTTATTCAATGTGTTTACAATTTATGCATGCATGTTAATTTTAAGGATAAAACGAGATCTCGAATAGTGGAATTGTTGTAGGGTAGTTTTAAGTACAACCAACTGTGATACAAATCACCATTCACCTTTTTTTTTGTTGAAACATTACATTTTTTTCTATCTGCACAATAGAAAATAGTTGCAAGTAAAATAAAGCCCTACTTAGAACGTTTACATTTCACTACGTGCGTTTTATTTATTTATTATTTATTTATTTGTATGATTTTAATATTACTTTCCAGTTCGTCATTTGTAAGTATATATGTACGGTACGACCAAAATATTGGAAGTTGCCCATATTTTAGTAGATCTATTTCTTCGTTTGTCTGATAAGCTTGAAGCTTTAGTAATAAGCATTGTTTTTAAACGAAGTGGCGCTTGTTTTTTTTATCTTTTATATTTTGTATTACCCCGCCCCTCTCCGACTTATTGGGGGCTAGCTGGCAAAAACTAAAGCAGTGTTATTTGGATCAAGCTGATACTTCCAGCACAGCTACATTTTGGTTGGTTAAGTGTTTCTTTTTATAAAAATAGCCTTTGTGTTTCTGTAGGCTATAGTAAATTAGCGCCCATGCGTGAGGCCTGTTGTTGAAAATTCCACTTTGTTAAAACCATTTGTTGTTCTTGCATGTTAGGATATTTTTGGGGAATATATTTTGCCTGATAGATTAAGTATTTAGTAATTTAGGATAAAGAACCAACTCCAGGATTGATTTTGTAATTTGTTGTATTCTTGTTACAAGTTATTTGATTAGTATTGATTATTAATCTTATTATAAATTGGTTATTCGTTTTGTTAGTATTGATTGTTAATTAGTTCATTATGGAACGGAAGATCCATATAGATAGGTTAAGTAAATCAGAACTATCTTATGAGTTAGCTATTAGAGGTCTTCCTGACTCTAATGTTGATAGTATGCGAAAGTCTCTTCGACAGTTAATGAAAATGGAACAAGATCAGTCCGTACTTGAGTTGCCAGCTCATCCGTTTACTTTTGAAGAAGATTCAGATGCTATTTCTACAGCTCTTATTGAACTTAATACGGCTTTGGAGTCATTTGATGATAGTGTGGATTCTAATCCATATAAAAAATTTCAAAGTAGGTTAAGTCACCTATTAGGTAGGGCTGCGGCGATGAAAGCCAAAGATGAGGCTTCTGCATCAAAGCGGGCCGAGTTCATTCAATCCATTCTTGGATTAATGAGCGATATTCATGATAAAGCTTCAGTACCACAGGTAACTGATGAAGTAGCTGTTCAGTTAGGGTTAGATTTAAGCGTTGGGGAAGCTATTGTTAATTCTCCTGCGGGCAACCCAGCAGCTTCTTCTACCCTTGCTGCTCCTGATCCTCCATGTGGTCAGCCGAAGTCTGTACCAGTCTTTAAATGGGGACTTGATAAATTTGCAGGACATGAATCTAAGATTTCTTTAAATGCTTTTTTGCAACAAGTGGATGAGTTGTCTATTGCTCGGAATGTATCAAAGACCCAGTTATTTGCATCTGCTTTGGATCTTTTTTAAGACCAAGCACTTTTGTTTTATAGGTCTAGAAGAAATGAAGTATCTGATTGGGACTCTTTGGTTAAACTTTTGAAAGAGGAATATCTCCCTTTAGATTATGATGATAAGCTTTTAGAAGAAATTCGTAGGAGGACTCAAGGTCCTAATGAACCGCTAGGGACTTATTTAGTAGCTATGGATAATTTATTTTCCCGATTATCAACAAAATTTTCTGAAGGGATTAAATTAAGATTACTGTTAAAGAACTTAGCTCCATTTTACCAATTTCATTTGTCGTTTAAAGAAATTAATTCTATCTCTGATTTACTACAATTTGGTAGACAGCTTGAAGCTTCAAGGTTGAGGGCGGACAGTTATGTTCCTCCAACTAGAAGGAAAACCGACTTAGAGCCAGATTTAGCTTTTGTTGAGACTGCTAGTAATTCCAGTAGTGCTGCTTCAGATGTTTCATCACGGTTGTGTTTTAATTGTAGGAAAACAGGACACATGCGTTCTGCATGTTCTTCTCCCTTGATTAAACGTTGTTTTGGTTGTGGTGAGATGGGGGTCACTAAGACTTCTTGTAAGAAATGTTCTCCTAGGGATAATAATTCGGGAAACGGTCGAACTCGGCATTAATGGGTGGTGTTAGTACCGAGTCTTCTTTTCAAGCAACCACTGTATTATTAAATTTTATCCTTGCTCATGCCGAAGGAGATGAACGCCCGTATTTGTCTATAAAAGTTTTGGGTCATGATTTGTTAGGTCTTTTAGATTCCGGTGCTTCTCGGACTATAGTTGGTAAACCAGGTTGGTCGTTTTTATGTAGTTTAGGTTTTGGTGCTGGTTTATCTAAGTTTGGAGCGACTGATTGTCGCGTAGCAAATGGTCGAACTGTGAAGAGCATTGGTCAAGTTGATGTACCGATCCAACTTCAGGATCGAATGCATATTATTTCTATTTTGGTAGCTCCGGATCTTCCACAGACTTTGATCTTGGGTATTGACTTTTGGAACCTTATGGGTATTGTTCCCAATTTGAGACAAGGCAGTTGGCGATTTGTAAAAGATTCTGACAATTCGTCTGTTGAACTGGAATCTATTGAGGTTATGCCTCTTAGTAATTCTACACTTACTTTTGAACAGAAATTGGAGTTAGAGAAAATTTTGAATGAGTCTAAAGCACTTCCAAGTGAGATGTTAGGTTGTACGTCTAGGGTTGAGCATGTTATTCGTACAAATTCTGAATCGATTAAGCAGAGATATTATCCGGTTAGTCCGTTTATGCAACGTCTTATCGATGAAGAACTTGATCGTATGTTGAGCTTAGGTGTCATTGAACCGTCTTCTAGTGGCTGGTCCAACCCAGTCCTAATGGTGAAAAAGAAAGATGGGACCTACAGATTTTGCATAGATTTTCGTCGTCTTAATCGTGTGACTGAGAAGGATGCTTATCCTATTCCCTACGTTAGTGCTACTTTGGATAAACTTCGAAATGCCAAATTTTTGTCATCGTTGGATGTTAAGTCTGCCTACTGGCAAATTCCTTTATCTGAGGATTCCCGTAAATATACGGCTTTTACAATCCCCAATCGTGGCCTTTTCCAGTTTACTCGTATGCCTTTTGGGTTACATAATGCCCCTGCGACTTGGCAAAGGTTCATTGATAATGTTCTTGGTCCATCTTTGGAACCATATGTTTTGGTGTATCTGGATGATATAGTTATCGTGACAGATAGTTTTGAAAAGCATATTGAAATATTAAGAGAGGTTTTTAATCGATTGTCTTTGGCTGGTATCACCTTAAGTTCGGATAAGTGCAAATTTTGTGTTCCCGAGCTACGATACTTAGGTTATGTAGTTAGTCAGAAGGGAATTCATGTGGATCCTGAGAAAGTTCAGGCCATTATGAATATTCAGCCTCCTCGGAATGTGACTGAAGTTAGAAGTCTGATAGGTTTGACTTCATGGTACCGTCGTTTTGTACCACAGTTTTCTGATATCATTCAGCCGTTGACAACCCTTCTTAAGAAAGGTGTCAAATTTTATTGGTCATCTGAGTGTGAATGTAGTTTGCGGACTTTGAAAGAAGCTTTGGTTAGGGCACCTATTTTACGTTGTCCAGATTTTGAGTTGCCATTTACTGTTCAAACCGATAGTAGTGGTTTTGGTTTAGGTGCTGTCTTGACGCAACAGATTGATGGTGAGGAAAGTGTAATATGTTACCTTAGTCGTTCTCTCACTCGTCAAGAGCGAAATTATTCTACGACTGAGAGGGAATGTTTAGGAGTTTTATGGGCCGTAGAAAAACTTAGACCATATTTAGAAGGTCGTCGTTTCACGGTGATTACCGATCACTATTCTTTGGTGTGGTTACATAATTTAAAAAACCCGACAGGTCGTTTGGCTAGGTGGTCTTTGAGACTCCAAGAATATGACTTTCAGGTGGTCCATCGTAAAGGTAAAGACCATTTGGTACCTGATGCGTTATCACGTTCCGTACCGATTCTTGACAGTATTGAGTCAGGTGATGAGCCTGTTATAGTTTCAACCGATAAGTGGTATAATAGTATGGTTGATAGGGTTCGGGTTAAACCTGCTAAGTTTTCTCAATGGCGTATTACTAATGAAGGTTTATATAAATCTATGAAAACCGAAAATGATTCTGATACCGTTTGGAAACTTGTTGTACCGAAAGAAAATAGACTTGCTATTCTTCGTCAGGCACATGATCATCCTACTTCCGGTCATGGTGGAGTATATAAAACCTATCATAGATTAACTCCCAAATATTATTGGCCAAAAATGCAAGCCGATGTAGCTCGATATATTAAAACTTGTCAAATTTGTCAAAAATGTAAACCAGAGTTAAGACCTCCTGCTGGACTGTTAGTTCCGCAACCAATTGTTGATCGCCCTTGGCAGATGGTCAGTATAGATTTGATTGGTCCTCTCCCGAGGAGTACAAAAGGTTATTCATATGTCTTAGTCATAGTGGACTATTTTAGTAAATTTTGTTTGCTATTTCCTCTTCGGAATAGTTCAGCGAAGATGGTTTGTTCGAGAATTGAAGATGAAGTCTTCTTAGTTTTTGGAGTACCTAGATTGGTGTTGGTAGACAATGGAGCCCAGTTTACTGGTCGTGAGTTTCGCACTCTTTGTAGTAACTATTCAGTAAAAATTCGTTTTAATGCGCATTATCACCCGCAATCAAATCCCACAGAAAGAGCGAACAGAAATGTTAAAACTATGATTCGTTCCTATGTTAAAGAGAATCAGCGTTCTTGGGCAGATGAATTAACAAAGATTGGGTGTGCCCTTAGAACTGGTCGTCACGAAACTACTGGTTATACTCCCTATTTCTTAACTTTTGGTAGGGAACATATTTTAAAAGGCACTGATCATAAAATATCTGATAAAGTTCAAGATCTGCAAGTTGATCGTTCGTCTGCTACTGTTATTCCTGATAAATTGCAGGGAGTTTTTGAGGTAGTGCGTAATAAAATAAAAACTTCTTTTGATCGCAATAAACGTTACTATGATCTACGTAAGCGAGATACTCAATTTGTTATTGGTGATAAAGTTTTAAGGAAAAATTTTGCTCTTTCTGATGCGAGTAAATATTTTTCACATAAACTTGCTCCTCGTTATATTGGTCCTTTTACCATTCACAAAAAGGTGTCTCCTTGGACTTATATTTTAGCTGATGAACTTGGTAGGGAAGCCGGCAAATTTCATGCCAAAGATTTGAAAGAGTATGTTCCGAATCATGTCGGAGATTAGGGTCATTTGGTTGTTTCTTTTTGGGGGAACCATTTGGTGGTTTGGGTTCCACAGAGTTTAGCGATGGTTGGGGCTGTCCTCATTTGGAGCGTTTAGTGATACGCTCAGTTCGACCTAATATCTGTCGACTTGTTAGGGCTTATTAGTTTTTATTTAGATCTTTGTTTTGCAGGTATCTATTTTTGGCTTTTATACCAAGGGTTTTGATATAGCAATTTCGACTTTTGTTTTGGCTTAGCCAAACTATTTTTTTGTATACCGGATTTGACAATTTTTCTTCTCCTTTTTACCTTCTCCTTCTTTCCTATACCGATTTTGACTCCATATTTGCAATAGCACGGCTTGGGCTGGATCCCCAAGACCGTGGTTCTTTTGGGTTTCTTTGGGCTGAACTCCCTTTTTAACCCCCGGTCTCTTCTTCTCTTGTTCTCTGTCTCAAACGGTACGTGTGTGGTGTCCGGGTGGTTAGTGTTGCTGAGTAGTGCTTCCGAACCTCGGATGCGGGGGTTTGGCGCTGTTCAGTCTCCACGACGTTGGAACTGGCAGTGCCCCGCATCGTGTGTGAAGTTGTGCTCCTCGGTGGCTCTGCCATCTGCCCACTTCACATGTGTCCGGGCGAGCCCTTCTTTTTCACTCTGTTTTCTTTTCTTCTTTTTTCCTCTACACTACCCTCTCTTGGGTGCGAGCAGAGAGTATGTCGGCGGCTCTCTGTTCAGTTCTTTTTGCTGGCCATGTTCAGTGGTTCGTGCTGGTAGGTTTTGTTGTGAGTCGTTGCCAAGCCTCGGGCACTGGGAGTTGCTCAGTGGTCCCTTCCCGACGTGGAATACCACTGTGCCCAGTACCGTGTGTGAAGCGCGTCTTTGCAGTGAACCCTGCTTGCCCGACCATTGTTCATGCTTCGGGGTGGAACCTTTTTGTTCCTCTGTTCTTTCCTTACCTCCACCTCCAATTTGTGTTTGTCCTTTGTTTTTTTTTGGATTTTTTTTGGATCACCTTTCTGGTGTTAATTTTTGGTGTCATGTTTTTTCTGGTCAGGGTATTTTTCATCCTGGTGGGTTGTTCTTTCAATTTATTTTGGGCAAGTTAGATTTTAGCAAGGCTAGGTTATGCTAAGCCGCGAAAGGGTTTTCGCGACTGGGAGTTGAGGGGGGAATTATAACGTTGAAATTCACAACCCATTATTTGTTTGATGGTCACTGTTTAAAACCAAGCTTCTCCGTTGTTTGGTTGTCACTGGTTTTCCCTTTCTTTCGGTTTATCGTGAAGTCGCTCCTGCGCGTTTGAGCTCCCTGCTCAATAGTAGAGTGAAGTAACAAAATGGCTGGTTTTTGGTACTAGAAGTTGAATGGGCGAGATATAAATTAGAAATTGGTTTTAAATATTAATTCGCTTTAGCGGAATAAATCTCACATTCAACAGAACGATCGCTTGATTATTTATATGCGATCAATCGTCAAATTGGACGGATTACGTTCTGGTGCTAACCATTTAGGTAACTTCTCTTCGTTAAAACCTCGTTGCGCTAAAAATCTCACAAATATCTTTTTATTTTAGGTAATATTATTTCCCTAGCCGTCACCTTGAGGGAATTGTATTGTAAAAGACCTTTCAGTTTATAGAAAGGTAAAAATCTTCAAATATTTAAAAATAATACAATATACAGGGTGATTTCTTTGTAGGTCTTTTTTTGTTTTGGGTTTTGTTGTTCGTTGGTGTATTCTTGTTCCTGCCCGTCTGACCGTGTATTTTAATTGGAAGGTTCTTCCCCTTTGTGTCCGTACCTACGTCTATACATATACCGGGTCGGAGAAAAACAACCAAATATCGAAGGGTGAAGCGAAAACCCCCTAAGCAAGGCTTTAAACATACAGCCGTGGGTCTTCGAATGGTGGGATGTTTGTCTAAATTTGTATGTATTATGTGTCATTTTATTTATGTATATGTATATATTTATTCAATGTGTTTACAATTTATGCATGCATGTTAATTTTAAGGATAAAACGAGATCTCGAATAGTGGAATTGTTGTAGGGTAGTTTTAAGTACAACCAACTGTGATACAAATCACCATTCACCTTTTTTTTTGTTGAAACATTACATTTTTTTCTATCTGCACAATAGAAAATAGTTGCAAGTAAAATAAAGCCCTACTTAGAACGTTTACATTTCACTACGTGCGTTTTATTTATTTAATATTTATTTATTTGTATGATTTTAATATTACTTTCCAGTTCGTCATTTGTAAGTATATATGTACGGTACGACCAAAATATTGGAAGTTGCCCATATTTTAGTAGATCTATTTCTTCGTTTGTCTGATAAGCTTGAAGCTTTAGTAATAAGCATTGTTTTTAAACGAAGTGGCGCTTGTTTTTTTTATCTTTTATATTTTGTATTACCCCGCCCCTCTCCGACTTATTGGGGGCTAGCTGGCAAAAACTAAAGCAGTGTTATTTGGATCAAGCTGATACTTCCAGCACAGCTACATTTTGGTTGGTTAAGTGTTTCTTTTTATAAAAATAGCCTTTGTGTTTCTGTAGGCTATATAAGAATGAACTCAATGTAATAAATTAACAAATAACTCTAATATATTTTATTGTATGCGTGAATAAATTAACCTGCTAAATTAGCATTACAATATATGTATGTATTGATGTAACATTATATAAAAAATATTTTCTTTGCCCCACGTTGACAGCGACATAAATAATAATGCTGTAATATTGGTTTATTATAGATAATAAATTATTTTTAAAAATTTTATTATATTATAACGAAACTTTTACTGTTCAGTAATAAAAAGAATACAAAACGTATAATTAACAACGCCGTTTATTAGAATATAAATTAACAGTTAAAGAACTCCAAAATAATCACCGCACACCGCTAAACTCAAACTAATAATAATTAACCGTCACCATATCCAGCTCCTCGTAACTTCTTACGTGTCGTTTTACACCTGGCACCGGGGACGTAAGAGGTCATTCGCATCGCTGGACTTCTCCCCAAAAAAGTGTATGCTTACATTCGGCCACCCTGAAAACATTAATTAACAATTCGTCACACCTGCAAACCAGCGAGATCCTTTCGATCTAGCGACTTGCTATGTTCACCACTATGGTAGATACGGTCGTCACCGCAACCACCCGCCTCACCTAAACTCTCCGCCAAGTTGCCACCTATACTAGCATCATCATCGCTTTCTTCGCCAAGAACATCAACACCGGGATATCGCCTAATCGAATCGACCGCTACAGTGGCCCTGAAGTTTTTGTAGCCGCGTACACCTTTTACCGTACTTATCTCGTATCTGTCATTGCCTAGGTCTTTAATAACTTTATAAGGGCCACCATATTTATTTAGTAATTTTCGATTTACCCCTTTATCGCCAGAACAAGTGCTTGCTTGTCGCCAAAGCACCAAATCGCCTACCTTGTACGTAGTTGCAACCTTTCGTCTCTTATCATAGCGCGCTTTATTCGCCTCGCCCGCCTTGGTCAGATTCGCAGCAGCCCTACGCCTACGTTCTATTAATTTTGATTTCATCACCTCGCCTGAGCTTTCTGATTGCACATTGTCGCCAATTAACGGAGTATTTTTAGAGAGATCTGATATAGAACCACTCGGATGAGTAAACATGAGTTTCGCAGGAGACAGTTTAGTGCTAGCATTAACACTATGGTTCATTCCCCATACAATTTCAGGCAATCTCTCATCCCATGTGGCTTCAGATTCAGCACTAGTAGATATAGCATCAAGAATAGTGCGATTTTGTCTTTCGATCTGACCATTCGCCCTGGGTGTCGCAATAGCATTGAGCACGTGCCGTATACCATGTTCCGCCAAGAAATTTGCAAACTGTTTACTAGTAAACGCCAACCCTCTATCAGAAATTAATCGCCGTGGATATCCGTATTCGCCAAACACCTCTCGCAATTTAAGTATCGCTTCAGCAGATTTTAAGCTTTTAGTCGCCTTCGCCAGAGTAAACTTAGTAAAACCATCTATAATCATCAAAATGTAGCAATGACCCCTAGTACTCTTTGCAAACGGTCCTAAATGGTCAACATGCACCGTATCGAAAGGTACAGCCACCTTTTCTATAGGATGCAAAAATCCTTCACCACGCCCATAGTCGCCTTTACTAAAAGCACAACTTAAACATGCTCTAACATATTTGCGTATGAATCTCGCCATCTTCG
Organism: Agrypnus murinus; assembly: GCA_929113105.1. Lineage (NCBI taxonomy): Eukaryota > Metazoa > Arthropoda > Insecta > Coleoptera > Elateridae > Agrypnus > Agrypnus murinus. The sequence continues at coordinate 47,514,729 of OV816023.1, forward strand.
GAAACCAATAGGTTTCTTTTACCAACGTCAAACACCTATCGTAGCCCAAATGTCCAACATCGTCATGATGTCTCTTAACAAGATTGAATCTTGCCATTGCCGGTACGTACAAACAATCGCCTAACAAAGTCTTCCTATACAGTCGCCCATTCTGTACTTTGTAAACAGATTTAACATCTTTATTTGCTGTACCTTCCGCCAACGCTTTGACAATAGTCTGAACCTTTTCGTCTTGTAGTTGGACAGTTACAAACCAGTCGCTATCTGAAATTGTAACGACATTAACCATGACAGGATTTCGACTCAGAGCGTCTACATGTTGCATCTTTGTGCCCGGTCGGTACTCCATTTCCATGTCATACTCTTGCAACGCCATCCACCACCTAGCAATACGTGGCACTAGGTCACGTTTCAACATGGCTGCCCTAACCGCAGAACAGTCTGTTACCACCTTAAAATGAATGCCAATCAAATAGATTCTAAAATGTTTCACTGCCTCTACGACTGCTAAAGTTTCTAGCTCAAAACTGTGATATGACTGTTCACTCGCCGTAGTAGCTAGACTATAATACGCTACAGGTCTATAGTCTTCTTTGACTATTGCTTGGTGATCACCGACTGAAGACTGTAACAAAATCGCCCCTACACCAAGGCTACTAGCGTCTGTATGTAATTCCACCTTCGCCCGACTGTTGTACAAAGCCAGTAAAGACCTAGTACACAAAATCTGTTGTAACCTTTCAAATGCAGCCTGATGCTCCGCCCCCCATCGCCAAGGGGTGTCTTTCTTAGTAAGATTCGTTAAAGGCCTTGCTAACTTTGCAAAATTCTTCACAAATTTCCTAAAATAACTCGCCAACCCAACAAATTGCCTGACGCCATGAACATTCGTGGGTACAGGGAACGCTTGTACTGCAACGATCTTTACCCGCCCAGGTCGTATGCCAGCTGCACTCACCTCAAACCCTAGGTATTCGATGTTTTCCTGTAAAAAGGAACATTTTTCCAATTTTAGTTTAAGACCTGCCGCTTCAATTAATTTTAAGGTTCTCGCCAATAACACTAATCCGTCTTCCACCGTCGCCGATGGTATAAGTAAGTCATCCATGTATGCCAATACCAAGTCATTCTGTAAACCACTTAACATCTTATTAACCACACGCTGAAACACACTAGGTGCATTTGCTAACCCAAAAGGAACTCTCAACCACTCGTATTGCGAGTCTGGAGTTATAAACGCCGTCTTGGTTATCGAGTCAGGATGCATCGGCACCTGGTGATACCCTTGCGCCAAATCAAGAGTGGTGTAGTAACACTTTCCCGCCAGTTTATCTAGTTGCTCTGGAATGGATGGCAATGGGTATCGCATTTTAACTGTAAGTGAATTCAGCTTCCTGTAATCAACACACATTCTCACGCCACCATCTTTCTTTTTAATTAATACTATGGGACTAGCATAATCAGAATCAGATTCTCGAATGACGCCACAATCAAGAAGTTGTTGGATTTTCTCTCGGACCAAACGCCTTTCTGACTCTGCTAGCCTATAGGGACGAGAATATACCGGAATCTCGCTAGTTAAATGAATTTTCATTTCGCCTAAATGTGTAAGACCTAAATCAGTATCGCCAGATGAAAAACATACAGCCATATCGGTCAATAACTTAAGAAGTGTTTGTTTATTACTTTCGCTGATATTCCCCGCCTTAATGTGCTCGAAATTCATTGGTTGGATAGAAAAAGTTTTACTTACCAAAGCTTTTTCTTTTTCATCGTTAGCTATAACCCAATCACCTCTTGCCAATACATGTCCCGCCTTCAGGATAATACTCGCCTCTCCAAGATTGTTTACACCAATCGTAACATCAGCTGCAACCATAGGTAGTTGTGTAGGTATTGCCAAGATAGAGCCGCCATATTCATACCGCCTGGATACTACAACCAGCTGTTTTCCTTTCACCACGCCTTTCAACAGCACAGGAATCATAGTGAAGCGTCCTGCGTCTACAACTGTATCGTCTATCACAACAAGTTCCGCTCGCTTGGGTTCCACCACGTCTTCCGTCTCCAATTGCATGTTTTCTAACAGTTCATCTACATCTTTTGGTTTCGAAATTGTCGCCTTTCCGCCAGATACATTTAGTTGTACATTCGCCAAAGCAGGTTGTCCTAAAATAAGATCAGCGCCAGATAAATCTGTATTAACAACTACCGCCTTAATGTTTAAAAGTACGCCATCGACTTCCAAAGCCAAGGTTGTTTCGCCAGAACTCTTGCAAATGCCACCACCGAAACCATGTAACAACTCGAGTTTAGGTGCCACACAACACCCAAACCGAGCAACACACTCATCGGTAATGACATTTCGTTCACTTCCTGTGTCTATGTAAATCTTAATCGGCTCGCCTTGAAGAGTAGTCGCCATTTTCTTAAAAGTATTTGGACTAATTAACCTCACCTTGTTATTAAAGCTGCCACCACCAGTACCGCCGCCATTGATCTTTTGTCGCTTTGGGCAGCTGCGTTGCATATGTCCAGGTTGTCCACAGCTTACACACCTTTCCATCCTTGGTTTGGGACAGTTTTTGCTAACGTGGTTTCCAATCTCTTGGCAATTGTAGCACCGAATTCCAGTTCCCGTAGGTACGCCCAATCTTCCGCCCAATCCGCCGCTAGATGTTGTTTTTGTCATAGGTGTATCACACATTCGCCTTTTCTTTGTCTCAACCACGGCGTACTTGTCCATGCCCACCAGAAACCCTGCATATAATTCTTCAGGTGTTGAACTTTTACACGCCCGAGCATTACCTTGAACCTCCGCCGGTAGTCCAAAAATAATGCATGATACTGCATTTTCGCCAGTAACGCCCACACGTTCACATAACGCTAACTTTTTATGGTAATAATGAGTCATTGTCTCACCATCTCGTTTCTTTCTATTGGATAGCTCATACAACATTTCGCCGAAATCGTGTTGTCTGGGAAACGCCTTTCTCAATACTTCCCGCCATTCATTCCAATGCATATCATAATTATCAAGCCTATTGAACCATGCCTTTGCCGAGCCCGCCAGTTTCGCATGTAAAATACTGGTTTTCTCTAAATCAGTCCATTCGTGAATACGCCCCAATTGTTCAATCATATTTAGCCATTTATCCACATTTTGATCCTTATTATCGGGGTCAAAACACTGCACCACATCGAGCATAGGCTTTACATCTTGCCGACAAGATCGCTGTGTGCCCACGCCGTCTCTTGAAACAGAATCCACCGTGCTGGTACTTAACTGACCGACCACCCCCTGTTTCATTTCTTTAATACGCCTCGCCACAGTAAAATTAACAGCTTGGGAAATCGCCTTCGTTAAACCGCCTTTAAGTAGTTTTTGCACTAACTCATCCGCCGCATTATCAGGACCGTCACTAAAGTCACTTTCTTGATTTATTTCTAGAACATCGTCTTTATCTCCCTTTTTCGACATGCTTATTCCCACGAAAGGGTAATTAAACGCCTTAGAAATGGTTTTCGTTTTTTGTACTCACCACACCACGCCTTAATTCAAATTACCGCCAATTACGCAACGTTTTCTTTTTCTTCTTTATACGTCAAACGCACTTTTCTCAACAAAAACCGTTTAAACTCCCGATTCGTAGATCACGTATCCCACTTCTGAAATATAACGAAACTTTTACTGTTCAGTAATAAAAAGAATACAAAACGTATAATTAACAACGCCGTTTATTAGAATATAAATTAACAGTTAAAGAACTCCAAAATAACCACCGCACACCGCTAAACTCAAACTAATAATAATTAACCGTCACCATATCCAGCTCCTCGTAACTTCTTACGTGTCGTTTTACACCTGGCACCGGGGACGTAAGAGGTCATTCGCATCGCTGGACTTCTCCCCAAAAAAGTGTATGCTTACAATATATTTTAAAATTGTGAATAATTGCCGTTAGATCTTAGATAATTATTTTATAATTAAATTGATTTTCAAAATGACTGTGAACTTTGGAAATGCTTTTCAACTTCCCTCTTTTATAATTTCTTATATGATTTCTTATATGATTAGAAAATAGCTTTTAATAGATTTAAATAATGCAATAGTTATATAAAAATAATGTTACGTGAGTTCTTGCCTAACTCAAGTTTACGCAAGAATAAGTTGGGCGCCAATTAAATAACATAAAATAACTGAATTAAATTATTAAGAAAGACTCATCTCAGGGCGACTGTGGATTCTCGTGGTGAAAATATACAAATTGAAATTGAAATCACTTTTAAAATTGAAATCACTAATTAAATTTAACTATTACTAAATTGTTCAATTCACTTAATTACACCTCACAAAGATTGTTTTTTTTTCGCAGGTACGAGTTACAGAAAGGAAATAACTTTCCTACCTTTTTATAGAGTTGCTTCTTTCCTTTTAGTATAGTCCTCGTTCCCAAACCATTGGCAGCGTATGTCACCTTATGCTGTTCCAATGCTGATTTCCACTTCCGGTTAAATGGCCTTAGCATGGATTTTCCATATATCACATCCAAAATTTTCAAAAAGGAATAACAATTTTGATAACTCATTGTGGGTTTTAATTTATAGCGGGTAATTTTTCCTTATTCGAAGAATATTTGAACTATTTATTTAAAATAAAACACCAGTTTATGGTTTTAGCGAAGATTTATTCACTAGCAATAACTTTAGCTAGTGGTTTTTAATTACTAATCGCAGGCGGTTCTTTATAACCATAAACACTTTTACAATTTTATACAGACTATACACTTTCGACGTATATTAACACACCAACCAACTTGACTTGTCTATGCAAGACTAATTATTTAAATTTGTATTATATTATCTATCACGACTTTACTCTCTCGCTTTATTTAGTGAAGTGTCTTAAAATTATCGTTTCCTAAGCTTAAATACTAACTATTTACATCATCACATTACTTAATTTGATGTCGCCTTACCATCTAATACAATGACTGTACACTATATAGAAAACATAATAACAGATGATAATAGTTGACTCAATCTATTACAGTTTAATACACAACACTTTATGCAATAATAATTAACTATTTACATGAACAAAAACCTTAAGAGAATCTCATTTCCCGCCGTTATTACTCATTTGAAATTAATGATAAATGAATTACATCATAACAATAACTTGCGCACAACTGGATGTTACGTATACTTAAGAACTTGGTGAGTAAACTGTTTGATAATAAATAAAGAAACATGGATTATTTAACCTTATTAAAAAGTACACATTTGTTGTATAATCAATGACACACAAGTAAATGATTTAAATTTATTTTTAACTGGAAAAGTTGATAAAAATATTTCAAAAATATTTTAAAATTTTACAAAATTTTCAAAAATTTCCAAAATTTTGAAACTACCATCTACAGCAGTATATATATTCTACGTACGAAACCGGAAATTGTACAATTCGCGCATTGCACAGTAATTTTTGTACCAAACGCGAACTGTACAAACTACTTTGTACGAAGTGCGATTTACCTGACTTGGTATTAAAAGTTTTGTACTGTTCTGGTTCTGTATAATCTATTTGTACCGAGCTATTATTTTCTGCTTTCAGCCACCTTGGTACAATTTAATCTCGTACAAAGCCCGAAATAGAAATCGCTTCACTAACTGGTGGGTTTATAGTCTAAAGACGTTTTCTTTTCTTTAATATTTGCTCTCATCACTTCGTTTATTAGCTGTCCATATATTTCTTCACTTGTAATTGACACTGAATTATCCTTTAAAATCGGTTCCCTTAATTTTTTTCAAATTTTTCTTTGAAGACACACACTTTCTGATTCCATTATTTTTAATTACTAATAAACCACTTAACACCTACAATTATTAAGTATTAGAAAGCACGTGTTGGCTAATCGTTAATCGTAAGGTTATGGCGAGCAGGCGCACTCCCTTCCGTCATTTTAACTTGTGTACCCTCAAACTCGTTCGCTGTCTTTCTATAAAACCACTATTTGTGCTTTGTACAAAAACTGCTGTACTAAGTTGGCTGAAAGGTTTAAACTAATAGCTTGGTCCAAATACGTTGTACAGAACCCAACAGTACAAAACTCGTAATACCAAGTCCGGTAAATCTCACTTCGTACAAAGTAGTCTGTACAGTTCGCGCTCGGTGCAAAAATCACTATACAATGTGCAAATTGTACAATTTCCGGCTTGGTACGTAACATATATAAAGAAAGGAAGTATATTCTATTTATTTGAACAGTTAGAAATTAAACAATCCTTTAACAATAATACATTTATTGTAACTGACTAAACGCACCCGAATAATGGATTTAGTATCTAGATGTTCCAAAACACGTGGTAACGAATAAGGAAGGATCGGCTTACGACCTATGCGTACACCAAAATTTCTATATGCTCTTTGCAAGCTCTTGACAGAGGTCTCACAAATGAAACAGATGTAGAGCATTATGCTGGATTATTTGGAAACATTTAATAAGTCAAGTTATTAAGTTGACAACTCTGGTATGTTGATGTCAATAAATGAATGTACTATTAATAACGAAAATAATTTAATGAAGACTCTTGCAGAAACTAACTTAAATACTTCCACTACAGACGTTAATCTTTTAAATCACTTTCAAATGTGTCACTATTTCTCTCGCTTTAAAAACTCATTCGGTGTAAAAGCTCTTTCTAAGATTACCTGTCTTCTGTAGTGCCATGGCTATAAGTAATCATTTAAATTTAAAAACAATTTTAAAGTTTTCATAAGTAATTGGTTGTTTTTTAACATATAACAGTAAGACTTGTCATTCTTTTTAAATATTGCATATGTTTGTATTACACAATTTCATATTACACGTCCATATTTGTGGAGTTTAGCCAGGCCAAGGAAAATCTATTAGGTGCTAGGGTAATAAACAGTTTAAAGTTTCCAAGCTAAAAAATGTGGGTTAATAAAACTCTAAAAATTAAATATGTATTTATAAGACTATGATCAAGTTAAGAAAATTCTTATTTTATCAAATTATTAATGACTACGGAAACCCCGTCAAAATATGGCGGTCAAATATCTAATTTGTTGATTTCCTTATATACAACGTTCGTTGTGTGACTATAATACTTGGGGTTTCAAAGAGTAATCATTTAATATTAATATGTATTAAATAAACGCAATCGAACAAAAACTGTTGAAAATACTAAGCTTACGCGTTATTTAACAAATGCACCCTGCTTACCCTCCCTTCCTCCCTTAGTTACCACGTCTTACTACTATTCCGGCTTACCGCTCCAACTTATCTAATCCTCAGACTTACCTCCGCTCTTTCGTCATACCCTTCCCTTGACTTATCTCCCTCTCCTACTAACTCCTTCCAGTTAACTCCCCCTCGCACTTTCCCCCCGACTTAACCACCCATTCTTATCGTAAAATTATACATTGAATTCATCTATTATATGCTTAATATAACAGATTTCTAGACTTTGTCGGTCATTTTCTCCATGTCCCTTAAGAGATAAAACATGAGTTCTTAGACATTCTTATTCTATTTTTACATCAAATACCCCATGCAGCCAAAATTTAAACATTTCAAAAAAACTGGCACACTCAAAGACAGACAGAAATATCGAATTCGAGGAAGGATGTTGGTAGTTCCAAAACGAGAAGAAGCAAGCGCTGTAAATGGACAGTCGGCCTTGGGGTAATTAAAATTCATAGATTACAAATAATGCCTTTAAATTAAAAATATAAATAATTAAAAATCACATTACTTTAACTCCACCGACTACAAAAAAGGACGGTTTTAAAAATATAAAAATTAAACAAAAATAAAATATATGGTTGACTAATCTACAGATTTATAACTTTAATATAAAAAAGAACGAAGCACATCAGTCTTGTAGAACTCCTAGACGAAGTGGAACAAAAATGATCCGTGTTTTAAATATATAGATTAGTAAATAATAATAACTGAGCTATACAATAAAGTTCAATATGGCCGGTGTATTCACTATCGAAGCACATAAGATTTTCGTAATCTAAAGCAGTGTTAATAAGAACCCGATAAGTTTAATTGCCAATATTGAACTCTTTATAATAATCGCTCCAGTCATTTACAACTTTTGCAATGATTTCCAAACGTATCTCACGATGATTTGTTTTGTCCAAACAATAAATGAAACGGCTAGAAATAAGCAATTGCCATCAGGCCATCACCTAATATTTGTATAAATTGTCTGCTTTGCATGGTTTTCAACTATGCGGGTTTGTTGCAGCAAACTTTTAAAATCCTGGATAGTTCTAAAAGTTAACAACGCTTGGAACTGAGAGGGCGCTGCAAGTGGATGGTCGTTCTCGTGCGTATCCAAATAAATGTTTTAGATTTATTTATAAAAAAATATAAAACTTAAAGAAATACTGATATTAAGTAATTTTGACTAATATACACAGCGAAAGCTTCAATATAAAAAAGAATAACGTAAATTGGGCCAGTAAAGCTCTCAAACGAACTGGAACAAAAATGAGCCGTGTATTTTAAATATATAGATACTAAAAGTTAGATAAATTTGGTAAATTAAAATTTCGTTATTTAAAAAGTATTTCTTATATTTAAAAGTTATTGATAATCCGTTCTTTCTTGCTGGTATAATAATAACGTTTTAATAATAAATTATTTATGATTGATTTAATTATTACCAGGTTTATTATCTGACGAAGTTAGCGGTATAGAGAGTATCAAACACAACCCATTAATCTTACATTTCTTGCACTTACTCGTACTTACAATCACATTTCAATTCCAATTCAATAAAAAATTAAGAAAATTGTATACTTATACATAAAAATGCTATATAGGCAGCATTAATATTTATATGTAATTAGTAGTAACTATAATCGTGATTTTTGTTTTAGGTAATACACCATCAATAACAATCATTAATCACTTCTTGGAAGATGACGACAGCTACACGATGATTTCAGACCAAAAGGTAAAAAAATATGTAATCATAAATTAAACTACTAAATCGATTTTAACGAGATTTTCCCTAATAGAAGAAAAATCCTACAATTGGATTAAACTATGCCTAATTACGTTTTGTGTTAATTATACTACTTATCACATTATTACATATGTATAATCTATTTCTCCGCAGTCTGCGCTATTTGCAGTATCAGGGTTCCACACATCTCTTTGGTATTGCAATAAAGCTATTGCGCTCCCTCCATATTCTAGCATTCACACAACTTTCATACTTTATCCTATAATGAGCTCAAATAAAATTGCATTAAATTTTTAAAATTTGAGAGATTTGAACTTACATCCATCTGATCGCGAGGCAGCTTCACTACCACTCGACGAAGTAGGAGATAATAACCTACTTAATAATAAATAAAAAAATATTTTCAATAATTTTATTTCTAAGTTAAAGAAATTGAATCATGGTTGAATGCGATAGATATGAAGATAATTTAATTACATACTTACGCAAGTTCTCAGAAAAATCTCAAAACAACATTCGAATGTAAAGAAAATTCACGACCCACTACATAAGAGCAAAGATCTAATACATGATTATTTTTTATTTTCGAATGGATGAATGAATGAATATCTTTATTTAGCAAAAGTGGCTTCTTATAAATAAAATTAATAATAATATATAAAATTTTACATTTTATATTAAAAAATACATAAATCTAAATGTAATAATTATTGTTAATTTACAGGTTTGGTAAACAAATTAAAGCCTTTGTCTAGTTTTTCCTCGAGAATTAGCATTAGATAGACGGAAGAATACTGACTAAATCTGATATACGAGGTATGAGCAAAAAATACGGTGCATAATTTTATTACGAACAAAGTAATAAGTTTACATCAAATTTGAATTAATCGCCTTCCAAGTACCCTCCTTGACTGATGATACACTTATCCCAATATCGATTTCATGATTGCAGGCATTTCTGGAAGGCTTCTTTCGGAAGGGCCTTTAGCTGCACCGTCGTGGCTCTCTCAATGTCGGCAATGGTGTCAAAAAGTTCTTCTTTTTTATATTTCAGAAAAGCCAAGCACGGTTTTTATATTTGACAAAAGTCAAAAGTCGCTTGGTACTAAATCCGCAGAGTAAGGAGGATGTGGACAGACAGCAACTTTTATTGCGGCCAAACACTCTCGGATCAGAAGCGAGGTGTGGCACGGCGCGTTGTCATGAAGAAGGAGGACGCCATTGTCCCTTTTTTCTGGTCTGTTTCTCCGTACATTCGAGAACGTTGCAGTACGCCCTTGTAATACTCGGAGTTTACAGTTTTTCCCCTTGGAACGAACTCTGGTCGCACTATGCCCTCACTATTGTCACAAACGGAAATATTTACAATTCAATATTACATACAAAACTCAACTCCTCTTACGTTCGTAAAATATATCGTGCAAGGTTGCCTGCGGTGCTGCCTATGTTATTCCAGCAGCCGCTGCCACGCCGCTTATGACTTGGAGCCAGCTGCACATTCCTTCGAAGAAACGCCGCCGCGTTACCCACGTCTGGCCATTCCAATGCATTTTATCTACTAAGGTTGCTTCGTCTATACTGAACAACCCACGTTCGTCCACATGCAGTCAAGTCGCATACGATTCACAACCAGCTGCGCATTCCTTTAGAAGAAACCAGCACACTTCCGGTCAACCCACAGTTTTGTGCCTGGCACGGTCGGTTCGAATGCAAACTACCCACAATCCTGCAACCAGGAAGCGTGAGCTTCCTTAGTTTCATACTTGGAACACCAACCTACGGATTCCCACTATTATGTTAATTTTTTCCGCATCGAGCAGTATATAACCAGCTTGCTTGAGCTTACAATTCAGTCAGTGAAGATGACTCGAACACTACATCTCCAAGCAATCTGGTGAGTACCTTTTAATTTATTTTATAGTTGGGGGTTGGAATCTGGGATCCAGGGATCTTGATTACCATACCCCTCACCTCGCTTAGTTTTGCTTAGTTATGGGGGAGTTGTACCCAAGCTCTCTCTCGCTTAATTCTGCTTAGTTGATAGGGGGTTGTGTCAAGGCTCCCTATGTGTACACGCTTAGTTTGTAGATTTAGTGCTAGAGCAACCACCCTCATGATTATGTTAGTTTTAGTAGGACATGTACGTCCTCACACTGTATAACCTATGTGTGTAACCATTTGTATTATTTATTCTATTGTTAGTATATAGTTGTTTTTATGACTTGTGTTTATTTACCTTTCTACCTCTGACTACGTCCTTCAGTCACGAAAACCTCACGTGACACTATCAAAGAAAACAATGAGCATGACTTTGACGTTTGACTTTGACTGACGTGCCTTCTTAGGGCGAGGAGAGCCACTAGTTTCCATTGGAAACTCTGCATCTTCACTGCACCCAACTTTCATTTTCAGTTATAATTTTAGCCATAAAGTCCAGATCTGCTTCAAGACGATCCTTCAATTCCGTGCAAACTGACACACGATCTTCCTTCTGTTCGTTAGTCAAAACTCTGGGGAACAAATTTCGCACTCACTCGTCTCGGACAAATTGCACGAACCCGTACAAGATGTTCCGTTTCGTCGGTAAACTCTCGAATAGTCAATCGCCTCTTTGAACGAATCAGTTTTGCCACTTTTTGCACGCTCTCGTCGTTTTAGAGGTCGCAGGACGTCCCGACCGTTGCTCGCCTTCAACCGACTCATTTCAGCTGTTAAATCGCCCATGCCACTTGTAAACAGTCTTCAAAGTCACCACATTATCGCGGTTGGCGCTTTTTTGCAACTTAAAACTTAACTTAATGTTAACGAGTTGTTCGAATGATTCCAATTAATTGTTCCATGATGCGCGACAGACACGGTAAACATTACTCCACTATTCGGGCTCTGGAAGCCGACTGACACGTCGCAACTTATTCAACCTTGACACTATCTCAAGGCGTGTCCTTTGAAGCGGATTAATTCAAATTTGATGTAAACTTATTACTTTGATATTTACGTATTTTTTGATCACACCTCCTACACACAATTCTCGCCCCATTATTGCATACGATTTCCGAACTCTTTTTGTGTTAAAGATCTTGTTTGTGTTAAAAAAAGAATTATGTTTTAATGTTTTAATAACATGTATTTACCCATTCATAAAAGCCTCGCACATAATATACCTACTTATTAACATTTAATAAAATCCGAATGACGTTTTGTAAATTTATTCAGACAAGATCTTGATCCATAACAGCCGCATGTTGTGGGGTAGTGTCCCCAACTAAGGCTTGGTGAATGAACGCTCTGGAGGGTTCCGATGTACCTAAACTAGGTTAGTGAATAGTTCTAGTGCTGGACCAGGTACTTGACCCCGTATGAAAAAGGACGGGAGGATACCGACGGGTGAGCACGTATTAAGTTGATCGCTCCGGCACTAACCTGAAGAGCTAGTAGAGAGTGGATAGGTAACCTCGCTCCGACCGATCACTTCCTCTTGGAAGGAACGTGGAGATTAAGTCTAACGACAGGTGCTCCACGTAAAACACTCTTGGAATCTTGATAAATTTATAACTTCCAGTATTCTAGCTGTTTTTGCATCATCGTAATATAGTATAAATCGATGAAAAATAACTTCTTCTTTTTTATTTCATTTGGAGTGAAAGGTTTAATTGGTAGCGTCATCGAGCAGGAGGCATCTAAGAAGGTTTTAATTTGATCATCGTCATTGTTGTTGGCCTGGTGCGCACTATAACTTATGACAGGTGTTTTGCGAAGATAGTTGCTTTATCTTGTTCCGTTTTTGCCCAACTGTCATCTTCTTTCCTTAAAGGTGGAATGATCTGGATGGATGGTGTGATCTTCTTTAGACAGACTGGTGATACGATTCGAAAGTGGCATTTCGGGTGTCCTGCAATGCTGTTTTTAATTGCCGGGTTAGTCTATTATATATCTTTTGTCTATGTGATTACATGAAATATATAAATAAATGAAAATATCTTAAAATAGAGGATGGTATATCACAATGAACACTGTGTATCAACATAATTTACTATTTTCTGAGAGAAAGTTTTAATGTTGGTAGTAAAACAGTTTTCACATTATTTATTATTTCACTTTTGAAGATTAATACGTAACTAACAACATAACTAATCACATAATTAGTAAAAAGCGGCATGACAAACAAGAATACACACAACGACTAAGATGGTAGACCTACTAAAACAAAGAGTTTCCTGCAACGTGATTTATTCAAATTTATTGAGTTTTTAAAAAGTGCCTGAAAACATCGAGGCAGCAGAATAACAAGGAAAACGAAAGCGAATAGATGAAAATAACTCGTATACTATATTCCACGTTGATGGAAAAGCGTTCTGAATACATTTAAATCCCAGACTTAAAACTTGTTAAACAGTAACTACCTGTAATGACGCTTGATAATAAATTTAACTTTATAGAATATCTAGTTATAACTGTTAAAACAAATTTTATTAGGCCATTCTCCAACTGAGTTGACTAATCTATATCCCTTTTATTCGAATATGAAATCTGATTAAAGTACTTTTAAAACTGATTTGACAAATTCTGCTAATTGCTTATAAAATCAGCAATGTCATTAAATTTGAATAAAGTTACATTAAATTTACTAAATTTAATTTATTTAATTTACTTTTATTTAAACTTAATTTAAACTAGAGTGTATGGAAACCAAATACGACTCGCCTCCATTGTAGCAGATTTTGAATTAAAACGTTAACAATTAATATTATTTGGTACTTTTGCTATACGATAGTATTTTAGAAATGAAAATGACAACTAACAGACATATACATTAGGCAAACATACTTTAAATAAAGTTTAGAACCGAAAACAGTATAATAATATACAGGATGTTCCATTTTAAAATAAAAAATTTGATAGTAGCCAGATTAATATGACTCACCCTGTATATATAAATCTATTATAAAATTAAAATTTGTTTTACACCAACCAACTTTGATAACTTTTTTTCGTAACTCTTGTAATTTCCAAGATAAGGTACAGGATCATCTTACACGGGTCACCCTGTTCATCCATTGCACGATGAGAATTAAAATTAACTTAATAAATAATAAATAAGCATTTTGTCAAAACCGGTTAAAGCTTACCAGTCTACGCCTAGCGTGTGGGTTGCGGCTGTGATTCGATTACAAAAAGTGATACTGAGGTACAAAAAAATTAAAATTGTATTTCTTCTTACTTCAAAGTATGCGAGTAAAGAAGGAGTTTTACTAAAAGATTTTGTTATTAATGACTTGCCGTTTGATAACTCAGTGACACATTTTACAGGTTCACTGTTTAAATGGGATGAAACCAAAAACACTTGAAAGCTGACATGCCGAATAGCAAAATCCCAACAAATTAACAATTTTTGAAGATGGCCGATCTACAAGTACGGTATGGTATCGAATGAATCGGCAAAATGAGAAATTATCCAATTTGTTATTTTTTGGAGAGAAGTGTATCTGTAGTCTTTTGAGGTTGAGGAATTTATTTTTTCTAAAACCTACCCTAAAATCTCTACGTTTTCACTAAGGTTGACGTATTTATACAGGAAAAAGGGGTAGGTATTTGAGGTTTCTTTTAGCTGAGAAACTCATCTTTAACATTGATTTTGTTTTTACAAAAAATTACCTTTAGTTAGTAGCCTTAGTAGTGTAGGGGCTACGGTGCTTTTCTCTCACCCAAGTGGCCCGGATGCGACTCCCGGTACCGGCAGATTTGGTTAAGTTTTCTGCAGTGAGCCCTTAGCTGTAACACAAACGTGGGGTTTGTGATAATACCATCTATTAAGTTGGCTGCAGCCGCACTTTGTGCCGGTGCAATAGTAATAATCACCTCTACCTCCTGTACAAGCTCTATAGCTTCTGGGGCTTGGTTCGCCAAGTAATGGATAGTAGCAATGATTATTATTATTATTATTTTCTTAACACAAAAATCTTCTTTTCAATTCTTTTGCGGCAGTGCGCCGATATCATGAAGCAATATGACGAAAACCTTACCTGATATACATATTAACTTTAAAATTACTTAGTAATGTTTATCGAGATACAAGGGAGATTTTCTATGTAATAGAGCCTTATATAAAAATTCCATTACTAATAAATACGGAGTATTAAATGACACAGAAAACATTGAATCATCCAACACTATGCATAGAAACTGAAGCAGAAAGTTACACCAAACCAGTAACTGGTATATAAACACTAGGGGGAAAAAGCTTTTTCGGGCACCCCCTAAAACGTTAGAAAATGATGCAAAGATTAATGGGAAACATTTTTTTTTTTTTTAATTAAATGCCTAAAACTGTTAAGTTTCAAAAAATAGGTATCTTATTTAATTTTATTGTTTGGTGTCTTTCCAGTTTTCTCGGCACAACTTTATTGTTTTTCAATGTTTTTGCTTCAAAAATGTTTTTAGGGTCGCTGAATTTACAGGATTATAAGAGTTTTTTGAGTCGCTGAGTTTAAATTTGATGTCAAGATATAATTTAGACAGTTGACAGCTGTCAATTGCATGAAAAAGAAATAGATTCAAGGAAATTATCTTATTACAGGGTTTTACAGGTCGCCGAATAAAATCTGACGTTTTAATGGACGTGACCAGTGCCGGTGCTATGGTCTTTGCCGCCCGCAAGTTAAAGAGAATTTTGATAATGCCACTCACAGACCCGAATCGCTATCAAAATTAAAATTAATTTTAATTAAAGTTAAAATGTATTTGAACTAAAGTTTAAAATTGCTTGCATTCTTTTTTTTAAATTAAAATATTAAAATAATTTAAAGTTTTCTCTACGTAGGTTAATCACGATGCGCGAGAGGTTGTTTTGAACCGAAACAGCCAGTGTTGTCAAAGTAGAAATTTCGAACCGCGCCCTCTTCAGGGCGGCACTTGACAGTTTGGCGCTTGACAGTATCAAGTGTCACGATTTCATTAAAACGTCAGATTGTAACAGAGCGACACTACACACTATACTTTATCTACGACCACAAAAAAAGTAATAATAAGTTATGAACGAAGTGGACGCCGCTGCCGGGGCGCGGTTCATAAATTTTTATCACAAAAACAAAAAATTCTTAAAATGATCAACCTTAGAATAAAGTCGAATACACTGATTAAAAATGTACAAAACATTCGTTGCTAGGTAACCAGCAGTGACGGCCCGTGCCAAACATTTTTGGGCGTGCTGCTTCCCCAAAATGTTTATGAATATTTGACTAATAAAACAAATCGTATTTTATTTTTAATATGTGTTTTAGAGTTTTCGTATTTTTGAATTTTTCATTTATTCAATTTCAACCAATTTTTTAATATTTTATAAAAATTAAGTTTTGTGTCCTTAAAATAAATAAATTTGAAGATTAAGAAAATATGTATCATGGATTATAAGGATTGCTGAATATATGAAAAATAAGTAGCTACATAAGGTGAAGAAAAAATATTTTAAAAGAAATTTTGTTTTAGTTGAATATTGCTGTTATCATTTGCTTACCACGATTCATCATTATAATCTACAGCTAATGAAACCTCGCCGAAATTATGCAATGAGAGTATTCCTCTGCTAGTGTTCTCGAGGATTGCAGTAAACGAATTTACGCTGAGGTATCTCATTTGCTGGACTCATTAGCCAATATATTTTGTTTAATTTTGGACAGGGCCGTATTCGGAATTTTAAGTGTTAATTATTTTTTTGAAATTTCTACTGTGATTAACCAACACTTTGATGGTTTCGGTTCAAAACAACCTCACGCGTATCGTGATTAATCTACGTGGAGAAAATTTTAAATTATTTTAATATTTTAATTTTAGAAGAAAATAATGCAAGCATTTCTAAACTCTAGTTCAAATAAATTTTAACTTTAATTAAAATTTATTTTAATTTTGTTAGCGATTCGGGTCAGTGAGAATTATATTCTACGACTAAAGTGAAGTGGCATTATCAAAATTTCCTTTAACTTTCTAGATTTTTTTTGAATATTCTGGTTTTTAGAAATGGCATGCGCCCGGCAAAGGCCCAAGCGCCGGCACTGGTTACGATGCCATTAAAACGTCAGATTTTAATTGGGCGACCTGAAAAACCCTTATAAAAAAATTATTTCCTTGAATCTATTTCTTTTTCATGTAATTGACAGCTGTCAACTGTTCAAATTTTATCTTGACATCAAATTTGAACCCAGCGACTCGAAAAACCTAAAATGCTGTAAATTTCCTCGAAAATGCTCATTGTAGTTTGAAGACAACTGTCAAAATTTCTTTGGTATTCAGATTTGTATTCAGCGACCCCAAAAACGTAAAGGTACACATTTTTGAAGCAAAGACATTGAAAAACAATACAGTTGTGCCGAGAAAACTCTGGAAAGACACCAAACAATAAAATTAAATAAAAATACTTGTTTTTTAAAACTTCTAACAGTTTTAGGCACGGTATAAATTAAAAAAAATATATTTTTCTACTTGTTTTTGCATCATTTTCTAACGTTTTAGGGTGTGCGCAAAAATTTTTTTAACGGTAACCCTAATAAACGCTATTGAAAATGATAGTAGTGATCAAGATTCTCCGCAACCTGAATCCGCCCCTAAAAGACAAAGATACTACTTCTTCGAACATAACCTCGAACGTATAACATTGAATTTTTAATTTTATTCTTAAAAAATTCTCTTTCATTATAGTTTTCTACTATTCTTGTATCTTTTCTTAATAAGTTGTTTTCTATTATATCTTTATGATTTTTTTTGTAATTTTCTGAAAAATAAGTGAAATAAAGTGTCATAAAAGTAAATTTCAATTATTTTTAAGAGAACTGTATTGAAAAAAAATTAGTTTGTAACGAAAAATGGAAAATATAAGGGTTAAAACAATGGAACGTAACTTCTTGTGAAGTGACCTACAGCGTGACCCTCAAAAGTACATCAAGGAACTAAACTAATGTTAAGAATGAATTCCTTAGCCAGAAAAACCTCCACATATCCATTTTTCCTGCAGAAATATGTCAAACTTCAATTAGAGCCCCTCAATTAGAGTCTTCAATTATTTCGTGTTTTTTAATTGAGTCAAATACCGTTCACATGAGTGCCAATATTTAGGCGTGCAACCATTTCTGCATTTTTCAAATTTGTCGCCACGTGTTGTAATATAAATTGGTTGCCGTGGTCAGACTCTAATTGAAGGGTCTCTAGCGAAAAATACTATGCAGCGTCCTCTAGCGTAGGTTTTAGGAAGAAATTAATATAAAGAATTAATTCCTCAACCGCAAAAGCATTCAGGCACACTTACTTACCACCGAAAAAATTAATTTGATGATTTCTCATTTACCTACTTAGATTTGAAAATACAAGAAAAAGGAGTTGGAGAAATTTAACAACAAATAAGAATTTGTTGTTTATTTCATTTTTTGTTTTATTGATTCTTTGGAAGTTCTTTGGTTCTGAAGCAAGTGTTCAAAAAGTAGCATTAAAGCTTATTTATTAAGTATATTGTATATTTATGTATCAACATTAAAATATAAACAAAATATAAAAATAAAATATAAACAGCATAACATTAATAACATTTAAAAAGCCGTAATGTTTTTAATGGGTTTTAATTTCGAAAAAAATCTTGTACTAACGGATTTTTCTATTTAATATATAAGAATTTAAAAAACTTACCATCCAAATTTGTAAGTGAGAGCTGTTTTAAAAACACTTCAAACTTTGGTAGTTTGTTAATTTTTTAAGCTTCTTCGCGTAATTTCCGTTTTTGAGTGTCACATATTTTCTGTTTTTTTAGGCATTTTACAATAAAAGTAGAACCCATAAACTGAACTTCGAAAATCCACTTAAGCTTTTTAACAACGCAGCAATAACAATTATATTGCGTGGGGTGCACTTCATTCTCACACATGGTAATGAAATTTGATATACCGGGTGGGGCAATAGTGTGGGGAAGTCCGATAGCTCCTAAACGGTAACAGCTAGAAAATTCGTTTTAATACGGATGTAAACAGTGGATAGAGGCGCATCAAGAGAAATAATTTTCAAATATACAAGGTGTTGCAGAAGAGTGTACGCTTAAGGTAATTTTTTTAAAATAGAATGCCCCAAATATTTTGAATATTTAACACCTCTCTTGGCGGGTTTATTCATATCTAAAAATTTAGCGCCATCTAATGACCGGTTTAGAAGTTATACATTCTATTTCAAAAAAATTGAGTTTTACATTATCCCACTTAACAGTTTACCGCTTTCACGGCCGCAACTATGAAGACGAATTTAAGTAGGGATTGACAGACAGCCTTGGTAGTGTAATGTCTAGAGTGCTGGACTTTCACCCAAGCGGCCCGAGGTCAATTCCCGGTGCCGGCAGATCTGGTTAAGGTTTTCTACAGTTTTCCTTAGCTGTGACACAAATGTGGGATTTGCGCTGTTCCATCTGTAAGTCGGCTGCAGCAGCACTTAGGGCCTACGTAATAATAATAATCGCCCCCTCCCTCCCGCACAAGCTTATAGCTTCTGGGACCTGGTTTCCAGGCTATGCGTTGTAGCAATTATTATTATTATTATTTTGTTGCAGGGGCTTGTAGGGCGCTCTTCTTTTAATGAAAATGGACCCACCATGTACAGGGTGTTCAAAATTAATTTTTAAATTTAGAGAGCTTCAAAGGTAAAATTAACAACTTTTTCAAATGGAACACCCTGTATATCTTGTACCTTTGTGATGCAGATTTAAATAACGAACATTTTTTGTATGTACGTCCCTATAGCTATCTGTAACCACTTTTGATTTATTGAGAAAAAACTGCAAGAAGTACACAATTAAAAAATTATTTATTTAAAAAATCAAAGTTTTTCAAATAAAACAAAAGAAAAAAACTATAACAAATGTATAAATATGTTGCCCATTTGCATGGTCACACATTACAATGCGCCTTTGGAACGATCTTTGTACGTTTCTTAACATTCCCGTCGTGATACTTCTAAAAGCATGTATTATTCTATCCTTCATATTTTGGATTGTGGTTGGTGTCTCTGTATAAATAATTTCTTGCACATATCCCCATAAAAAGAAATCCATTTTTGTAAGATCAGGAGATCTCGCAGGCCATTTAGTGGGTCCATTCCTTCCAATCCATTGATGTGGGTAGATATTGTTTAGGTGGTCTCTTCCTGCATGTTTATAATGCGGAGCACCGTCTTGCTGAAGCCACATCCCATTTCGGATCCTTTGAGGAAGGTTCGCCAATAATTGTGGCAATTGTGGTTATCAAGTTGTCTGAAACAGTGGGGATTTTCTGTAGCATAATAATGGAAATTGTGCCTGTTAACAAATCCATTTTTATGAAACGTTGCCTCATCAGTGAACAAAACATTGTTTAAGAATGTAGCATCGTCTTGCATTTTACCTATGGCCCAATTAGAAAACTGTAAACGTTTTAGAAAATCGTTATCAGTTAATTCCTGGTGCATTTGAATGTGATATGCATGAAACATATTTTTATTTAAGATTCGACCAACAGAATGTCTACTTATTCCTACAGATGAACTCACTTCTCCCTGACTAACATGGGGATTCTCAATCGTTGCCAGCACAACAGATAACTCATTTTCTTCGTTCACAACATTGTTAATTCGTTCACTTTTTTCATACTGTACATTGCCGGTCCTCACAAATCTATCGAGCAGGTTTTGAAAGCTGTGAGCTTTAGGGAGCCTCCGTTCAGGATACCGTTGATGGTAAATTCTGAAGGCAAGCAAACAATTTCTTTTCGACTCGCCCAAAACAAAAGTCATGACTACAAGTTCTTCATTACTAAAATTCATTTTGAAAAACTAAAATACCTACTAGAACTAAACACTGATGGTCGATAACTGCGAGAAATGTACGTTTTGCATACGTGCACAACAATTGCTAGATGCTTTAATGTTTTGTTACAAAATAACCAACACACTTGACAACTAAATAAATAATTGTTTTTAATTGTGTACTTCTTGCAGTTTTTTCTCAATAAATCAGAAGTGGTTACAAATAGCTATAGGGACGTCCATATAAAAAATGTTCGTTATTTAATCCTGCATCACAAAGGTACAAAATATACAGGGTGTTCCATTTGAAAAAGTTGTGAAAATTTAGCTTTGAAGTTCTCTAAATTTAAAAATTAATTTTGAACACCCTGTACATGGTGTGTTCATTTTCTTTTAAAGAAGAGCACCCTACAAGCCCCTGCAACAAAATCTCTACTTAAATTCGTTTTCACAGTTGCGGCCGTGAAAGCGGTAAACTGTTAAGTGGGATAATGTAAAACTCAATTTTTTTAAAAAAAAAAAATTATAACTTCTAAACCGGTCATAAGATGGAGCTAGAATTTTAGATATGAATAAACCTGCCAAGAAAGGTGTTAAATATGTAAAAATATTTGGGGAATTGTATTTAAAAAAAATTACCTTAAGCGTGCCACACTTTTCTGCAACACCCTGTATATTTGTGAACAATTTCTCTAGATGCGCCTCTATCCACTGTTTACATCCGTATTAAAACTATTTTTCTAGCTGTTACCGTTTAGGAGCTATCGGACTTCCCCAAACTATTGCCCCTCCCGGTACATATTGACGTTATTGCTTTAAAAATCAACAGAAAATAGTACAATGTAGCCTGTATTTCCATGTATACCCTAAGAAGTCATAACTTAAATTCGGGGCTTCATAAAATGAAAACGTAAAGCTGAGAGGTGCTATGTTACATTTTAAGAATTTTTAACAAAAACGACATCTAAGAAATTGTTGCTGTTCTGTTTTGTAAATGAATTTAATGAATCATTGCTGAATTTGTATAAAAAATTAAGCTGAAGAATTATTGTTTATTTTATATATTTTATATTCATATCTTAGTTAGTATTTTTACAAAAACGGCGGCCCTTGTAAGTAAATACGAGAACGCTGCGTTTAAATTCCATAAATTCCCCGTTGATTATCCCGACCACCTCCGTGACATCACAAATCCTAGGTTCGAAAGCTTTAGTTGGCTATGATTTCACTCCATAGGCAAAACATCATTGTTCATTGTTCAATTATGTTGTAGTATATCCGTTCACATGGAATGCATTTGATTAGCAATCTCTCTAAACTTTTCCAGGTTGCGATCAAATCTTATCTAATGCTAATTGCACAGTGCAGTTATTACGGTTGATATAAAGCAATTTAAGATATAATAAATACTATGGTGACATCTCAAAAATCTTGTCGAAGAAGAGATCAGAGATCTTCAAAGAATGAGGAAAATCTTCTTA
Source organism: Agrypnus murinus (assembly GCA_929113105.1). Classification (NCBI taxonomy): domain Eukaryota; kingdom Metazoa; phylum Arthropoda; class Insecta; order Coleoptera; family Elateridae; genus Agrypnus; species Agrypnus murinus. Next base: position 47,537,021 of record OV816023.1, read on the forward strand.
TTTAGAAATTGTAAAATTTCCCTAAAATCTTTCAATCCCCAAACAAAGAATACTTTAAAAGACTACTTATTCTACATACTTACTGAAAATAAACTTAAACACATCATTTGAAAGGATTTTGCCTTCCTACCTATCTACCTACATCTTCTTCAAGAAGTGTCTAACAAGATAAAAGAATGGCATACCTGTGTTTTAGAAACGAAAATAAAAAGAACAACAATAAAAAATAATCTAAGTTCGCGAAGCTATAAAATGTATTAGTGTAGGCATAACTAGGTGTTACTGAAAAAGTTTATCAGATTTTTAAGTACTTTAGGGTTCTCCACTTTAAAACTTCATCAAACCTGAACTGTCCCTTTTCAACTTTTAAAATTAATGAATGTCTCAAACTGCCGTGCATCAAGATAAGGAGTTAATTTATTCTTAGCCCAGCGAGTATGTTTCAGCTAATATAATTAAAATAATGGAATTCTTTAGTTAGCTTATATTAAAGGCAAAGAAATACTTGTAGAACTTGTTATCAAATTGCAGATTTACCTTGTAAAACTTCACAATTGTAGTTCATAACTTCATTTAGTTAACAATGTCTTTACATTCATACTACGAGCCTTCACCGTTCGTTTGTTTCTTCTACAAAGGTGTAAAAAGTGTAGGAATCAATTTGAGTGTAATACAATAAATAACAATATTTCAGGAAAAATACTTATCATTTAAACATAACATACCCCAGCAGCATCTAAGTAGCAGTAACTGAGATCGGAACTTTGATTGAACTAAATTTATGACTTTATAGGTTTAATTACTTCAATTCGGAATATTTTAGTAATTGTGTGGTTGTTTATACTATTTATTGGAACTATGTAGTTTCATTACTTCTAAGTAACTTTTAAAGTATATGGAACGGTATTGCCATTTAGTATAATTACTTTAAAGTCGTTGCAACTTCAAAGTTTTATTATGAATGTAGCAGTAAGTTGCCCGAAGCTACTTTAAAGTTTTTAAAACTTTAAAGTAGTACTGAAAGTTCCTGCCACCTGCCTTAAACCATTGCTTAACCCTTTAAAGTAACGCAACTTTACAGTAGTATTGAAAGTAGAACTTACGTTTTTGCTATCCAGGAGAATCACTTTAAAGTAATTTTTTCTAAACTACTCCATATATACTTGTAAAATATTGGAGGCCATTAATTAATTTCAAATTTGTTATGATTGTTATTAGATGTTCTACTTACTACATAACCTTCAATAAAAATAACAAATTAGTGCCAAATTGTGCCTTAGGAATTGTTATGTATGTAAATTGAAGTTGCCAACATTTATTTGTAGAGGTGTAACTAACCAATCCTGACCCGTCCGTCAGTACCATTGAGTCGGTTTGGAGGACACATATCTTGTACAGTGTATGCATTTTGTATGTAATACTCCCTGCTCACTCAATATTAATAAAATTAATTAATGACAATAATTGAGTGTCTTTTATTTAAACTCATAAAAGAACATAACAGGAATAACATAAAAACTACTATTTATTTATTATATACAAAAACACTATCATGTGTATCAATTTATAAGTATCTTTGTCATATTTTATTAAAGACAATTTTTATTATACAATATATTTAGAGAAGATAAATCAACAGAAAAATTGCAATGGTTTCTAATTTTGGTTTACTGGAATGACAAAATAATCAAACAATTCATAGGTCTTTTTATTATTAAGTACGTATTACAATTAAAATAGTAATCCATTTTGTGACACGATCGCAGCATTAGTATAGAAAATGATAGAATATTTGTTAAGTTGCAAGAGTAAGATAGAGTAACCACGCGACACGATGTGTCAAAGAGAAGAGAAAAGAACTACCACGAAAGTAGCCATGTATCTGCTACCCAAAAATTGTTCCCCATTTTGGTTCCAGGCACGTAACGAAACCGTAGCAATAACGTGCTTGTGACGGTCCCACTGGTAGTTGCTGGTACGTAGCGATGACGAAAAATGCTGCTTGGGTACCCTCAGTAGCATAGTATAATAAATATTTGTTAAATGTGTTTTAAATATTAAATGTTTTTTTAATATAAAAAATATTTATTAAATCTTTATTTTACAATGAATAACTTATATTTTAATCTTTATATATCATATATATTTAATAAAAATATCTAACTCATATATTAAATGTTTGTATGATATTAGAAAATTAATATTTAAAAGTATATATTTGATAAAAATTTCATATACAAATAAAACTTAACATAAAATTTAGCTTATTTACTAAATATTTCGTTCAACCAATTTACATTTAAGTCTTCATGTTTTATAAATATTTAACATACATTTTTAAAAATATATTTTCAATTTAGTATATATTACAGATTATATAAATATTACATAGCATATCAATGTTTAACTTACAATGTAAAATATGCAAAACATGTGTTGAAGTGTGAAAGCGTCTGAAAATTTTATTTTAATTTTATAAAACGTGTTTAAACGGTTTATTGTAAAAATATAATTATTTTCCTAAACTTGGGACTCATAAGCGACAATGTTGGTTCCCTGCCTAAAAAAAGTTTTAGTTGGTTACGCAATTAACATTAGTCCCGTGGAATTGTATGGTGTTTGTTTGCTAATAAACGTTTGCGTAGTGCAAAATCAAATAAAATGGTGTATTTAATGAATTGGTGGTAGTTCTTATTCTACTGTATTAATCTTTATTGAATGTTTTATGTAATCTTATCGACAAAACTTTGTTCTGGGTTTTTAATAATATTACATCATACTTATTATATTGAACAAAGTTTTATATTTTTTTAGATTTTCTCCTGACAATAAACCGAAGAAAAATATTTTTTTTTTTATTTTATGTAGATTTTTAGTCAAATATTCACTCAATATTTATATATTCATATTATATGAAATAAATCACATGAAAAGTATATATGCAATAAAATATGTTTAAACAAAACTTTAACGATGTTTTTAAATAAAAAAGATCTGGTGTTTTCTATGTTTAACAAATATTGAGAACTAAATATCAGTAGTACGACGATCTGTCCTATGTCCTCCGTGATACCAAAACCGTGTCGGCGGCAACATATTCGGCATTATTCGACGACCTAGTCTTTTCCGCTCATATTGCCTGTTTGTTGTATAATTCACACCCGGACGCACAAAATTTTAAATTTCACAGCATATTTTACAAGCGTAAATAACGAGACGTTGCAAAACCGTCAATTATGTTTCTTTGTTTCTTATAAAATCCAGTGTTTTCAATTTTAAATATTTTTATTTTCTGCGGGAATGAGTTTTATTTCACCAAACATACATAAATACGTATTTTTTACATTTTTTTAATTTTTATACAGTTAATTAACATCGATTTTATAGCAAGAAGTATTTCAAGAATAGAACATTTTTAATATTTTTTTTTAATAATCACAATCGATCTGTCCTGATTTTTTAAGAAGTGTTACAGCAACATGAGGCTCCACTACGCGATCCAAAGTGAAAGTTGCAATGCAAGGTATTCAACAGTGTGCGGCGATTTTTGACTTTTTTAGTGCGTAAAACACACGACATTAAGTTAACAGTGGGAAGCATTAATTTCGCTAGGACTTCTCCGGCCAATCGGTCTTATTGGTTTAGTTAAAAGTGTTTCAAGTTGAGGGAGGTTACTTTAGAACGCAGTTCAGTGTATATAATTTTCTTCTAAAAAGACATCGATCACAATAATGATTTTTTGTAAGTAGTTTGAACGTTACAGCAATGCATTTTTAACTGCAACCTTGACATAAAAGCACGTAAGATAAAGCTGTCTTTAATTTAATGAATTTATCCAAAAAAGGTGAACCACACTAGAGCGATCGTAAGCAGATCAAGAAATGTAAGTCACCAATAATTCATAGCTAGCAAATAGCAACCTTTCACTCCGCAGCTGCATCTAGCATTTCCGTTTAATCAAGGGTGTAGTTATGGGATCAACATTTTGTTTAACTGGTACTGGAGTTATGAAATCAGTGGCTGGGCTGGCCTGTTTCACACTTAGTGAATTTCCTTGCGCTGCTGGTTCTTGTTTCTGGCTTTGTGAATTTACCTGGTCTTGTTCCTGAATTGGTAAATTTGCTTGGTCTGGTTATATCGATTTTCCGGCCATTTTAAGGTTGGAGGAACCGGCTTTATTGGCTATTTCATTTATATATATATAAGAGACACTACCTGGGAGTGGTTAGGATAAAAATCATCGGTCACACAAAAATGGATATCCAATCAAATTTAAAGAGGGGGAGAATGTTTCAAAACAATTGGCTTGTTTGGAACATTCGATTTACAGGTTGAGGACCATGACGATTAAAGTCGTGACTCCGTATTATGTTACATAAGATAAAACAATTTTAAGGAACTCTAGCGAGGGTCTATACTGGTACTTACGTTTGAATTTAGGGTTCCGAATTATCCCTATGTAAGAATGATCGTTTTTGAAACGGATCTGCGTGTAGTCATTGAAAGTAAGTAACTTCACGAGTAGTGGTTGTTATGCGATGATTGTTAAACTTTTTTTCTTACTGGATCAAGTGTAAGCAGTTTAATTCGATATTCTAATCTGAACATTTCTCGTTGTCCCATATGGTCATTTAGTTGATTCTATTTGACACAGTCCAATTGGTCTTTAGGAAAATGCTTAAAGAAAACTTTGGAATGGCCAGCTTTAAACACTCAAATTAGTATTATCTAGTATTAGTTAGTCAATCTGTATATTGCATGGTTCTGCAGTCACACATTGAGAGTAACATTTTACACGAGAATTCATATTTTTTATTTACAATTAAATTTTTTTAATTTGTAGTAGTTTCTATAGCACTATTGTTATTTCTAGCAAGAAGTTCAACATCTTTCTATACAGGCAAAAACGCAATATGGATTTATTTTTGCTCTAACGTCTTGATGATACCGGTATACCAGTTGTGGAATTTATACTAAAGATCCTTCTTTGTCTGAAACTTCTTGTTCAATAGTATAATGATGGTATTACATACACCAATCACAATAAATAGTTGTTCCACCCAGCACTGCTCAACGTCGTTGATTCAATCACTCTCAGAGTCCATTTTTTTCGAAGGTCTATAAAACTTTGCATGTGACTATAGCTGCGAGAAAATGCAAGAAACTCTAATGTTATGACTACTAAATTTATCTTCTGTTGAATATCTGTAAGACAGGGATTGAGATATTTATTGCATAATACCGAAAAAGAATTACTTAAACAAACGATTTCTTTGTTGTGCAAGCTTTCATTTTCGTCATGTGCTTTTAGAGATTTGCCTTGTCATGATAACATCAAAGTCGCGTCAGCCATCATTCTAAACTACTTCTGATGTTTTTGTGATGAGATGTGCAAATTCACAGAGTTCTATTTTTTACTTGTCAAAAAACTGGATATTTCTGAAAATTGTTGGGATATTTGTAGAAGTCTGATGATGATTTCACCTTTGTCACTATTTGTTTTCAAAGCCCCTGGAAGAATGGAAGAATACTCAGGGAAATTGGTATTTTTCTAGAAGAAAACCCATTCCTAGCGTAAGCATTTATTTAAAAACTGAATAACCCAAAAACTAATCTCAAGAAATATTTTATCTTTCGCTCTTCTTTTTCACACACTATAAATTTTACTACACACCTACCCGCTGCCGAATCATCAGATATGCAGTTTATACATTGCTTCCAAAATAAGTTCGAGATCATTCTCCAACCTGTTAGAAGCGTTACCATTCCGACGAGAACCCTCGAGAACTTTCGACACAGGCAGCATCAATAAAATCGATTACCGACTGTATCTAACAACATTGGTGTCGGGGCGACATATCAGTTCATTCATTTTCACGATGATTCGCCTATGATAAAAATTCTTTTTTATTGGATTAAATGAATAATTCAAGGAAATTTCTTAGAGGTACTAATTCAAAAAGCACCCTAGGCGGCTTCTTAACTACGCCTATGCCTATAACTCTTGAACGGTTCAGTTTTGCGCATAACTTAGTTGTAATCGGGGCCTTTAATAGGCCTTTCAATCTACCCTCAAACTTGGCATCATTTTTAGCTCGCATTCTGTGTATGAATAAAAATACTTCTGAAAGAGGAATATTTTAAAACCTTGTAACGTGTAATATGTTGGAGGAAATGAAAAATTGTTGAACTACGTATTCAACGGTAGTCAGTTTGAGCATAGCAACCGACCACAGAAGTTAGCACATCTTATGCTCGTAAAAGTTATTGTCAGTTAGATATTATCACAATTGCTGAAATGCCTGAGATGTGGATTAAATTGTGTTGAAGAATGGTAAACTTTTCACAAACGATTATTAGGTGCATAGAAGGAGCAGAAGTAACGTAGATGAAGCGTGCAGTACAAAAATGTGGTTATGTAATCGTTAGTGTGAAGTCCCACACAAACACACACACAGTCTTAATTCACTAACCATTTTCTGGGTATTGATTTGTTACGTTGCAAATGCACTACGAGTTAGAAACGTTCTTTGTCTTGCAATCAATACCTCAAAAGGGTACCTTCAAATGCTTAATAGCGTCTGAAAGTCTTGCATAGACAGAAAATTAATTATTTTAGATAGCTTCAAATTCCTACAAATTATTGTAAAATTTCTTTAAATATTGACAATCTTCTTGCTATTAATAAATTCGTTTCAAGTTGTAATCTTATTTTGTTTATCTCTAGAGTTTCCAATCAAATTACATGCGTATATGTTGATATCCTATTGAATCTAATCGGCTGTAGATCCTCTTTCCGCTTTCTACACATGCAGCAAACGAATTGGTTTCAGTTCATTATCCTTGATATCTTGAAAAAGATCTTTGATCATTATCGAGATATTCTTGATACAGATGTGTAAACTACCATATTATCTGAAATATACGATGTTACATTTATGAAAATAGCGAATATAATAACGTGTTACTTCCACGCAGGAGTGGGAGATTGAGGAGAGTCACAGTCGAAAAGTGTAATCATATTTCAATAAAACATTCACATGTGGTAATTGTTCCTGGTACCTATACAGGGTGATTCAGAAATAACTGATATCCTTTAAATGGCAGGTAGAGGGGAGGCACTAGAGCTAATTTACCTGAACAAGTATAGGTCAAAAACGAATAGTTTTCAAGAAAATGAATTTTAAACTTTAATAAATTTTGAATCCAAAAGGATCCAAGTCAGGCCCGGATCCAAAAATTCAATAAAACTTTAAAATAATTTTCTGGAAAACTTCGTTTTTGACCTATACTTGTCAAGCTAAATTAGCTCTACTGCCTCCCCTCTACCTACCATTTAAAGGATATCAGTTATTTCTGAATCACCCTGTATACTATTTTGATAAAGTCATTGTTTATTTTTTTGACATACTTATTTTTCCGCCGTTTTTTGATTATTTTGAATAGCTAATGAAGTAGTAATAAGTATTCCACAGAATCTATTAGTATTTAAAAATCTAGTTAAAAATTACGTATTTTTTTTTATTTGGTTGAGTATTTGCTTCTATATTAATCGACAACGGTAAAAGAATACCCAAGCAGCATTTTTAGTCATCGCTACGTACCAGTAACTACTATAGGAACTATTAAGTTTTTACCACTAGTCACTAGCACGTAATTGCTACGGTTTTGTTACGTGCCTGGAACCAAAATGGGGAACACATTTTAGGTAGCAGATACGTTGCAGTAACCTCTCGTGTACTGTGCCAACAACGTCATTTTAACACAAAAAATGCCCCACGATCAGGCGTCATTTATAACACTCTAAATTCCTCTAAACACAAAATATTTAATACTTACTGTACGACTCATAAATGCACCGGCTGTTGAGATTTCTATAATGCAAATTTAAATGCAAATGTGGACGTTAACCCCAAAAACTTCTAATTAATTAATGGAGTCAGGAACAAAATAAAAAAAACATGTTGAGCGCTACCAAAACTGAGGATGTTCTTAGGTTTTTTTTAAGTCGAGAAGTTATCAATTTTTGGAACTAACTTCCATTTCAATTTAACGTTAAGTTAATCATACGTTTATCAAACAATAAAAAATATCAAACGGTAAATTAATTTGAAATCTGTATATTGAAACATGAAAAAAATTGGAATAAGAATGGAAATAAAAAACACATCGTAATCAAGAAAATTATCATACAAAAAGTTAATTAAAATTCGCGATCCCAAATAAACTTTACATAAAAACTTAATAAAAAAAATCAATATCAGAATATTTTCATTTATCCTGTAAAGATTTTCATAAAAACTTCCTTACACAAACGGAAGGTTTCAAACGCTACACTACGAAACACAATAATGACATATACACAAAACACAATCACAAACTGCTGACTTTAAAATTGCGAGAACATTTCCTTATTTTCTTGTATTCTGAACTAAATTGTCTTAAAGAGATTCATCGAACTTTAACATAATTATTTTATTTGCACTAACCTCCGAACGGTACAAATTCTCAAGAATTGTAACGGTATCTGTACTAAAAAACTGTATACTTGGACGGAATTATACTTAATTTTCAGATACAAGACGGTATTATTTTCTTCGTTAAACTAACAAAAATTTACGAAACAATTCTTATTTTGGATCAATTTCCAGACAACGGAATCGGTACGATATAATACTAACTTAAATTGAGGCATGAACGATAGTACGGAATATTTTGTCAAATTCACTAATTCCGAACTAAATATTTATTAATAAGGGCGTACATTTATTGTAACGACCCTCTTTATATCCCCGGAGCGCGGAGCACCCGGAGATGCCACAAGACATCATCCTCTTCGATGGTGGCCTATTGCAGACTGCTTAACTAAAAAAACTTCAACTAGAACTCTAGTTGCGGAATAATCTTCCACTGGATTAATTTTACTCGATTTTACTTAATTTAATTTAATACGGGAAACAAAATGCTAGGACAAGCCCGCTAACTTGGTGTAGAACAACCACCTTCCGAACGCACGCTACTTTAGGGTACGAGAGACGAGACCCACTACCCGACTGACTTAAAAAATTAAACTGAACTTAGGGATCCAAATTTTATATTAAAACAAATAATTTTAAGAGGGAATTTTAAAGCAACCAATTATAAAATAGCGGCTGTTTTTAATTCAATAGGAAATGACCGCGTCAAATTTTTTAGAACAAATTATTTGAATTCACGGGACTTACTAAAAAGCACGTAGAAGGAAATCATAAATTAAAGCCAAATGGATTTTATTAATATGTTTTTCTATGAAACTAAGATTATAAACCCGGGAACGTTTTAAAATGATCGTTCACACCAACGAATACTTTGCTGATTTTAGAATACTGTTTATAAATACACAAAGGTGACTCTTTTATACTTGAAAGAAAGCGTTATTTACTTAACGAAATGTTTGCAGTTTTGACGCAATTGATTTGCTAAACTGCCAGAACCGTACTAAGGATTCCTTTATTATATATACATATAAAATGGTATTTATTAAATTGAAAAAACGTTGCGTTACACTACATAGCGGCGTAGTAATTCCTACTTTCGTGGAACTTCTTTTCTCTCTGGCACATCGTGTCGCGTCGATGCTCTCTCTTACTCTTGCAACTTAGCAAATATTCTATCATTTTCTATACTAACGCTGCGATCGTGTCACAAAATGGATGACTATTTTATTTGTAATACGTACTTGATAATACAAAGAGCGATGAAATGTTTAATTATTTTGTCATTCCAGTATATCAAAATTATAAACCATTGCAACTTTTCTGTTAAAGATGATGATGATAGATCGAAAAATAACAACTTCTTTAAATATATTTTTTAATAAAAAATGTCTTTAATAAAATATGACAAAAATATTTATAAGTTGATACACTTGATAGAAACCATTCTTATATTATTTCTCAGGCCCAAGTTGGCACCAATTTGTTATTTTTATTGAAAGTTATATAGTAAAACATCTATTAACAATCATAACAAATTGGAAATTGATTAATTGCCTCCTACATTTTACAAGTAAATATGGAGATGGAGTAGTATACAAAAAATCACTTTATAGTGATTCTCCTGGGTAGCAAAAACGTAAGTTTTACTTTCAATAATACTGTAAGGTTGCGTGACTTTAAAAGGCTAAACAATGGTTTCAGACTGGTGGCAGGAACTTTCAGTAGGACTTTAAAGTAATTATACTTACAATGGAAGCTTACAGCTAACGTGTCGCTCATTTCAAAAATTCTTTTTTTAAATAAAAGTAAATTATAAGTAAATCAATAGTTATGAAATAAATAAAGATTAGTAAAAAGTTTCACAGTATTTATTAAAATGTAACCTGACAATATTGTTTCGACAGCTAAGCTGTCATTATCAAAGGTAATATAAATATAAACGAACATGTCAGAAAGGTAGATACAAAAGTAGGTAACTAGATAAAAAGATAAAAATAATCAGAATTATATATTTGCGTTTGTTATTACAAAAATGTAGGAATTTAATATTATTTTGAGAAGTCAGTGTGTGATTTTGTTCTAAAAGGTGTTTTGCATAATTAGATTTTTCAGGATGTTTATTTTGTAATGACGTACGTGTTCTTTAAATCTTATGTCAAAATTTCGAAGTGTTTGTCCAATATATACCGAACTACAAAAAGAACAATTTAAACGGTAAATGCCCGATTTCATGATATCACAGAGCTTTAACTATTCCACTAACAAAATCAGATTTTAGCAAAGAGATATCAACCATTAAACAACTAGCACATGCAAATCATTACAATCCGAATATGGTTGACACTTTAATTATACAAAAAGATTATAGGTTAGCTATCAAAAGAATATATCCCATTGGCAATCAAACGAAGACACAAATTACATATCTATACCATATTTTGGCAAAATATCAGAAAAAATTGCACATATACTAAGAAACACCGACAATTATAAAATAACATTAGAAAACAACACTAACTTTTTTTCATTTTTATTTAATGCTAAAGACAGAACACATGATATCATGAAATCGGGCATTTACCGTTTAAATTGTTCTTTTTGTAGTTCGGTATATATTGGGCAAACACTTCAAAATTTTGACATAAGATATAAAGAACACGTACGTCATTACAAAAATAAACATCCTGAAAAATCTAATTATGTAGAACACCTTTTAGAACAAAATCACACAATGACTCCTCAAAATAATATTAAATTCCTACATTTTTGTAATAACAAACGCAAATTAGACATTTTAGAAGCCTTTGAGATATACAAACTCAAACTCAGGGTAATGAACAACTTGAGCTGAGTAATTCTCCGTTACTGGAAGTGTTAGATATTTAATTCTGATTATTTTTATCTTTTTATCTGGTTACCTAATTTTGTATCTACCTTAGCGACGTGTTTGTTTATATTTATATTACCTTTGATAATGACAGCTTAGCTGTCGAAACAATATTTTCAGGTAACATTTTAATAAATACTGTGAAACTTTTTACTAATCTTTATTTATTTCATGATTATAGAGTGTAGCGGTATATTTTCTATCGGTTTCAAATATGTGTAATTTTGCATGTATTTTCATTGAAAAACTTGAAATAATGTCTTTAGTGTTCTGCTTGTTTACCCGTAGAAACGGTTGCGTTGTTAAAAAATTAGAGGACTTTGATAAAATTCAATGATGTATTTAAGTCATCTCGTTTTATAAAAATATTCCTGTCTATATTCTGGGAGAGCATTGGTAAAAAGTAAACTTTTCCCTTGTCTGGAAGTTGACATTTAACACGTGTTCACAAACTCAACTTGGCTTCTGCGTTTTAACTTAAAAAAATCGCATGATCCGCAAGTCTAGTCAGCAGATGTGGCGTGCTTGTTTCCCGTCTTCGCGCCTGCATAAAATCTTTAGCTCGGTCTATTAGGGCGAGAATCCTGCCCAAAAACGAATAATATCGACTTTAAGGAGTCCACGTGTACTAAGTGTGTGTTAGTTTTGATTTGCTCTTACCAAAAATACAGGCTTTTAATTGGTTGGTCCGATCTGCATCTCGAGCGAGGGAAAAAGCATAGATCTTCCACGCTAGTAGTAGGGGTCCAAAAAGTGTTAAAAACACTTCCGTTCAAACTTTCAAAGAAGATAGTCGACCTCGGTCGATACTACAGAAATACCGTTTCACTTTAGTTAATTAGAATTAAAAGAAAATTCTACATCTAGTTTCTGTACAGTTTGATCGATTACCGGTCTCGGATGCCGGTAAAGTTAAATAAAATCTACAATTTATAATTTTACTGTTTAATTAAGTGTCCGGATATTAATCAAGAATTCGTGGTTAATAAAAATTACAGTTATTTCGTTAAACACTTTTCCGGATGTTTGTGCTTTGGAAGAATGGGAAATCTAGCTGTTCCTATTAAAGTGTAATAATGTTATTACAGTCTACAGTACCGCATTCTCGTTTAAATAATTATCGTACCGAAATACAGTAACATTTACAGACTTTCTCTTCTGTAGTCGAAATCCCGATTAATAAATAAACTTGTGTTATGTGCCTTCTAAATCAAGTTCAGACTTAAAGAATATGTGGGTTGTTTTATTGAAAACAACGAACTTTTGTGACGGTTATTAAAATTAAATTTAATAACCAAATTTTATGGAACTTTAATGGTTGCATTCAGTTATTGCATTTTGGGGTGAATTCGTAAATAATGCTTCACCATATACCGATACTACGAGGGTTATTCCCTTACATCTTCAATTTATGAAAAGAAAAACCTACTGACCTTCCAGTTTCCATTTGCGGCGATTGCTTGATGTATGCTGTAGTCGGATTTGTGCAGTTTACCATTGATTTTGTTTTTAATTTACAGACAACTAAAGGTATTGTAAATTATGTATTTTTGAGTGTTGAACATTTATGTAAATTTGTTTCGGATCTTGATAATAATTCTTACAGTTTGTTTTTCATTTATATGTTTTTCAATACTATTTTTTTATTATTCATTAAACTTTTACTAGTAAAAGAGCTCTTAGGCAGGGACTTATTATTTAAATTCTTTGAATTTAAAATTTGTAACCTTTTTTTATTTCTATTTTTTCTGTTGTTTTCTCAAATAAAGTTAATTAAAACCAGTAAGACAGAACCATATAATTATGAAAGTTTTTATTCATATTTTCATTAAACAAAATTTTTGAATTTGTCGAAATTAACTAATTTCTTTGCACTAAATTTTTATCGGTCTGATTTCATTTTCTGATTAGTGATTTCAGACAGATTTATTAGATTCATTTATCTATTTGATCTATTTAATTATCATAATTAAGCTTCATAATCAGATGGCGCCCTTCTTGTGTATGTTTTTGTGTTTTTTGAAACCTTTATCCATTACTTTATAAATTAGACAACTGCAGAACCAATACCTACGACCTGAATTAAAAATATGTAAGATACAGCTAAATCTCAAGCCGTGGTAATCTTGAGCATTTTTTAAAGTAAGTATAATGTTTATTGCTTTTTATGTTTTTTTTATTGTATTTTATTGTTTATTTTAAGTAAGGATGGAAACAATAAACAAAATCAATAGTTAATCAAAAGTAAAAAAAGAAGGAAATACGTGTTTCTGTATTTAATCTCATATGGCTTATTTAAAAAATAACAAATTAACACAAACAAGATACAACGTATTTACTTGTAATAAAAACGTTACTCGCAACGTACAGGGTGCACGCGTGGTTGAAGTAGTAGAACCTACTCAATCACGCGTGCACCCTGTCCTTTTCTGTCCTTGGTTCTATTCCTACTAGCTCCGTTACTTTTTTAAATTAGTTTTTTTTAGTAAGAATACCTGTTGAAGTTGGTATAATAACGTTTAGTATTTATTGCTTTTTAAATTATTCCTCAAAAATGAATCAAAAACTATAAACCTGCGAATTTACATTTTGAAATCGGCGACACGTCAACTGTAAGGTCCCCTTATAAGTGGCAATATCGTTCTACATACTTTAAAGGTTACTCAGAAATAATGGAACTACATAGTTCTAACAAATAGTAGAAACAACTACATAATTACTAAAATAATCCGAACTGAAGTAATTAAACCTATAAAGTCATAAATTTAGTTGTAGTTACGTAACAACTACTCAATCAAAGTTACGATCTCAGTTAGTGCTACTTAGATGCTGCTTGGGTATAGTGCTATTAAATTAAAATGCAATATACTCTATTACTCTATATTGTATTCGAAAATAACCAAGTAAAAGCGTTAAATTGGTTGGTTGTTGCAAGTATGTATGCATTTTACCACGAACAGACGTGGTTTGTTCTAAAAAAATACATCTTTGCATCTTTTACTTTACAATAAATGTTATTTTCATTTACATTTATATTCTTAAGAAGTTCAATTATTGTTAGATTATCCCCAAATGAAATGAAAAGGTTAAACGGCTAGCACATTTTGAGCATAAACATACAGTAAATGCAATAGTTTGATATGATTATTTTAAAATGCAATATACCGAGTATATTGCATATTAATTTAATAGCACTCTATAAAAATAATATTAAGTAGTCTTGGGTTGTGATACATAGAAGTCGTTTCAAAAACAGTGAACCAATATACAGTTGCGATATGATATTCTACTTCTTTTTCTCCATATTTTTTATAATTTTATAAATTTATCGTGTTTACATGTGTCAACGAATTTTACCGATTGCAAAATACAGAATAAGAAATCTGTCAATATAATACTGATTGCAAACGATCGTCTTGATGTACGCACGTTATTATACAAACTATTTGTTTATAAAGCTAGAATTTACTTTCATAATAAATTTCAAGTATAACATTATAATATAAATTAGTCAATGTCAATTGCGTAGTTGAGTGAGCCATACCGTGCGGTCATGCCTATAAAACTACCACGAGTGATAAATAGCTCTTCGTAATTTTATATGTACAACTACACCGAATTGTGGACTTAACTACACAAACAAATAGCCTGCCCTGGTGATAAATAACAACGATAAAATCGATAACATTGGTCATGGTGCTGATTCGAATAGGTAGCTTGGAACAAAAAAATCGATGGTAACTAATACGTAACTGTACCCACAACTTTACCAGTAACAAAAAATTTTCCATTTGACAAGAGAATTTACGCCCATGCTATATACAGGGTGGAAGATTTTTTATTGTCCAGGTTATATCTGCTAAAATATTGAAAGTAGAGGAAAAAGTTAAATGATAGGCTTGTTTAGTACTACCTGATCTATAAAATAGCATAAGACTTTATTCATGACCAATTTATTTTCCGGAAAAATATCCAACTATAATTATTTAAATAGAACGTCCTGTATATTTTTTGGAATAAAGTTCTAAATAAATATCTCTTTACAATGATATATCACAAGTGGCTTTTTGTTATTAAATTACACCGTCCACTGATGCATTTTCAAAGAGTCATACTGTCCAAAATGTAAGGAGAAACAACTCCAATTTCAGAGAAATGGAATTTTTAATAAGCTTTATTCGTATTATTGGGATGATGACAACTCTTGCAAAATTGTTGCGCAAGTGCGTTTTTCAATTAATATATGGCTAGTGATACTTTGGGTGAAAGGATCTGTTACCCAGGATAGAATTTATTACACGACGAAACTTTTAGTTTCAACACGACGTAGCCCCACCTCATAATGGAGTTGCATTAGCAAATTTTTTAAAGGTTTAAACAATGAATTTGGCCAAAACGGATCGGTAACAGAGAATCTGTTTTGTAACTTCCTAGGTCACCCGACTTGTCTATTCTTGATTTCTTTGTATGGGATTTTATGAACAAGCAGATATATGAGACTCTTTAAATGTTCAGGAACTTCAATGTTGTAATTATATCTACAATGTTGTGAAAAACCGAACGAAACCTATTCAAACGGCCCCAAATAGGTTTAAAATTTCATGGTGGACAATTTGAACAGTCATTATAAGAAAATTCGTTGCGTATTATTGAATTTATTAAACAGTAATTAAATAAAAGCTGTTATAATTTTGTAATCGAAGAGTAAATAAATAAATCATAGCTACTCTAATGATTTTATTTTTTGAACTATAAGATGTAATCTAAAGGCAAAAAGCCACTTGTGATATATCATTGTAAAGAGCAATTTATTTAGAACTTTATCCAGTAAAAATATACAGAGCGTTCCATTTAAAAAAATATAGCTGGACCTTTTTCCGAAAAATAAGTTGGCAATGAAAAAATTTTTTGCGCTATTTTACAGATCAGATTATGCTAAACAAGCCTCTCATTTAACTTTTTCGTTTAACTTGTAACGCACAGTTTTTCTGTCTATTTTTATTTTAAGATCGCCTTGTGTATTGATAAAAATGCTATTGGGTTATCCTTTAGTAGACATCGTGTATATTATAAAATTCAATTTTCAATGTTTATTTGCAACGCCATCTAGGTTTTTTTATTCTATTCTTCTCTTCTGTTAACTAAATTCAATATTTCAATTACTAATAATCAGGGGCAACCACATGGTTGCTGAATGGGTAGTTAATTGCACAATTTCGTGTAGTCGAATGTATAGGTATAAAATTACGGTAGGTTACGGCACGTTTAGGTATACATTCGACTACACGAAATTCTGCGCTTAACTACCCATTCAGCAACCATGTGGTTGCCCCTGCTAATAATCCATTGTTCAGTTCACTTTAGTTGCCTGTTTTCGTTAATCAATAATAAATCTCTTGTTGTATGACATGATACCTGATTGCAACCAATGAAAAGACAGCTTGTTGGTCACGAGACCCACGCTTGTTGATCGCTGTAAAGAGCTTTTTCCTTCGCTTCTTCTGAAAACCTTAGCAAAGTGAACATATAATATAGTAAACTGTTTAACTTCGTCCAATTATGATATAATTAGTGCACAAAATAGTTTTGTGGCTTATTAAAAGTACTAAATCGTTGTTTGAAAGTTGGAATGTAACGATATTGTAGTTTTCTTTGCCCTTCGAAGTTACGCTTCCCAAAGTTTAATTCAAGTTGGCATTTTAAGTCTCATGTCCATTTGAGGGTGTTAATTTAGCTTGGTGTTCATGTTCATATTTAAACTGCAAGCTTTATTCCTATTCATCTTGATGATCGTGGCGAATATATGCTGATAACTATGATGCATTTAAAATGGTCTTGCAGTCCTTAGTATTTTGAGTCGCCACAAATAATTATAGCCTCCTCTAAAAGGTTCACAATAATCTGGTGACCATCTGCAGTGGTCAATGGAAACCGTGTTAGTAAACAAATTTAGTTTATAGAAACAAACAGGTGGGTTTTTTATTCTATTTTTATGTGGAAGCGTTACTTTTGATTTGAAAGATTTTGAATTTAATTTCTCAAGTAATTAATAAATTTAAATAACGATCAAGGTTGGATTTTAGAACAATTTTTAAACTAGTTATGCATCGATTAAGCGATTATTTATTTTTATGTAACAATATTAAGTATAGTAATACTTTACTTAGTTAAGGATTTAAGGCCTTCTAGATCACTATTAATCCAATGAATGGATTAGGAATTTTTGTGTAATAAATAAATGATACTATTGGAGTTATGTATTGTTCTTTTATTGGTTGATATACTTGTGTTATAACCGAGTGAAGGAAATCGGTTCTTGAACGATTGAAACTGATTCGCGTTAAGATCTAAGTCTGCTTTATTGGGAGCTTTAATGCTAATATTTTGTTGTTTAAAATAAATCGTTGTGGCGCCCTTTTGCATAGCTTCTATGAATTTGATGATATTCCATTTCACCCACAACCCGCTTATTTAATTTAACAAGAGAGGACTCATGTTTATTGTTCAGGCTAAGCCGAAGCCTAAATATTATTGTTTAGTAGATTTTTTGAGTAAAAGTACAAGTTACAAATTAATGCCTATTTAAGGGGCTGATTTTTATTTGTTACTAATTGACGGCCCGTTCTTGGGGCATTACTTGGTAGTCGCTACAAACTTTAATATTTTAGCAGATATAACCTGGACAGTGAAATCCAGATACCCTGTATGTAAAAACTTTATATGACGCATGTAAAAAAATTGAAAAGTTGATTATTGCGTCTCTAAATCTAGTAGGCCCATTTAAAGCAGGGCATGCCCTTGTACCAAACTTCAGACTTAAAACATTATTGCAATAATTACCAAAAAAAGATAAAATAGCCATCTAATGAGCCATGATGTTTCTTTTACATTTAGAAATATAGCCTACACTCTATATGCTATATCTCCGAAACTATAAGTCGTAACTAAATAAAATAAACTTCAGCTTGTGCCGAATCATATAACGCAGGCTTGCGATTTTTATTGAAATCCCATTTGATTTACAATCTGTACTTGTACATTTAGTAAATTGTTTGATCTATTTATCTTGACATGTAGTAGTATGCTCCTGTAACAGTTTCTTGGTGCTTATGTTTCATTGGGTACAAAATAACAATACAAGCTAGACCTTAAGACTAACATAAAACTAAAGCAAGACTAATAATTTGTTTAGGTATGGAATCTGATAGGCAAGTCGTTTCGCGTGTATCTTTTAAGTCTTGTATTGCCGTTTGGAGTAACCATTGGGTCTGTTGCCTAGAGTGTTGGGGTGAGCTCTAAGGCGGTCACTATATTTAGCACTATGGCGACTGACTTCTTCTTTTACTGTTGACATATGAAGATCGTTACAGATAGCCGCGTTGGATACGAACCAGGGTGCGTTCACAATCATTCGCAACACTTTCGATTGGAAACGTTCTAGGATTTCAATGTTGGAGTTAGCAGATGTGTCCCAGAGCTGGTTACCGTTAATTCTCCAGTTTGATAACCATTTTTTAATAGTAGTTAGGTTGTCTTGTAATTTTTGTGAGGCTGCAATTGGGTCTGTGTCGGTGCCATCCGCGAATGTAGCTGTTATGGTTTCCGGCAGGGTCGGTAGGTCTGCGGTGTATAAAAGATAAAGCAGTGGTCCGAAGACACTGCCTTGAGGTACACCAGCATTTATCGGAAAGAGACTTGTATATTCTGTTTCATATTTGACCAGAAAGGAGGTAGGACCGCAGGATTAGGAAGTAGTTCAGAGGGAGAGGTGTTCTTAATGTACATACGAGTCCCGTATGCCACACTTTGTCGAAGGCTTGTGAAATATCCAGGAATGCCGCTGAGCAATATTGTTTGTCTTTAAAGGCTTGATTAATTACTTGCACTACACGATCAATTTGTTCAATTGTTGAGTGCATCTTTCTTAAGCCAAACTTAAACGTTGCCTTTAATGATTGGGATTACTCTTTGTAGTAATAGCTTTTCAAAAACTTTAGCTACTATAGGTAGTACTTATTGGTCGATAGGATTTTGGATCGTTGGGGGGTTTGTCTGGATTTGCGATTATTAGTGTAGTATTTTCTGTGCCACTTTCCCTTGGAAAGGGATATAACCATTTTGTAAGACTGCGTTATCTAGCTGAGTTAAATATTGAATACCAATGCAAGGTAGCTCTTTGAGTATCTTGCCGTTTATTAAGTCATAGGCCGGAGCCTTTTTAGGGTTAAGTGTGCTGATGATTTCTCGGACTTCAGTGGCCTTAAATCTTTTCACGGGCGGTTCAAGTTGGTACGGCTGAAGCAGTGTTTGGGTGAGCTTGTCTTCTACTTGGGGTTCATTCTCTGATAGGTGTGGTTGGAAAACTGTTGTTAAGTGTTCAGCAAAAACATTTGCCTTCTCTTTATCACTTCTTGCCCAGCTGCCCTGGAAATTTTGAATGGGTGGGGAAAATCAGGCTTGCGATGTAAGTACAGAATTTGCATCAGCGTATTTACGGCGACTATATACTTTTGCCTGGCCTCCTTTCTTTTCTTTTAATCTTAATCTTTTCTCTTAAACATCTGATAGCTAAGAAATGTAAAGTTTTATAAAAATCGACATTCTACGTAGTTATTTTAAAATTTGTTCAAATTAACGTAATATAATATATGTCATAAAATTATCTTTAAATTGTCATATACATAGCTTTGATCAATAATTTATTAATTACTTCGTAAATATAGATTGTTGTTTTTATTTTTATCATTTAGTGACAGAGTATCATACAGTTCCTCATTATTTAAGAACTTCTTTCTAGGTTTCTGTTTTGTCAGAACATTGAGAACGCCTTCTTTAAAATAAACAAGTTCTTTTAAACTGTGATTTCCCCTTCTTAAGAAAATTGTTTGAAAGGTGTCGCCAGTATACTAAGGTTCCAAAATGTTCTAATATTTAGCCAATCATGCATACTGAAATCACTTCCATGCAGTTATAAGCAATAAGAAGGCTTTGGTGTATTTTTCGTCAAACCTGTCAAAATCTAGATCGAAATTTTTATTTTTAGCCACCAACTTATCCAAGATGGCCAGTTCCGCATTAAATATGTTGTGGTTGTTATTATGCTTATTCTGCAAGTCAAAAAAGAACATCGGAAGAGGTTGCTTAGAAATGCGGAAAGAATTTCTAAATCTTTTCTAATAACTAAGTGCTTGACCACGAGTAAAGATATTTAGTACTACACAAATGTCTTGTCTTTTTGACCTGTCCATATGAAATTTCGTGTTTTGCTTTTTTTTTATCCAATTTTTGACTGTGTATTCTTACGAACTCTTATGATATAATTATACATAATAACCAGTGCGGTGGTGGTTATGGTTCATTATTGCTGCTTTCATCTGTTTTTGCCTTCCATTGTTATATCTACCGCTAACTTTTGTACGTATTATATTAGTTGGTGTAGAATTAGTTACCCAATAATTCGCTTTTGCATGTTTAATATTATTACCTAATACTTCATGACTACATATTATTATCTTTTTATGCTGCTTATTGTTTGCTTTTCATGTTAATTGGGTTTTTTTTATATAACTTTTATTATTTGGTAGAGCATACAGAGACAATTAGGTAAAATATTTAGTGTTTGGATTTGTAGTGGCTAACCATTTATATTTAAAATTCTGATCGTAGGTAGGTAATGACTGTAAATGTGCAAATTGCGCATTTAAAAAATTTCGAGCGTACCCCATCGAAATACCCTTGTATTTAGATTTCGTAGTAACATTTCGAACATACTCGGTTTCAAATCCAGCCAGACAATAGATGTATTATTTCACTTCATCCGACAAAGCTGTGTACCTAAACCGATAAGTTAAAGATCTTCCGATGATTTACTAGAGTTAAGGTTTAATTGGGTGTTGCTCCTCTATTCAAAGCATAGTTATATCCAAGCAATTGTATTTAATAATAAGGAATAGTTTCCAAATTAGAAAATAGAATCGACGATCTAAATTCGAAGTAGCAAAGAGATATTGGCTTTTATTTACTTGTTATACGTGTTGAAAGCCTAGTTAATCTAGTTACTAGAGTGAGTTAAAGAATCCTTTTATTCTCTCTCCTGAAGTCTCTTCAGACTGAAGTTCACAACTTTTGAGTTAGCTGTTACAGTTCCGTACTTTTCTCTCTAATATTATGCAGCTCCTGTAACTATTTACGGTTTGATATACAACTTCTATTGCAATGCCATCTCATTGTCTCCCCTAGCTTTACAAAAGATTTATAGGGATTTTACAGTGCGTACTAAGATGTATAAAATAAGAAAATGCGTACTAAAATAAAATTCGCAAATATCTCACGAATGATATTACGATCGTTGAGCATCATTTCTGTCTGTTTTGAAACATAAATTTATTAACTTAATATTTTGCACAAAAATAACTTTTAGAACTGAGAGTAAAGGGAAAGAGCAAAGGTGATTTTTGATGATCTTGTTTACTGTGCCGTTTGAGTTGTTTACTTGTGTTAATTACGTATTTAGATTTTTTTCACTTTGTCTGTATACCTTTGATGTATCATCTCATTATCTAATGCCTTTGGTAAGTTGAATCTAATTAATTCTACTAAATTAACTTGCGAGAGCTTTGTTCCATCATTTATTTGCACTAGACGTTCTAATTACTACAAGCAATATTCCAAGAATACCAACAGTAACTATCTTCGTTTAAACTTTACTTTCATGCTATAATAAACTATCCATTTTTGCTTATAGAATAAAGTATATCTTTTATACACAGCGATAAAGTTATTTATATGAATGCATTTGTCTGCTCGGATAGTAGTATATCGTGTGGTAGATCTAATATTTATTACAGCATTTAGTATGTTAACATGTAATACAAAATGACAAGACACATTTAACATTCAAAAAGAACATTTAGTTCAAACTTTGTATACTTATAGATCTTGACCTCCTGAACAATTTTAAATTATCAAAGTTGAGCAATTTGCACAAGTTTATTCTCCAGAAATTTTCAAAGGTCACGTACATTAAAATATAAAATTTCATAAAATTTCTTCAAGCTTTGTAGACTCATTAAAACTATTTAAATTATCCTCAGAACGATTCGATGAATCGGTTATCAATGCAATTTGGCTTGTAGTCAAAGTTTTTTACATCTACAAACATTCAGATAATATTATTTATGATTAAATATTTACATTTGTGGAGAAAAGAATGTGTAAAAAGGTATTTTTATGAAATCAAGCTATTTATTAGTTCTTTCGTTGACATTAAAATTAATGGTATCACACTATTTTTCAACCAAAATGTTGTATATGGTTAGGTACAGAATTTTCTTTTCTATAAGTCTGTATAATTAGTTTTTAAATTTATGAAAGTTAATGAATTATAATTGGGTAAAATTATGTAAAATCTGAAATGTCAAGTTTTTTTTGTTTGTTTGAGAAAATTATGGTATTCCACAAAAGAGTATAAAAAGTTAATCCATTTTTTAACAATTAAGTAGCGATATTCTATCAGAGAAACAAGGTGTGTTTCTAGCCGATTTCAAAATTAAAATTGTAAGGCTACAATTGAAAATAATAAAGAAGTAAGGTTATGTGAAAAGTCAATTATAGATTTTGTTTGAAGTGTGTTTTAATATTTAATAATTATTATCAAAAGGAAATATCGAATTTTATACTTACTTGTTTAATTGAAAGAAGCCCTCTTTTTAATGAACAACGATAATTAGTTTTCAATTGGTCTGGAATTTATATTTGAATCGATCAATATTTTCGTAATTCGATTGATGTATGGAGATGTCCGAATTGTATGGATCAGAGATGGGAGCCGACTAACGAGTTTGTCAAGCAAGTCAAACCTAAGTAGAGATAAGATATATGTGGCGCCAAATTTAAAAAGAAAAACTGAGTTAATCATCAATGTTTAATTTAATTTAATTCAGATATCTACATTTTATTAGTTATAGAAGATGGATTCGTGGTCTAGATAATATTTTCAAATTTAAATAATTTTTGTTGAGATATTCCAATAAAATAATAAATGAAAGAATTATTCATTTAAATAATTTTTTATTTGTTATTAAATAATAAGTTTAATTTGATTTGCTTTTGTTTGTAATTAGTAATTTATTTCTGAATTTGATTAGTTAAGATTCTTTTAAATAAATAAAAAACCTGTATTCTTTATTATGCATTTTGTTATTTGTGTATATATGTATATAAAAGTATATATTTGATAAACATTATATACAAATAATAATAAATGATGAACCCAGCATAGCACAAAAATATGAAATTAAAATTAATTGATCAAGAGCCTTACAAGGTGAAGACATACCCTATTCCATTTGCACATTGTGAGCAGGTAAAACAAGAGATATCCGTTATGTTGGAAAATAATATTATCGAAAGATTAAAAACGTGTTATGTCAATCCGATTGTCGTTGTAAAGAAACGCGATGTATCAAAAGGACTTTGTCTGGATGCTAAGAATATAAATACAAAGGCAAAGCCTCAATTTGAAAGTCCACAGAATATGGACGTTATTTTATATAAAGTTTGGAACAAGAAGGTGTTTTCAAATGTGAATTTAGAACGCTACGTTAAAGAAATATTTAAACATTTTCAACTATCATTCAGAATAGTTAGGAAACGTGGGGACACAACTTATGAATCAGTACATTTAGATAGCAATAATATTAGGGGCAGATTTTATGTATCAATGATTTATCCATATAATGTCTCACGTGAATTAAAAATTTTCAATGTTGAAAATAAAATAAAATTTATAAAATTGTGCAATTTCAAAAATTTAATTTATTTTTTGGGGGATTATTGCGGTGTAATCATTTCACCGTTTTGAAAATTTACTAACGATAGTTCGTCGACGTTAATATAAATATTTTTGTATCGGATTTAAATTAAATGAGGGACATGTTATGTCATGGTTATAATTAATATAAAGGTCATAGATAGGACCACAGTTAGGTTCATTAATACTTAAATCAAAACTTAAAAATAAAGA
This sequence comes from Agrypnus murinus, assembly GCA_929113105.1. Taxonomy (NCBI): domain Eukaryota; kingdom Metazoa; phylum Arthropoda; class Insecta; order Coleoptera; family Elateridae; genus Agrypnus; species Agrypnus murinus. The sequence goes on from OV816023.1 coordinate 47,561,409, forward strand.
TTTCATGCAAACATAACCTAGCTTTTTTATGCATAATAATAATAAGTTTCAATTTCAGAAAAAGGATATAATTTAGTTAGATTGCTTAATTATAATCATGTTTATGCAACCCATGTTACTTTGGGACGTTTTCCCACTTGTTAGGAAGAAGTATTTTCCATATTGAAATTTACACTTTACGATGTTTATCGTCAAATTAATTTTTTTAATTTCCAGAAGGCCAGCTCAAGTTTATGTTGCTAATTTGCTGAAAATAGATTAATTAAGTCAATCTTATTATGACTGATACAATATAATTAATCTTTGAATTTTGTTTACAAGATTTTTGGTCACTCTTATTAATGAAGTTTCGTGTTAACTGACTTTTATCCTGTTTTTCCTCGCCATCGTTTTTATGCAAGTGTTTAGAGTACTGTATGCTGGACATTTTCTGCATAATTTGATTATTGTTAACTTTATATTTAAGCTGGCATTTGTATATGTATCAATTGGCTTATTCAGTGCATTGAGTACTGCAAAAATTATATTTATTATAAATTGTAAAGATATTTCTATGGATAAACAAATTGTATTACTCATATCATGTATTCCTATAGTTATTTTGTAAAGGATGAACCTTGATTTGTTAAATTGTATATGTTATTAGATCGTAATGAGTTTCGTACATTGTCAAACGTTTTCCTCGAATATCATCGTTACGATACATTTTAGGACTATAAATGTACAATACTTTTTTGATCCTTGTATTAAGCCCTACAATTCTATAATAATAAAATTAGGATTTGTGACAATTAAAATCAGCTATGCCGAATTAATGAAGTCACAAACTTACTCGATGTTCCGTTGTTTTGGAAAAAGTGTCATAGTTTTCATTTGTTCTGGCAGAAGCTATATAAACTGGGGCAATTTGGAACAAAATCAGTCGATAAAACATTGAAGGCAGAAGCTATGCCCGGCTCCGGATAAAATATATCTGTAATTTAAGGTTAGATTTTTAACCATATGGTTTTGACGCATAAGTCACATTATAAACAAAGTTAAAATAAATTGAAGTGTTACCTGAACATTTTTAAAAGGATTAAAAGAAGATTTAGTTATTGTGCAACAATTATTTGAAGTGAAAGTGATTGTTTCAATAAATTCCGATTGAATTTATTTTTCTTCATCGATCTACGTATCGACGATATTTATAAACAAGAAATCAGCTGACAGGTTTTGTCACAGTGTTACCACTAAAAGGATTTTTATAAAAGGGAACTATTTTATAACGTACCAGGATGGTTAAAAATAAATGATTTTTGTTGAGTTTATAAATAATGATTACTTTATAAAGTTCATTCTCTAATTCTAAATTATTTGGTTTAGCTTATCAAGTTCTTTTCAGTATTCATTTGACTTGAAGCAAATAAAACAGTTTAATTTTCTTTTTATAAAATTTATTTTCATTGGACAAATAATCTTTTTATTTATAAACAAATTTTATTTGTGTTGGTTTGTTCAAACGAATGACCGTAGTTATCCTATGTCAGATCTCTACCATTATTTATAACGTTTGAGCAAACCTGAGAAGTCACTTCTCAATGTAACATTTGTTTTATTTTGAAAAACATTTTTATTTTTATTTTAACGTTCTATTTGACTTTATTTTTGTTTGTTTAATAAAGTTTTTGTGTTTTCAATTTTACATATGTGTTTAATTGATTTTAATACAAGCATCCACCGTTCTTTCCTTTTCCAGAGTTTAGCAGCAGTTGTCCAGCTTGCAGGAGCTTTAGTGCTTACGATATAAGCTTTTCCTTCTTTCCAGGCATAAAAGTAAATAAGAGTCTCGCAATTCAAATAATTTATGCTTTACTGAGCAAACCTGAGCTAGCTGAGAGGAATAAAGAATATCTGTGGTGTTTTCTCAATTTAATCCACCGTATATAATTTATGTTTATATTTGGAACGGTGGATATTGTATTTTATTTTTCAAATAGATCGCCGCAATATATTATGTTGAACAAAGTTTTATTTTTTATATTTTTGTAGATTTTCTCCTGGCTAAAAAAAACAAAGAAAATTCAATCAGGAAAATATTTGCTCAATATATATGGGATATCAAATACATCATATTAAAAGTATATACACTAAAATATATTTAAACAACATTCTAAGTTCCATATTTATATAATATTAAAAATCAAATTTTTTAAGTAAATGAATATGTCGTTTTCTATGTTTGACAAATATTGAAAATTCAATTTTTCAATTATATATGATGCTACCTTTGGTATACTAAAAATAAAAAACCGTTAAAATGTCTGAATTGAAATGAATTAAAATAATTGAACAGCTATGGGTTGATATCAATTATTAATAAACAAGAATCTGTTGCAAGCTTTAACCTATTTAATTTAAATTTAGAAACATGGACGTTAATTTCAAAGCTAGACGCAAAACATGTCGAATTTATGTGAATTCATAACATTTTTAAATACTAGTACCTTAAAGTAGTAGTTCCTTATACTTCATGATATGTATTCATGTTGTGGTGTTTGTTTTAGTAATAGTTTTAGTTATAGAAATAATAGATTTTTGTCTTAATTAGTAATCCTCGCATAGCTGTGTTGAATAATATTAGCAATTTGCAATTTGCACAAACCCTCGATATCCTATCTGTTAGAATTCTACGTTATTAATTTGTGGGTCTATCATTATCCTTCAAATTTATACGCCACAAAAGATACAAATTACGGATCTAGATCAAACGTTGCCCTTAACCAACAAGCTTATGCCCATCTAGATTGTAATCGTGCCAGATAATAAATAACTTCATCCAAATCTACTTATCCGATGCTAAATCTAATTAGGTTCGAAGGCCACTGCAAATTATTTAGACGCTTACATTAGTCCAGTTCCTCGTACTACTATAACTATATACACTTAACATTTGTTAAATTTTATTATAAATTGAAAAACTGATTTAATATACAGAAGATGTGATTAGCCTTTAGCTTTTATAAATATGTAAATATACTATACAGACAGATCCAGCTTTCTAACGTCATCTTGATAACAGCATTGGGCATACAAATGCTTACTTGTTTGTTGCGTTTATTTAGTACTTTTTAAGCAGAGTGGAGGTTAAGACTACGATATTTATGTATTTACATATAAACCTATTTTTAATGAAAATGGGTTCTGATGCTCATTTAAAGCTTTAATACAATAAGGGGTCGTCCATAAACTACGTCATGCTAATTTCATGCACTTTTACCCTCCACCCACCCCATGTCACAGTCTGTTACACATAACGTTACCCCCTAAGTATGACATCACAATTTTTATACCTTCCCTCCATTTTTTCAATAAAATTTAGGATCAATACAACTGAAAATGTTAAAAATAAATGTATCAATAATTTAAAAATTTAATTTAATTTATTTTAATTGAATAATTCAATGAAATATATAATGACGTCACAAACTTTATTAGCCCTCCCCCTCCCACCCCATTTGCCAGAATCATTACACATTTTCAAAAACCCCTTCTCCTGCCGAGCAGCCTGACGTAGTTTATTGGAGGGCCCCTAATTTGTTAACGCTTTTTACAAACATAATAATATTGTAAAATCAAGAACAATATTATTTGACTTACCTTCGCGTCCTTATTCTTGCAGAATTTTACTTTTATTTAATGTCATGTTTTTGTTTTAATAATAATTTAAATGTGCTTATGTTTTTAATAAGTTTTTAAAGATTTGGTATCTTAACTAAATCCTTGATTAAATATAAGAGCATATAAGATTTCAAATGAAACAAAACTTTTTTAAAGAGTTACTTTTTTTTGAAAACCGAAAAAATGATCAAAAACGTTTCTATTTGGCAAATAATTTACACACGCACACACACCTGTATATAAACTAACTCTTATAAGAAGAGTACAGGAATACGAGACGCTCGCCTCGATCTAGTGCCAATTAATGAGAAACAGGTTTTTAATAAATCCCCCACCTTTATTATGTAACCTCAAGCCTGTGTTTTAATGTAACTTTTGTTGAAAATGAATTTCATAATTTAAATGGTTCTAATGATTCTTTCGCGTCATTAAGTATAGGCCGAGTAAGATTTGCACTAACGAGAAATAAATTATATACACTACATTATAGTGTTTGGCCAACCCTACTATAATTTAGTCAAATCTGAGAGAACTCTACATTCAGATAAACAAATACGTTTAACGTGCGTTTCCTGTCGTAAGCTTATACGCACGTTCCCTTCAAAAGAGAAGTAAATGAGTTACGCTCGATCAGCGCGCAAGTGCTATTGGAAGGTACGTCGGCTACATTACCTATTCACCCTCTGCTAGCTCTTCAGGCTAGTGCCGAAGCTATAACCCTGCTCAGCCGTAGGGTTCCTATTCCGAAAAGCTAGACCCATAGTTCAACATGCGGACTATTCCCACAACGTGAGTGGGACTTCACTACCCGGTCGAATTCAACCTCAATGTTGCTGGGCTTGTAGGTTATACAGATGTATGATTTAAAAATCTGAGTCATCTGTCTAGGTAGATTCTTAGTTAACTTGTATTCGAGGCCCTCGTGCCATACTTTATCATAAGTTTGGGCCACGTCTAGGAATATAGCTGCACATATTTTTTCTTCTTCTAATATTCTTTCAATTACATCGATGATACGTTAAATTTAATCGAAGGTTGAGTATTTACTTCGAAACCCAAATTGATGAGTTGGAATGAGCTACTTCTCCTCAATGATGTTGAAATTGGTCGATATGATGTTTTCTCATTGGATGGTTTGCGAGGTTTAGGGATCATCATAACTTCTGCAATCTTCCACTGCATCGGCACATATTGCAGTCGTAGTGCTGCATTGAATAGATGTGTAAGTTTCATTATGCCCTTTATTGGTAGTTCTTTTAACACTTGACCACTTATTAGGTCGTAGCCTGGTGCTTTATTGGCACCGAGGTTATTTTGAATCTCCTTGGTGATTTCGGTCGGGGTTATAGGCTTCGCCACTCTGTCCTCCATGGTGTCTATCGGAGGTAAGATTTAGTTGTTGTCTGCAGGGTGTGATTGAAAGGTATTTGCTAAGTGAGCAAATAGTTCTGATTTTTCTGTATCTTCCTTGCGAATGGGTGGATTATGGTTTTGGGCTCTTTTAATCTCTTGATAGTCTTCCAGAGGGAGTATTCAGTATCTTTGACGTCTGTTAGACCTCTTAGGAATTCAGTGAAAGTTTCATTTTTAATAGACCTTATCTCTTCTTTGAGCTGTTAGCTTAACCGAATTAGCAATATCTTGTCTGCAGATGACCTGGTTTGTTGCATTTCGTGCTTTACGTTTCGTAGAGACCAGCTCTCTGATTCCCCTTGGGTAGTTTTTTACCCCCGGTACTTTTTTTTTCTAACAAGGTATTTTTCTATGCCGCTTGTTTCAAGTTGACAATAAGTAGTTTTGCTTCCGTATCAAGTTGTTCAAATATGTCGTCCAATACGTCGATTTGCCAGTAGATTGACATGCATATTTGATTGCATTGCTTGTTTGTTTTTCCTTTAGTGGTTATGAAGTGATCTCCTAGCGTTAGAAAGAGGCTAAATTAATCTTCTTTTGCTAGTGCATACCTTGGCGGGTAGTATATTACAGCAACTGTATAGTACTTGTATTTCGTGTGATTCATAATTAGATTCTTCATAATGTTTGATATTCTCTTTTATTATTACCGCTGACCCGCCCCTTGCTATGTTGTCCGGGTGGATGGTGTGGTATAGTTTGTATCATTTTATGTTTAGGTAGTTTTCTTTAGTGAACTGAATTTCAGAACTCAGACAGATGTCTATTTTCTGATCCCAAAGGAATAGTTATCATTCATGGGCATGTTGCAGTAGCCCAGTTGCATTACAAGTTACTATTCTAATAGATGCCATTTTTATTTCTTGTTTTTGGCCTCTGCCTTATTGCTGGATTCAAGTTCTGTAGTTCTCTTTGGAATAGATTGGATGGACTGTTCTGGTCTGTTGATTTTCCATAAAATAGTTTGTAGCATGTCGTTTAAAGCATCTAGTTCTGTGTCTTCTATCATATTTTGTTGTGGTTTGCCTTCTGCTACTTGAGCATAGCTACTACCTGCTGAGTTGCGTTGTATTTCTGAAACAGCCTTCGGTAGAGTAAAATAAGAAAATTCTACTGATCTTTCCTAAACGGTGCCGCGTCTTGAGCATTATTTGTTCTGAGGTTGTTTCTGTTTCTCTCTTTTAGAATATTTTCTCTCCGTTTTCGAAGTTCTATTGCGATTAAACAACCTCGACAGTTTTGCAGGGTGTGCTTCTCCGCCGTTAGCGTACTGTTGCTTTTGGTTTAGCCGTTAGCTTTTGCAACGTTAGCTGCTTTGCATTCTTTAGTAGTGTGGCGCCCTGTATATTTTACGCACCTTGCTTACTTGTTGCAAAAGGATTGGGTGTGTCCATATGCCTGGAACTTTTTGCAGGCATTTTTTTCTTCTTTAGTGATGTGGGTGGTAACGTATGTCACATAAGTTTTGGGAAAAAATAAATAATGTATTGAAGATAATTGTAACATAATTTATTTAAATTGTGAAATAAATAAAGATTATTAAAAGTTTCACAGTTTTATTAAAATATACCTGACAATATTGTTTCGACAGCTATGCTGTCATTATCAAAGGTAATATAATTATAAACAAACACGTCGCTAAGGTAGATACAAAATAGGTAACTAGATAAAATAATAATAATAATAATAAAAATTAATAATAAAAATCATAATTAAACATCTAATACTTCCAGTAACGGAGAATTACTGAGCTCAAGTTGTTCATTCATTAAAGGTACCCTGAGTTTGTGTTTGTATATCTCAAAGGCTTCTAAAATGTCTAATTTGCGTTTGTTATTACAAAAATGTAGAAATTTAATATTATTTTGAGGAGTCATTGTGTGATTTTGTTCTAAAAGGTGTTTGGCGTAATTCGATTTTTCAGGATGTTCGTGTTCTTTATATCTTATGTCAAAATTTCGAAGTGTTTGTCCAATATATATTACGCCAAACACCTTTTAGAACAAAATCACACAATGACTCCTCAAAATAATATTAAATTTCTACATTTTTGTAATAACAAACGCAAATTAGACATTTTAGAAGCCTTTGAGATATACAAACACAAACTCAGGGTACCTTTAATGAATGAACAACTTGAGCTCAGTAATTCTCCGTTACTGGAAGTATTAGATGTTTAATTATGATTTTTATTATTAATTTTTATTATTATTATTATTATTTTATCTAGTTACCTATTTTGTATCTACCTTAGCGACGTGTTTGTTTATAATTATATTACCTTTGATAATGACAGCATAGCTGTCGAAACAATATTGTCAGGTATATTTTAATAAAACTGTGAAACTTTTAATAATCTTTATTTATTTCATGATTATGGAGTTCCACAAAATAAGGCTGGAAACAATAAACAAGATTATTTAAATTGTCACTTTACGAACATTTTACCTTACATCTAAGTTAATTAAAACTACAGTTAAAATAATGACAAAGGGCCATGATCTTCAATGGTACGCAGTTTTGTCTAACTTGCCCCATCATGTTTTGGACAATGTTTATATCGATTTCTCTTATCTTTTGGTATATTCTACGTCTTAATTGTGCTTCATTTTGAGCTTCCCACCCATTATCATATACTTTTCTGCTCAATAGTCCCCAAAAATTTTCGATGGGTTGAGCCTGTGGGACATTTGGCGGATTGTCAGCTTTTGGCACAAAAGGTATGTTTTGAGCTTCTAACCATATTCTAGTCGTTCTTGCATAATGGCAACTTGCCAAGTCTGGCCAAAACATTATTTCATCACGTGGATGAGTCGTAGTAATAAATTCGAGCAACTTCGGTAGACATCTCTCAGTATAAACGTTGGCATTGACTGCTTCACCCCTAACATGCCCAATATAAGGTCGTGAAACTCCGCTCTCAGATATAGCACAGTATAGTATTTTGTCTTCAAATTTTTTTTTGCTTTGTATTTTACATTATCTGGACAATTTTCTACATTATCCGTATAAAAACCATCATTGCCTTTTATTTCTGAGTGAGAAAATGTAAAATATTTTTCATCGTCCATTATGATCACTTTATTGTTTGCAAAATGAATTCGGCGTAATCTACGACAACAAATTGGAATTCTTCGTAACTGATCCTCTGTATAACGTGGACATTTACGTCTTTTACGGTACTTTAAGCTTTTTTTCTGCAATACTCTTCTTATAGTTTCATAAGAAACATTAAATCTTCTGGATAACTTTCGGTATGACGTTCCAACTCGATCTTTTGCACTTCCACAGATTCGGTTAACGCGATTTTCGGTCAGCAAATTCGGACGTCCACTTTTTGTTAAATTGAGGCATGGTATACCCTGTTCACATTCTGCAATTGTTCTATAAATGGTTGTTTTCGAAATATTTTGATTGCGAAAAATGTTTACAATTTCTCGCTTGGACACATGTCCAACCAGGTTTCGAAACACAGTTGTAACGTATTCTTATAATTAATATTTCAGTATTACACATAAGTCTTTGTTAAATAAACTAATACTATTTGCACATTATTGGAAAATGGAATCTTCAAGAACAGATGTATGGTGTTTTTTGCTGAGAATTGCTTTTAATTCCAAAACGAGAAAAGTACAGCGGCTTGTAATAAATACATGCTTTTCTGATCATCTTTATACATCACTATGACGTGTAAAAAGAATGCAAAAAACGGACATTTCATCTGATGTCACGCGAAAATTACATCGTTTTTACGTACCTACGTTTTTTTCTTGAAGTTCTGAGGCTGTAATTTGCGGCATGCGAAATTTACGTAATTTTCATGTAATATCGCTACTTAACTACTACGAAACATTATCAGCAGTCATAGCAGTAAAAGTAAATCCGAATTATACATGCAAAGAATTTTCTGTTTTATAAAAGCTAAAAAAAAAATAGCATCATATTAACCATGCAGTCCAGATTATTATGAAACCAATAGCACTTTTAAAAAATATTCATTCAAATAAAAAATATGTTTATAAAAAATAAAAACTATATTGTAAAAAGTAGTTATATCGATAAACTTATTTAATAAAATATAAAATTGCTTTTTATATGCTTCAGCCCACTAACCCCCACCACATATTGATTTTTTGATGTACTGATTTCTAATTTTAAAAATCTGGCTACTTTAATTTGAATGATTATGAAGTAAAAAAATCTTTCAGTATCTGGTATTAGTTTATAAGTAACATAAAAACATTTATTTTTTGTGATTTATTTACTAATTAATTGTAATTACATTAATTGTGTTATTGACAGTGAAACTAAATCAGTGTCGTGGAATGAAAAATCAAATTACACCCTAATTTTCACAACAAGTAAACAATTTCTTTAATTAGAATATTTTACTTTAAAGTTAAAGCCTTAAAGTAAAATACTAATACTAATACTGAAATTTTTTAAAATAAAATTTAAAAACGAGATTTTTATTTAAATTTCAATTTCTTCCAACACATTACAATTCTACACAATAAAGAGATTAATTTTATAGAATCTTAAATGGAATTTAAAGGAAGGAAGAATTAACTGCGACGTAAGACCTACCTACGTGAAAGGATTAAAGATGTTTTCAGACTTCTTATTGTGTTACCTTTTCTTTATAAGTTAATTACAACGCCTACATAAAGCAAGCAACGTGCAGTAGAATTATTAGAATCTGTTGCATGTGCTGAAAATATTTTTCTGTTAGTTATAGTTATTTGTTTAATTAATATCAAAAATGCATGTTTTGGGACTAATAAGAAAGTTCACTGTGCGTGGTGCGGAATTCTTAAAAAGTTCTGAACACGCATTTTTCGGTATTAATTAAATGCTAAAGACAGAACACATGATATCATGAAATCGGGCATTTACCGTTTAAATTGTTCTTTTTGTAGTTCGGTATACATTGGCAAACACTTCAAAATTTTGACATAAGATATAAAGAACACGTACGTTGTTACAGAAATAAACATCCTGAAAAATCTAATTATGCCAAACACTTTTAGAACAAAATCACACAATGACTCATCAAAATAATATTAAATTCCTACATTTTTGTAATAACAAGCAAATTAGACATTTTAGAAGCTTTTGAGATATACAATATAACGCTGAAATTCACAACCCATTGATTGTTTGACGGTCACTGTTTAAAACCAAGCTTCTCCGTTAGTTTGGTTGTCATTGGTTTTCCCTTTCCCTCTGTTTATCGTAAAGTCACACCTGTGCGGTCAAGCGCATTCTCAATGAGGCAGTTGATATAATAAAATGGTGGACTGGCATTAGAAGTGGAATGTGAGATGAATTAGAAAATTGGTTTTGATATAATTCGCATTAGCGGAGAAGATCTCGCATTCAACAAAATGATCATTTGATTGTTTATATGTGATCAATCGTCAATTAGACGGAGTAGATTCTAGTGTTAACCATTTAGGTAAACCTTTTTTATTTTCCACAATTATTATTTAATGTGCTAAAATCTCATTAAATCTCATTAAAGTCTTTTTCTATTTTAGGTAATATTTCCCTATCAGTTGCTCTGAAGGAATCGTGTAACAAAAGACCTTTCAGTTTATCGAAAGGTAAAATTCGGTTCAAATATTTGAAATTAATACCATATACAGGGTGAATTATTTTTAGGTCTTTTATTTTTCATTTGGGTTTCGTTGCTCGTTGTATTTTTTCCTGTTCCTGCCCCTTTGACTTTGGGTTTAATTTGGAGGTCTTCCCCTTTGGGTTCGTACCTGCACTTACGTACAGGGTTGTATGTAACTACACCGGAGCAGGGTGTAGCCTAAGCAAGGCTTTAAAACCGTACCGTATCATCCGAGGGTCATCGAATAGTGGGATGTTTGTTTGAAATTGTATGTATATATATTGTGTCATTTTATCTATGTATCTATATATTCATAAAACGTTTATATAATTTATTTATTCATGCATGTTAGTTTTAAGAACTAGTTAACACGAGATCTCGAGTAGTGAAATTGTCATAGGATAGTTTTTAAGATATACATCCAGCTGTGATACAAATCACCATTCTGTTAATTTTACTAAACATTAAAATCCTTAATCAGTATAAATACCGTGTAAAAGTTGCGATAAATAATAAAGCCCTACTTAGAAAGTTTACATTTCACTACATGTTTGTGTTTTATTTATTACTATTTATTTATTGTGTGGTTTTAATATTTGCTTACCAGCTTATAACCTGTAAGTATATGCACCGTACGACCAAAATTGCGGAAGTTGTCTATATGTTAGTAAAAGATCTATTTATTTGTTTATCTAAGAAGTTTGAAGCTTTAGTAATAAGAATTGTTTTAAAACAAAGTGGCGCTTGTTTTTTTTATCTTGTATATCTTGTATGACCCCGCCCCTCTCCGACTTATCGGGGTTAGCCGGCAAAAACTAAAGCAGTGTTATTTAGGTCAAGCTGATGCTTCCAGCACAGCTATATTTTGGTAGGTTTGGTATTTATATATATAATAGTAGCCTTTGTGATTCTGTAGGCTATAACAAACATAAACACAAACTCTGGGTACCTTTAATGAATCAACAGATTGAGCTCAGTAATTTTTCGTTACTGGAAGTGTTAGATATCTAATTCTGATTATTTTTATCTTTTTATCTAGTTACCTATTTTTGTATTTACCTTATCGACTTGTTTTTTTATATTTATAATGTGTGAGCAACGGAATTTTGATTCAGAGTTGGCCTTGAAAGAAAGAGGTAGACATATCGGTCATGTGCAATTTTGAATCGTATGAATTAGTTTATTTAAACATTTTAAACTGTCACTTTTTGAAAAGAGCTGTCAGATTAACAGTTTTTGAAAAAAAAATTAAAAATATCAGTTTTTAATAATGACATTCATATTTAATGAAGTACAAAAGAGAAATATGGTAGAAATTTATCTAACACAGAATTAGTAACAAAATTGAAGAAATTAATAACACACCTTGTATCCTCCATAATGTTATCAATTCCGTTAAAAGGAGAGTTGCATTGTGTAGAGATGTAGGTGGGGGTCATATAACTCATCTTCTTTAAAAATTTTTAATTTAATTGTATTATTTAAAAATTTCTTGATTAAAGATTGTTGAGAGCTCCGAAATCAGAACCAAAATGCTAAAATGCCTTTAAAGTAGGACTGTCAGTTAGTGACTGAGAGTAGTTCTCAATGATCTGTAGTAGTTCTAAATGATCTGTAGTAGTTCTGCTACCTACTTAAAATTAATATCAGATGTAACCTAAAATTTCCAAGTCCTTCTCTGAATCAAAATTCCGTTGCTCACACCTTATTACCTTTGATAATGACAGCTTAGCTGTCGAAACAATATTGTCAGGTTATAATTTAATAAATACTGTGAAACTTTCACTAATCTTTATTTATTTTATTAATTAAATATACTATTTCAAGTTAAAACTATTGCTTTAATACAGAAATAACTTGTTTTGGGTTAATTTTCTCTACTATTTTAGGATTTTTATAGCCACTATGTATTAGTATAGCCAGTATTATAGCCACTGAAATATAAAATTACAACTGCTAGAGATACCCACAGCGCATGTCGACAGGTGCAGCCTCAACACGCTAGCTGTTTTTTGAGTACTATAGAACGGTTTTGTCAAGAGCGGTTTCTGTGCCACCCCGGTCTACCAGTTATAGACCTGGTGTGCCCTCGTCGGATGTCTTGATATTCTGGTCCAACATACTTAACTATTTTATTTTCAAGTAGCTCAGTTAGATCAATCAATAATTCAGACAAAGTCCAATGAACTGGCCAAGATCTAAGCTGTTTGTTTGTTTTTCTTGGGTGCCCTTACAATTTTAATTGTGCTAGCCTTTTTTAATTCGTATTGGCTTCTTCGTTTACGGCAACAATCTCAAATTTTGCTAGCGTGCATGTAACTTGCCCGATAAACGACCACAAAGTTCCTAACTACGTATTCTTTAACTCTTCTTCTATGATCGATTCGTTGATTGCCAGACTTATTTAGAGGCAAACAGTTCAGCGGCCTGCTATATGTAATCTTTAAGCTGAGTACAGGTGACAAATCCAGATTCAAATCGGTAAGAGTGGTTTGGATTAAAGGGGTGCTGGATTCGATTCCAATAAGTATTTGTAGCGATGATGCTTTAATGGATTTCTAAAATGTGGTATTTAATACAAGTTGTATTTTACACAATGTGCTCGATCATTCTTTCTTAATTCGGGTTTTAATACGAATCAGATTCATGATGGTGAGTATGAAGGGTTGAACCTGAACCGTTAGTTCTATGGATATACGAGATTATAAAATGATGCTCGACAACCCAGGTATCTTAAGTCATATCTAGCTTTTTGTAGCAATTATTATTATTATTTTTATTATTATCTATTCTGGGTAGAGGATACCTGTATTTTACTGTAAGAGCATTCAGTTCACGTATATCAACTACTAATCTATATGTACCACTCTCTTTTTAACTAATAAAACCGGATTTGAGTATAAGGAGTTACAACGCAAACAATTAACTAATTAACTAACAAACTTTCAATAATTTTCTTTACTTTAGTTCTTTCTTGCAAAGATAATCTATATAAGGGCAGCGATTAACAATATAACTGTTAATAAGGTTGGTATCAAGAGAGTCGTTCCAACAGTAATCATAACAGAGTATTTGTTAAGCAAAACAGAGAGTTGGCACAAATATTTATCTGAGACATTGTATGTAACTGGCGATGTATCTTTGGTAACACAACGTGTACCATGAACGTTTCGCGTCTTCCCATTAATCCAAATCCAATTAATCCAAACATTAATTAGGGACTATCAAAAAAAGGTAAGCTTGGTGCATTGACCAGTGTATATATAACATAGTACAGTATGGCGTTCTTGAATTTTATAAGAAAAGTTTGAGTAAAATTTGTCCGAAATGAGTGACACAGTTCCCGTATCGGGAAGTGAACGGTGCAGACCACATGACGTTCACCCATAAAACTGACTAGACTCTATCCAATCCCAGAAGCTATGCATACTCTGGGCAACGGATGATAAAGTCAGAAATTAATGTGTAGTAAAGATTCACGTAAGTGTTTTAACGTTGTGGAGGAAGCTACACAGAAATAAGTACTGGTGTGGGTGGATCGGATTCTTGCCTGAAAGATGAAGTTATTTCCATGGTTCACCGTAGGGTAATCTGCTGATTTGACCTAATCTAATCGCGGAGAATCCAAATGAGGTTTATTCCGGATGGAAGGGATAAATTCCAGCTAATGTTGGCTTCTTAAATGTTGCTCAAATCAATAACTATGACTTGAGATCTGAAGTCCAACTCCGCATGTGTCCGATAGAGCTCTACAGCCACTAAACTTAAGGGTTGTTGAAGCGAATACATGCCTCTCATGCTCAAGACAACTTCACCCTAACGGGTACACACTGGGAGTCTATAACGTGTAGACTATAAACAAAGGAGCGCTGTCAAGAGCATACTAGGCCTATAACTTGGGAGATTGAGGTGGTAAAACTATAAAACCAAGTCCTGCCACAATTGAGGTTGGATTCGATGGGGCAGTGGTCCCCAACCCTAAAAAGTTGGGGAATAGCCCGAAGCTGGGCAAGGGGTCACCGCCTTTTAGAAGACGCCGACGTGTGAGCGCGTTTACTCCTCCGGCATTAGCCTGGAGAGCTAGTAGACGATAGATAGTAACCTTGCTCCCACCAGTGAGCTACTGGTAACATTGCACTAGCAATCCCGCGCTATTGAGCGTATCTCAATTCGTGTCTTAGTGATAAGGCGGGACGGAACTCCCAGACTTTCAGTGGAAATTTACAGATCAAACACCAAAAGTTCAAATACCGCTTACTGTAAGATTTCAGGTAGTAAGCTAAAGAATAAGAATGTTACCAAACATTCATGTCAAAGTCCCCGTCTACAATTCCCATATACATACATGCATCTATTTTAATTGGTAACACTACAACAGTTTTATCAGAACTAACCAAATTGATCTTTTTGCATTCCTAGATGTTTCGTTTGACGAGCGAAGTAGGTTCAGTTAAAGTCGACATATCGGGCTGACTAGAACTATTCGAACTATTTAGAAACTAACTGACGTGAATGATTCACTTTTTGTTTATAGTCGAGATCCTACGGGACAAGTTTGTTTTACGTGTTCAGATTTACCACAAAGAAAACATGTGCGAGTGTTTGATATGCGAGAATCATTGTTATGAAACACGTGCCTGCTCTGACTGTGGATCCTGACTACTGTAAAATTCTGCAACAGGTGTATTTATTGTGCTTACGTAAGTAATTAAATCAGATACTGTATCAAAAGCATGCATTATTTGCCAATGAATAGCAAACTTTACGCTCCAAAATACTAAATGTAATTAAATCTTTTCCTCACCATTGAACTCGGACATTTTTTTAGCATCGCTAGTTTTTGGTTAATAATAAGAAACATAAGTGTTACAACTAGAATCAAGAATCGTTTTTCTAAGAAATGCCTCTGAAAGTTTAAATGTTTACCAATCTCTTTTAATATACAATTTCTATACCACAATTTAGCATCATTAGCAAGATAACTTTCCACTCTCACCACTACTTGTAAGTCTGACCACCTAGATTTGTCCTTAATTTCTTGTACTTGAATTCTTCAACCTCTTCTGAATGCTGCAGCCTTGTTTCAGTAACACCTTTTGCCGACCGGAAAATTGGTAAGTTGATATGTTCATGAGACAAGACTTCGGATAGTAGTTCCTCCATTTCTTTAGAAAGAATACGTGAAAAACGTATCCCACTTCTGATGTTAGAACTTATAACCTTTTCATGTAGACAAAAAGAAAATCTAACCGAGATCATAATTTACAACTATTTTATTAACACTAATAAACTATAAATATGCAATATTAATTAAATGGCTGTAAACCGTAGAAATAACAAATTAATAAAGAATGATAACCTTCGTTAGTCGGTATCATCCAGGGACGAGTCACCGTTTACGTAACTAACATGAGTTTTGATTATATTCTGTGACCGAAGCTTTTTTTAAAACTTTATTTATTGAATATAATAAAACACATTTATATATTTCGTTTGCAGTCGTAGAATATATTTTATTAATTTTAATTAGGAGAAAACTCTCTTGTTAACATTAATGATACAAATTTATTAATATTACTTTGTCTGTAATTATTTAACGAAGTTTAAGACGAGTTTAAATAATTAAATTTGAATTAACACACTTAACAGAACAATTTTAAAATTCACATTTAAATAACATTAAGCAAAATAATTAATTAAAAACTCGAATGAGCCTTTATGTTTTACTAGCAGGACAATTTTAAAATCCACACCTAGTTTAATACTCACTCAGGATAAACACTTGTTGAATACTTAATAAAGACTTGTGAGTTGGATGAAGATTTATAAAGACTAAAGACTTAATATTAAAACAGAGGTATTTATACCTTATCTGCCTACACATTTCTTATGGTCATGAGAGAATTAATGCTACAGAAGTTCTCATAGAGATAACCTCAAGCAATTCTCATGTAACATGATCTTATCTATAGTGCGATTCTACATACGTTACTCCTCCACCCTTAGTATTTTCAATGTTATTAAAATAATTTGAAAATAAAATTTGAAATAATATTTATATATTATAAAATTTTTCAAAGAAATCTAAATTGGTATTTCTTGGTTATTTTGGTTATTTATAAAATCTTTATTTAAAAAATCTATAAATTTGGTTTTGAAGGAGTTATGTTTACAATAGAATATACAATAATAAACTTATAACTATTACAATGATAAATATAATTATAATGATAAATATAATTATAATGATACTTAATAAGCTCAGATGATCAAGGGTTGTAGTACTATTCATCTTTAGAAGATGATTTTGGTTTGTGATCTTCAGTTGATATTTGTTCAATTTCTGTGTATTGATTGTAGTTAAATCGATTTTAGTTATATTTACATGTTCGAATTGAGGGGTTGTTAATTTTGCAATATCTATGATATTAAATTCTATTACTTTATTAGAAATACTTTTGGCTGTAAATAATATAAATAATAACATGTTTTTGTGATTGATCATGACAATACAGTCAGGACTAAGATGTATAAGTTTTGAACCAACAAGTTCTTTTCGATACGTTTGATCTCTACATTTAATGTCTAAAATGGATCTGGAAGGGGAACTGATTAACCAGGTTGCAGAATTAATTTGGGAAATCTTTATATCAATAAGTTCAAGTAGGTAAGGTATACAAGTTTGGTTATGATGAAAAGAAAGTAGTTGTGTCTCACAAAGTTTATTATTAGGGATTTCGAAGTAGTTTTTATGTTGACAAAAGTATAAATTGGGGGCGGTCGATTTACAATGATCGATCTCAATAGGAATGCTATAGTTTGAGCATTATATAGTAAGGTGTTATAAGTCGGTATAGTCATACGAGCTTGGTTGGTGCTGGTAATGATTGGAAACGGTATTAATTGAATCAGTTGATTATTTTCGAATTTAGAGATTAATGGAATCTCAAATATGAATGTGATTTTGTTGTCAATTTGGTAAACTTTAGTAACGATAATTGTTTCATATAAATGTAGGTATTTTGGGTCAGCAGGATAAGGGATGGTTAAAACGTCTTGATCTGAGAGGTATGGAGAAATTTAATTTCAAATAGTATTATTTAAAATATTAACTAGTTCGATTAGGATGAGGAGCATTGTTGTCCTGAAAAAGGTAACATTTCGTTAGCATGTCTTTGAAGTGGTGGTCTACCATCAGGGGGTGTTAGTTCGTAAACGTCATGTTCTAAAATTTTTGAGATAATATAAGGTCCGTCAAATCTTGGATCCTTTTTATTTCTTAGATTGGATTTTATAAATACTTTGCTATTTAAATTAAATTGTTTATTTGTTTTGGATTTGTTTAATTTGGAATTTCGATTTTCTTTAGTTTCCATCTGCGTTTGTTGTAGGGATTCATATAACTATTTCATTTTATTTTTATGTGTGGATAAGTAATCATGATAATATGTTCTGTTATAATCAAGGTCAAAGGGGTTTTTACTTTCAATGTGTCCAAAAACGATTTCAAAAGGGGTTAAATGAAGATTCGAATGTATTGTATGATTGTATGCTAAAAGGCAATATTGGATTTTTTGCTGTTCAGGTATATTGGTTAATAGTCGATAATGTTCAATGATTGTAGAATGTAATCTTTCGATTGGTGAATTAGATTGATGGTGATGAGGTGTTGTTGTGTGTAATTGGATTTTATGCAAGGCTATAAAATCTTTAAAGATATTTTTATTAAATTCTCCGTCGGCTATAATGACATTAGGAGTTGTAAATGTTGAAATGTATTTCAATAACTGTTCAGTTACTTCTATTGAATTTCGGGATTGTAAAGGATAAGCTTGTGCAAATTTTGAAAAAGCGTCAATGATTGTTAAGTAACTTTTATTTTTGATTTGGAATATATCAATATGAATTGTATGGAATGGTCTAGAAGAAGAGGGGTTAATTGAAAAGGTTGATTAATAGGTTTTCTGTTGTATTTTTGTTGTTTACAAATTTGACAATTATTAATATAATTTGTAACATCTTTTATAATAGAGGTCCAATAATATTTTCTTTTGAGATGTTCAATAGTTTCATTTATTCCACGGTGGTTGGTTTTTCCTAAATGGTATTCTTGAATTTGTTTCTGTCTTTCTTCGGAATTTAAAATATAGGTTACTTGAGTTATACAACGATGAAATTTGGAAGTATTTTCGTTTGTGATTGTATTAATGAAATTTGAAAAGTCTAAATAAAGTTGGTCATCTGGGAAATAACAATAGTAATGATGTTTGGGTTGACAATGTTCAATTAATAGGGTGTTAAATATTTCTGACTTATTAATTTGATTAACGACGACGGCGTAATGAGTAATTCCGTCGTATTTTGTGATTCTGATTGATTTTGGAATTTGAGCATTAATAAATTCTACCTGATTTTTAAAATGTTGTAGAGGTTTCTCTGAAATATCAATTACGGGGGTTGAAGATTGTTGAGAATGTACCGTGTCAATATAAGAATTTTGATCATTATTTTCTTCGTTGTTCGGATTTTCAATGTTTTCAGTAGTGTCAGTTTGAGGGGGATTATAAGTTAGAATGTCGAATAAGTCTGTAATATCGGGAGTACTTGCTCTGCTAGCTAGTCTGCTGTCATAATTAGTTTGTTTTGGTTCAGGGGTTGATAGCGATGCAGATCTAATATTTAACGGGTGAAGTTGAATTCTGGATAATGCATCTGCAACTTTATTTATTTTTCCGGGGATATAATTTACAGTAAAGTCAAATTCTTCTAATTTCATTGCCCAACGAGTTAATTTTGAATTTGGTTCTTTTAAATTCTTGAGCCATACTAATGGTCTATGATCTGTAAATAAGGTAAATTTCTTTCCATAAAGATAGGGTTTAAATTGTTTTGTTGCCCAAATAACTGCTAATAATTCTCTTTCGATAGTACTATAATTTTGTTCAGAATTATTTAAAGTCCTAGAAGCATAACAAACAGGTTTTCCTTTTGACATAATACTGCGCCTAAAGCGAATTTGCTAGCGTCTGTGGTTAGTTCAAAAGGTTCATCAAAATTGGGGTATTGTAGAATTGGTTCGTTAGTCAAAATGTTTTTACAATGTTCGAATTTAGATAAAAACTCTGTTGTATGAATAATTTTGTTATCTTTCTTTAAACATATGGTTAAGAATTTTGTTATTTTCGCGAAATCTTTTATAAATTTTCGATAATATCCAAATAGTCCTAAGAATGATTTAATTTCGGTTCTTGTTTTGGGTGCTGGAAAGTTTTTGATTGCTGAGATCTTGTTTGGATCTGGTTTAATTCCTTCTGGAGTTACAATATGTCCTAAATATTTAATGGATTTATGTAGATATTCTGATTTGTCTAATTGAATTTTGATATTATGTTGTCTACATCTTTGGAATATATTTTTAAGTCTAAACATGTGATCTTGAAGAGAAGCGGAATAAATTATGATGTCGTCTAAGTAGACTAGACATTGTTGGGGTGTTAAACCTATAAGGGCGTTATTGATTGCACGCTGGAATATAGCTGGTGCATTTTTTAAACCAAAAGGCATTCTTTTAAATTGGAAATGACTTTCTTCTGTCGAGAAAGCTGTTTTCTCTCTATCCTTTTTTTCAATTTCTATTTGCCAAAATCCGGATGCGAGGTCAAGAGTACTAAAATACTTTGATCTGCCTAAATTATCTAAAACGGTTTCTATTCGGGGTAATGGGAATTTGTCCTCGATAGTCTGTTCGTTCAGTTTCCTGTAATCTATGACGATCCTCCACTTCTGTTTTTGGGATGCGTCTAATTTCTTTTTTACTACCCAAATTGGAAAATTAAATGGGGATTCTGATGGTTCAATAATTTGGTCCTTTAACATTTTATGAATTTGGTTTTTGACTTCTTCACGGTGAATCTGGGGGTATCTATATGTCTTAGTGTAAATTGTTTTTGTCCTAATATGGTGTTTTGCTAAATTTGTTGCTGAAAGGGGTATGTCTGGGGTGTAGAATACGTCTTTGTATTCATGGCAAAGGTTTGTCAAGAGGGTTTCTTCTTCCTCATTAAGATGTTCTAATCTTAAATTATTTTTTAAATTTTCGTTCAAAATTTTTCTTACGTTGGAAGGCGATTTGACATTGAAATTATTAAGTTGGATTAAATCATCTGAAGTGTTATAATCTTCTAAAATTAAAGGGTCATAAATACTGATAACTTGAGGTTCATTGGAAGTATTGATAAGGCTTATTTGAAAATAATTGTTGTATAATCTGACAATAGCTGAAGGCATAATAACGTGAGCGTTAAACTTAAGTTTGGGGGTTAATTTTGTTCCATTAATTCCAACTGCTGGAAGTGTTGTAAAAATTTCGGTTCGAGCTGGTATATGGATCTTTTTTATTGGTTCCTGATTTGATTTTAAATTTGAAAAATTACAATGATTTCGTTTTTGCATTTCTTGCTTTAATTTGGAAGGGTTATAATAAAAAGGTACGGTTGTTTTTTCCGTTTGGATATGCATTCATTTATAATCGATTGATGCGGATAAATCCATCAAACGATCTGATCCTATAAGTCCTACATAGTCGGGATGAAAGTCAAATAAGTAACATGTATGAAGTCCTTCTTCGTCAAAAAGATTAGGTATAGGGATGTCTGCTACGTAATTATGTTGAGTAGTTCCATGGGAAGTTGTAATTTCAAAATTATATTTATAAATAGATTCTGGGAAGTTTTCTTGCACGAATTTGGGAGAAATGATAGTTTTTGAACTCCCTGTATCGATCAATAATTTTTCATTCGATCCTGGGATGATTAAATAGGGTAAGTTTGCTTTGGGGTTTATGTTAAAATGTAATAGGGGTTCCGAGGCTCTTAATGAAAATTTACATTAGAGTCCATGTTTTCGTATTCTTCTTCTGGTTGATTGTAATATTGATTTTCTTGGACATATTCGTCTTGGGGATGTTCATCTTGAAGATAATTAGGATTTTCATTAGAAGTATTATCAAAATATACGAGATCTGGTTCGTCATATTCAATATTATTGAAAGATGTTGATGGTAAATTATCGTCGTTATAATTTATTTCTTCTGGAATCGCATTTGGAAAGCGTCTAAAGCGTTGTGAGTTGGTTCTCTGGTTGATTGTAATATTGATTTTCTTGGACATATTCGTCTTGGGGATGTTCATCTTGAAGATAATTAGGATTTTCATTAGAAGTATTATCAAAATATACGAGATCTGGTTCGTCATATTCAATATTATTGAAAGATGTTGATGGTAAATTATCGTCGTTATAATTTATTTCTTCTGGAATCGCATTTGGAAAGCGTCTAAAGCGTTGTGAGTTGGTTCTGAATTTATTTTGGTTTGATAAATATAATTATAATGATACTTAATAAGCTCAGATGATCAAGGGTTGTAGTACTATTCATCTTTAGAAGATGATTTTGGTTTGTGATCTTCAGTTGATATTTGTTCAATTTCTGTGTATTGATTGTAGTTAAATCGATTTTAGTTATATTTACATGTTCGAATTGAGGGGTTGTTAATTTTGCAATATCTATGATATTAAATTCTATTACTTTATTAGAAATACTTTTGGCTGTAAATAATATAAATAATAACATGTTTTTGTGATTGATCATGACAATACAGTCAGGACTAAGATGTATAAGTTTTGAACCAACAAGTTCTTTTCGATACGTTTGATCTCTACATTTAATGTCTAAAATGGATCTGGAAGGGGAACTGATTAACCAGGTTGCAGAATTAATTTGGGAAATCTTTATATCAATAAGTTCAAGTAGGTAAGGTATACAAGTTTGGTTATGATGAAAAGAAAGTAGTTGTGTCTCACAAAGTTTATTATTAGGGATTTCGAAGTAGTTTTTATGTTGACAAAAGTATAAATTGGGGGCGGTCGATTTACAATGATCGATCTCAATAGGAATGCTATAGTTTGAGCATTATATAGTAAGGTGTTATAAGTCGGTATAGTCATACGAGCTTGGTTGGTGCTGGTAATGATTGGAAACGGTATTAATTGAATCAGTTGATTATTTTCGAATTTAGAGATTAATGGAATCTCAAATATGAATGTGATTTTGTTGTCAATTTGGTAAACTTTAGTAACGATAATTGTTTCATATAAATGTAGGTATTTTGGGTCAGCAGGATAAGGGATGGTTAAAACGTCTTGATCTGAGAGGTATGGAGAAATTTAATTTCAAATAGTATTATTTAAAATATTAACTAGTTCGATTAGGATGAGGAGCATTGTTGTCCTGAAAAAGGTAACATTTCGTTAGCATGTCTTTGAAGTGGTGGTCTACCATCAGGGGGTGTTAGTTCGTAAACGTCATGTTCTAAAATTTTTGAGATAATATAAGGTCCGTCAAATCTTGGATCCTTTTTATTTCTTAGATTGGATTTTATAAATACTTTGCTATTTAAATTAAATTGTTTATTTGTTTTGGATTTGTTTAATTTGGAATTTCGATTTTCTTTAGTTTCCATCTGCGTTTGTTGTAGGGATTCATATAACTATTTCATTTTATTTTTATGTGTGGATAAGTAATCATGATAATATGTTCTGTTATAATCAAGGTCAAAGGGGTTTTTACTTTCAATGTGTCCAAAAACGATTTCAAAAGGGGTTAAATGAAGATTCGAATGTATTGTATGATTGTATGCTAAAAGGCAATATTGGATTTTTTGCTGTTCAGGTATATTGGTTAATAGTCGATAATGTTCAATGATTGTAGAATGTAATCTTTCGATTGGTGAATTAGATTGATGGTGATGAGGTGTTGTTGTGTGTAATTGGATTTTATGCAAGGCTATAAAATCTTTAAAGATATTTTTATTAAATTCTCCGTCGGCTATAATGACATTAGGAGTTGTAAATGTTGAAATGTATTTCAATAACTGTTCAGTTACTTCTATTGAATTTCGGGATTGTAAAGGATAAGCTTGTGCAAATTTTGAAAAAGCGTCAATGATTGTTAAGTAACTTTTATTTTTGATTTGGAATATATCAATATGAATTGTATGGAATGGTCTAGAAGAAGAGGGGTTAATTGAAAAGGTTGATTAATAGGTTTTCTGTTGTATTTTTGTTGTTTACAAATTTGACAATTATTAATATAATTTGTAACATCTTTTATAATAGAGGTCCAATAATATTTTCTTTTGAGATGTTCAATAGTTTCATTTATTCCACGGTGGTTGGTTTTTCCTAAATGGTATTCTTGAATTTGTTTCTGTCTTTCTTCGGAATTTAAAATATAGGTTACTTGAGTTATACAACGATGAAATTTGGAAGTATTTTCGTTTGTGATTGTATTAATGAAATTTGAAAAGTCTAAATAAAGTTGGTCATCTGGGAAATAACAATAGTAATGATGTTTGGGTTGACAATGTTCAATTAATAGGGTGTTAAATATTTCTGACTTATTAATTTGATTAACGACGACGGCGTAATGAGTAATTCCGTCGTATTTTGTGATTCTGATTGATTTTGGAATTTGAGCATTAATAAATTCTACCTGATTTTTAAAATGTTGTAGAGGTTTCTCTGAAATATCAATTACGGGGGTTGAAGATTGTTGAGAATGTACCGTGTCAATATAAGAATTTTGATCATTATTTTCTTCGTTGTTCGGATTTTCAATGTTTTCAGTAGTGTCAGTTTGAGGGGGATTATAAGTTAGAATGTCGAATAAGTCTGTAATATCGGGAGTACTTGCTCTGCTAGCTAGTCTGCTGTCATAATTAGTTTGTTTTGGTTCAGGGGTTGATAGCGATGCAGATCTAATATTTAACGGGTGAAGTTGAATTCTGGATAATGCATCTGCAACTTTATTTATTTTTCCGGGGATATAATTTACAGTAAAGTCAAATTCTTCTAATTTCATTGCCCAACGAGTTAATTTTGAATTTGGTTCTTTTAAATTCTTGAGCCATACTAATGGTCTATGATCTGTAAATAAGGTAAATTTCTTTCCATAAAGATAGGGTTTAAATTGTTTTGTTGCCCAAATAACTGCTAATAATTCTCTTTCGATAGTACTATAATTTTGTTCAGAATTATTTAAAGTCCTAGAAGCATAACAAACAGGTTTTCCTTTTGACATAATACTGCGCCTAAAGCGAATTTGCTAGCGTCTGTGGTTAGTTCAAAAGGTTCATCAAAATTGGGGTATTGTAGAATTGGTTCGTTAGTCAAAATGTTTTTACAATGTTCGAATTTAGATAAAAACTCTGTTGTATGAATAATTTTGTTATCTTTCTTTAAACATATGGTTAAGAATTTTGTTATTTTCGCGAAATCTTTTATAAATTTTCGATAATATCCAAATAGTCCTAAGAATGATTTAATTTCGGTTCTTGTTTTGGGTGCTGGAAAGTTTTTGATTGCTGAGATCTTGTTTGGATCTGGTTTAATTCCTTCTGGAGTTACAATATGTCCTAAATATTTAATGGATTTATGTAGATATTCTGATTTGTCTAATTGAATTTTGATATTATGTTGTCTACATCTTTGGAATATATTTTTAAGTCTAAACATGTGATCTTGAAGAGAAGCGGAATAAATTATGATGTCGTCTAAGTAGACTAGACATTGTTGGGGTGTTAAACCTATAAGGGCGTTATTGATTGCACGCTGGAATATAGCTGGTGCATTTTTTAAACCAAAAGGCATTCTTTTAAATTGGAAATGACTTTCTTCTGTCGAGAAAGCTGTTTTCTCTCTATCCTTTTTTTCAATTTCTATTTGCCAAAATCCGGATGCGAGGTCAAGAGTACTAAAATACTTTGATCTGCCTAAATTATCTAAAACGGTTTCTATTCGGGGTAATGGGAATTTGTCCTCGATAGTCTGTTCGTTCAGTTTCCTGTAATCTATGACGATCCTCCACTTCTGTTTTTGGGATGCGTCTAATTTCTTTTTTACTACCCAAATTGGAAAATTAAATGGGGATTCTGATGGTTCAATAATTTGGTCCTTTAACATTTTATGAATTTGGTTTTTGACTTCTTCACGGTGAATCTGGGGGTATCTATATGTCTTAGTGTAAATTGTTTTTGTCCTAATATGGTGTTTTGCTAAATTTGTTGCTGAAAGGGGTATGTCTGGGGTGTAGAATACGTCTTTGTATTCATGGCAAAGGTTTGTCAAGAGGGTTTCTTCTTCCTCATTAAGATGTTCTAATCTTAAATTATTTTTTAAATTTTCGTTCAAAATTTTTCTTACGTTGGAAGGCGATTTGACATTGAAATTATTAAGTTGGATTAAATCATCTGAAGTGTTATAATCTTCTAAAATTAAAGGGTCATAAATACTGATAACTTGAGGTTCATTGGAAGTATTGATAAGGCTTATTTGAAAATAATTGTTGTATAATCTGACAATAGCTGAAGGCATAATAACGTGAGCGTTAAACTTAAGTTTGGGGGTTAATTTTGTTCCATTAATTCCAACTGCTGGAAGTGTTGTAAAAATTTCGGTTCGAGCTGGTATATGGATCTTTTTTATTGGTTCCTGATTTGATTTTAAATTTGAAAAATTACAATGATTTCGTTTTTGCATTTCTTGCTTTAATTTGGAAGGGTTATAATAAAAAGGTACGGTTGTTTTTTCCGTTTGGATATGCATTCATTTATAATCGATTGATGCGGATAAATCCATCAAACGATCTGATCCTATAAGTCCTACATAGTCGGGATGAAAGTCAAATAAGTAACATGTATGAAGTCCTTCTTCGTCAAAAAGATTAGGTATAGGGATGTCTGCTACGTAATTATGTTGAGTAGTTCCATGGGAAGTTGTAATTTCAAAATTATATTTATAAATAGATTCTGGGAAGTTTTCTTGCACGAATTTGGGAGAAATGATAGTTTTTGAACTCCCTGTATCGATCAATAATTTTTCATTCGATCCTGGGATGATTAAATAGGGTAAGTTTGCTTTGGGGTTTATGTTAAAATGTAATAGGGGTTCCGAGGCTCTTAATGAAAATTTACATTAGAGTCCATGTTTTCGTATTCTTCTTCTGGTTGATTGTAATATTGATTTTCTTGGACATATTCGTCTTGGGGATGTTCATCTTGAAGATAATTAGGATTTTCATTAGAAGTATTATCAAAATATACGAGATCTGGTTCGTCATATTCAATATTATTGAAAGATGTTGATGGTAAATTATCGTCGTTATAATTTATTTCTTCTGGAATCGCATTTGGAAAGCGTCTAAAGCGTTGTGAGTTGGTTCTCTGGTTGATTGTAATATTGATTTTCTTGGACATATTCGTCTTGGGGATGTTCATCTTGAAGATAATTAGGATTTTCATTAGAAGTATTATCAAAATATACGAGATCTGGTTCGTCATATTCAATATTATTGAAAGATGTTGATGGTAAATTATCGTCGTTATAATTTATTTCTTCTGGAATCGCATTTGGAAAGCGTCTAAAGCGTTGTGAGTTGGTTCTGAATTTATTTTGGTTTCCTAATTGTCTGGTAGCGGGTCTTTTAATTATGCTAACCTCCATAGGTTCTGGAGTATATGTGGGTTGATGGTTCGGTTTGAAAGAACTAAAATTTCTAGATTGATTTGATCTAATGTTGCTACTTGAAGCATTATTCGACGTGAAATTTGGGAAATTATTTTGTCTATTAGAAAAATTACTTGGTCTTGAATTAGTATTTGAGAAATTAGGGAAATTATTTGAAAAGTTATTATTTGGTCTTGAGAAATTGGGGAAATTATTCGGATTTCCAAATTTTTCAGTTGTAGGTTGAGTAGTACATAGGTTTTGGGATGGTTTAGGATAGTTATTTTTAGATGTTAAATGTATTTGATTATTTTTTGTAAAATTTTGGTTCATTTTAAAATTTTGGTTTTGTGAATAACGAATATCTAGTTCTTCTTTAATAATCTTTAGGGCTGATTCTAAAGAATCTGGATTTCTAGATCTGACGAATGTTCCTAAATTTTCGTTTAGTCCACTGACAAATGTTCGTAAAGCTAATTTTGAATTTTCTTCTAATTTGTGGGGTTTAATTACTACTGGATCCGGTCCTAATGAAACTTTTGCATTTAGGGTCGCTAAATGCGTCCTAATTTTATTGTAAAATTCAATAGGGTTATCTTTTCCTTGTCGAATTCTAGTTAAGTCAATTAATAAATTTGTTTCTGATCTTTGATCGCCAAAATTTTCTATTAAAACAATTTTTATTTCATTCCAGGTATTGTAGTTATATCCTGTTATAATTTCAAGGGCTTGTCCTTTTAATCTATTTCTAATTGAAGAAATAATTAATTTATTTATGAATTCTTCGGGGTTTGCTGTACAAAATTGTGTGGTGATAATTTCTGTAGCTCTAACAAATTCTGATAAAGTGGCTGTATTGCCATCATAAATGGGATTTTTTTTAAAGTGTTGGATTGAAAACTGCCATATTATTGTTGTTGTTATTTAAGAATAATAAAGGGTGTATTTGAATTTCAGCTTGGGTTTACTGTGCGTTCAGCACTTCTACAACGTCTCGGAGATCGAGATCGATTTTTAAGCATTTAAAATTAAACAAAAATTGTATAATCTTTACCTTAAAAATTAATTTGTTAAAAGAAAAGAATAATTAGAATAACACAATTATTTTTAAAATTATTTTTATTGTTGGTAAACAATTTCGGGGTTCCTACCCATACATGGCAAGCATGAAAGGCTTTATAATGTCACTAGCTGACACTACCTATTCGGTCTGGCGTCTACCATGTACTTAATCAATAATTAATTAAAAATGTTAAAACTAAGTTAGTATGGTTTTAAAAATGATTTAATAAATTCGCTGGTTTCTTCTTGAAACACTTTTCACTTTGAAAGAAAAAAAACACTTACTTTGTTGCGTAGAATTAAAATTGATTGCAATAATCAGCAGGAAAGGTCCCAAGGTTGCAATAACCATGCGATGTTGCTGTGTACCTTTTCGAACGGGAGACCTCCGCGTGCTAATGTTAGAAGCGTGCGTTGGAAGCCTGGGCGGTCGACGGTGCTGCTGGGATGTCACGCCTTAATTCTCGAAGCCTCTGTGCCAATGTTAGAAGCTGTGAAACTTCAATTGTTTTGATGCGATACCTTGTTGGGAACGGTTTTCCTTTGGATCAAGTGTTAAAACACAAAATCGATATTTATCGTCGATTTTCCAAAATCCGTTACGAAATCTGCGCCAGTTTTGATTATATTCTGTGGCCGAAGCTTTTTTTAAAACTTTATTTATTGAATATAATAAAACACATTTATATATTTCGTTTGCAGTCGTAGAATATATTTTATTAATTTTAATTAGGAGAAAACTCTCTTGTTAACATTAATGATACAAATGTATTAATATTACTTTGTCTGTAATTATTTAACGAAGTTTAAGACGAGTTTAAATAATTAAATTTGAATTAACACACTTAACAGAACAATTTTAAAATTCACATTTAAATGACATTAAGCAAAATAATTAATTAAAAACTCGAATGAGCCTTTATGTTTTACTAGCAGGGCAATTTTAAAATCCACACCTAGTTTAATACTCACTCAGGATAAACACTTGTTGAATACTTAATAAAGACTTGTGAGTTGGATGAAGATTTATAAAGACTAAAGACTTAATATTAAAACAGAGGTATTTATACCTTATCTGCCTACACATTTCTCATGGTCATGAGAGAATTAATGCTACAGAAGTTCTCATAGAGATAACCTCGACTTATCAGAAAGCTGTAATTTGATATCGTGAGTTTTATTATCTTAAGCAATTCTCATGTAACATGATCTTATTTATAGTGCGATTCTACGTACGTTACTCATGTGTCTTTCGTAACACCATGTTTTTAAGGTGAAGTTGAAAAACAGGAATTTGAGCTTCACCTTAAGGTTCCATTAAATTAACTTATTTTGTTATATACAGTGTGTTTCACTTCACAGCTTGATACCCCTGTATATTTGTTATTTGTAATCGAATCAATTTCAAATTCTTACCAGGTATAGAACCCCTTAAAATAAATTTGTAGGTAATTAAAAACCCCATTTATTATAAACCACCAGCCTACTACGATCAAAAATAAATTCAAAAAATTGAAAAACATATTAGACCTTGTTTAATCGGAAAAGTCGGTACGGAAATTTGCTTTGGGGGCACCTGAAAACCCCAAAATCAAATTTTGTTTAAAATCCAAAAAAATACAATAATTTTAATTTAATTATAATAATTTATTTCAAATAATTATTTTTCAAGATTTTCTAACCAAAATTAACTACTGCAGCTTTATGCGGTCTGGCATTATCATACATAAAAATAAAATTTTGACATGCAGCTGCTGCGTGTGGTAGCACGATGGGTTTAAGAATGTTATTGACATACCATTGAGCAGTTATCTAATCGTTGATTAGTTATTATAAAGCGCTGTACCCGTTGCCGCCACACTCTATTGCGTCCATCATTACCATCCAAACGTAGCCTAGACTCACCCGTAAATAAACAATGGTACCAATTTGGTAACACTTTGATTCGCATTAAAATGGCGAGTCACTCTTTGTTGTAATAAAACCACTTTCCAACAGCGCGTGAACTCCAATCGTCTATCCATTCGTCCAATCGTCCAATCCATTTGAAATAAATCCTAGTGTATTTGGAGAATGGTTGTATTTGTGAATGTAATCGGAATAATGGTTTATTTTGTTTCCCATATGTGTTGTTTTCTAACGACCGTGGCGAGAAAATTTTGACAAAAACAGGATAAGGGATCTGGTACATTTAAGGTAAAAATAAAACACGAGATCTCTGGGAAAACGCATATTAGCAATTAAATAGGATTTGCTTTATTAGGCAAAATAAACAGGCAAAACAGAACAAACACACACGTTTTGGGGGGATGTAGGACTTCCAAAAATATTTGACATTTGGCGCCACTGTTCTCCAACCGCTTTTAACTAACACACTTCGGCAGAGAGCTGTTGTGTAACATAGAATAAAACAATTTAACATTAAACGACTTTTTATTTAGGTACTACAGCTTGTTATCCGATTCTTGTTTCTGGGTAAAAGGGATAATTTCAGAATGAATATAATTAAAGAATACTTACAAACGTGTATTTTGCACCTCCATTTGATGACTTTTAACAGGCGACGCGACAGGTTCACGCGTATAGAGAGACAGAGACGAAGTTGGGTTTGCTTTTTGTTAAATTTGTTTTTAAGCCTTAAGAAGTTAATATTATATTTTGATGTTGCCAAAGAAAAGATAAATTATTATTATTTAATTAAAAATTTGTACTGGTACGAAAAATTATTCCTTTTTATGTAATTGTAGTGATCAATAACAGTTCCTAAATACTTTTTATACATAATAATTTGTATAATATTATAAGTAGTAGGTATCATATTCGTATGGTTGAAGACAAATAATTTTAATGTATTTTTGAAATTGGTATTCGTATTTATTTCTTGATGTAACCACAGCTTTTTCTAATACGCTTTATCATAAATTTATTAACAGGTTATGTTATGCCTTGATGAGGACTATTCGCGAGCAGATATCATTCGCATCATTACATGGTGAAAACCATGTTTTCCTTGATTATCGCTAGCGGTGCGTTGACAAGCAATTTTTATCTTTAATCTCTGGCATATTTATGCTAGATTTTGAAACATATTAACAAAATTGTTCATTAACCTGGTTAACTGAGCATGACGAGTGGTAATGGTTAATACAAAACTTAGTTTTCCAGAAAACAGATCATGGAAAACTAAAAACACGAAAAAAGAATGTTTCTTAGTTGAAATATTCTTCTAAATGTCACTATTTTCAAGTTAATTGAAGCTTTGGTGAATTGAATAAACGTTTTGGATTTTACAATTTCTTTTATATCCCCAACCCAAGGTTCATGGATCTGTTCGTCAGTGATGTAATTAATGAACATTCATTTAAGTTTAATCTACTAATTACGTAGTAGAAGCGAATTGTATACAGTGTGAGTGTCTAACCTGGAATAAATTCAGTGTATCAAATATAACTTTTAGCGGTAAGCTCATTTATATAGTTTTCGAGATTTTGAACCAATTCTTCAACCAAGTTTTGTGACGTCATCGCGTAAATGCCTTATTCCATCAACATTTTTTAATGACTACCTCTACTTTTTATGGGCTATTTCTGAAAGGCGTTTAAAGTATACCACTACCAAATTTTACATTTTATCTCTAAATATTCTTAAAATATAACAAATTAAAAACAGAAAAATTTAATGAAAATTATGATTTTTTCGTACAAATACTTAAAGTATTGCCCCTTAATGTGGTGCCCTACTTTGAATGGATAAACAACTGCATTCGCCTGATAAACATATCCCGATTTACCATCGATATCTTAAAGTGCTGTGGACAAGATGGAAGCGAAATTTTGGGAAAATAGGTTCAGTAAGATCTACAACTATTCAACGGAAAAGTGCACTGAACGATGACTTTAAACTGAATGTTATGTTAAGTATTCAAGAAGGCCTTAATATCTCGACGTGAAAGAAAACAATATTAGCCAACTGTAGTAAGGATACTTAAACACCAACCAATTCCACTCGTACAAACTATAAATTCTCCTGATAGAAGATTTCAGTTTTGTGAGCAAATGATGGTTTACTCGAGGGGTGGCTCACGATGGTGGTGTGCACTTTGCCGGTATTGTAATATACGTACCAAGTACGTATTATACTACAAGTATTAAAGGTAAGGGAAGAGGGGGAACAGTGTTACACGTACTACAGTGTTCAGTGCCGTAACAAGAGTATGAAGCGCCTGTGGCAAATGTCTAACTTGCGCCTTTCCGTAACCCAATAATAACAAAAAAATTAAAAAAATTTAATGATTATGTAACAAGTTAAATTTTACTTAATACAATATATTAAATACTATTAACCTCATCAAAATAAGTTACCTGTATATACAATAATGTATTTGTATGAATAAATAATCTATAACCTAAATAAGAACAAATCTTTATTCATATTCAATGACGACCCCAGCCAGCACAGTGACGTCATAATGTCGCCATTTTTCAGCAGTAACGACGTCAAATGACGTATTAAATTGATGTCAAATTGTCGTAAAACTGACAGAATTATGTCACAGCCCAAAGACGTCGCTATAAGACGTCATTAAAACGTTGTTCGACGACGCCATTCAAATGTTGTTCAATGACGCCATTAAAACGTCATATACTAGGACTAGGACAGGAATTATAAATCAATCGTTGAATATTGGAAATAATATTTATTATATACTATTTCATACATAATTATTAAACGAAAGTAAACATTTACTAACTGAAACGCTGCTAAAACAATATGCAGAATAATTGATGATAGTAAAGTAATATTAGTAAGTACTAAGAAACCATTGCGTTAGTATTAATTTATTAACAATAGTAACCTCACAAAATCGCCGAACGGGTAAAATTGTATAGGTTATGTAGTATAGCGACGGAACAAGTAATTATTAATAGGAGAGAGTCTGGAACAGTGGCCACTAGAGTGGGTCGTTTTTCAACTTTTTTTTTCTGATTGATTTTTAATACCCGGCAAAAGTTGTCCACCTATAAGGGTAACTCACGTATAAAATATTATTCTGATCGAACAATATCTTCTGTCTGTTCTATGAGCCTCAATATTTTGTATTTTCGCTAAAAACACTAAAGTTGCAGCTTCCGCAAGATGGGCCTAGGCGGCGTTACTTATACGCTTAGGGATTCATTTTAAATGAAAAATCATTAACGAGGACTCGGAAATCAAATTCAAGATCATGTGTGACCATGGGTTTAGCGCAGAGAGTGGGGGGGGGATAGGGGAAAATGTACTTATATATTTGATTGCGTGCAGCTCCTTGCTCACTTGTGAAAGCAACCTGCCAAGTGACCCAGAGCCAACCAACCATGACTAAGTTCGGCATTCAGATCTGTTTAACTCGAAGAGCACGGTTTACATAGTATCCATTATTGCAAATAATTGTAACTATGACAATACAGCTTTTGGAGCAAAAAGAGTTACAATGCCGAACTTACCCCATATGTAAGACTTGCTGACTCTCTAGTCTGAGTCATCATTTCCATGGAAAATACTGCAAAATTGCCCTTTGTTGTCAAAACTTGCAGGAGTAGCCGGCACAGACAACAATATGCCACCATTCCAACCAGTATTAGTTACTAACCAGTATTACTTACTGGTTGGAAGGTTGGTATACTCCGAAAACTGGAAGAGAAGATAGAGTGTCCCCTTCAGTAATTATTTGTCTATTACACTTCAACGAACTTCCATTCCGTGGTTTATTTGGGTTTGTTGATGGTGAAACTTCCGGAACATCTACATTTACCGGTCCGATTGGATCAACGCTTCCCGAGTGCGAAAATCTTCCTCTCGCAAAGTTCAATGTCATACATTCTTAACGTTTACGTACCTATGTGGTTCATCATCAGGAGACATAATTCCATAGCTAAAGGTCCTAGTCATCTTTTTAAGACTATCAGGCGATCGAGGTATCTTCCGTTAAAATATCGGACAGTTGTTGACAACTCAATTCAGACTAATGCCTTTTTTGCATTACCGGAAAACATTCTCCGTAACATTGTGGCAGACTTTCGACTTTCTGTTCGTCAAGATGCACTGTAAAAGATACGGAGAGCTCGAGAGGATGAGAAAGACAACATTTCTCACAATGTTAGATTTAACATTGTACCAAAGCTTAATTTTAAAGCTGTAGACTATACAAACATGATTACCTGGGATACTCCTGATGTGTGCATTACTGTGTCCCCAGTACTTAGACGACTTTCAAACAATGAACTCATATATAAACTTCTCCTCCCAAAAGTACAGTACCAAAATGGTCTTTTACAAAGTACCCTTACCACACAGTGGCAGTAGAACAAATTGTGCAGCTTGTAACACACGTATCATCAAAAGCGTGCGGCAACGAAGCACGTGATGGTCAAATTCGCTTGATATTGTTATCTAGGCAGGCTAACCTGCAAGATTTGACAACACAGGCCAGTTTTGCAGTATATTCCATGGAAATGATAACTCAAACTAGAGAGTCAGCAAGTCTTACATATGGTGGGTTGATTAGGTAGGGCTTGGGAAGAACCCGAAGTGCAGCCACCTCCATGTGGTGGGCTCTGAGTCACTTGGCAGGTTGCTTGCACAAGTGAGCAAGGAGCTGCACACATTCAAATATATAAGCACATTTCCACCACCCTCTGCGCTAAACCCATGGTCACATAGGATCTTGAATTTGATTTCCGAATCCTTGTAAATGATTTTTCATTTAAAATGAATCCCTACGCGTATAGGTAACGCCGCCTAGGCCCATCTTGCGGAAGCTGTAACTTTAATGTTTTTAGCGAAAATATAAAATATTGAGGCTCATAGAACATACAGAAGATATTGTCCGATCAGAACAATATTTTATACGTGAGTTACCATTATAGGTGGGCAACTTTTGCCAGGTATTAGAAATCGATCAGAAAAAAAAGTTGAAAAACGACCGACCCCAGTGGCCACCTTTTTATAATAACATCAATAACAACCAAAATTAACCTTTTTTTATAGAATCTGTTACCATTAGATAACAAACACTGTTTTTACTTCTACACCATTACATTCTTGAACTGAAAAAATAAAAATATAACAAAGATTTTGGAGTTGGAAGAATTTAAGATAAAAGTGGCCACTGTACCTACAGTGATGGAGCTGTAGAGTATGGTACTGTGGCCACTACTGTGTAGGAGACGGGAATAGTAAAAACAAGTACATATAGACATTTACCGAATAATGATTTATTTTCTAAAAAATAGTTTGTATTAAAAAAAAGGCAACTTA
This sequence comes from Agrypnus murinus, assembly GCA_929113105.1. Lineage (NCBI taxonomy): Eukaryota > Metazoa > Arthropoda > Insecta > Coleoptera > Elateridae > Agrypnus > Agrypnus murinus. The sequence continues at coordinate 47,597,020 of OV816023.1, forward strand.
AATTTAAAAAACCAGCCAAAAGCTAACAAACATTATACATAGATAAATTAATGGAAAAAACAGATTTGCTGTTCTAGTAGTGCCACTTATTTTTACAGGTTGAGATAAATAATGTACAAATCATCAGGAACATCTAGGAAATAATATCTGAAATAAATAAAATATTGTACTAAATAATAGTACAGTGACCTATATAACAAAGAAGTGGCCACTGTACCTACATTTAACATGGCCACTTACCATCAACTACATGCTTTTTAAATGAGTAGGAAAAAAACAAAAACTACCCAACACAATCAAAATATTATTATACCAATAAATATTTACATGTAGTAGGTATAAGCGGTCAATGCTAGTTCCTTTCGACGTTTATTTATTTAGCCACTAACAATTATTTCACTTGCCTGTTGTATTTTACTTCAAGTACACAATTTCAGGTTGAGTTTGTTTTAAAATAAAAATCTTGAGATTTAAATGGAAAAACTTTGTTAATATACTCAGTGTCCTATTAGTACATTCTGTACTAGATGACGGCACCTAATCTTTATAAATAAGAAACTGGAGGGAAAGTGGCCACTGTTCCAGACTCTCCCCTACTCACCCTTTGTGACAAACCACACAATTATTATGCAGTGGTTGCACCTATACATACACTATAAATGTAGGTACGTCAACAACTTTAATAATAAGTAGAAACGTTACTAATTAAAAAGCAAAACAAATACCCAAAAGACGTTGTTGCTGTTTGTATTGCGGCATGTGGTGCGTGCACATTCTGAAAATGTAAAAATAAAGAATATTTTATCGAATATATCACTTTTTGGTTAACTAGATAGATCATAATTAATAGGTAATATGAGAAGTCTAAAAACGACCTTATTGTACGTCTAAAAGACATTGTTTTGAAGACGTCTACGTACGTCCCAGAACATTACGTCTTATGGCAACCTTATGGACATCATTTATTATGACGACGTCAACGACGAGTGTAAGAAAGTGAAGGAGTGTGATGCGCGCGCAATAATACGTGTCTCTGTCTAATTGATCAGGAGACGAAAACGGCCAGTGATTCATGTAGAGTAGAATGGTCAAGTAAAATAAAAACCACGTGCAACTCTCATACGGGTTGGTATCCTTTGTTTTGTGCCCAAACTCAGTTGCACCCGTGGCAGGCGCCTCTGTCGCCACGCCCTCGTTACGGCACTGACAGAGTTACACGTGCTACAGTGTTACACTTAATGTTTTTAGGATTGCTTTATATTAAACATTGTTCAGATTTTCATGTTAGAAGTACTTTAGTGTTAACCAAGTGTAGGTGCATTTTGGTTAATATTCTCTGATGGGTTCTCAAGAAGTTAAGGTATGTATATTTTTTAATATCAAAAGTAATTATTTCAAGTAAAATACAATTTACTTCAGGATTAAATTAATTAAAGCTAGATTATTAAAAATTTACTTACAAGTAGTGTGTGAGCTTATTTACGCCGAAGAAGCACGAACTTAACCTCAAAACTGTTTGTGCCCTTATTAACTATTCGAGTATAGATTTTTGATGATTGGGCTACAATGTTACAGTGGATAGTGGGTTCAGTGTAACATTATTTATGTAACACTTGTGCAGACAGTGATCAGTCCAAGTTGCATCTAAGTGACAAAGATACATTATTCCATTCAACTAATATCGATGTTGGAAACTTTGTGGTAATACAAGAAGAGGCTACAATAAAACACAGAATTTTGTCAATTAGGGAAATTACACGTAAAACGAATACAGAAGTTAATCCAACTTATAAATTCTTACGTACAACGCAAGAATATAAGAATTTTAAGTTGTTTTATTTACATTAACATTGTTAACCTTTCCTTGTAACTCTGTACCCCAGTATTAGGATACAGTGTTACACAGAGTACCAAGTTGAATAAATCTTAATTTCACTAAAAGTTGAAATAATCAAAGCAAGTTAAATGTAAAAGTTGAAACAAGATTCGTAACTCTTAAACTAAGAAGAGAATAAATTTTAAAATTTTTATTTAGTTCTGAATTATATCAAAAAATATTTTTTGTGTAACACTGTTCCCCTCTTCCCCTATTATTCGTATTATCTGGTATTACGGATATTTTTTCGTATTATCAGTACTACGTGGCAATGGCGTGCGGTGAGAATTTAGGCTAGGGAAGCAACCACGATTTTAATTATAATACACCTAGGTACAGGCGCGGATTAACGGGGAGGGAATAATTCCCCCCTCCCCAATTAAAAAATAAGTATACTGTTGTATTATTTTGTCGTAAATGGGATTTAGTCAAAATTAATGAACATTATATAATCAAACTGGATCATATTGCTTTATTTTAAATTAATTGCAGCGAGTAATTTCGTTTCTAGCTACATAAAGTAAGAAAATATTTTGAGTGCCAATTATTTATTGAACGGTCCTCGTATCACGCATAAATTTTATTTAAATACATGTTTCGAATTTAAAGGTAAATAAGGCTAAGCTATTTTAAGCAAGAAACTTTTATTTTTGTTTAAAATATTATCACATTGGTGATTACGAAAATACTAAGCTCTGCAGGACATTTTGTTTAATTTTAATTAATGCTAAATTTAATAAGTAGTTCGTATAAGAGTGGATTTGATGATATTTTGTTAAGGAAAAATGTGTTTAAAATTCTTCAAAATTTTAAAGTGTGCCTTTGCCTAGAAAGAAATAAAATTGTTAGTGAGTTGTTTTCGAGCGGTACTGGTCTGCAGATGTACAGCAAGGAGAGTACACTAGTGCAGCCATGCATTTGAAAATGTATTTTCTATTGTTAAAAATGAATGCAAAAGTATTAATTATGATTTTAAAGTATGTAAAGGAGATTATTGTAGTAAAAATAGTTGATTAAAAAAGAAAATTATGAGTGAAGATAGCAAGAAGGGTATTCAGTTTATTGTTTAAAGGAAAGTGTTTGAAGAAAGATAAAGTGCGGAGTTGTTTGTTTTTTTGTTTTAAAGGAAAAGGTTCCGGGGATATTTTTTTTTAAATAATCAAAAACTGATTATGTTGGACATCAACAGTTTCTTTATTTTGTATGCTCAAGTTAAGAAAAATCACACTGGTTTAAGAAATTTATTGTTTTGAAAATTGTAAAAAGGTCATTTACAAATGTGTGTATAATAAATGTTAATTTGGTTCTAACAGTAGTGCATTATTTACATCAAGAAATATAAAAATCCTGAGAAGTAATTATTGTTCCTACCTGAAACAAAAGAAAAGAATTATTTATAAAATAATAAAAACACAGTTTTATAAAAACAGTTTATCCAAGTACACTTACTATTGGATTATTAGCTTCTCGTTCAACATCTTTGGCGTGCGTCTCGACACTCGGGGAAAAGGAGTCAATCATCTACCTGCATCCAACAGCAATCGCATGGGGGAACGTGATTACAACAGTTCAGCGCTTTTGGTGGCGGTAAGAAATAAATTGTGAACATTTGCAATCAAAATTTGAACATACTTTAATCCGCAATAAACAGTAACAATAGATAATTATTTTATTATAATACTTACTCCATTAAAATTCGTGTAAAGGCAAGGCAGATATATTGTAAAACAAAACTGCACTGTATACGAATTTTTTTTGTTTCATTTGTTATATGATGAAGATTTATTTCTGAATTTTGAGGTGTTGCAGAGTTGCGTATTTTTGAACCTTGATAATTTTAAAAGACCCTGTGAGTATCAGTCTCGTGCTAAGATAAGCTTAGCTGGCGCCCAACATTGTTTTTTTTATTATTTCATAATTTTTAATATACAGGGGATATCAGAGTATTAGTCTTACTTTGTGCAATGTTTTGTTTTTATTGATAATTATGCTTTTTCATCATTATTAATCTAATGATAATAGTTGGTTTGATTGTATAATCAAATAATTCAACAATACATAGAATAGAAACAAATAATGTTTGTTTAATTATTATTTATTAAAACAATTATTTTTCCAAAAATTTTCCCCTCAAAATAATTCTCTGGATCCGCCCCTGCTAGGTACAATAAAAAACAGTGTAACAATTATTAAGGTTAAAAGTTTTTCAAAGAAGAACTTTTACACTTTATACTTGGGGAATTTGTTGACTATTATTCTTTATTTAAAAAAACTATTACTATGTGTTTATACTGCAACTCGATTTTCCGGTCTTTCTTAGCAAAATACCAGTGCAGGTTTTAATCTTTGTTGTTAAATTTGAAAGTTCTGGTTTTGATCTGCCTTTCTTAATAATTTGTAATTTCTCCCCAAAACTGTATGCGGAAAATTCTTTATTAATAATTTACAAACTGAACAAAAAAAATCGATCCGATTCGGATGTATCGAGGGTACTCGAACCTTTCACCGAAGCAGCTGAATTTGCAGTCGTGACGATAATGCAATTTTAAATTTGCATACAGGCAAACTAAATAGAATTATTTGTCTTTAAAAAAATTCAACTTATATAAATTGAAATAATAAAATGCGACAAAATACAGTCTCATTCGCAGATTTACATTACTTCAGTAACATTAAATTTAACAAAGAACCAAATTATAATAAATAAACAGTATAAATAATTATACTTTTGCTGTACGGAATTAATATTAATATTACTTGATATTAAATATTACAAATTTAAATAAACGATAACCATAATTTTATAAAAATATTTTTGTTAGCATTGGTTTTTATGTTTAATAAATTCTCAAGGGAAGCATTGCTTCCATTGCTTCCATGGACCCCACGCCACTGTGACGTGGTATTATTGGTATTATTTCAGTATTATTAGTATTATAGGTATTATTGGTATTATTTTAAGTATTATGCAGGTATTATCGGTATATGAAGATCATTGCTATTATTTCGGTATAATTATTAACGCAAATGGTAACAATTACAAAAAATCTTTTATGTTGCTAAAATGCTGCTTTTACTAACGCCCATAAACAAAGAAACAAAAAGTAGCAAAGTTAAATATGTTAATATGTAATATACATAACTTTATGAAAATAAACATGTAGCAAAAACAAAATATTTATTAGAAAGACAATTATCTCATTGTGAAAGTTAAATAATTGCAGGATATGTAAAAGATATTAAACTGAACAAATTTCTAATACTGCAGTAAATATACAGTAAATGGCATTAAAATATAATTCTTATGCCTAACTTGTGTGTTTTCGCATGATAGAATAAACAAAGAGAAGCTAACTTCTTTCTATGGATATTTTTTCAGAAATGGAATAAGAAATACGTTAAGATCAATTCATTTGAAATGCGATCGATCGCCTTTTATGCAGAGGGTTGATCTGTTGCCGATGCACGTTTTTCCGCGCTTTTCACGTGGTGACTAGTCGGCTTTCTTATCATGCACCCTGCTCTTTCCCCTTGACTTCTACCTATAGCCCAGTCAAACGGTAGTTTAAAAAACATTTTGGGTAGGTAACGATTTTTTTGGGATCTGTTGGGGGCTCGGTGGTGTGTATGAAACTCATTTTTCGTGGTCGCAACCCCCTTCCCCACTTTCGGTCGACATGGCAAAAATAAGGTTGCAAACAGTTTTTTGGCGATATCTCCGTAACCATGAGTCGTACATTAATTATAGTATACAGAGCTTTTTTGTAGCACTTATTAGCAGGTATAACTTATAACTTTTTACGTAGCATTATTAATAAAAGTTGTATAAGCCTAAAAAGATGAAAAATCCAGGGAAGAAACCTTGAGGTAGTATCTTTTTATTTATTAATTTTTATGAAAAATAAATCAGAGCAGTTTCTCACAATTCATTTCACCTGCTTTGTTTTTCCAATTGTCATTATTTTTAAGGGTTTTACAGAGTCACAAAGGAAGGACAGTCAAAAGTCATGCATATACATATGACAACCATGTCAGTATCTTTAATTTAATATACAGATGTATATTATTTTTAAGTCTATGTTAGAAGAATCGATTGATGGTCTTCGGCACAAACGGTTCACGAAATCTATAATTAAGAACAAAGTCATCTCTCCTCGATCCCGCCTACGCAAGATGCAGTTCGCATGCACACCTATAAAGTGTATCACCAAATGCAAGCCTGGCTCGGAAGAGACAAAGATGCGTAATCTTGGGGCTGAAAAAAACGCAACAAATGTTTATTTCAGTACAAGATACCAAGGCGCCCGTCCCCCCCAAGCTCCTGAAATTAATTTTTTGCCGATGTAAAACGAAATGTGGTGCAGCCTGTAGATGCCGAAAAGTATTGAGATGCTCAGCTGTTTGCCAAAATGTCTGTGAAAAAACTTGTGAAAATGTAATAGAAATCATGAGATTATTGGACGAAGAGGACATAGACAAACGATTATTCGACTTTAATACTTTAATACCTTTAATTCCTGTTTGTTTTTATTTTATTATACCTGTTCTTGCTTAAAGTAAATCTACACATGTAAATCTGAAAATAGCTACTTATCTGACTTTCCAGTAGATAACAATTTAAAGCTGTGTGTTGTGACTTTGCAAAATTAATAATAGTAATAATAATATCGTTCCTTTTTGTATCAGTCTTTCCACATGTTCTAGCCACCGTATTCTTCCCGATTTGATTCGGTTTATTATGCCTGGTTCGCCAAACATATCCATTAGTTCTTTATTTGTTCTCATTTTCTAGTTGTCACCCACTTTCTTGCCTCCATGGTTATTTACTTTTCGTTCCCACGCTTCTACCCTGATTTCACACCCTACGGCAAGAGAAACTTAAGGTTTGGGTTAGAATTATCTGTGATTGACCGATATTCTCGCTGGAAAGAGATATTTGGAATTTCCGTAAGAAGAACTTATTCCAAATTCGGCTACTTTATTTCCTAATCTTCTAAAAGTAGCGTTTCAAATGATAATATCTAGATTCAACAAGATGGCGTGCCTCCACATTTTGCAAGATCTGTTCTTGAATAAGAAAGGAAGAAGAGTACCGCGGGAATCAGCAAGGTCATTGGATCTTACTTTTTCTTGATTACTTTTTTATGCAGTTATTTGAAATGCAAAGTTCAAAAGATAAAGCAGGCAAATATGGAGATGCTGAAACAACGAACAAGACATGAGTGTAGACTTATTTCGTCCGAGGAGTGACAAACGTCCGAAATGAGTCTTATTTTCGTTTAGGTTACTGCCAGCAAGTAAATGAACAACATATTAATTATCAAAAAGTCGTAATAATACCAAAGAAGTTATCAAAAGAACTGTTTATCTAAATGTTTAAGAAACTAACCGAAATAAATACAGCAATACAGCAGGCAATAAGTAATATCTTTGATAGTGACAATAATAAGTAATATTAATATGATGGGAGTAGGGAGTAGTGTCTAGTGTGTGAACAGGTGGAATATCTACTCCGAAAATAAATCTAATTTTCTAGGTCTTTCGAGTAATATATTTTACCATATTTGGAAAGATATTAGTGCTAATAACTTGTGTAATATTGTGATAAGTAACAAGTCTTCAGATAACCAGGTCAGACTAGAAACTAAGACTGTATTTTATAACCTTACATTGCTACTCTGATAAGAGATAAGAAAACCACCTTGGAAAAGTTATCTTACTAGAAGTGGTGGCGCGCGCAATAGACTAGGCAACACATCGTACAACAAACTGTAATACTGGTAGACTATGCAAAAGTGAAATTTAAATAACCACGAAAATGAGTCACCCGGTGGTGAAAAGCGATGAAACCTCTGACAACGAGGATAATTCAACTAATGAAGGAAGGAAAAGAAGAAGCAAGCAACAAACGGATAATGTGTTCTTAAGATCCCAAAAAACACCGCGTACACCAACAAAAGAAGCAGGAAGCAAAGACAAACTAGATGTGATATTAAAAACAGTTCAGGCTGTACAAACAATTAAGGAATGAACAAATAAAGTATAACAAGGACATGATAAAAATACAAGATGAGAACGCACAACTAATAAAGGTAAATGAAAATATCAAGAAAGAAAACGAAGAAATTAAGATAGAGCTTATGGTCATTAGAAATGACCTAGAATGGTTATAATAATAATAATAATAATTGCTACAACCCATAGCCTGGAAACCAGGCCCCAGAAGCTATAAGCTTGTGCGGGAGGGAGGGGGCGATTATTATTATTACGTAGGCCCTAAGTGCGGCTGCAGCCGACTTACAGATGGAACAGCGCAAATCCCACATTTGTGTCACAGCTAAGGAAAACTGCAGAAAACCTTAACCAGATCTGCCGGCACCGGGAATCGACCGCGGGCCGCTTGGGTGAAAGTCCAGCACTCTAGACATTACTCTACCAAGGCTGTTAGGTTAGAAAAGGAAAAGAGAAAAAATAACATTGTAATAACCGGACTGTCAACAGATGCTGGGGATACAAGCATACTAAAATTAGAAATAGAAAATTTCATTCAAGAAAAGTTGGCAGTGAAGGTAAAGGTTAAACAAGCCCTTAAAATAGGTACTAAAAGCTGCTTAGTCAAATTAGAAAACCAGAATGATAAAGTCAAGGTTATGAAAAACAAAAGCAAAACTTGGTATACTAACTACCGGAAGAATTTTGGAATCATGTGGAGTTTGAATAAATTCACAGACTCATTAGAGGAATTAGTTCCAAAAAACTAACTAAATCTGACAAGGTTGGATTTTTGATGACTGACAGTGCAAAGGTAATGGATACGAGTTTATATAACAACACATCAATAGAAACTAAAGTTAATAAAAATAATAAAAAACAAAACAATTATGGAAATTGGGAACCTGGAATATAAGAGGTCTGAGAGGAAAAGAATATGAATACGAACGGAAACTAAGAAAAAGGGGTAAGGTGAGTTTGAATTTGAGAGTGGCCATATTTAGATATATAGTGGGATACCTCAAGATAAACATGCAGCTACAAGAGTAGGTTGTATTTTGGGAAGAGTTAACATTGGTTACAGAATCATGCAAGAGCAAAATTTATGTGATAGGCAATTTCAACAGCAGAGTGGGCAAAAGTGATAATACAGTCACTGGGGTAATTGGGGTACATGAAGAATGGAAAAGGAATAGCAATGGTAAACGTATGACAGATTATTGTACCCTAAATAATTTAATAATTGCAAATACGTTCTTCGAACACTTATATATAAGTACACTAGAGTATCGGAGAAAAGAAATGAACGATTCATAATTGACTACATTCTAGTGCAAAGAAATAATAGAAGGCTAATAACTGATGTTAAAGTAAATAGAAGTGCAGACATATCTAGTGATCATTATTTGGTGGTAGGTAAAATTAAGAAACGAGAAAATGCAAAATTCGTAAGAAAAGTTGTACAAGCAATACCCATTAAAAAAGAAAACGTCAGATCATACAAATTGAGGAAAGAAGAAATTGCAAAAAGATACTAAGACATTATTGAAGAAAAACTCGGAAAAATAGAGAAAGACACCAAACAATTGAATACTGAAGATACGTAGCAATTATTTAAGGGCATAATACTGGGAGCAGCCAAGAAATCATGTGGGACAATTATAACAAAAAATCGTAAAAAACAAACATCTTGGTGGAACGAAGAAATAAAAAAGGAAGTAAAGATTAAGAAACAGTTATGGAAAGATTATTTAAACAACAGAAACGAACAAAAATACAATGTTTATAAAGTACAGAGAATCAAGGTAAAGAATATTATATTGGAAGCCAAGAAGAAGACCTGGAAAGAATTTGGTAAAAAATAGAAGACTCCAATAAAGGAAATCGTAAACTATTCTACAGAGTAGTTAAAACTTTCAGGAAAGGGAAATAAAACAGATCCATAACCATTAAAAGTAAAGAAGGTGCATTAATTAATGACAAAGTAGCAATTATCGACAGATGGAAGGAACATTTTAATAACTACTAAGCCCTGTAGGCTTAGAAGTGCTTGATGTCGAAGAACAGATAGATAGTGACGCTGCTAATATTGAAAAAGAAATACCTACCTTAAATGAAACTGAAGAAGCTGTTACACTAACTGAAATTGAAGATGCTATTGCAAAAACGAGAAGTGGAAGAGCTTCAGGACATGACGAAATAACACCAGATATAATCAAACATATGGGAAAAACAGCCATCAACTTACTACATATTATCTGCAATAAGGCTTGGAATGAAGGTAAAACACCTAAAGATTGGGAAATAGGTGTCATACTGCCCTTATTTAGAAAAGGGGACAGGAAGGAATGACAAAATTATAGAGGAATTACGTTTCTAAGCACAGTAGCTAAGATATATGAAAGAATACTAGGAAACAGATTAGGCGCTATTGTAGAGCTACAACTAAAGAAATCGCAAAGTGGGTTCCTAAAAGGACATAGCATTGAAGATCACATCTTTATCATGAAACAAACAATTGATAAAATTTTAAAACAATGGAGAGAGGCATATGTGGCCTTTATAGACCTGGAAAAGGCTTTTGATAGCGCACACGGAAACCTAATATGGAAGAGCTTACAACAAAGAGGTGTTAATTAGAAAATTAATTGAATCAATAAAAAGCCTCTATAATGTAAATTACGTCAGAGCCCACAACATGACTTCTGAAGAGTTTATAACAAAAGATGGCCTACGTCAAGGTGGAGTCCTTAGCCCATTACTCTTCGTTATACTAATGGACATTATTAAACAAGTACCTACCAAAACAAAAAGTCTAGATATGGGAAGGTGGGTATAACAGAATATGCATTTGCTGATGATGTTGCTATAATGGCTAGCTACGAAAAACTTACAAAATAACTTAAATATTGGAAGGAGGCACTCACACAACATAAATTAAGGATAAATGTAAATAAAACAAAGGTGATGGTTATAACAAGTAATGAGGATAAGGAAACAACATACGACTAGATGAGATAACTCTAAGTTAAAGTTTTCAAATACAATCTAGGAGTTGTAATTGACGATAAAGGCAATCAAGAAGTGGACATTAAAGAATGCATAGAGAAAGCAACAAAAACATACTACAGTATATGTAAAACAATAGTCAAGAAGAAAGAAGTGTCAAGTAACACCAAAATGCTTGTCTACAAAACCATCTTTCAGCTAATTCTGCTATTTGGAAACGAATCGTGGGTCCTTTCAAGGAGCCTGAAGAGTAAAATACAAGCAATCGAGATGAAGTATCTAAGAGGGGTAAAAGGAATAACAAGACGTAAGCGTATAAAAAGCCAGGGCATAAGAGACGAATTAGGAATTAAAGCAATACTGGAAATAATAGAAGATACGCAGTTAGGATGGTGGGGGCATCTACAAAGACTGGATCCTAATAAACAGGTTAGAAAAATATGGGACTCAAGAACAGTGAATAGGAGACGCAGAGGCAGACCAAAAGTAATATGGGATGAAGAAATTGGAAAAGTATTAAGTAGGAAGAAAATAAGTTGGCAAGAAGCAAAAGTTTTTTTTCCAAGTTATTTAGCCGGTTCAGCAATTCGTTGCTATTCACAGCTGAGTTTACTATTGACAGTCACTCACTTCTTTAATCGCACTAATGAGATCCACTTTTAAAGCGCCTCCGTCACTTCAAATTAACTGTTAACTAGAATTAAATTGTTTGACTTTTATTACATTGTTAACTTTTATGGAATTTTAGTCATCACATAGTTCTGCCGATGTTGGTGATAGGTAAAGATCTTGAGCTAATTTTCTTTTCAGTCTCCTATGGATGTGTTTCTTGCCTATTTCATATAGTGTGGCGCTAGGGCACTCTGTTATGTTGTTGTAATATTTTTTCGCTGTTTTTGATATTTGCTCACGTATCGTTGGGAGGCCTATTTCACTGTGTATTTGCGTATTTCTTATGTACCATGGTGCATTTACAATTGAACGCAACACTTTATTTTGAAATCTCTGAACTTTAGCTAGGTGAATCTTTGAGGCTGTTCCCCAGATAGAGCAAGCATACATAAGTATAGGTCGTATAATTGCTGTGTATATTGGGGTTTTGCCTTCATGTTTTAGTGGAGAGTTTTTGTTCATTATTGGGTACAGCTTTGAATATCTTGCATGACACTCGTTCAATTTTCGGTTTATGTGTATACCCCATGTGAGTCTATTATCAAGGAATACACCCAAGTACTTTACCGCAGTCGGAGGGTTTCCATGGTATTTCGCGGGCATCGATTATTATATTTGCCGGTGTATTTGGCCGACGTAACGTGAATATCTTCGCTTCACTTTTACCAGTATTTAACTTTATGCGTCACTTATGTAACCATTCATTAATTGTGTTTATACTTTCTTGTAAGCTTTGTGTTGAAGTATTAATGTCATCGTGTTGCGTTATAAGTGCAGTGTCATCGGCGTACATTGCGGTTGTTGTGTTGTCCAGTTCAGGGAGATCATGCACATAGATGTTAAAAAGCGTTGGCCCCAGTATCGACCCTTGGGGTACACCTGCGTTTATACTTTTTATTGTTGAGAGTTTTGCATTTACTCTAACAGCAAACTTTCTATCAGTGAGGAAAGATTTGATTACTAGAAATAAATAATTAGGTAATTTTATTTTTAACAGCTTGTAGAGTAGTCCGTTTGTCCACACCTTATCAAAGGCTTGAGCTATATCGAGAAACACCACCGTTGTGTGCAGTTTTTTGTCGAATCCCTTTTCTATGAGTTCTGTGATTCGTGATAGTTGTTGGACCGTTGAATGTTTTGATCTAAAGCCGTACTGGAAAGGTGGAATTATATTATTCTGGGTCAAGAATTTTGTTAAACGGTCATGAATGATTTTTTCCAGTATTTTGGAAAAGGTGGGCAGTAGGCTGATAGGGCGATATCCCGCAGGATCCTTAGGATCTTTTCCGTGCTTGTGAATCATTGATATGTGCGCTAGTTTCCATGTGTCGGGAAAGTAGCTTACGTATAAACATGCGTCATAAGTGGATGCTAAGTAAGCGTATACTTTATCTGGGATGTTTTTTAAAATTATGTTCGTAATTTGATCATGTCCTGGTGATTTTTTGTTGGGCAACCGCTTTATGTATTTCTTAATTTCTCTAGGGCTGGTAGGATTTATGATTCCTGGAGCCAAGGGTGCATGTTGGTTTAATTGTATTTGGACTTGGTTGAATTCTTCGTCGTTACTAATTGTGAACGTTGTTTCCAAGTGGTTAGCGAATAGTTCACATTTTTCTTCATCCGAAGAGTATATTGCATCGTTTTTATAGTGACTAGAGGTAGTTTGCGGTTGTTTTAAAATTCGTTTCGTGGCTAGCCACATTGAAGAATCTCGTGGCTCCAATTCCTCGATGTATTTCCTATAGGAGCAGATACGGTTTTGCTCTAATTCTTGTCGTACTTCCCTGATTATTCTGTTTAGTTGTTGCCTGATAGCTGGGTCCCTAGTTACCTGCCAGGTTCTTCTTAGAGCGTGTTTTTGTTTTATTAAGTTTACTATTCGTTGCAGTCAGTGTCGGATTGGGCCGCCGGGCAACCGGGCAAATGTCCGGTGGGCCCCCCTGGAAACCGAAAAGTGGGCCCCCAAGACCCCAAGAGCAATTTGCGAAATTCAGATTTTATTAATTTTTAAAAGTTAAATAATTAGTAATAGTTGTTGAAATTGAATAAAACTTCATGGAATTCAGTCCTCGAATTTATTTTTTACAAATTCATTAAGTCGTTTCGTTAACGATTTGTTTTCTTTATCAAGACCTAGAATATACAAATTACAAAGAATTAGACCATTAGCTCTTCTTCTTAATTCTATGCCTTTCTATAGTTAAGTGTAAGACCATATGTACTTTACTGTTCTTCGTGCACTATTCTCTCCATCCTTTTCTATCTATGTCATTTGTCTGATTTCTTCGATCAGACCGATTCCTTCTCTGTATGTATCTGCTTTGACCTCATTCCCGTCTTCGCTTTCAGTTTTCACTATCCATATTTACTCCATATATTCTTCTGGTGACCAAACCATCTCCATTGTTCTTCTATTAACTTCATATATTGGTTTGATTTTAAATTGTTCTCCGATGGTTTCGTGCCTAATTTTGTCGCTTCTTGTTTTGTTTCCTATTTTCCTTAAAAATCTAATGTCCATTGAATAGATTCTTGATTCCTATTTGTTATTGTCATATTTCGCTGCTATATAGTATTGTCAATCTTTCTATTTTCTTGATAACTTCTGTTTTTATGTGTTTTGGTACTTCTCTTTACCCAAAACTGGTGTTTTCATTATCTTATATATCTTCACTGCTTTCCCCAGTTTTCACTTATTTCTTTGTCCATGTTACCATTTTCTTCTATTACTGATCCTAAATACTTATAGCTTTCGACTTATTCAATTCTTTTTCCCTGTATTTGTACGTTGTGTGTTTTCTTTATACTTGATATTATCGTATTCTTTGTTTTGCTCACGTTTATCTCCATACTCTACTTTTGTAATTCCTGGTTTAATACGTTTAAATTGAATTGTAGGTTTTGTTCTGAAAATGCTAAAATGATCATGTCATCTGCGAACATTAATTCTGTCAATTTTACTTCCTCCATCTTCCAGTATCCTATTTTTAATTTTTTCATCTTGTTTCTTATCTCTTTAATTAACTCATCCATCACTAATATGAACAGTAAGGGGCTGAGGACACATCCCTGCTTCACTCCTTTTTTTGTTGTAAAATTCTTTAATTCTTCAGTGTTTGTTCTTAGTATATTTCTTATTTTGAATTTGCGACTTTTGACTCTTTTCTTTGTATTTTTCATAATGTCCGATCTGTTTTGTACTTTAGTGTTGTATTTTATAATCCTCTTCCTTTCTTTATTCCCCGATTCCGTTCTTTTTACATTTGTCTTTACTATTTTTGATATCCCACGGCACTCTTTGGCCGACTCTAGCACATTTTCTTACAATTCTTTCCATTTCCCTTCTATTCCTTTTTTTTTCAAATTGTTCTTTCAATTTCTTATCTTCTGTTTCCTGGCATTCTTTCTAATTTCTACGTTTTTCAATTTATAACTCCTTATCTTTTCTTTTACCATTTTCCTTCTTTTGTCGCTTTGTATCTTTTTATGTTTTTAAAACTATTAGTTAATTTACAAATGGTTTAATTCTTTGTAATTTGTTTTTGCATATTTTATTGGGCAAAAGTAAGACGGGAATGTTGTTGAATATTAGCGGTGTTAATGAGTTGATGATTGAATAGAGACCGGGGTCTTTTTGATTTTTGGAAACTATAAACTAATAAATAAAGCTCGTAGAAAACCGATAAAACAAAATTCTTAAATAATAGACAATACCAAACCACAATAAAAATTATTCAACATATGCTATTATTTTTCAAAATTATTCAACTACAGGAACCTTGTCTGGAACGGCACTTTCCAGAATGCACTACGTATCACTCTTTTTGTTAAATCTTGATAATTTTGCAAAAATAACCGTAATATTTATTAAGTATTGAAGCGATTTGACATACGTTCAAGTTAATAACAAAAGTGGGGCCCCCTTCGCTGTTTGCCCGGTGGGCCCCAATGTCGCCAATCCGACGATGGTTGCTGTGGAATTAGATAATCTAAACTACGCCTTCTGCGTTGGACCGTTGTTTGTATTTGAATAGATTGTGCAATGGATTTATTCAATGTGTTAATTTCGATGTCAATGTCGTTTTTGGAGACTAGGGTCGTTGGGCATTGCAAGGTTGTATTTAGGTGTTCCCAGAATAGTGTCCAGTCAACTTTACCATTTATAAGTCGTGGGTATTGTTCCATATGTTCAGCTGCGCGGTCACATGTGACTATTACTGGCACATGATATGAGTCCAGTTCGGCTAAGGTTGTCTGATATATCGGAGTATTAACTTGCTTGTGCAGAGTTATGTCCAAGATGTCTGGCTAATGATCGATTCTAGTAGGGAAGTAAGTGAATTCAGTCGGTGCTGAAATTTGAATGGCGTGTTTACTTAAGTAGGAATATGGTTTTATTCCATAAGGGTTAATTTTCCTATATCCCCAGAGTATATTTTTGCAGTTGTAGTCTCCTACGGCAATAGTAGGTTTATTTGTATTAAATAAGACAGTGATATCTGCTTCAAGTAGTTGTAGGTGTAAACACTAGATATGACTATATTTTGATTGTTTTTCAGTTTTAAGTTGATTGATACTACTTTTAGATTTTGTAATTGTGCTATTTCAACTGGGTAGGCTGAAAGGGTTTTACTGACTAGGATCGCTAGTACTCCCCATGCATGTGCAGCATTACGATCTTTGCGATACATGTTATATCCAGTGAAGCATATTTTTGTATTATTGTTTAAATGTGTTTCACTTATACACATTACGTCTATTTTGTGTCTTATTAGAAACTGCATTACTAGTGTTTTTGGTCTAGTAGACCATTGGTGTTCAAAGGTGTGATGACTAGACCTTGCACGCCTTGATGCTGATTATTTGCTGCAGCCATTGGTAAATATTGTTGGGATGAGGTTTAATATGAAAGATTTGATCTGGTCCAAGTGTGGAGTGATAATATCTAGGAGGGTTTGTAACAATTGTGCTACTATGTTGGTCTGTGAAGCTGTTTCACCGTTATTTGTGGTCTGTCTGTTAGCTGTGATGTTCCGATAACTAGTGTTTGTTTGTGTAGTATTAGTAAATGTGGCAAATCTCTGGTTGGTATTGTTTTGGTATGTACTAGTATTGAATATTGGTTGATTTGTTTTACGAACTGTTGTTTGATTAAATTTTTTAATGTACTCACATCCCCTGTAGTTTGCCGGGTGGTCGCCTTGGCAGTTGACACATTTCGGCTTTTCTTCTCGGATTTTTGTGCATTCTGTGTAGAGGTGCATTCCCAGACATTTCACACATCTGGGTTGGAGATGACAGTGGTTTTTTGTGTGACCCAGGAGTTGACATCGAGTGCACTGAGGTGTATCCTTTGATTTACGTCTTGGTTCAACTTTAACAATACAGTGTAGCAGTTTGTCTATATTAAAGATGTCATTGTGTTGTGAGTCTTTGTTTATTTCTACTGCACAAAGTGGCATTGGTTTTTTATCCTTGTTTAATAATCGTGTAACTTTTATTACAGATATTTTTCTTTTCCTTTAGTTCCGTTTCAATTTCTGCTTCCGAGATTTGTGAGGGCAAGCCTCTTATTATTACTGATTCAGCAATGAAGCGGTTAGATTTTTCAGAAGCTATCTACCTGGGAGAGTTCAGAGTGTTAGATTGGATAGCAAAGTATCTGCGGCAATGAGTATCTTAAGGGGAGTTCTTCAAGGATCCATTCTTGGACCACTGCTGTTCACTATTTATACAAGTGACTTTTGCAAGCAAATTAAAAATAATTCTCATGTATACGGATGACACCCAAATTTATCATTCTTTTTGTTTTGATGATGTTAATCAAGCTGTGAGGGATATAAATGTAGATTTAGATATCATTTTCAACTTGTCAGATAAACACGCAATGCAACTAAACCCAACAAAATCATGTACTTTATTCTTCAGGAACACAATATAGACAAGTCTGAATTGCCTGAATTAAAAATAAATGATGCACAGATACCAGTGTTAGACTCAGCAAAAAACTTAGTTTAGATTGTGATACAACTTTGCGATTTAGAGGTCATATTACTAAATGAGTGCAGAAAGCATTTAGGAATTTAAAATTATTATATCCCCACAGACAATATCTTACCCAAAAAGTTAAAATAATGTTATGCGATTCTTTAGTATTGTCACATTTTACTTACTGTGCTCCTGTCTTTAATTCTTGTTTAGATATTGAGACATTGGACAGAATACAAAGAATTCAAAATGCTTGTTTGAGATTGTTTATGGCATAACCAAGTTTCAACATATCTCGCATAAATTGCTTGACGCGGGGTGGTTATCTATGAAAAACAGATTCTATTTGCAAAGTGCGATATTCCTTCATAAATTAATACTTGAAAAGCCACTTTGACAATTAGTTGTAAATCTATAGATAAGGTTTCCATTGCTTTTAAAATCAGTAAAACCACTTAGTTTATTTAAAATTAAATTAATTGATAACAATTTATTAAACCAATTAATAGTTAAAATGATGTAAAATAATACAGTTTGGAAAATTAAAAAATATCTTTAACACAGTGGCGTAACAATAAGGCCCACAGCATCCCAACTGCGGGGGAGCTTTAGGGGGCCACCGAATATTAAAAGTCTCCAGTTTGTAGACCCTGGAGCAATTACCACCCATTACTGTTTATATTGAGCAAAAGGACCAAAAATAAATCGTTTTATTACTTTAAGTAAAATATAAAATGCACTTAAAAGTTTTAAAAGTACCCTTTTTATTATTTCTTAGAAAATTACAAGTCTGCAAGGGTTTGGAATTTGGGCGGTAACAAACAGATATTGTCAATAAAAGTGAAAGCATTTTTAGCGCATCTTTGTTATTCTGTTGTGTGTACTTGGATATTGAAAAAAGTACTGCAGGTTTACATTTCTGAGCTTCCAAAAATCCAATGAAATAATAACAGCGAGTGCAATTACGCGCTTAAAAAATAATTACAAAGCTGATAAATTCCAAAAAAATGGCTTTCATTAAAGACATGCGTATATTAATTAATATGATGATAACAATTCAAAAGTTCTACTAAATTATATATTTTTTGTAATTAATTAATTAAAAAATACACGGCAAGACACAGATTTATAGCGGTTATGATAATAATAATCTGTTTATAGTGTTTATTATTATTCTTTGCCATCCTTCATATTATCGGCTTTCGTCAATACGGGGAATAATTTGCCAAGGTGTTGGTTATTCATATATTGGAAAGGAGAAACCCTTAATCATCTATTATCTCTACTTTCATGGGGGGTGTTTATATTCAAATACATCAATTTAAAATCAACTAGCATCAAGTAGATTTGAATAAAGTTATACAATATACTTTTGAAGATAATAATAGCCGGCGAAACATCTTTTAGGTTGTTGCACAGAATGTTCTTTTTGATTTTTCACTGTTGAATAATAATATTGAATATAAATGTTCAAACGAAATATTCTGCGGCGGGGGGGCAGTTTCTTGTTACGCCACTGCATTAACAATAATTTATTCTATAAACATTTAAAACAGAAAATTAGAGATACATATTGGAATGTTATATTCTATAAATAAATAATAATTATGATTTTATTTAAAATGCCACATGTTCGGGCGAACAATAAACTTATGGGATGTTATATTCAAAAAATAAATAATAATTAATCAATTGTAATTGAAATTTGAAATGCCCCACGTTCGGGCGAATAAACTTATGAGTAGGTATAGGATTTCTATGCATTTGCATGTTTTTTCTGCTTATAGCAAACATATGCAGAGTTATATTTCTACATGTTTAAGTCACATATGAATCACATATGTCAATTCCAAAGTGCATATAAATCAGTGATGTCAGAATCAAGCCGCTGTTGCTGTTTCCCCTTACGGGCCGTAGCTCCTACCATGCCCACCCGGCGGGCTATCTTCGGCCGCACTCGACCGACGGCGACAGCGTTCGTTGAAGTACATGCATTATCTTATCTCTCCAAGCTATTTTAAAAATTATTATTTACTCAGCGAATTATTTATAATACAATGTTGAAAAGAAATTGAAAAATTTAATAAAATATCCACATTGCATATTAATCGTTAATTTTCACTCAAAGTCGATATAACAAATTAATTTTTAATTATTAATATGTATTTCATATCGATAAACGAATTGTTATAAATCTAATAAAATGTTATTGTTCAATGGAAACCGTGAGAAAGTGGTGATTTCTTCCATCAGGAGAAAAACGTAAAGAATGTTTCTCTTTACGTTTAGTTAGTTAATAGAATGTAAACCAGGAATTAATTAAGAAAGTTAACCTCCAATAAAATAATTGCGGACAACTAATTTTGGCAAAATAAGGCAGAACATTTCTTTACACTTCCAAAGGGTATGGGATAAGATACACATTACCCACGGAAACAAGAAAAATGGAAATTTTGCTGGTTTCTCGGAAAACGTCAACTTTCTTTTCTCTATAATTATGACAACTGAAAACTCTTACTTTCAAATGAAAAACATATCGTATTTACAAAATAAATCTATACAATATTGAATGCGTTAAATAATAAAATTAACCAACTAAACGAACAGAACTACTTTTAAATGCAGCATTTTTAAATGCTTTATGTTGATAGTTCACAATTTAAATAATTCAGAGAAAATTGTACGTACTACTTACTTAGGCAATTTGAAGCATTTGTTAATTAACTACCATAAGATGCATAAGATTAGCATATCAAAATTTAATATCAGAATTTAAATGTATCAACTGGAAACCCAAAAATATTAGAACACAACAAACCGAGTAGTATGCGCGCAAATGTTAAATCAAACGATATTCAATGAGGCATCTAATAAATCGAATTCTTCTAATTCATCAACACTACAAAGACGTAGCTCACTTTTTTCTGAAGTCTCATACTTGTACAAGTATTTAGATGACATACGAGTCAAGTGCTTTTCTTCAATGGCCATGGTCAATGCAGTTTCGTTCTTAGCTTTCAATGCTGACTTAACAACGCATATTGCATTGACCGTTGAAGGATCAAGTCTGTTGCGTTTTTTGGTGACAATGTCAGTTAACATGGAAAACACTCTTTCTGCATCGGCATTTGAGTTAGGAAAAGATCTTACGGTGTTAACAAATTTCAACAAATTGGGATACCTGGGCACTTCGTTTGGTTCATTTTGCGAAAGAACACTTTTCCAAAAGTTATCAAATTTTAAATTAATAAGTGTTGCTTTCTCTTTTTCTGAAAAATCTAAAGGTAACGAAGACCATTCTTTTTTCAGACCATCAATGTCGAGATTACCAATCTTTGTTGCTACAAATTCAATGCTTTCGAGGGAAAGAGTCCTGTTTGACGAAGATAGTGCCGTAGTTGGTTGAAGGGCACTCAACTTAGCATAAAACTCGTCATCGAAAGGTAACCTTTTACAAATACCCTCTGCGGCAGCAATACAAAAGTTGAGACAGTTTTTTCTAACGATTTCAACGATCTCAGATTGAGTTCCCAAGTTGTTTAAATACAAATTGCATTTTGGCTCACAATCAATTTCATAAAGAGGTAAGTGATTTTCGTGTGAAGAAAAGCACACCTTCCGAATCGAAGTTATGTCCTTAGAAAGGTCTGGCTTTAAGAAATGTCTCAGCACCCCTTGTAACAATTTAGCCGATTCCATTTGAAGTGCATGAATTCGTGTTTCTTCGCTTTGAAATTGCAGATTAAATCTATCGAACTACTCCAAAACATAGTCGAGAAAGTAAAGATAGGCTTTCATGTCTGGTTTTTGCATCATAGATAGCAGATGTTCACCCGATTTCTTTTTATCATTCTGAATATTTTCTAACAGAAAATGGAGCAACGCATCCCAATTTTCCAATATTCGTTCTATGCAAGCACGACGAGATAACCACCGCGTTTCACATAGTCTAACAATCTTCCGATGAGATTCCGAGAAGCACTCTTGAAATTCTTGAAATATTGCAGTCCGTTTGCTGCTGGTGTTAAAAAAACTCGCGATTTTTCGAATGAGTTTTTCGCATTCGTCCGGAATCGCATCACAAGCGCCGTTAGCAATTAATGCACAAGAATGGCAAGGACAAGGCATAGTAATCAATCGCGGACATTTTTCTCGTAGCAACCTACTGAACGCCGACCTCATGACGCTTGCATTATCGCACGCCAAAGCAACAACGTTAAGCATGGGAATTTGGAGTTTGTTCATCTCATTCCTCAACGCTGCAAACAGATTCTCAGCACTAGTGTTCGTTGCGTTGAGATTGATTAATTTCACTAATTCCGTCTTGACATCTAAAGACTGAGGATCAATGTATCGGACAAGAAAAGTCGTCCATTTTTTAAGAGTTAAATCTGACGATTCATCTATAAAAATGGAGAATGACGCGTTTTGCAAAATGCTAACAACACGATCAGTCGCAACGGGGCTCAAGACGTTCGTTATGATGGCTTTGGTTTTATTTCGGCCCATTTTCATACTTTGCACAACGTTGGGATCTTGATCGACTTTCTGAAAAAAATCGAGGAATTGTTCAGCAACTTGAAGAGGAATGTTATGTTGAGCAATTAAAGCTGCGTATCGAATCTCAGCGATATGTACCTTATCGTCGAACGAAAATGATGAATCTTCGTCCGATAAATTATTTAGAAAATGTTCAACTGCAATGCCTTGTTTTTTACACTCAGCTAAGTGAGTTACAGAGATGGCATGGCGTTCTAATTTGGAAATTCCACAACTTAATGATATGCCACAAACAGCACATTTACACGAATAAGGATCTTCTGCAACCTCTCGAAGCCAAAACTGAAACCTACTATCGCTCAACCATTTTTTAAGAAATTTTTGTTTATACGAATCTTTAGCCGGTGTACTGACCGCCGAATCGCCACTTTTCGCATGGAATTTAGCGTGACTGGTCACATGACCACTACCACAAGAAAATTATTACCATTTAATATTAATGGTTTTTATTCGAACAATTCTTTTATTTTAGTTTATTTACTACTGTTAATTAATTTTCTTGTATATAGTACTTACATTTAGATTAAGTTTCGAATCTATGTCAAGTCAGGGTATATAATATTCTTTATGGTACACATATATGTATATTAGTATACATTTTCTATTAAAGAAAAGGTCAATATTAGGCTAGAATTATTATTATCGCTAGAATGGCCGATTCTTTGTGTGAAATTCCAAAGAAAAAACGCAAACCACAATCTTTTGTGCAAAAGTGGCTTACTGACGAGCAGTCGAAATCATGGATTCGCGAAGTCGAGGGCAATATATATCGGTTTAAGTGTATTATATGCAACAAAGAATTTTCTTGTGGTAGTGGTCATGTGACCAGTCACGCTAAATTCCATGCGAAAAGTGGCGATTCGGCGGTCAGTACACCGGCTAAAGATTCGTATAAACAAAAATTTCTTAAAAAATGGTTGAGCGATAGTAGGTTTCAGTTTTGGCTTCGAGAGGTTGCAGAAGATCCTTATTCGTGTAAATGTGCTGTTTGTGGCATATCATTAAGTTGTGGAATTTCCAAATTAGAACGCCATGCCATCTCTGTAACTCACTTAGCTGAGTGTAAAAAACAAGGCATTGCAGTTGAACATTTTCTAAATAATTTATCGGACGAAGATTCATCATTTTCGTTCGACGATAAGGTACATATCGCTGAGATTCGATACGCAGCTTTAATTGCTCAACATAACATTCCTCTTCAAGTTGCTGAACAATTCCTCGATTTTTTTCAGAAAGTCGATCAAGATCCCAACGTTGTGCAAAGTATGAAAATGGGCCGAAATAAAACCAAAGCCATCATAACGAACGTCTTGAGCCCCGTTGCGACTGATCGTGTTGTTAGCATTTTGCAAAACGCGTCATTCTCCATTTTTATAGATGAATCGTCAGATTTAACTCTTAAAAAATGGACGACTTTTCTTGTCCGATACATTGATCCTCAGTCTTTAGATGTCAAGACGGAATTAGTGAAATTAATCAATCTCAACGCAACGAACACTAGTGCTGAGAATCTGTTTGCAGCGTTGAGGAATGAGATGAACAAACTCCAAATTCCCATGCTTAACGTTGTTGCTTTGGCGTGCGATAATGCAAGCGTCATGAGGTCGGCGTTCAGTAGGTTGCTACGAGAAAAATGTCCGCGATTGATTACTATGCCTTGTCCTTGCCATTCTTGTGCATTAATTGCTAACGGCGCTTGTGATGCGATTCCGGACGAATGCGAAAAACTCATTCGAAAAATCGCGAGTTTTTTTAACACCAGCAGCAAACGGACTGCAATATTTCAAGAATTTCAAGAGTGCTTCTCGGAATCTCATCGGAAGATTGTTAGACTATGTGAAACGCGGTGGTTATCTCGTCGTGCTTGCATAGAACGAATATTGGAAAATTGGGATGCGTTGCTCCATTTTCTGTTAGAAAATATTCAGAATGATAAAAAGAAATCGGGTGAACATCTGCTATCTATGATGCAAAAACCAGACATGAAAGCCTATCTTTACTTTCTCGACTATGTTTTGGAGTAGTTCGATAGATTTAATCTGCAATTTCAAAGCGAAGAAACACGAATTCATGCACTTCAAATGGAATCGGCTAAATTGTTACAAGGGGTGCTGAGACATTTCTTAAAGCCAGACCTTTCTAAGGACATAACTTCGATTCGGAAGGTGTGCTTTTCTTCACACGAAAATCACTTACCTCTTTATGAAATTGATTGTGAGCCAAAATGCAATTTGTATTTAAACAACTTGGGAACTCAATCTGAGATCGTTGAAATCGTTAGAAAAAACTGTCTCAACTTTTGTATTGCTGCCGCAGAGGGTATTTGTAAAAGGTTACCTTTCGATGACGAGTTTTATGCTAAGTTGAGTGCCCTTCAACCAACTACGGCACTATCTTCGTCAAACAGGACTCTTTCCCTCGAAAGCATTGAATTTGTAGCAACAAAGATTGGTAATCTCGACATTGATGGTCTGAAAAAAGAATGGTCTTCGTTACCTTTAGATTTTTCAGAAAAAGAGAAAGCAACACTTATTAATTTAAAATTTGATAACTTTTGGAAAAGTGTTCTTTCGCAAAATGAACCAAACGAAGTGCCCAGGTATCCCAATTTGTTGAAATTTGTTAACACCGTAAGATCTTTTCCTAACTCAAATGCCGATGCAGAAAGAGTGTTTTCCATGTTAACTAACATTGTCACCAAAAAACGCAACAGACTTGATCCTTCAACGGTCAATGCAATATGCGTTGTTAAGTCAGCATTGAAAGCTAAGAACGAAACTGCATTGACCATGGCCATTGAAGAAAAGCACTTGACTCGTATGTCATCTAAATACTTGTACAAGTATGAGACTTCAGAAAAAAGTGAAAAACAATTTTCTCTGAATTATTTAAATTGTGAACTATCAACATAAAGCATTTAAAAATGCTGCATTTAAAAGTAGTTCTGTTCGTTTAGTTGGTTAATTTTATTATTTAACGCATTCAATATTGTATAGATTTATTTTGTAAATACGATATGTTTTTCATTTGAAAGTAAGAGTTTTCAGTTGTCATAATTATAGAGAAAAGAAAGTTGACGTTTTCCGAGAAACACGCAAAATTTCCATTTTTCTTGTTTCCGTGGGTAATGTGTATCTTATCCCATACCCTTTGGAAGTGTAAAGAAATGTTCTGCCTTATTTTGCCAAAATTAGTTGTCCGCAATTATTTTATTGGAGGTTAACTTTCTTAATTAATTCCTGGTTTACATTCTATTAACTAACTAAACGTAAAGAGAAACATTCTTTACGTTTTTCTCCTGATGGAAGAAATCACCACTTTCTCACGGTTTCCATTGAACAATAACATTTTATTAGATTTATAACAATTCGTTTATCGATATGAAATACATATTAATAATTAAAAATTAATTTGTTATATCGACTTTGAGTGAAAATTAACGATTAATATGCAATGTGGATATTTTATTAAATTTTTCAATTTCTTTTCAACATTGTATTATAAATAATTCGCTGAGTAAATAATAATTTTTAAAATAGCTTGGAGAGATAAGATAATGCATGTACTTCAACGAACGCTGTCGCCGTCGGTCGAGTGCGGCCGAAGATAGCCCGCCGGGTGGGCATGGTAGGAGCTACGGCCCGTAAGGGGAAACAGCAACAGCGGCTTGATTCTGACATCACTGATATAAATGCATATTTAGGCGTTTTTATAAATGCATGCATATTTTAGCATTTTTGAACAAGTGTGTATATTTTACCACTTTTTGAGCGTTTTACATGCTTTAATTATGAAATTTCTAATATTTTTTAAATAATTTTAGCATTTTAGACAACCAACCAAGGGCGGCTGAGTTGAGTCTAGGGGAAACCCATATTTAAGCTTATTGTTAAATACTAGGCTTTAAAATATTTTACTGCCTTAACCTTCTGTGTACTTGTTAATATTTTCTAAGAAAGAAAAAGTTTCAACTAAAATTTAAATACTTACATCCTGCGGTATTGTGATAAATAGGTATTAGGAAATTCCAAAGACCCTTTGACAACTTCCTGTTCATAGAAAAATTTGCCTGTACTTTTGTTTACTAATCTTGTAATCTTTCAATTAAGACAGTTCAGAAATTGCAAACTGCATTTCAGTTTGAAATTTTAGTGTAAAGATGGGTAAAGAAAAACGGTCTGTGTCTGTTAAACTTCGAAGTTATGTTAAGGAATTCAGTGTTCTTACAACTGACGATAAGGTGTTGTATTGCACAGTGTGCGACGATAAAGTGGCTGCAACGAAACGCTTTCAAGTTACACAACATCTGAACACGGTTCGACATCAAAAGTGTGTTGCCCTGAAATCAAAAAAACAAACATTGTTACCGGGGTACCTTAATAATTCGCGCGGCGAGTCCAGCAAATCGATCGAATTTAATAAAAAACTATGTAGTGCATTAGTGGCTGCAGATATCCCGTTAAGTAAAATTAATCACTCAACATTTCGTAATTTTCTGGAAGAAATTTCAAAAATGCCAATACCCGACGAGTCTACACTCAGGAAAAATTATTTACCTTTTATACGTTTATACGAAGAGACCATAAAATCAATTAGAAAACATGTAGCGAATAACTACATATGGGTTTTCATTGACGAATCTACTGACACTACTGGAAGGTGCGTAGAAACTTCATTTCTTCGTTTTGTTAGTAAAATTTAACTAATTAACGACAGCAGAGCAATTTACGGATGTTTGATTTTCTATTTTGTTAGTTACATATTTAATCACAACAATATTTTTGCTTGATTAATTTTTTTTAAATAACTGTTTTGCGCTAATTGTTTGTAACCGACTAATTATGTAGTTCGATAAAATAAAAATCAAATTTTTGTTTTCAGATACGTGGCTAACGTTCTAATTGGCGTTTTAAATTCGGAGAACAATCCCAAATCCTATCTATTAGCAACAAGGCCGTGCCCAGGGGGGGGTAGGGGGGTTGGAACCCCCCGAAATCTGTAAAATATATCTGGAATAAGGTGAAAATCAGGTAGTTTTATGTACATCCCATACACTAATTCACATTTTTCAATTTTCGAAAACCCTTAGTTTTTCTAAATATAAACTAATCATAGTAGCCCTGGACTGGAATGTACTAAATAATAAAATATATACAGCTGTATTTTATATAAGAAGCAAGTTACAACAAACATTAACTTAATTTACCAACTTTAGTAAAACAGGTCAAGGGAAATTAGATTTTGTATTATGAATGACATATAACGAAGTTTAGATATTCTACAGTGATGCAAATAGCATATACAGTGAAGTCTCGTTGATCCGCATCTACGTTAATCCGAATATCACTATAATCCGGACCAGCAAGTTATTTACATTGGTTTCATTGTAATTCGGATTTAAGGATTTGATAATTCGAACTTTAGAATTAATTGTTTTTATTCATCAAGTTTTGTTAGTAACTAATGCAATGGGTATTCAGATGTGTAATTTGATACAAAACTATCTATAAATAAGATTTTATTTTATTTATGTTTACGTTATATTTATGTCTGACAAATTCTTATTATAAAAAGTCACGTATTTTTTAAAAGTGGTTACATTGCAACTTCACAGTTTATATTAGTTACAAAGGTTTAAGTTAAAAAAGAATTGATACTTCTTTTACGAATTACGACTTTATGTAAATCCGGCATACATAAAAAGATTTTGTGTTAAATTTAAAAATTGTTAAATGTAAAAAGACCGCATTGTAACTTTAAATATTATACATTTCCAGATTTGTTACAAAATCTGAAGGATCATATAACAAAGTTAAAAAAGAACGTTAAAACCTGCAGAATATCCGGAGATGGAAGAAAAGTTGTTTGCATGGTTTTAGATACGATATGTCACTGATATCCTCCGAAAGTTTGTCAAAAAAGGCAACCTTTATCCAGCACCGTGCGGTGCATACGAAACAGTGGAAGCAGTCCCGCTTAAAATCGCGGGAGAAAAACTGTTCAGTGATTCGCACCCAGTGAAGCAAGCCATTGAAGAAACAGTTGCAAAGTGGAGGCTTTGCACTGGTGGTAGAAAATTTGAAGCAATTGTGATGCCGGAAGATTTAAAAGAAAAATCATATCTACCGTATTAAGTTCAAAAAACACGAAACCAGCAAAAATCACCGCTTTTTTTAATGACATATTAATGCGGAATATTATTAAGTCAGGGAAATTCATTAGATGAATCTCTTGAGCATGTAAAATTGTTAGGTGTTTCTTTGAATAAAGTAAAAGGGCCAAAGGGTTTGACTATAAAACAAAAATTTAAATCCGTTATAGACAAAAATCCTGGTTTTCACTTAATTAAAAGCATAAAAGATGCATTATCTGGCCAAGACATTTTAGACGAGCTAAAACATTATTCGCTTGTAGAATTAAACAATTTTAAGTATGCCCCAATTACGTCTTGCGATGTGGAACGGAGTTTCTCAAAATATAAAACAGTATTTAGGGATAATAGGCATATGTTTACTTTTGAAAATTTAAAAATGTACGTCATTGTGAACTGCAACGCTCTATGTTTAGAAAATATAATTAATTAAATTATTGCATAGGATGTCTAATTAAAATAATTTCTGTAAATAAAATGTAACTAACGCTAAACAGGTGTTTTTTTAATAATGAAAGTGCATATATTTATTAAAAATTTCTAATAAACGCATATTTCATGATTTTTAAGTGCATATTTAAGTGCATATTTCACGTTTTGATAGTGCATAAGTGCATGCATATTTCAGCATTTCTAAGTGCATACAAATCCTATACCTACTTATGAGGTTATATAATGACACTATGGATATTTAATCTGATTTGGCTAACTTTAATCAAGATTAAAATATACTAACCCAATAGCTTTTCTTTTTCCCACTAGGCTAACTCAGTTTTGATTCGATTGAGCATGAAATAAAAAAAATATGTTGATCTTATTAATTCCTGTACCTGAAAAAACTTCCTGCAGACCACACCTGGAATGCTGCATCTGGACGAGAAATTATATTTAACTCTGTATATAAAATTTGATACTTGCATCACACATGAATAATACAAACAATTATTTAAAATTATAAAAAACACAGGTTTTATTTATTAAAAAATTACTAAAAAGAAAAATATAGATTCCAACGCGAAAAATTATTGAGAAGAACTCTCTTTAATTTATTTAAATGAATTTTTAATTTGTGAATGATATGACCAGTTTCATTTGAATAAACTAATGTCAAAGAAATATTTAAGGATAATTTAAATGAACAACAACAAAAAAACAAAGAAATGTGTTCTATGAAGAACTTATTAAAAAGAGAACAGTTTTTTTTAAATTAAGCTTAAGTTATTAATGTTTCTGATCAGAGAACAAAATCTTAAATTCGACTAACCTTGTATATAGTGTAATAATAGTCCAACACATATGTGGCGCTAAAATTCACTTCACTAATCTTTTTTTATTCACAATTGGTAACAACAAACTGGCCAAACAGCTGTTGTCGATAATCCATACAAAATGTTGAAACGGAAATAAATAAATCTTCCTTGATTTAAACGAAATAAATCAACCACAATTCCCAGTGATTGTTATAAAGTGAAACTTTGCATAAAATTGACGTTTGTTTACAAACGAAAACACGTGGGTCAACTCTAACCCTACTTTTAATTTTCAGAAATTACTCTGGAGCCGACGTGGGTCTTTATCAACTGAAGTTGTTCTTTTTCGAATGCCTTTTTATATGCTTGGCCAAAAAACAATCGGAAAAATCTGAATGACGTCACAAAATAAAACATATGTTAAAAATTAACACCAATCTAAATTCTAAAAAGATGAAAAGATAGTTGGTAAAGAGGCAATTAAAATGATATAACACACTTATGGTCTAAAATCAATACAATACAATTGCAGAGAAAATCAATAAAAACGATCGACAGTCACAAAACTCATTAAAACTTAATTACATTGGAAACTAAATGATCTCCAGCATGATCTCTCCTATTTACATAGTTACACAAGGTAACTCAATGATATGGAGTTTACACAAATTATAATTACATATTAGAGAAAACTTAATTTATAAATCTGACTACACCGTTCTTACAATCAAAAGATGCATCGACAAGTAACATAAACTGAATAAAACTTCAACTACTCTAGTCCAGAATACAGTGCCTACTCCAGGTAACTGACTCAAAACAATGATGAAAATCATGAGATGACTGCTACCAAATACAGGAATCAGTAAGTTAATTGTAATATAATGAACTTCCAGATAATGATCTATTTTGACTATTTCCAGTGAAATATCGACCGGAAACTGACTTAGGTTTGTGGGGCATAGAAAAATCTGTTCTGCGTTAACTAACGTCAAAACTCAAATCTAACATGAAGATAAACATTCAAGAAAAATGGATAAACTATCCTAAACTTGTAACCTGTGCTACATAAAGCATATTTTATTGTAAAACAACATAATTAACTTATATCCTTTTTAAAACTATAAAACCTTTTTATAAGAATTGAGGTTATGTCTGCATGAGAATCTTCCTCCTATAAATTCTATCTTAACTTTATAAATCTATCTGTAACCTAGCATGTAACCTTTAGATTAAATAAAACTAGTATCCTAGCATGTCTATCATCCTTTTATTTGCATGAATACTTTATAATAAGCTTAATTTGATTCTTTTTGTGCTTCCGATAACTATCGTAGTCTTTAAATATTTTTAATTAGTTCTCTAATCTGTTAAATTTTCAAATCGAGATATCATCTCAATATAATGGCAGAAAATTAAGCGTACTAGAAAGTTAGCAATTCTCATTTTAGAAAAAAATATCTTTATTTTGTTGACACACATACCGCTAAAATAAAGTAATTCCCTTTGAATTCAGTAACATCCTTTTAACAAAACGTAACTCCCTTTTATTAAACGTCGACAATAATAATAAATTGCTAAAGTGTCGGAAAAACGTTGACTTTGTTTTTTTTAATTTTATTAATTATTTGCTTATTTATTTCTAAACGCGACGTGATATTAAATTTTCTTTTACTTCAATTTTTCCATTTCTTTCTTCGTAATCTCAAACGTCTCATAAGAAAAACCTTCTCATATCTCAATTTTCCCGTCGATGGAAACGAGATCGTTCGTTTTAAGTTTGTAATTTATTTGATAGTAAGACAGAAATGCATTTTGAATTCCAATTTAAAATTTAAATTTAATTTTATTCAGACGATTTTCCGCTCGACAGTTATTGTGAAACGCAGTCTGGTTAACACGTAATATTATCCAAGAAAATATATTGAGTTTGAATTAATGACCTAAAATTAATTTTTATTCGAATGTTATTTTCCTATTAAAACGAAGATACTTGGTGCTATTTACATTCATTAATTCCACCTCGATTATTTAAAACGGTGCATATTTCATTTCTCTTTTATGAAATAAATTCCGTTAGAAGCCATATTTTATTGGTTTATTGAAAGAGCAAAATTAGACAAGTTTTTCTTCAACATCGGCATTCAATAGCTAGGACTGAGTTGTCAGAAAAATATGCCTTTACATATTTCCAACTTTGTTGGTGCTTTCATTACATAAACTTAAAATTTAAATAGAAATAAGCGTCCAACTCTGCACGCAAAGTATCGTAATCCCTCTCCTTCTTATACCAGACTTCAACTTACAAAGTATTAAGAAGATTCTGTTCGAGCGGTTGTGGTTTTCTTTCCATTTATATTAGAATTTTGGTCTGAATTTAACGGTTCCAAAAAAAGATGTAATTAACTCTGGAAATGTAAAATTAGAAAGATTTAAATTGAAAGATTCACTGTGCCTAACGTTTTCTTGCTTTCTTTTACAGGTAATTCGATGCTCGCGTTTTCAAAGTGCAGAAATTTATCTTTGATCCCTGTTAAATTTTGTTACCGCTATAACTCTGAACGAACTCTTTGACGTTTATTGAAGTTCATTCTTTCAAAGTTTTCCTGAAACTTTCAGCGCGTGTTCCTATAGAAGACGTGGTCATTTCTTCTATATACATTGCAACTTACTTTTTTATTTTTCTATCGGAGAAATTTGGAAATAGCCAACATGAGATGTGTTCGTAATCGCAGGGGATCTCGTTTAACCAATTAATTGGTCCAATTATACTCAAAGCTAACATTTCCGGTCATGATTAATTACTATATATGAAAGGACAAAACGTTTTTAATTACAAAAATGTAGGTAGTGGTCTATTTATTGCCCACGATGGTATTTAGTATTTTCAATAATTGCAAATATTAATATTAAATTTCTTGACGTTACAAATTCAACCTATTTTAAATAACAACTACAACTAATACCGATTTTTTGGAGTATTATGTAATAAAAATCTAAACAAAATTCAAATTCGAATGAGACTATTTACTTAATCAAATTATTTTCAGATGTCGTAAGTGTTAATCACCAAGGCTCACCAATTCAAATTGAGATACAGAAATAAATAAACAACATTATAGAGGGCGCCACACAAATTATTTATTATTGTTAAAAAAAAACGAAACAAGAATCTACAATTTGGGAAAATAAATCCATCTTGTTGTTGGTTGTGAAAGAGTGACCACAAATAATTTGTTGAGCCAATCTATAACAGGTAGTTGATTACATTTAATTCCCGTTTATTTCATAAAGTTCATTAGTTCCAAGTCGTTGAAAATGAAGTACAAGACATAAAGTCGATGGCAAACATGTCCGTTTTTTGTTTAACACAAAATTTCAAAGAGGATTACAAGGCAAATTTAATTAGGTGCTCCCTTTATATTGCAAATTTTTTTTACATTACTAGAGAACAGGGAAAAATGTTGATGTCTTTTTTGTTTTTACCTGGGAAAAGGTATTTTAGTTGAAGCAATTTTTGCTAATTACGTCAATAAGAACATATAGCAACACTATAATGCCCTATTTTTGCACTCCAATAGGGATTTAGTAGTATTATGTAACAGAATTTCAAAAAATTTACTTACGTTAGGCAGCTGTCATTAGACTTAATCCCCACGTTCCTTCCAAGAGGAAGTAATTGAAACACGTCCAATCAACGCGCACTTACAAAGCAAATGCTACCAGTAACTCACTGGTATTATGCAACAGTCAACTTCCAAACAAACTTCAACGCCGGATGAGACTACTTAATCGAATTACTTTCAGCTGGCGAGGGTGTTAATCACCAAAACTCACTAATTTAAAGTGAGATACAGGAATAAATGAACAACATTATAGAGGGCGCCACCCAAACTGTTTATTATTGTGAAACCAAAATTGAGAAGGGAATCTACAATTTGGGAAAATATATCCATCTTGTTTTTGGTTTTGAAAGATTGATTACAATTAATTTGTTAAGCCAATCTATAACAAGTGGTTGATTTACATTTAATTCTCTTTTATTTAATAAAGTTCATTAGTCGCAAGTAGTTGAATATGAAGTATGGCAAAATTAAAACTTAAAATAAATTTAAAAAAAACTAAAATTCGTGTTCTCCAATTTGCTTCAAATGAATGACTCAAGGAATGACTCTTTAGTGCATAAAGGCCTTATTGTTCGAAGAAAACTGGTTGGTTTTCGTTCAAACAGTATAAAATTTACTTTTTCTTTATTTAAATTATTATTAATGGAATAAAATTACATTACTTATTAACCTTCTTTATTTTACGTAATGGGGTTTGTTAGTTTCATTTTATTTGATTTTTAATATTTTAAGTTTTATGGTTTCATACTTCTTGCACCATCTATGATCAACGCGTTAATATTTATGTATTTGTGAGTATACCTAAGATCTATTTAATTAATCCAAATTTTAGTGATGTAATTTTGTCCGAAAAAGTCATGTTCGCATTTTTTTACTTTTATTGAATCAAACTAAATTGAAGATATACAAATAATGTTTGTGCCATAACCACGCAGTCTTGTGCTAATTTTTTATAGAGCCTTTCCGATCAATAAAGAATACCATACCGGCATGCGCATCTTTCCGTTTGAAAAAGGGGCCCCTTGTCGTATCTGAAAACATCTGTGACAAACTAACAAGTAAGTTACCCCTCTAAATAATTCTTAATTGACTTAGATTTCATCACTAAGTGTATATTATGTTCAAAAGTATTAAAATAGGTATATCAGATTTGTTCAGAAGCCAAAATTAACAAGCATCACTTATATTGATAAGCTGTTATATTGATAACTTTGTCGTTTGCAGCATCTGAAAATTCCTAAGTGCGCCAAGTTATGCCAAGAAAACTGATAATATTTATGATATAATAAATGTAGCCACTTGTTGGTTTTAAGCATTTTTTATGGATTCAAAATGTCTACCACCATAAGCTGAACATCTTCAGAATCTACGATAAATTGTGTTTCCGATACACTTATATTTATGCAATGCGTCCGAGTCGTCTAAGAGATCTAGTCCATAATCACTAGAGTACACAACTACAAAAAAGCCTCTTTCTTGTCTATTTCGACGAATATGGCTCTAAATTAGGCAGTGTTATATGTCATTCGAAGCGCCCCAACGAGAGCTACAACTATGGTAAATGTATCATATGTTTTAGCCTTTGACATAATATGACAACTAGTGGTGAAAAATGTGTTTTTTAATCAAAGGCAAGTAGAACATATTATACATTTTCAGAATTAACTCGCCTAACATTCCCTCGTGTGCCACCTTAATCCAAGCACTCCCTGAAAAGTTAGGTAAGTAATCCTCCTTTAAGATTATAGAATTGTGACATTATTCAGCACCCGCAGGTACCTAAGCCTACCCCCTCATCAAGGTGACCGCTCAAAATGAGCTATAGCATGTGACTATACGATGCTTCTACGCAAAGTTAGTATTTTGCCCTTTACCGCCCAGCCTATTAATAGAAGTGATGTCTTCTTCGGTCAGTTTTTATGGGATAAAGAATCATCCTTGAAAGATTGAAGCGAATTAGAAAATTCTAGGCAAATTTATTTCAGTTTCTGGGAAACAGCCGCTTAACTGTACAATCATTTTCCAAGTTTTCAATTATTAATGTTTTTGGTTATAGCTGGTTGATTTGAATTTTTGCTAGATCAAACTTAAGTCACCAATTAGTTATTCAGTTTTCGAAAAGAATGATACCGTTTATTTACCTTTCTTATTACAAAACGATACAATAAGATTACAAAACTATCAAAGAAAAACTAAAATTTCTTTCCAAGTTTCCCTCTTCTGGATTTACCTGCATATATGTGTTTTCGTGGAGAGTTACGTGGAATATCCGCTTGTTAGGGCAAACGCCCGAAACGAGATCGAATCAGCACTATTCTGTCTCGATCAAACTGCAACCACCACCTCTAGACTTTAAGAGGGAGTAAAACATACCTAACACACTGTATTGTAAGTTTTTGTTTATAGCTGGTTGACAAGTTTTGTTTTGCTAGAACAAATTTAAATTAGCTATTCGGTTTTTGAAAATAAAGGTAACGTTTACTTACCTTTCTTATTAGAGTCCAAGATTACTAAAATTTAGCTTTTAAATTTTTCACTGGGAACTTCCACAAACTACGCTCAGATTCACTCGATATTAACAGTAGAGATTGTATGGGATTACAAGGATCTTTTACAATTCAATGGGCCAGATTACACCACTAATTTCTGTTTAAATGTTTAAGCCGTAAGCACAACGATACAATAAGATTACAAAACCATCCGAGCACAAAACTAAAATCTTCAAAATTTCCCTTTTCTGGATTTACACTGCGTTCGGTTTCGCGGAGAACTACGTGGGGTGCCGCTAGTTCGGGCAAACGCCAGCAACAAAATGGACTCAGCTCTATTCTATCTAGATCAAACTGCAACCTGAATTTTTAAAGGGCAAAAAAACTTACTGTGTAACTAAGGCTTAACACAATTTAAAAAAATTTTGTTTATGTCAATTTTAGCCAATCTGAAATAAACAGCCTTTACCTCTAATTTAAAACTTTTTCGAGAAATGACTTGGAGAGATATTTACGACCATTCAATAAAACAGAAATAATAAAAAAAGTGTGAGTGCAATACTAGGTATTTTTTAGGGGATAGGAAAGTGATTTACTAGGATAGATGTATTTAAGACATTGTTTATTTTGAAACTTGATCTTGAACTTGAAAATTAGTTTTTGAAACAATACTTGGTCGACTGAATGAAGAATGTTCTATAAAAGCTATGAATTACTTAAAACTGACCGGCAAACAACTACAAACAATACAACAATAACACTAAACAGGAAAAGTTTTGCTGTAAAAGAAATAGGAGAAGGGAAAGAATTTTCTGATATGAGAATTTAATTGTGTGCTGCTGTGCTTTTCATTAAATATCGTTATTTTCGGAAATTTCTGGGGAAATAATTAGACGATTAGTTAGAGCGATTTTAAAAACAAATATTTGGGTTTTTGTTAGGTAAAATTACTATCCGAGATTCTCGAGAATTCGCGAGATTTAAAAAAGTCTGGAGTTCCGGGGATAAACAAATTGTCGAGACTCAGAAACACTATTGATACGTAGAGTTGCAACGAAAGGTATTTATTTCATCTGATATACCTATAATTAAATCTTACATTTCAAATAGATTATTGTCAGTAAAATTTAATAGTTTTCTGTCCAGTTGCGTAACTGTAACTTAAGGTGCAGCTGAATGTTCTCATCTGGAACTGCGTCTTTCTATTGTTTAGGTAAATAACGTAGTTAATTGCATTAATAATTTATTCATAATATTTCAACACATAGAGAAAATAACGAATTCATCTTATTACAAAATAATTTAAACAGATTTTGTTTATTGTTCTGAAAATAAACTCTAGCTAAATGTAAATAAATGACATATAATATCATTTACCAACAATCTACCGTATGTACGATTATTATTTATTTTTCTTTTATTTCACGCCTACACTACGGGGGAACCAACATCTAAGGTCATATGTCCCCCTTCTAACATGCAACACGAATACACACGCCCATAGTTGAGGCGGCGGAATTTCCCAATTAGAAAAATCCCGTCGCCCCAAGTTGGACTCGAACCCACGACCCTGCACTGACACCACTTATCCACCGCCGCACACTGAGACAGGAAACAACAAAACATGGCAAAAAGTCAATTTACAAATTTTCGTTAATATCAAAGTGGCCACTGCAACGCCTAAGACAATGAACCGACGCATTGTTTTCCGCAATTATTTCTTTATTAGATCAACATACCTTTCTTATCCGTCAGGATAAGAAAGCCGTCTGTTCTGATGTTCCTTATTATACGTTAGCTATCACCTCCGAATAAACAGTGAATTCGATTGTTTGTTGTGCGGAAAGTAAACAGATTTTGGATATATATTAATACGGATGCTGTACCTGGAGGTATGTTCTCTTTATTTTAATAAGTGTATGTTTTTCAAAATATTTTTTAATGTAGATTTCTTAAATTATACAGCATGTATTAAATAACCGTCCCTGAAGTAAATTTCATTATTTCAATTCAACTTTAAGTTTGCTTCCGGGTAGTTCCAAATGTAGTCGCCAAATATCCGAGTTTTTGACACTGTGAAAAGATCTTGCCCAAGTGTACACATTTAGAAAAAAGTATATAAATCCAGTAGCCCTACTTTAAGTACAGAGTACCTACTGTGCACTGGGAATTAACATATTTCACATACATACTTCGCATTAACACACTATTAGATATTGTGATGTTGTCACATGAATACAAGAGTATTTCATTTTCATTTGCTAACCCTACAGTGATTCTGTTGTATAGTGTACAGGGTGACTCAGGTAAAATGGCCTTGTATCTTATCTTCGAAACTGTAAGAGTTACGAAAATCATGTTAAACACCAAAGTTTGTTAGTATAAAACAAATTTTTGTTTTATAATATTTCTGTTAATACAGGATGAGTCGTTTTGCTGTGGCTGTTGCAACACCCTGTATATTATTCAACAATACATTTATAAAAAACATTAACTTAAGTATTTTATAAGCATTGTGTATTATAATAGTAACATATAAGTTGCAATAGGTCAATTAATTTTTTTAAATGCTGCATTAGAAAAAGATTAAAGAAATTAGATTTATTCAAAAACTGCGCGACTTTTCCGGTGTGTATGTTTACCAAAAACACTTGCCTTAAAGTGTAGCGAAAATTGTAAAAATATACAAAATGTTCCATTAAAATAAAAACGTTGATAGCAGCCATAACAAAACGGCTCAATTTGTATATTCAAAAATATTATAAAATTTAAATTTGTTTTACCAACCAACTTTGATATTTAACCATTTTTCGTAACTCCAACAGATTCCAAGATAAGGCACAGAATCATCTTTTATGAGCCACCCTGTACATTTTATACAATGTTTTGTATCGTCTATAATCTTTAAAAAACCTTTCCATACGATAACTACTAATGTAGGCACTCCAAATATTTTATGCCAGCTTTTTATACTTCTTGTCC
Organism: Agrypnus murinus; assembly: GCA_929113105.1. Classification (NCBI taxonomy): domain Eukaryota; kingdom Metazoa; phylum Arthropoda; class Insecta; order Coleoptera; family Elateridae; genus Agrypnus; species Agrypnus murinus. The sequence continues at coordinate 47,635,617 of OV816023.1, forward strand.
CACTGTGCGCCGGCCCTTTACGATTATTATTAATGGATGTTATATTGGGATTTTCTGTCTACACCCTTATGCGAAATAAATAAGTATATAGAAATGCAATTCAAGAACACTTAAAACAGCCCAGACTAAGCATTGAACTCGGAAGTAAAGTATAGTCTAGTAAAATCTGAACTGTCCGCTTTTGGATTAAGATGGTTCTTAGAAATATCCACCACCTTGCTAAAGCTTTCGCATTCATTACTTGGCTATTAAACGTCAGTAAGGTCAGTAATAACTGATCATAGTTACATGAAAGAGTTTAAATGCTGTTTTGGTTTGACCGGCGGTACTTACCAGTTTACTATTCTGTATTTTAACTAAATAAGTTTGAAAATTTATAGTAGCATAATGGTCCTTGGAAAAGTAGCTTAATAATACCCATTATTTTGTGTATTATAATAAATAATAAATAGGCGTTACTGTAATTTCCTTTTCCACTGATTAGTAATAGTAATTTATTTCTAAGAACATGTTTACTTCAGTGTGACATCGCTAATTTGTTTGATAATGGTAATAACTGCCATTAGTAATGTGTTATTTATTAAACTTTTAATAAACATTTTTTTAAATGTATCTAGTTAAAATACTGAAACACTTAAGAAGCTGGCTGAGTACCGCAAGTCAAAGCAAAACTTTATTTAAAAATTTTCATGCAGCTATGATCTGTAAACCGCCACATCCAAGCAACGAATGCGAAAGCCTAAGCAAGGTGGTAGATATTTCTAAGAAGCATCTAAATCCGAAAGCGATCAGTTCAGATTTTATGAGACTATAACAAATAATATGAATGTATAAATAAGCCATTGTATTGAAGACTGTGCAGAGTTTACAAACATCAAACGAACTGCTACTGCTATTGAGAATAAATAGTATAAACCTCATACATAGAAAGTTGAAGTAATTTTATTTACTTGTGCAAACTGCAACTAAAGTAGAAGTGGAATTATAAAAGTTATAGAGTTGTAAACTCTATAATTCTGAATAATACTAATAATCCTAAACCACTAAATACCAAGAGTGAAAAAACCCTTTCATCTTTCTACTCGTTGTCGATTGCGGAAATATTAAATTGACTTTGAAAGGCAAACGCTTGCCGTATTTTCAATAACAGGATAATAAAAATGAAAGTCACGTTGAAGACACATTTTCTTTTTTTGTTTCACTGTACTCCATCAAGAGTTTTGAGTTAATAAATTATATAAAAAAAAACTTTAGAGATAAAATCCGTTTTTTAGCAGTAAATTACTTTTTCATGATGATAAATGTATTATATACAATATCTGAAGTTTAGGTAAGACGCAAAATTAAGTAGAAAATTATCAACACAGATGATGAAAATCTTTCATGCAGACTAACCAACAGACATTTTATTTTACTGAAACTTCTAAAGTGTTTTCTAATGAAACCAGGACGCTTACAGTAGAAAAACTTCGAAATAATGCTTCATGATCTATTTAATATCAGTAATTGCTAAACTATTACGTTTATAAAACAGTCGAGTGACAAAAACTAAGAAAACATAATTTTTTATATTCTAACCTGTAGAATATGTACTAAAATATAGCTACACAAAAATTAGTAATCATACGATATACAGTGCTTTGCTAAAAAGAATGTGCAGGCTAATTTAGTTTGTATACTAACAGTGGCTGAAAGTAATAGATTACCCCTAATGCACTACTGTAATGTATTACTCTTTTTCGGTAATAGTAATCGGTAGTAGTAATGGTAATACATATTTTATTGCTTGCTATCAAGTATACCTAACAATAGATAAACTGTGTATTATATTTTCCTCGACCTATTCATGTATAACGTTTCACTAACTGTTTCTGACCCAAAAAACTCTGTGGGGACTTCTCTGTACAATTCCAGGAATAGTACAGAAAATTACTACTCAAAAATAATTCATTAAATTAGAAATATTAAAATTTGTGTGTGTAATACCAGGTACTTTTTCTAGTATAGGGATAATTGTATTTAAAACTGTTTATTTTGAAACTTATCCGGAGTTTGGGCAATTTTTATATTATCCAATGTTCCAACTATACAGTTTGGTAACAACAACAACGTCATTTATTATTAGCATCCAACTAAAACAGATTTTTTTTTATTAGTTTATTTACTATTTGCATTCTGTAAAATTAATACAATAAGCAAAAATGAGGCAATATAGTAAAATGGCATTGATTTTCATGAGAGTTACAGCACAGAAGTCCCTAATAACCCTAGCTTTACTTAAAACTACTGACAAACTAAACTAATTCTTACATAAAACACTTAATCTAATTTAAAATCTATGAGGCAAGTCCAGTGGATTAAGTCTTGTTAAACGTTGTACGTCTTCACTATTATCTAGGAGATTTACAGCTAATGTATTATTGTGGTATTCTAATTTATTTAAATATTTCTCACTACACTTACTTATAGTTTATTTCACTGTATCAACTTGCAGATCACTTAAGATGTCAACATTTCTAACGAAATAAGAGGCGTCACACATAGCACGTAGCACTTTTGTCTGAAATCGTTCTATGATTTCAATGTTTGAGTTTGCTGCTGTGCCCCACAGCTGAATGCCGTAGGTCCAGATTGGTTTTAACGCAACATTGTAAACTAAAAGTTTGTTTCGTAGAGATAACGTCGATTTTCTGACAAGCATCCAATAGTGTTTGCTGAATTTGATACCAAGCTGTTTCCTCTTACACATTATGTGCTCTTTCCTTGTTAAACCCTTATCCAAATGCATTCTCAGATATTTTACCTGGGCGACCTGTGGAAGTGGTATGTTATTCATGTATACATACGGTGAAGGACTCCTACATTTTGTAAAGGTAATGTGTAGAGATTTTGTTTCATTTATCTTTATTCTCCACATTTTGCTCCACTTGTCAATAAGGTTTAATTGTGATTGTAGCAAGCTGACCGCTATTACTGGATCTTTATGTTTGAACATGATTGCCTTGTCATCATCAAAGGTGGCAGTGAGCGATAGTTCGTTTGTGGGCATATCAGCTATATAAAGACATATAAAAGAGGTCCTAGGACGCTACCTTGAGGTATCCCAGAACTTATGGGGTAGCGATCCGTGAGATGTTGATCAAATTTGACTTGGAAAAATCGTTCCTGTAAGTAGGCTTCTATGATGACATAATAGGAGTGTGGTATTGTATTTTTTAGTTTGAAGAGGAGTCCATCATGCCATACTTTATCAAACGCTTGAGAGTCGTCCAGAAAAGCCGCTGTGCAGTATGATTTCTCTTCAAAGGTTTTATTGACATAATCGACTACTCTATGAACTTGTTGTATTGCTGAATGTTCTTTTCTGAAACCGAATTGATGTTCAGGTGTTAATGTTGACTCTTCAATGATTTGCATAAGTCTCTCGGCGATTAGTTTTTCAAGAAGTTTGCCTAGAATAGATAACAGATTAATTGGTCTATAACACGTTGCTTCCTGAGGTGGTTTACCCGGTTTTGAAATCAAGATGAGTTGAGCCACCTTCCATTGCACAGGACAGTAACCCAGTCACAAGACTGCATTGTATAAGTTAGTAAGCATGACCATGCCCTTTCGAGGCAGCTCTTTAAGTATAAGTCCTGTTATTAAGTCATAGCCCGGGGCCTTTTTTGGATTCAATTTTTTAATCGCCTCTTTGACTTCCTGAACTGCGAAAAGCTTGGGTAATGTAGACATTTGCTAAGGTGCTTCCAAAAATTTTTTTATATCCGCTTCTTCTTCGGGTGTTATAGCCGAGGGTAGAGGCTGAAAAACTTTTTCTAGATGTTGAGCAAATGTGTTTGCTTTCACTATGTTCGTTTGTGCCCAAGAGTTGTTTTCTGTTCGTATAGGAGGTATTGGTTGTGCTTGGCGTTTTATTCTTTATGTTGCTGTCCAAAGTGCGTAGTTTGTGTCTTCGTTTGGACTTAAATTTTCAAGGTACTCCTGGAAACCCTTATTCTTCAGATCTTTAATTTGTTTCTTGAGATTGTTACAAGCTCTATTATAGCGCATTCTATCCGACGGGTGTTTTGCCAAATTCTTCTTAGCCGTCTTTTTTCGGCAATTTTCTTTTTAATTGCTATTAGACATGCATTCGTTTCTCTTAGTAGGCGAAATTTGGGGCGTAGCTTCCCATGCTGCCTCTTGAATGATTCTAGTAAAGTTCCTCACATCTAGTTCTAATTCTTCATTGGTAGTTAAAGGAATTTCCAGATCTAATTTATTATCCATTAAGTATCGAAAATGACACCAATCTGTTCTTTTGTTAAATAATTTAACTGGCTCTTCTTTTTCTATGATTGTGGTGCTTATAGTCGATATAACCGGTGTATGATCTGAACTTAGATCTAGGCTGGATACAATGTTTTCGTACCCTGCTGCTATACCCTTAGTCACGAAAAAGTCCAGTAAGTCTGGCAATTTATTCATATCTGTTGGCCAGTGAAACAGAATTAAATAAAAAATAAAAGTATTAAAGTGTTTTATGAATATCAGGCATATATAATAGCCAAATTATATTTATATAATACTAGGGAAACCTCGTCAAGACATGACGGTCAAAAGCATTGAAGGATTTCCCTATATACAACCTTCGATGTGTGATTACAATCCTTTGGATTTTCGTGAGTGATTAAATAAACGCAACCAAACATAACCAGTTGAAAATTCTTAAGCCTATCAATACTCTTTCCCAGCTTACCCTCCCCTCTTCCGACATATATTCCTCTCTGGCTTACCCCTCCCCGCAAGTTTAGTCTACATACATACATACGGAAATTCTACCTTACGAAACGATAAGAATAAAATCAAAAATCGATCCCGTTTAAAACATTCTTGAAAACGTCTATTAGTACATATTTCAAAAACATAGTGTTGGCAAATTTCCTGCGTTTTATACAAACAATATAAAACTGCTCTGAATAAGCAATTGCCATCAGCTATTATTTGTATAATAATTCGTCTATTGTCCATAATTTTCAACTATGCGGGTTTTGTCTACGTAACCTAACAATTCTTTAAACATTAACTGCATATTAACCGCTTATTAATGATTGAAGTGGACTGCTGCATCACCCTTTTATATTTATAAGCGGGAGTACTTACGAAACTGGCCACCGTAAAAAGTGAGAGGGCGTCCAAAGTGAATGTCCGATTCGCCCGTCTCAAATTAAACGTTTTATATTTGTTTAAATAAAAAATACAAACATTAAAAAAATACAAAAATTAAATAGTGTTGACTGATCTACACAGCGAAAGCTAAAAAAAATTCGCATAGATCGGCCCGGTGGAATTCTCAAACGAACTTGAACAAAAAAAGCCTTGTGTTTTAAATATATAGAAGGGTATTATACCGAATATAACAAAAAGCTGGAAACAGTCAAATATCTTGAGAAATAAAGCCCCCCTCCCTCCTTTTGGCTGGAGAGTGGAGGCAACTTTGTCAAATTAAACCGCTTACTTTTTATTGCAGATTCAGATTCTGTGGCAAAAAATACATAACTTTTACTTGAAATATTATATACTATACTAAGATATTTTTTGTAATCATCGTAGGTGGCGCTGTAATTGCAGGAAAAACAAATCTTGCGCTAATGTCGAAAAATACAATTCCAATTAAAAAATCGCAAATTAGGCGTTTAAGATTTTATTAAAGCTACCTATAGGGACCGTCGACATTAGCATGACCCGATGTGCAGCAAAGGGAGATTGCCTTATCGGATTTGGCACATCATGCAGCCCTGAAAAGAGCTGGTTAGGAAACTGCTTTGAGACTACAAACTTTATTAGTTCTTAGTTTTCTGCAGTTTTCCTTAGCTGTGACAGAAATGTGGGATTTCCGCTGTTCCATCTGTAAGTCGGTTGAAGCCGCACCTAGGGTCTACGTAATAATAATAATCGTTCCCTCCCTCCCGCACAAGATTATAGCTTCTAGGGCCTGGTTTCCAGGTTATGGGTTGTAGCAATTATTATTATTATTATTAATATTAGAGTAAATATAGATTGAACTCCATTTTCAGTTTAACAATAAGTTCATTGTAAATAGAATTCATGCCTCATATCACCTCATCGCTGCCGTGATCAGATCGAATTCATTCCCTGAGATCTATCAAGTCGACAGGTTTTGTAACGTATAGTTTTTTTTAAGAAATACCCAAAAAAAATAATCTAACGGTGTTAGATCTGGCGATCTAACAGTCCAATCCATTTGCACCACGTCGTCCTATTTAGCGGTTTGGGAAAGTACCGTTCAAAAACCACTTCACTCCTAGCGCATAATGAACCCCCTTGCCATCTTGTTAGAACCACAAATTTTGCATATTTCCATCAAATATATTTACAATGCAGGTGCAACTTCATTTTCCAGTAAGTTTAGATATTTTTCACCGTTTAAATTCCCGTCGATGAAGAATAACCTTATAATGTTCACACAAACGTTAGGTTTTTCAGGATCTGCGTGTGGATATCATTCAGTGATGATTCGCGTTACTCCAATAACGACAATTTTGTCGATTTACTTGTTCATTAATTTGAAAAGATGCTTCATCAGAAAAAATTAAGCGACCTAAAAAAGTGTGAATCATTATAACATCGATTCATCATTTCGTCACAGAATTAATTCCTTCGATCAAAATCATCTTCCGCAAGCTGTTGTGGGTGCACTAAAATGCGATTTACTGACATCACACTAATATCATGTGCTTGTAATGTTTCTCTCGCGGAACTATAGGGACTTTCGATGAAAGTTTGCATAACTTTCACACTCTTATTATCGTTGTTTGCTGATTTTGGTCTACCACTAAGTCCGCAGTATTTCACAGATCCTGTCTCTTCAAATCGCCTGACAGTTTTTTGAACAGCAGACTTTGAAATTCGTTCATGATTCGAATACATATCATTACAATAAATTAGGCACTTCTTCGTGCTGTATAATACGGTTACCATATACGTTGAGACGTGAAATAATACGTTCTTTCAGACAACGGCATATCAGGAAAATAATAAATAAATCTGACCTACGTAATTCGTTTAAATGTAGAATTATTGTGAAGTTCGCGCCACACACAGGACTGGAAACTGATTCTAGCCGGTCAAAATTATTTTATAGGTTTAACTGAAAGCAAATGACTGGAATAGTATTAAAATAATCAAAAAAGAAATAAAAAACAAATCTTTTTAGCCGCTAGAACTGGATCAGTTTGATACTTTTATACTTTTTCCTACGACCACATACGAAAGTGAACAATAGCAAACGCTACCGATATTAAGAAAGTGAGTCATATAACACGCGTATGTTAGGATCATAACACACGTGTGTGTTATGAAAATACGTCACGCTAAGCAATATCTAGAAATCCATGAATTTTGTTTACATTAAAATGATGACATTAATGTTTAATCCAATTTTGAAAAGCATTTTAACCATTATGTATCTATTCTTTTCTTATAAATATAACTTTAATTAATGTTTAATTAGTTATTTTAGCTATCAAAAAGAAATATCTAATAGATTACACCTAACGTAACCTCACTATAATACATGAAAATTATTGAAGCAAGTTTGCCAAGATTAAAATCAGCGATGCCAAATGGGAGAAAAATAAGAGTAATAATGTCAAATAATTTAGTTAGGCAACCTCTTTCACACCTGGCATTGTGTTATTAGTTGAAGTTATATTTGTTAATTATGGGGATATTATTAAATATAAATAAAAAATAAATTATGTGCCTCTGAGATTATTATATTATAAATTGTAATAGTAATTCATTTAATTAATTTTGCTGCTAAACCCAAGGTTTAATTTTATACTATGTTTAAATAAGTTATGAATATGTGAGTTTTTAAAATTGAAATTTATATTTAGTAAAAGAATCTATTAAATAAAATGTTAACAAACACCCATTCACTTTAACAATTGTCATAATTCAGCTCCAGAAAAATAAAATTAAGTTGTCAAGATAACTTAATTTTATTTTTCTGGAAATGTTTTGATAGAAATTTCGTTATAATTATTCATATTGTGAAACTAAATTGTTTAAAAAATTAAACTTTATATCCTAAAAATAAATGGCTTAAGAAAATTTGCTTTAAGTGTGATTTTCTCTGTTAAACCTAACCATGAAAATTTTGCTTTAAAATCTTCAAAAATTATATTCTTGAAAATTTTAAAAAATCAAAATTTCTTAAACATTTGAAATTTGGGGGGTCGTAGGAAAAATATTGTACATTACACGTTGGAAAGTAACTTTTCTGCACTCGTGTGATTTCCGCACTCGGCTTACGCCTCGTGCGTCAATTCACACTCGTGCGTACGAAATGTTTCACTTTCCACACTAGTAATGTAATATACTATTTCCAAGAAAAACTTATTTACATAATTATGTTATCGAAAAATAAGGTAAAGACGTAAAATAAATAGCATTTACACGAATTCTTCTTTATTTAAATAAATTTTACACAACTTAAAATGCTTCTTTATTATTTAAATGAAATAACGTGCAAAAATTATATTGCTAATCGTTTAATAACTATCCCTTTTCATTTCGATTGTATTTCAGTTTATGCAACATTATGCATGTTAATCTTTAAATATGTTATTCTTTATACTATAGCAACAAACTAGTGAAAACACCAACGTGGGCGCTTGCGGACTTTGTAAGTTATAAACCACAAAACAAAAACTGTATTATCCGGAAAGTAAAAATCACCATATTCTATATTCGAAGGGTATAAACTTACCTTTTTATAAGAATTGTTAGCACTACAATTCTGTTTTTATAAAGTATTTAATTCAATAAAAACATCACTTTCACAAAAACAACCTTTCACCTTAACGAACAAAGTACAAATACATCTACATCAGTTTGGCGCCTTCGGAACAGTTAACTCTGAACTACACTTTACCGGTATTGTCGAATTTTTTTGTGGTTATTATTTGCCGTAACGGTATACGGTAGGTAGTTGCGAGTTTACTAAGCTTTCTACTACAATACTATTTCTTAGAATACCTGTGATGTTAACAATGGTTTTTGGACTTTTGACCGGCTAGAATCAGGTTTCAGCCGTGTGTGCACCGTTTATGATGATTACAAAAAGTATTTTGATTCGTTAAGTTACGTATTTTTTGCCGCAGAATCCAAATCTGCAATAAAGAAATAGGAGTTTCCATTTGAAAATTTAAAGTTGCCCCATGCCACACCCACTAAAGGGGGGGAGACTTTATTTTAGCATAATTGATAGGTCTTTGCAAAATATTAGATGCGTGTTTGCGATTTTTTAAGCCGAAGTGTATTTCTCAAACATTTGACCGTTTTTAGACTTTTGGTACGCCGGGTATAATGGTAGATATGGCGGTACAAGAAATTCCTAATAAAAAAATATTTTCATGTAATTCAGAAAAAATATGTAAAATTAGTGGAAAATGTAAAATATTATCAACTCATCGGTAAAGTGTGGAATTAGATTTAGGGAGATTTTGGGTGCTATTATAACAGGCGAAACACTCAATAAATTATGCCCCTCCCCCCCTCGCTCTCTATCTTCCTACGTCCCTCCCTCCCTCCCTATATCCCTCTGCTTCCGCACTCATTCCTTCTGTCTACCTGCCTCCGTTTCTATTTCCCTCTCTCTCAATCACAAAACACCCAAATCCCCATTGAAATCTAATACCATCCTTTTACTTATTGTCAGTAGTGTATCAGCTGTATTCGCCTGGAATTTTGGCTAACTACACTACGGCATTAAGCCAAATTGTCAAATTAAGAGTTCGATAAGCCCAAACCAAGGCATTCTTAATTCGTGCGGGCAGTAGTTAGTGTCCGCGCTACGGTTACCACAAACACAAATAACGCTATACAGTTTATTTTTGGATACGTACACATCAAATAAAAATTTTCACTTTCAAAGCATATTATTCCGCTCCATAATGCGCTAGATAAAATGGCGAAACTCGCTTCTCTCAATGAAAGTTCTTGTGGAACTCGCTGTCATCTGGCATTTAAACACTTCAAAACTCGATGTAGAAGATTGAATTCACTGTCTGACTTGGTGGGTCGAACTCTTTGAGGATTAATCCTTCGGTATCAAAAAACCAAATCATCATGAACTTTTCGATTTTTGGCTTTGTCATTCTGGCCTTCGTGGGTTGAGGTTCCTCATTTGCCACCCACTGCTTACTCTGCCTCTTGGTCTTAGTAGGATTTCGGGCGGTTTTTCGACTAATTTCACTAAAAATTTAATAACACATATTTGTTATTTTTTCAAATCACTCATTTTATTCATATTCAGTATTCAAATATTTCTAAATCACAAATGAGGAACGCTGCGAACTTGCGAGTGTAGAATCGAGTGATGTAGTCACGCGTCACGCCAGTGTTGCCACATCAAGCGCTAAAATTCTCGCTATTTAATTGCCATACCTCGTATAGTAGAGCAAGATGCTAATTAAGACAATTAATTGTGAAACTGTGGTAAGGAATACATCGTGATGAATAAATGTTAAACATAAGTAGTGCTCCTAGGGTCATGGGTTCGAGTCCCACTTGGCGGGCAGGATTTTTTTAAATTGGAAAGTTCGGCCGCCTCAACTTTGGATGAGTCTGTGATTGTGTGTATGTTAGATGAGGGACATATGACCTAAGATGTTGGTTTTCCCCGTAGCGTAGGCTTTAAAAAAGTACTAGATACAGGTTTTATTTTCTTAGAAGATAAGATGAATTATTTTACATAAAACGTGTTTTCATGTTTATAAATGAGTTACTTACTGATTATAAAATTAAATGTTTAAATGTATTCAAGAAGCTTTATATGATTGTAATCCACTAATTGATAAATAAATAGGTTATACAGAATACTAGATTAGGATTTGCAAAAACCTCAAATGTCTGAATTCCATATCTGTCTAATACAGTTACAGCCTAATTATTAAATTGCCCTTCCTTAACTTCAATCGCCTACATTGTCGGGGAACTTCGAAATGTTTACATGAAATCTGTGGTATTGTATGGGCTGTGGTTATGTCAAACGGGGATCCCCTACACACATATAATGCAAATTAGTTGTCTCTAATACTCTATTGAATAAACATTTGAATAAACAACTAGGCTCGAGCCCATTTACATGGTTTATGCAACTATACTAGTTATGTAACAAATTGTTACGAAGCTTTATTAAAGCCGTTGCAGAAACTTTCCGTTCCCCTAATGTATTGGCTGTTTTTTATTTATTTTACAACTTTGTTATGTATTAAAAGAATTTGAAGTTCAGTTCTCATCCGCACAAGTATCTCAACAAATATTTACTTAATCTTAAATTTAAGGCATGTTGATTTGCAAAAATTACTTTTCTATTTTGAAAATTTTTTGAGAATAGATTCCATGTAAAATTTTTAGAACCTAGTTATTTACATTTAAAATTTGTTAAATTGAAGAATTAATCAAAGCTATGAACATTACTTGCTTACCCTTTACGTGCATGGTGACCTGAGTCAAATGCTAAAGATCCAGGACTTTCCTCGAGACTGCCCCTCATCGGGATTGCCATACAGGAAATTAGAGAAGAGCAAACACCTCCTGCTACCCGCTGATCAGCCAGCACCACTAGTGTGACTTTACCTATTGTCACCTATGTCGAAGACTGACAAATCGCGCCGGATGTTCAGTCTCCAAGCAGACACTGCCCTGTGCGGTTAATTTGCGCCGACTGCCTGTACTATTTCTGCATACTTTTAGATGTTTCTTACACCTGAGGGTGCTACAAAACACAATAAAGTCATAAGAACAGAGGGGGTTGCAAAATTGTATTACATTCTCCCTTTTTCCTTAAATATACTATTGTCATTTACTATTCAACTAATACCTAACACCAATTAAGACGGTAATTTACATTCAGAAAATAGATGTATCACACTGGCACCTTAAAATGAAAGGAACTCAAACAATCCTTTTTATAAAGAAATATTTTTACGTTGCATCGGTTTTAAAGCTATAGTAAAGTTTTCTACTGCATTTCCTGCCTAGTGTCGATTTAAAACAATGACGACCATTAAGTTTACAAATGGTAGATTTACAGTAAGAAATTCCTGTTTTTACAAATACAAATAAAAACGTTAAAACTAGAGCTCAAAAAGAATACAAAGAATGACTCTAACAAGCAGGGCACGTACTGAAAAAATCCAGATTGATGTAAGCAGTAATGCAAGAACAAAATAAAAATCCTAGGAAATTGTAGGAACTCAAACAAAAAAGAGAGTGGAGAATTTTCTAATTAACTAACAGCAATTTTTCAAGCCGTTGTTAAAATAAAAACTGTCTTGGCATGTAGCTATTTTCATGCAGCAATTTTTAAACTCAACATGGTATGCAACATTCGTTCGGATTACTCGTTACAATAATAATTATTACATTTAAAATAAAACTATCCAGTTTTGTTTCGAGGGAATTTAAATTTCAGGGATTTTCTATAGGAGTGTTTCAAGCATCATTTAATTAACTTTCTAATAAAAATTTAATCTCATCGATTATTAACATGTTTACATGTTTTCACCAAATTATTTGAAATGGGGTATCTTAATACGTAAATCCTATTTTACCAATGTATAAATAATGTAAAATGAATGTTACATTTTTCAGCACTATTATAGCACTAGTATTTAATTTGTTCGTTTAAATATTACAAATAATCGTATACAGGGCGTGTAATGATGGCTATTACTTATATAGATTATGTTTGCGAAGTGAGCCGCAGGCAAGCGTCGTAATTTATCTGAATGAATAATAACCATTACACGCGAGTAGGGTACTATACTTTTTCTACGACTATTCAATACAAAATTGCACTTTGTGGTCAAGACAATTAATTATTTATTGTCTCAGGCTTTATTTGGTTAAACTCCATAAACATAAAATAAATAAATCAGATTAATAAAAATTAATTATGAGGTAGAATTGTCAGTGTATAATAAATTTGTATATTTGTATATCCTTGATAATTCTCCAAAATAAGCTAACAGAACGTTATCATAGAATGATTGACATTTTTGAGGCTTCACCAATCTATAAAGGCCTTGTACACCACTTCGTTTTTATCTTTAATTTCTCCGAAAGTAAATTTATTTAAGGTTTTTGCTATTTGTAAAATCTCTATCGACGTACTATTTACATCGAAATCCATTTTTAATTCTTTTTATTTATTAGAAAATGTAAACAGACTCGAGAATTGCAACTATCAGCATCAAATTATTAAAACCAACACCTCCTGCACAGGTTTGTGTTGTTAAAACCTTTTAAAACAAAACAACTAAAACATTTGAATATCGCTCCGTGTCAGAATGCACGGGACGGGCTCGTGTAATCAACGCACTTGCTTATGCGTCTGATCCTTGTTGTACAAATTGTATACAGATATCTCTTCTCTCTCATCTATAAAAGCGAAGCGTTTGGATTAAATAAATGAGCTTGTGTTTTTGTAGGTGTAGCTTTTTTGTGATTGGTCACAACCCGTGGGTAATGAATTATTACTCACGGCTCTATCACGGCCCATGGGTAATGAATACCAAAAAATGCCATATGTGATTTATTTATTTTCAAACAAAAATATAATCAACAAAAAAATTAGTGAGGTTAAGTGTATATGCTAATTAGGCAAAAGGCCTTATTCAAAATTAAATGTAAGTATTAAGGAAAAGTCCTAATTACCAATAATATTTTCGCAAGATAAACATGTATTTGTATTTATACATAATAATTCATTCGTAGTTCATAGCGTAAACGAAGAATGATTCAAGATGACGTTTTCGACCTCATAAGGTTAGTCAAGGTTAAATGACGTACCTTCTTAATCGTTTGGATTCTTTAAGCGAGTTTTTACTCACAGACAAAAATGTCCTTGCCATTGCAGTACCTTCTTGCTTTGTACTTAATTTCGCTACTATTAAAGTCTCCTTGTAATTTACTCTATTCCAACATTTTGTAGTTTCTCTAAATTTGTCTAGATTCCTCTTTTGTAACAAAGCTTTTTCTTTCTCAAACACAAAATAAACTAAAATGCTCAAACTTTCACTAAGAAAATACTTACTATACTTATGCGGCGGCAGAGGTCTCTGTTTCTGCAGATTTGATTTCAGGAGCGTAGGTACTGGTTTCTTAATTGCAAAGAGGAATCAAAAAATAATAATAATAACTAAAAATATGGGCGACACTTTGTATCGATTTAAGAGCCATGGAACCGACAAATGAGAAGAGTTTCCTGGTTTTTATTCGTTTGATTGAATAAACTAATTATGTATAATTATTTTATCGCTGCATTAAATTAATTAAAATCTAAAACTCCAACAAATGACTGGTCCAATATTATCACCACAGCATTTAAATTAAACATTGTTTATTTACTGAATAAATATCGTTTACCTTATATAACAAATATTTAATTGATATTAAAATAGGGATCTCTTTAAGAAAACTGAAGAGTTTATAAGAAAATTGGTTCAGTTAACCTAAAGGAATATACTATGTGATCATGTATTAACTTCACTGGTTTACATAAAATTAACTTACATAAGTTATAAACGAGAACTGCTAGTCTGATTGCATCTAATTTCCTGGTAATCCTTAAAAGCCCAAAACTGGCAATATTGCCCTTAAACACTATACCTTTATATCACTAATAACAATCCAAACACTTATTTTAAACGCAGAACGTTAAATACTGTAACACTGCAACGTTCTTAACATTAATTATAAACTGTTGGCTGTAATTAAGTCGTTTCTTATTCTTAAACACGCATTTTAACATAATGGGTGATGTAAATAAAATGTAGTAAAAGCTTTTGCTATACATCTACCTTATTCTTATTAATTAAAAATCATATCTGTTATCTTTTATTAATAGCAGTAATAGCATTTGCCACATTTTATTCACATGACCCAATTCCATTGATTACTAGCTTTAACTAATTCTTTAAACAGCTATCAAGATCAAATGGAATAGCTAAAACGCTAGGCTCTATTCTGGATAAATTGTACAGAAACGCAAAATTGTTATTCTATAATTAGATTATACTAAACCCGTAGCACAGATTCACACCGGGCTTAGCTCAAGAGACTAGCAAATAGTGGGCAAATATTCCTGCTTAAGGCTTCGATAGTCGCTGCTAGCCTGCTCAACGAAAACGAATTTTTATGACATTTTACAATTAATAAGAGAGAGGTTTTTAAACGGTCCAAACAAACCAAACTTGACAACATTTTTAACCAATGAGAAAAATAACAGAAATGGGAATCATATTAAATATTTTAGAAAGGCTTATCAGCTCTACAGCAAGTGCCTAGCTATAAAATCCGACGCTTAGACAAAATATTTAGTTGCAATTTTGCAAACTGCTAAGATTTTATTTATAGCATAAAATACAAAAGAATGCATCACTATTTCAGTTGCTGTAGCCCCATCAATTGTTTTTTTCGATCAAAAAGGAGACTTGATTTCGTTATTACTTAGATAAGGAGCTAAAAATGTTTTTTAACGGTAATAATTTTACGAAAACTTACATCCAAATATGATTTTTACCCGTGTGAATTGCAATCGAAACACACCTGTTATTTAAAATAAGGCAAGAGAACATTTAATTTTTAAACGAGACTAAATATTTCCTATATATTATACAGGGCCGTACTAAAGTTATTTTTATAAATTGAATCTTCAGATTTTCTGCACGTTACACTTTAAGGGAAAGAAAAACAGTAATCAGCAAAGGAGGAAAAAGGGGAATTCAAGTTTATTATAAGGGTTCTTTTAATTTAAATTAACAAAATCCGGGGAATTATCGTAAAGTCACTATCAGTTTAGGTTCAAAAATATATTAACTTTAAAAACTGCTTCTGCACTTTGTCGGCCTACATAACAGTCGTAAAGAGACATCATTACTGAGACTTCATTTCTAAGAGACTTTCTTTGCAAGACCAGTACTACACTTAACTATTGTATAGCGCTCTAAAGGTACGCCGACTGGAAAAACAACTAGAGGGTCTTATTTAGAAATCCTATAAATCTTAATGTCTGGTTCGTAGTTTTTTTCTACATGGGAGCTAAAGCTTAGTTTAGAATCAAAGATGACACCAAGATCATTAACCTCTGCATTTTCTTCTAAAGAATATCCAGCGATATTATAGTTAAATATTATACTGTTTTCTCTTTTTATTTAAAGATTTTGTAACACATGCTAATATTAATTTTAATATTAATGAAGATCATTGTTTATAACAGATATTTGGATTTTTCGATGACTGTAGGTAAATTATTAATGAACAAAAGTAACAAATGAGAAAACCGGACATACTTTAAAACTTTTTTCAAGATGTCGTTAAATCATTTTGTTAAAAATTATTAGCAAGGGGTTAATGCAGTATGCACCACATGCCCGATATTTTTTTTTTATTTACAATTTGCATATTTACAATCTACCCAGAATTACATTATAGAGTAATAAGTAAATGTGTTAAGTGCTTCTTGGCTTGAGATAGGAAACCATCCATTGATAGGTCACCAATATTCACCTGACTAGGTCTTCTGGCCAATGTCTCTTCAATCTTCTATTTTCCATGGGATGTTGTGGTAATTCTGCTATTAGTTGATTGTTGTGTCCTATGTTTCGATATATGTGTTTAATGGCATGTGCTTTGATTACGTCAGTTATAAATGAAACGTTTAGGTCATTATGGATAGTATTATTAGAGACGAACTATGGAGAATTCGTTATTATGCGGAGAATTTTAGATTGCACTGTCTGTAAAATTTTTGTGTTGGATGGTTTTCTGAACCCCCACAGTTCTATCCCATACGTCCATATTGGTTTTATTATGGTTTTATATAAGGTTACTTTACTTTCCAGTGATAACTGGGAATTTTTCCCTATTAGCCAATACATTTGTCTAATTTTTATATTAATTTGTTGTTTTTTTGCTTTTATGTGCGCCCTCCATGTTAATTTCTCGTCCAAATGTAGTCCGAGATATTTGACCTCTTTCTTTATGGGTATTGGGGCGTCGTTTATGGAGACTTGAGGGCAGGAGCTACGTCTTGTGGTAAATCTAATTTGACGTGATTTATCCGTGTTGACCTTAATCCTCCATTGTTTGAACCAATCCTGTAATAGATTTAGATGGTTTTGTAGTTTTTCGGAGGTTGTTATAGGGTTATTATTGGTTGAGAGAATTGCCGTATCATCAACGTATCCGGCTATTACAGTGTCCTCGGTAACTGGCAAATCAGATGTATAAATCAAGTATAGGTAAGGCCCAAGCACACTGCCTTGGGGCACTCCAGAGAAGATAGCTTGGTAAGTAGAATATGTGTTGTTGAGTTTGATTTGAAAGTACCCATCTTGAACATATGATTTTAAGATAAAATAGAGCTGACATGGGAGGTGGACTTTCAGTTTATAAAGCAACCCTTCATGCGACACCTTATCAAAGGCTTGCTGTATATCTAGAAATACAGCCGATATGTATATAGTAGATAGGAATAAGGTCGAAAGAAGACTAATTGCCAAAGTGTTAAATAGTTCAAGATGCAAAAAGTATATGCGGAATATTTCTTTTACAGATATACTATTTTCGAATACAAGAGACCGCAACAGAGGTTGCTACAAGTTAGAACATATGAAAGTCAGCTTTAAGTAAAACCGTACTAAAAGTTATTTGAGATAAGGCTATGAATACCCTCACAGAAGCTTAACACACTCAATACCTTTGTTTCATTCACTTAGACTTGGTCTGTCAATATCAAGGTTAAGCTAAGGGTGCATGACTGAATTACTAGTTCATGGATTTATGCAATATTAAAAATAATATGTTTTTCCCGTTTGACAATTACTCTTCTAGCCGTTACTACGAGGAGACTGACCATGAGAAACGTAGGATTTCGAATTATTTCCTATGCAGGAGGTGCAATAATAGTGTTTAATGTTTCTAAAAGCAAGATATTTCCTTCACTCGTAATAATTGCAAGATGAGTTTTCTGGTTAATTAAACCACGGATTACAACGAATAGTCTTATATCAAATTTCTATGGCATTTTTTGATTAAAAAAAATACACAAAACGTCCAGCACTCAGTATAAAAATTCATTATAATCATCTTCGTTTTGTTTCTATAATAAATTAAACGTCCTCATCTACAAGCAAATTAACTTTTGTGCTTACTCTCAGTCTTCCTTCTCATTTTCAGTGGAAATTATTAGAGTTCAGCGTGGTAATTAATAAAATGTACCTCGGGTCTTTCAGATTTATCAGGTTCTATGTAATTGAAACAAAGATAAAGACGAATAAGAAGTGTAAGCTATATTATCATTAATCTAGATTCTAGAACATTTAAACACTATAAATGTATGTATTTCTCAAGTTAAGTTAAAAACTTAACTTTCACACACTGATAATGTTACGCCTAGCGTGCTGAAAACACACAGTTTTCTACAATTATTATAAGATATGGTATGATGCAATCAATTCAAATAGGGAAGAGGTACCAGAGTTACCAGCTGGATAATACCAACATCTGAAATGATTCCTGCAAAGAACGTAATTTTACGTGAACCACTGATGAGTGCTAGCAGGGCTGGACTAATGCATAAGCAGACTAAGCAAGAGCTTAGGGCCCCAGACAGATAGGACCCCCAGCCATTTCTTCTTTCTCTTTAAGTTATTTTTATCAATTTTCAGTTATATAACAAATAATTTTTTTAAAGTTTTTTAAAAAATACACGAACTCAATTTTTAATAAAATTAACAATTTTATGTACGCAGTTTTAAAAATATAATTATAAATAATATTATAATGTTATGATTTTCAAAATGTATTTTTTATAACACGTGCACAAAAAGTGGTGCTTTTGATCACCCTACGGTTGAGCTCGCCCTATATATCAAATACAGGTGAATATAATTATAAAAGTATAGATTAATGACGGTCTTTTTTTGGGAGGGGGCAGTCGTCAGTGCTTAGGGCGCCTAAAGATATAAGTCCGATCCTGAGAGCTAATAATCTGGAAACCGGGTTTAGTGCTTCAGGATGTACGCTGGTATATCTTTTCTTGTTCTTATGTTTGTTGTATTTTATTTTTACAAAAATATTAATAATTCCGTAAAAAGTCTTTTATATAAGTAGAAAAATACTTTTAGACATGATCGATATTGAATTGAGAGGATATAGAGAGATAATTACGTAGGGGAAGAGGGGGCAAAGTGGAAAGGGCGGGCAAACTGGAAAGTCCAAGTTTCAATTCTTTCTAGGGAACTGCAAAGAAATTGAATGCATAATTCAAAAGTACCTTTTCATACCGCTAGATGTCGTATAAAATCAGTTTCTAGATAGCCACTCTTCCAACAGTACAACGCGGTTTGTGTTTTCGTAGTAGTGTCAACGATATTTAAGGTGAGTTAAAAACTGATATTTTAGCTTTTGTAAGAATATTTTTCTGAGTATTGCTTAAGCAAAATTTGCCTCGAGATGTCCTCAACAGTATAACATGTTCACAATCAGGTTTTGTTAAAATTTGTATTAGCTTAACCACAAAATATGAAACGTTGCTAGAACGGCAAAATGGAAACCTGAAAGAGAGGGTAAAGTGGAAAGGTTTCCGCTTTGCCCTGAGTAGTAAATTTCTCAATAAGAGTAATGATAATATTAATATAAAACTTACAAATTGATGTTTATACATTGAACAGATAATTGTATCGGTAAGTATTTGTTTGTTAAACCATATCTATACTTTTACAGATGGTGAACAAATATCGAAGAAAAACTAATCAGGGTTCATGGACAGAAGAAAATATGCGTTTAGCCATAGAAGAAGCAAAAAAAACTTCTTTAGCACGTGCTTCTAGAATCTATGGAATTCCATTAGGAACTCTGCATCGCCATGTAAGAAGTGGTACACATGAGAAGAAACTTGGAAGATTTAGAAGTGTGTTTAGCCAAGATCAGGAGAAAGAATTGAGTGATCATGCTAAAGATCTTGATAACAGATTCTATGGCCTAACAAAAGAGGCCCTGAAAGAGCTTGCATTTAAGGTTGCTAACCAAAATGGCATAAAACATCCATTTAAAAATAATAAAGCGGGTGAGGCATGGTTGAAAGGATTTATGGCACGAAATCCTGACTTGTCGTTTCGCACTCCAGAACCAACCAGCATTGCACGTTGTTCTGCATTCAACAAAAGACAGGTTGACCATTTTTACGATAACTTATGGGCAGTTATAGAAAAATACCACCTACAAGAACGTCCAGATGACATATTTAACATGGACGAAACCGGTGTCAAAACATCCGCACAGAAACCTCCAAAAGTTCTTTCCGGAAAAGGAAAACGTCAAGTTGGAGTTATAAGTTCAGCCGAAAAGGGTCAGCTCACTACTGTTATATGCTGCTGTAGTGCTGCTGGGAGATTCATTCCGCCATGCTTGATATTTGGAAATAGAAAGAAAATTAATGAAAGGCTACTTGATGGTGGACCAATAGGTTCTAAAGCATGGTGTTCTGATTCTGGATGGATTAACAGCGATCTTTTTGTAAAATGGTTGCAGTTTTTCATTGATTGTGTACGTCCAAGTAAAGAATCACCTGCATTACTAATTTTGGATAACCACATTTCACATCAAAATTTAGATGCTCTTAATTTAGCAAGATCATCTGGAGTGATACTCCTTTCTGTGCCACCTCATACAACACACAAGCTACAGCCACTTGACGTAGCTGTGTACAAACCCTTTAAGACTGCATTTGAAAGAGCTGTGGATAACTACCAAAAAAATCATCCTGGTAGACGGATAACTCAGTTTGAAGTTGCACAACTTGTTAAAGTTGCATTTGAAAAAAGTGCTACAATTGAAACGGCATCAAATGGGTTTAGAAAATGTGGTATTTTTCCTTACAACAGAGATATTTTTACAAGTCTTGATTTTGCTCCTGCAGAGGTTCATCATATTCCTTCAGAGGACGAAGCACGCCAGCAGAAGGGCACAGACTCATCGGATGAGGATATCCCACTGGCATCTGTTAAAGAAAGGTACAAAATTTCTACTTCTACCGTAACCTGCAATGTTAAGTCTTATCATCAATCACCAAATGCAACTTTAACCACGGAAGCACTGGTGCACTTTGAGCCTGAAGCTGGTCCTTCAGGTATTTCTTCAAAAACATTAGCTTCGGATCCAAATGTGACACCAATCAAGTTAGGTTCATTAAATGTAGACAAAACTCCAGAAACATCTTACAGCAATTTACAGCCTACGTTTACAACTGATTCAACTCCACCACCACTGAAAAAGAAGAAGGTGGTGCGAATACTATCTCCAAAAGACATCTTGCCTCTACCTAAAGCAACGCATGCTGCCAATGTAACTAGGAAAGCAAAATGCCAGAAATCAGAAATTCTTACAAGCTCGCCTTACAAGTTAATGGTTGAAGAGAAAGAAAAAAGGAAAAGGCCAAAATCATGCAATCTTTTATCGAAGATAGAAGGGAAAAATCATTCTAAGCCATGTACTAATAAGGGGACCGCTATTAAGGGCACAGAAAAAGAACAAGACACGTTTTGCCTGGTTTGTGGTGAAGAATATATAGTTCCTCCAACTGAAACTTGGATTCAGTGTGGTAAATGCAGAGATTGGGCACATGAAATGTGTGCTGACCTTACTGGTATGGAGGAAAATTACTTGTGCGATAATTGTAAATGATCATTATTGTTATATTTGCAGTTAATAAAAGGTTTTACTATCTTTCCACTTTGCCTCTAATATATTTCCACTTTGCCCTTGTATAGAGGGTAAAGTGGAAAAATTCAAGCTTGTAGATTTTTTATTTTTTTACAAACACCTCGTAAAATATCATTAAAAAAATTAACCTGGTAAGTAGCTAAGTCTATAGAAAATACATTCGCGATTTTTTTAATTTCTGAAAGGCCGACATAAAGGTCCTAGAGGGAAAATGGCTAAACCTTTCCACTTTGCCCCCTCTTCCCCTACTACTGTTGCGTAATAGATGATGAAAACAAAGATATGGATGTTCAACATTTAAAAAAAATGCTAGAAGATTTTTTACAAAATTTAAACAGATTACTTACGTGTCAAAAGTAATTTTTATTCAAATGTATCTTATGTTATGAACTGAAAATTTAACAATTTACCTTGTCAAACACAACAGAAACACAAAGGAACAAAGAAAGCCTGAATTATCCTTATGCTTAAAAGCTTGTATAATTTCCCTTACATTCCTTCTGATTTTAATCAAAAATTTATGTTTCAGGAATAAACCAGAATTCAGAATATTTCATAACCATTTAAATTACTATTGTGCGCATCTTCCAAATGTATTTATATTTTTTATTTCGTTTAGAGAGCTTTTGGTAGCTGTGAGTAAAGTGTAAACTAGAAAATGAAGGAAAGTCGGAAAATAAATTCCAATTAAACAAAGACAATGTCTAATTAAATTTGTTTAGTCCAAAAACTGAATTTGTTTGTGTGTTACTTCCTGCTGTGCTTTCTACTTTATAATTGAAAACTTCGAATTACGCTAACAAGTCTAGTTGTGTAAGTCTGCCCTGAACTTTATGAATAAGCCGCGGCAGCATGGTTCGCAACGCGACAGTAATAATTGTAAATCTTACATTTTAATTGTTCAAAGTTAAACAGAGTTTAACTATAAATTATTATTTATGCATAATTAATAATACTGCTTACATCAGGTAAAACTTTTATGCAGGCACCCAGACTAAACGCATACATGCTCTGACTCGTACAATACTGCGCACTTAGTGTTCTTGATAAGTAAAATACCTTATTCTATATTTTATCATTTATTGCCTACAGAATCTCATTGTAAAATTAAATAAACTTATATACCGTTCGTTTAACCTAACTCTATTTTGTTCAGTTAACAGAAATAATTTAGCCACTCCCTACAAAGAGTACGCTGTATTTGAATAGAATTTGTCTATTTGTCGGTTTTCTAAACCCGTATCACAAGCAAGCGAATACTGTTTCAAAAGCTCCGGGTGATGCCCAGTTGTAAGGGTTTCCTAATTAAATTATTTAATAATTACTTTATTTTATAACTTTTTAATCAACTTTTACTTTTTATAACAACATATTAAAATAATTGTAATAATCGTATATCAAAAGAAGATTATTAGTATTTATTTAAAAAGAAAAATATATTGGATGAATTAATACGTTAAATTATTGGGCTAATTAAAATAATAAAATAGTTTTTAGTATTTAGACCGTAGACGTTAAATAAACTAACTTGAGATCTTGAATTTTATCAGTGAGATTTGGAAATACTCCTCAACTGTTCCTTTTTACTAAATTTTTATTTGATTTTAAAATACTTTTTAAAACAGGTTTAATAACGCAAGAGTTATACAAAAACGTTACGTGAGTCCTTATCTAACTTCAAGATTACGTAAAATAAATTGGGCGCCAAATATAACTTCTACAAAACTTCAAGTAAAATTTTCATGAAATACTTATCTCAGAGCAATTTGGATTCTCGTGGTTGTAAAAGATAAATTTCATATAAATTGAAAACTAAAAGACTAATACATTGAAATCTAACAAATACAATTTATTAGATCGAAATTGTTTAACTAATTCATTTCCATCCCACCGTGGTCTTTCTCTTCTTTGCAGGTTCTAATAAAAATAGAAGGAAAAATGCTTTCCTACCTTTTGCTTAGTTCCTTAGATTTGTTACAATTCTACTCTACCGTACCATCAACAGATATTTAACTTTTACTCCTTTACTGCCAATTCCAATGCCGGTATATTTGCCTTTGCATCTAATTATATCTTCCATCGCTACATACAATTTCCATATTTTCACCATTCAAACACCTTTTCACAGAGGAAAATCAATAGTGATAAATCACATAAATAGGAGTTTGATTCCCCTTTATTTTCTCATAATATTGTGTTACTTTAGTTTACAACGGTTACTTATTGGTTTTATGTGATGATTTAAATAATAGTATATGATTCAACGAGCGTGTAATGACGGATATTACTCATGAGGATGATGTTTGCGAGGCGAGGCCGCAGGCGAATGTCGTAATTCATTTAAATGAATAATTGCCGTTACAGACGAGTATAATACTGTACCTTTTCTACGACTATTCAATAGGAAATTGCAGTTTGCGGTCAAGACAATTAATTATTTATTGTTTCGATCTTTATTTGGTGAAACGCCATCATGAAATAAATAAATCGGATTAATAAAAATTCATTAAATGACGGTAGATTTTAAGAAATCTGTACAGTTTTGAATAATTTTCTATACTGATGTAGTTGTTTATGTTTAGTGTGCTTTACATCATAGAATAAAGCGCACATAATGATGAAAATCTGTATAATGTATATATCTGATAATTTTGCAAAATAAGCTAACGTTCTCAAAGAATGAATTGACATTTTTGAGGCTTCGCCAATCCATAAAGGCCTTGAACACCGCTTCGTTTTTTTAAGTTTTCCAGCAGTAAGTCGATATATGTTACTTTTGTCGCTTGTAAAATCTCTAGCGGCGTACAATTTTTATCGATTTCATGGAAATCCATTTTTTAATTCTTTTTATTTATTAGAAAATGTAAACAGAGTCAAGAATTGTAACTATCAGCATCAAATTATTAAAACCACCAACACCTAGACAGGTGGTGTTAAAACCTTTTAAAACAATACAATTAAAGCAATTTAAGCTGCGTCACAGCATATACGGGACGGGCTCATTTGTGCAAACGCACGTGCTTATGCGTCTTATCCTTATTGTACAAATTGTATACAGATATCTCTTCTCTCTCATCTATGGAAGCGAAGCGTTTGGATTAAGTAAATGAACTTGTGTTTTTGCAGGCGTAGATTTTTTGTGATTGGTCACAGCCCGTGAGTAATAAGTTATTACTTACGACCCGTGGGTAATGAATTCTATTACTAATTAAGAAACGCATTTATAATTAATGTATTATTTAATAGGAGTAGAAAAAGCACCATTTTGTATATGAACGAAGATTTATTTACTTGCTATGTTAACTTCAGCAAGTATATTCAAATTAATATAAGAGGACTGCTCGTTACAACGGTACAAATAAAACTGCCTTAACGGTTTGACTGACTTTTACCAGACAAAATCTTGACAGAATCTATCAGAACAGCTTGACTGTCTGTGAAAATTAACTTTTCTAATAACGTTCCTTCCCATTATTTACAAATCTTTACATCCTAATCCTACATAACATTTATATCATCTTTAGCCGGATTAATTAATCCTATACATATAATTTATACATTAATGTGACAATTTGAAAATTCTTTAGACTAATCTTTTGTTGTTATAAATAAAATTGTACTGTACATTTCATGATTCAACGAAAATTTGACCGTTTATGCTCATAAAAGAGAGCGATTGTGGCTCGGTTAGTTGCGTGCGGGACTACCGACCAAGGGAGCCGGGTTCGAACCCCGGCCCATATATCTCCGGATTTTTAAAAATCGATTCTCCCTCGGAAGGCAATGGCAAACCACCGAGGTATGCTTTACCCAGGAAATTTCCCTGAAATTAATAAAAAATCCAAGTACTACGTACTTGGGGTGGTTTGGAGTCCACCTTAAGCTGTAGGTCCCCTATACTTGTGATCACTGAACACGCACAACACAAGTATAGGAGGGAAATGCCAACGCTCTGCAAGAGCACGGCACGCAGAAGAAGAAGATGCTCATAAACCGTACGTGCATTAGCAGAGATGCATCTTAAATCTATTAATAACTATACCAAAAACATAAGCCACCTGGACGCAAATAGCTTCAAAATTTTATAGAGTTAAAAGCTGCTTTGTTTTACCAACTTTTGGGTCATTTCAAGTGAGTATTTTCGATTTTTGCAGGTTTACTAATCTGGTGTCTAATTAATTCTTTCACAACTCAATTATTTGCTAATTAGATTATTTGATAATTTTTATATCAATTTTGCTTTTTAGAACAACAGACTAAAATAGTTGTTATAACCATTTATTAAAAGAAGATTATTATCATTAATTTAAAAAGAAAAAGTACACTGATTGAAAACTAGGTAGCATAAATTTGTGGAGCGTGGTCTAACTATTTCTGTTGGGTGAACAAAGTATACGAGTATAGAACTACGGCCGTGCCATGGGTGTACTTCTGTTGGGTAAACAAAGTATAGGAGTTTAGAACTGCGGCCGTGCCATGGGTATACACACGTTTAAGCCGGGCGCCTTCGACGTGCGCACTGGCGATTGAAGTATTGTGTCATCCTTCTAGTCCTGTGAACTTCTCTGTATATTAAATCGCACGGCTACATGGTGTTCACCTAGTCTTTCATTCTGTCGATCTTTGAACTATTTACAAAACGGAGTTTTTCGCCAAAAAATTATCAACACTATCCATACCACACACACATCACAAATGATACTGACAAAGAATAATAGTTTCAACCAATAATAACTAGCAACCCCCCTTCTGTAAAACAGTTAGCCAAAATTCTCAATATCCAACTGTAAATGACGCTGATCTAAATGTTTACAGAAAATCCCTGGTAGATAGTAAATATGCGTTAAACAGAATCTACAACGCAAACCCAACCATCTTTGGTACCATTTGCCACTTTGCCATCTAAAGATGTTGCAATACATATGAATCCACAAAGATAAAATATCTAAACCTCCCTACCTCTAAAATATACCAAAAGAGACTACAAATTCATATCTGTAGTCATATCTCTCGTTCTGAACATTTTTATTTTTTTGGACGTTTTCGTACGATTATATAATATAGTCTATGTTATCCAGGAAGATCTGTCATCTACCAGTAAAATCGGTTCAGTAGTTTCTGATATTAGCATATTTTTTGTATCTATTCGAATAAGGATATTTTATTTTTGAAAATTTTATATTTTATGTTCTACAAGCGTTTTCAGAAATTCGCTCTGGGAACCAGGTTGTTAACAAGTATTCGTATATAATTATTTTTGGGCGAGGTCTCATGGCACCGATTACTATGATTATTTGACCGACCCTACTAGAATTTAGCTGAATCTGGGGGAAATTCCACTCCAAGTAGGGATTTTCATCGTGCCAAACGTCACATTGACACGGGACCTACAGTTTTACTCCCTATCCGAAAAGAAGGCACGTTTTTAATTTTTCTCCGCTATGAAAAATTACCAGCTCGGCCGTGGATATTCGTATATTACATAGGGATCTATCTTTAAAAATTAGTTCAGAGCAAAATATTAGAAAGAAAGAAAAATATTGTTTCATAATTTTAGTTATAACGCATTCATTTTTAGAGCACTTATTGGTTCTTGCTTCGACCTATATCCTCATTTCCATTTATATTACAAACGTATTTACTTCAGGTTTCGAAAAAGTGGTAACTCCACTCCGTGTACATTATTCATCGCATCTGTTCAAGAGTCGACACAATCGCCGATCTGAATCGATTCTTTGTCGTTACCTGTCACTTTGATACCTAGTATACTGTTTGTTATATTTTCAAGTTTATTCTATAATGTTTCTACTTTTGTTTAAAAGTAGTTTTCAATTTGTTCAAGCATTTATTTCAGAATTTTTATGATCTTAATAATTTTTAATTTTGACAAAATAAACACGTGTTTCAAAATATGAATTTTTATATGTATTTTTAATTTAACAA
The DNA here is from genome assembly GCA_929113105.1 of Agrypnus murinus. NCBI lineage: Eukaryota > Metazoa > Arthropoda > Insecta > Coleoptera > Elateridae > Agrypnus > Agrypnus murinus. The sequence goes on from OV816023.1 coordinate 47,663,364, forward strand.
AGTTTATGGTTAGTCCCTTAAACCAAATTCCTGGTTGTGCCACTGTGTACCCTTATTCTATTCCACATAATCAAGGCTAATGGTATAAGTAACCAATTAGTAGTTAGCGTACTTACTTCGTAATCCAAGTTTGTTCAATTTCTGGCTAAGCTGTTAATTTTTCATGACGGAGAAAAATTAAAACATGCCTTCTTCTCGGATAAGGAAGTAAAATAGTAGGCCTCGTGTCAATGCATTGTTTGGCACTATAAAAATCTTTGCTGGGGATGGAATTTTTAAAGATCTTACTAAATTCTAGTAAATAACAGTCGGTGCTCTGAGCTACGAAGGAGGTTTTGCCAACCCGATGCCTCGCCCAAAAATACAAACAAGCAAATAAGAAAACAGCAGAATAAACTGTAGACTCATGTTTTACTTACCTCATTATAACACAAATGGCACTCTCAAACACAACAAACATCTAAATTTTAACATTTCTGACTAGTTTTGTCAGTGTAACGGCAAATTAGAAAAAAAAGATTTTGTCAGAGGCATCGCTAACGCAGTGGCACTTTCGGTCGGTTCGTGGAAACACTTTGAGAGGAACCGCCGCAGCACGACGCCTGAGAACTATAAGTTTATTTCTACGTAAAATTATTTCATGTAAGAAGAATATTATTGTAGTTAAACAAGTCACTCACAATATAGTCAGATGTTCTTATGTTTAAAATATTGTTTCAGCAAGTCTCTTCGTAGTAGTGTAAATTATTGTTGGAACTTATAAACACGATAACAGGTCATAACGTCCATTTCACTTTAGATTCCTTTTAAAATATTCGTTTTGATTTCCTTTGAATTCTTCTATTGTTTTCTCAGCGTGCTCATTCTTTAACTACTAGCTGTTGTTTGTTTTCTCATTAATACCTCCTTGCAACTTTCTCGCTTTTCTTTCAATTTTAGTTTGAAACCCAACCCATATAATATAAAACGAACATTTTTTAATATGCCATAAGCCTGTTTTCGGAATGAAAACTATTGAAAGCGATAAGTTGACATTCTGGTTGTCATGGATACCTTAGAAACATTTTAAACCTACTATTTTTTGAGCAGTGATGGTTAATTTTGTTTTCTTATGGACACCATATTGGATTTTTACTTCATCACATAGTAAAAAATAATTACAAATGCAATGATGTATCACAAGCAGTATCACGTTCAGGTCAAATCAGTAATTTGACAACCACCCTAAAAGTTCAATGGAAAGATTTACGTTACCGCGTCTTAGGGAAAGCGGCAGAGGCCTCTTGGATATTAAGGAACTCCATTACAAACAGGTTTACGAAGATACTTCCATACCAATGCACAGAATCAACTACATAACGCAATAATAGATATTGATGAAAATTAAACACCAATTCGCTTACATATTGAAGTACTCGACATCGAGTATCAAAGAACGGCTGATAAGATAGAGGCACTACTCCAAAAGAACTTGCATGGAAGACATTTCCATACGTTGAATCAACCGTTGTATGTGTCCACCGTGTAAGCTGTCATCGAACAAGTGGTTGACTGATGGTTACCTGTTTGGAGAAACTGGGGGGGGGGGTTAATGTCCGTTATTCAGGACTAAGTAATACCTGCCCGCAATTACCTAAAGTACATAGTGAAAGACCCTTCTGTAACGAATGACGCTTGTCGAAGATGTGCAGCGATGCCGGAGACATTTCAGTATGTGTTGGCGAGTTGCAGGACATTGGTAGGGAGTAGCAACCTTGAAAGGCATAACCAGATGACAGGAATTGTTCACCACAGGCTTACTCAGAAATATGAGCTAATAGATACGGCTGACCCATATTATAAATACAAACCTGAAACAATTCTAGAGAACACCAAGGTTAAACTATATTGGGATAGATCCGTCAGAACAGAGGGCGATACAGAACAACAGACCCGATATAATCTTACAACTGAAAGAGAGTAAGACGACTTATCTTCTGGATGTAGCTGTGTCAAATCCACATAATCTGCAGAGTACAATCAATAAAAACCTGGACAAATACAGAGAGCTGGTAATAGAAGGAAGGAATGTGAAATTAACAGGTAGTTAAAGTATTACCTAATGCAATATCGACGACAGGTATCACTCCTAAAACAACAATGAAATATCTCGTAGAATGTTGTCATTTAGTCCGAGAATATATAGGACACTGAGCTTGCACATGGCGTGCCGACAAACTTACTACTCACCGCGGAGAAATCGCGAGCGAAAAAGGAAAAAACATAATAATCATCGATCAAGTTGCCAAAATACTACATTATCAAATATGTAAGAACTATGGTATAGAAGTAGATTCAAAATGGTACCACCACAAACCAGAGGCTGGAGTAACAATAGGAAATAAAACAACCCTGTGGGACCATAGCGTACAAACAGCAGAGAAATTAGGGCTAATCGTTCGTATGTAATTATTAAAGATAGGGAGAGCCAACTTTTTATCTCATAGATGTCTCTGTTCCCAGTGATAACAATGTTAATAAGGAAGCTGAGAAAATATTGAAATACAGGTATCTTGGTATTGAAATTAGCAGGATGTGGAATATTAGAACAAAAATCATACCTATAGTCATCGGTGTCACTGGGGCGGTCTCCACATCTTCACGTAAACATCTCAGCATGGTTCCTGGCATCCATATTTTTGATGATCTGCAGAAAACAGCAATATTGGCCTCTGAAAATATACTGCGCAAGATTCTAAAATAAATAATTAATATAATTATACTTACAAAAAACATAAATAAAAGAAACACCATAGCAACCACAACCACTAATGATTCAGGAATATTGGATGTATTCCGATTATTAGGCAGAAGTACTAGCATAAAAAAAGCTATGAATAAAATAAATAATAATAATAATAGTTGCCCCTCCCTCCCGCACAAGCTTCATAGCTTCTGGGGCCTGGTTCGTCAGGTAATGGGTAGTAGCAATTATTAATATTATTGTTATTATTATATTATTACTTACCACCCCTAACTTCTGATTCTACAGAAATATTTGCACATCCAAGTTTTTTGTACATATTTTTGAATTTAGTGCTTACAGAAGGTACAGACCTGGTATTAACATTATCGGCAAACAAATCTGTAACTCTCCGAAAACTAACGCCACTGTAGAAGGTTTCTACCATAACAATTATTTCTTCATTGATATAAATATACATCTTTCCGTTAATAAGTTTAACGGTAATGTTGTAAAAATTCTTGACTTAAAAAGCCAACTAATTATAACATTATTTGACAACTACTTTTGAGTCATGGCTTATCACACTTAAACAGTCAATTTTTAAATTAGTATTTTAGAATAAAAATCGCACTCTTAATCTGGTATCCTGTGATGCACAATAATTTTCTCTTTTTATTGATACCATTATCTTCCTTGTAGTTAGATTAGGGGGGGGAGCAGGAATCGCCAAAAAAAGTTCAATACAACGTTAAATGCCTATGTTCGAGTTTGAGAACGAACAGATTGTATGTATTTATTATTTTCATAAATACAGTGCTGAAAGTTGAGCTTGTAAAGCAAAAATATAAAGGTGGCGGGTTCCGACAGATTTAATTTACTCTATTAAATAAAGTTAAAAAATTTTAAAGGTAGGTAATGAACGCAACTGAAACACCAATGAGTTGCTAGGAGATGTGGTAAGACAAGCATTAAATACAAAATCAGGATATAGGTAAGCTTCACAGACATACATATTTAATGTAGATTTACGTGAATAATTTTATACATACTATGAATTTTGATAAGGTATTTGATATTAATAACTAAAACATCTTACGCTGGATAAAGTGCACATTTCGATTCCAATTTCAATAGTTAAAACTGTGACGACTTGTACTCTAGAGTGTATAAAGTTTTAAGAGCAAGACATGACAAAAGGTTCGCAAGCTCACTTACTTATATACATGCATATCTATTGTTTTTCCAATACTCAATAGGATAAAGCTTTTTGATATGAGGATGGAATTGCTCTTTTGGCAATATTTTAAACATAACAAATAGCTTTCTACGTAGGAAATACCTTTCATACGTAAACGTTAGCTATAATGTTAGAAATATTTAATACAGGACTTTCTTTGGAATCTTGTAAAGATACACACTACAGTTCTTGTTTTTTTCGACTAATTGTCATTCAGCCAGTTTTATGTCTAGAAAATGACTACAGTTAATATTTTAATAATATTTTAACTAAATTTTAAAACAGTCATTTTTGGAAAGTTCCACATTACTAATATATACATATATAAATTCTATGCATACTGCTATGAATATGTATGGAATTTAAAAACTAAATACAGATTTGCAAAAAGAGATGACATGGAACACACTTCTTACCTTATAAAATTTTATATAATGTTCCGGCTTCACAAATTTATTGCAGTAAGTAACATATAACTGTATGATATTCAATGACCAACTATGTATTCAAAAATTATCTATTATTGACGTTTCACATACCTTACTTCTTTATTATCTTCAAATTTATATTCTAACCTTACTTTTAATTTTTGAAGCAGCTAGAAACACACCTAGATCCTCGGATAGAATATTGCTACTTAATTGTTAAAAAATGGATTTCCTTTTTATACTCTTTTGGGAAACAAATTTGACATTTCAGATTTTACATAACCCAATTATAATTTATTAAATTTCATAAATGTAAAAACTAGGTATATAAACTTATAGAAAAGAAAATTCTGAATTCAACCATATACAACAGATGGATGAAAAACAAAATAATACCGTTAATTATAATGTCGACGGATGAACAATTTCCTATTACTAATAATTAACTTAATTTCAGAAAAACCCATTTTACACATTCCTTTCTCCACAAATCTAAACATTTAATCATTCAAAATATTATCTGAATGATTACAAATGTCAAAAACTTTGACATACATGCTAAATTGCATAATTTAGTTATAACGTTAGAAAGCTGATGCTTATCAAATATGTTTTTATGTGATTCCATGAACAAGATCCCAACCTTTACATTAAAATGTGTATCTATGGTGTCTATGTGTCTATGGTTATAATGTTACTCTACTTATTTCCACTAAAACAACTTAGCAAGCAGCTATGAAATTATAAAAATTCAAAAAGACTGCAAAATTATTATACCTCATGAACATGAATTTTATGTTACAACTATATTTCAACAGGTAAGTTGCTATACGTATTCGCATACACCTTCAATACAACATATTTTGTCTGTTCCAGATGATTTATAACATTAAACTGAATAAAATTGAAAAAAATTCATAAACGATCTCCAAATCGTTAAGTTATGAAAAAAGTTATCTATTTTTTATGAAAATCTGGATTTCCACATATCCTTTATTTGCTTGAAGAGTTTTTGTGTGCATGTTAGTCTTAATTAACTACATTTATTTTTATTAAGAAAATCGTTTATCAATAAATCGGTTAGTTATGGAATTGCGTAAAATCTTTAAATATTATAAATCTTATCGTGAGAGTAAATTCTCCCTAGTATGATCAAATATTATGGTAATACGTATGGTAGAAAAAGAGGTATATATTTCAAATCAAATTCGGGATCCGTGCTGAATCATGCAGAAGATACACGAAACACCGAAGCTGTAGAAGTCTATGAAAAATTTTAAAATTGTACTTAACTGTAATGTAATAACTTCCAGCTCAGTTTATGGTATATTGTTGGTGTACCGGCTGCCACATGGGGTGGAGCTCAGCTTATATCGTTTATGTTTATAAATAATACATCCCTGTCAAATTTCACGAAAATCCATTTATGAACAAATAAAATATAGACTTAGTCTTACCCTCTGTGTCACCCGGTCTATCTTTATGGTATGTTCACGAAAATTAAATGCTGGAACCATAATATCAGCAACAACAATATAATAAAGATAATATAATAACGTTAAATCATATACGAATGCTTAGTTAATTAAAATAATTAGAACTGTTTATATCCAAGAGATATTGTTCACGCTACAACTATAACTCAATTGAAGCTCCTCAACTGGTACCAAAAAAGATACAAACATAACTTGAGGAAGTTAAATTCAGTCCATTTCAAAACATGTTTACATGCGTAAAGAGAATTAATATTAATTGTTGATTAATTAATATTAACCAATTAATAAGTGAATGTACAGTAATTAGGAATTGTAAAAAATCATCAAAAACTAATAATAAATTAATTAATAATAAAAAAAATAAACAATGAAGGGATGATAAATCGTATTCATTAAATAAGCAGAAAACGTCAACAGAATATGGGTTCGTGGATGAATGGCTGGATCACAGACTAGAAAACCACGGTTCAAATCCCATGCAGTTTGTATATTAATAAAATATTTAATATATTTCATAAATAAACCTTTTTATTTTATTAATTATAATATTTATAAAACAGAATAACTTAAAATTAAGTAAATACTAACATGGTAATGTATAATCAATTAGATTTATTTTTAATTAAAATAAATATGTAGTTAAACAATGACTATAAGATTAAGGGATAATTGTATGTAATTAAACGTTTTTATGTTCATTTATGAAATAAACAGTTCCTTAAAAATACAAAAAAAAAAAAAAATAAATGATGATATATTAAATACTTTATAAAAAAATAAAGGAACTGCATGGAATTTGAACCGTGGTTTTCTAGACGAAAATACAAAGACCCTTCCACAGGGCTATATTGTCTGTTGACATTGCTTGCTTCTTTAATGAAGGTCATGATGAAGGTCATTTAATGAAGTGGTTCGGGACTGTTTAAATATAGCCTTAATATGAAATGTTTATTCATTCAGTAAAATAAAGTGTGAGAATATGTGAAATATGAGAATACGTATAAAAGGTGTTATAAAATAGATATATGACAATACGAATAAAATCTGTTATTCTTATAAAATAAATTCTAGTCTGCCCTTTTATCTCCCTCGAAATCTTCATTTTCGGTCATCCCCACTTCGTCTTGTGTTAGCAAATATACAACTTCTTTCGAAAAATTCTGATTACTTCTTTTTGACTATTTCCTCAGACTAGTAATCACAGGATCACCTTTTAAATATATCCTCGATACTAACTTGCTTGGAAATGTGCCTAGAGTGAAAACTTCCAAAGTTTCTGAAATCTCGATGGCGAGCCTATAATAAGAATAATAATAATTACTACTACCCATTGCTTGAGAAACAGACCCCAGAAGCAACGAAGCTTGTGCGGGAGGGAGGAGCGACTATTATTATTACGCAGGCCAGCGTAAGGCTGCAGTCGACTTACTGATGGTAGAGCACAAAACCCACATTTGTGTTACAGCTAAGGAAAGACTACAAAAACCTTAACCAGATCTACCGGATCCGGGATTGGATCTCAGTTCAGCTATGTGATCAAGTAAGCTTTGTAGTAGTACTTCTGTTGAGATCCGTGTAATGGTCATATGCGTGGGATATCATTTTTCTTTTAATTTAGTTACTAAATAATATGGTGGATCAAATTGTACAAATAAAAATGAATCGGTCAATGCAGAACCTTCAACTTTTTGTGTAAACTGAGTTATACATGAATTCACCATATTTCAAGGGTGCCCGATCGAATGGTGCAAAAATATAACATGTCCTGCTTTTCTATAACGCAGAAAAGCGATGGTATAGTACAGAAACTGAAGAAACATAGGACGTGTTCAATCTCTGTAGCGGTATGTCTTATATATCTAGGATGCGCTGAAATAAAAACAGCTTAGCTGATATCAAATGAAGCCATCGTCGCGTCGTTTTGACATATGCAAGTGATATTTTGTTGAGGGAAGTTCTTTATGCAAAAATGTCTAAATCAACTAGTAACAGTGTTTACGAAGAAGAAAGTAAAACTGAACAACCTAGGAAACAGTTGAAGGTATTTTCCACTGACTCCACAACCTCTCCAAAACTGAAAGATTTATGAAGTACATTGAGAAAGAACTTGACGAATTTTACCAGCAATTTTATCCTAAAATGGCCTATGAAAGAGAAAGAGGAAGACAGCCAGTGAAAGCAGACAATGTTTAAAAATATTTTTATTTGTATTTAGGATTTTCAGATTTCTTTTGTTAATATTAAGTTCAGTTGTTCTTTTGTCACAAACAGTGCCGGTCTTAGGCCTCTCGGCACCCTCGGGCAGAGTCCTTCAAGCGCCCTTATTAACTTTAAAAAGTAACTGTTATTGAATGATTTTAATGATTTTACAAACTTCGGCGCCCTAATAGCCTAGCGTCCGACCTCGCACCCCCTCAAAGGTCGAGCACTGGTCACAAAATAGTTTCTTGCGTATTTTTTGCATTTTATTTGCAATCAATGCAGAAACTGAACATGTCCACGTCTTATATGCATTTTTTTTTCTTAGAATACAAAACTTTAAGTAAATTGAACCATGTGATCTTACCTGACAGATACCCTTCTTTCATATCCCAAAAAGTCACGAAAGTCCATAAAAGCAACATTGAGTAATTTTTCTTGTTTTTCTCAAAACAAGGTGGTTGTGACATATTCAGTTTCTGCTTTGACCGATTCAAATAACGTTTACTGTCTCCAGCCTTACTTTGTGGAACTCCATAATCATGAAATATAATATAAATACAAAGATTAGTTAAAGTTTCACAAGTTTTATTAATATCTTAACATGACAATATTGTTTCGACACTTTATGTCATTATCAAAGGTAGATAAGATTGATAAACAAACACGCTGCTAAGGATAAATACATACAGAAAATCGGTAACTAGATACAATACATACAAAAACTAAATATCTAACACTTCTAATAAAGGAGAATTACTAAGCTCAGTGTGTTCATTCATTAAAGGTACTGTGCGTTTATGTTTATATATTTCAAAAGCTTCTAAAATGTCTAATTTGTGTTTGTTGTTGCAAAAATGTAAGAATTTAATGTTGTTTTGAGGTGTCATTGGGTGGTTCTGTTCCAAAATGTGTTTGGCATAATTCGATTTTTCTACCATATACTTTACTTTAATACCATACTTTGGCAAGATATCAGAACAAATTGCAACTATAATAAGAAAAACCACCAGTTACAAAATAACCTATAAAACTAACACCAACACCTTTTCATTTTTATTCAATGCTAAAGACAAAACACACGATATCATGAAATTCGGCATTTACCGTTTAAATTCTTCTTTTTGTAACTCGGTTTATATTGGACAAACACTTAGAAATTTCGACATAAGATACAAAGGACACGTACGCTCTTATAGACTTAAACATCCAGTAGAATCGAATTATGCCAAACACATTTTGGAACAGAACCACCCAATGACACCTCAAAACAACATTAAATTCTTGCATTTTTGCAACAACAAACACAAATTAGACATTTTAGAAATTTTTGAAATATATAAACATAAACGCACAGTACCTTTAATGAATGAACAAACTGAGCTTAGTAATTCTCCTTTATTAGAAGTGTTAGATATTTAGTTTTTGTCTGTATTGTATCTAGTTACCTATTTTCTGTATGTATTTATCCTTAGCAACGTGTTTGTTTATCAATCTGATCTACCTTTGATAATGACATAAAGTGTCGAAACAATATTGTCAGGTTAAGATATTAATAAAACTTGTGAAACTTTAACTAATCTTTGTATTTATATTATATTTCAAAACAAAAATAACTTTATCTACGACCACCATAGAAAGTTACATATTCCGCACAATCTAGTAACCGTGAAAACGACCAATTGCAAACAATCTCCAAACTCAACGGTAAAGTATGTGAGGAAGGAGTTCTCAATAATCCGTAGTTCTATTAAAACGCCATAGATGTCACCACTTGCAATATTTATAATATTATTAATTATTTGAAATATAAAATGTTATAAATTTTAGATAAAGATTAATTTATTTTGTTTAATTAATATTTTACATTAAATTATATTTCGAATGAAAATCCATCTAGAAAAAAAACTAAGGTCAGACCCGTGGAATTGAACCTGGATCGCTCGGTTAGCTACAACGTAACCATTGAGCTATCGAGACGCCTTTTAATAATGTTTTTTTTCTCTTTTTTTTCTCAGTTACAAAGATTGTTATTCAATTAATACGTAAAATTAATTAATATTTTACATTATTAAATAATTCTTAATGTAATTTTATTTATTATTATTGCTAAATTACAATAAAAACATTGAAAACATTTATAATTTGCTACATAATTCGAGAATATTTGACATTTTGCGCAGAGGTTAATAACCTTGACAATTGAATTGTGATTTTTGTACATATAAACTATTTTTTGAAAACGAGTACATAATTATTTAGCTGTAAGTACTAAATAGTAGATTGACTGAAATTATACAAATTGTAAACGTATTATTACTATTGTCTTTACAAATTTAATGTTTACTTTTGTCGTTTTTAAAATTCTAGATGTATCATGAGTGAATCTGATGAAGGAAAATTGGGGTGTACACTCGTACACCTCCAAACATCGTGGAAGCGGCTCACATTACATCTCTTAATTTATTGCCAAATATTTCACGTAAAAAATATGAATGCGAGTATAAATTCTAGGTTAAAAAACTTTCTTAGCTGTTGGTGGTTTATTACTTTTTTTGTTGTCGTAGATAAAGTATAGTGTGTAACACGTGCAAAAACACCAATTTCTGACTCGTGTGATTGCGGCATTCGACTACGTCTCATGCCGCAAAATCTTCACACTCGTAAGAAATTGGCAGTTTTCTGCACTTGTAACACAATATACTATTATAATTTTAGAAAATGGTAAAAGCTATTATTTTTGTTAAGTTACATTCTGGCTTAAATACCACTTGAATGAAATACTTTTCTAAGAAAGCCGTAAATTATTTTTGTTTATATTATTTCTTACATTAATGTATTAATAATAAAATTACCAAAATAGTTTTTAGTGCACGCATCCGAGTTTAGAAAACGACCCGCATAGCGGGGAGTTTTCTAAAGAGGACAATTTCGCTAAAACGTCTTATGAAATGAATACTTTATACTATTTTTTCTATTTGCGTTATTTCATTATTAAATAATTAAAAAAATTACTTAGTTTTAAATAAAATTTGTTAGGGATATTTTGGTAAGTAGCATGACAGTTGGCAACACTAGAAATTATGCAACTGTTTTTCACATAACCTCGATAACTTTAGGTAACCCGCGCGACGTATGAATTCCCAGCCTTGTCTGATACACACAACGCCCGTTAAACGGCAGAACCTCATTCAAATTTGCCAGGTGTATTATACGTACTGTTGAAAATTATTATAATTCAAAGTAGAATGTATGCCAATATATTTGTGACATAAATAATTGCTACTTAATGAATTAAAAAAAAAAATTGGATGAAATAAGAATATTTATATTTCATTTCATAGAATAAATACCATATTTGTTAAAGAAATTAATGAGATATAAATGCAATAGTATTTTCAACAAAGAATGATTTTTGTTAACAAAAAAAATTATTCATTTGATATTTTGGGTATTATAACTTATAAGTTATAAGTTTATCGTGAGTATATTGCACATACACAACACAATGCAACCGATGATGACAGTATCAAAATTTCCTTAATAATAAAGTGAAAACTGTTATACCCGTAACGGAGCTACGGTCGACGGCGCGCTGTCTCTTGCAATGCGAAGTTTAGCGAGCGTTGCATTCCAGTTACAAAAGTTCACTGCGTAAATAAGATAAGTTTGACACTCTAAGAACAGCTGTCTAACAGTGATATCAACTTTAAAAAATAAAATGTTACTGTTTCCAGTATGCTAATAAATTTCATTAGGACATACAAATATAAAAAGTTATTAATGATTTACTAACTAAAACTTTAATCCGTTCTTAGTACCAATTACCACTGTGTAAGGCTCGATCAAATTGCATATTACTCAGTTAACGCTTAAAAACGCAAAAAGGCCTGCACTTACTTAAAATATACACAGCAAGAAACAATATGCACCAAAAAGTTTTTCGTTTTTAGCACTTTTCTTACTTCAGCAATGTTCATTTACAAACTAATATAGAGGTGTGGAAAGGAGGGTGCAGGTATTAAAAACAATATCTATCTGATCCCATACACATTTAAGATTGCAGTGGACTTATTTTAGCCGGGTTTCTTTGAACTTCCTAAAATGGACTTTTGGTCAGGTTTTTAAGAAAATTTCCCTTAGTGCGTTGCGTCGGTCAAAACTAACTAACCCATCTACATGAAAATAAAAGTCAGTCTAGTAAAGTACGTTATCAAAATGAATAGTGAAGACATTTGCATATGCTAGTTGTAACAAGCATAGAAGAATGGGTCCACGTCCTAATAGAAATTAGTCTAATCTACAAATTGCAAAACAAACACTTTTCTACAGCATCCAAATCGTCGCCGTTAATGCATACTGGCGTATCTATTTTTCAGCAACTTTGCAGGAGCACAGTTTAAATACTTATAAAAACTTTATTACAGATGATATGAACCTAATTCTTTGAAATGTTGTAACTAGAAATGTTGGTAGTTAAAACATTTCAGATAATTCATCATATCATCTGTAATAAATTTTGTATAAGCATTTAAACCTCGCTCTTGTAAAGTTGCTAAAAAATAGATACGCCAGTATGCATTAACGACGACGAAATGTGAGAATGAACTCTGCATGGGTATGTGCACTATTTTACGCAAAGTGTAAGCTAGCACGCAAATGGATTTCGTCGGTCGTCCATTACATGATGCGTAAAATCTAGTATATACTCAGCCAGAACCAGATTGCTTACCATATTAAAAGGGTTATATAAGCAGTTCATTAATGATTCATTAATGGTGTGCTTATGTTTGCTTTGGATAATTATATTTGCTTTCATAATTTAAAATTATTATTTTTGAGTTGTTTATTAATCAGCATCTTGTCTAATAATTCATAATCACATTAATAAATGAACATCACATAAAAGCACTTGATTTTTTTTTACGTAAGCACTACAAAAGTATTTTAGTACTTATTTTCTGTTTTTTTACAGATTCCACTGCACTATAAGAAAATATTTGGTTGCCTGCAGCTGACCGGCCAAGTATTAATTATGAAATTTCAAGGATATAACAAACTCTCTCCGACGGAATCCAAACAATTGTTTTATGTTGTATATGACAGCTTCGTAAAGAGAACTTGAAATGACTCCGAAAGATTGCGAATAACGCCGCAAGCACAGGGGCTGTGGAGTAATTGACCGATGCCTCCGCGTTTGTTTATTTGGTTATGGCTAGCTTGGCTCAGCCTGAGCTCTTCTACCGACGCTCAGCTCGCCTGGACTCCAATTTATGTGGATGGAAACAGTAGGTGAACACTAATTCTTGTTGTTTTACGTTTACTTTTAAATTTTGTTAATATTTTTTTGGAATGTGCATAAATGTGATTGCATGCGGCAATGTATAAATAAATACAAACGCTGATATAAAAGGGGTATTCCCCCGGAAACCGATAATTTATTTATATATTTTATATAAAACATGTATATCACGCTTTAAAGCCTTTCGTTAACTCGAAAATGTAATTTCTACCGTAACACTAGCAGCGCCATCTCTAGTGATAATAAAAGAACTGCCTATCAAATCCTGTATTTATATTTAACTCTTTTATCGACCGATAACACATTTATTTAAATACTACAATTTTATTCATTTCATCGAATTGAAATTACATGAAAAATAATTTTTTTAAATCCGGTTAAGTTGTGTATATCGATCGCAGAAATTTAAAACTATTAATAAAGATACAAACATGGAACTTTGGTCTATTTATGCCTTTTCTTAAATTACTTTTCTTAAAGTTGTAGTTATATTTGATATATCTAAAGTAGAAACCCGGCAAAATCTCAAACAAAGGAACATTATAACAGACATAATTTGTGTTCCTGCCTCTAAAATTTGTTAAAGAAAGCATTCACTTATTTTCGACTTAATTAATCGCTAAGCGGGGACGAACTTCGATTTCATATATAAGATACAGTAAACTTATCATAAAGTTCCAATAAGTAAAAAAAGATGATAAAGCCAGCGGTTCTTCACCTTTTCTTTTCAACGGACGTACTTTAGAATTTTTTTTATGGCGGACTCCCACGTTTTATTAACCTCTATAGCACCGTAGTAGATATGCTATGAGAGTTCTAGCGCAAAATCGCATGTATTTTCTTATGAAGGTTTATTTTGCATTTCAAGGTCATCCGTCGGCGTTTATCATTTATCGAAAACGATATTATTTTGTTTATCATTTATCGATCGTTCATCAATAACCGGTATCGTTTTTACCGTTTTGTTTATAAATGGTTTTTCGATAAACGATATTGTTTATCAAAGAACGAATACAGTTTTCGATAAACAATAAACGCCGGCGGATGATCTTGAATTGCAAAATGAACGTTCATAAGAAAATACATGCGATTTCGTGCTAGAATCCACATAGCATATCTACTGACCGTACTCATAAATTTCGTAAAAAACTGTGCGGAGTACAGAGACACTCTAATTAATTGTTCATACTGTAGTAACTCGAAACTCTACTATTTCGAAAGTTCTGATTAGGTACGGTACGCGAGCATCTTGTATATATGCTTTCCTAAGGCAAAGAAATAGTGTATATAAGTGAATAATTGAAAAAAAGAGACTAGTTTCAGACAGGGTCCGTTTTATGTTTATGAATACTTTTACTTTACTTAAGATCGAGTTTTTACGGACAAAGAAATTGTTTTAAGAACTGCACATTTTTTCTAAACGGACACTAAATTATTGATACAAATTTTAAACTTTTCCCTAAATTTCACTTGTTTTATTTTGAAATTACGAAACAACTTATATCGACGTCTATTACTTATATAAAAATAATACATATAGGTAATTCATGATAGAAGTTTCGAGCTATCGCTCGAATACCAGCCTTTGCATATAAGCCATTCACATCCTTCGTTGCAATCTTTCGGCTAGCTGCACCCCAAATTGGTTTGAATTATTTGATTGTTTTAGCTACTCGGCTACCACCTCTCAAGTTTCTTTTTATAATAGTAGCCAGCAGGGATGAAGCTTAGGACAATTTTGTAGATTTCTTTTCACAAAGTTGACATTTTTAGAATTCAAAGTTCCAGGGTCGTACCAGAGAAGTGGGCAGATGCAAAATCTGCCCAAAATAATAGGGAAACGTGTTTACGACATTAAGCAGAGGTAGTAAACGTTTTGGTGTGCATTCTTTTCTTCTCACACAACATTCTTCTCACACAACATTCTTCTCGGCTCTTGCATTCATTAGATCTCTTCTGCGTCGTGATTTAGAAAAATCATCAAGCGTGTCATGTTTCCGAATTGTTTTGATAATTTGTGAAATTGCCGACTTTGAACATTTTAACAACAATGTAAAGACAGAATGTTTGAAGCCACCTATTAAGCCGTTACCAGTGGTCCGGTGGTTAAGAATTACTGCACTAAACGAAGGGCGAGCTAACGAATAACTGCAACAGATTTACCATCTAGCAAACCGAAACAAATAATTTAAATTAAAAATATAAATAAAATATTCATATCATAATTTAGATACACAAAGCGAGTAAAATAATATTAATAGTGCTGAAAACCATCATTAAACAAATAACCTAGTTTCGAGTATTTTTATAAAAAGTTGAAACCAGTTTCGCATCTTTTTAAATCATTAACAATAAGTAAAATCCAAATAAAAGGAAGAACCAAAATTCAAACTGTCAATAGCATAACCTATTGGTTATCATTTTTTGTTTTGGTTAGGATACCAACTACAAATACAAACATTCTTAATTTTGAAAACTTCAATAATAGTGATTTCGTTTTAATCTTTGATCATAAATCAAACATTTTTTCAATTCATTCAAAAACAACTCATGGAAAATAATAATCCACTGCTTTGTGTTGTGGTATTAACAGAGTCAATGGACAAATAATAATTTCCGAGGATCGTGTCACAATCAGAACGATAGGAAAGCTTAACGGTTTCCTAAAAATGCTTCTTTGGAAGAAGATATTTAGATAAAACGCCCAAGACAATATCCGCATAGAAACGATATGAAGAGCAAAACAAATTAATCTAAATGAAGAAATAGAGAGTAGAGAGTGAAAAGGGCACAATAACGTGAACCATACCAGCGAGGTATATATTGTTGTGGATCTGCAGTCAAGATTACTATTCCATTTATCAACATTAATCTGTTGTATTTAATTTTCACTACCATACAATCTAAAAATATAAATATACTCAGGGATTATAAATTGACACAATTTAGACGTATCTTATTAACCACATCTTTCTTCTTTTTAATCTTCTTTCTCTTCCTTTTTATTATTGTATAAGGTATACTTTATTTTAATTTCATTTATCTTCTTTGAATAATTAAATTCTTTCTTCTTCTTTCTCTTGATTTTTTTTTATTTTGTAAGTTTACTATTAGTTTATATTTTATTTTAATTTCATTTATATTCTTTGAATAATTAAATGCTTTCTTCTTCTTTCTTTTTTCTTCCTTGTTTAATTAAATTCTTTCTTCTTCTTTCTCTTCCTTTTCTCTTTTTTTTATTATTTTATATTAAATTATTCATTTACAGAAATAATAACAACTTATTCTTTTTTACATATCTTTATTTATGAATCAATAACAATTGAAAATATCATGTATTTTATTTTATAATGTAACTTGTTAAAAAGATAACAACAGTATTAACATTAACATGTAACATTATAACCTAAAAATGACATTAAAATTACATATGATATTTAATATGACATTCTAACCTAAAATTGATAAAATTACAGATGACATTTATATTGACACTCTAACCTAAAATTGACATTAAGATTACATGATATTGACTTTGATAATTCATTATTATAAAAATATAGATTAATGCTGGAAAATTGAATAGAAGCAGATAAGGATCTAGCAATACCACAACATATCCCTATGTTTGAAATAAAATTCGAATTTAAAATTTTAGTTTTAAACAGTATACCCGCAGCAAGTAAGTCCCTAAGATAAATATTGAAGTGAATTGTGAAATAGGCATTTTTAAGGCTAGTTAAACCAATATTTTATCATAATTATTTTTATTTTTTTTTTTTATATAATTTTTACAAAAATTATGTTAACCATTTTTTATTTTATGAGTATACATATACATATGTTAAAAACATTTGAATATTTAATATTCCCCGATTTTTTCTGAATCTGGGTACTTTAATTCATATGAATCATTAAAAACTTTATTAATAGTAAAAGGTCCGTTATATGGCAAAAGTAATTTTGCATTTAATTTTTGAGTACGTTCAAGTTTTCGACTACTACTTGTTCTCCTATTTTAAAGTTTGCTCGTTTTCTAATTTTCTTCTTTTCTTTTTGATAGCTGTTTTTAATGTTTTTTTTCTTTTCATCTTTCAAAATGATCTCTTTACATATATTAGCTTTAACTTCTTTCTTTTCTTTATCTTCTTGTCTTGCTTTTACATAACTGGTTTTCAATAACAAATATTCTTGTATTTTTATATTCTCTTCTGCTAATGCAATCTTTTGTTTCTCCTTCCAAAGTTCTTGTCTTATATTTTCTTCATATCTCAGAGATCACCTTACAATTACATGATATGGACTTTGACATTTTATTATTATACAAATATAGATTAATGCTGGGAAATTGAATAGAAGCAAATAAGGATCTACCAATACCACAACAGTATATATAGTAGGATCGAACTCAATAAAGGTTGATCAATCACAACCGACAATTTGTCGATAAGAAACTTATCCCTAGTTTCATGCTGATGTTCTGCAATAGCCTTATATTCTCTTCTGCTAATGTAATCTTTTGTTTCTCCTTCCAAAGTTCTTGTCTTATATTTTCTTCATATCTCAGAGATCACCTTACAATTACATGATATGGACTTTGACATTTTATTATTATACAAATATAGATTAATGCTGGGAAATTGAATAGAAGCAAATAAGGATCTACCAATACCACAACAGTATATATAGTAGGATCGAACTCAATAAAGGTTGATCAATCACAACCGACAATTTGTCGATAAGAAACTTATCCCTAGTTTCATGCTGATGTTCTGCAATAGCCTTATATTCTCTTCTGCTAATGTAATATTTTGTTTCTCCTTCCAAAGTTCTTGTCTTATATTTTCTTCATATCTCAGAGATCACCTTACAATTACATGATATGGACTTTGACATTTTATTATTATACAAATATAGATTAATGCTGGGAAATTGAATAGAAGCAAATAAGGATCTACCAATACCACAACAGTATATATAGTAGGATCGAACTCAATAAAGGTTGATCAATCACAACCGACAATGTGTCGATAAGAAACTTATCCCTAGTTTCATGCTGATGTTCTGCAATAGCCTTATATTCTCTTCTGCTAATGTAATCTTTTGTTTCTCCTTCCAAAGTTCTTGTCTTATATTTTCTTCATATCTCAGAGATCACCTTACAATTACATGATATGGACTTTGACATTTTATTATTATACAAATATAGATTAATGCTGGGAAATTGAATAGAAGCAAATAAGGATCTACCAATACCACAACAGTATATATAGTAGGATCGAACTCAATAAAGGTTGATCAATCACAACCGACAATTTGTCGATAAGAAACTTATCCCTAGTTTCATGCTGATGTTCTGCAATAGCCTTATATTCTCTTCTGCTAATGTAATCTTTTGTTTCTCCTTCCAAAGTTCTTGTCTTATATTTTCTTCATATCTCAGAGATCACCTTACAATTACATGATATGGACTTTGACATTTTATTATTATACAAATATAGATTAATGCTGGGAAATTGAATAGAAGCAAATAAGGATCTACCAATACCACAACAGTATATATAGTAGGATCGAACTCAATAAAGGTTGATCAATCACAACCGACAATTTGTCGATAAGAAACTTATCCCTAGTTTCATGCTGATGTTCTGCAATAGCCTTATATTCTCTTCTGCTAATGTAATCTTTTGTTTCTCCTTCCAAAGTTCTTGTCTTATATTTTCTTCATATCTCAGAGATCACCTTACAATTACATGATATGGACTTTGACATTTTATTATTATACAAATATAGATTAATGCTGGGAAATTGAATAGAAGCAAATAAGGATCTACCAATATCACAACAGTATATATAGTAGGATCGAACTCAATGAAGGTTGATCAATCACAACGGACAATTTGTCGATAAGAAACTTATCCCTAGTTTCATGCTGATGTTCTGCAATAGCCCACGCACGAACAAGGGCTGCTTTCATAATTCGTTAATGTTGAGAAATTCTCATTTGAACCGATCTCCTTGTTTTTCCAATATAAAGACCACAAAGCAAGATGCACTGTATACGTTTAAAATTGATGACGATATTGTGCTTTTTAAGAACCTTAAGAAGTGACGTTTGCTCCAGTATAGAACCGTTGCACAGACCAGAATTGTTTTTTTTGTACGAAGATAAATAAAAAGATTGAGTGTATTGTATTTATACTTATAAGGAAATAAATTAATTGAAAATGGAAAGAACTTTCTATAGGATGAGCGAAAAGTAAATTCACCAAGAATGCCTTTGTAATTTTGAAACAAAAACGAAAGCTGGATTATGATTAGTTGATTAGTTCATACAATTATATTGAATTCTGCTATTCTTGACTACTGGGTCATTTGGTAAGATCCCATTGGAAAATTTTGGAAGCTTTTGGACAAATGGAAATCCGCGACAGCTTCATGGGGAACTACTGCGTCATAAGCGATTCTATACCTGATAAAAATTTAGAATTTATTCGATTATAAATAACAAAGATATACGAGGCACATCCACAAACTAATTTTCGATTGGTCACAAAAACTACAAGAATTTTTTTGTTTCAATTTTTTTATTATTATTTGCTTACATGTCTGTTGAACTAGTTCTCAAGTAGCTCAGTAGTAGCTCAGTCGCTTGGTACAAGCTTTTGTATACTACTATCTGTGAAAGTTGCGTTCTACGTTTACTGCTTTTACTTCATCATGGGTGATGCATTGCTGGACCGCTAAAAATTTCTTTGTCTTAACATAATGCAAAAACAAATGAATGCAGATCGGGGTTGTGGGGTGGATGATCAAAAATTTCCAATTTATGTTTTTCCAAGAGCGGCTGTGTGTGTGGTTGGTTATGCTTTGTCAGGCAACAGAATAATTCCAGAACTAAGAAGAGCTAGCCTGTTAGTCTTCCTAGGCTGGTAGATTCTGCTATTCTTCGCAGTCTTGGTAGAGTAGCATACTTCACAAATTTCCCCGAAAAATTTCTGCGCACAAAAAATTTTTACATCCAAAAATTTAATCACTGACCGTGTCTCACAACTGGACGGATTTTGTATAACTTTGTTCATTTTCACACAACGTGGCAAGTCTGCGGTTAACGACGTACGAATCATTTTTTGTCCAGGACCTTCTTATTTAGTAATAAAGCTTTCTTGACCAAATTTGTCTCAATCGCGCCATATGATCAGAATATATCCACGATCGGAACTTAGTTTGTGGAAATGCCTCGTGTGTCAAGCTGAAATAAAGTAATATTTAATAATTTATTTAAAATAATTATTAGTCGAGATTTTTTAACCAAAATTTGGTTTTGGGGTTTTAAGACGCCCAAAACAAATTTCCGTCGCGACTTTTCCGTTTAAACAAGCCCTAATATGTTTTTTCGAATTTTTTTGTTCGCCTTCGATGGTAGTAAACTGGTGGTTTATAATAAATGGAGTTTTTAATTGCCCACAAATTTGTTATAATGGGTTCTATACCTGTTAAAAATTAGGAATTGATTCAATTATAAATACCAGACATTTATGGGTGTCAAGCTGTGAAGTGAAACACACTGTATATAATGAATAATGCATCATCTAAATGATATATATATATATATATATATATATATATATATATATATATATATATATATATATATATATATATATATATATATATATATATATATATATATATATATATATATATATATATATATATATATATATATATATATATATATATATATATATATATATATATATATATATATATATATATATATATATATATATATATATATATATATATATATATATATATACATACATATAATTTTTTAAGTATTAAAATTTCCCCTAATATAATACGTTCTTACAAAACATTTTTTATTTTAACATTTGTTGTACTGACAGTATGCAGTCGAAATTAATCTGATGCTACTCGCATTCCAAAGGTCGTGTGTTCAAATCCCACTTGTGTCGGCAAGATTTTTCTAAATTGGAAAATTCGGTCAACTTAGGTATGGGTGATTATGTTGCATGTTAAATGGGAGACATGATCCTAGATGGTTCCACTGTATTTTAGGCATAAAGATATTAACATATAACAACATGTATGCACACAACTTTCGTAATACACCTAGTATTTCTTGTATGTAACCAAGTCTATTATTGATTACAAATTTGTTATAGTTAAATTTACTTTTCATTATGTGATTATTCAGTTTTTAATTTTCATCATAACCTAAAATAGAAAGCCTTTTCTACTACAACATACATTGTATGCTTGTACTGGTTTTGACATTCGTTTACTAATATTATTTTATGAAGGCACAGTAATTAGTGTTTATTACCTGCGTTATTATTTATTACAGTATTTAATAAACTAATACATAAATACTAGCTGAATTGAAACTTTCCATTAACAACAAAAGTTAAATAGCGCTTTACAAAGAGAGCACATACAAAAATGTCAAATTAACTCACGTAGGTCGCAGACAGGATTACATTGACAAATAATATTCAGGATCATGATACTTAACAAAACTCATTTCTGGACCTGTTTATTAATTTTGTGACGAGAGGTGTAAAGCATATTTGGATTATACAACCACATTCTCTCTAATTATATTGCACAAGCAATGTAACTGTCATGTATATAACATACTACATGTCATCATACAATTCGAAATAATTGTCGAGAGGCTATATAGTTAGAGTTTAGTTGACAACCACGTAAATTTTGAAACAATGTGTTTTTCCTGAAAATATAATGCAAGACACTACATTTTTTGTTTTTAGTTCTTGTGTGTTCTAAAACGTTTAAAATTGTTGAAATATACAGGGTGTAAGTGGTTAGAGTGCAATACTCTTAAGGGGTGGGACATCAAAATGAACAAAAAAGTCTAGTACAACTTGGTTCTAGGGTGTAACACATTTTCAGAAAAAAATAATAAGTTGGAAACTTTAACATTGTCTTACCGTGTTAATAATGATTATTTAGTCAACAACTTTGGTAGAAGATGCGTCTCATTTAGCGTAAAAATACCTTATTAGCGTTTCTTCGTATGATCATTCGTTTATACCTAAAATCGGATTACTTTATCTTCAAAAGTTCATTTTACTTAAGAAACGTGGCAACCCTGCGGTGCGTGTAATACAATACGCTTCTGAAAACAGTTAATCCTCAGCCTTGACTATGCCTATGCAAAATTCCAAACACAAAATGCAGGGCATCAACGTTTTATTAAAGTGCTTAATTTGCTAGAAAGCAAAACAGTGCAAGCAAAATAAAAGTAAACAAAGCTGTTCGGTTTTTTTAGACTAAATAAGCAATTTGAATTGGGACTAGAGAACTACAGTCCTGGTTCTCTTTTGTAACCCCGGGATAACGGGAATTTTCACAATCAAACCAGAGATAGTCCAGCGATTAAGCAGGAAGCATAATATTCGAACCATAAATATTCGGTTAAATTCCGAAAATCCCGGTATTAGCTATTTCTGATCCCGGGATCTCGATGCCAGAAAATTGAACATGCCTTGAAAGATTTACTATTTTGAAATATGATTTTGTCTAGTTATTGCAAAATATTAGCTCACTCAAAAGATTAACAGCAATTTAAAAACATTATTACAGCAGCGTTAAAACAGGAAAGCGTAAGAAAGGGAATTATATTGTCAATTTTAATTACTATCAAATATACCTGTAAAGCCAACCTATTTGTGAAACACTTAGTCTAAGTTTTCAAGCCCATATCATAGGATATATACAAAAAGGTTGAAAAATTTCTGAAAACTTCGGTTCAGTTATCACTTCTGATAAGCAATTACATACTCAGGAAACTTTGTGAGTAGAATAAAACCATATCGAATGTATTGAAAGACAGCCTAGATCAGATTGAAACCTGGTTACAAAACATCTCTCAAACTGAATATCTACATAAGTTTATACATAGATAGAATACTAACCTGGAAATAGCATATTGCCCAAAAACGAAAAGAAATGGATTTAAAAATCAAAAACATGAACTAACTATTAGGACGTAAATCATGTCTTTTTTTATAAAAATAAATTACTCTTATACCTTACAAAGCAATCATACCACCATTTGGACTTATGGATGTGAACGATGGGAATGTTCGAGTCGTTCCAACATACGAGGATACCACTGGATACAAGATATCACTTGTTTTGAAAGCGCCATTGTTCGTACAACACGTGTCAAATTTTTAAACGGATTGGATATAAACACGCCGTTACTATCGATCCAAGTAAACAATTTGTGCATTTTATTAATCATGAATAAAAACGAGTTCCGTGCAGTAATAAAACATTTCTTTTTTAAAGGCTTAAGTGCTAAACAAATAGTGAACATTGGTTCGCCTGCGTATGCAACAGTTGCAAACTGGGTTGCTGAATTTAAACGCGGTAGAACAAGCATAGAAGATGCACCTCGTTCTGACAGACCAAAAACAGCTACCGATGAAGAAACAATTGAAAAAGTCCATGAAATCGTGATGAAGGATCGCCGAATAAAGTTAAGAGAGATAGCAGAGAAAGTAAGCATTTCATACGACCGTGTACATTGCATCTTTCATCAACATTTGGACTTGAGAAAGCTTAGTGCTAGATGGGTGCCGCGTCTGCTGACAATCGACCAAAAGCGAGTTCGAGTGATCATTTCTTAGCAATGTCTAGACATGTTCAAACGTAATGAAAAAGATTGTTTGCGACGTTTTAAAACTTTTGACGAAACGTGGATTCACCTCTACACTCCGGAGACCAAGGAGCAGTCAAAGCAATGGTCAAAACGTGGTAAGCAACTCCAAAGAAGGCAAAGACGATTCCGATTCTACTGTGAAATCGTGGCTACCGTATTTTGAGATTACCGAGGAATAATTTTTATTGATTACTTGCAACACGGGGGGGCAATAACGGGCGAGTACTATGCGTCAATATTAGACAAACTGAACAAAAGAAATCAAAGCTAAAAGGCCTCATTTGGCAAAGAAAAGGTCTGGTACCACCAGGATAACGCCCCATTCCACAAGTCGGCAATTGCAATTAAGAAACTGCACGAACTATGATTCCACTTAATTGAACATGCATCCTATCCGCTACGTCGGAATTCTTCTTGTTCCCAAATCTCAAGAAATGGTTGGCTGGATAGAAATTTTCATCGAATACTGAAATCATCGAAGCTGTAAATAGATATTTTGAAGGTTTGGATAGTTCTTATTTTTGTGAAGGGTTGAAGGGTCTTGAAAAGCGTTGGACTAAATGTGTAGAGCTGAAAGGAGACTATGTAGAAAAATAAATACGATTTTCCCCCAAAAAGTTGTTTTTCCCGTCTTGTTCTAGAAATTTTTCGACCTATCTTCGTATATATAGTCCAGAAATTTCAATCGAAAATTGTACGAAATATTATAAACGCTTCATGGTATGTGACAAACTTCACGCTACACACAGGCACTAACACACCAGTTGTACGAGATTTAATTAAGGATCGAGCTGTCAGACATAGCGACCGTCTAATAGGGCATCCCAATGATCTAGTCCTACCATTAACACAACAATCTGGACTCAGAAGATAAAAACGTAACAACACATATAATTAGCTTATCAAATCAGTCGTATTCTGATTGCTGGTGTGCATTTTAGTAATAATAAAAATATGTATAACCACCGTACTCTAAGATAGTTCAAGAACAAAGTAGACAAAAAGTGCAAAGCACATAAAGTAGGTTACATAAATTAATAATGAATTAGGCATTAGATCTGATTATGTAATAATTGGCCGAGGCATTTGTTTTTCGATTGTGTTCTTAATCCCACAATTTAGTGTTTGTTAAACACATAGAATAAGGAAGCACGGTTTATCACTCGTCGGAATTTTATACGCAGACCGCACGGAATCGCGTACTCGCCTCCGGTAATAATTGATGCGGTCAGTGCTCTTTAACTAATAATATTGCTAACAGATTTTATATCTCTGAACATGTAGATTTCTTGCATATATGTTCAATTATTAAAGTAACACGTCAAAGGCATTGACACTCCTGATAATTAGGTAATCGATTTTACCTGGCAGCTGTGAGTTACAGTGAGATTAAAAGTTCCATCTGTTTAATGAAGTTTTGTTCATATGCTTTAAATTTTTAAATGCACGTATGTGAAATTACTGTGTATTACACATCGGTAAAAATGAACTATTCAAGAACATAGAAACAAGTATTCAAAACTTTTTGTTTTAAATAATTCTCAAACATTTTTGTCAAAATACCAATGTAGATTTCTAATTTTCTTTTTTGTACACATTATTATTATTAAATAAACTTGTTTAAAGAATAATGCGTATTTTTGTGAAAGAGATTTTAGAAAATTTTGTTTAAAAAGTAATGCATTTTAAGCATTTTGTAAGATTGGTTGCATAACCGTCAGGGGTGACACGCGTAAAATGCATTTTACGTATTATTTTAATAATTGAACATACGAGTTTTATATTGGCAATGTATATAAATCTGATAAATTTGAGATCAGAAATTCTATTTCTAAATGATGAAATTGGTTTCATAATGAAGTAATATTCTGCTGCATTCAATTTTTTATAAAATGGTAATCTGGTAGCGGACATTTGTTGTTTTAATAGGTTGAAAAATGAATTATACAAACGCCGGTTATCTGCGGCTTGACTGAAAGATGCTTTATTTAATTTAAATCAAAACCCCGAGAATCATTGAATATTTTATCAGAAAGTTGCTTAATATGGCTTTATCTCTATGAGATACCCAGCTTGTTTTATCCTTCCATTTTCATTCCATGACGGGGTTGGTTAACTTTCAAAGTACACTTATCATACAGAGATAAAACTATCTTAAATTTGTAACTCGCTACGGTAACTTCCGACAACAGATGTTTTAGAGTAGCCTCATTTAACTTATGCTTGGAGCTTAATTCGATTGACGAATGCGTTCTAAAAGCCTTACCTCTAGTGTTTTTACTTTCTTAGTATCTTTTAACAGAATACTAAGAAAGGTGTTGATGGCAAGTAAATAATGTTAATATTGAAAGTTTCGTATAATTTTAGAAGGGACTGAGTTAAATACTCATCTTGTAGCTTGTAAGGGTTACTAAGCAATTGATGAGGTGGGACCTATCCCTTTGTGGCCAAAGTTCGAGTTTACTTCTTGTTTAGGATTACTTAATGGCTTAAATTTTGCTAACTTTTAGAGCTGGGATTGATAAATAGTCAGTAAAAGTTTGTTACTTTTATCTAGGGAGGTTTTCTGTTTTGCGTTTTCCTAACATGACTAATGTTATAATTTAATTTGTCGATTTAAATTCCCGTTGTAGTTTTAATTATTTTATATATGAACACACCATGTGTTCAATCAATCATGCTAATTATATATATATATATATATATATATATATATATATATATATATATATATATATATATATATATATATATATATATATATATATATATATATATATATATATATATATATATATATATATATATATATATATATATATATATATATATATATATATATATATATATATATATATATATATAAAATCAAATAAAAGCAATGAACTCTAATGAACATTAAATAGGTAGCATATTGACGTATATTTTGATGCAATACTTATGAAATAGATCACATCAATTTGATTTTAGTTATTTAGTTTGATTGCAGTAGTTAATTGATTATAATGATTTAATTTGTCTTCATCATTACCATATAAATTATTTGTTAGGTCATTACTGAAACAGCCTGCAGAAACGCTATTAGAACAATTTCATTAATATATATAGTGTTATCAAATATTTGTAAATGCATACAAGAACACAGAATTTGGTGTCAAAGGTTCCAATTCATAATCAATTCGGTTACTGATTTGTAATGCGCCTAACAAATCTTGTTTTGGAAACTTCTTAAACTGCGCATACAAGCCTAAAATCCGATTCTAGCCGGTCAAAATTATTTTATAGGCTGAACTGAAGGCAAATGACTGGTATAGTATAAAAATAATAAAATAATAAAATAATAAAAAAGAAATTTAGAAAAAATCTTTTTAGTCACTAGAACTGGATCAGTTTGATACCTCTATACTTTTGTCAAGAAAAAGTTATTTACATAATTGTTATTAGAAAATAAGGTAAAGACGTAAAATAAGGTAAATTCGTGTAAATAGCATTTACACGAATTCTTCTTTATTTTAAAAAAATTTAACTACTATGTTTCTTTAATATTTAAATGAAATAACGTGCAAAAATGGTATTGCTAATCGTTTAATAACTATCCCTTTTCATTTCGATTGTATTTCAGTTTATGAGTCATTATGCATGCTTATTTTTAAATATGTTATTCTTTATACCATAGCAAAAAAATGTTAAAAATACAAACGCAAGCTCTTGCAAACATTGTAAGTTATAAACCACAAAATAAAAAAATTATTATTCAGAAAGTAAAATTACCATTTTCTATATTAGAAGGGTATAAACTTACCTCTTTATAAGAATTTTTAGCACTTTAATTCTGTTTTTATAAATGATTGAAATCAATTAAAAAGCACTTCCACAAAAAAACCTTTGCACGTTAATGAACAAACTACAAATACATCTACATCAGATTGGCACCTTCGGAAGGGTTAACACTGAACTGCATTTTACCAGAATTGTCGGGTTTTTTTATCGGAGTTATTATTTGCCGTAACGGTAAACGGCAGCTAGTTGCGAGTTCACTAAGCTTTCTACTAAAATACTATTTCTTAGAGTACCTTTGATTTTAACAATGGTTTTGACCAGCTAGAATCAGCTTTTAGCCTGTGTACGGCGATGAGATTTACTTGGTTCTAGTTGAAAGTTTCTCCATCATTAAACAGGTTTTCGGGTTTGTGTAAGATTCCCTAATATTTATTATCTACACTTCTAATATTCTGAAATCTTTAAAATATTGTAAACTGCAAGCATATGCAGATAAAACGCCAATTTATAAAACCTTTAGATCCTCAGAAAGAGCTTAAGCCCATGAAAACATAAACACAGGAAGTAATGAATCGACGTTCTTCTGAACATAACCTAAAGCTTAACAGCAACAAGTGCTACATATTATTTTTTGGCAATAGAAATCACGTTGCAATTGTCAAGAACGAGCATAATTTGCATAAGTTACTAATGAGACCTTACCCGTAGTTGTTTCAGCAAGAACTTGGAAATTATTATAGATACGAATTTACGATTTAAACAGCACGTGTCAAAAATTACAAAATGCATATTCTCCCTTAAAAGTATTGTATGCAAATCGTCATATTTTAAATCTTAATCAGAGAAAAATGTTATCTGAGTCTTTAGTACTCTCACACTTTAATTACTGTAATTTTATCTATCATCCCTGTCTTAATTCGCAAGATAAATTTCGAATGCAAAAAGGATAAAACTGGCGTTCTCGATTTATTTTTAATCTACGTCGGTATGATCACGTTTCTCATAAAATTAAAGAGCTTGGATGGTTGTGAATGGAAAATCGTTGTAGATTACAGTTGGGATCATTCACACATTAAAAAGTCCTGCTACACCTCTTCGTTCTGAGCTGGTACCTCCGTCGAGTGTACACTCTGCGAACACATGGTATACCGATCTACTCACGATACCTCAACACACAACTGCACTATTTCGCAAAAGTTTTATTTACAACGCTGTAAAGTTTTATAATTCAATTGCTGGTCACCTTAAAGCTTTCAGTATGAAAAAATTTAAATATTACTTAAAACAGCATTTACTACAATTACAGCAACCACTAAGTTAAGAGGCGTCGTCACATCAATCAATCTAATTCATAACGAAGGTTTTAGCTGTTAACTCGTTACTTGAGTACTATTGTTTTACTCTTCAGAACTTCAGAAATTTCGGATAGATTTCGCCAGGAGTCCTGATAATTTAATAGTAACTTCTATCATACATATTTCATTTTTTTTAATATTCATTAATTTCATATATGTTTTAATATTCAACAATATTTATGTTTATTATAATTTTTAGAATATTTGTATTTTTGTTTAATTTAAATATGTTCTCCTAATAAACACGATTTATTATGATGATTATTTTCAAGAAAAAATAAAACTTACTATTACATGTTATTCAAAAACCACCTATAGTCTTACTTTCTTAGGATCTCAAGTTTATTCAATATATTCATATTCTTGGAAAAATTTTAACATGTGTATGTTTGAAATTTATTTTGTATTATACTTACATGGCCAAATTTAAAAGAAAACCCTCATGTACCCAAGCAACTCAAAAATATTGTACGAATATGCTAAGCATATTCGAAAAAACATCGATTATTCTGTAAATCGCCTACATATATCTATAGAAGATCTAGCGAGTCCGCCTAAAAATCTTCTATGAATATCCACAGAACGTCCTATCGAATATTCATTAAATTGATGATTGAATAAGCAGAACGAATATTCAATGAATGTTCTTTAAAGAATAGTCTTAGAACATTTTTATCGAATAAGTTTGTCATATTTAATATGAACATCGAGTGAATATTCCTAAAGAATATTCTCCGAATATCTTTTCACATGATGATGTCACAAACATTGAAGGAAGTTAGGGGATTACGAAAGGATATGAAACGCTATTTGGAAGAAATAATAGAAATAAAAAAGGAAAATAAAGAACTCCGTTGTAAGCTATAAATCTTAGAAACAAGAATTAAAAACTATACTTCAACCAAAAATGCATGAAACGAATCATTTTCGTAATCACACTTGAATAAAGAAATACGACCTGAGGTGAGATAAGATAAGAGTGCAAATTTCACGTTGCTAAAAATTCAGTGATGAACGCTAGAAACAACAGATTTTCATTGCTTCGTTCACATCTATTTTTAATTAAAAAGGGGTTTGTTCCGCGAATGAATCTTTCTAGCTGATTTATTGCTTATTCTATCATTTAAATTACAACGTGGCCTTCGGGTAATTCTAGATGCATTTTACATTTTCGCCCAGGTGTTTGTGATGACTCATTTCTTGTCACTTTGGTTGAACTATAGAACGAAGCGGGAGAAAAAACAGTATAGTAATTAAAAAAGCCAATATATACATGAGGATATGGCGAAAGCAGGAATACAAGAATTCTTAAAAGCAAAATTGGGAGTGACGGCTAGCTTCATGTCGGTAGAAGTGATAAAAACTAATAGCTCATACTCGGTGATTATCGTGAAAATAGGTAAATGGAAACAAAAATGATAATTATGAAAAATAAGGTAAAATTGAAGGGTAAACCAATATATTGAGATTATATTTGCTAAATAACCTATAAAATAAATGAATAAGATTTTAAAAGAAAGCCCCACGTTGGACAAGCCATTAAAGTCTTAGATGTTTTTTACTAAATAAATAATATAAATGTTTTATTTTGATTTTGATTAGCATTAATAAAATTTAAATTATAACAACCCAAAGCTTTTTCTTTACCCAATAGGCTGACTCAGCTTTGTTTCGATTGAGCATGAGATAAACAAATTATTGATCTTATTAATACCTGTATCTGGAAAGAGAAACTTACTACCACTGCACTTGGAATTCCGCACCTGAACAAGCAGCAATCTTAAACTCTGTATGTGAAGAAAATAAATGGATGCTTACATTAACATCAAATGAAATAAACACATATATAAATTTAAAACACAGACTTTTTATTTTATTTAAAATAACTAAAAAATTTTATATAAAAAAAGCTTTTTTACATGAATTTGTGGTAGTTATCAACCTGCCAAGTGGGGGTTGTAACTGGTTTCATTTGAGCAAAT
Organism: Agrypnus murinus; assembly: GCA_929113105.1. Classification (NCBI taxonomy): domain Eukaryota; kingdom Metazoa; phylum Arthropoda; class Insecta; order Coleoptera; family Elateridae; genus Agrypnus; species Agrypnus murinus. The sequence continues at coordinate 47,694,588 of OV816023.1, forward strand.
TTAATTTAATTCAAAATAAGGTTATCAAATTGAAGAAAAAGATTTACAACTACTAATCAAATCTTAAAAATGTTGAAGAACATTGTTCACAAAGAACGTCTTGTATTTGTCAAGAATGAAATAAAATTTGTTTTATTGATTATATTTTTATTGATTTATTGATAAAATTTTATTATTAAAATTTCCAAAATGAAACAAAATCCTTTTTGTTTTGACCCACCTTGTATATAACAATTTGTCATGAATCCACTTCAAAATCTTTTAATACTGTATTATCGGTAATACAGTCTTCCTTCAAATCAGCTGTTCTTAAAAATCCATACCTAAAATGTCAATATACAAATCGATGGTAATTGTTGATATGCAATTATATAAATTTATCTTCTTTGGTTTATAAAAATAATCGAACATCGTTCAAAATAATTGTTTTGATAAACGAATATAATCTTCTTCGATTTAATAAAACAGGTGAATATTCATTTCACAAGGTCATTTTAGTAAACTTGACGTTTGTTTCCACAAAACATGGTTAAACAATAACCTAACTTATTTTTCAGAAAATTGAATTATCAAATTATCGACTGAAATTGTTCTTTTTCCGGGGCCCTTTTATATGTATGAGCCAAAAACATTTGATGGCACAACGAAATTTTTCAAAACACTTGAACATCACAAACTGTCATGACGTCATGAATTTGAACATATGTTTATAAATCACACTAATCTTAAATCTAAAAAGACAGAAAGGTAGCTGACAAAGAGACAATTAAATTGACATACACACTTGTGGTCTAAATTGAACAATAATAAAGAAAAACTATCGGCTGTCACCGATCTCATTAAAAACTAATTACATTGAAAACTCATCACTCTCCAGCTATCCCTGTACATCGACTATTTACATAATTAGACAAAGTAACCCCAACACATGGAGTTCATAAATATACACATAAATACATAAGTACATAAATTCTAACAAATTAACAAAGAAAAACTTAACTTAAGATATATACCCTTACGTTTTAGACATGAAAAGATACTTCTGCAAATATAAACAAAGTAACAACATAAATGAATTGAAGCATGAACTAATCTTGTCTAGAATACGGTAGTCCAGGCGCCTGCATCCAAACAATATGCAAAATATTAAAAATAAACTCAAAATTTGACAAAATTAAAAAATATCTGCACAGCTGACATCTTTATGTACATGCCTTCAACTCTCCCACATACAAGAATTAATAAGTTAATTGTAACGTTATAAGCATCAAGGTACTGATCTGATTTAACTATTTCCAGCAAAATATGTACCCGAAACTGACTTAGCCTTATTTGGGAAAGGAAACTTGTTTTACGTTACTCAACGACAAAACTAAAATCTAATAAGAAGATAAAACTTTCTGGAAAAGTAGAAAAACTATCCTAACATGTAACCTGGGTTACATACATCATGTTTTACTATAAAACAGCATAATTGATTTATATCCTTTTTATAAATTCAAAACCTTTTTGTAAAAATTGAGGTTATATCTACACGATACTCTTTCTTCTTTAAATTCTATTTAAAATAAATAAATCTATCTGTAACTTAGCATGTAGCCTTTAAATTAAATAAACCTAGTATCCTAGCATGTGTATCTTTTATTTAATGCATGATATGATTATTCTTGTGTTTTCGGAGCCTATACTAAGCCTTTAAATATTTTAATGTTTTATTAAAGTTAAAATTTTCAATCGATGATTCCATATCATCTCAATATATTGACGATGACTTGACCCAGGAAGATAGAAAAATTCAGCAAAAGCTCCGCGAGATTGTAAAGACTGAACGAGTAAAGAGAATAAAATGTTAAACTGGGTTTTGGAAAAATTGTTCTGAATAATGAGCTTTGAATTTGGGATGAGAGGACAGAAGGAATAGTAGGTTCGAAAAACTGTTTAAAAATTTAGATCAGGATACAATTACGACACCACAGGCAGGTTATAGGCACTTGAATAAGGTAAACATGAAGAAAGTAAAACAAGAACAAAATAAAAATGAAATTATAGAAACAGGGCAGTGGAACGTGAGAACACTCTACCAAGAGGTACAATTAGCACAAATTGAAGATGAAATGGATAGGTACCACATTGATATACTAGGGATAAGCGAGTGTAGGTGGACAGTCTATGGTGAATGCACAACGGCGACACATAGCTTTATTTACTCTGGTTTAGAATAAGGAAGTGTTAGTAGAAGAATATTAGGATTACTGATAGAATGGAAACCAATAAATGAGAAGATTCTTATGGCGATGATAGATTTTGGTAAAAACAAGATGACGGTAGTAGTGTTACGCGCCGACTGATATCTCAGACTACAAATTAAAAGAAGATTTTTACAGTGCACTGAATAAAGTAATGGAGAGTATAAATAATGGTGATATAATATTATTGATAGGTGATTTTAATACGAAGGTGGGGTCAAACAACGAGGGGTTGGAAAAGCTAATGGATAAAGAAGGTATTGGGGGAGTGAAACGAACATTGAGATATGCTAATAGAATTGTGTGGATTTTATAAAATGACGATTAGGAGGTTCAATATTTAAACATAAAACCTGTCATAAAGTACCAGAACGTGAAAAACCAAATAGACCATATTTGTATAAATAGAATAAGAGAGGAGGTGAAGTAGAGAGTGATCATTATATGATAATGGCAAAACTAACGCTACATGTGGAAAATACTAAAGAGAAAGGAAGCAGAATAAGAATGAAAGCTTTTTTAGAGCTTTTATGATATTTAAAATATAAATACTTAATTCAATCTTATACCTGGTACTCAGTTTGTTTTAATATCAATCTTTAAAGATGCACCAAGAGAAAAGAACTACAAGTACATGTCTTCTTTGAAATATAACTACGTATGCACAAAACAGTAAATTTTATATTGACTGGCCAAGTCGCCAAGTAAACCAGCAAAATGTCTCATTCTTCCCCACCCCGTTTTTGTGAATTTACACGATTCTGACATCATATAAATGACATCATAGTGTGGACATGAAACGAACATGCATAGAATATTTCGCAAATATTCATATACGATTTCGATATGTATATACAATATACATAGTACAATCAATCACAGTTATGAATATTACATTTGAAAGGTCCTTTATGGTCGTGTGACTGGTTGCTTCCTTGTGAGTGTGTCGGTCGGTTGATATCCCTCACTTGCGACAACTTATATGTATGCGGTTTTGAGAATAAGAAAGTAAAATATCACCGCCGGATTTAGGAAAACATCAAAAGACAATTTCACTTTAGTGATTTATCATTTACATGGAAATGGGGGAGCACTTACAAGGGGACTGGGGACCTCCAAGTGCCATTCCTCGCCGCTTCTGGACGATTGGAGCATTTAGGAGTGAAGATCTTCAGGGTACTAGTTATCACGAACATTGTGCCCTGAAACAGGTCGGGCGCTCTTCGGCCACATGCTGCTGTACAACGTTATGTACATCGTCTTTCGATTCTAGGGGGAGAGCGAGTTCTACCGGCATCTCTGGTGTGATTTTATCTATTGTCATCCTGGTTGAAGCCGACTGGCAAGTCTCTTGGACTTCTAGTCTCCTTAAGACAGCTAGATATGCTGTTTAACCCTTCCGTGACCGTGCTAATGAAACTCACTTAACAGGCCATGCGGGGTAACTCAAATACCCCAGAATTTTTTTTGATTTTTGATTGTTGTGTTTTGTGCACATTGATTTGGAAGGCATTAGGAGACAAACCAAATACTGCTAAACATATTTTGTGATTGTTTTATTCAATTACAAACAAATTGAAGTGTATTTCTAAGCAAATAATAACATAAAACATTTTTACAATAAATGAAATTTAAACATTTAAATTTTCACATTCAAGGCAGATATATTTTTTTACTTCTTTTCTATGAATATTACAAACTGTTTTTCCGCATTGCTGACATGATATTCTGGACTTACGATCCCGTTTTCGGGGACAAAATGAGCATCTCGAACTTGTGGAAGTTTGAGGAAGATTTGCAGGTAAATTTTCCTCTCGTTGTTCTTCATTTTGGTTCAAAAACAATTCAATAGCATTCTTTACTGATTTATGGTAGTTTTTATTGTTCAATTTTCTTTGTTGCACGTTAGGTAACGCGATTTCTTGAGCCAACTTTTGGAGAAAATGTCTGCGATAACTTCTGTCTGCACACACATCTGGATATTTTTGTTTGAACACTATGTATGCGTTTAGAGCAGCCATATCAATGATTTCCATAAAAATTCTCAGTGGCCACCTTCTTGTTGTACGAACACAGGAATATTCTCTGGTCATGTGATCTCCAGTGTCAACAGCTCCTTTTGTCTTGTTGTAATGTATGTTTATTTCTGGCTTGTTTTGTTCGTTACCAGTTGTCTGCACACCATGAAATTGAGTTGAGAGCAGAAGAACACCTTTTCTTTTTTTGGGAACATAAGACACAAGTGTTAGATTATCAGAAAAACCAAATATGCTTGAATATTCTGGACGCGATACATGAGGCAAAAATTCATTAGGAACTTCACGTTTATTTACCCGTAGTGTTCCTGTAATTGTGAGTCGTTGGTTGAAAAGTTCTTGAGCCAAAGGTATTGATGTAAAAAAATTGTCGGCCGTAACACATCTCCATGAACCAAAATATGGCCTTACCATATCTAAAACAACTCTTTGTCCCTGATTTACTTCTCTTTGGTTATTTACCATTCCCGTATATACTTGGCTGTTTAGTATATACGCTGTGTCAGAATCAGCACAAACCCAAATTTTTATACCGTATCTGCCGGGTTTGCTTTTGATATACACTCTAAACGGGCATTTTCCGCGAAAAGTTGCCAAACGTTCATCGACTGTAAGATTAGTGTTTGGTGAAAAGTTTGTAATACAGTTATTGACAAAACTGTCATATATTTGGCGTATTGCCTCAAGTTTGTCTTGAATTCTATTATTTCTTGTTGTCGGGTCATCAAATCTAATGTGTCTATAGATTTCTATGAATCTATTTCTTGACAAAACTGCAGTAAAGTAAGGCTGTTTGAATAGATCATTTTCAGTCCACATTTCAGTTATGTGCAACTTTCTTCCACGATTTCGTCCGCCAGCAATAAGTACTCCAATAAAAGCTTGCATTTCTTGCAAGCTAACGTTTTTCCATCGCTTTTGCTGTTCAGGATGTACTTCATTCCATTTTAAAATAAAACTGTTACTCTGCCTATTTGTGTGAACACATATGTCTCTAAGCATGTCGTCTGTTATGAAGAGCTTGAAAGCATCTAAAACCGAAGTTATCTGCAAACTAAAATAGGCCATTGTAGAAAATGAGAAAAAATATAATGTTGTGTTACAAGTAAATTTTATACATTCTTTTCGCCACTTTATTATCTTACCTGGCATTTTGCAACCCAACTTCTTTTGCGTTCACTATATTATGTGTCAGCCGTCTTGTCGATGCAGGTGGTGTAAAGGTCCATTGAAGTCCGGATTTAGATTTGTAAATGATTTCTTTAGATATACCAGGCGTATCAACATCTTCATCATAGTCCTCATCTTCTTCAGCTTGAACTTCATCTGGAATATGAGTTTCTACTTCTACATGATCCTCATCACCTTCATCATCTTCGCTAAACTCATATTCACTTTCACTATCACTTTCTTCTAATATTATACGTAGTTCTTCATCTGTCAGATTTTTACGTGCCATGGTGACAAGCAAAATGAGAATGAGACCGATGCGATACGTGACTTTATGCTTTACAAAATAAAACAAAAGCAGTCCACGCAAGATTTAACTTGTCCGCGTAATTAATTTACTAGAGCAAGACAGCCCGTGCGGGGTAACTCGGTAACCCCATCACGAAAAAATTGAAAAAAATGTATTTTTTAAAATAAAAATACAATAGGTATGATACGACAATATACGTTAATGATTAATGAAGGCTTACATGAGAGGATTTTGCTGTAAAAAAATTATTTGAGAAAATGTTATAAAAAATGTACTTCTGGGGTAACTGAATTACCCCGCACGGTCACGGAAGGGTTAAGGACGGATTAAGTGCGGATTATTCATTCAGCTTATCAATCTTACATTACAATAACAACCATTGCTGCTTATAACATACAATCATCAACGAGAACAATATGCCACACAGCTCATTTATAATAATAACAATAACAACATCACATTTGCATAAACGATATACAGTGCGAACGCCGCCTGTTGAATATTTTAACTAAAAGAGTATCTGCTTATCTGAGGGCCAAAATCCTGGGACAGTTAAATTTTCATATTTGACGGCTCATCTTTTCTACATTATTAATTATTGAATATTTTTTACCCCCACCCCCTTTTCTGTAATGACGTTATCATATTTTTTAAAAATAGCAACTACTGGACTTTCCACACTGGATGATGAAGATCCACACCCAACATCCCGAAAAATTAAATTGTTTGGACCGGTATTGTTGAAAATAAAATTCTAGACCCTTATTTTATAGAAGGAATTCAATTATTTTATGAAGGAACTTCAAATGTTTGGAACTGCTAAGGGACCATCTTGTTCCATCCTTAATCATGCTGTATCCCGATCATGAGAAACTCGATATTCCTAATAATATTTTATGGTACCAGCAAGATGGAACACCTCCTTAATATAGTGTTGCTGTTCGGGAATATTTAAATACAGAATTTACAGATCGATGGATTGGGAGGCGTGCGGCACTTGAGTGGCCTGCACGATCACCTGACCTTACACCCTTAGATTTCTCCTATGTGTTTACCTGAAAAGTAAGGTGTATTTTAACCGACCAAATTCTATTAATACCTTAAAAGAAAGATTTAAAAATGAAATCAGAACGATTACACCACAAATTCTTCAAAATGTTAGTAATGAGTTCATCTATTGACTGACTTCTTACTGTCAAGAAGTTAATGGATTCCAATTTGAACACTTAATTTAATAATCTTAATGTTTTAAATTTTTTATGTTTATTGAATTTCAATATTGTTTTATTTGGTTAAATCAGAATTGTTTTTATACTTAACTATTTAAAAAAACGTCCGGTCTTTCAATCTATCAAACAAAACTGCGGTTTTGGTATGTTTGCCCGTCTTGCAGGCAAATCACCGATGTGACGCTAATTTAATGCTTTAAATTTTTATTTTCATAAAATACATTTGGGATTTTACACAAAAATAAAAGCTTTAATTATTTAAGTTTTACATACATTAGCCGGTATTATTCACTATTTTGTGCTGATTTACATAAAGAAAATATATATCCCGTGTATACTATATTTATATTCATATAAAATGATTCAGTCCTCTTGAGGTACTGAATAGAAAAATATTTATTTGCTTGAGCAGCAATAACAACATAAAAAGTAAATTATTAAAAATACACGAAAACCTAACCTTTCACCAACAATTTACAAGGGTCTAATAATTCAGTGGTCCAGTGGAATTAAGTTTCGCTAACGCAAAAGAAACAAGTTTTTTTTAACAGACAAGGATGGCACTATACTATAAGTATAAAAATACATAGAAGTTTGTTGATAATTTACAGACACCCTATATATTTTGAATATCGTTAACAAGACTAAGTGTACGACTGTTACAATAGGGCTGCAAATTTCAAAACATCTTGCACCAAATTCTTATTATAACGTCAAGTTTCAAATAGTAATGAATGTAGTGAGATTTGTTGCACTTCACCCTGTTCACACAAGGAAAAACTTTTTTAATTTAGATTTTATAACAAGCTTTATAAAAATATTTGCTCTATTTAAAGCTACTAACAATTATAATTGAATTGCGTCATTACTTATAATAAACTCGAAAAACTAAACAACTGTGTTATTTTGTCCAATATTCTATTTTAAAATGATGTCACCTAGTTGAAGTAACATCCGTGGCGGCCCGTGACAAATATTTCTGGGTGTGCTACATCCCCCTAAAATATTAGTTTTGTTTTGCTTGTTTATTTTGCCAAATAAAGAGAATCTACAAACATTGCTAATATGCATTTTAAAGTTTTCGAGTTTTTTCACTTAAATGTGTTAGCTCTCTTACCCCTGTTTCCGTTCAGGTCTTCTTAGCACGGTCGCCTAAAAAAGCACACTGGTAAACAAAACAAAACCTTCTTTCAATGATTACAAATATACAATCTAAAGATGCTGTTCCATTCAATAATAATAATTGAAGCATAAAAAAACAAGCAACGGGCCACACTGTGGTAATTGTCAACAATATAGACACAAAAAAACTAGCAGAGACAGGATTCGTGGAAAAGTGGGAAACATTTTTATCAGTGGTATGATATTCAATGTTATTATTTAATTTAATTTTCCTATGTGATTTAAAGTAATCAGAAATAACCAGGTTACTACCTGATCCTTAATTGAATTTTCAAAAGTTATTAACAATAACATTTTTATGCAACGATTTAAGAAAAATTCATTTTCTAAGCAATAAAACATTAAAATCAAAATTCTTCGAAAAATCTCTACATAAAGGAATAAAGATTAAGAAGAAGTAAATATTTTTTATGAAACATGATTTTCTTATAAACAATAAGCGTTTTAGAATAAACAAATTATGTAAATTATTTATGACTTCTCTATCAAGTTGGAATATTTTTCTTATCAATTTTATTCTGTGTACAATTGCCAAAACATTATTGAAAAAAAGTTTTTCCGATACAAATTTTCTAGCAAATTAACTTTCGTCGCGTCACTCAAGTGCGCTAGCATTGGAGACTGTGTATTTAGAGTATTCCTCAAAACATTTTACTACGTCAGTGTTTAAACAGTTGTGGTGATCTTGTGTTTATGCGTATTGTTGCCAAAATTTGCGGAAACGACGCGACAAACATTGCTGTAATTTCGTAGCAAAAATTTGGATTGGCAATTTTTTTTCAGCAATGGTTTAGTAAATGTTTACAGAATATAAATTGACAAGAAAAATGTTCCAACTCTATAGAGAAGTCATAAATAATTTAATTTGCTTATTAAAAAACGCTTATTGTTTATAACAATATCATGTTTGATAAAAAATATTTACTTTTTCTTAATGTTTATTCCTTTATGCAGAGATTTGCCGAAGAATTTTGATTTTGATGTTTTAGTAGCTGAGAAAAATAAATTTTTATTAAATCATTGCATAAGAATTTTTATTTTTAATAACTTTTAAAAGATCAAGAATTATAAAATTAAGGATCAATGAAGGCTACCATGATTAATTGACATAGGAAGATTCATATTACCATTGAATATAGTACTACTGATAAATACGAATCAGTCTACTTCACAAATCTTGCCTCATCAGCAAATCCTCGTTGCGTTAAATGTCAAAAGGCACACCAGCTCAACTCTTAAAACCTGTAATGAAAAACCTTTAGACCCCCATATTGTATTGTAATTGCAAACGAGCTCCTCCGGCGAGCTACAGAGGATGCCCACAACACAAAAAACTTCTAAAACAACTTATTTTTTCAGACACCTGTCCTTTTGAAACACTACTTTCAGCACGCACTACAGAACAGTTTTAAACCCAAAATCACAGCAAGCCAAACAGTCACCCAAACTAGACACCCAATCGTTTTCGTCTCCGTCAATAGACAACATTCTAGACTTAATTATTAAGCAACTAATTATTCCGCACTTATCCCAGATTAAATAATTTGTGACAACACATATACTACTTAATATCTTCAATGGCTAACTTGACCAAAATTCTTCGAAATGTCGACATTCTTAACTGGAATACCAATGAGATTAAGAATTAAATATCAATCTTTTATATCTTTTTTAGCTAGATACAAGCATGGATAACCAGTGGATATCATATTTTTCGTAACAACTGCGACAGACGTACCAAACCACTTGGGGTGACGTCTGATGTACCAATGGTCAAAAAAACAATTTAGTGCAATACACCACTTGGCATTAATACCACTAGTCTAGAAACCGTAACAAACCGCTTTCCACACCAATGATAACAGTCAACTAAGAATCGTGGCTGTTTTTAAGCAACCTAAAAAAATCCAAGAGACCGACCTTATTGAATTAGTCAACACACCGTCACCAACACTAATCAATAGGTGTTGTTAATCTAAACATATTATTACTTAATACATAGGCAGTGTATTAAGTATTATACATTGCAATATTGAATTGACTGATTTGAATGAGATAAGAAAAAGTGATACCTTCATTGCACGGAGAGCATCAGGTGTAGAGAAACTCCACTCCTGCTCCACCACCTAAGCCGTGAATTAGATGTCAGTAAGATTAGAACGAAATTTGTGAAACAAGTTAATTGCAAGCATCTAAATAATTAATCATATTAATCTGCAGTTTTCCTTAGCTGTGACACAAATGTGGGATTTGCGCTGTTCCATCTGTAAGTCGGCTGCAGCCGCACTTAGGGCCTACGTAATAATAATAATCGCCCCCTCCCTCCCGCACAAGCTTATAGCTTCTGGGGCCTGGTTTCCAGGCTATGGGTTGTAGCAATTATTAATATTATTATTATTAATTACATAATATTAAATATATATTGCAAACGCCAAAAATGTTTATTTACCAATCCAGCAAAACTTAATAGATTGACTCAGATAACTTCCAGCACCTACTCTACTCATTGCCACTTTCCTAACTTTGCCTTTCATTGCCACTCCGATATTCAAAATTCCACCCCAAGATTGATAAGCGGTTATATTGATTGGAACAAATTTAAGATTGGATGCCTTACTACAAAACCCAAATCAAATAAAAAATACAAATGAAATAGACGCAAACATTGAAACACTTACCAAAATAATTACCAATTCCGTCCAATAGTTATACTCTTCTACCGTCAAAGAATAAACAATTCTAATATTCCTCCGACTTACATTTTGAACTTAATTAAACAAAACAGTAAAGTTAGAAGAAAATGGCAGCGAACAAGATTACCGTTTCAAAAAAATCAATAAATAATCTGAGAATCAAATCAGAAAAGAAATTGATAAACACAGAATAAATAATTAAACTTACCGCAAACTTGTAGAAATCATCGAACCAAGCCGCACCAAATCGTGGAAAGTGACCAGACGTATAACAGTAAACACCAAATAGAAATTAAACCAACTTAAATTAAGGAAAATAGAAAAAAAATCCAACCTTTTTGCAGACCACCTTGGAAAATATTTACATCAACGATTTTGGACACAACAAATCATTCACCTCACAAACAAGCAGTAGCTTTTATGGTTCCATTATCTATATTTGTCCATATTCCCGTATTCCACGTGCAGGAATAGATAAAAAAGACTGTAACAGCTCTCGTCCAATAAGTCTTCTACCAACACTGTCCAAATTACCCGAAAATACAATTTCCTGCCGCCTGCATCCATTTATTAAAGAAGAACAACTAATACCATCAATGCAGTTTACATTGAGAAAAGGTCTGTCAACGACACAGCAACTTTATAGAATTACAGAAATAATAGACGGCTATGTAAACAAACAGTACACCGTAGCAACCTTTATGAATGTTGATAAGGCCTTTGATAAAGTATGGGCAAACGGACTTAAATACACACTATTTAACACAAAACTATCTCAGTATCTAATCGTAACAACGCTTTCGTTTTTGGAAAATCGGACGTTTTCCGTCCGGATCAATACTACTCTGAAGAATATATACGCGGGGGTCCCTCAAGGGGTACCTGGACCAACATATATTCAATTTTTGATTCATGACATCCTTATTATTTGTACCAACCATAACCAGTGTCACACTTTTTTCCCGGTGATATAGTTATCCTTATACGGCTCTCAGCTCCAATCGGCTACTGACTCATTAGGCATATGACTTAGCAAGTGGTGTATATCTCTTAATTCGGATAAATGTCTAACACTAACACAAATATTTAGACTTAAACGTATTACCTGAAACTCCCCAAATGAAGCAGTAAAATCATGGAATACACCTTGACACACGACTTATTTAAAGAATTCATGTAAATAACAAACTCAACCAAGGTTATGTCAGAATAAGGAAACCTTTTGCTCTGATAAATCGAAACACACCACTGCGACACAATTGCACGATTATGCTTTACAATACACATCTAAGGGTGATATTTATTATGGTATCACGTTTAAATATCACAGTCGTAATATCAACCGACGAAATATCATGGTTAAAATATCACAAAACAAAATATCATAATAAAAAATGTCTCAAGAACAAAATATCACTTAAAAAAATATCTTGGTAAGAAAATATCAATAATACACTACAATCATATGTTTTACGCATAATAAAATATAAGAAATGTCCCAAGAACAAAATATCACATGAAGAAATATGCTAGTAAGAAAATATCAATAACATATTATAATCATAGATTTTACTCATTTAAATATAATAAGAAATTATTTAAACATATAAAACTAAATCTCGGGTATAACAGTAAATTAATTAAATCAATTAATAAAATTGATAATATCAATTGAGATATACATATAAAGAATCAGCGAGTTGAGAGGCCCAGGGTATCAGACAATGCCTCCCATACCGAGGAGACCAAAGTGAGAACGAAACAATTGTCTGGGTTTTTTCTGGGTGTGAAATTCTGTACCTCTCACTTCATTATAATATCAATTGTATTAATTGATTTAATTAATATGCTACTATTAATTTGATATGTTTAAATAATAATAATAATAAATAATTAATATTAAATAATAAATAATAATTATTTTACAGCAAATGAGAAAATGTTATTTTCAATAAAATAAGAAATATTTCAAGAACAAAATATCACATGAAAAAATATCCTAGTAAAGAAATATGAATAATATATAATAATAATATAATAATAACTACTACAACCCATAGCCTAAACCAAGGCCCCAGAAGCTATAAGCTTGTGCGGGAGGGAGGGGGCGATTATTATTATTATTATTATGTAGGCCCAATGTGCCGCTGCAGCCGACTTACAGATGGAACAGCGCAAATCCCACATTTGTGTCACAGCTAAGGAAAACTGCAGAAAACCTTAACCAGATCTGCCGGCACCGGGAGTCGATTGCGGGCCGCTTGGGTGAAAGTCCGGCACGCCAAACATTACACTACCAAGGCTGTTACATTACACTACTAAAATATAATCATATATTTTACACATAATACAATATCATAATAAAAAATAGCCCAAGAACAAAATTCCACATGAAAAATATCTTAGTAAGAACTGCTGTGGTACTGTGTTATCGAGATGTATATTTAATTGAAATGTTAGGTTAGGTTTAAGGCAATAAGGTTAGTACTGTAATGATATCTTGCTATTTATATATCAAATACACATCATTACATATATATCCATCAGAGAGGCATTGAATGATGGGATATTGTCATAGCAATATCAACAACAAGAATAAATAAATATCTCATAGAAGTTACACGTCTTTTATTATCTTCTAGAAGAGATAACTTATAAGATTGTGTACAAGACCATATAAGCGTCTTCTAAACACAATACTGGTGACGCCCGACGATAAGAAGAAGAAAAAACTTACGAGGGTGGTCCCAGAAGTACCCGACCCAACAAAGAAAACACAAAAATTTTGGAAAAAGATTTATTTATTTTTCAACGTAATCTCCTTTCAGCTCTATACACTTTTCCCAGCGGTGTTCAAAAAGTTCGATACCCTTTTTATAGTAAGAACTGTCTTGCTCCTCAAAATAGCCATTAACTGCTGACATCACTTCTTCATCGTTGGAAAATCTTTGACCACTGAGCCATTTTTTCAAGTTTGGGAACAGAAAATAATCCCAGGGGGCTAAATCTGGTGAATATGGTGCATGAGGTAGCAATTCAAACTTTAATTAATTAATTTTGGCCATTGCAATAACGGATTTGTGAGCTGCCGCGTTGTCGTGATGAAACAACACTTTCTTTTTAGCCAAATGCGGCCGTTTTTGCTTGATTTCTTTGCTCAAACGTTGCAATAAGTTTGCATAATACTGGCCGTTAATAGTTTTTCCTTTTTCGAGATAGTCAATAAAAATTATTCCACGCGCATCCCAAAAAACCGACGCCATAACCTTGCCTGCAGATGAAACGGTCTTCGCCTTCTTTGGAGCCGGTTCTCCCTTTTGAGTCCATTGTTTCGATTGTTCTTTTGTCTCGGGTGTGAAATGATGAACCCATGTTTCATCCATTGTTACGAAACGGCGCAAAAATTCTGCTTTGTTGCTGTGAAACTTCGCTAAACACTCAATTGAAACATTTTCACGACACTGTTTTTGCTCGAGTGTGAGCAAACGCGGCACCCATCTTGCACACAGCTTTCTCATGTCCAAATTTTCGGATAATATGCGATGTACCGCACTTTTTGAAATGCCCGTAATGTCTGCTAGCTCGCGCACTTTCAGTCGACGATCATCAAGTACCTCTTTGTGGATTTTCTTCGCCATTTCTGGAGTCGTCACCTCATTTGGCCGAACACGCGATGCTCGTCTTGGCAGCTCGTACGGCGTCGTTTAAACTTAGCTACCCAAAATTTAACTGTTGTAAACGAAGGAGCAGACCCACCCAGAGTAGAATCCAGTTCCTTTTATATTGGTTGGGCTGAGGCCTTTCAAATAAAAGTATTGTATCACATAACGATGACCAATTTTCTCCATTTTCACAAATTCACTGACAACGTTCACTATTGATGGCTGCCAAACAAATTCTGAACAACGTGGCGCTTTCAAACTTGAAACATATGCTTTATAGACTGTGTACTTTCCAATACAGTGATATTTTCAAACAACTACCGCCACCTCTTGGTCAGGTCGGGTACTTCTGGGACCACCCTCGTAGATGGTCAACACCAAATTTTCAACAATTCCATTGCTCTAGTTTTCTGTATGCCGACAAACAAAGCCTGCATTCCTGGAATTCCTTGAAACGGTTATTTGATTGTCTCCCGCAACCAGTCGACTTTCAGAAGTTTGTTAATATCCTTTTTTATCATTCAAATAAGATAAGTAAACTATATTATATTGGTTACGTTTCAATATGGCTCAGTTAAAAGCAAATTTAGTAAAATTTCCTATTTTTGACAGTTCACATTTACAAATGTCAATAGTCTTAATCGATAGATATTTTAACTTTCTACATATTGAGAACGAAATTCAGAAATATAATGTTCTAATTCATAACTTGCCATTTAACATTTTGCAACTACATTCGAATCTTATCAAGTTTATTGATAACAATAAACTTTCATTCGAACCATACACCACGTTCATCAACGAATTATTAAACTATTACTTGGGTACTTCTCTGGATAAACCTACTCCATACAATCCAAAACCAAAACCAATTACTATCTCTTCTCCCAAAGAGATTACAGATTTCTGGTTACAGCAAGATGATTCACCTGAGTCTTTTGGACTAGTTAACCTATTCAAAGACGAAATCAATTTTCCTTATAATTTCATAACCACAAATTTTAATCAAATATCGCAAGATCCGTCACAAATTCAGGATCCTAACCCCCAATTAAGTGATGATACTAAAAACGTCATTTATCAATGCAATTCCCTTTCAGAAACACCGCCATCCACTGATGATTTCTGTTTTAATAATCCTGAACATTCAAATTTTGAAAAGCACGTTTCACAGGGTAATACTTCCATTACAGAAAGTATCACAAATGATTCAATTTCAAAAATGCATTCATTCCACAACCAAACAAAATCACAATCTCCTACAAACATTCCAAAAACATCACAGTCAGTTAGGATACCGCTGAAATTGAATCCTAACCAATGTTTTTTGAATCAGAAATTACAAGAGCTTCCGAAGGCCGACGGTTTGGGGATATCAACCGCCGTATCTTCTACGAAGACTTCCTTGGATCCAGTAAAAATCTCCTAGAATCTATAAGCTACAACACCTCCAGTTCCTGTTGAAAATCATATCAATAACGTTCCTTAAGAACCAAAAGCTACGACACCCGTAGTAACAGTTCCTGAAAAATGTCTTCAGCATTTCTCGGACACAACAATGCCGACATCTCTCGTTTCGCCATTGGAACGATGCGATAAGAAGAAATTGTTCTTGGATATAACAGGATTGACATCTTTTTTTCTTTATTTAATTTTCATGTTTAGTTTGTTTTCTCGGATAAGCATCAATGAACTTCGCAACAACATTACGTCAAAACGCGAAATTTTATGCATAGGTCACGCGATTAAACAGCCTCATTACCTCGTAATTAGAACAATGCGAACATTCGACTTTTTGCTAACCGAGAAAATTACAACAGTGCAATTGCTATTAACCAAACTCAAATTATCACATGGATGTAAGCAAATTCCATTTCGCTTACAAGCATTAGCATTATGTGCAGTGTACCAACTTTCAAGTTATACACCATAAACACAAGTGCAAAAATAACAGTAATGACTTATATTTTTCCACGGGAGCCTTGTCAACTCGACATTAAATGATATCATACATTGATAACATTCAACTAATCAATCCTGCATAGCATTTGGACCTCCCAAATATATGTGCTACCGAATTAAGCTTCAAGTGTTCATTCTCCTCAAATATCATACGATTCAAGAAGATTCAATCATACTCTCCAACGGGCAATTTCATCTAGTACTTCCTACAACCTTAGGACAATGCTATGAATGCTGACTCTGTTTTATGAGATGCAACCCCACTTCTTCCATTCCTACGGACAAAATGAATACAACTACCTTTATCAATGTTAACCACAAACTTACTACTTAGGCTTTTAGATTAAATTAGCATAGTTATTTTTAATTTTGAAAGTTACAACAAATAAATCGTAACGCAAGCATCACTTGTTCAGGAAGCACTGATTATGTTGTTCCTTGGTTTTGTTTTGTTTTTCACGTTCATAAATTTTATTTCTTTCTTTCTAGTTAGAAATACAGAACGTCCTAACAAGTGAACAAGTGTACCACCAAGTTTATTTTAATTAGGTTAAGTTTGCGACATCACCTTGCATTCAGCAACACATGTCTGGCCATAAGCAATTGATGCCTTCTTATAGCTATCAGCGGCAAAGGCCTTTCAATTCTTTGATTATTAGCACCTAAGTCTTAGCAAAAGTTTTATTGTCTTAGCATGTAAAGAACCATTGAAAAGATGCAAACCACTCAATTTTTTTGTAGTTAAACATAGTATACGTTAAACATGCCAGTACATACAAGTACGACATTAATGTATGCTATTTTCTCTGTTGAGGAATGCATTTAATGCCCTTCTGCATTATTCCTACTATATTATTATTTAATATATCTTCAGCCCTTTTTTACGAGGAGTGTTATGTAATGATATCTTGCTATTTATATATCAAATACAGATCATTACATATATATTCATCAGAGAGGCATTGAATGATGGGATATTGCCATAGCAACCATAATCAACAACAAGAATAAATAAATATCTCATAGAAGTTACACGTCTTTTATTATCTTCTAGAAGAGATAACTTATAAGATTGTGTACAAGACCATATAAACGTCTTCTAAACACAACAGTACTATACATACTATAATTACAATTGTAAATAAGTATGTAAATGTACTATATGTATATGAGTATTTAAAAGTGGAATGAGTTTTTTATAAAATAATAAATAATTATTATATTTTAAACATAATAGTGATATTTATTATTATGATATATTTTCATAAGATATTCTGTCCTTAGGATGTTTCTGCATATGATATATTAGCATGTGGTATTTGACCATGGTATATCAGTCAGGTGGTATTATGACTGTGATATTTAGACATGTAACCATCACTTATGGCTATTCCTTATGAAGCACAACTTCGAACAATTTTACGTATAGCCTTAAACATTACATGGTATATTCACAACAGCCACTTACTGACCATAATGGTCAATTTTTTGCAAATTTATCAAGCAACCAGTGCAGTGCTGGACCACTTGATAAGGATTGATCCTGCATTGAATTTTTGATGGGTAAAAAGGTTAATTGGCAGGTCCCGTGCGCTGTTTGTCCAGTAGACCCATTGGCACCAATCCGACAGTGCCTGTGGACAATACTAATCGAGCGGGGTAATGGTAACCTATCAGTTATACTGTATGTTCGCAAATGTGACAATTTGCTTGGCGTAAGGTACATAACTTCCCGCAAAATTCTATCTAACCAATATAAACTGTTACTTTATGTAACAATCTACTTATTATAAGTTTTTTCGGATTTTAATTCTTTTTTCGTTTTTGTATCGTAGATGCAGTAATATAAAATAAATTAGTTTTCCCTTTCGTTTTCTTTAATTTATCAATGTTAATTCCTCTTCGATTCGAGCGTTTTCCATATAAATTTATGCGATAATGGTAACTTATTTTTAATTGTTAAAGTTGTTTTACTTGCATTGCTTTATTTGCATCAAGTTAAGTTAATATTTAATTGAATTTACTACCGACTTAGTGATTGTCGACTTAAAAATATTTCTAATAATGAAGTTGACATAAAAGTTCAGGGTTCTTTCTATGTAATCATCTTCGTCGGAAAGAAAAGGTTTTGCAAACTAATCTGGTTAGATAAACAGAAGCAGACAGTGTAGACATAAAAGTTTATTTCCTTTTCTAAATGACGTTTTCGATGTAAACATACAATTTTCTTCTGTATTCTTCTTCGTCTTCTATTAAAATACGCATTAGGTACTTCGTCTTTAATTACTTGAAAAATTCTTTGCTGCACTTGTTAAGGTACCTTGACTATCCTTTTGAAGACGCCTGTCTGGAATTAAGTAGCGTGTAGCTTTAAATATGCAGAGGACCTAAAGAGCTTTAATTGATCAGCTTTAACCTTAAATATGTTTTTATGGTAAGTTTAACATGAAAGTACGAAACGGTTCATTTCTGAATACGTGATCCTAAAATTGAAATCCAGGGTTTAATCAAACTGGGCCAAAATCAATATCTCACAGAGGTATATGTAGGTCTGCGGCAACCAATTTAAGAATATCGGGTAATCCTTTCCTTCCAACTTAAAACCACAACATGAACATTCCATTACCCCAGAAGTTTCTTCAGAACAAAAAAATTAGACTAATAAAAATTCTTCTGAAAGATATCGTTTTTTTAATATTAATAATTATAAAAATTTTCATGCCTCTGATAAAAATTGTAAGAAACTATATATAAAAATATCTTTTTCAAAAATAACTACCTAAAACAATAAAACAAAAATAGAATAATTTAGTATTACCTTTTGAAATATTCAAAGAGTGCCACAATATGCAGGCATTTTTTTATTCCCTCGATACCTTTTTGTTTCTTTTTTATGCAGCAACGTACTCTCCGCACTCGTATAGAAAATGCCAAAGCGGCATAAAGATCGTTTATTTACTCCCGACGGTCCACTACAAAATTCCTTTTGCAATAAACCCACGATTTTGATCTTTGTTCTGTATCTGGTAATAATTTAATCGCCCGAAGAAATCTTCGGCGTTTCTTTCTTTTTACTATCATTCAGTCGTGTTTGCCCTTCAGATTATTGAATTTTTTATCGTTTCTGATATCGTTCTAAATGCTGAGCCATTTGCAACTAATAACAGACGTCTCAAACGTCGTCAGATATGTACTAAAAAGAAGAAAAAAGCGGAAACCTAAAAAGGTAACTTCTGTAATGAGCTCAAATTCGAAGGTATTTATTTCGCTTCGTTTTAATTTTCAACTTCAGTATAAAAAGAAATTATTTCCGTTTTCACATGTTTCTTTTTTTATACAATATATTCCCTTTTTAGTCATGTACGCAAAACATTTTCTGTTTCTCACATTATAAAAAAGGCAGAAAATAAAACAGAATTCTTTAAATTTTCTAATAAATTTATTTTTAGTTATTATTATTATTATTATTAGTAGTAGTTTATAATTCCATTCTAGGCAAACATATGCAACTTTGAGACAAATTTCTTTAATATAAATATTCAACATAATTCATGTTTTGCTAGACATTTTTATAGTTCTGTAATGAGGTTGAATTTTGATAAGCTTGTTCTGATTCTTGAGTTTAATAACTTTTTGCTCCTTTTATACAGAGAAAAATTCTTGTAAATTAATCATTGGTAAATTGACGTCCAAAATAGTGTGTAGTCGGTTGGGATAAACAGCCTCTCTTAAATTTTAGTAAGGTATGTAGAATTTTTCGTTCGGTGAGCTGCAATCAAGTCAAGACCGATAGACTCGAAGGGATGCGTTTGCACGCGTCCGCGTGCTTCGACCCGCTTAGACCGGTAAGCATGAATTGGTTTCACAAGTTTTGTGGGATTAGCCTATTATCTGGGTTTGTTGTTAAGAGAGCTTGTGTTGTTTCCATATCGTACCATGGGTCTAGTGTTTGACCATTTGTGTGGAGGTATCTGTTATAATAATCTTCCGCGGGTTTTCCTTTTGATAAGGAGTTAAATTAACGAACGGAATACGTAGTACAACCTAGTTCGGTTCAAAGAACTGGATAAGTTGTCTTTACTGGGTTAGTATCGATTAAAGTTAGAGTGTCCTTTTTAAAAATTACCGAAATTATTTGATAATGGTTGTTATGAAAGTTACGCGTTTTAGTAATAACGAGTTACCGTCTATAATTCTGCTAGAAGAGTGGCTAATACAAGTGCAATTTCAAATCAGTTTAGATAATAGTTCGTAACATTGTTCTGGTAGCAGTAAAAGCTTAAAAGTTAATAATAATAAAATTATCTATAAAACTTGGGAATTATTGCGTTTGAAGACTTCGTTTTTGTAGAATTCAGAGTTCAGTGAAGCTGTTATGTTTTGGTACTTTACTTTGGACAGTGTTGTTCGTGGTTCTTTTGCTTGTTTGTGATCACTAGTTGTTTGTTTATTCTGAATAGAATTTTTTATCTGGTAGTGTCAAAGTGGATTAAAGTTAAAACAAAAATATAGGTATAATAGGATTGCTGTCAGACATTTTAGAAATTTCATTCACGATTGCAAGAAAATTAATTGGTTCTTGGTTTAGAAATTTAGTCAAGATGTATCTAGAATGGGATCCCAAAATAAGTTAAATTGTATAATTTCACAACGCACGTAGGTTTCAGATAATCATTAAATGCTTATAAATTAAATAATATCGTTAAACGATTTTTATGAATTTAGACTAATAAGCAAAAATTTAAAGTTACTAATCACTGGTTATAGCTTAACACCACAAATTGTTTGTGATCATTTCAATTCAAATAAACCTGATACAATAAAATCTAAAGAACTTAACGTAACTTTGGAAATCTTTTCCCGATTCTAGATTCCATCGTTGCTTTTAAATCTTCGATAACAAATAATTTAGGTGGCGCCCTCTATTTCGTTTATCTATTTTTGTGTTCTAGCTCAAATTAGTAAACCATAATCTTGATTATTTTTATGCTCTAACCTTATCTTTTTAATAATCTATACAAATTTTAAGTACTCTGTATTTTTTATTTAATTTGCACTAATTTTTAAATAGATCATGAAACTGATTCAGGTATTAAACTGGCTCATAAGTTGCTCAAGTAACAAATCAAAAAATAGAATATTTTTGTTACGGAAACGCCAAATAGTTTCCACAAATACAAATATGCAGTTCTAAGACGTTTTGTATGGTATACAGAAAAGCCTGTAGTATCACTAATCCGTCGTCTGGCGCGCTCTTTCTCTGACGCACTGGGACTAGCTAGAGGAAAAGTGACAATGGAACTATATGTATTCGACCCTAGAGGTCATGGACGTCAAATTAAACTTCAGGTCACTCCTCCGTCTCCTACGATGGGTCGATGGTACGATGTTTCTAGAGGTACTCAGGAAACTTGGAAAAACGTCTATGAAGTCGGTTTGTCACTTCATCTTTTTCCAGGTTAATTAGCGCGAGTCAGATCATAATATAGAACGCCTACCCTTAGCAATCGCTATTGTGAATAACTTCTGTACACGTTTTAGCAATAAAGTGTCTCAAAACGCTCTGGAAGTACGCTTAAGGAAAGCTTATACTAAATAACTTACCAAACATTACTTATAAATCTTTTTTGTGGTTTGGTTTTCGTAACTTTCTAATTATATGAGTATCACTTTTAGCTATACAAGGTAGCGCAAAGCCGACTAACACATTTTGTTTTCAGTTATTCAGCTTAGACAGTTAGTTTATTAACAAAGTCTTGGCTGTTCTTGGGATTTCAAGAAGAAGGTTACACAAATTTCTTATGAAGAATGGTTTTATTCTTACAAACTGCAGATAGTGAAAAGGTTTTTCCGCAGGATAGACGAATCCGAATAACATTTTGTAACAAAATGTAGAAGTGTGAATTAAAAACCGGATATGCTGTGGATGATGAAAGGCTTCTCCATCTATTGAGATGGGGGAACAGGTAGAATATATGTACGTTATTACACAAAACATAACACGTGACAAATTTTACACCAAAAGTTACGGTTTAGTATGATCAACCCTTCATTTAATTTTTAATATCTACGCCATCCTTTGTTGATTTCTTGTAAACTTTGGGAGAGGTCTTAGCTAGAATCAATTTATCCAAGCAGGTATTTTTTTATTATTAATTTTTTTATACAGAGTGATCAAAATAATTTTCTAAATATCGATATCTTCAAATCCATTTTTTGCATATTCTTCGGGCAATTTATTGGCTCCCGGATTGATCTCACGGGGTCAAATGATCTTGATGTTGGTGCCCGTAATAAAATTTTAAAAATAGATATTTATAATAGATAATAATAATTGTCATATTTCTTGAAATTAATTACTCTCAACTAAGCACTGACAAAAAGATTTTTCAAAATGACATTTAAGTTAACATCTGACATTGGTCACACAGTTGACAAATTATTCAGTTTATTTAAACGTGAAAATGGTCCAGTTGAAAACGCAAAACTTTTGAGTTACTTCCCTACATGTAACATCGTTATCTTCACAAAGGCCTTCCACTCCTGCAAGCACATTGTCACAAAATATTTATATATACCTTATGTATGGTGGTGGGTATATCTTGTACACGATTTTATTTAAGAATTTATCAGTGAATCGACGTATCGAGGCATCAACGATATATGGATATGCTCCAGTGGAAGATGGCAGATAATGCAGTATACAGATCATCATGGCGCCGGTAGCTGACTAGTATCGGTAGAAGTGACGTCATCAAGATTTTTTAAAATACTCATATTTCCTTTATTTTGCGTGGTAAATAAGTGCGGTTTTCACTAATGTTCTCAGAAAGACTAATTGTGTGTTTCGTGGCTTATTTTTCAGTACTGGAATTCCAACACTTTGCAGCAACAGTAACTTCCACTATTATTATTACTCATTCTAATGCTCCAATATCTACTGATTACATAGTTTGGTCTGCTTTACACATAGGCACATAGTAATTAATAACTTGCTGGACCCTTGATATCATTATTTATAATTGTCATGTTTTAAAATTGTATATGCTAAAATCTTAAATATTCTAAGAATTTTACAAGATATTTTCACCCTCACTGACCTATGGCTATTTTCTTTAAACTTAACTACTCAGCGTTACCTACCTACAATAATAATACAGTTTTCTACTTCTATTAAATAATATCTTAATTATAAATGCGTTTCTTAATAAGTAATAGTGTTAATTACTCACGGGCCGTGAGTAATAATTTATTACCAACAGGCTGAGGCCAACACAAAAAAGCTACGTCTATAACAACACAAGTTGATTTATTTAATCCAAACGTTTCCCTTCCATATATGAGAGAGAAGAGATATCTGTATACAATTTGTACAATAAGGATAAGACGCATAAGCACGTGCGCTGATTGCACAAACGAGCCCGTTCGGTCCCGTGTATGTTGTGACGCATAATTTGATGCTGATAGTTATAATTCTCGAGTCTGCTTACATTTTCTAATAAATAAAAAGAATTAAAAAATGGATTCCGATGAAAGCGCTGAATTCTTCGCCAAAGATTTTACAAGCGGCAAAAGAAGCATATATAAATTTACTGCCAGAAAAACAAAAAAAAACGAAGTGGTAAAGGCCTGTATAGATTGGCGAAGCATCAACAATTTCAATTCATTCTTTAAGAACGTTCTGTTAGCTTATTTTGGAGAATTGTCAGAGATATACAAATCTTCATCGTTATGTGCGTGGCAACATCAGTATATAAAATTATTCAAAACTGTACGAATTTATTATAACCTACCTGAAAATTAATTAATTTTTATTAATAAAGCTCGAAACAATAATTAATTAATTGCCTGGTCTGGAAAGTGCAATTTCCTATTGAATAGTCGTAGAAAAAGTATGGTATTCTACTCGCGGTTAATGGCTATTACTGATGAGGATGATGTTTGTGACGTGGTATCAGGCAAGCATCATAATTCATCCGTGATTTATCATTACACGCTCGTTGAATAATATACTATATTGTCTGGGAATCACAAATAAAGATAGAACGAAAGTGCCGAAAATCTGTGTTTATATTCTCGATAAAATTAAAATGACTAATTAACAATAGTTATTAAATAAACTGATATAACTGCAAGTGAATGAATATTTAAACTAACTAATACAACATATGGGAAGACACAGCCAAAGACAATATAGTAATTATACGCTAATTGTTATTATTAGTCACTATCAATTTGAATTTTAATATTGTAATTTCTTGTTTTGGAATTAATTATAATGTTTGAGTAAATTTAAGCTAAAGCTTGTATTTTATTACTATGATTAATAAATATTGATAGAAAATTGGAACATAATTATTATTATTGGTTACTGCGTCTACATTCCTACATATTTCATGGCCTGGGCTTTGTAGAATTGAATCGTACGTGCGTTGCACATGGACTTCCGAATTCGATAAAGAAATATATTCTTAAGTAATCGTAAGTTACCAAAGTTGTACGTTGGAACACTTCAGGTTTATTGGTTTCTTAGCGTTGTTCTAAATAATTTATTGAATTTTTTAATTTAATGGCGAATGGGAAAGCTGACGCTCACATGCTTTATGTACAGAATATGCAAATCATATAATATATTAAATTTCGAATTTTAATATATTAAATTTAGATTTTCGAAATTTCGAATATCGAATATATTAAAGCGACTATCTTTATTTACTAAAAATAAGAACGAGTTACTTAGAACTTCAAAACTATAATTTCACATAGAGAGCTTCTTAAGCTTAAGGTATCAATTAACATTTAAAAACTCACAAAACCCTCAATAAAACGTCTGAAACTCATTTACTAATTACAAATGAAGGAATTAAAAAAGATTTTTTGCTGCTGTACACACGAATTCTCTTCTTTACCTGCTCACATCTTTGGCTACGTTAACTTAACGCACGAGTTCCCGTCAGGGTTAAAACTAACCAATACTTTTGAACTTTAATTCCCGTCCGAGCCCCCTACCGATATATTAATTAGGATAAGTCAAAAAGATAATTGTAAATTTTATGGTTCTTGATGTTCAATATTCAAAAATTTTCCTAGCATGATAGGCTGCTTTATTTTACTATATTTACAAAAACAAAAAGCAGTCATCCATATATAATATAACGAGTTGTTTGGGGTATCTGTCCTGACATAAAAGCAGTTTTCTTTTGATTAGCGTACATTCAAGGTTTGTACGCGCACCCATATTATACTCAAATTAACTTTTTAGTTTAAAGGTGTTTATCTAATCAATAGTATGCTATAATGGCGTTGTCCGGTCGATCTGTCCTGCTTTGGAGAAGTGTATCTAAAGTGTAGCTCAACAGCAGCACAACGCGATGCAAACTGAAACTTGCAAGGCAAGACATACAACAAAGAGCGGCAACTTTTGACTTTTATTGAATTTTGACTGAATTTGTTTAATTCGGTCGTATTAGCGTCGTTAAAAGTACAGCCTACAGAATCACAAAGGCTATTTTTACATATATAAATACCTAACCTACCAAAATATAGCTGGGCTGGAAGTATCAGCCTGACCTAAATAACACTACTTTAGTTTTTGCCGGCTAACCCCAATAAGTCGGAGAGGGGCGGAGTAATACAAGATATACAAGATAAAAAACCAAGCGCCACTTCGTTTTAAAACAATTCTCCTTACAAAAGCTTCAAACTTATTAGATAAACGAAGAAATAGATCTTTTACTAAGATATAGGCAACTTGCACAATTTTGGTCGTACGGTGCATATATACTTACAGTTGACGAGCTGGAAAGCAATATTAAAACCACACAATAAACAAATAGAAATAAATAAAACACAAACGTAGTGAAATGTAAACTTTCGAAGTAGGGCTTTACTATTTAATGCAACTTGTAAACTATTAATGTAAACGGTAATTATACTGATTAAGGATTTTGATGTCTAGTAAAATTAACAGAATGGTGATTTGTATCACAGCTGGTTGTAAATCTTAAAAACTACCCTATGATAATTTCACTACTCGAGATCTCGCTTTAACTAGTTGTTAAAACTAATATGCATGAATAAATAAATTATATAAACGTTTTATAAATATATATATATAGACACATAGATAAAATGACACAAAATATACATACAATTTCAAACAAACATCCCACCATTCGATGACCCTCGGATGATACGGTACGGTTTTAAAGCCTTGCTTAGGGGTTTTCGTTTCACCCTTCGGTATATTCTTATCTTGTTACATAAATCCTGTACGTATGTATGCAGGTACGAACCCAAAGGTTCGTACCGACGACGTTCGAACGAAGACCTTCAAATTAAACCCAAAGTCAGAGGGGCAGGAACAGAAAAAGACAACAACGAGCAACGAAACCCAAAAGAAAAGACCTACAAATAAAACACCCTGTATGTTGTATTAATTTTAAATATTTGCACAGAATTTTACCTTTCTATAAACTGAAAGGCTTTTATTACACGATTCCGTCAAGGTAACTGATAGGGAAATATTACCTAAAATAGAAAAAGCTTTTATGAGATTTCAGCACATTGTGGAAAATAAAAAAGGTTTACCTAAATGGTTCACACTAGAATCTAATCCGTCTAATTTGACGATTGATCACATATAAACAATCAGATGATCATTTTGTTGAATGCGAGATTTTCTCCGCTAAACCGAATTATATCAAAACCAAATTTCTAATTTATCTCAAACATTCAACTTCTAATGCCAAAGCCAGCCATTTTCTTCTGTTAACTCCACTATTGAGAATGCGCTAGACCGCGCAGGTACGACTTTACAATAAACAGAGGAAAGGGAAAACCAGTGACAACCAAACTAATGGAGAAGCTTGGTTTTAAACAGTGACCGTCAAACAATCAATAGGTTGCGAATTTCAACGTTATAAAAGTAGAGTTAAGTTAAGGAGTAAAGAGTTGAAGGAGGTTACTTTATGACGCAGTGCATTTTCTTCTACACAAAATCGATGACAACAATGATTTTTTGTAGGTTATTTTTTAGTAGGGTAAGTTGCATCAATGTATTTCTAGCAAGGAAAATTAACTGTTATAGCAAATGTAGATAAAATAAAGCTGTATTTTGCTACGAAAACAGCCTACTTAAATTCAAGGTTCTTAATTTCCAATTTTTTATTTAATGAATTTATTCAAAATTGGTAAACCACACTACAGGGAGCAAAAGCAGATCAGAAATGTAAGTCATCAAAAAGTGGTTAAGAGCGCGAACTGGGTTTGCATACTAACTTTATTTACTTTGTTTCAGTGATACGTATAGTACACGGACCCAAGCTTTTCACAGAGGGAAGTCTTTGACCTTTTTTGCTTCAATCATTTTTAATTGCCGTTTTTTGTTAATGTGGAGTGCAGGGTTGCAGCCCCATCTAGAATTTCATCAACAGTGCAGTTGCGGGATTCGGTTTAACTGGTTTAACTGGTACTGGAGTTGTGAGATCATTGGGTCGGCTGGGCTTAGGGTTCTTGTTTCTTACTTGGTGAATTTTCTTGTGCTGCTTGTTCTTGTTTCTGAGTTTATGAATTATCCTGGTCTTGCTCCTGAATTGGTGAATTTGCTTGGTTTTCCATTTCACAGGTCATTTTAAGGTTCGAAGAACCTTTCTTATTTGCTAGTATTTAATAATACATACATATTTACAAAATAACTAATTCTCAAAACAAATAAACTTCGTTCATTGTAAGGGTATATCCCAGCCGCAAGAATTCCGAGATACAATAGGTAGTAATGAAAGCTATTGGTAATTATTGTAAGTAATGATTTAAAACCGAAATTGAAAAAACCAGCGGGGCAGGTTTAATGATTCAAATAGACGGAAAAACTTATATTGAAAACTACCTGTCCTAATATCCTACTTTTCCACCACGGGTTGACCTAGTAACTTTCCAAAAAAGGGGGCAGGTGGAATAGACTGACAGTGGAATTGATTTAGTGCTACTAAAGACACACCGAGAGCCATATCTCGTGAGTGGTCCTAACAAGAGCTGTAGGGTGTATGTAAATAGTGAATATTGCGCAGTGCATGCCGGACATCCCGAGTATCATGTACTCCGCACTATGTACTCGGTACACCGCACAGTTCATACTGTAGATGTATACTGTATAAGATATACAGGCAGAAAATATAATGTACAGCGTACGATTTATTGTGCGTGGTGTATGATGTATGGTGTATAGTGATTAGTCTATGTTGTATGGTGTATAGCCTATACGTATTGTGTATAATATAGTGAATAGTGAGTGGTGAATAGTCCAGAGCGCACTGCAAAGTTGCAGACTTACCATTGTACTCTATGCCCTATACCCTATATATTACACACTGTATATATACTATAAATTGTATACAATTTATCGTACTGCATATTGCATACTGTATATGGTAAACCGTACACTATATACAGGTAGAAAGAATAGTGTATATACTGTGTAGTGTACTCTGCATGGTATATAGTTTATAGTATATACTAATAGTGTATAGTAAGTATTGAGTAGTAAATAGTCCACAGTACACCGTAAACTACAGACTGACCATTGTACCCCGTGCACTTTTATACAGCATGCTCTATTACACTTGAAATTGGTAATAGTACATACTATTAATTACCAATTACAGTCAGTTGTACAATGCAATAGTTTTCTTTTACAATACATAAGTAGATTTACAGATATAAAATGTTAAGTTAACAATACATTTACGATACGTTCAGCAATTGCCATTATGATAATGCTATTAAACTACAGATTTATGCCAATTCATTTTCAGTACAATAATAAATTTAAATTAGCAATACACTTATAATAAGTTCACAGTCTATGAAATTTTTTAGTTTTTACAAAATTAAGGAATGGTTTTAGATGATGTTTAATTGATTCGTCTTCTTTTACTGGCCAGTTACCTTCATTTATCAAAAGATTGTTCTTAAACAGCTGTCTTTGGTTTCGCAACACACTAGACTCGAACAAGAAATGGTATACTGTGTGTTCACAAATGCACATTGGATCAATCAAGATTGGAATAAATAAAGATTATTAAAAGTTTCACAGTTTTATTAAAATATACCTGACAATATTGTTTCGACAGCTATGCTGTCATTATCAAAGGTAATATAATTATAAACAAACACGTCGCTAAGGTAGATACAAAATAGGTAACTAGATAAAATAATAATAATAAAAATTAATAATAAAAATCATAATTAAACATCTAATACTTCCAGTAACGGAGAATTACTGAGCTCAAGTTGTTCATTCATTAAAGGTACCCTGAGTTTGTGTTTGTATATCTCAAAGGCTTCTAAAATGTCTAATTTGCGTTTGTTATTAGAAAAATGTAGGAATTTAATATTATTTTGAGGAGTCATTGTGTGATTTTGTTCTAAAAGGTGTTTGGCGTAATTCGATTTTTCAGGATGTTTATTTTTGTAATGACGTACGTGTTCTTTATATCTTATGTCAAAATTTCGAAGTGTTTGTCCAATATATACCGAACTACAAAAAGAACAATTTAAACGGTAAATGACCGATTTTATGATATCATGTGTTCTGTCTTTAGCATTAAATAAAATTGAAAAAGTGTTAGTGTTGGTTTTAAATGTTATTTTATAATTGTTGGTTTAATAATAATTATTATATATTAATATATTATATTATATATTATATTATATTAATATAATTATTAATTATTAATAATAATATTAATATTATTTATAATAAAACTGTGAAACTTTTAATAATCTTTATTTATTTCATGATTATGGAGTTCCACAAAATAAGGCTGGAAACAATAAACAAAATCAAGATTGGAACAATCAGTTTGAATCTAAAAAGATAACTTTTTAGTTGCTCATGACCTGTTGTGAAAACTGTAAAAGTGGTATTTTTAGTCTACTTAGGAAAATGTACTTCGTCACTGCTCCCTAACTAGTGGTTTCCTACTGATCCTGCCATTTAATAACAATTTTGAATGTTTCTTGTTTAGTTAATTCACTTTTTGGCACATTTTTATGTATTGCTACCTCTTCCTTCAATTGTACGGCCTCTTTGGGCAAGCTTATCAGCCATCTCGTTACCCACTATTCTCAGTAATGTGGTTTCACCCAATTGAAGTATATTTGCCAATTGTTCCTTTTCATCGATTTCAACTTATTCCCTATCTGATCAACAAGTCTCCAAGGAATCTTGGAATTTTAAAGCTTTTTTTAAGTATTTAACGTTATCTGGCTATCGCTACTGATGATGCATCAACAACTCCGTGACTAGTCATTATACCCTCCGTCTTGTAACTTGTATATTGCACACTGTAGTTTCATGTTTCATACTGTATATTGCATACTGTACATTACATACTGTACGTTGCATACTGTACATTGCATACTGTACATTGTATACTGTACATTGTATACTGTACATTGCATGCTGTACATTGTATACTGTATCTTGCATAATGTACGTTGTTTTACTGTAGCTGTAGCTCACCCACTGGAACCTTCCCGTTCTATTTCATACGGGGGTAAGTTCCTCGTCCAGCATTAGGACTATTCCCTAACCTAGGCTAGGTACATCGGAACCCTCCAGCCCTCTTTCATAAGTTCCTTCATCAAGACTTAGGAGCCACTGCCTGATCGAATCCAACCTCAAATGTGGCAGGACTTGGTTTTGAATGGTTTTGCCACCCCGATCTCCCAGTTATAAGCCTGGTGTATCCTTGACAGAGCTTCATTTCGAGGCTACTTTATAGGGCCCATCGAAGTAGCATCCCGGTGTGTACCCTTTAGAGTGGACGTTGTCTTGAACGTGAGAGGCTATGAATCTTCGCGTCAACGCTCCTTGGTGTAGGTCTCTAGACGATTTCGGATTCGACGACTGGAGCTGCATAGCCAAAGTAGGACCCCTATACTGCATCTCCGAAACGCTACCTCATGGTATGCAGTTTCCCATAGGTCAGCAAGCGAACTCCCTGACCGAGATAAACTTCACTTGATTCTCCTCCTTTCGTCTAGGTCAGACAGCGGGATACTTAGCTCTATAAGATCCTGGCGTCAGGTAAGAATTAAACCATCCACACCGGACCCTCTTGTTAGCAGAGCTTCCTCCGCAACGTTTTAGAGTCATCGTCGAGAAACACTTTCGTGTAACTTTACCACACATTACATTCTGATTGCGTCATCCGTTACCCAGACATTCCTGGGATTGGGTAGACAACAGCCAGTGCTAAGGGTGAACGCTGTGTGGTCTGCCCACAAGCTAGTCTCGGATAGTGTGCTCCCCGACACCTCTAACGACTGTCCAAAACTCTGTCTTTTGGGCTAGTCTCGGATACTGAATGAAGTTCTACACTTCGAGCGACTGCTTGTCCGTTCACCCTGTATACTGTATACAGGCAGAAACTCGTCAATGTTAGGGGGTAAATCATGTATTTGTTGTAAGTCTTTAAATTGCTGAGGTTAGCTTTATATGGAAATATTACCACGGCATAATTTTCTTAGAGACCAGTGAACAATCGATTTATCAATACCTTTTTGACCACAACTATAACAATAGACTGCACGAGGTGAAGGATACAACTTACGGGAATCGACAATTTGGGAAACTTATTCTAACTGGTTCGTGTATTTTTTTGAAAGGATTGACTTCAAACAGTTTGTTGAGTCAATATATAACAAATGGTTGTAACCGCCGACTTTGAACATTTAGTAATTTTTAACATCGTAAACAGAATGTCATAATATTTCCCTTGTAATTATTTTTTTAATAATCTTTTCGCGGACCACTTATGAGGCCTGATCCGCATAGGATCCGTGAACCACAGATTAAGTACTGCTGCACTAAACGATGGGCGTACTAACAAATATCCGCAGACAGATTTATCATCTAGGAAACCCAAACAAATGATTTAACGCCGATTATTGACCGCTATACTAAAAAGTTGAATCCATTTTCGCATCCCTGCTTTTATGTCTCAAATGACTGAACGGGATTATTAAAATAAGTAACTAATATAACTGAAAATAAATAAATAAAAATTTAAACTCAATTTAATAATAATAATTGTGAAATATAATCAAATTAAAAGATTAATTCAAAGTTTCACAAGTTTTATTAGTTTATCTTAACCTGACAATATTGTTGCGACATTAAAATTTCATTATCAAAGGTAGATAAGATTGATAAACAAACACGTTGCTAAGGATAAATACATACAGAAAATAGGTAACTAGATACAATACAGACAAAAACTAAATATCTAACACTTCTAATAAAGGAGAATTGCTAAGCTCAGTTTGTTCATTCATTAAAGGTACTGTGCGTTTATGTTAGTATATTTCAAAAGCTTCTAAAATGTCTAATTTGTGTTTGTTGTTGCAAAAATGTAAGAATTTAATGTTGTTTTGAGGTGTCATTGGGTGGTTCTGTTCCAAAATGTGTTTGGCATAATTCGATTTTTCTGGATGTTTAAGTCTATAAGAGCGTACGTGTTCTTTGTATCTTATGTCGAAATTTCTAAGTGTTTGTCCAATATAAACCGAGTTACAAAAAGAACAATTCAAACGGTAAATGCCGGATTTCATGATATCTTGTGTTTTTTGTCTTTAGCATTGAATAAAAATGAAAAAGTGTTGGTGTTAGTTTGATAGGTTATTTTGTAACTGGTGGTTTTTCGTATTATAGTTGCAATTTGTTCTGATATCTTGCCAAAGTATGGTATTGATATGTAGTTTGTGTCTTGTATTTGAGTGTCAATTGGAAATATTCTTTTGATAGCTAACCTATAATCTTTTTGTTGAATTAAAGTGTCAATCATGTTATGGTCTGCATGTGCTAATTGTTTGATGATTGAAATTTCTTTATCAAAATGTGATCGTTTCATTGGAGTAGTTAAAGCTCGTTGTACTAAAGATCTATAAGCCGCTAGTTTATGCATTTTATGATGACATGAATCGTTAGGAATAGTGACGTCTGTGATTGTGGGTTTTCTGTATATGGAAAAATCACATCCATTGTTTGTATTGATTGTAATAGTTAAATCCAAAAAATTAATAGCTCTATTTTGTTCTGTTTCTAGTGTAAACGTGATGTTTGGGTGAAGACTATTAATAAGAATTAAAAATTCATTGATAACCTCAAAAGAACTGTCAAAACAAGCTAAAATGTCATCAACATAACGAAACCAAAAAATAATGTTTAGAAAGATCTAATTCAAATATTTGATCTTCGAAATTATCCATATATATGTTAGCTAATAGATTATATTTTGATTATATTTCATGATTATGGAGTTCCACACAGTAAGGCTGGAGACAGTAAACGCTTAATAATAATTGTATTAGTAAAAACAAATTAATATAATTATTTAATATTTAATTAAAATAAATAAATATATTTTATACTTTCACCCTTGTTTTTAGGGGGCACCCCCTCCCCGTGCTAAGATAGAGGGGGCTGTGCGCCCCTTTGACCCATACTTGAAGCCCCTATTTGATGATTAGACCTTGAGGAAGGAATGTTTCAATAAAAATAATACATTTTCAGTAGTAACAGAAATATTCAACTTGTTCATAAATAACTCCAGCAGAAATTACTTTTGCAGCGAGTTTTGCTAATATTGATGAACACATTTATCTAAAAAGAGTGAAAGTGTACTTAGGTTGTTTTGGAAGTTGCAAACTCCAATATTAAATGACACGTCGCCAGTGCACCATTTATTTAAGAAAACGGCTTTTAAAACGACGATTAAAAATGAGAGAGATTTCTATTGCATTCTAGATCTATATAATAAAATATGTAGTATTGCTATTTAATACAATTTCTTCACCCTTAATAGAGCGTAATTAGAATGGTATGTCAAAACACCCAAAAAATCAGCTATGAGGTGTGAAACCACCATACCAGTTGAGGGCTTTAAAATAGTACTTTTAAATTGCCAAAAGTCTTTTTCAGCATGCCATTTTCGATATTAAATACTTATGTCATAATCAAGCATTCTCTACATTTTTAACTATTGTTTTAGGCCAAATTGATCTGTGGACCCAAGGTTCGGAAGGTTGTCCATGTCCATGGAACATACACAGTTATCAATGCGCTTGCTGTGTTCAAGATGGAGGCTGTCATTGTGGTAAAAGTTCTCCAAATCGATGCACGCAATGTGGTCTTGAAAAAAATTGCAGTTACAGTAAGTTTTAACATTTTTGTTGTGTTCTTTAAGCTATTAAAGTGAATTAATGTGGACGGAAATATATTAGAATATAGTAGGCAAAAAATAAAATTTTTACCGTGCTGTTTACATTAACTCATCTTTTTATGCGTTATAGAGTTCTTGCACAGTGTAAAATTTATAACTTCGCTAAAAGGGTAATAAATCACTGTAACTTTGTTGACATGTACTTAGAATTATGAATGAAAGTTAAAGTCATAAAGTTACAGCAAATATTCAAAAGCGTTCTCCTAAACCTGTTTTTATTTCAGTGTGTAACATGACCATTACTTCAACCGAACTACTAAAACATTCTGGAAAAACCTTTGGTCAAATAAAATCTCTGTCATTGGAGGAACCCAATTATTGCTGGTTCACGTTTGTACCTTCAGCTTCAGAACGTGTGGAAATTCAAATTTACAGATTGGTTAACGTTGGAAGATTTAACGGAACTACGTATGTTTTTTTAACTCTTTTATTGAATTTGAATTTTCTTCAATTGAATATTTCTAAAATTTTTATATAAGTTTGCTTGAGATTAATGATCGCTACTTCTAAAGAAATTTTTGTTTTTAAACTTCCTTTAAATTCTTCAGTATCGAATGCATTAGGAATTGTCTAGAATATTTTAAGTTTAAATATGTCAATTTCAATTTTTAAATTGATGCTAAGAATGATTTAACTACACATAGCAGCGTATCTGATCTATTTATTTATATTTTCTTGCTAATTACAGGGGTCCATTTAGTACTCCGATCTTCCATTATAGGTTGATCGTTATCCAGATGAAAAATTCAAATGGGGGAATGTTAACTGGGGAGGTTGAAGAAGACACTTTTTAACATTAGTGGCACATATGTTACAGTTTGTTTGATTTAAAGCGCCCCGCTTTATAGCAACTTTATTTGCGGTCAGAAATGGTATAAACCGTATATATTATTAAATGGCATAAAATTCTTTATGTTCTAGTTCAGAAATTTTGTATTTATGGAATCAACGTGAGAGTGATGACGTCATCGAACTTTTTTAAATTACACAATGGGTATTTTTTCACTGAAACTTATAGAATATTGTGTTCTCTTTTCATACTCATACATAGAATTTTCAAGAAAAACGTGAAAAGTGATTTACGACTAGTAGGCTTTGATTTCTGGTTCTCCAATTAATAAAACAGAATTATCTAGCAAGCTTAGGTACATAATGAAACTGATATATTTTGATGGTCTTTTCTCACTCATCTCAACTAACATTTTGATTCATTAATTGAGTTAAATATTAAATACACATAAAGCTACAGTTAAATAATTAAAGTATTATGGTAAATAATTTTTCCCTAATTGAAGGTAAAAGACCAGCCGAATAACTAAAGTTTCGTTGTTTACTTAAGCTTACTAGATAATTTGGTTTTATCAGTAATGGAGAACCAGAACTCAAAGCCTACTAGTCGTAAATCATTTTTCACGTTTTATTTGAAGATTTGATTATGTAAGAGTATGGATATTTATTATGTTTACTTTCGCACTGATTTCGTAAATACAAAATTTTCTGAATCAGAACATAGAAAATTTAATAATATATTGAGCTCTAACGGTTTTGATCGAAAATAAAACTACCAAGCGAGACGTTTTAAATCAAACAGACTGTATATTATTAAATGGCATAAGATTCTTGCATGATAGGTACTTTTTTTATTGAAACGGATAGAATACTGTTTTCCCTTTTCAATCATAATAAATTTTCATACTCTTACATAAGAGAATTTTCAAAAAAAAAACGAAAACAATTGTTTGCGACTAGTAGGGTTTGTATTCTGGTTACTTCAATTAATAAACCAGAATTATCTAGCAAGCTTAGATAAAATAATAATACTTTAGTTATTCTGGCGATCCTTAATCTGCAATTAGGGAAAATGTGGAACAAAGCAATTTTACTCTAGTTCCACTACTAGTACCTACTAGTGTTCGAAGATGCGAATCATATATTGAAAGAAAGCATATAGACAGCATATTGAACCTTGTTTACTATAATACTTCAATTATTTAATTGTGGCTTTATGCTTATTTAATTTTTAACTAAATTAATGAATGAATGTTAGTTGAAATGAGTGAGAAATTACCTTTTATTTTCAATTTTAAGAATAATACTGGTTTTTAATTGTTCAGTTAATGGAATTCTAAAATAAGTTTTCAATGTATTCTATTCATCATTTATTTTTGTAACGTTTCGATCTGCATTTTCATTAATTAAAGAGTAAACACCATCAGAATAACTAAAGTGTTGTTATTTACCTAAGCTTGCTTGATAATTCTGGTTTATTAATTGGAGAACCAGAAATCAAATCCTACTAATCGTAATCTTTTTTGAAGTTTTTGTTAAAAATTCTCTTGTGCAAGGATATGAATATTTACTATGATTGAAAAGAGAACACAATATTCTATCTATTTTAATAAAAAATAACTATAATGTAATTTAAAAAGAAGTTTGATGACGCCATGTAATAGTCAATAAATACAACGTTTTCTGAATTAGTACATAGACAATGTTATGCCATTTAATAATATACAGTGTGGAAAAAAGTATGGACTACCCTTAATAATTTGGTAGTATTCAGGTTTATGGAAATACGCTCGAACACGTCAATTTAGTTTTTCATCTGAGAATGAAATATTTAAACGTTTTCATCTTGATTACAAATTGGTTGCATGATTTCACAGAACTGCAGTCTTTGACCGAAATCATCCTCATTTAATTCTTGTACCAGGCAGACTTTGTAGGGGTGGTATTTTTCTTTGTGCCAAATTGTTTGCACAGACGTCTGACTTATTCCCATATCAAGTGCTAGTTACCGACTGGCAATATGCGGATTTTCTTCAACAGCCAATAGGACGTCAAGCTGAATATTTTCATCTACCTACGTCCATTTTAGGTACATTTTTAACATGGGCATGTTATTCATATTTTCTTAAAATCTTGCAAATGGTGGATTGCGAAATCGGCGTTCGGTCTGGATGAATTTGATTGAAAAGTTTATGTACCCTTTTAGTAGATCTGCGACGATCTCCGTAACCAACTATCATAAGAATTTCAAAACGGTATTTTTCTTGAATGATATAGCCTTAGGACTGTCTTAGTGTGATTAATAGTTTGCTTTTTTTCTGATAAAACAAGAAAAAGTTATTCTTTTACTGGGAATTAATTTTAAGATAATTTTCACAATTTAACGGTCACCATTTTGAAACGGCACGAGAGAAGCGCACAAAAATCTAGGAACATACTAAGTGAGACAAGAGCATTCAAATGATGTATAGCATGATCACATGCTATATATTATCATTTAAGAAAAATGTCGATGACGTCATATTTTTGACAGATGTCAATAAAAAAACAAATGTATTCTATCAGAATGTGGGAAACTGAAAAACTAAATTGACGTTTTCGAGCGTTTTCCATAAAACCTGAAGATTACCAAATTATTAGGGGTATCCTATACTTTTTTCCACACTGTATATGACTTATACCATTTCTGACCAAAAATAAAGTTGCTACAAAACGCCCCCCCCCCCGCCTCCGCTTTAATCAAACCGACTGTATATAGGGTGTCTCAAAAACCTATACTTTCTCATTTCAAATGAAGCATTTTTAGGTTCTGCCTTTACCCTAGATGTTTTTTGCTCTTAGAAGCGACGTTGCCAAGTTATGATTTTTTAAAAGTATTTTTGGTTAATATGAACTTTTTTATTTAAATTTTAACGTCTACGACATCCTTTGTTGATTTTATGTAAAACATTGGGCCAAGTCTTAGCTGGGATTAATTTATCCCAAGTAAGTGTTAGAAGTAAATTCTTTTATACAGGGCGATCAAAATATTTTTAACTAGGCAACCTCGTAACTAGGGCAAAAGCATCTAGCGTTAAAGACCACACCTAAAGAGGCTTCATGTAAGATGGGTTCATAGATGGATGCATAAGATGGATTATAGGTTGTTCTGTTAAAGAAATACGCTTTATTGAGACATTCTATATATGTCCCACTTATTTTACAGGTGCATTCTTTAAACCCATTAACATTCCCACAATTGAATTTTTTATCTGGGTAACGATAAACCTATAATCGAAAAACGGAGTACTAAATAGACACCGTGTTTATGACAGACATGACAAGTTAACTTCATAATAAAAACGTACAATTGCAAAAATTACATTTGCACGTGCGATGATTTATTAACATTTAATTTGTAGCAGTAAAGTTACCAAAGTTGCTAGATTTCGTGGTTGATACTAAAATATTATAGCTTTTGTTGTCAAGAGAGCCTTGAAAAGCATCCGTACAAATTTTTCTTCCTTCATATAAAATAATAGCTAATTAGACTCATTTTCATTTGTAAGACAGTTGGTTTTGACAGAAATATAAATGCATCACATTTTAGTTGTGTCGGGGGTTTTCTCCAACTTATGAGTGGAACAGAACCCATTTACAGTACTACAGATAATATCATTTGCGGGATTAACGAAAGATATTCACCTCCAGTCGTAATGTTCTCTGATGAAGGCGAAGCATCTCTTCTATTTCAGTAAGAGAATTGACTTCTTATCTTACTAATAGATATTACTGATTAAATTTATATTTTCTTAGAATCACCGAAAAAACACGTCGTTCGCAGTTTCTGGCTTACTTCAGTTTTACTTCCGTTAACAACACGGAGGGATTAGGTTTTCAGCCGAAGGGAGGAATGAAATTACAAAACACAGGTAAAACTACTTTTAATTACTTGCAATTTACGTATCTGATTAATAGCCTTTTAGTACATTAGTTTTAAGAACTAGCTATTAAGTAACTAACTTATTCTAGTAAGAATAACTATTTACTAACTGCTTTGCTACAATGGTATCAAACATAGTAGAAAGATTTAACATACATAACATAACGTAATTTGAACGACGTTAATACAACAGTTTATTCTTTAAGGTACGAGATACGTTTTCAGGTCATCA
This sequence comes from Agrypnus murinus, assembly GCA_929113105.1. Taxonomy (NCBI): domain Eukaryota; kingdom Metazoa; phylum Arthropoda; class Insecta; order Coleoptera; family Elateridae; genus Agrypnus; species Agrypnus murinus. Next base: position 47,734,308 of record OV816023.1, read on the forward strand.
CCATCATTGAGTGATATCAATAAAAATCTTAGGCCAAGGGTAGTCGATTGGTACCCTCAAATTGCCAAGCAGCCCCAAGAGTTAAAAGTTGTGTAGGGTGAAGGCTTAAAATGGAGATCTATGGGAAAGCCATTGCAGTCTATGGGTAGAATTTTAATAAGAGCCCTAACCCTGACTCTAACCTTAACCTAAACCAAATCTATCAAAATTCAATGACCTACCTTCATGTGAAAGTTTGCCCCTCACCCCCTAATAACTTTTGACTAAGTGCTGTTTGGTAATCTGAGGGTACCAACCAATTTCTTTTTGCCTAAACGCTCGATGGATGACCCACCGTAACGATGTCCAAGAAAACCAGTCTATTTTAAACACCATATGAAAAAATACAAACGTACTTAAAGTTGTCAAACCAAATCAATCAATATTTTAACATCGATGTACATACTCATACATACGGACTGTCAGTATGCCACTAGTATATGCAAAACTAATGAATAAGTATAGAAACCCACAATGTTTTCTGCAAATAGAATCGAGAAAACAGTACTAGAACTTTTTTTGTTTGTCTTTCCTTATATCTCTCCTTTTAGCCTGTTTACTTCAAATTAGTATTTTATTCTTTTCCCACACGTTGATATCCTATGTTTGTGTGTGGTGGAACAGTGGTACGATAATAATCAAAAAATTAATGTTAATTGTCCTTAAATAAAATTAATTTAATTCTAAGTTCGTTGAGTTGAGTTGGAAGTATAAGTCCAGTGATTTAATCACTTTCTATAAACCGATTAAAGCTTGACAAACTGTATATATGTCGGCATATTTGACTTACGAGGTAAGTGCCATAAATTCTAGGTCTGATATAGAAATAATAAACTTGGTAAAATATAATAATTTTTATTTTTCAATATAATCTCCTCTAATGTCAATACACTTATTACAACGTGGAATTAATAATTCAATGCCCTTGTAAAAATAATCTTAAGTTTTTCCTTCAAAATGTTCAATTACAGCGGCTTGCAACTCGTTCTCGTCCTTAAAACGACGTCCCCTAAGGACTTTCTTTAAATTGGAAAATAAATAATAGTCACTAGGAGCCATATCCGGACTGAACGGTGGATGATCCAATGCTTCAAAGCCGCATTCGCGAATGGCAGCTTGTGAAATTGCGGCAGTATGAACGGGTGCATTGTCGTGTAATAATCGAACACCTTTTGTCAATTTTCCTCGACGATTTTCACGAATATTGTTTGTCAATTTATGCAATAAAGACGCATAATATGTACTGTTAACAGTTATATTGCGTTCCTTAAAATCAATCAGTAAAATGCCGTCACCATCCCAGAATATTGTTGCCATAACTTTCTTTGTCGATTGAACGACTTTCGCCTTTTTAGGACGAGGTTCATCGGGTCGCCGCCATTTCATCGATTCCCTTTTAGATAGAGGATCATAATACAGAACGATTGCTTCATCTCCAGTGACAATGGACTCCAAAATCGGCTTTGGGTCATCTCCACCCAAGTTTAAAAACGAGCGCGCACATTCGACGCGACGCTGACGTTGAACAGCAGAAAGAAGACACGGTACCCATCTTGCACTAATTTTATTCATACCCAAATGGTCATGAAGAATTTGGCGAACAGTTGTTTCCGAAATGTCATACATCACTGCGAACTCCTTAACTTTCAAACGGCGACATTCTAATACCATTTCTTCAATGATTGCAACTTTTCGAGGCGTTACCGCTTCAATTGGTCGGCGCTCATCATCTTCAATTGAATCTTGTCCCAAACGGAAACGTTTTGACCACTTTTACATGAAGGAGATAAATCACCATAAACGCCGTCTAACCGCTGTTTGATTTGATTAGCCGTGTGCCCTTCTTTTGTTAAAAATTTAATGACCGCGCAGTAATCAATTTTCGTTAATGCGACATTTTCATACATTCGTCACGATGCTGTGGAAGCCTGCCGGGCCGAGAATTTATGGCTCTTACCTCGTATATGTTGAATAGAAGAAGCAGGGAAGTACTAGAATGGGTTTTTACGATAGACAACCTTTTTACAGAGGACATTTTGCTAGTTAAAGTGAAGTTCAAATAGAAAATTATAAGTGCATAATATTTTTAACGGTGGCGTCCAGAGGTAATGACAGCTATGAAGAGAAAAAGCTAAGAAACCGTCTTAAAGACTTGAAAAGGAAAATGTGTAGTTTAACTGGATATAACAATTGTATATATACATAATAACAAATTGTAGATATACATAACTGGTTCAAAATGAAAATCACTGATTCTAAAGACTTTGATCTAAAATTAGCATTTCTTTTTGAGCTATCAGCTTGTAGTTTAGACCTTCCAAATGCTTGCCAGAATAGTGTCCCTTCTCTTCAATTCTTGCACATCCATGGTTTGTTTGATATGAATTTCATTAAGCTTGTGGTAAAATGTTTCATATTGAGGTATATCACACGACAAATAACAAAAATAATATCCCACTTTTGGACTTTGTACTTTTTGGCATTATAGATATTAACCTCCTAAACAATTATTATCTTCAAATTATCTTCAAAGCAATCCGATTGATTGCTTGATAGGTCATCAACGGTACACATTAGTTTGCAGTATAGAACAAACGCAAAAATAAACATCACGCCGACCTTCTTTCCCAAAGCATTACTTTGTTTTAATTTTGCATACCAACGACTGAGACAAGGTGGCACGATATTTTAATACATAAAGATTTATAATATGAATTTTGTTACAGAAAAAATGTGATTCATTAGATTTTTACTTGTACTGATATTTTGATAAGCTGTGAAACAAGAAGAAATTTAAGAAATGTAACAGTCTATCATAACCATAAAACAACAAGAAAAAGCTACAACTACTTGCAACTACTTGCAAGTAGTTTAGGAGGACACCTATTAAATACATTTTTTTCTGCAGACTGCGATTGGTTGTATCAAGATTTTGCTTGTATTAAGTCTGGACTTTGTACACTTGCTAGTCCAAGCTATCCAGGACTGTATCCACCTAACCGTCAATGTAAATATCATATAACTATAAGCAACGATAATGTAAGGGTACGAATATCATTTAGCACATTGTACCTTCCACAGAAGTAAGTCGATAGTTTTGATACACAGGTGGAACTGCTTAACAAAAAAGAACTCTTCTATTCCAGCCATTGCAGTACTGATTATGTTGCTGCGTATCATGGATCAACCACTAGCAGTCCACATCTTATAACTCTGTGTGCTAACCAAAGAAAAACTTTAGACTATCCTGGACCAAAACTTTTAATAGAATTTAGGTAAGTCGAATTTTTGATATTGATGAGAACTTATTACAAACTAACTTAATATGTTTTTCCGCAGTTCTGGTCCTCAGGTACCACCATACAATCATAATGGTTTTATAGCAACATTAGAATTCTATGAAAAAACCACAACAACAGAAATACCTGCTACGTCATCATACCATACTACTGAGCCAAGTACCACTCACAGCACATGTAATTAGTTTTTTTCTTATTTGCTGTTGTAAAATAATTTATATTTTAGTTAACCTATCTACTGCACCACCACATGATATATTTCAATGTGAAATTTTTATTTCTGGTAATAATACCAGATCTGGTCATTTTGATACACGAGAATACGAATGGTTTCCAACGTGTCGTCTAATATTTAAGGGTCGTCCTACAGATGTTATACATATCGCGCTCTCTAATTACCGTTTAAAGTAAAATATAAAATATGTATATTGGCTCATATAATAAAAAAAATTTCTAGGGCTCCCTCATGTCGGTCTGTTATAGAGATATTTGATGGATTTATGGAAGACACCAAAGGTCCTATTGATAAACTGTGTAGTCCATTAATGAAACAAATTCACGATAAAGATGGACAAAGTATACATGTAAAGAAGTTTTTGTCAACGAATAATGTAATGGTTATTTTATTACGAAGACCTACTGCACCACTGACGACCAACGACGCGGAATTTTTAATGGGATCTTACTTTTTTCATGATGGTAAACTTACAAACTTTAATGCTTCAATTTTTACTAAGATATATACTATTTTTATACAGAACAAGTTAGTGGTACTATGCAACCAACCAGCTTGTGTGATGTAAGATACAATGGAATGAATAGTCCATTAACTGGAACAATTGATAATCCAGGTTCACAGCAGTATTATTGGAGTATTGATGGACCGTTATCTTGCAAACAGCAATTCGTGCCAGCAGTCAACCAAAGTATTACCATTAAAATTTTAGGAATTGAGCATATGACTCATGTCCCATTATGTGTAACACAATGTGGAGATACTGGATGTCGTTGTGTATCAAAAACTTCCTTAGAGAAAATTGATCATCTGTTATTAGTAAATGAAGAAGGATGGATAGTTACTTGTTTATGTGGTATTTTTCAACCCGATTGGTTTCCTGTAAGCGTACGTTCGTGGGATTCTCTGACTGTAGTGTATTCTGTTGCACAATATATGTGGAGCAGTAAGAGATTTGGCTTTTCTGCTTCATATGCCTTTAATACTGATAATATTTGTAGCGATCAAATTTATACACTACATTCAGGTATTACAATTAATTATTACAAACTTACTGTTATTAGATTTGTCTCATTTTATAGGAGAAATAGCGTTAAAAAATATTAGTTCGCCAGATAACTTAAATCATTTCTATTACCAAAGTTGTACATGGACTTTACATTCAAATGTAGAAAGACAGCTGGAATTAGAAGTATCTTCCAAACAAAACCGTAAGTAACCATTTTATATTATTTCTTGCACTTCACTTTTATGGTATTGTAACGAAAGGGAAAACCCCTACCCGGGCGACGACAAGCTAGAAGGTTTCCGGCCCATCTACAATGTTCGAGACTAACACCAGTCTAATCTAGCGTTTTCTAGAAAACCCCCTCAGCCAGTCTCGAACATTGTAGATGGGCCGGGAACCTTCTAGCATGTTCGTCGCCCGTGTAGGGGTTTTCCCTTTCGTTACAGTATTTAATCCTTGTTTCGAAATTCTGTGTACATCAAAATAACAAGTTTAAGGCAAGTTGATGACGATGATAGACACAACAAAATTGATTAAATAATCTCAAAATTAGTAAGGGAGACTTTAAAGATTGTACATAAAACAATAGACAAGCAGAAACATAAATAGCATACGTTTAGTGGAACTCTAATCTCACTATTTGAAGTAGTGAAATAGTGCCGTGTCTCACCAGCCAGGCACCCAGAAGGCCTACGAACAACATAACATGTTTAACAAATGATAGTTATGGAAAATTTAATGCCGATAGCAAGGGAAGCATGTTGAAATAGCATGTCTGTTTCAAGCCAATAAAAATTCCACTCTGCTGAACAGCCAGACAAATTTAGTTGTTGTTATTATTTTTCTTTATTGAGATGAAATGTAAAATTTGTTGTTTCTTGATTTTAGGTCCCTGCACTGCCTGGAACATTAGTATACACGAATATTCTGCCAGTGCCAAAAGTCATCATTTGGGTGAACTACTTTATACATTTTGCTCAAGAGATTTCCATAAAGCTTATTTACTACCATGGAAGCTCAACACAGTTATCCTTAGGTAGAGATTTATGCAATTATTAGATTTAATTAATAGTTGTTATTAACTTACCAATATTAAAATATATAAATTGAGTACTATACACAATATGTGTATTAGGGTGGCCGTTATTTTGCAAAAATTAAAATCTTTTAGGTCCCCTCCCCTAGATCTCTTTAAAATGTCAAAAAACGAGCTGTACGAAATTTCAGCCCATTTGGTCAAGATTAACCCGTGTCACCGAGAGGTTAAAAGCCAGAAACTCATTTGATAGTTGACAGCTGTCAAAAAAGCGGTCAATTTCTCTAAAATTAGCATTTTCGAGGAACTGCCAAAGATTATTTGGTATCAGATTCGTGTTAAGCAACTTCAACCACATAACTACACAATATGTTACGTTAAAACATAGAAAGATAAAAAAGTTATGACACAAAGTCATAACCCAAAGTCATAAGTATAAAACCCATGTTAAATCCCATTTAAACTTTAACCTCTCGGTGGCACGGGTTAATATTGACCAAATGAACTGAAATTCTGCACAGCACATTTTTTTGACATTTTAAGAAATCTAGTGGGGGGCGGGGAGCTACAAGATTTTAACTTTTGCAAAATAACGGCCACCCTAACGTGTATAGTGAGCTATACAATTTCCAATTCTTAAAATTGACTTTAGTATTGTAAGAAAAACAGAAGTGCCAATATAAAATAATAATATTCATACCGTTAACAAAGTAACAGTAAAACAAAATTTGAAAAACTTGAAGGAAAAGGTATCGAAATAAATGGTGTCTAATTTAATAGTTCGAATATTTTGCCCAGCATATAGACAACGCATTTACCATTTACTTATTATAATTTTTGCACAGTGTGTGAGGTAAAGTTGGATCCATATGGAATTTTTTTTAATATTCTGATTGGAAAAAACTTTGCGGGACAACGTTTGCTTTCGAAATACTTGAAATACGCCATGCCAAAGATGACAGGTGGAATTAGGTATCTGTCAAATTCGGTATTTTTAGAAAATCAACGAAAAATGACCTTATTTGTTCAAATATTGAGCAATTTCATTAAGAAAAAATGTTTCTAATGACATTTTACGTTCACATACAGAGTTTAAACAAAATATCCCGATATAAGGTAAATTTTGTTTTTAACATTTTTTGATACACCCCCGTAACTGACTATTTTGAAATCATTAAAAACGCTTTAAAGGAGTGAAAAGGCAAAATTGAATAGCATATTTTGCTAATAATACTCGATGGGTAGGTATTTTAGACAAAGTACTAAAATTACACAGGCCCACAAAAATAAAAAAAGTCTTGTAGTTGAAAGGTGAGGTACCATACCGTATGCTTTTTGGTGTGCTGAAAACAAAATCCGGGGTCAGAATTGACCCATCACTTAAGTATTTTTGTAAATTTTTCAGGTGTTTTTTGGGATTATGTCGAAATCCTTGGGTGATGGGTCAATTCTGACCCCGGATTGGTTTTCAGCACACCAAAAAGTATACGGTATGGTACCACACCTTTCAACTAGAAGACTTTTTTTTCTTTTTGTAGGCCTGTCACAAACCTACAAAAAAGAAAAAAGTTTTGTAGTTGAAAGGTGAGCTACCATACCGTATGTTTTTTGGTGTGCTAAAAACGAATCCGGGGATTTTTGTTTAGATGTATTTTTATAAATTGTTTGAGGTGTTTTTTGAAGTGTTTGTCGAAATCCTTGGGTTATGGGTCAATTCTGACCCCGAATTCGTTTTCAGCACATCGAAAAGCATACGGTATCACGGCTCACCTTTCAACTACAAGGCTTTGTTTTATTTTTGTGGGCCTGTGTTATCAAAGAACAAAATGGAACTTTCTGGACGATTTTCCAATTTCCAAGAAAATAACTTACAATTTTATTAATCTTTTTTTTTTATTAAGTCATGTTTGAATAATTCAAGAATTGTTACAATCATAATTTAAGTAACTTAACACGAAACTACTACTTAAAAAATGGTTAGGGGGGTGTATCAAAAAATGTTAAAAGACAACATTTTCCTTATGTTGGAATCTCTTGTTCAAACTCGGTATGCGCACGGAAAATATCATTAAAAACATTTTTTCTTTAAAAAATAACGAGTTTCACAGATATCTAATGTCATCTTCCGTCTGTCATCTGTCACTTTGATGAATTTAAAGAATTTTTAGAAGTAAGTGTAAAAGAAGTGATTGCCCCACAATGTTATTTTTCAATCAGAATATTAAAAAATTTCCTTTATGGATTTAACGTTATGGACATACCCAATCAGTTAATTTTCTATAGTAAATTAAGTAAATATACGAGTATTGGATTGCAATTTGTTGTTTATACGTGTAATCTTATGCAGAATACTCAGATTACCACAATTGGCAATTTTATTATAAATTATTAAACGGTTTTTGAAATTTTAAAGCTTTCTGTACACTATTTCAAAATATTCAAAATAATCAAAGTGCTTCTACTAGGTGGCGCAAAAGTCATCACCCTATCGGAAGATACTCCCATTTTTGCAAATGACATCTTATGTCATCGCGACTTTGACATTTGTGAAGTAAACAGAAGCAAAATACACCTAGACAAACGATGAATCGCTATATTCCTCAAGAACGCGGAATAATTGTGTTAATGTGTTGGCAACTAATCGGCCGGTGGTTTTGGCTCAACGTGAATTTCGTCGTCGATTTCCTGGTGATGTAGCATCAACTAAGAAAACACTGTGACATTTAGCTGCTCGCTTCGAGAACAGTGACTCAATACGGGACCGTAGCAGACGTGGCCGGCCTCGGAGCAGTCGTTCGGCCGCAAATATCGCTGCTGATGTCTAAGAGGACCCTCAAACATCAACCAGACGACGGGCTACGCAATTGGGCATCAATAAACGGTCTTTAAAGACTTGAAGATGTTCCCGTACAAAGTGCATCAGCTACTGCCTGCAGACCGCCAATCGCGTGTAAATTGCAGCCAAGCCCTCCTAAACCTCGATCGCGATGAAGATGATTTTTCATTGAAAATGAGCGACGAGGCGCAATTTCTACTATACACGAATAAGCAAAATTATCGCTTCTGGGGCACTGAAAATCCACGTGTAATGCACGAAGAGCCATTACATCCTCTGAAAGCCTGTTTGGTGCTGCGTTTACGGAGAAAAAGTGATTGGCCCATATTTTTCGAGGACGGCGACGGCAAGTGACTGGTGAGCGCTACAGAATCATGAACCTTGATTCTTGCTGCCGCAAATTGACGAATTGAGTTTGAAGAACATCCGACCTTGGCGGCCCTAAACCGGAGAACATCCAACAAAAAGTGGAGAATTTATGGCCAGAAGTTTTGAGAGAAGTCATGGAAAATGCTGTAAAACGAGTTTGAATGTGCATCAACTCTGTGACGGTGGCTACTTGACCAATATTATTATCTTTGAGACTTATTAGAATTAAAAAAAAATAAACATCTAAATAAACATAACCAACACACAGAACCAATTCTTTTTATTTACATACAAAGTTACTGCCTTAGGAAATCGAGTGAGAACTTTTGCGCCACCTAGTATAACTTTCACATACTGAAACATAGTTGATTGAAGAAATTTTTTGAACTATACGATCAGGAATACATTTTTCAACATTAAGCCGAATACGTTATAGGGTAGCCACCGCTTTAAAAACTACATAGACATCATACGACCTTCGTGCGTATGATTATTTTCTTTTAAGGAAGAAATTATAATAATAGTAAGTTTGATTGACGTTTACTTAAATTTATTAAATAACTATTAAAACTTCATTTGAAAGTGTTTAAAATGAAGAATGATTTGACGGTGCACCTATGACGTTGTGTATTTCTTACATGGTGTACACTCTAGTATTTCAAAGTAATCGAAAGAAAAGTAAATATCCATTTCGTATGGAACTCGAAAAGTTTGCGATGTGTATTTAGTTATATGAGACATATCCTGTCCTAAAAAGTTCTACAACAAATTATAGCTTTTATGTAATCGCTTTCATGGCAGCTTTATTTTAATTTCAAGCGACTCTAACTTGAACATTTCAAAGAACAATTTTCTAAAATTAATTGACTATGACTCTGGCGTCAGACTAGCCATATAAATACAGATTGTAACTATTCGATAGGTAAAGCTTCTTTTAGCAATTTGTCTAATCGCATAATTTAGACAGTTTTTTACTGCCTTAATCAAGAATCAAGATCAATAGAAGAATGTAAACAATTGACTTTTACACCTTTTTCAACACACGACATCTGTATAATACAGTATCTTCCATGGAGTTATATTTGGAAAAATATTCCACTTTTCTAGATTGCTAGAAATATTGTGTTATATAGTGTACATTTAATGCACTTTTATTCCATATTTTTTAAACAGTTAAATACCGAAAAAACTTTTAATAAAAAAGTTTCTTGGTTGTCAAAAATTTACAACTATACAGGGTGTTTCACAAAAGCGGGACAAATAAAACTACGCTTCTTAAATAGGACACCTTATATGTTTTACCCGAAATGGATTTCCCTATCAGTTGTTTAATCAATAATAAATTACTTTTTGAATCCGCTGCGATGTTACCAATTTATAATTTGTTTTCATAAATTTTTGAGATTTGTAAAGTCGTAAAAATAAGTCATAGTTTATTCATTTATTTGAATTTAAAAAACGTTTTTTGCAAGCAGTATTATCAGAGTCATTATACCTTCAAATTTATTTTTTTTATTAAATTATTACATAGAGAAAGTATCCCTATGCCAATAATTCTAGGTTATTTTACAAAAAAAGAATTAAAATATCTTATTTTAAAGAAAACTTCGAAATGCCTTCTATTTTGATATACATATATCTCAAAACGGGTAATAAAATTTTCTCTTGATATTTATCAGTGTCACTTCCCTCATTCTTTCTTTCATATCTCTGGTAGCAGCAGGTAAGCGATATGCCAAAAGTTGTACGTATCCACATAAAAGAAGTCCATACTTGTCAAATCAGACAGGTGAATCAGTTATTGACTCATCTCCGAACCTTTATCAAGATGGGGCCGTGGGGTCGTATTCGTTATAGAGTTTTAAGATCAGATTTAAACTAGGATTAGAGAACTTGAACAATATTAGGGTTTTTGGTAGCAGAAAACCTTTGCTACAGAACCGTTTGTTAATATGAAGCATTGCTTCGTTAGTAATTAACACATCTTTTGTTTTGTACCCATTGACAAAATGTTTTCCGATTTCCGAAACCATTTTGGTAGAGCTGATTATGATAAGGATCTAAGGAAGTATGAAGCGTTGCGATTCATTATCCATGAATGCTCTTACCGTCACGTTATCTTTCTGTTACACAAAGTGACTGTTAAGGTTAGTAGAGCTACTTGACTTGTACACATATGATTAGTCATTCCCGAAAAATTCTTTATTTCTTTTGGCTTCTTTTCTTTTGTAAGTCTCTTCTCGTCATTTTTCTTCTTATCGTCACATTTATAACTCATTATTGGGTAATGCTTTGCTCCACAGATCATACCTCTCACAGCTGCTTTAAATTGCTGTATTGAATACCGAGGTTTAACACCTAAAACTGCTTTTCTTTCAGTTTATTTTTCTTCTGCTCTACCGTCATGGATTGAGCAGTACAACATTCTTCACTCACATGAAGCCTTCCGCAAAATACACATACTTTATAGAATTCAGCAAATGTTGGAACATTTGTTTGTGATTCATTTTTATAAACTTTTCCATCTTTCTTACTTTCGGCTAAAGTTATATTTCGTCTGATTTGTTTTTCTCAAAAGATTCTTACCACTGACAAACTTTTTAACCAGATTTTTGCTTATTTTCCAGACATTTAATTTCCGATTGTCCATCCTTGGCAATACGACCGCAAGTTCATTTTGTTCAGTTAAAACAGTATCAGCTCTTGTGGTCTCTTATAATCAACACTATATAAAATATATAAGATGTCATATTTAAGAAAAGCGTAGCTTCGTTTGTCCCACTTGTGTGAAACACCCTGTATTGTTATAAATATTTTTAACGCATTTTTAGCAACCGAGAAACTTTTGAATTAATGTCATTAGGTAGAGCTTTATCTATCGAGTGCTTACACTCCAGATATAGATATACAAAATTCATTTTTGGCTGTAGCTGAATTCAGTGCTCAACAATTAATGTTATGAAGTATGAATTAATAAATAAATATGGTTATCGTGTGAGTTTTGGATGGTATCTAGAATACTGAACTATTAAAAAGTTATGCAATATGCAGTTTTTTTGCAACATAAGCATATTCTATTCTAGTCTCCGAGAAACTGAAATAAATTTGCCTAGAATGGAAACAGAAATGAATTTGTGTTCTCTAATTTGCTTCAAACTTGCAGCGATGATTCTTTAGCCCATAAAGGCCGTACTGTCCTTAGAAGGTATCACTTACATTGATAAGCTGGGCGTAGCAGGGCGGTAAAGGATAAAATGCTAACTGCGTAGAAGCATCGTATACTCACATACGATAGCACATGTTGCAGTAGAACAACTTTGTCGTTTGGTGCAACCGAAAATTCCTACTGTGCGCAAAGTTATGTCAAGAAAACTACTAAAAGATGGAACCTCCTGGAGGTTTTAGGCATTTTCATGGATTCAGATTGCTTGCCACCATAAGCTATATATTTTCAGAATCTACTTTCAATTGTGCTTCAGATACACTTACACTTATGCATTAAGTCCGGGTCTCCTTGAAGATCTACTCCTGAAGATGTACATTACAAAACTACAACAAAATCTTCTTTCCTGTCTATTTCGACGAATATAGCTCTACAGATCACTGGTAAAGAGGAAGTGTTGTATGTCATTTCTGGTTTTTCACATAATATGGTAACTAGTAGTGCTAAATGTTTTTTTGGTAAATGGCCGTTAATTGTCTTAATCCTGAAGGTAAGCATACCATATTTAGGGCTGTGCGATAACAAAACCAATAATCGAAAATCGATTAGCAAAAAAATCGATTAAATCGATTAATCAATTGATCGATTAAATCGATTGATCGATCAAATCGATTAATCAGTTGATCGATTAATCGGTTGATCGATTAATCGGTTGATCAATTAATCGATTGATCGATTAATCGGTTGATCGATTAATCGATTGATCGATTAATTGATTTTTCCATTGTTTGATTAATCGATTGATCAATTGATCGATTAATCGATTAATCGATTTATCGGATTAATCGATTGACAGATTAATCGTTTATTTCAAAATATAATCGAAGGTCCGATTAATCACATGTGATAATTCGTGTCTTCTATATTATAGTATAAAGCCTTTTCTGATTTAACAAATAGTAACGTCTACTGAAATTTTGTTAAGGTATATTTTTATATAAATTATATTTTTAAAAATTCACTTCAATTTGAGTGTAGTCATGCAGTGTATGTTTTGGTTGATCCCTGTCTGGTGCTCTGGTCATACCTTGCACTTATAATAATAATAATAATAACGATAACGATAACGATAACGATAACGATAACGATAACGATAACGATAACGATAACGATAACGATAACGATAACGATAACGATAACGATAACGATAACGATAACGATAACGATAACGATAACGATAACGATAAAGATAACGATAACGATAACGATAACGATAACGATAACGATAACGATAACGATAACGATAACGATAACGATAACGATAACGATAACGATAACGATAACGATAACGATAACGATAACGATAACGATAACGATAACGATAACGATAACGATAACGATAACGATAACGATAACGATAACGACAACGATAACGATAACAAAAATAATAATAATAATAATAATAATAATAACGGTCTTTTATGTTTGCTTCGTAATCCAAGGGAAGCAGGTTCGATCCCCGGCCGAGCTGGTAATTTTTCATAGCGGAGAAAAATTAAAAACATGCCTTCTTTTCGGATAGGAAGTAAAACTGTAGGTCCCGTGTCAATGCGATGGTTGGCACGATAAAAATCCCTACGGGGGGTGGAATTCCCCCAGATTCGGCTAAATTCTAGTAGGGTCGGCCAAATGATCATAGCAATCGGTGCCATGAGATACGAAGAATGCTCCGCCATCCCGATTCCTCGCCCAAAAATAAATAAAATAAAAATAACGGTCTCTATTTTTTCCCAAAAAAATTACATTAATATTTAAGAAATTATAATGTATTATGTGGAATTTAACTAGTGATATGCTATAAATAAAGTATATTAAAAGAAATACATTGGCCTCACACCTTAATAACTAAATAAATGTCATCACGAGGCAGTATCAAGTTCAGAATCAGATTTATTTCTGTTTCTGCTCTTCCACTTAACCACATACTAATAAATTTTATTTTGCATTATACATAGTACGAATACGACATCATACATCACCAATGACGTGCTTTAGTAGAGAAACAATTTGTGCATTTCGTGGTCGATGTTAATGCTACGTCAACCAAAGTTTGAGAAGCAACCATGGTTGTGCGATTATGAACATCAATAATAAAAACAGATTAAAAAAATCGATTAATCGGAGTAATCAATTATTCGGAACTACGCTTATTTTCTTAATATAATCGATTAATCGATCAATCGATTTAATCGATTAAATCGATTGATCGATTAATTGATTAAATCGATTGATCGATTAGCCAATTTAATCGATTATTTAAAAATTAATCGAAGGTCCGATTAATCGATTAATCGATTATTAATCGATTAATCGATTATTATGTAGAGCCTTAACCATATTACACATTTTCAAAACCTACTAGTGTAATAAACTTTCTTTTAGCTGCCACCTTAATCCAATACAAGTTACTCCCTGAAAAGTTAGGTTAAGTGATCTTCCTTTACAGTAGCAACTTTAGGTTAAAATTGGATTTAGGTTAAATTTAGTTTAAATTAAATAGTCAGTACCTACTGGTACCTAACCTCCTCTTCGCCCACGTCAGTGCCCACTCAGATGAGATTAGGTTGTCTAGTATAAGACAACCAAGTAATTTTAACACAATTATGTCTATTTACAGACTATGATGTACAAATGCAATTAAACGAATAGCTGCATAACTGATGCTCTTCGCCAGAGTATTTCTTTTGCCGCCTTTCTTAATTTATTTGTAATATTTTGGCGGATTTATCGGGATTTCCGAGATCGACGCATTGTTCTTTGTCAAATTTAAATTTGTTGGGATTTTTCTTATTTTTAACTGCCATTCCGGAAAATGCTGCTTTTTTTGAGTCTTATTCAGGTGTTGACATCTAGATACCAGATAATATTGTGCACATCTTTCAATAAGCGCATTAGCTTGACCACTTCACCAGCATCAACCTCTTGGATCGTCGATTCCTTTCATGAACTTCATGAACGATTTCGCCGAACGATTCTCGTTTACCGATGCTTCCCAACCGATCTCGTAGTTTGAAAAATTCAACTCAACCCATTGTAGGATGAACGAACGATCTTTCGCCGCCTCTTTCTTTCGTATCTTCACCAATAATGTCGGAGATTTTTTTGAAGGGAGATGAAAGCAATGGAAAAGAATGCAAGGAATCGATGATCGATGATATTGAAGCATGAGCACTGAAAAATGAATACGACTCAAATAGAAGCAAAGTTGTCAGATCGTTTGGTTCAATTTCCCCAGTGGAAATTTAAAAATCCCGCAAATTTAGCACTTTTTAAAAAATCCCCAAAAAGGCAATATATTTGTTTTCGTACATTAGTATTTGTTACTCCTGCATTTTAATGAATTTGCGTGACTGAAGTTTCCATATCTAAAATACCCCAAAGAAAAAATCACCTAATTTTTGGGGAAAATCCCCTAATCTGGCAACCCTGAATAAAAGCGACATTTACTCGAATGAACGCTAAAACCACCCAGAAGCACAACCTTAAAAATCTTAAAAATCCAGATCAAATCAGTAACAATGCTGCAAATAAATTGAAAAAAGCGGCAAAAACTGCATACAAAGAGCATTCACTGTTCAGCTATTTGTCTCATCGATTTATATCTACTATCCATTTTTTTTTCTAGAGTCCTTTGACTTTAAAAGCGTATTGCTCGGAAACTAACGAGCCAAATTAAATGTTTTAAAAACGAGCAAATAGTAAATTTATTTCTACATGTAATAGTAAAATATTGCGTTTCTAAGTACTATAGTTTTGTTTTATCGGGCGACTACTGCAATAAAATGTACCCGTTTTTACGGACATTTCCTTAATGTGTTAATTAAACAATTTTTTTCTCAGAAAATATATGCAATATATCTATTAAATTTCTGTAGGGGTTAGAAGAAAACTTTACCTTTCATATGCTACTAATTTCCAGACAAAGAAACATTTTATTGGAGATTTATATGAAAAAATAGCGAACTATGTTTTCTTGTTTATTAATAGAGATAGCGTCAAGATTTTTTCGCTAAATGAACACTTTTCATATGTAGGCATTATTTTCCCCAAAAGAGTCTTCCTAATTTTAACAATAAAAATGTATTAAGAAGAAAACGATTGTTAGTGAGATCCGATGCAAAAGCTTCAAGGGGGTCAAGACGCGCGGAGTGTCCTGTGAGCTTAACCATGCTAAGAGTGTAGCGGCGTTTGTTTATTATTACATGCTTTCTTTATGATAGTAGTATATATGTAACCTCCAAACTTTTGTATTAGTCAGTTGCTGTTTTAAATTGCATTATATTGATAATCTTACTAATTAAGATGGGTGACTGCAATAACCTACAATCTGATAAATAGAAGTAATAAGTATTGAAGAGAATAATAAAATTATTCATGTAACCAACCAGAGTTTTGCTACGAAGCATGTTAATAGTACATATCATATTATCATGTGTATGTAAACTAAAATGCTTTCAAATAAAACAAGTCGGGTTTTTTCTTTAAATAGAGATTAAATAAATTAAATCTATCTCCCCAACGTATTATTCTAAATAGTTTAAAATATAAGAAGCATAAAATGTACATTTTTGTTTATTGTTTCCAGCCTTATTTTGTGGAACTCCATAATCATGAAATAAATAAAGATTATTAAAAGTTTCACAGTTTTATTAAAATATACCTGACAATATTGTTTCGACAGCTATGCTGTCATTATCAAAGGTAATATAATTATAAACAAACACGTCGCTAAGGTAGATACAAAATAGGTAACTAGATAAAATAATAATAATAATAATAAAAATTAATAATAAAAATCATAATTAAACATCTAATACTTCCAGTAACGGAGAATTACTGAGCTCAAGTTGTTCATTCATTAAAGGTACCCTGAGTTTGTGTTTGTATATCTCAAAGGCTTCTAAAATGTCTAATTTGCGTTTGTTATTACAAAAATGTAGGAATTTAATATTATTTTGAGGAGTCATTGTGTGATTTTGTTCTAAAAGGTGTTTGGCGTAATTCGATTTTTCAGGATGTTTATTTTTGTAATGACGTACGTGTTCTTTATATCTTATGTCAAAATTTCGAAGTGTTTGTCCAATATATACCGAACTACAAAAAGAACAATTTAAACGGTAAATGCACGATTTCATGATATCATGTGTTCTGTCTTTAGCATTAAATAAGAATGAAAAAGTGTTAGTGTTGGTTTTAAATGTTATTTTATAATTGTTGGTTTTTCTTAGTATATGTGCAATTTTTTCTGATATTTTGCCAAAATATGGTATAGATATGTAATTTGTGTCTTCTGTTTGATTGTCAATGGGATATATTCTTTTGATAGCTAACCTATAATCTTTTTGTTTAATTAAAGTGTCAATCATGTTCGGATTATAATGATTTGCATGTGCTAGTTGTTTAATGGTTGATATCTCTTTGCTAAAATCTGATTTTGTTAGTGGAATAGTTAAAGCTCTGTGTACTAATGATCTGTATGCTGCTATTTTATGTGTATTGTGGTGACAAGATTCATTTGGTATTGTTATGTCTGTTTGTGTTGGTTTTCTGTATATGGAAAATTCAAAAAGATTGTCTGCGTTAATCTTGATATTTAAGTCTAGAAAGTTTATAGCCCTGTTTTGTTCTGTTTCTAGTGTAAATTTTATATTAGGATGGATATTGTTTATAAGAATTAAAAATTCATTGATAACCTCAAAAGAACTGTCAAAACAAGCTAAAATGTCATCAACATAACGAAACCAGAAGATAATGTGTTTAGAGAGGTTTAATTCAAATATTCGATCTTCAAACTTGTCCATAAATATGTTAGCTAATAGAGGACTTAGAGAATTACCCATAGGTAAACCATCCTTTTGTAAATAAATTATGTTATTAAAAGTGAAATAATTTTGACTTCTACAAAGGTCAAATAATTGAATTAACTCTAACCTTTTAACTAATTCTATATTACTATTGATCAAGAAACTATCTAATAAAGGAATGCATTCTTGTGGTGGTATTCTGGAGAACATGTTGCAAATATCAAAACTAACAAGTTTTGAATGTGGTGGAAGATGTATGTTTTGCAGCTTATCTACTAATTCTAATGAATTTCTAACAGAGTATTTCGATTTGTAACCTATCGTGTTAATAATCTGGTTCAGTTTTTTGGATAAAATGTGATTAGGTGCATTGATGTATGATACAACTGGTCTTATTGGCATATTCTGTTTGTGGGTCTTCACTAATCCATACAGTTTAGGTATTTGTGGGTTTTTATTAATGATTTGTTGCTTTTCTAATTCTGAAAAGCAGATATTGCAGTTTTCTAAACCTTGTTTTATTTCTTTTTGGAATTTTGTGGTTGGGTTTTTGTTTAACGTTTCAAAATTTTCTTTATTAATAAATTCATTAACTTTTTGTATGTAAATATCTTTAGAAAGAATTACCAAAGTGCTACCCTTATCTGCTTTAACAGAAATTAGATTGTTCTCTGTGATTTTCTGTTTTATAGATTGAAGAAGTGATATGTTAGATGTGTTGTACATTTTGTCCTGTTTCAAAGACATCTCTTTTAACAAATTCGAAATTTGGAATTTTGCATAGTTATTATGATCTTTCTTAAGTATAGTTTCGCATTCAACGGCCAAAATTTCTTTAATTTTGTTGGTAAATTTTGGAAAAGGACAAAATTTGAAACCTTTGTTAAGAAATCGTGTTTCTCTGTCATTGAATGTTATATTCGACAAGTTTATGAAACGAGGATAAAAGTTTGCAGTGTTCTGACAATTATGGTTATTTTGTAGTGTTTGATAATGACAGCATAGCTGTCGAAACAATATTGTCAGGTATATTTTAATAAAACTGTGAAACTTTTAATAATCTTTATTTATTTCATGATTATGGAGTTCCACAAAATAAGGCTGGAAACAATAAACAAGATTATTTCGTCTTCGTTAGAAGAACAAGCCAAGTTATACAAGAAACTTATGATCAAACACGGAATCGCAAGTCAGAATGTTTGGTTTAACCAAGAATGTCTGAAACTTCAGGTTATTCCTAACTACATAAACATCACTACCAGAACCAAGAATTCGATTACTGAAAAAGTGATTAGGAATGCCAAAAGAAGATGGCTCAAAGAAGAATCGAAGAAATGGTTTAGTATAAGAGACAATATGCACGTTTATATAAAGGTACTCTATACAGAACTTACTCATAAATTACACAATATCCAATTTGACATCTTAGATTTTGACATTAGAGAAACCGTCAGTCACATTAAATTCAAAAAATACACCACACAGAAAAATAAACTTCATCGACTTGTACAACAAAAACGTACACTACAAAATAACCATAATTGTCAGAACACTGCAAACTTTTATCCTCGTTTCATAAACTTGTCGAATATAACATTCAATGACAGAGAAACACGATTTCTTAACAAAGGTTTCAAATTTTGTCCTTTTCCAAAATTTACCAACAAAATTAAAGAAATTTTGGCCGTTGAATGCGAAACTATACTTAAGAAAGATCATAATAACTATGCAAAATTCCAAATTTCGAATTTGTTAAAAGAGATGTCTTTGAAACAGGACAAAATGTACAACACATCTAACATATCACTTCTTCAATCTATAAAACAGAAAATCACAGAGAACAATCTAATTTCTGTTAAAGCAGATAAGGGTAGCACTTTGGTAATTCTTTCTAAAGATATTTACATACAAAAAGTTAATGAATTTATTAATAAAGAAAATTTTGAAACGTTAAACAAAAACCCAACCACAAAATTCCAAAAAGAAATAAAACAAGGTTTAGAAAACTGCAATATCTGCTTTTCAGAATTAGAAAAGCAACAAATCATTAATAAAAACCCACAAATACCTAAACTGTATGGATTAGTGAAGACCCACAAACAGAATATGCCAATAAGACCAGTTGTATCATACATCAATGCACCTAATCACATTTTATCCAAAAAACTGAACCAGATTATTAACACGATAGGTTACAAATCGAAATACTCTGTTAGAAATTCATTAGAATTAGTAGATAAGCTGCAAAACATACATCTTCCACCACATTCAAAACTTGTTAGTTTTGATATTTGCAACATGTTCTCCAGAATACCACCACAAGAATGCATTCCTTTATTAGATAGTTTCTTGATCAATAGTAATATAGAATTAGTTAAAAGGTTAGAGTTAATTCAATTATTTGACCTTTGTATAAGTCAAAATTATTTCACTTTTAATAACATAATTTATTTACAAAAGGATGGTTTACCTATGGGTAATTCTCTAAGTCCTCTATTAGCTAACATATTTATGGACAAGTTTGAAGATCGAATATTTGAATTAAACCTCTCTAAACACATTATCTTCTGGTTTCGTTATGTTGATGACATTTTAGCTTGTTTTGACATTTCTTTTGAGGTTATCAATGAATTTTTAATTCTTATAAACAATATCCATCCTAATATAAAATTTACACTAGAAACAGAACAAAACAGGGCTATAAACTTTCTAGACTTAAATATCAAGATTAACGCAGACAATCTTTTTGAATTTTCCATATACAGAAAACCAACACAAACAGACATAACAATACCAAATGAATCTTGTCACCACAATACACATAAAATAGCAGCATACAGATCATTAGTACACAGAGCTTTAACTATTCCACTAACAAAATCAGATTTTAGCAAAGAGATATCAACCATTAAACAACTAGCACATGCAAATCATTATAATCCGAACATGATTGACACTTTAATTAAACAAAAAGATTATAGGTTAGCTATCAAAAGAATATATCCCATTGACAATCAAACAGAAGACACAAATTACATATCTATACCATATTTTGGCAAAATATCAGAAAAAATTGCACATATACTAAGAAAAACCAACAATTATAAAATAACATTTAAAACCAACACTAACACTTTTTCATTCTTATTTAATGCTAAAGACAGAACACATGATATCATGAAATCGGGCATTTACCGTTTAAATTGTTCTTTTTGTAGTTCGGTATATATTGGACAAACACTTCGAAATTTTGACATAAGATATAAAGAACACGTACGTCATTACAAAAATAAACATCCTGAAAAATCGAATTACGCCAAACACCTTTTAGAACAAAATCACACAATGACTCCTCAAAATAATATTAAATTCCTACATTTTTGTAATAACAAACGCAAATTAGACATTTTAGAAGCCTTTGAGATATACAAACACAAACTCAGGGTACCTTTAATGAATGAACAACTTGAGCTCAGTAATTCTCCGTTACTGGAAGTATTAGATGTTTAATTATGGTTTTTATTATTAATTTTTATTATTATTATTATTATTTTATCTAGTTACCTATTTTGTATCTACCTTAGCGACGTGTTTGTTTATAATTATATTACCTTTGATAATGACAGCATAGCTGTCGAAACAATATTGTCAGGTATATTTTAATAAAACTGTGAAACTTTTAATAATCTTTATTTATTTCATAAAATGTACATAGTAGTTATTATAATTCAACGAATCTTTACAAATCGTTTGATACATCATCCATATCACTGGGTGCATCAGAAAAATCAGATTCTTCGTCGCTGTCTTCACCGAGATCAACGCAACATCAACGAGATGATCTTTTTCTCGATATGTTTCCTCAAGTTTTTTAGCATGTTCAATACAATTCTTCCACACTGATGAAGGAACCTTTTGTATAGTTTCTTGACAAAGTCGCAAAACGTCTGCTATTTTAAATGTTGTGTTTAATTTAGCAACACTGTTTTTCACATATGCCCAAATTAGCTCTATGGCATTAAATTCGCAATGTGCCACTGGTAACCATAAAAGCTGCACATCATCCCCTCGGAGCTCTTTGGTTATCGTTTCCAGTATATAGTTTCTCAAAATGGTAGGCTCTACTTATTTCCAAAAGTCTTGGTTTCGTTAAATCTTCGAAACGATTGATTTCATCAGGCAATACGACATTCCTTTATGCCATCCAATCAATAATTCTTTGCTTCCTCCATGCTGATGTTGGATTTCTAAAGTTGGAATCCAGCATTGTATGGTATGGAGCTTGATCAATTACAATTACTGATTTTTCTGGTATTGCAGATAGTACAAAATGAAATCATTCCTCGTAATGTTCTTTGTTCATTTCGTTATGGTAATCTAAAGTAGCAGCTTTCTTATTGCCAACAAAGCACTTTAAGCACCCTTCCAAAAATCCATTTTTGTTTCCAATATTCAAAATAATAACTCTTTGTCCAGATCCAGACGGACGTTTTATTCCGCCCCTAAAACCATTGATTTCTTGTATGCCCCCAGGATACTGGTCAAAATTTACACGTACTTCCGGATTAATGCGTTCAACCCATCCAAACTTTTTTGAATGGTTTGCGCCACACCACGTCTCATCGGTGTGAAAGATATTCCAATCAGTCTGTCGATAGTTCTTAATAGCATTCAAAAACTCTGATCGCTTTGCAGCTACACTGTTTTGTTCCATTAGAATCGGCTTGCTGGTTAATTGTTTATAAGAGAAATTAATTTCTTTCATCCATTTGTACAACGTTGATACGGAAAATTCTGGCAAATCTTCCACATTCCCTTTAAATCTCTGATAAACTTCTTTGATGGTTGGAAATTTGTGTTCCAAATAAAAATTCAAAATCGTTCTTCGCAAGACACCTTGCAGAACCTCATCGAGTTTAATTTTCTTTCTACCCCCCCCCCATGGGTTTTGGCGGAGCTAAAGGGCCGGGATTTAATTCTTCTGCTGTTACTCGTGTCACTGTACGTACGTTAATACCCAAACAATCAGCTATTCTTTGCACCACTTGATTAATATTAATCTTCTCCAGACCATTTCTTCTTTCTTCAAAGTAATTTCTAGTTTGTAATATTATTTGCTTGAGTGACTCATCACAATGCGTTGGCATGTTGTACAACTGAATTATAATAGTTGACGCCGGTTTCTTTTTCACAATGATTGTAATTTTGCGTAGCATTCCTATTTATAATAACTAGTACATTGATTGTAGTTACAAAAACACAACACAACAAAAAATATTTTTGGCTTATTTGTATGTACATATTATTTATATAAAGTAGTGTTTCAACCTTTATCTAATTTCCTCAAAAATATTTTAGTAAAAACAAAACTTCATTACCTTGATTCCCAAATAAATATTTTCGGCAATATTATTTGCCGTACAATACGCAAGACAAGTACATACGTAAGATTATTTATGAAAGATTTCTTTTTAACCTTTATCTCAGTTCCCCAGAAAATATTTTGCAGTAAACGCAAATTAAACAAAATAACAAAAACCACAACCGCAAAACTTACTATTATTATAAACGATATTGTTCTAATTTTATGTAGACATTATAATAAAATGTGTATTGATTTGAAAAATAAATAGATGCCTAATTTACAATGCAAAAATTATCTTAATCTAATTAGGAATAAGTACTAAATGGAAAAAAAGATTATTAATAACCGTTGCAATTTATGTACGATAGAACGTAATAAAATAACAGCGCTCCGTATAAATACTGGCAGGAGGAAATCGGCTACTATGGTATTTTTTCTAATTTGCGTTTGTAATACGTTTATTAACGTCTATCAGTAGGAGTCGTTTATGGCTATCTATAAAAGTACACTGCACTTTAATGAATTATAGGGTTATTTAGTTTTTAAGGGTTGGATGGGTAATGCGTGGAATGTGACAACTTCAAATTGCAAGTATCTGTCAAAATTGCCAACCTCCGATAAATTTTTAATTAATATCGTTGAATTGGTTCGCTGTTTGTTGATTGTTACTTACATGAAATTTCACTTGAAGTTATGGTCTATTTTTACTTGGAAAGAAGGTTAGGTTTTGGATATTCCTAATTAGTAACATAAACAAGTCTCGTACCTACATCAAATCTGCTTGGACAAATCAGTAAGTCCAATTCATGTTTGTAATTTTATGGTACTATAAACAAGACATGTATCATTGACTTAATCATCTTTGCTTTTTTATTTTCTTTTCTAGTATCTACTCGAAAGACAAATTCTGCTATGTAAAAGGAACAAGTGCCGATGACACCCAATATTGTAGTCGTTTCAAGCAATATGAAGCATCCAAGTTCAAAAATGTCAAGAAATTGATCAAGTGGAAGGTTTATATTTTTGCCGCTGGGACTCAAAGTATGCCAACACAACATTTTCTGAGACAGTTTGAATAATATTTTCTTTTCGCCAGTCTTCAAATTTGGCAAATTGTTTTTTGTATGCCGCTTCTGATTTGTCAGGCAACAAGTTTTGCGTTGTTGCTTCGGCAATTTCGCGAATTTCGGGCGGAGTGCAAATTAAGTTGTCTTCGCTCATATTTTATTTATTTGTAACACTAATAAAGTAATAAAAGTAATAACTAATTTATTTGAAGTGACGGATGATGACAAATGATTCAAAAACTCAAGTGGGCGCCGAGTGTTACCAACTGTTACCAACTAACACAAAATTCTCTAAACGACCAAAATATTTTTTTTGTATTAAAATAAGAAAAAAGGGGGCGCAAATTAGTAAAAATATCATAAAATACTCGTTTTATAAGGGCATTGGCGCACTCATCCCATAGAAAAACTCGCCTGCGGCTCGTTTTCTAACTTGGGATTCGTGCGCCAAATCAACCTTTATAAAACTTGTTCTTTAATATACTATTATCTCACTCTTATTTGGTCGATTTGATATTTATTTTTCTTATATTTGTAATTAGATTTTTGAAATTATTTTTCAAGAAGGGTCATTTAGATATGAAAAATTTTCTATTAGTGAAAAATTTTTGACGCTATCTCTATTAATAAACGAGAAAACATAGTTCGTTATTTTTTCATATAAATCTCCAATAAAATGTTTCTTTGTCTGGAAATTAGTAGCATATGGAAGGCAAAGTTTTCTTCTAACCCCTACAAAAATTCCATACATATATTGCATATACTTTCTGAGAAAAAAAATGTTTAATTAACACGTAAAGGAAATGTCCGTAAAAACGGGTACCTTTTATTACATATCGCCCGATAAAGACAAAAGTATAGTACTTAGAAATGTAATATTTTACTATTACATGTAGAAATAAATTTACTATTTGCTCGTTTTTAAAACATTTAATTTGGCTCGTTAGTTTCCGAGCAATATACTTTCAAAGTCAGAGAACTCTAGAAAAAAATGGATAGTAGTATTATTTAATTAAATTATCCTAAGAGCGGACACCTTCACGTTGGGGGAGTATAGGTACCGGTAGCGTATTGGCATTTTTTACTACAGCGCCGCACACCCATAGCGTTGAAACGCGGTAAGAAATGAACCCAAAAGAGCCGCTAATACGAAAACAAATCTTACTGCAATAGTGCAATACAACGCATGAACGCGTTGAAATATAGTAAGCATACAGGTTTCGTTAAGACATCCTTTACCGCATTATAACTCCCTAATAGAGATCACCCTACGCTAGAGCTGTTTTGAAGCATTCACACGCGGCGTTTATTATTGGACTTCCTACAGAAAAAAAATAACATTTAAGATGAAAAAAAGAGAGTAAGAAAATCACTAGAAGATTTAATTAACATAATTTTTTTGAATGTGATAGTAACAGAAGCATTACAATCTTTGTCTCTTTGTCGTGTGTCATTACATTTTCTTTTTTAACTTTGTCAAAGCTATTGTGTTGGCACTTATATATTTTTTTGAAATGAAGTTTCTGTTTATTTGAAAATGTGTATCGTACGATCCAATTTGTAGAATCTCTTGGTGAATGTTTGTATCCATGTTGAGCTCCATTCACTATAAAAGCTCGCATCTCTCTTATCCAATAGTCGCTTTTTGCTCTCATAATAGTGGAAAAACTGTGTTCATGATTAAAGATGTAATTATCGACAACGCCTCCTTCGACATTTAATTTTTGCAGTGAATGCAAAATTGTACTTTCCATAGACATTCAAAACTGCCATAAGTTGCGCCGCGTGTTTAACGATTTTCATTTTTGCTGAATCATAGACCTAGGCGAAGCAAGTTCGGTGCGTAGAATCGCGGTAAAAAAATGTCTTTGGAATACGCACGTTTTGACATGGAAATGCTTACTACATTTCAACGCGTTCATACGTTGTATTTCAGTAAGGTTTGTTTTCGTATTAGCGGCCCTCTTGGGCCCATTTCTTAAGGCGTTTCAACGCTATGGATGTGTTGACCTGTAGTAAACAATGCCAATACGCGTACCGGTAGGTGCTGAATAACGTCACAATTCTATAATCTCTAACGAATACTTTATATTCTAACAAATCTAACCTAAGTCCAATGTTAACCTAAAATTCCTACTGCAAAGGAACATTACTTAATTTAAGTTTTCAGGTGTGCTGGGATTAAGGTGGTACCTAAGATAAAGTTATTGTCCTAGGCGAGTAAATTCTGAAAATGTATAGTATGTTATGCTTACCCTTAGAATTAAGGTAAAAAGAACACATTTCTCATCACTAGTTACCATATTATGTCAAAGACTAAAAACCATATATAACATGGTGTAGTTCTCGTTCGGGTGCTTCGAATGACATATAACACGTCGTCGAAATGGACAAGAAAGGAGATTTTGTGGTAGTTTTGTGCTATAATATAAGTGATGTTTTCTTTGGGCAATACAGCCTTTATAGGGTAAAGAATTATCCCTAAAAGTTTGAAGCAAACTGCACAACACAATTTTTTTTCTGTAACCAAATTTGTGTAGTTTCTCAGTCTCTTAAAAATTTACTTTCTCTTCTGCCTATTTAACATTAAAATTAATGTTGCATTTTATTGTTTTAGATTAAGAACTTTGAGTAGAACGTTACCCCAGTTTAGAATTAAGTGGAAATCTCAAGTGATTCGAGCAAACACTAGATTTGGCACACCGACTGCAGCTCCCAATGCAGTGTCTTCTACTAAGTGTTTAAAACCCAAATTAACCAGCCTTGTTCTTGTGCTACTTATTCTAAGTAGACTGCACTGTGCATGTGAATACAATGTGTTTAGTAGATGAACTGTTGCAACGATATAAACAACGCTGTTAGTGATATACTTATATAACAATTAAGATGTTGTATTGCACATTCCCCATAAGTGGAACGATGTTTTTATACACCTTTCATTTATAACCGCATCGGTTAAAAGTAATTGCAAAGTAGAAAATTCAACATCTATCTAGAGAAAAATTTGTAACTAATTTATAATCTGTTTACATAGTTTGTTAGAAAATATACCTAAATGAGATATTCTGTCACATAATATTTTTATGAAAATCTGCTCAATTTATCTATCCCTAGTGTCTAAAATCCAGGTAATAAGTATAATAAAATAATTATACATCACTATACTTGGTATTTAAATATTTATATATAAACAGTTCTTTTTGTCAAATTTATCAATTTATTTGTATCATATTTTTTGTAATTTTCTACTATATACATTTACCTGGATTAAATATTTGGAATAAAAAAACTATTCGTTGAACAGCTGATTCAACAATAAAATTAGTGTTAAGTAGCACTGCTGTGTATGTGTTTATTGTTAAAACATTTCTGTTCCCGCATTATCTAGTCCACAATTCAATGCTTGTCTGTGTATTTATCTGTGATAACAGTGAGATATATTAAAATGTATTTGAAGTCCAGTGCTGGGTAATAAATTATCTAGTCAGACAAATCAACCTTTTCTGTAATCATAACTTATGGTTTTTCATTTTCGGTTAAAAAAGCTAAACCAAAACCTAACACATTCAATGACACATAATGACAGAATGCAAGAAGATGTAAAGGCTGATTTCAAATTTCCTTCCAAGTTAATAGCGAATATTGATATTAAAGTCGTTAGAGCGTATACAGTGCTATTAAATTAAAATACAATATAAACTATTTGTTTGGCATGGTTTGTTATAAAAAAATACACCCTTGCATCTTTTGTTTTACAATAAAAGTTTTTTTTATATAAAACTCATTACTATTAAATTAACCCCAAGTGAAATGAAACAGGTGCGCTAGCCGTTGCATTTTGAGCGTTTCTGTATTGTTGGTTGCATAAGCATACAGTAAATGTAATTCTCTGAGATCATTATTTTAAAGTGCAATATCGAGTATATTGCATTTTAATTTAATAGCACTATATGTTTTGTGTTATTTATTAAATTACATTTATTTTAATTAAATATGTGTTCCATTTAAACTTTAACTATAAATCATAACCTGTAGCCCGCAGTCAATAAAGCTTTTCATAACTTTTATTGTCCTCAAGCGTTTTTGAGAATGTTTATTTAGAAAAAAAAATTACTGAATGTTTTATTGTTGGAATTTGTAAAATAATAGTAAATATTCAATATAATTAAATGAATAAAAAAATAAATCATATCGCATTGGTTTTTCTCCAATATTAAAAATATTAGAACTTTCACCTTTATTATTGTGTATCATTAACAAGTTACTATTCTTCATTTTATTTTAAGGAAAACTTTTGTTATTTTTTTAATAATCTTCATGAGAAGCATTCGGTCTAATTATCTACTAATTACTTTGAAAAAGATATAGTTTTTAAAAAAGTGTAGATTGGACACGCTTGTAACTAACAACATAGTAATATGACTAGCTTTTCGTCATTTTTTCAAAGTTTGCATTAGTCTTGTGTTCATGTTGGTGTTAGACTGCTTTACCACATACGTTTGACTACTTTACTAGAAGAAACTATGTACATTGCAAAATTATTGGCATTTTTAATTTTGCTAGTTTTATTGTGCGACTTACCCATCACTGATAAAATCTATGATTGTAATACCTATAATAAATTCAAAAAGTAGGAGTGTGTATGCACTGTAGGATGTTAGAAAGGTTATCAGTCAATTTTCAACTGTTTGTAACAGTTGAGATTATTATAGTTACCCATGTTGAGTCTTAATAAAACTTTTTAAAATAGTAGTTTAGCTTCTTTTTATCATTAATATAACTTATACTCTCTGTTAAAAATTTTGTATAAAGTTTTGTTGGTAGCTGTACATTTTTATTGACTACTTGTTTTACAGCAATAAAATTATACAAGCTTTTTATGTTATTATTAATATTCCTTTTTGTTTTGTAAAAGTAGGCAGTAAATCAATCAATAGGTTAAATATTTAAGTTATAGTTTATGAAATATATTTAAAATTATTATCGTTTGTATAAGAAAAAATGCGTTAGACCTTTTCTGGTTGCTAATTTTGTTTTGTGTAATATTGGATTATAGACAATGTAAAGTGCAATAAATTGATACACACAAAATTGTATTTAAGTAGTATTTATTAAATTAAATAATCTAAAATTATATTTTGAACCATAATAGTATGTAGTTCCGTTACTTGCATTACTAAGTAGCTTTTAAAGTATGTGGAACGGTATTGCTACTTAGTATAATTACTTTAAAGTTTTTGCAACTTCAAAGTGGTATTATGATTGTAGCAGTAACTTCCCAAAGCTACTTTAAAGTTTTTAAAACTTGAAAGTAGAACTGAAAATTCTTGCCACCTGTCTCAAACCATTGCTTAACTTTTAAAGTAACGGAACCTTACAGTAACATTGTAAAAAACTTACGTTTTTGCAGTGACAGTAATTTCCATGCTAAATTTTTCCCATATTTGTACATCAAGGCAGCTATTTGCTTCTGACTTCAACATTTCTCGGTCTGAGCATTTTAAATGTTTGTAAAGTTTCAATGGAAACCTTACAAAGAAACAATGAGCACATTAGGAACTAGAAAGTGGCTACGGAAACGTTGACGTCATTTTACAGTAAGAGTCACTTGAAAGTTCCAGAATTTTTTAACTTATATCGTACTTCGTGATAACAACAACCTTGAAGTAGAATTCGTTTAGTTTCTGTTACTGATAATTGAGTGACACAAACTTTAGACTCAGTAAATATTGCTTGAAGGTAATTTTTTTGAATACCATTCCATATTTACTTGTAAAATGTTGCAATGGTTTATAATTTTGGTATACTGGAATGAGAAAATAATCACATTTCATTTCATTATGTGTCATTATGTACTTATTATAAATAAAATAGTGATCCATTTTGTGACACGATCGCAGCATTAGTATAGAAAATGATAGTAAGATATTGTAAATTGCAAGAGAAAGACAGAGACAAAAGAGGTTCCACGAAAGTAGCAATTACTATGCCGCCACGTCCTCGCTACGTAGCCTCACCGTAACTAAAACGTAACTGGACAATTTCCAGAGAGGACACTACAACGTATCTGCTACTGCTACCCACAAATTGTTCAGACATTTTGGTTCCAGGCACGTAATAAAATCGTAGCAATCACGTGCTTGTGACTAACTAGTAGCAAATACTTTATAGTTCTAATGGTAGTTGCTGCTACGTAGCGATGACTAAAAACGCTGCATAGGCGTGACATCTGCTAACAAACATTTATTTCTATTACTTTTGATTTACTTTTACTTTACTTTGACATTTTCTCAAGTTTTGTTTGATTACAAACGTATTTATTTTGTTGTTGTTTATTTAACTGCTACACTATGGGGTAATCAACAGCTTAAGTAATATGTCTTCCACTTAGCATGCAACACAATCACATACAGTTGAGACGGCGGAACTTTCTGATTTAGAAAAATCCTGTCGCCCCAAGTAGGACTCAAACCCACGAATATTCCATGCACTCAGTATTTCACAATGTATTCGTAGCAATGGAAAAAAACTGTCCGTTTCATTATGTGACTCAATACTTTTAATTGCACAACTTACAGTATTTTCATAACATTTTAAATAATTAAATACTTCTCATATAAGATTTGTTAAAGTATTTGAAATACATATTTTTGAGTACTTTTAAAAGTATTTTTAAAAGTAAGTTGAAATGTTACACTATTACCGTAAGTAATTCTGGAGATTTCAAAGAAATAGTTTAGCAATAGTTACACTTTCTCAGTACTACAGATCAAACTAGATTTTTGGCCAGTGAAGTATCAAGTAAAAGCACTCATATTACAAAATACTTGAATATGTTTTAAAGAGTTTATATATAAAACAGTGCACAGTGATGATAATTCTTTAACATAACATTTATTAACAATTATTGTTTCTTACGTAAGAATGACATGACAGCCAGTAATAATAGCTTCGCCGAAAATTTGCATAGGAAAGTCTGGCTCGTACTGTACAACAAAAACTAATGTTAATGATCTATAAAATAGAAAAGTAAGTAAACACAGCAACACACTAAACAAAAGCAAGGCGTTAGTTAAACCGAAGGAAGTAATGACTACGTTTAAAACCTTTGTGGCATACCGTGTAAAGAAATCTTTCTCACTCTATATCGTTGTAGTAAAGCGTACTTTATTATCAACGGTATAATGCAGCCAAGTTGGAAACCATTTTGTCCTCGGACGATCGAGTTCGATATTAGCTAAATTACATGTTCCTTTCGTACTGTGATACAGATTTCTGTTCAGTGTGCACAACGCTTTTAAAGTCATTTAATTAATTTTCCGTTTTAGTTTGTTATATTACCCTAAAAGTGACCCTAATAATAATGTACTTTGCAATATTAGATATATTTACTATTTACGATAAACTGAAGATATAATGTTTGCCTTTGTGATACTAACTTGATACTTCGACAATTCGTGAATTATCCAAGTATGATACTTTTTTTTGTAAATTCTAAATAATTTATGTAACTCATTTATTGTCATATAGTATACTCACAGGAAACTGGCATATGACTAATAACAGTTTGTTGTAAATTAACATTAACAATGTATACAAGAACTATGATAAACTTTTTTTTTGCTTTGAGTATCTAGACTTATTTAGCCACGAAATAGTATATTAAAGTATTAGTTTCATAAGACACGTTTTTAGCGCACGCGTCCGAGTTTAGAAAACGACCCGCGTAGCGGGGAGTTTTCTAATTAGGACAAGTGCGCTAAAACGTGTTATGAAACGAATACTTTATACTATTTTTTCTATTTGCGTTAGTTCGGTATTAAATAATTAAAAAATTACTTAGTTTTAAATAAAATTTGTTAGGGATATTTTGGTAAGTAGCATAGCAATTGGCAACACTAGAAATTATGCAATTTTGTTTTTTACATAACCTTGCTGAACTTTAGGTAATCCGCGCGACGTAGAAATTCCCATTCTTATCTCATACACACAACGCTCGCTAAGCAGCAGGACCTCGTTCAAATTTGCCAGGTGTATTATACGTACTGTTGAAAATTATTATAAATTCAAAGTAGAATGTATGCCAATATATTTGTGACATAAATAATTGCTACTTAATGAATTAAAAACCTGGGTGAAATAAGAATAATTATATTTAATTTCATAGAATAAATACCTTGTTTGTTAAAGAAATTAATGAGGTATAAATACAATAGTATTTTCAGCAAAGAATGATTTTTGTTAACCAAAATAATTATTCATTGGATCTTTTGGATATTATAACTTATAAGGTAAAGATATTATGTATAATTTTATAAAATTTAATTTTATTACGTTAAGTTTATCGTAAGCTATTAATACACAACACAATGCATCCTTACGATGTCAGTAGTATCAAAATTTACAATTTGGTTAATAATAAAGTAAAAACTGTTACGCCCTTATTCAGACTAATTATTATTCGTCGCATTTATGTAGCCTGCAATACTAGTTTTGCAAGCGTTGCATTCCAGTTATAAGAGTTCACTGCGTAAATAACATAAGTTTGACATTCTAAGAACAGCTGTCTAACAGTGATATCAACTTTAAAAAATAAAATGTTACTGTTTCCAGTATTTTAAAAAATTTCATTAGGACACGTACAATGCGTGTACTGGAATCACCAAAAACGTTCAATACAATGTTAAATGTATATGTTCGAGTTTGAGAACGTGCAGGCTGTAGAATAAAATAAGATGAATAAAAAGAATAATTACTGTCGGAAAATGTCAGTTCAAGAAAAAGCATGACATGTGCATGCATATATTTACATTATACATACACTGCAGGAACTTGTAGTGCGTGTAGAACGATGATTATCTCTAACCGTAGGTATTAGCCATCAGAAAGTTCAAGTAATACATAGTTTTCATTTCTTCACGGTTATAATTTAAATAAAAACACTTTAAATTCATGTTTACTTATGTATATGCTTCATTTATTTCAATTACTTTTTCTAAATGTACATTTCTTTTAGAAACTGGAATGGTGTCGAAATAACATTGATTTATTTCGTATTAAAGATATTTATACTATCTGAAAGTTAAACAGAAAACTAAGGTAATTCATTCATTCATTTAGTAAACTTGTACTTATATGTAAAAAAGGTTTCCATTTGGAATTTCTTATCTTATTTATAAACAAGAGCAAATACTTTTAAAAGTAGTCTTCCTAAAGGTCTAATATAGTTCGTCTCAAAGTGAGTATTTTGCGTAATAGGGGTATGCAATGCTATATCTTTATGAGAATTTCGCTCAGATGTTGCCAGTTTTATGCAGTGGGCGATCGCCTTGTCTTGAATTTTATGTAAGTTACAAATATCTTTTGCTAATAATTTTACGTAATTCTAAATTATTTGTCTCTAATAGTACCTTATCAACTTTTATGTTTTATCCGTAGCAGTAGTATAATAAAATGTGCAATAAATAAACATTTGCATAATATTTATTTATTTCAAAGTTTAAAATAATTCCGGAAATCTCTACGAACTGTCCGATTTAAAATTTTAATACCTATCATGTATCCCTGCGGTAGGTAAATTTAGAAAAATATCGTTAATTTAATACTTATGTGTATACACATCTGCTGCAGTTAGAAAATGCCTTTCTAATTATTGCCATAACACAGGTCTACACAAATTTTTCTGAATAAAAACTGTTGACATTATCTGATCCCTCAGTAGATGGAAGCTCTAAAATCAGCCCTACAGTTTAGCCCCCTTTAGCCAGGCTACAGCTTTTCAGAAATTGCTATTATATAAAATAACAGTTTTAATAATCATACCTCTTATTCTTCATTGGGCATATACATAAAATAAATATATAATAAAATAAAAAATAAAATAAATTTTCTGGCAGATTTAAACAAGATAATAATAGATGGTTCACAAGTTTCTCTTAAGTGCGTTCCCAACCCTGAATTCTGTTTCCTGTTATCCACTTGTGTTTACAGGTAGTCGAGAGATTATCGACCCGGCCTTTATAACTGTCCCTTCACTTTGTTCTCAGTAACAAAAGAGAGGGATGGAATATTTTTCCTTGTAAAGCTTCATGTATAAGAAATATTTTAGTTTTGTAAATGGTCTGTCGATAGTCAGTCGAGTTTTGAATTCCAGTTAGTTTGGATGTGCGTGTGATATATGTCTGCTCGACGTCGGTGCGTAAATAGTCCTGATCCCTTTTGCTATATATGTGGTAGTTATACTCCACAATAACAGAGAAGAAATAACACAAACTTTTGTAAAAATACATATAATAAAAATATTAATAAACGTCTTTATTTCATACAAACAATACACAAACTATACAAAAGTAAAAGAAAAATAAATAAAAAACATTGTTTGCAGAAACCACAAGGAGGAGTTCAAGCTGAGAGCTTGCTCTTCCACTAAAACCTTGAAAAATAAAAAATTTAGGGAAAAAAAGTAAAGTAAAGCTTGGTGCAAATTCAAACATAATAATCTTACTAATCATACTCTGAAAGTAAAAACCAAAGTCTAAAAAATATATAAAAAATATAAAAAAAATATATGAGGTGTGAAATCCCATTCGAAGTGGTTCGCAAAATGGTGATAATTAGTTGCATTAAAGTTGTACTTATTGGAGCTGAAGCTGTAACTGTTGACTCAAAAGAAGTTTTTTGTATTGATTTTTAAAGCTTTGAGCAGATAATTCTATTAAATCTAAAGGTAGAGAGTTATAAAGTTTGGAAATTTGATAGCTAAAACTCCTGTCAAAAAGAGCCGTTCTATGGCGTGGTGGCGTAATTGTGCCCTTAAAACGAATGTTGATATTGTAAACATCGCTTCTAAATCTGATTTTACGATACACATAAGAAGGTTTTTTCAGTATCAAAATTTTATGGTAAAAACATGCATTTAATAATTCCCTTCTATTAGACATGGAGAGCCATTTAGATCTCGAGAAAGTATGTGAAATATGGTCGTATTTTCTTACACCAAAGATGAGTCTCGAGCATGAGTTTTGGACTCTCTGAACTCGTTGTGCTCGATCATATGTCAAAGATGGACCATATACTTGGCAGCAATGTGCAAATTGAGATAAAACTAAGGCCTCACATAAATTAGACTTCATTTTAGTAGATAAAGATTGTCTGTGAGGATAAATTAACTTTAAGTTAATATATGCTTTCTTTACATAATTAGTTACATGCGAATTAAACCTGAAGCTATTATCTACAATAAGCCCAAAATTACAGTTTCTTTGACTAAAGGCAAGTCAGAACCATCAACAGATAATTTGAAATTATATTCTAATAGTGATAGCTGAGTATTGTTACCAAATAGTAGTGCTACGGATTTAAGTGGATTGAGCTTGAGACAGTGTTTCTTAGACAAATTTGAAATATTGTTCAGATCTTCATTGGTTTTGAGTGAAACATGCTCAAAATCACCGACCAAGAACGAATGATATAACTGAGTATCATCAGCATACATGAGATTTACAGGTGTTTAGACATTTGTGAAAGGTAGAAGTATAGATAATATAAAGCAGAGGCCCTAATATGGAGCCTTGAGGAACACCGCGCAAGACGTTTTTCAAGTCAAATGAACCACTGGGTAATTTTACAAATTGAGTTCTATCGGTTAAATAACTTTGCAAGAGGGATACAGAATTATCAGATAGTCCAATATAATGTAGTATAGCACAAAGGAGTTCATGATTTATCGTATTAAACGCTTTACTGAAATCTAATAACACTAGTTCAGACATTTTACCTTGATCATAAGAAGTTAAGAATCATCTAAGACGTGTGCCAAAGCTGTAGTGAAGCTATGATTAGGTCGAAAGCCAGACTGATTAACAGGTAAAATATTGTATTTCTTCAAATGCTATCTCAGCTGATTATCAATCATCTTTTCAAGTATTTTTGACAAAGCAGGAATAATGCTAATAGGTCTTAAGTCTTTGTAATCTACAGGATTAGTAACTTTAGAGATAGGAACAACTACTGCCTGTTTCCAAGCTGTAGGAAATTTACTAGAGGTTAAACAAGTGTTAATGATGTGAGTGATATAAGGGATAATCATTGGAATACAAATTTTAATGATTTGTAGATTGATACCATCTGCACCAGTGCTATTACTTTTCAGTTTATTATATAAAGCGTAGTTTGGCATGCCTCTTGGTGATTTGGATAAAAAGTGGATTCCCCATTACGTGTTCTTTGTGTACCGAAAGTATAAGGCAGTGGGTTTAAGGCAAACGGAAGTCGGTGGTTTGATATATCAATGGTGTGGCGTGAACCTAAAGTCCACATTACAGATTGCTATTTTTGTTTGTGCAACGTTGCTGGTATAACGAGAAAGAATAAAAGAGTTTTAAAATATCCTACTAGTTTGAACTCAGAAATTCGTCCCATTCCACACAGTCAGGAAGTGCCTGTTCCGTCGCAGCCTGCAAATCTTGGTGAAAGCAGTTCAAGCTTCTGCATTGAAGAAGATGAACCACAGTCATCAGACGACATGGACTTTCAGGGTGAGAACTTCAAGACTCAAAGCAGGCTCAACAGTTTATACAGGATGAGTTAAATTATCTGGTAAGAGATTTGTACCTACCAAAGAGCAGCTCGGAACTTCTTGCTTCGAGATTAAGGGAAGAAAGCATGTTAGCACATTGAACTTCAATTACATTTTGCAGGCATGCAAACTGGTGTTTTGTAACAACATAACTGTTTTTTTAACGTTATGAATGCTTCATATGAAACTCATAAGTGGAGACCTTTTATTGATAGTTTAGAGACAAGTTTAAAGGCGGTTCTATAGCACAATGAAAATGTACTACGCCAGTAGGTCGGTCATTCGGTTCATTTAAAAGAATCACACGATACTTTGAAAGTTCTGCTAGAGAAGGTGAGGTATGTGGAACATAAATGGAGTGTTTGTGGTGATCTAAAAGTGATCTCTATTCTTCTAGTCCAGCAAGCGGGATTTACTAAATATCCTTGTTTCCTTTGTGAATGGGACAGTAGGGTTAGATCAGAGCATTGGACCACACAAAAATGGCCACAAAGGAGCAATTTAGTTCCTGAAGAAAAAAATGTGAAGTATGAACCATTGGTTTCTTCTTCTAATGTCCTTCTTCCACCACTCCATATCAAATTAGGCCTGATGAAACAATTTGTAACTGCTCTGAATAAGGACAGTGATTGTTTCAAATTCTTTGTTACAAAGTTTCCACGCAAAACTGCAGCTAAGATAGCAGCAGGTATCTTCGAGGGGCCCCAGATCCGTGAACTTATGCAGGACGAGACTTAATTTCTATTTTATTTTAATCTTACCCAAGTATGTTGCAGCAAATATTACTTGTGTTTGAGAACCACTGACAATAGGAAGCCAGATAAGGTCGTTAGTTGGCATTGGTACTTAAGCTGCCCTCATCATAAAAAACGAATTAGGCTGATAAGGAACAGGTGTACATTTATTTCTGTATAAGTTTGCATAGAAGTAGGGCATCAATGTCGTGCGCAACACCTGTGTAGAATACTCATTTTGAGACGAACTTATAGAATGTTTTTATTTAAGAAATCATATTCAAGTATGGTCTTGATCATGTTAACAAGCAGTAGTTTTCAAGGGGTAAAGGGTTTCCAGAAAGTTCTCATAGCTTTTGTAAAAATAATAGTGTGATTTTATAATTGTTGATAGTTATTACTGCATTTCTAAATTTGTTTCATTTGACTGAGAAGGTATATTTATGACCACTCAATAAAACACAAATAATACAAATAATAAAAAAATGTGGGAGAATTACAAAGTATGGAAACTTCAAAGGAATTTTTGAAATATAATTATGAGATCATCTTCAGATAACTCAATAATCTCAGAATCACTAATATCCATTCAATAATTAAATACTTAATAAAAACATAAACAAGTGTAACTTTTCCAAATCATTTCTCTCTTAATAGTTAATGTATTTTCAACAGTAACTTTCATTTTTATTAATGTGTTTTCAACATTCTTTTAACTATTGTTATTTTCCAAAAACCTTGTTGTAATTGACAGTTAATTAACAAAAGGTATTAAATATTAGAAAGACAAAATTCATTTTGAGTTCTGTTAGAGTTCTTTATACGCAAACGTTTGTAACTTACAACATTTCTCGCTTATTAATAAAAACTTAAGTGTTTTTCGAGTTTTATTTAACAATAAACATAATTATATAAATAAAATGAAACATTCTCATATTCAGAAAAAAGATTGTAAAGACCTATGAATGACTTAAGATTTGTCAAGCAAACGATACAACACTAAACAGAAAAGAGAGAGGAAAAAAAGAAAGGAATTTTATGATAGGAGAATCTATTTATGTGCTGATGTGATTTTCATTAAATATAGTTATTCTCCAATGGAAACTTTTGGGGGAAAGTGATTAGAGGATTAGTTAAAGCTATTTAAAAATATTCGATATTTGGATTTTTGTATTAGATACCTATCTAAAATTACCATCCGGGATGCCCAGAAATTCCTGAGTCTTGAGTCCCAGGAATGAAAAATTGTCGAGACTCAGAAACACAGTATTGTTGTTTATGCCAATAAAAACTGTACAATAACTAAATTAAATTTAATAAACGGGCAATTCATTATGAGGTTACCAGTTTTGAAATAAATTTAAGATTCTCAAAGTTCAAGGTAGTACTATATTACTACTTTATAACATGTACTAATGTATGCTAGTTTTGTGTAATGGCATAACAGCCGATGTATTAGGTGATATATTACTCTATGCATCGCGTTTCTTCCGCCGACGGAAATCTACCTGAAATATTGTCGTATCGTGTGGAATAAAAATGATCGCTTTTATGACTTTTTATTTAGTATGTTGTTTACCTGCACACCTTTACACAGGTAAAGGTTAAGCTATGAATAGTCATACCTCAATGACAACCATTCGATGGCTTTTTAAATTCTCCTCATAAATCGCACTTGATTTATGAAATGTATGTAAAAACAACAAAAGTCTAGGACTAAATCTAGATTAGGGTAGGTCAAGCAGTATAACTGGTTTCAACAATCATATGATTACTTAAAAAAATCCTTAGTAAGTACCGAATTTTATTGTCCATCGGGTTTACCGACAAAAAGAGAAGGTTTTACGGCTTAACACGAAACGATCACTAATCTTACAAGCCTATTGCTTCTGTTTCTCGTATTTTTGATCCAGCTCAAAAATTACTATTCTGTGGAAAAAGGCAATCGTTTAGAGAGTCAAACAGTTTTGAACTTATTTACATGGAAGAAAATTTTTTCGGATTAGCTTCCACTGGTATATTTATTTAGCATTCCTAGAGTCGTTTAACTAAACTCAGGTTAATTTTAGAAAAGTACTTTTTTTACGATAAACTACATCAAAGGCTCTGATAATGCCATGTATTCTGTAAGCACTGGTTCATATCAATTGTTAAGTATAACAATAATTGTTATGAACCTGGTTGCTACGAAATCTTAAGAATTCGTGCAATATTTGGTATTCTGTAACTGCACTTGCTATGATCCAATTGAAATGAATCACAACAACTGAAATGCAAACTAATTATGAACTATATTACCGACTGTGCATGCGCGTTTGAGCAGTGACATTTGAATTTGACAGTTTCGAATAGTTAGACGCGCGAATTTGAAACATGGACAAGAATGCCCGACACACCGAAAAGCAATTTTATGTAATGTTGGAGTTTATGTCCACCAAAGAAATATTGCTTACGGAAAGATTGAGCCCGGGAAAAGGGCCTGAATGTTTACAAAACTGCCGAAAGAGCTTACTAGTATACTAAATTGTCGCAAATGGGCCAGCAAGAGCAACAACTGGTAATGACTGGATGAACGTTAAAAAATTACGGTGTGTGTCGCAAGAAGCAACAGTGTTTTCTTTCTAAAGTAATCAACAATATTAGCTACAGTTGTATAATGTAAATAATAGTAAGAAAGAAATCCTATTATTATCCATACTTAAATTTTACAAAATTGTGTGAAAGAACCCCAATGGATATAAAAATATAATGCAATTTCTTGTGAATCTGAGGTCACAATCAGTTCTTTAGGTCGTTAAGTTGAATAAATGATTTGTTTTTATCTAAAACATTGACTTTGAAATATAGATGCTTAAGTATTACTATGTATTAATAAATTGGGGGTAAAAACTTTCATTTACCGAATTTATAATCTAGAGAAAATATTGTCAAGCAACAATTTCTAAAAATACACATATCAAGCGACGACAGCAAATAATACTTCCAAGATATTAAAATTAAACTTAAAGATAAGAAATATTCAACACTTCATTTAACAGACTACATCAACGTTTTCACAGTTTATTGATAATAATTTACAAAATGTATATAAATGCAACACTAGAAACAGAGCTCGAACCTTAAGGGTGGAACTTGCCATTTTTCTTAGAACCACCAATTCCGTCAACATCAGTAGAAGTGATTTCTGAAACAGACGTTACAATTTACAAGGTTTTGGGAGGTAATGAAATCATACTTGTACAATCTCCCACGATGAAAATCAAAGTAGAGGATGTTCAAGTAACCAGTTAGACTTTCTAGGGTACTCAAAGATCTAGGGGTGCAAACGATGGCACTGAAGCACTTTCCAAGCGCCGAAGAACCATTCGTCGTATTGATGCACCACTCTCTGCTGCAAAAGACTACAACTGCATATGCAAGAATACTACTGTCATAAACAGATTAAAGGGCTGCTGTTATTGATGTAGTAGCCAATTTGCTACAATTTCTAAAGAACAATAATAGGAAATAATGTAGTAACAATTTCGATACTTTATCACATAAAATAAATATTACCTCGTTCTATAAGAAGTGCTTTATATGTTGTTTCTTATTTGTCTTTTGCAATCAACATCGCTTGATCAATCATTCCTTGCTACCTCGGATGCATCTGACAAAGTTCAGCAGAAGAGAAAGTGGCATTACTATCCCATACTTGTCTTGCGATATACAAACACGATTTCTGTGTAGAATGTTAGGTTAAGTTTTTATACTATACTATTTATTTATTTTTACCGTTCATTTACTGCTTCCACTTCTTCTACTCTACCCAGGAACACGTTTCCTTCCAAATCCATTATTATTGTAATAACCCGAGCAGAAATTTGATAAGACAAGAATCAGGACCCTATCCGGCCTGCCCTAGTTTAAACAAGGCCCAGATCAGAAATGTAACGCCTTGCCAGATCTGAACCCGATCACGCTTTCAAATATGTCCATATCCATATCCCAGCCTTCTAGGGAACAACCTTATAGGCCAGTCCATATTGGAACCTGATCAGGGCCACATATAAGTTCCTTAATAGGGCATGCCGTAGTAGAACCTGGCCCGGCCCAGATCGTCTTAGGGTTTGTCATAACAAATTTCTGCTCGGGAAGAATCAACGGCAATCATTAAAAAATTTACTTACGTTTAGTAGCAATACTACTAATAACAACAAACAGTTTCTCTGACCGTAACCTAC
Source organism: Agrypnus murinus (assembly GCA_929113105.1). Classification (NCBI taxonomy): domain Eukaryota; kingdom Metazoa; phylum Arthropoda; class Insecta; order Coleoptera; family Elateridae; genus Agrypnus; species Agrypnus murinus. The sequence goes on from OV816023.1 coordinate 47,776,124, forward strand.
GAAGTCGAAATGCACTGAACCTTTTTAGAAGAGGAAAATTATTTCTTCGACGACAATTGCTAGGGCGTTTATTTTAAAATTACTTATATTTTAAATAATTTCCAAGTATTTTCGTTCATATACGATACGTTTTAAAAGTAAAAACTAACATCAAAATCTCGAAGTGGTGAATTGTTATTCATATCAATTGTTGTCCAACAATTGATATAGATTTCAATAAATTGTTAAACCATATCAATTACTTGAACAAAATAAATCCTTACAGAATTTCGTTTTTGACACATGAATTGTTACGCTTGTTGCATATCAAGTATAACAAGCGTAACAATTTCAACAATTTGCTTACAGAATACACCTGAATATCGTTGCAAATGCTTTGTCGTGTATAAGTATAGATTTAAGTAAACTAAAAAATATGCATGCAAGTGGGAATCAGTGTGAATGTAGCAACGCATTTTTTTACATCACATAACATAACATTAATAAACCATGGTTATATACGACAAATTCTCATATACGATATCTCAAATTATTTAACTTAACCACGAAATCTGAGCAAACGTTATGAAATTGCAGAATTGTGTAGATACACTGAATACTTAATCAATTTATAAAACATTTATTGTGATACCTACACAAGTGACGTATTGATTACCGGTATTAAAATATGCATTGTCAAAGGTGGAGAAGTGTAGAGAACAAGGAACTCGGGTAGTTAATACGTAATGAGATATCGAGTTGCAACAGTTACATAGAGTAACTTAAAAATGTTCTATTCATGACTTTTATATTTTATTTCGCCAAGTTTAACATTTATACAGAATGAAACCGCGCTAATTTGTTAGACCTTGTTCATTGCAAGACACGTACGGCCTTCTTTAGTTCTCCTGCTTAGAAAACATATCATTACAAGCTATTTTAGAGAAATATGCAACTACTTCAAATAAAAAGTGAAATAAATCAAAATACAACTGTATTAATACATATTATACCCAAAAGATATATAACAAATTTAAACAAACAAGTCGAACTGTGTGTACTAAAATATGAATCGTTTAAATAAATCTCTAAACCAACCTTGAAACTCTAACCTAACTGACAATGCGCAACTTAAAATTGTTATTATTGAAAGTACTACACTACGGTGAATAATCAATGGTCATCAAAGCAAACTTATAACTACATCGTAGCAAGAGCAACCACTCATATGTGAAATTGATTTACAAGACTCTAAATCAATATTGACCTCAAAGAACTAAAACTGAAATAGAGAATTATTTCTTATTACAACTTATAGACGTCCTCCATCAAAACAGGACACCAAATGAACATGCAGCGCTATTAAATTAAATTACAATATGTGCAATTTACCCTATGTTGCATTTGAAAATAATTAAGTAAAAACATTATGCACACATAGGCAACCAATTATACAGCATATTTGCATAGTAAATAAATAGCACTGTAGTAACGCCATTGATACAGAACAGTTATTATGATGTCTTCGGGATGAGGCGCTCAATTCGAATACACAATTTGTATTTTGCATTGGTTCACCTACGGCAATTATTAAATTAGGTAGAGTGTTGCAAGCGATGTCACTAAACGGTTTCGCTAGCTGTTGTAATTGTAACGGGCCCTAAATGCTCTTTAATTCCTTTAAATGGACAGGCGTTTGATTTAACCAGGACAACAACACTTACTGAGTTGCGGAGCACAAGATATAATATTATGATATAAAACTGCCTTCAAATATCTTAATATATATATATATATATATATATATATATATATATATATATATATATATATATATATATATATATATATATATATATATATAATCCATTCCCCATTTACCAATATGGTGTAGGGGTTACAAAATAAAATAAAATAAAATAAAAATAAAACTAACTATTCACTGTGCACAAATTTACTCCACACTTTCTTATTCTTTGCCATTGTCTTTGCTTCTATCCATGTTTTTCCTTTCTTTGTTAGTATTTTCCCTAGAACGTTGTCCCAGGTCTCTTGCGGCCTTTCTCTTTTTCGCTTCTCTGTTACTTTGGCTTCCCACACTTGTTTTACTGCTCTATCTGTGTCCATTCTTTGTAGGTGTCCCCACCAACTCAACTGACGTTTTTCAATAAAATTTGTTAATGGTTTGATTTCCAGTTCTTCTCTTATTTGGCTACTTCGTACTCGATCCCTTAATGTAATTCCTTTAACCCTTCTCAGATATTTCATTTCAGCTGCCTCCAGTCTTGCTTTCATTCTTTTTGTCAATACCCAAGTCTCACAGCCATATGTAAGTATTGGTCTGAAGATGGCTTTATATACACTCATCTTTGTTTTTTGTGTGACCTCTCTTTTATTTATGAACGTCTTATTTATCGAATAGTATAATTTGTTACTTTTTTCTATTCTTTCCGTTATGTCCATCTCTTGTTTTCCTGCGGCATCAATTGTTACTCCTAAGTAATTAAACTTTTCCACTTGTTCTATTGGTTTTCCATCTATGTGTATATTTACGCGTTGTGGTTCTTTCGCTATTACTATTACTTTAGTTTTATCTATATTCATTTTCATTCCGTGTTCTGTTAGTACGTCGTTCCAAATTGATAAATTTCTTTGCAGGTCATTTTCGGTTCTAGCCATAATAATAATGTCATCAGCAAATGCACACTCAGATATATAAAGCGGTTGTATATTTCTGAATCCTATATGCAATTTCTTTAGTCTTGGGTGGCATTTTCGCATAATATCATCCATGTATACTGTGAACAATACAGGGCTCATAACTCCTCCCTGTCTCAATCCTTCTTTTGTTGCGAATTCGTCTGACGATCTGTTATTACTGATTACATAATTTCTTGTAGTTTTGTATAGACTTTTTATTACTGCTCCCAACTTTCGACTAACTCCTCTACTACTTAAGCTATCCCAAACCTTCTCTCGTGGTACTTTGTCGAATGCCTTTTCCAGATCTATAAAGGCCAGAAACACCTGTTTATTGTACTGGAGTGTTTTTGTACTTATTTGCTTTACCGTGAAGATATGGTCTTGCACACTTCTTCCTTTACGAAAACCACTCTGTGCTTCTAACAATGTTGGTTCTATTATAGTTCGCAGTTTTCTTTCCAACAGTTGTTCATATATTTTTAGTGGCACACTTAATAGGGTTATGCCTCTATAGTTACTACACTGCTTTTTATCACCTTTTTTATAGATTGGCACTATTTGCCCTACTTCCCAATCCCTAGGAATTTTCTCTTCTCTCCATATCTTATTGTACAGCTTTAATAGTAATTTAGTTCCCTTGTCGCCCATCTTTTTGACCATTTCACCTGTAATCTTGTCATGTCCTGGAGATTTACCATTCTTAATCTTCTTTAATGCTTCTTTTATCTCTTCTTCTGTAATACCTTCTTCGTCTTCGTTTATATTTTCAGCTTCTACTTTTTGTTCTTCTTCTGTACTTGTATCGTCGTCTGCTTCAGCACCTAAAAGTTCTTGGAAATATTCCTTCCACCTATACATTACATCTTTAGTATTTGTTATTATTGTGCCTTCCTTACTTTTTATTGTTGTCACTTTTTCTGTTTTCCCTTTTCTTAAGGTTTTTAATACTTTATAAAAAGTTTTTGATTTTCTTTACTGTTTTTCTCAAGCTTTTCTCCGAATTCTTGCCATGATTTATTCTTCGCTTCTTTCACCATGTTTTTAACTATTGTTCTTTGTTCTTTATAGCTATTGTATTTATAATCTGTTTTGTTTGCTAGGTATTCCTCCCATTTTTTCTTTTTCAACTTTATTTGTGTTTTTATTTTATCATTCCACCACACTGTTCTTTTATTATGTTTATTTATTTTATTTACACCGCAAACATCTTTGGCTGCTTTAATAATTATTGCCTGCACCTTTTGCCACATTTGTTCAACTGTCATCTCTTCGAAGTTATCTTTTTCGTTCTCTATCTGTTCATTTATTACTTTTTCGTACTTAGCTGCTACCTCTGCTTCTTGTAATCTGTATGTTTTGATTGTTTCTTGTTGGTCTATATGTTCTTCTTGCCCTTCTTTTTCTCGACGTTCATGTACCTTTTTAATTTTTCCTAGAAGTAGGTAGTGGTCGCTATATATTTCCGCCCCTCTTCTTACTCTTACGTCTTTAATTAACTGCCTGTTATTCTTTTCCACTAATATATAATCTATTAAAGATTTCTCATTCCTACTAAGCACTTGTCTGGTGTATTTGTGTATGTCTTTATGTTCGTAAAATGTATTTGTTACTATTAAATTATTTACTATACAATAATCTATTAACCTTTTTCCATTGTTGTTTCTTTTTTCTTCTCCATGTCTCCCTATCACCTTTTCTGTTTCATTCTTTCTAACTCCCACCCTGCTATTAAAATCTCCCGCTACAACTATTATTCCTTCACTTTCTTCTGTAACCATTGCTAAGTCTTCCCAAAACTTGTCTTTTGTTTCTTTTTTCGCATCTTCATCTGGTCCGTACGCTGCTATGATTGTTAGTTTCTCGTTCCCACCTGACAGTTCTAATGACATTAATCTTTCCGACCATCCTTTCCAACTTAATATCCTTCCCACATGCTTCTTATTGATAATGCACCCTATCCATTCAGCTGCTCTTTTATTTTCAGGAATGCCGCTATACAATAGCAAATGCCCATCTACTAGTTGTTTTTCTCCCTTCCCTTTTTTCTTTGTCTCTGCTATTACTAATACGTCTAATCCCGTCTTATTGAATTCATATACTACCTCTTCCTCTTTCCCATTCAAACTTCTTATATTCCACACTCCCAATTTCCATAAACCATGATCTTGCCGTGTCGTTACCTTTAATGTGTCTTCATTAACTATTTCTGTATTTAACACTTTTAGTTTTTTGAACAACTCATTTCTTTACCCTCCTTATCTTCCAAACAGCTTTTCTTCTTGTTCCATCTGAACTGCTACCCGTCTACAAGTAGTTTTTGATATCCCATTTTCACTGTTTTGTTATTTTTCCTCTCCACATCACGTATTTCTTTTATTTGTTTTTGTATTTTTCTTTCTTTGTCAGTAAGGTCGCTTGTAATAAATACTTCTTTTTCGCTTGTAGCTTTTAGCATCGATTTATTTTTCATAACCTGCATTTTTTGATTGAAGTTTTCCATTTCTACTACGCACATTATGTTAGTTATTCTTGTTGCTTTCTTTAATTTAGTGTCTATTTTAAGGTATTGTTTCATAAGGCCTTCGGCTTTTTTAACGATTTCTTCTTCATTATTATTATCAATGTTCATTCCTGTAATTATTATGTTATTCTTTTTGTTGGCCTTTTCCATCTGTTCTATTTTCTCTTCAAGTATTTCTGTTTTTTCCAATTTTAATTTTAGGTCCTTCACTTATTCTTGCAATTTCTTATTCTCTTTTTTCATCTCTTTAAGTTCATCTCTGTATTCTCGGTGTTCTTTTCTTATTTCTTTTAACTCGTTAAAAACATCTTTCATAAAATTTTTTAATCCTTTTTCTTCCTTTTCTCCCTCTTCCTCACTCGTACCATTTACATTTGCTTCTTTAGTTTTACGCGGGGTTCTAGGTATCTTTTTACTTGTTTGAAATATCTCTTTATTTTCTTCATCCTCTCTTTTTCTCTTTCCTTCATCTGTTGAGTCTCCGTCGCTGTTCATTTTAAAGAAACACTTTCAAATATTTTATTAGTAGAAATATCAAAATAAATGTACGTTTCCCTTTAAACACTAATTTGTTGTTTGGGTTGCCTATCCTAGCGACGAAGAGCGTAAAGTGATATCACTCAAGTCGACCTTTCGGAAATGATAACACTTATCTCTATCGCTACTATCTCTAACCTTCCACCTTATTTACTTATTTAATTAATTAAATAAATGTTTTACCTCTTTTTTATTTATCTGGGTACAAAATAGAAAATTGTGTCCTCTAGTAGATGTAAATTTCACGCATTAATTTTCACTCGTAACTACCCAAATTTTGAGTTTAGTTACGGAGCAATTCACACCCGCGTGCACAATCACCTGTTAATCCTCAACTTCCTTCAAATATCTTAATAATCGATAAATTCATGGTCAAGGACCAAACGTCAATTCGTTCGATAATATCAATTGATTAATGACCGCGGTGCTGTTTCAACCATGCCACAGTGCGTTGTTTAAATGGAAAGTCTGGTCAAAAATAAAAAATGTGTCTTTTTGTACAAAATCTGTGCAATTTCTCACATTAATTGGTAGATTATACTTAGATGCTGTATAATTTATAGAGTAAGATTCTTTTCTGTAAATATTCCTGTAAAATGAGATAAATAAATTTAAATCAAACTAACTGGTAACAAAAAAAATCATGATGTAATAAATTAACTACAACTTGATGTTAAATCATAAAATTATACGCAAAACTAAAACATTTAATTTTTATACTTGCGTGTCCTAATGAACTCCATTAGGACACGTCCTAATGAGATTTATTAGAGTACTGGAAACAGTAAAATTTTGTTTTTTAAAGTTGGTAGCACCTAACAGCTGTTCTTAAAAGTCAAACCTATTATATTTAAAAGTGCGGTTATGTTGTTATGTGATAAAATGCCAAACTTTTAAAATATAAAATAAACATACACAAAATAAATTAATTAAATTAAAAATTATTTAATACATTCACAAATTATTCTTTATACATCTTTCGTATTAAAAGTACAGTTATTATACACTTTGATTGTAACAGCAGAAGTGTCCTGGGCATTAATCTTAAATGAAGGTAAATTTTGCCCCTCAACAATGTTTTGTTGACTCGTTATTGGGTTGCTGCTAAAAGTGTGTGATTCTTCATGTAAAAATGAAGCAGTGGAAGACTGGTCAATTACCACTTGAGCCGTTGAAGTGGAAGTACATGGTTTATTAGATAGCAATTCAGCTACCTCCATTTTTTTTAACTGAAGCATCAATACAGCCCTCAGCCACAGCTGAAGACTTCCAACCTCCATGCCGTTTTATAGTTATTAAATCGCCACCTTTGTTTGCCAATTGGGAAGCACTTGAACGTCGAAAGCAATGACCTGTAAAAAGCTTCGGGCTGGCTAAATGCAAATAAGTGGCAATAATAAAAGGAACTTTTCCCATGGTGTTTATACCGATAGGAGTAGAAATACATTTTCCATTGCGGTAGGTTATAAAAAACCGCATGTGGTTTATTTTCTTAGGCCTTAGGCTCAAATATTGCTTAATTAAATCAATCCACAGTTTCTCTGTAATTAAGAATTCTCTTCGAACTTTATTTTTTGTTTTTGTTACAGTCACAGTGAATACATCATCTTTGACCACAATATCGTCTAATAACATGTTGGTCAATTCATCTCTTCGGCAGGCACCACAGAATCCCATTATTAACGTAACCTTAAATAATTGAAATATATTAAAAATTGAAAGTATTTAGCACAAAATTTTACTTACTTTCATAGCTAAATGTTGGTTATTTTCTGCAGTTGTTATAAATCTATCAATATGGTTAAATTCCAATATTTTAATAAGATTAAGATTAATTAAGATAAGTTAATTGTTTTTAATAAGATGGAGGGAGAGAATATCTGACCATTTTACCTTTTCTTGTTACAGAAACTAAATTAATTTTATAAAAACAAAACAATTTAAATAACAAATGCTGAAGTTGAATTTTCAGTGTAGCCAACTGTCAAAAGTACTTAACAAAATTTCACTAAAAAATCTTATTTAAAACTAATTTATTTTTTAATAATTAACGAAATAACGACGGAAGTATAAAAAATAGTATAAAGTATTCGTTTCATAAGGCGTTTTAGCGCACTTGTCCGTTAGAAAACTCCCCGCTTCGCGGGTCGTTTTCTAAACTCGGACGCATGCGCTAAAAACGCGTCTTATGAAACTAATACTTTAATATACTATTAGAGTCAGTTGTACAGTCACTAGTTCTTTTTTTGCGAGTGCCGCGCTCCTTCTGTTGTAGACCGTTAGCGTTTCCCTCCTACACTTGTATTGTGCGTGTCCTATGATTACAAGGATACGAGACCTACAGTTTAAAATGGACTCCGAATCACCCTAAGTACATATAACTTGGATTTTTTATTAATTTTAGAAAGTTTCCTGGACAAAGTAGACCTCGGTGGTTTACCATTGCCTTCCGAGGGAGAAGTAATTACTTCTCCGAAAAATTGTTGATTCTGGGCAATTATTAATACTCATATCTTTTCCAGAAGTATTATCAACCAACTTCAGAGGTACAAAAGCTATTACAAAAAAAAGTATCAGTATTTTTGGTATCAGAAAATGTTTGTTTAAAAATTTTATACCCTGAACCGCTGCCGAATCCCTATTTACATGACTTTTATTAAGACTTTTCGAGCAATTTTCTACACCAAAAGAATCAAGAATGTAAGTAATAATATTTGATACTTTGTTGAAGTGTTCGCTAAAGCTCCACTCTTCGAAAAGGTCATTGTTATTCAGTTTTGATGGAATGCTTGAAATATTCTATGAAGATCAGAATTGCAAATATTTGCAGTTATAAATTAGCAATTTGGATAGAATAATAGTCAATTTAGTATTTACAACAAAAATCTCATATACGGTTTTACCTTTTTTGAGATGTCTTTTGCTCAAGTTGACGAGACATTCTTGTATTTGAAAAATTGTGTGGGACATTTTAAATGTGGATATCTTAATTAAAAATAAATAAAACTAGACTAAAATTATTACTGTCGGCAGAATGTACCTTTAACAATATTTTTCACAAAAAATAAAATTGCAATCAAGATTAGTTTTATCACTATCGACCGATATGTGCAACTAACAACTGCACTGTAGAATATTACACATAATACATTTTATGTATATCAATGTTTTGAATAGCTTTTAGTGTAGTTAGGACATAATAAGAAAATTATTTATAGAAATTATCGGGATATTTAAAGTCTCCTAATGACTTCTAAATGATTATTTAGATCTAATTCGATGATTTGATTTTCGAATTTTGTCCACAGGACAACGCACTGTGCATGCGTCCGGTACGTACATCCTTCACTATTAAACTTTGATTTACTTCGTTTAGTTATTTAAAACGCCACTTTATTTACAACCGGTACTTGGCACGCAACTCAGCCGCAACAATCCGTAGCCATTACACACGAGTAGGATACTATACTTTTTCTAAGATTGCTCAATAGAAAATTGCACTTTGCGGTCAAGACAATTTATTATTTATTGTTTTGAGCTGTATTTGGCGAAACTCCACAATCATGAAATAAATAAATCAGAATAATAAAAATTAATTAATTGTCAGGTAGATTCTAATAAATTAGTACAATTTTGAATAATTTTCTATACTGATGTTATTTATGTTTAGTGTGCTTTGCAACATAGAATAAACTGCCCATAATGATCAAAATTTGTATATCTCTGATAATTCTCCAAAATAAGCTAGGGAACATAAGAGCACACAACGTTCTCAGAGAATGAATTGACATTTTTGAGGCTTCACAAATCCGTTCAATCGTTTTCATCAGAATCGATTTTTTAAATCTTTTTATTTATTAAAAAAATGTAAACAGACTCGAGAATTGTAACTATCACCATCAAATTATGAAAATCAACACCACTTACGTAGTTGGTGTGGTTAAAATCCTTTAAAACAAAACAACTAAAACATTTGAATATCGCGATGCGTCACAGCATGCACAGACGAGCAATCAGCGCAAGTGCTTATAGGTCTTATCCTTATTGTACAAATTGTATACAGATATCTCTTCTTTCTGATTTTAGAAAGCTAAGCGTTTAAATTGAATAAACGAACTTGTGCTTTGTAGGCGTACCTTTTTTGTGATTGGTCACAGCTCGTGGGTAATGAATTAAAGGGGGTGTAGAGCAAAAATCTTTTTTTAATTATCATTTGAAAATAAAAAGTCTAAGAATTTAAATGAAAACCGCACTTGTCTAGTGATAGTGATAGTTTCGTAGGTATCGACTCCTAAAGAATAAGGAGTTTAGTGTGTGACGTCATACCGACACGACTGCCTCGACTTGCGATGCACACTGTGGATCCACACGTTATTTACCTTACAGCATTTTTTTACGTTGCATTATAATAATAGTTTACGTTTTTAGCATAATTTATTGTTAAAATGTTTAACTGTTGCGTTGTTGGTTGTAATAAGATTTTAAAAACTTAATCAGTGTCTCTTCGTAATTTCTCTAGAAAAGAGAAAGAACGAAAGTGTACTAAAGTGTAGAAAGATAGAATTAGTCGTGCAAATATTGTTCAAAACCATAACCATGTACAATTTGTCAAATTTAGCTTGCCCGGCGAAGTTTGGATGCGCATAATATTTGCGACATTAGGGTAGGGATAACTCACCTAACGTTCTCGTCTAGTATAAAAAGTATAAAATATATAAAAAACACGCTAAGATTTTAGCACAATAACTGATTAGTTTTAATCCTTCTACCTGAAAAGTTATTTTTGGATTATTGATAATTTTACACAAGGGTATAGGTAATAAAGATTTGTATCGCTAAAGTAAATTCCAATTTACACCCTTTTTGTGAGTTGAAAATACTTGCACCACAGATTGTGCTTTCTCTTTACCTCATAGATTTTGTTTTTGTCAAACACCGACTCTTTCTTTTCCCCATCTGCGCATGCGCCGGCCAAGTTCCATTTGACGGACAATACCTATTTTGTAGTGTACACTTAGTAACTATTTAGTGTACAAACTACCATGCGAAAAAACATGCCTATAATCCATGGCAAACATTTTCACGGTGTCATATTAATTATCTTCAAAATAATATCAAAGACAGTATAACATTCCTTATTTTTTCCTCATACTCTTCAATTATTCTCCATCTCAATGCACTACTCATTTGTCTTCCGCACTTTATTAAATGCCATAAATTTTCTTTCATTTGCGGGCTTCGCTAAAACGTTAAAACTGGTGGGTATTTCTAGTAGTATCTATTATAAAGTAGTAAAGCACCACATATCTTCGGTCATAAATGACGTTTGAATTAAGCATAAAAAGGAAGTGATGGAGGAATGCAGAATGGAAGGGGAATTGTGGCTTGCAGTAGATTGACAGTATGATTCATCTCTCGATTTTCCGCAAAATGCTGCACTACTGATGAATGCCAAAATAAAACAAGTTATTGCCATATTGGATTATAACTTCAATGTTGAAAGACAAATAGTTGGAGGTGGCGTGCGGTTCTCAAAAATGTCGAAGAAATGACATTTCAAAAACAAATATATATGAAAAGAAATCGTACAATTGAAAACTTGATTTATAGTTGAAAATATCTCAAATTATAACACAAAAGCGAACAAATTAGAACAATTACGTTTTGAACTACCAAAGAACATTAATAACACAAAAAAAAGCATCTTGAGAAGAAGCAAAAGAAAATCGGTTGTCAAGATTTGGTTCCAATAGACAACATTGCGATAAGCCAAATGCCGTCACGATAGTAGTATTGCTGTCTTTCTTCTTTCTTCTTCCGTTTTACATTTTAAAAGTAAGCTGTGCCTTACCATATAATAATTATAATAATAATGTCTTTATTTACAAAAAATAAATTATATACACAAGTATATTTAAACTATCTAAGAGTAAAACTACATTTACAAATGATTCGTGAAGAATAATGCACATGTGTCAAGAGCATTTTCCTTGCAGCAAATGCATAAGCATACAATGATTTGCATTTGCACCAATTTAGATTGTTTAATCTTGTAATATTCGACTGATCTCCATCTTCTCTTTTTTTATTCCTATATTTGCCCTAACTGAGCCTGTCTATTGGTTCAAACCTAAACACCATTGTTAAAGAAATACAACCAACGCCAAGAGCGCACTGCATCTAAAATGCAAGTAATAATATTGAGGTATCATGACTCCGTGTCGGTATGACGTCACGAATGCACTCGGACAAACTTCTAGTGGCTGTAAAGTTTGTAACCTTAGAGCATTGAACTCCATATAAATAACTGGAATGGATGCCTTGTGTAAATAGCTGAGGCAAATAAATTTTATGCAACCCGCCACAATGTAGGATCCTCATCCTTTTCTAACTCAATGATTCAAATTAAACATTTGGTCGTACACAAAATAAAACTTAATCTACGTTAAAAATCAGCAAAAAGTTTCACCACGTGTCCTTATAATGCAGGTAACATAAGTTAGAAAGAAACGGGAATACTACATTTTTGTCTGTTGCCCCTGACACAACGTTTTCTGATTTAGCGTGCTTGCGCGTCCCTTCCAGTTATGAATAATATAGAGTTCAATGCCTTAGAGAAAGTCCGCCATATTTTGCGCGAATATGGCGGACGGAGTTCAGCTGATACCAGTAGCGTATCAGCTGAGAATGTTCTTGTATGAATAATAAACAACTAAATCCGCTAAAACTACTTATTAATTACAAAGTGGTGCAAACAATAAGAATATAATAATAAATAATTGATTTCAGCTGTTCAGAAATATGTTGTTGCTAGGCAACGAAAGTACACATTCACAAATACCAATCTCTAAAGTCTAAAGTAACGAAGTTTATTTCGGTTAAGCTTAAACATGTGAGGTTTTCAGTATTGTTGTTAGATTTTTTTTATTCTAAAATTTATTTTTTTGCACTAAACCCCCCTTAAGAAACGCGTTTATAATTAATGTATTAATGTGTTATATAATAGGAGTAGAAAAAAACTGTTAATTACATTTGACGTTAAAAACTAAGCTAGAAGTGAGGTTAGAAATTTGAAATTTAGTGCAAATAAGTTTTGGACTAATGGTCTTCGTTTTTACCTAACAATACCAAGTTCAGTGTTGCTTGGAAGTACTTATCTCTTTTTGCTCATATGCTCTTGTATACATGTTTCTTCTTTATTTTTATACATTTATAGTATAATAGTAGAATTTTATTTAGCCAGAAAGTGCCTTAGTTTTTATTTTCGTTGGGCATACCTTGTAAAAAGTAACAACCTAGCTCATGTTGTAGCCTATCCCCAAGTGAAGCAGAATTTAGCTGTCGTCAAAAAAATAACTGTGCGGATTGGCGGGAGCGGGGGTTTTAGTAAAAAAGGGGTGAAATTGAATTTTTATGTTATTTGTTGCAGGACATCACTCGCTTTGTTGTGACAAAACTGGGAATGGTTACATTGATATTTAAGTTGTCAAAAAAAATCAATTCAGATATTTATTTACATTGTTTCTTACGGGAACTCCTACATTTAAAGTCGATTTTCTCGAAACACCACTTTTAAGGTTTAACAAAATTACAATTAACATTTAATATCTTCAAATCTAGTACATATTTTGAAAAAGTTACTAGAATGCGCGTGCTGGCCCACCGGGATACCGGGAGTTTCCCGGTGGGCCTTTATAAAGTTGCCTCGCAGGGCCCTCTGACACGGCTGAATTTAAATTACCAACAATTAAATTATATTTAAAGTAGAAACTTCTACCTCGCTGCTGTTCAACTTGACCGCACCTGGTGAACAGCTAGTGGGCGAATCACATCCACTCGTCCCTCCCAACCCTTTGAAGTTGAGTAGATGAAGTTGAAGCGAGTAACACACGAGTTCGGAATACACGTCACAGGCATCCTTTGTTTACGTCGTTGTCTATATAATCTAGTGCTTAATTGATTTATTTATACGCGTACTTTAAGACGCAATTCCATGAGGCAACATTTAAACAACAATGTGGCCTGCGGCAATGACGCATGCTATACTGAGTCTTTTAACCGAAGTAACATGATGCGACATAAAACATGCGTCTTTGCCGCATGCAACACGTTCATTGTCTTTGCCCGTCACTTGCGTCAGCAACGCTAGGCACGACGTGTGACATGTTACATGTCATCTAGTGTTGCACCAGTTGAATTGCGCCTTTAAAGGTTGAAGGTGATCTTCCAAAACGTTATTGTTGGTGTGTTACTATTACATAGTTTTAAGTTCAAATCAGTGGCGTAACTACCGCCGGTCCGGCCGGTGTAATTGTCTGGGGCCCTCAGGCGCAAGGGGCCCCAAGTTAATTTTTTAAGCAATATTATTGGTATTGATTGTCCAGTTTTTTATTCCATTATATATAATCATGGGGCCCCCCATTGTAAAATGTTCAATTCAAACTATACAATTAATAATATATTTTTATACAACATAAGGAGGGAAATGCCAACGCTCTGCAACAGAGCACGGCACGTAAAGAAGATACAACATAGACTGAGGGTATAAACTATATCTGTGACGGTTGCAACAGCAAAACGTTTGTTTTAAAAATTGAAAATTATAAAAAATTATTTACGAAATTCAATGGGCCAAGAAAGACTGGCGGACTTAAGTATCTTATCCATAGAGATCAAAGTCACGAACACGTTGAAGGGAGATTTGGGCGAAATCATCAACACGTTTGTGAAAGCGAAAGTTCGTCGCGTCAGATCTTGACTGCGTTTGTTTAATGTAAAGCGATTGCAAATGTAAAGTGTAAATACATTAATTTATTTATCCTTGTTAATGGTTAATTCATTTGCTAACTGGTATTTTTGTTCGTCAAAAACTTTGAGCGGAGGCCCGCTATATGTACAGGACCCAGGGCCCTGAAAGAGATAGTTTTGCCACTGGTTAAACTATGATAAGAAGGGTGCTTGAATTGCGAGGCCCCCTTCGGTCGGAAATCGCTATCGGTGCGGTGAAGTCTCGGGCACCGGTACTTTTTAGCGAGGGTATGTACTCGTTAGTGGCAGGACCCAGGGCAACTTCACTGAAGAAACGGTTCCCAGGGGTCTTCGTCGAGGTTAAACAGCTTCAAACGGTTACGGAGTATTATTATTATGCACACAAATGAAACTACCACTTTAGTAAACCTTTAGTTTATTAATCAAACTATAGCACACTACTGATATCAGCATCAAATAAGCCAAGTTACCATGCCAAGACAAACTAACACCTAAAGCATCGATAGATTTGCAGAAAAAGGTTAGAAACGGTTGCGGTGCAACTAAATGCAAGTAGGGTGCAGCAGTTAAATACACTAAGCTTTAATCTTAAGTATTTCGATCGGTTTCGGTTGTGTATGGTTGTATTCGGTTCGGTGGTGTTCGATACGGTTGTGTTTGGTACTTGTATTCGGTTAGGTGGCGTTCGGTGCGGTTATGTTCGGTACAATGGTTTTCGGATCGGTTGTGTTTCGGTACGGTTGCATTCGGTACTTGTATTCGGTTCAGTGGCGTTCGATGCGGTTGTGTTCAGTACGGTTGTTTACGGTACGGTTGCATTCGGCTCGGTGGTGTGCGGTACTTGAATTCCGTTCGGTAGTGTTCGATACAGTTGTATTCGGTAGTTTATTCGGTTCGGTAGTGTTTGGTTTGGTTCGGTACGGTGGTATTCGGTTCGGTTCGATAGTGTTCCGTACGGTCGTATTCGGCAGAGTATTCGGTTTGGTTACCTAATATTCGTTGTATCGGTTAGTGTATTATATTGCTTCTCACTTGAGGAGGTTTCGGTCGGTCGGTTTTCTGGTGTTGAAATGGAATGCGACTGAACCGAATATTAAAAGGGAGACTATGTAGTTGCCTTCTGCAAGAAAATTTAGAAGCGTTGTTTCTTATGGCATGCGAACCTGATATAAGTGCAAACATTTCTGCGGAATTATTGACAAATTATACCAGAAAAGCAAAGCATTTAAAAAACACCTACAGTGGTATTAGTACATATCAGTTATTATTTTTCTTTGAATTATTTTTCGTTGTATGTTTTTGTTTTATATTCGTATACCTATTTGTTAAATATTTATTTACATTTCTCGTTTGTTCAAATGTTTAGTTGAATAATCAAATAATGTTGACTATATAATATATTTAGTACCTAACAAGCTTTATTAAAACCTTTGTTTAGTTTAAAATGTCTAATAATTAATCCAAATAAATAAATTATCCTTAAAAAATTAACCGAAGTTGGGTGGTGGAGCCCTCTAAGGCAATATTTTCCCGGGCCCTAAAATTGATCCAGCACGCGCCTGATCATACACAGTGCCGTATTTAATTATTATTTCTTTCTTTAATTCATACAAGCAAAGATATTCATCAATAACTGAAAGCTGTCCTAGGATATCATCTGTGGTTTCACATACTTACAATTAGTAAGCTACAACTATATTACAGCAGTAGTTTGTATGTAACCACAGAAAAATTGCATGTAATAAGTTAAACATGTTAACTAAGAGAAGGCAAAAAAATCACATCTTAGGTTTAAAATTATTTTTTAATAAAATCACGAAAATATTTAGGTACTTATACATCTCTTTTCGTGGGTTTTTTATAAAATTTTTATAAAAGACAACTCAAACTCAAATTAAAAATACACATTGTACAATTATCTATTAACTATTTGTAAGGAAGAAATTAAGATAGAAAAACTGAGTAAACGCATTCACTCGGAATACTCGGATTGCGAATCTGCTTCGATGTCTGCTTTTGGTAAACCATTTTTCTTTTTTTTGCATCCTTCAGGACCCATTTGCACGTTGGTATGCAATAAAATTTATTTTTCATGCAGGAACAAATTTTTGTCAAGCGATCTGCAAAAAAATTAAACTACAACTAATTATATAACTCCTTGAAATAATTTAAATACCTTTTTTTACAATAGCATGTATTCCGAGATATAACATTTCTATTAGTACTCAAATAATTCCATGGTGTTATGTAATTAGTTGCAATTTAATGTTTTTGCAGATTGCTTGACGAAAATTTGTTCCTGTATGAAAATTAAATTTTATTGCATCGCGACGTGCAAATTTCCTGGAGGATACAAAAGCAAGAAAAATGATCTACCAAATGCAGAGCTTGAAAAGCTTTCTATGACTACGTTAAAGTAGATGTACAAGACAAGAACGGAAAAAGTATATCGCAGTTCATGAAATATGTTTGGAGATCTGGATTAAAAAAATACTTAGTTTCCATGCTATGACGGGTTGCTATACTACCAGTGAATTTACTGGTATAGGAAAATAAACAGAAGATAGGTTGATACAGAATTGCTTACTAGTACATTACCAAACTAAAGAGTGGTTGAATATCGTATTACCCAAACCCAATTTGGAAAGCTTTTTAAATTACGGATGTCAAAAGGTGGAAACTGGAATAGTTCCAGTTCTCGCAAGTCGCAATTCAGGAATCATTAAAAATGTTATATCTCTGAATGCATGCCATTGTAAAAAAGGTATTGTAATGATTCCATGGTGTTATGTAATCAGGTTGCTCGACGAAAATTAGTTTCTCCATGAAAAATAAATTTTATTGCATACCAACGTGCAAATGTCCTGAAGGATGCAAAAAAAAGAAAAATGGTTTACCAAAAGCAGACATCGAAGCAGATTCGGTATCCGAGTATTCCGAGTGACTGCATTTACTCACTTTTTCAATCTTAATTTCTTCCTTTCAATAGTTAATAGATAATTGCACAATATTTATTTTTAATTGGAGTTTGAGTTGTCTGTAATTTTATCAAAAATCCATGAAAAGAGATGTATAAGTACCTAAATATTTCCATGATGTTATTAAAAAATAATTTTAAATCTAAGACGTGATTTTTTTAATTTTGCCTTCTCTTAGTTAACATATTTAACTTATTACATAAAAATTTTTTGTGGTTACATACCACAGAAGATTTCCTAGGACAGCTTTCAGTTATTGATGAATATATTTGCTTATATAAATTAAAGAAGGAAATAATAATTAAATACGGCACTGTGTATGATATGCAATGTGTAAAATGCATAAGAACATATATTTTGTTTACCGTGGGTAGACATAACTTCAACTATGCATTATTACCGTGCTAAAATCCCTTTTTCTTAATCAACAGCAAAAACGAGACGCGGTACTCCTTTCGTTGTTTTGCAAATATCTTCGTTTGTATTATACCTATGACAAAAATAAAAGCACCATAGTGTTCACAGAAAATCAACGCAAAACGTTTATACCAGTAACTTTTTCAAAATATGTACTAGATTTGAAGATATTAAATGTAAAATGTAATTTTGTTAAACCTTAAAAGTGGTGTTTCGAGAAAATCGACTTTAAATGTAGAAGTTCCCGTAAGAAACAATGTAAATAAATATCTTAAATGTTTTTTTTGACAACTTTAATATCAATGTAACCATTCCCAGTTTTGTCACAACAAAGCGAGTGATGTCCTGCAACAAATAACATAAAAATTCAATTTCACCAATTTTTTACTAAATCCCCGCTCCCGCCACGCCGCACAGTTATTTTTTTGACGACAGCTAAATTCTGCTTCACTTGGGGATAGGCTACAACATGAGCTAGGTTGTTACTTTTTACAAGATATGCCCGACGAAATGAACGATTTCAGTCTAATAAAGCTCTACTATAAATAAAACATTTTATTTGGGTAATTTTGAAAATTACTTTAATGTTTTCAGAAAGTGTATTCGTAGTTATAACAGTTATTATAATACATATACGATTTGTGCCATTCATTTTTTTAGTTTTTCGAAATTGCTTACAGCAATTCTTTCGTCACATTTTCAATGAACTAAACTTTATATGGATGGTAATCACGATACTAAAAAATTGTAAACAGCTTTTTTAAACGAATTATCGTTAACGTCGTCATTTTCTAAAAGCAATATTAAACATCTGTTTCATACTGTTGTAAAGTATCTGCACTACAGCATAACTGAACTAACAATTCTGCTTTATTTTATTATCGTATTATCGACAATAGAATTTTGTCGCTTCTTTCAGGCTGCTTCTCGAGACATTCACTTCAGTGCGTTAATCCTGTTATAATTCTATGTTTACAGCTATATTATAAAAATTCAAGATTTCTAACAGTCTAATAAATCGCTAATAAATGCCATCAAGCTAAAACACCTCTCAGTTATGTTTTGGTAATCTAGAGATATTAATACTGATATTGGTAAAAGATTCCAAAACCAAATGTTAGAATGATTCCCTTGACTTCAGAAAATACTTTTGCAACCTTCTTTCAGTAGGTACGAATCAAATTTACACATTGAATGGTTCAATTCCTCTCTATTGAACGTTTAAGGCTTTCAAGAGAAATAAAAGGAAATAAGAAATATATAGAATGAAATAAATTAGATAAGATTTTTCAGAGACTAAAGAACTACATCGAATCTCACCAATCATTTTTCTTGTAAGGGTTTTTTCGAATAGGGTTAGTTCTAAAATTATATGTTAACATATAACATTATTTTAAACCATTGAACATGGAATTGTTTTTATTGCGTATTTTTAGTTTTCTAAATAAATGCTAATTAGTAACTGTTAGTGATTATAAAGATTTTTACATTTCTGATTTACATAGATTCACTTTAAATTCAGAAGGCTGTTAGACTTTTTCCCACTATGTTGAAAGTTGTTTCATTTATTTTACGAGAGATTGCTCGCTACCAATCTTTATAGTGAACGCTTTGATGGATCAATACTCATTTTAGATCACATCCGGTTAGATATGAGAGAAATCAAATATTTCTTCTAGCTCTTTAACTTTTCTATCAGCTACAATCTGCTAAAAAGAACAAGTGTACTAAGAGTAAGAATAAGAGTTAAATGATACCGCGTAATTTTAATTGATTTCAGTAAAAAATTACTTTGTTTAAGTTTTCGATAATTTGAGTGTACGACATTTATGTTCCTGAATTATTGATGCTGTTCATAAAAAGCAGAAATCTTTGTTTGTTGTAATAATTTATTTACTTTTAATTTTTATTCTGATTGCGGTATAATTATACTTCTATTATACATTATGATAAATGTACAATAAAATATAAAAGAATGGATTAACATTCACTGATAAATATTTAGTAGATAAGGTATTTTTAAAAATTCTAAAAGTTCAAGTTCTCTATAAACCTCCTACGAACAACAAATCATTTTCATCGTTTTATAAAAAAATGATAAAATTTATAATTAATGATTTTATAAATTATTCATTATATTTATTCTCTTTTGTTGATTTCTGCATCGTCTATCATAGTTCACGATAGAGTCAATGAACTATTATCCAATTTATTTGATGATTTTAAGGAACTTCTTTTGATCTGTTGAGGTCTAAGTGTACCCAGAAAAACGTGTGTTGCTTGTTTCATGAATAATTTGATAATGTGATAATTTTGGTTTTAAGTTAATACACTAGGAATGTTAAAAACTTGCTTACCTAACTTGTTTTGGAATTTTTTTTTAATTAAATTATTTCACATGTTTTAAGTAAAAAATTAATTTTAGTGAAACTGTACATTCAAAGTTAACCAAAAAAATGGCACTTAAATTTCATAGTATTTGAACTATTTTCCCAAAATTCTAAGAAAATAGTATGTCTAGGGACTAAATTATTACGTGTTTTTTGCCAAGAAGCAGTTTTTTTTGGCAAAAAACAGGTTTTTTGGCAGTAATCTAGTCACTATACATACGATTTTTTTAAATTTTGGGAAAATAGTTTAAATACTATGAGACTTAAGTAGTATTTTTTGGTTAACTTTGAATGTACAGTTTCTCTACAATAAATTTTTCACGTAAAAAATGTGAAATTATTTAATTAATAAACATCGTTTTTCAAAACAAGTTAGGTAAGGAAGTTTTAACATTCCTAGAGTATTAATTTAAAACCAAAGTTATCACATTATTATATTTATTTTATTATATTATATTATGAAAAAAAACAACGATTATTGATCATGCGGTTAAGATTTATGCACCGTATTGGGGTGTCTAAATGGCCCCTTTGTAATGATTTTTTTTTAAATTTGGTGTAGTTATTTGCATAAGTAAATCCACTGTGATTATGTTTAGAATATAACATCTAAAAAAATCCTTCCGGTTTATACATCAATTATTAAATTAATAATTAAGTATGCACATCTGTCATATACTCACAACACCGCCATAGAAATATGAATGTTTCGAGGCCAACTTCATAATAAGTAGTTATAACCTGTCTTGTTTTCTTGGTAGACATGCGCGCTAGCGATTTTAACCAACAAGAATTAGAAAAATTAAAATAAGTTAGTTGGCCGTATAAACCCACCTAATTAAACATCATATTCTCATTCTTACTTATTAATTGTTAGTTGTTAATTCTTCGTTGTTAGTTACTGTATAAACCAGACATTACAGTTAAAATGTTTGTTGTTAAAGTACAGATTTATTTAATAGTTTAATCAGACTTATCTTTAATAAAATGTCATAAGAATTATCTTTAGTTGTTCATTATAAAAATCACAAAACTCCATCGACTAAAAAATAACGGTTTTAAAAATACAAAAATTAGATAAAAATAAAAAGTAGTGTTGACTAACCTAGTCAAAACTATAATATAAAGAATAATATAGAAAATCGGTCTTGCAAAACTCGTAGACGAAGTGGAACAACAATGAGTCGTGTTTTAAATATATAGATTAGTAAATAATAATTGACCTATACAATCAAGTTCAATATAGTCTGTGTATTCACTATCGAAGGACAGAAGCTTTTCGTAATCAAAAGCAGTGTTAATGGGCACACGATAAGTTTGACTGCCAATAATGAAATCTTTCTTTATGTGTGTTATTATATTATCTGTTTTGTCCAAACAATCTGAAACAGCTATGAATAAGCAAAAGTCTTTGTTTTCCATGGGTTTGCAACCAATGTGGGTTTGTATACGCAACCTAATAACAAATCAAACGTTAAACGGAAGTGGTGGTTGCAGCAAACTTATATAATCGTAAATAGTTTCAAAAGTTACCAACGTTGAAAATTGAGAGATCGCTGCAAGTGAATATTTATTTAAAAATATAAAACTTAAAAATACAGAAATTAAGCAGTTGACTAATCTACACAACGAAAGTTTCAATATAAACATCACGTAAATTGGCCCAGTAGGACTCTCAAACGTACTGGAACAAAAATAAGCCTTGTATATAATAATAAATATATAGACAATAGTAAAATATTATATTTCTAAGTGTTACATATTTGTTTTATCGGACGATATGTAATAAAAAGTACCCACTTTTGTTAGGGACAATTTCATTATGAATCTATGAATTTTTTGTATGGGCTAGAAAAAATGTTGTGGTTCATATGCTATTAATTTTCAGACATAAAACATTCCAACCAGAAAATTCCAAAAAGAAATAAAACAAGCTTTAGAAAACTGCAATACTTGCTTTTCAGAATTAGAAAAGCAACAAATCATAAATAAAAACCCACCACCACCTAAACAGTATGGACTCATCAAAACAGAATATGCTTATAAGACCAGATGTATCATACATCAATGCACCTTATCACATTTATTAATAGGATAGGTTACACATGTATGATAAACTCTGTAAGAAATCCATTAGAATTACTAGCTACAAAACGTACATCTTCCACCACATTCAAAACTCGTTAGTTTTGATATTTGTAACATGTCTCCAGAATGCCTCCACAAGAATGTATTCCTTTATTAGATAGTTTCTTGATTAATAGTAATATAGAATTAGTTAGAAAATTAGAGGTAATCAATTACTTGACCTTTGTAAAAGCCAAAATTAATACCATAAATCTTACATTAGAAACAGAACAAAACTCCCTAGAGATAACTATCAAGATTAAAGCACACAATCCATTTGAATTTTCCATATTCATAAAAGCAACACATACGGACATAACAATACCAAATGAATCCTGTCACCACAAAGCACATAATCTAGCAGCCTACAGATTCTTAGTATATGGAGCTTGAACTATTCCACTAACCCATACAGATTTTAGCAAAGAGATATCAACCATTAAACAACTAGCACATGTAAATCATTACAATCCGAACATGATTGACGCTTTAATTAACAAAATATCAGAAAAAGTTACACATACACTAAGAAAAACCAACAATTATAAAATAGCCTTTAAAGCCAATACCAACACTTTTTTATTCTTATTTAATGCTAAAGACAAAACACACGATATCATGAAATCGGGCATTTACCGTTTAAATTGTTCTTTTTGTAATTCGGTATATATGGGCAAACACTTCGAAATTTTGACATAAGATGTAAATAACACGAGCGTTGTTACAGAAATAAACATCCTAAAAAATCTAATTATGCCAAACACCTTTTAGAACAAAAAACAACACAATGACTCCTCAAAACAATGTTAAATTTTTACATTTATGTAATAACAAACGCAAATTAGATAATTTAGAAGCTTTTGAGATATACAAACACTAACTCAGGGTATCTTTAATGACTGGACAGATTGAGCTCAGTAATTCTCCGTTACTGGAAGTGTTAGATATTTAATTCTAATTATTTTTATCTTTTTATCTAGTTACCTATTTTTGGTATTTACCTCAGCGACGTGTTTATTGATATTTATATTACCTTTGATAATGACAGCTTAGCTGTCCAAACAATATTGTTAGGTTATAATTTAATAAAAACTGTGAAACTTTTTACTAATCTGTATTTATCTCATGATTACAGAGTTCCACAAGGTAAGGTTGGAAACAATAAACAATATTTTATTTAAGATTTATATGAAAAAATAGCGAACTATGTTTTCTTGTGTATTAATAGAGAAAACGTCAAGATTTTTTCGCTAAATTAACACTCTTCATGTGTAGGCATCATTTTCCTCAAGAAACGTTCCCAATAAAAATGCAATAACAAATAACGATTTTTTGTCCAACCCACTTTTTCCTAAAAATGGGTATTTTTATTACATATCGTCCGATAAAAACAAGACCATATCACTTATTAATATAATATTTTACTATTATATGTATGTAAAAATAAATTTACTATTTGCTCGTTTTAAAACAATTAATTTGGTTCAGTAGTTTACGAGCAATACACTTTTAAAGTCAGAGGTACCTAGAAAGAAAAATAGATGGTAAATATTTTTAACATCATTTTTTTAATACCAATTTTGAGTTTTCAAAAAGACAGTAAAATTAAAAAAATGTAAACGTTAAAATCAAATGCACTCTGTCACCCCTTAAATCACCCTGTATACGATACGTTAGTTTAAATGGCCGCATTTGAGGTTTTAGTGAAGCAAGACTTTTTAAAGCGTTACTTTTTTTTCGAAAAACCAATAATAAAAAGGGTTTCCAATTAACAAGAGAATTCATGCACATATATACGCTGTATATCTACCTGAACATACAAGAAAAATCCAAAAGGTACTGTGTTCAAACACTATAGAATAATACACACCTGAACATACATGTATCAAAAGAGAAGGAATCCAAAATAAAATAATCGTCAATCCTACAATTTATGGACTTGGTCAAAAATCCAAATATTATATATTTTTTTTAAACTAATGTAATCAATAAGATCAGAAATTCAATATTCAATACTCCTTAACAATAGTAAATCTATCTTACCTTAAATAATAATAATAATAATAATAATAATAATAATAATAAGAGAGTACACGAAAATTAGAAACATAATTTAATTCCTATCTGGCATTATTATTTCTTCTAGAAAAGGTAGAAAGAGTGCAGTGTGTGCGTGAGAGAGAGAGAAAGGTAGCAGAACTTGTAGGTAATAGTAGCGCGAAAGAGAGAGAGATAACAAAGGTACACAAGACATTAAACGCTAGGGAAGGGGTTTCAAGATGAGCGCCGAGTAGTAGTCGGGATAAAAGATGACCGAATCAACCAGAACGTTTTTCATAAATTATATAGTATCATAAAATAGGAATTTAATTAATTTGCGTAAATGAATTTTTATATATTCGTAAGGTACATAGTTGTGTTATGATCTAATGTAGCAGTATTCATACTAACTCGACATCTATTAGCAAATATCCGTAAATTGTTAGGTGATAATACAGATTTTTTTTACAATCATGACCTCTATTAGCATCGATAACACAGATTTCTTCTTTGCGTCCTCTACATATGGTTAATACAGATTCCTTCATGACGCCTACTGTTGGATGTTCATATTTTGTCGGCAATACAGATCCCTTCATGGCTTCATGTTTTAGAACTATTTCGTTTCATTGATCGGTTGTGAAAGAAAAAAATGTAGCTAATTAATATATCAACTATATAATCAAACAATCTCTCGACGTAAATATTATATTAGAAATTTTAAAAGGTATACAATTTATATAATGGTAGAGATAGATAGAAAACTGGCGGTTCGTTTATATCGCGCAGGTCCGCGATTTGCGTTTAAAGCTGAATTTAAAATTTTTAATGCTGAATTAATTATTACTATATGTAATTAACTTATTAATGACGATAATTATTTTAAGAAATCGGTAAATTTATTAATATAAAATGATAAACCTTGGCTCCCTCTATATTAACAATTAGCAGAACGTCCGTAATCGGTAATACAGATTTCTTCATGACGCCCTCTAGTAGTACATAGTTTGTCGGTATTCCTTCATGATGCCATCTATTGACGATGCACAGGTTGTCGGTAATACAGTTTCCCGTCATGGATTCATAGGGTGTGGTAAAATGGCGACGAGTTCCAAAATGGCGCTCGTCAGCCAATCAGAGAACAGCAGGCGTGTCATCCAAGATGGCGTCGACCAATCAGAAGCAAGGGGAGGAGCTACAGGAGTAGGGATAGCCAATCAGAAAGCAGTAGGCGTGGCCAGAAAAAACCTGGAGGGGCAGGTCTCAAGTACCCCAATACCTACTCACTACCAAGGCTGTCAATCAAACAATCATTAAGAATTAATTCTTATATACTTAACAGGAATTTAAGCTCCATACTAGTATGGTTAACTAAATGCACTTACATAAATGTCTTACATAAATAAAACCTCGTCAAGACATGACGGTTAAAAGGATTGAAGGTTTTCCCTATATACAACATTGGTTGTGTGATTACAATCCTTGAGATTTTCGTGAGTGATTATTTAAATAAACGCAACCAAACATAACCAGTTGAAAATTCTAAGCCTAGCACATCTCTCGCCTAGCTTACCCTCCTCTCATCAGACATATCTTCCTCTCTGGCTTACCCCTCTCTTCCGGTTTATTCTACATGCATACTTACGGAAATTCTACCTTACGAAATGACAAGAATAAAATCAAAATTGATCTTGTCTAAGAAATTCTTTAAAACGTCTATTAGTACATATTTCAAAAACATGACATAAAAATAGTGTGAAACAAAACTAAAATCTGGCCCACGTTGGACCGGCAGTGAAACAAACTAAAAACTCACAAACGAAACAAGGCCCCGCGGTTGGGCGCCAGTGAAACAAAGCTTTTTTAGCCAGACTAAAACAACAATAAACTACAAAAATTATATAAAATTAGTCATACTTACTGTATCAAAGAAACTCAAAAATATTTGCCACAGCTTGAGATTTAGCTCTATCTTACAAATTTTTAAAGTTCAGGTCGTAGGTATTGGTTCTGCAGTTGTCTAATTTATAAAGTAATGGATAAAGGTTTCATAAAACACAAAACATACACAAGAAGTGCGCCATCTGGTTATGAAGCTTAAGTAATCATAAACAAACAATCAAAGATGTTAATTGAATAAGCTTTAAAAATTATTGAATCCATTAACCAGAAAATGAGTAAAATATTATATAAAACAAGCAAGATTTTGTTTATTTGAAAATTTTGAAGTAAAATGAAATATGGTGTTCATAACTATATGGTTCCGTTTTACCAATTATTATTAACTTTAAAATTATATTTATTTAGAAAAACCAAAATAAAAAATATAAAAGAATTACAAATTTTACATACAAGAATTTAAACAATAAGTCCCTGCCTAAGAGCTCTGTTGATAATAAAATTTAATGGATAAAAAAATTGTATTGAATTTCTATTAAATGAGAAACAACTATAAAAAATTACTACAAGTTCAAACAAAGGTTTACATAAAGGATCAACACTAAAAAACAATAGTCACAATACCTTTTATTTTCGGTAAATCACAAACCAAAATCAACGATAAACTGCACAAAATTTGACGACAGCGTCACTGCAAATGGAAACTGGAAAATCTGGATTTTTCTTTCATAAATTAAAGATGCAAGGGAATAACCCCCGTAAAATCTGGATATGGTGAATCATAATTTACAAATTCACCCCAAACTGCAATAACTAAATGCAACCATAAAAGTTCCATAAAAATTTGGCTATTTGTTTTGATAACCATTTCAAAGTTCATTGTTTTCACTAAAACAACACACATATTCTTTAATTCTGAACTGAATTTAGAAGGCACATAGCACGAGTTATTTATTAATCGAGAATTCGATTACGGAGAAGAAAGTCTATAAATGTTAATTTATTTCGGTACGGTATAGTATTTAACGGAATTACAAAACTGGAACTGTATTAGCTTGATTCCACTTTATTAGGGAAAATCGGATTTCCACTTTTCAGAAGCACGAACTTCCAAGAGAGTCCCCAACTGTACAACGATATTTTTATAAACCGCATATTTCGATTATTATACGAACACTTTACCAAACGATATTATTAACTGTAGATTCTTTCAATTAGATTCTCCGGTCACCCGAAAACCGGCAGTCTATTAAACTAAACGAGAACTGTATTTAGAATTATCTTTCAAATTCCATATCACTAAAACGAAACGGCATTTTTATAATATCGACCGCAATCGACCGCTTGCTGTAAGGGTTTCATCGTCAAAGTCCCCGCGCCAACCCCAACGAGAGCTTTTATTAACTCCGGTCCCGTAACTACGCGTGAATACATCTGTTTTTATGCAGCAAGGACGCTTTTTGCTTGACCTTCTATAGGATTCTCGACTCTAAGTGTAAAAAGTAGAATCGCCTAAAATTGCGCGCCAAACTGATACGGAATAGTGCAACTTCTGGCGTGTCTAGACGAATATTCCTACGCCGATTTATAACGCAAATCACTAACAAAGGGAATTATATTTTCAACTTCTATATTTTTATCAAGGTCTCTCCTGAAGCAATTGATATTATACCAAAATGCAATTTAACAAGATACGAAAAAGACAACATCTTTATGACGCTACATTCATTAATTACCTTGAATATGAAACAATCTTTTCTTAAAATGCTTGTTTAAATAAAACGCAGCCCTACAGGACCGAACTTAAGATTTTTAATGAGAATAAATACAAAATTCTGCATACTAAATGCCAGTGGAAAATGTACCCGTTACAAGTGTTGGAAAATTTCCGGAAATTTATTGAAATTGCAAATTAAAAAAAAAGTTGATTCCCAAAGTGTGTTCCGTGGAACCCTGGGGTTTTGTAGATATATTTTGGGGTTCCGTGGGACCAGTTGTAAGTCCTTAATATAACAAAAGGATACCAATTTCCAAGCGAAGCTTTAAATTTTTCAACAATAACGGCCTAATAACTATTTTATTTGTTGACGCCTTTTGCTACCACATATTTATGTGAAATACAAAAACAAAATATCGCAATAAACTGGATGCTCTTGCGTATCAAAATTAATGTTTTAAATTTATTTATTAAAAAATATAAAACTACATGAAATACAGATATTAAATAGCGTCGACTAATGTACAAAACGAAAGCTTCAATATAAAAAAAGAATCACCCAAATCTGCCCATGAGAACTCTCATACGAACTGGAACAAAAATTAGCTTTGTGTTTTAAATATAAAGATAAGCGGGAGTAGTTACGAAATTCGCCAGCGTGCAAAGTGAGATGGCGCCGTAAGTGAATGCCCAATCCGTGCGTCCAAAATTTAACATTTTATATTTATATAAATTAAAATATAAACATTAAAAAATTGTAAAAATGAAATGTTGATTGATCTACACGGCGAAAGCTTCAATATAAAAAATAATGACGTAAATCGGCCCAGCGGAACTCTCAAACTAACTGGAACAAAAATAAGCCTTGTGTTTTAAATATATAGATAATTAAAGTTATTGCGGATGGATTAAATTAAATTGGAAATATGTTACTTTAATATTACACTCTAGTTTAGTAAAATATTGTTGAAAGCAATATTCCCATATAAACTCAGTCAGCAATCGATTACCAAAATCAAACAAATTCCCATGTTTTTTATGATGTTTTTAAAAGAATCGATAGCCACCAAACCAGAAGTAGTAATCCAGAATACAATATCAACCAATTTTTTTAAATAAATTCACCAATCCCGTATCTCCATTCAGATAATTATATAAAATTGCCCCAGCAATAAAGCTCTAAAACAGAAATTGAAAGTTAAGTTGACCTCAAGAAGAAATACGTAACAGTGGAAATCAACTAACCCTTACTATAACAAGGAGCCAACCAAATATAAATCAGGACACAAAAGATAAGATCCAAAGGAAACCAAATCTCTATGAAGTGGAAATAAAATCGCACTGAAACACAAGCCTTTCTTGAATAAATTAAATCGACTGCTCTCTTATCAGAAGAAAATGACTGAAATCCTACTTGAAATAACCGGAACTAAAGTAAGGATAAAAATGAAAATGAAACCAATCATAACTAAAATTAGGTCAACAGAAACCAATACAGAAACGAGGTCAAAACTAAATAATGGATTTAAAATGACGTAAATAGGTACTCCAAAAAGCTAAAAATTAAATAAATAAACCTGGAAGTAAACTTCAGGAATTTAGGTCTAAATCTGGAAACTCGCCGTATTAAAGGAGAACTAAAAATTAAATCCACAAATGAAACAACTAACTGTTACTAAACACGCATCTCGAAAGTTTGGTTAACAGCAATTAAAATCCAAAATTGACCACGGTGGCAGCAGATGGAAAGGTACGCGTCGCCCGTTATGGCCCAAAGCATAATCAGTAGCTATGGACCTTCAAAGGCTGATTACCAACAAATTTTAACAAGTTGACCAAACCTATAAATAAACCCTAAAATATATGCCTAAAAAAACAAATCCACCAAAAAACCCTGAGAAGACAAATACAACACTACTAAGGACATGGACAAGTATTTTTGGCAGCCTGCAGGGGAACTCCGTAAAAACGCAAAGTAAGGAGAAAGACGATAAACCCCACATCACGATCAGGCGATAAGTACACAGTAAAAAATGGAGTGTTAACTTTTACACTCAAATAACACCCAGAGTGGTTCCTATTTATCCACACTGATGAGTGTAAATAACATTGGTCTTAAAAGTGGTAAAATATATAACAACTTTAACCTTCAATGCAGGTTAAAGTCATGGACACTGAGTGTAAAAATGACAACCATATTGTTGTGTGAGAAAACATTTGTTGAGTGTAAAGTATGCACGAACTGAGTGTTAATTTCCCATTCTTTTAGTGTAAAAATTATTGCTTATAATGGTAAGGAACATTTTTTTAATGGAAAAGGAACCAATTATAGTGGTAACAATCATTTATTGGAGTGTACAAAAAGAAAAAAGTAAAAAAATAATGCACACAAATATTAGTTTTATTTTAAAACAAAATGCAAAATATAAATACATTCTAAATCTAAATAATCCAATGTAAATACATACTGTGATGATTTTCCTTCATTATTTGAAAATCATGAATTCTTAATTTTGTTACCCAATGTAAAAATGTTCAAAGTTGACTGTTTGTGTTTATCATTTGTAATTATGAGTTTCTGTAATTAAAGTTTTATTAAAATTATTTACACATTCTAATTTACATTACAAACCTTACCTGTAAAATGTCAGTAATCACATGTTAATAATCACACGTTTTATAAACACATGCGCGCCATCTTTTTAAGCTGAGTTCGGCCGTCTCCAAGTACCGACCTACTATACCGACATATACACTTCATCACATATATACTTATGTAGGTACTACATAGCAGGAACCAGAAACGGTTATACACTTAAATGGTTCTTTGTAAACCAAAAATCTGAAAGTAATTTTATCTATTATTTATCCACAATTCACGTAAACATTATTATTTATATTTATGCATAATGATGATTGAAATTACAAAGGATCAACATGGCTGCTAAAACTCTTACATAAGAAAAAGCTGAATAGACACAACCAGGACTGGAAATTATAGTTTTAAAATCTTACCTAATTGCACAATGTCGTAGAAAGATGCATCCTCTTCTATTTTAGCATATTTACTTTTATTGGCTAGTTTAATCTTAAAAATCATTGTGACTTTCAAAGACAACTAACTACATTCAAACACAAACAGTAAATAAAAGTCTCACGTCCAATCGTGATTATTCGCGTTGGAGATGAATGTTCGGTGGATGACTCTCGCGAGGGTTAAATGGGTTTTGTTGGCAATCTCATTAACACTCTTTACTGCTGTTAACATGCTAGAATAGTGAAATACATTTTCTGAAAGATGACTCTTACACTAACGAGAATATCTTTACTAAATTCAAATGATTTGTACACCAAAAACATTATTTTTACCCATTTTTTAAATTAAGATAACACTCATAAGAAAATTGTTGCTGCGTGTTAATTTTGGTTGTTAATTTCATTCACATGAGTGTAGAAATTCACACTAAGATATTTCACCACACCAAATATGTTTTTCACCACCACTGCATTTTTTACTGTGTAGAAGCACGAGCTGTTTAGTGAAATGTAGCGCAACACCTCTTGCTTTGAAAGAAGAGTCAAAGGCTGTTTTACCTCACCAAGCGACCTACTTTTTAACGTGGGGTATTCAACCACGCTACAACCCGAAAGCTACTGTTTACAAAAGAAACAAAATATCTAAAAATTGGGCTACCTTACCAGCTAACTTCGGATAAATGTTACTCAAAAGTGTGTAAAGGGCACACAGAGCAACATAAGAATGGTAAAGAGTAGAAAATGGAAGACAGACAGAAAAGCGGAAAGTCAAGAGGACATTCACGTACACTGAAACAACCAATGCACAAAAGAGTAAAATCACAGATAGGAAGAGTACAGAGTAGAGAAGAGACGCAAGACCTAGACGTAAACGTCGAATAATATGTCCAGAAAAGGAAAAGTGGGCATTGTCAATCAACCAACCACCCTAAGAACCCTTTGTAACCATGGTAATTGTTACATATTTCTTGATGAGACAGCAAACGGTTATATTTTGCAACAACTGTAATAATGTAATACCTTCGAAAACTGGTCTGTATTATACTTTAAATTAAGATGACGCAGCGGTTTAATGATAATAAGATAAAAGTAAGTTAAATCAGAAATATTTACCAATCGAAAACTATAAAAATCGACCAAGAAAAGATTCGGTTATTTAGAAAGGATACCGTTTAATTTGATCTATAATTTGTGTAAGTTTAGTAATCTCTTTGGTACCTACGCTTTATATGTCATAGCAAACTAAATCCTCCAACCGATTTGTTATTTTACTAATCCCTATTATATCAAATTAAAATAATTAGAACGTACGTGGTAAAATGAGATACCACACTTTAACAATCCAAATACAGCAACCGTCCTAAAATATTTGTTCAAATTATTAAACTAAAAGTTACCATTAATGAACGGACGAGCTTGAAGTAACGAAGGAAATAATTCTATTTACAAGAAGGCAGTGAGCGAATATGTTTAACAGCAAGTAGAGGCGAACTGTGTGCTTTGGTTATCATATGCAGGATGTATTTATTGTAACAAGGACATCAAACGCGGCAAGTAGTTAGCCTTCGATAGGATAAACAAAAAGTCCCTATAAAATGTTTTTTCTCAGAAGTTTATTTTTCAAAAAAAAATGCAAATCAAGAAGGGTATAATGTTTTTAGCACATAAAGTAGGGCTTCTTATGATCTTCAAAATAAATCAAATAAAGGACGTTATGTTTTGTTAGGTTTACGTTGCTGATCTTGCAACCTGCAATCTGATTCTTTTACAATACAATTTTATGAGGTCAGTGAATCAGATGATAATTTCCAGAACACTATAATTAAGAAAAAGATACTGGTGTAAGTCAAATCTTTGTAAAAATGTAAACAATGACATAAACGACGTAAAATTCCCCGTACATTAAAAATCTGAAGTTTCTATTATTAAAATGTTTAATTAATGCAGTCAAAACAAGGCGTCATATCATAATCCGGGGGATACCTGCATCGCATCGCAGACATTAAAATTTGTAAATGTAATTTCCCTATCAAGTAGAATGATTTTTTTAAACTAAATTTAAATCCGTCCACACTAATAAAAATGCTCTTTAATCTAATTAACTTACATAAATCAAATGTTCTCTTTAAACATGAGAAAATATTCTCTTATAAATCAGATTTACTTCAGTGTTGGGTAAGTTATTAGGAAAAAGTAACTAAGTAAGTTATTTTGTTACTTACCAAGTTACAGGGAACTAAAAGTAACTGAGTAGCTATCATAGAATAATTTGTACAGTTAAAGTTATTTTTTAATTCACATTTCCTCTAATTTATTTTTATTAATAATAGCTATTGCAATTTACAAATTCTAACAAAAAATAAAAATGTATTGAATGACTCAAACGGATTGGTATTCAATAAATATTCATTGTTAGGTTCTTTGTTAATAAGAAAGCAATAATAAGGCTCTTTAGCCTACCTAGCCATGTCGAAAACCTCCAAGCATAAAAGCTGTAAAACAAAATTCTTGTCATAAATGGTGCTTTCTTTTTTTCATTAATATTATTTGCAGTTACATTCAGGGCCGTAGCCAGAAATTTATTTCCGGGGGGTTCTGGGGGAATTTATTTTCGGAAGGAAGCAGAATAGAAAAATAATTTTATTTTGTTGTGATTTTATCAGTATTTAGTTTAGTTTCAGGGGGGGGTTTAGACCCCCTAAACCCCCCCGTAAATACGGCCTTGGTTACATTGCCTTATCCTTTAACAGTTCAAATAAATACCCAATGCTTTTATTTTCACCGACATCTTATTTTAATCATTTTCTTAGACAATCGATAAACTTTTTCTTGGAAATTGCGATTTTTAATAACTAAAGTTGTACCGGCTGCTCATGCTGCAGTAAATATTCATTTATAAATAAATATATCATTCATTGAGCCATGTACAAAAGTTATCTGGTTTTGGTTGTCATTTATTGCTTTATAAATGTCTATACTTCATACCCACATAGCTCTAATACCTGCTTTAAATTTGACCTAATTCTGCAGAAAACATCCAACCCACAAAAGTTCAAAAATGAATTACATACATTACATACTCATATGTGTAAAAGTATTTACAAAAGTTATTTACAATTTCCATAATAGAACCAAGCCACAAACAGTTTTGATTGTCATATAATTAAATCTGAAACAACCAACAA
This sequence comes from Agrypnus murinus, assembly GCA_929113105.1. Classification (NCBI taxonomy): domain Eukaryota; kingdom Metazoa; phylum Arthropoda; class Insecta; order Coleoptera; family Elateridae; genus Agrypnus; species Agrypnus murinus. Next base: position 47,810,422 of record OV816023.1, read on the forward strand.
TATAGAGATTAGTAATAAAGTGATAACTTTGACACTCCATTTCTCAGATATTGAAATTTGTGGGTTGGATGTCTTCTGCAGAATTAGGTCCAATTTAAAAATGAATTGGTAGCTGTAGAATTTTACTGCAGCTGTATGTTTGTCATGCTTGTGAAGAGTAAATCTAATTTTACTTGCAAAACTAAAAACTTAGGAATTATTTAGATGAAAATAAAATAACTTTAGTACGTTACTGACATAAAGTAACGAGTTTACTTTACGAGTTTACGAGTATTACTTTTAAATTTTCTGTAACTGTCGGGATACAGTTACAGAAAATAGTTACATTAAAAAAGTAATTAAGTTACTAGTAACGCGTTACTTCTATTCAGTTGGAATAGACATTGAATTTATTAAAAATTCAATAGTATTATAAAATACAATGCCGTATGGACAAATTATTTGGGTTAGTTCAAATTTAAGCTGGCACTAACAGTTATTAATGATATCAACATAAACGCATTTATAATTTTAAATGTAATTAATAAAATTTATATTAATGTGATAAGGATTGAATATATTTTCTCGTTTTTTTATCACGTTTTACTCTTTGTCGAAAAGTTAAGTAACAAAACTGCCAAATGCACAATTTCGATAATCTTACAGTATCAGATATGTAAGGTCACGTTCAGATGAAACTATTAAATAAAATCCCGTTACAAACAGATGGCTTGTAAAAACTAAATACTCAATTTTACATGTATTTACGTTTAATTAACAATTCGTCACCTTGCTCTACATTTTAGTTCAGCACAAACCCACTATGTCAACGAAGCAAAGCAATTTGATCTGCAATAGTACAGTGTAATACAAGTAAGCGGTTGAAAATGGTAGGTTTGGACTAGCACAGCCGCAAAAATACATAGTGAAATGTGATCTCATCATGTTTGTGTGGTTTAAAATTTTAAAACTGGCAATAATTCAGTTAAATTTATCTTTAAAAGCGTTATAATTTTATACGTACTTTTATAAAAACACCGGTCAAAATTACTATAAATTTTGACTTTTTCTCATTAAAAAACTTTTCTGTTCCAAATGCCATCAAAAGTCCGCTGGTGAAGTCTAGTGGATATCTTGTAGAACACCCTATATAATAAGCGATACAAATACTACATTCACGACTCCGACATAACAGCATCGTCGCTGAAAACATATGCAACTGATGAGTCATTCCATGACAAATCACCACAAAAAAACTTTTCAACCCGACCATATCAGATTTTTGCGAAATTTGGTAGGTTGTAGAGGACATAAAGTAACTTGCGTATGTAAAGTTATAGTTCTTAGTAGTACACGGTATTCATACAGCAGCGTTGCAAATCTGATAAAAAAATGTAAAATTTACGCTTACAAGGTGAATAAAAACAATTTTACTTCTCCGCTCTAACTATTGTAATTAATTAACTCCGATGCTAATTATTGTAGAACTTTCATCTTGGACTTATTTTAAAGCTAAAGGAGCATAGCTTTCATAAAAAATTGTTTTATAATAAAATATATTGTTTTTCATTTTAAGGTCACACGATGTGACCTTTGACCTTGAATATCTAAGAAATTGCACCTTCAGTTTTTTTATAATTACAATAAGTTATACAGTTAGATATAGTCTCTCTCATTGCTGTAAGTCCCATTTTGGAAAGTCTTTAGCAACAGAAGTAAAAAATGTTATATAACTAAAAAATCACTTGACGTTTCACCTAACATCTAACCTAACATTTTGACATTTAGGTTTGTTTATAATTTGAACTCACAACATAATGTTCAAATTTTAAAAATTGCCAATTTGGAACTCAATCTACATAATCACATAATTGTTTATAATTATAAAAAATTGTTTAAATAAATTCTATCGTTATATAGAGAAAAAATTCTCTTTGTAATAATATCAAATACTTGTACTAAAACACAACAATAAGATGGGCAGAACTTGTCAATCAAATCATTTTTCAAATTTATTCAATTATAAATTAAAATTTAAATTAAATAATTAAAACCACCTAGTTACATCCTTCTATTCCTACAAAATCTATCCTTACAGCATATCGAACATTATTCACATAATTTTAGATATCCAAGCTATAAGATAACAACTAAAATGCATAATTTCAGATTACCATGGTAAAATGCAGAAATTTGTATTTTCAAACCAATACATCTTTTATAAAAAACAATCCCAAAATTTACATTTATTTTTCAGCTGTGCCCAAGAAACTGCTTGACAACTTAATGAAATATTTCAGCCCATAAGCTTTGTAATCTTACTAAACAATAAAATTATAATTAAATCATCAAATCGTTAACATGTAAGAAATTATTTATAAAATAAACTTGCAGGTAAGGTTATAAATACTTGCATTCATCTTGACAACCATGCACCTTATCTGTTTTAGGTCAAAACAAGCCTTGAAATGGCTTCAAATTTATATTTGTGTACAAATCGATCGTAAACGAAGTAAACATCGTTAACTAAGCAATGAAATCTTTCTACCTAGTGTGTTCTAGAGTGTTTCTTTAACAAATTAAAACATTTTTCTTTGGTTTCATTAAAAAGAAATCCTCCTAGAAGTTATGCAACCCAAATAGCATTTTTTTAAGTAGTTGCATATTTTCCAAATTATGTCATATATCATGATAATATGTACTTATACAGTCTGTTTGATTTAAAGCGCCCCGCTTTGAAACTTTATTTACAGTCAGAAATGGTATAAACCTATATATTATTAAATGGCATAAAATTTTCTATGTTCTGATTCAGAAAGTTCTGTATTTACTAAATTAGCGTGAGCGTGATTACGTCATCGGACTTTTTTAAATTACATAATAGGTATTTTTTTACTGAAATCGATAGACTATTGTGTTGTCTTTTCAACCATAATAAATATTCATACTCTAGCATAGGAAAATTTTCAAGAAAAACGTGAAAAATGATTTACGACTAGTAGGCTTTGAATTGTGGTTCTCTAACTAATAAAACAGAATTATCTAGCAAGCTTAGATAAATAACGAAACTTTAGTTGTTCCAGTGGCTATTTACAAATTTTTATTTAAAATTCCTTTTTCTATAAAAATGCCGAATCAAAATACTTAGATTTTGAAATAAATGACCTAGACTGTTAAAAGAAATAGTGGGTGGCTCCACACTGTTAGTCCCCCCCCCCCCCCGAAAAAATATGCTACTGAGTTATTCTGATGGTCTTTAATTTTCAATTAGGCAAAATGCAGAACAAAACAGTACAAAAATAAATAATCAATAAAATAAATTGAAAAATTCATTTTCGAATTCCACTAATAGATAGAAAGCTGCAATAGGAAATTATTGATCAATTTTTTACCATGCCAGAAAGTACTAATCATATCATATCGCATAAGAAGAAGAATATGGTCATAAGAAATTTGCATCTTAGTCGCCCTGCAGACGGCGCTCGTTTAAAATCTTTCGGGCATTCTTTGCTATCCTTGGTGTATGACATGAGATGGTAGGGTTTTATTTGACTGGTTTATTTTATCATATCCAGTGGCGGATTTAGGCACAAGCGTTGGAAGCGGTCGCTTCAGGCCCCACAAGTCAGGGGGCCCCGCAGAGGCCTCCTGCCAACGACCGTACTGAACACGCGACAAATAAAAATTACTGGCGTGGGAATTCACTTTCTCGCAAAAAGTGAAACAAGAACCAGATCATATCGTGTACAAGCTGGTGAAAAAAAGTGTACGGTTGACGCATTAGAGTTTTTTACGAAAAGGCAAGCGGCACTTAGAGTGATAGGTAAAATATTTAAGCATTGATATGTAGCAAGCAGTGATAGGTAAAATTTTGTAACGGAATATACAGTTTCGCAGCAAACCTGCAAGGAATGTATCATCTCTGTCGCTCCGAATGGCTTGCCTTCAATGCCTTCTAGCAAACTATGCGCGGTCGTCCGACTTACATTCGGGGAAGGGGGACTGTACCATGCTTTCGAATAGGTGAAATTCCTTAATGTCATTTCTCAATTGTCAACATTTCCCAATGTTGAAACAATTTAAAAAAAATCTTAACATTACCGATATGTAATGCAACTGGAGAACGATCTATCTCCGTTCTTCAACGTGTAAAAAATTATTTAAGAAATAATTTTAGACAAAGTCATTTAAAAAATGTATCAGTAATGTTTATTGAAAATGACATTACGCAAAATTTATATTTTGACTGTTTTGAAAATATTATTGATAAATTTAATGCTTCTAAAAGCAGAAAAGTTCCATTATAAATGAACTGATTATGGAATAAAATGTTTTTCTGAAATACAGTAGAACTTTTACGGACTCACCTGTCACAATACATGTCAAAACTGACTTTTAGGGACTCATCTGTCATTTTTATTTGCATTGTTTCACATGTATTTGACATGTCTCACACAGCCACGTTGACTTAGTTGTCTATTCTACTGTTAATAAAAGCACATTTTGTATTTTAAATTCTTAATTTCACGATTTCAGAAAAAACGTAATGTACACCTCACCACTAAAGTTGATTTTTTATCACTCATTATGGTTGTTCAACAATCTCCATATTCGTGATAAAAAAAGTACAACTTTATTTGGTATACAAATAACTAATTTATCTACGACCATATAGAAAATTACACATCTCACACAGTCTAGTAACCATGAAAATGACTCATTGTTCATAATCTTTAAACTGTGCGGAAATGACCGTAGGAAATGATTTAGCATTTTCAGTGGTTCTATTAAAATGCCATAGATGTCAGCACATGCAATATTTCTAATTATATGAAACATACAAAGTTATAACTTTGATATAAAGATTAATTTGTTTTTAAAAGTTAAAAATTGTTAATGGACGACTATTATACCTACTCACAATTTTACAGTGATATGTGTATAAATCATAGACGGCATCCTAAGACAGCTGTTTCGAGTTTTTGGCTCTCCTCAATTAGGGGCAGCTCGTATGTGAATTCTACACACATTACATACTAGCTCGGAAATAACATAACACCAACAAATAACTGTTGTGCCTCCTGTAGGCATCAAACTGCACCAAGCGACATAATTTGATTATCGAATACAGGAATATACAAAATAAAATCTGGTCGAGCGTCCGACCGTATCATTAATATAAATAAAATACAAAATGAACACAAACGTGTTTTAATAAAGTGAGTTTTTAATAAACTTAAAAGTTTAAAAATTGTTAATGAACGACTATTATACTCATAATTGTATAGTGATATATGTATAAATCATAGACGGCACTTTAAGACAGCTGTTTCGAACTTTTGGTTCTCCTCAGTTAGGGGCAGCTCGTCTGTGATTTATACACATATCACTATAAAAATCACTATCACGCTAATTTAGTAAATACAGAATTTTCTGAACCAGAACATAGAGACTTTTATAACATTTAATAATATAGTTTATATCATTTCTTACCAAAAATAAAGTTGCTACAAAACGGGGCGCTTTAAATCAAATAGACTATATACATACGTGCTTATGTATTAGGGTGCCCGTTATTTTGACAAAGTTTGAATTACGTTGAGTACACCCCAAAATCTTTTATAGAATGTGGAAAAACTCAATTTCCCCAAATGCCAGCTATTTTGGTTAACATATCAAACCGTGCCACCGAAGGGTTGAATCTTAAATGGCATTTAACATGGGATTTACTCCTATTCCTGCATTTTAGATGTAATTAATTTCTTCCAGTTACTATATTTTACTCTGAAATTGTGTTTTCCTATACTTTTGGGATCGCTGAAAACAAATCTAATCTAATGGGCCTAAAAAAGGGCCTGCGACACATTGACAGCTATTAAAAAGCTGTCAACCACAAAAAAAGTGTATTAAAATAAGCATTTCTTGAAGAATATATATTTTTAATTTTTTTTAGGTTCTTAACCTTGAATTCACTTTCATGAATGAATGCATTATGACAATTGAGAGCTGTGATTTAACTGTCATCAAAATATTGCATTTCTTGACAAGCAATACCTTAGATAAAGAATTCTATGGCCGTTAAACACAAATCTAATATCAAAAATGCATCACAACATTTGACAGATGCCAATGTGTCGTAGGTCCTTTTCGACGTTAGATTTGTTTTCAGCGATCCCAAAAAGGTAGGGAAACATAATTTTAGAGTTAAATATGGTAACTAGAAGAAGTTGTATCTAAAGAGGCAGAAAAAGGAGTAAATCCCAAGTTAAATGCCATTTAAAATTCAACCCATCAGTGACACGAGTTGACCAAAATAGCTGGTATTTGGGATAATTGAGTTTTTCCACATGCTATACAAGATTTTGGCCATTTTGAGGTGTACTCAACGTAATTCAAACTTTGCCAAAATAACGAACACCCTATTATGTATGTACGATGTACCTTACCTCCTAATCTAACCATCGACATAACTTCTAATTTAACTTCTTACCTAACCAAAATCATACCGATACTTGTCTTAGTAGATAAGATTTGCAAAGATATGAATGTAGAACTGCCAGATGCATGTTTTGTATAAAAAGTGTGTAATTACCATATTTAACAATTTTTTACTCCTGTTCTCAAAGGCTTCCAAAAAAAAACTAAATAGACCAAAGAGAGTCTGCAACTAGCAGTATACCAAATTGTATTACTAAAAAAATTGAAGGTACACTTTCTTAGATATTGTAACGAAGTATAAAATAAAAGAAAAAAAACTCATAACAAAATTAAATCAATTCATTATTCTAAAAAATTATTATTCCAAAAATATGTTACAACAATTATTACAAAACTCATTTCTAAATTATTTGACCCAGTAATAAAGATAAACAAATTGATTTCAAGTATGACATGAAGCTACTCTGCAATTTGTAAAGTGTGTCATAATACTAGCACAGCATTATTGCTCACAAAAGTAAGTAATGCTGACTCTAGCATTATGACACTGCCCTGATTAATGGGGACAGGTTGCGCCATCCTTGATTGCAAGAAGAAATGAAAGTAGGGATTAAGAGTCAAGATGGGAAGTGACAATCGAAAGGGATAGTCAGTTACATGGTGAAATGAAAGCAGTAAAGTCCTTCTCGATTGTCATACCCGGTGTGAGGGAAATGGCCCTAGAATTCATAATTAGTTGGTAAGCAAAAATTATGTTAATTATATTTAGAATTAGTCTGTTATAAGTTAGGTAAATTTAAGAAATAAAATTAATAGATTAGATGAAGAGTGAGTGTATTTATTTTTATTCGTAACATGGTGGAGGCGCCGAGTTCTTGTTCCGTTGTTGAGGATTCTTCGCAATCTTCAACAGACACCTCTTGCACAGTGCATTAGTTAATTCTGAAACGAAGAAAACATGTAGCAAATTTTAATATTAAGAATCATCAACAGTTTGTTAGATGTTTTTATGCATTTTTTTTAGTTTAGTGCATTATTTTAAACAATGCACTTAGTATAAATCTGGGAAAATTACAATGCACTCACACTTACAATCAATTAAATTGAATTAAGTAGATATGAAGTTTAGGGTACACTTGCATAACATGAAGTAATTAGTATTAATAAAGTAGTATAATTAAATAGATAGGAAGATTAGGGTACATATTGGTGAAGCATAACAAGAAGTAATTATGGAAATCCCTGGGTATAACCATACATGGTCAAACATCATAACAAGGGATGGCAGACCCAGGTACTTCAACTGCAGCAGGCAAGGAGTATATGCTGCATCATGCTGCAACAGGCCACCACGATTCGTTAGCATGAGAACAGAGAGAAATGGGTACTACAGACCCAGATCAAGACACAGAAATCAAATTTAAGAGGATAGGGCTCGTAGGGATAAAATCTTATTAATAAAACGAAAAAAAAGAAAATTGTAAGTATATAATTATGAATTAGAATTGGTTAATTAATTTTATAGGACATTTAACTATAAAAGGGATGTAGTTATAATAAAGATAATATTTATAATAAATAGAGTAGGATGACACTACATAGATAGGATATAGATTGAATACACAACAAAAAAATTAAATTAAATTTTTATTCAAAGTGCAATTGGGGGTAACTGCACAAGGGAAGAAAACAAGTTTGTTTTAGGACTCTCTTTAGAAGATTCATGACCCAGATGGGACCATAGTGTCCAAGGAATAGCTACAAAATCATTAACATATGAAACAAAATGGATTCTAATAAACGAGGAAGGAAATAGGAAAAAATGTTGTTCGCCAGCTAAGATTTCAGAAGATGAGAAGATAGTTGTATTAAAAGTATTTTATTGTTATTTGAAAGCACCTCTTATCTCTGTCCAAAGTGAAGAGTGATCAGTGTAACCTTGAGCAGTATGGATGAAGATTTTCAAGTCATACAATAACCTGCAATACCTTAACAGCCTACCTTGGTTGACACCTCTAGGATAGGACCTTGGACTGCATCAGGTGTTGGTTATATACTGGATCAATTAAAGATAAAAAAGGTAATTATAATTTATGTTTATTATGTATTGAAATGTGCAAAATAAGAATAATTTGAATAATAAGAGAAATTCATTGATGAATAGGGCCCATGACATCACTGCATTGCAAATTATACAACAGCACTTTGTGTTTCAAAGCGCGCAAACAAATTTACATCTTACAAAAAAAAATACAAAATGCTGTGGAAACAATTGGTAATTCACTGAGAGTCAGAAAATATACAAGATGAATGAATGAATAAGTGAAGAAATGCACAAATGAAAGTACGTCCGCTGAGTAATGGGCGAGACAATGAGAAATTAGATGAGTGAATGTAATTTGAAATATACTTGGATATAGGTGTCAAATTTTGGGATAGAGGATTTAAATGAAATGTGTGAGAAATGATACAAATTTAGGTAAATGACTGATGAGAGCAAATAAAGAGTGAGTAGAGTCCAGTTTCAATGTTTAAATTATTAAATTTTAACAAAGATTTATCTTGGAGAAAAAAATTAGGTTTTTAAAGTTAGCCAACAAGGCAAGTGTAAATAAATTGTTAAAAGTGTAAAACATGTGTTAGATACACCAAATAGTGTAAAACTCTAAACACCTAATTAAACAATAAAAGTCAAAACAAAGTATTCCATATCAAATAATTACCATTTTCAAACCATTAGTTAAAAAAATTCTTAATAGTGCTTGTATTACTTTTGCTAAAATGTAGTAGCATACATAATTTACTTTATAGAAAAGTTGAAATAGGTAATATTTGAGGTTTAATAGAATAAGTAGGTAATTAATAAAATAATTAAGGAAAAAATATTATAACTCTTTAAGTTAAGATAAAACAAATTTGTAACACACTTGTTTCTTTGCATGAAACGACGATTGCATGGAACTTACCATCTACAAGTAGAGCAGAAAAACATACCACAGAGCACCAAGATCGCATCATCACAAAAAGGGAATAACCATAATGCAACCAATCTAAGGGTGAAAAAAACGCCTTCTGAAGTTGATCACCGATAAACACCAGCTGAAATGTTGCCAATACATTAAAGGAACACAGATAAAATCATACCTACCTATGCCGAAGTCAACAATCCAGTAGACACATGTTTGTCTACATTGTATGAGGAAACCAGTTACTTCATTACAAATCAGTGTTGGCAATTCAAATCGTCATTTCAAGCAGCATCACCTCACATTATGGATGGACTGTTAATGAATTTCCCTAATTACCGTACATTTAAATGTTCAATGTGCATTGGGATTTGGCATACACATATTGGCACCTGAAGACAAGAAATAATGAATTTTCTTGGAAATCGTTGCGTTGTATTTGCAACGTGTCATACAAATATATACTTTGGTAAACGACATCAGCTTTTATGTCTAACTTCAGTTAAAGACATGCAATATTCAATTCTGAATTTGTGATGGACGAAAACAAAAAACTTATTCAACTTACCAGTTCGTGTGTGATTTAGTGCAAATTTTCTCGAAAAATTGCGTGGAAAAACTTATTAAAACTTATTAAAACTGTTCACGTAGAAAGACATTCAAATTTGTTGATCTTGCACTTTTGAATAAGCCGCGTGTGCGCGATAGACAGAATGACTGTAACACGAAAAATGTAGTGCGTTCCTTAATGTACAGTAGTGGACCATAAAGACAAAGGTTGCGTTCCATGCATAAACTTATAAATATTAGGTTTAATAAGTTCTAATTTAAAATTATTAATAGACGTTTTAATGTAAAACTAGATACTGTTAATTTTAATTTGTTATTGTAATCGCATCTATTTCCATTTTTTTTTCTTTTTCATGAAAATTGTGTTATAATTATAAGATTTTTTTTAGGATAGGTTTTAAATTAAAATTGTAAAGGGCCAATTCTCATTTCTTTTTAGATGAACAATACTCATTTCAAATTAAGTTAGAGCCATATTGATATATGTGTAGGCAAACTTGCAATCAGGTTGATGGCTACAGAAGTTAATTGCTGAAGGAGCGGAGTGCGTGCCAGGAGCGTCACGCTTACCAGGCCGGGTCATGTAACGAAGTATAAAATAAAAGAAAAAAACTCATAACAAAATTAAATCAATTCATTATTCTAAAAAATTATTATTCCAAAAATATGTTACAACAATTATTACAAAACTCATTTCTAAATTATTTGACCCAGTAATAAAGATAAACAAATTGATTTCAAGTATGACATGAAGCTACTCTGCAATTTGTAAAGTGTGTCATAATACTAGCACAGCATTATTGCTCACAAAAGTAAGTAATGCTGACTCTAGCATTATGACACTGCCCTGATTAATGGGGACAGGTTGCGCCATCCTTGATTGCAAGAAGAAATGAAAGTAGGGATTAAGAGCCAAGATGGGAAGTGACAATCGAAAGGGATAGTCAGTTACATGGTGAAATGAAAGCAGTAAAGTCCTTCTCGATTGTCATACCGGGTGTGAGGGAAATGGCCCTAGAATTCATAATTAGTTGGTAAGCAAAAATTATGTTAATTATATTTAGAATTAGTCTGTTATAAGTTAGGTAAATTTAAGAAATAAAATTAATAGATTAGATGAAGAGTGAGTGTATTTATTTTTATTCGTAACAATATTCAAGGTCAAAGGTCACATCATGTGACCTGGAACTGAAAAAACTAATATTTTATTATAAAACATTGTTTTTGTTAATAAAAATTATGCTTCTTTTGCTTTAAAAAAGCCCAAGAGATAAGTTCTACAATAATTAGAATCGGCGGTATGAATTAAAGGGTGAGTTATGAACTGAGAACAGACGTACAGCGTTGCGTACGGCATACTACAAATTCAAGTTAAAAAAACTAGCATTTCGTGAATCTGTTTAAGAATATCTCATGTCTCCATGACGCCGACACCTTCCAACTGCGATATACTAACGTTGTTTTTACGACTATATCTCATTTTAGCAAAATGCTGGATACAACGTTGTTACGGCCGATCCTTCAATTGTTTTTGTTCACATTGTAAGCCAAAATTTTACATTTTTTATTATGTTTACAGCCCTGCTATATAAATACTGTGTATCACTTTACCATCCTACCAAATTTCACGAAAATCTGAAATAGTCGGGTTATGAGCTGTGATGATTTGGCATGGAATGAACCTGATTTATTTTTAAGGTAGGAGTCGCGGGCGCCTTATAGTCTGATGGAGTCGAAAACGATCGGAATATTGGATGAATCTGAATGTAGTCTTTGCGAAACTGAACAATGATTTGTATTTCACGACAATATACACTGCTTCTATGCAAAGGACTGTTTTAAAATGTTTACTATAAAACATTTTAAAAATATACAAGCATAAGTAGGTACTCTACAACAAAAAAGAACATGAAAATCTAAAACATGGTGCTTGGAATATTACGATTCTGACTCTTCTGAAATTGACATATTTCCTCTTTCATACGTAGACTGGCTTTATGGTTTTCATAAATGTATAATAAGGTATATCAAATATACATAAGCATGCGCAGATATTTAATTTTTCAAATGCAGTTAGAATTTACAGATGCTTTTCTCTCTGCCAATCGCAATAGATAGGATTGGAAAGGTTCAAGATATTATTTTTGACATTGTAGAAGTGCTCAGAAATAAGACTGAAAACTATTCACATAACATCAAGATAGTGCGACTACGGAGCACGTGTTGATGACATAATCGATGAGCAGAGCGTGCGCGCGAAGGGGATGCACTGTCAGTGTGACGAGGGCGGCGGCCGTGAAACAGTGCATGGCGCGAACAACGGGAAACGTGGATCCCCCCTGAGGATGGCGGGTCGCCGAAGCAGCTCCATAGGTTGCCGCTCTCTTATCGGTAGACGCGCGTCCATTTATGTCAATAACACCTACGATCCTTTCAAGGTAAAACTATAGGCACTTCAAGTGCAAATAACCATAGATTTAGAAAGTATTATTTCACGCAGCAAAATATAATTTTCTTCGACTCATATTTCATCATCGCTTTATATTTCGCCGGTGCTGAAGAGTTTCGTTTGCTCAACCGAAACACATTAAGCTCGAGTTTAATTTTTATATAAAAGTTTATTCCTGAGTCGGATTTTAAAGCAATAAATCAAAGCGGGAGTTAAACATTTTACGGTTTATTTATGTATTGAGGTCAAGAAAATGCAACTTTTTAGCGAAGATTGCAGAAACTGTTTCTAGCGTGCGTCGTGTGAATAATTTAGTGAGCCCATACAACATGCAGGTTAACAGGTAATGACCGTATTAAAGTTGCATTACTTAATTTTAACTCGAGGCGGCTGTGCTTGCCGTATGTTCTTTGTTCTCATTGTTGCCTTGATAAGTACTAAGATTATAACGATATTTATTGTTTCATCGTCACAGTAGGCTATTTGCAAACGTTTTTGGCGTATACCAGTTTCGTTAAGATGCTTCCCTTGAATAATACTTTTTACTCTGTTTTTTGTTTTATAAAATTCTCAGTTTGTATGTACTAACTCTAATTTCACGGTATTTCCGCTTTCGTAGTCCTATTTTTTCTTCTAGTTTGGATTGTCAGGCGTATATACTAAGTATAAAACATAGTAGGTTTTAAGGATTTTGGGTTGCACCCACCGAATCCCTTTCTAACTACACCACCAAGAACTTTTGTATTAAATAGAGAAAGATAGAGCGATAATGTACCAATGAAAAGAAACTTTTGCATTGGGGTAATGTTTTAGTAGAAAACTAAACCTTTTGTTTAGTAGGAATTTAACAATAGTATTTTCCACAACAAATTTTTCCAGGATACTAATACCCTATCAGTCTCGTAGCTAGGGGCTGTAGTCCCCCCCTCTCGAAGTATATGTGCGACTTTTCACATTAACGTTTATTTTATTGTATAAAAGGATTTTTTGTAATAATTATATTTGACTTAACATGTTAGCCCCTCCCGAAAGAAAACTCTGGCTACGGGCCTGACCTATATTTTCAATCAAAGCTAATGATTGATGTGGGTCGCGATTCTCAAAAGCAACTATATCAGTAATTGATATGACATACGCAGTGGCGGATTTAGCTCTTGTGAGACCCCAGACGTAATTTAGTTTTGAGCACCCCCTCCCCCCATCTAAATATTTTTGGTACCACTACAGTGTACATTCTACGCGCACGTTTGGGTGTTACGGTTTTGATTATTTTGATTGCGCAATTCTTTCATTTCAAGAGAGCGATTGTGGCTCGGTTAGTTACGTACGGGACTATCGACAAGGGATTCGGGTTCGAACCTCGGCCCATATATCATCGGATTTTTAAAATTCGCATCTCCCTCGGAAGGCAATTGCAAACCACCGAGGTAAACTTTGCCCAAGAAATTAATAAAGAAATACAAGTACTATCTACTTGGGGTGGTTCGGAGTCCACCTTAAGCTGTAGGTCCCTTATGCGTGTGATCACTGAACACGCACAACACAAGTATAGGAGGAAAATGCCAACGCTCTGCAACAGAGCACGGCACGAAGAAGAAGAAGAATTCTTTCATATATATTTTAAGTAATGTTTAAATAAGAAAAATTGACACAACCACCATCTCTCATATCATAACCTCCCATGTCAGCCAGCGCAGTAGTGATTTCAGAGAATTTAAAAGACTATTGGTACTTCTTGGTTCTCAATTAGTTGCGAATAGTTTTGAACTGCCTCCATTGTCCTGCCTAATAGAGTTTCTTGAGCAATATCGTCATAGGGGTTCTTCACTCGTGGAACTACCCCCACTAAGAAAAAACTGAAAGTGTTTAATTTAAGAATTGGGTGCGTCCAACACACCGCAGGAAATGCAGCGCTGTAGCAGCTTTCACAGCCGACTTAGATTTAAAATTGTTTGATTTAAATCATCGCCTTATACATATAACCGCTGATAAGCAGGACCGTAGCTAGCAAATTTTGCGCCGTGGGCAAGTGACATTTTTTGCGCCCTCCCCCTCCCCTCCATTTTTTAACAAATATTGATGGAATATTTTCAAACATTTTTTTACTTTGTTGTTGAACTGCAAAGGAAAAGTTTTCCAGTATTAATAATAAAATTACATACCTCGAAGAATCTTTAAAAAATCCGCGTGATATTTTGAGAATATGGTGTGCCGGGTAAACAAATCACACACTGGCTTTCAAGTTACAAACTTGAACTTTTAGAGCTATTACTGATGCCAACATGTATTGCTTCTGGACGCAACTTTATTCTCGGGCCTCGGCGCTCAAGAGTCGAGCGGTCTCAATACTTTCAGCTCTATTTCAGTCGGCCGATGACGTCCGATGTCTATGCGAGTTCCGCACGCTGAGAGTCAAGCTGCGTTTACTAGCTAACATTGGCTAACAAACACCAACGTCAACATTTTCTGTGTGTTAGATCTCGCGTTCACTAGGCGAATTCGACACATGCCGCGTTGGCGGTACGTATATGTACATCTGGAAGAGAGTGTACACTCTATACCATCAGACCTAGCACCGCGATTGGCGGCCGCCACTGCGCCGCGCGGACGAATTTGCCTATAGGCGAATACGTGTGTAACTGCGTGCAACCTAGCAATTCCAGGGTGCCTCAATGTGTTTTACTTTGCGCCATCTAAAATTTGCGCCGTGGGCACGAGCCCCGCTTGCCCTGCTCTAGTTACGGGCCTGATGACAAGTAAGACTAGACGACTGATTTACCGAATGTCAATAATTAAAATGCCAGAACATCAATTTTGACAGCAGAGAAAAGAATAATAAAAATTTCAAATAAAGTAATTTTTGCATAATATCGTAATACATAATATCGTAATACACGTAATACATTCATTCTCGCATTCGGCGATGATGATGAGGATGCTGCCTTAGGTATTGAAATTCTGCCAGTTATTTTGATTGCAACTAAGTGTTTAGAGGAGCTAAACAAAAACATATAAAAATACATTGCATACACATGCAGTGAAGAAGAATTTGTGACTTTCGAATGAAGAAAAGTATAATAGTGGTAAAAGTGCCGTTACAGTGGTCATGTTTTCAGAAAATAATTGCCCTAAGTACAACTTATTCATGCTACAAACCATTCTCGGTAATAGTTTTGATCAAGGACATGCCATCTGTTATGAGAAAAAAGTAAATTCACGTTAACAGCCTTGATAGTGTAATGTCAAGCGTGTTGGACTTTCACCCAAGCGGCCCGAGATCGACTCCCGGTGCCGGCAGATCTGGTTAAGGTTTTCTGCAGTTTTCCTTAACTGTTCCATCTGTAAGTCGGCTGCAGCCGCACGTAGGGTCTACGTAATAATAATAATCGCCCCCTCCCGCACAAGCTTATAGCTTCTGAGGCCTGCTTTCCAGGTTATGGGTTGTAGCAATTATTATTATTATTATTATATCAAAGCAGAACCATATCCTTATTCGATGCTGTAATACTATGTTATTTCCATTAAAAAGTGCTTCTTGGTTTTCGCCTAAAACTACTATCAATCTTCCATTTTTGGAAAGGATGACGTTTAGTTACGTTTGAATTGTATTTGCTATAGTAGGCGATGTATTTCAAGCAGTTTAATACCGATGCAGTGGTTTTATAAATCTGAGACGGCTGTGAAAGCTGCCGCAGCGCTGCATTTCCAGCGGTATGTTGGACATTGATGATAATATGTATTCTACATCAGATTCACTTAGTTCGCATAAATATTTCATAAAATATGTAGCGATATTCGCATAAGAATTTACTAACTTCTCATATTAAATTATTCTCGTTACTTTAGGCATATATATGGCCCCTGTTTCAAAAAAGTCTCAATTCTTTTTTTGTTTTGATTGCTTTATTTTGTCGTTTCAAACAATATATTAAAAATCGAGAGTGAGATCACGTTAGCGTTAAAACATATTAATGGTCAAACGTCAAAAACATCGTTTCTTTGCGAATATCTCAATTGCTATAGCTCGAAGGTCAATTAAAATTTTTATAAAAATGAAAGGTAATTAAATTTCCGACAATAAAGGTTGCATATAGTTTTTATGTTCAGCGAACCGTTTGCGAGATGTACAGTAAAGAATGTGTATAAATAAAATGCGCCCTATATTCTGCGTCGAAAGTGGCGCGGAAACTGATACAACGTACTTTATACATATATTTGCTGTATATCTCACAAACGGTTTGCTGTATGTAAAAAATTAATATAACTTTTTTTACGTTTTGGAAATTTAATCACTTTTATTTTTATAAAAATCTTAATTGACCTCTGAGCCATAGGGAGTGAGATATTCGCAACTGAGATTTTGACCTTGGACCTTTAATATCGTTTTTCTGCAATTGTACGCGAAGCACACACATCGCGTACGCAATTAAGGACGTAAAATGCAACTTTGCGGACGTTACTAAGGGTAACGGCCACGAAGTAACTTAGTGCCAGTATCTCCACCTATTTTTACGATTGTTTACAAAACTAATTGTTTTATTTATGTCATTTCCATAGAACCGCTGCAACATGAAAGCCGCCTTTCTATTAACAATCAATGTTAGTAACTTTAATAATAATAATTAATGTATAAGAACTTTATATGCCGCTGACGAACGGCAAAATCACAAAAATGCCATAGCAATAAACTGCACGGGTGCCAAAAAACCGGTTGTTTTTTAAATTAAACATGTGTTTTTTTCTAAAATTAGTTTAAAACGTCCCATATAAAAAAAACATGGTTAAAGCATGATCTGAACTATTTTACACTAAGAGATCTTGAAATATTTTTAAAAATCTGCCAAGAAAAATATTCGGGTATAAATTACCATTATGATTCATAATTATGCATGCCGGAAACAATAATAAAAGTTCTTATCATCACTTTTTTAACTTTACGACTTCTTAATAAGAGTATAGCACAAGGGAACATAATAGAAAATCCTCGCCAAAACAAAAGTATTAAATAATGTTAAATCAACACTTTGTAAATTGTAATTTATAAATAAAAGGATCATTATCTTTTCTAAAAATGCGTCTTCAGACTACTAAAAAGAATGCAGAATTAGTAAATAGAAAATCAATCAAATATTATATATTTATGATAACCGGTCGACAACAGCACCCATATATGGCAGTATTTTTTAACAATCTTATTAAAGATGCTGCTGAAACTCGTGCGAAGTGTATCCAGTGCAAAAAGAAATGTACGCGTTAAATTAGTTTCTTGTATGAAGTATCAAAGACTAAATTACTAATGTTCATATTGAAGGAAAGCATTTTTCAGGTATTTTTGTTTGTTTAGATTTACCATTTATTTAACCAGGTCATCTTTAATTATTCTGTCCGTTACGAGCCCCAACGTATTTGAACTATTGGTTTTTTAAAAGCAATGGCAGTTGTAATTACATATTTTTTACGGTTGTACAAAACAATGTTGTGTACACCTTGTGCGCGAAATTCTTTAGCATCCTCGAGATTGTCCTGCCTTGTTATACAAATAACTATTAACGTCGGCGCGATCTCAAGTTTGATTTTTAATATATTGTTTAAAATGACTTAAACATAAAGCGATTCAAACAAGGAAAAAATATTTGGGGACGTTTTTGGAACAATAACCCTAAAGTATCTGGACTATATAGTTTTATTCAGTAACGGCAATAAAGAAGAGTGTAAAAATTTAAAATGAAACCGTTCTATTCATTTATTTATTTTTCGACTTGAGAGGCCCCACGAGCGCGCCTCTGCGGAAATCAGCTACTGGGTATACGTAAGTTGCAGGTATACTTTTTCAGCTTCTGTTTGAATTTCAAGCAAATCCGGACTTTGGAGATTATAGAAAAAAAACTTGATATAATTAATACTAATACATATAAGTATTGAAGAAATATTTGATAGCTCTATATAATAGACGAAGATTCTTTAAGAAGATTAAGGAATAATGGGATATTGGAAATGAATTTTTGATCGAGATTGTGATTGGAAACTGTTGGCCATTATAAATTATAGTGTCATTGATATCGTATAGATCGAGTGCAATTGTTCAAAATTGTTAAGTTCTAATAGTTGTAGACTTGATCTTGTTACTTTTAGTTAGGCACATTGGATTTATCCATTTGAATCTGTAAACATGTGTGTAATTGCTAAACATGAGCACCCATTTTTGAAAAGCTAGTAAACGAAATAGTAGCTTTATTCAAACTAAAGTAGCGTCACTTATTTAATTGTGGCTTATTTAATAATTCTATGTATTTTGCAGACTTGACTGACTTATAATACCCTACGCTTACAAAAAAGCTTACGCTGGTTTTCACAAGGACCAGTTGTGCTAAATACCCAGCGGCTGTTGCGGGTATATGACTTTGATATAGGTGCCCACCAGTACATCTAACTACGAAATTTTGGGAGTGTTTCTATTTTCATAGATTTATTAAGAATTGCCCTTCCCTCCTCTTGGTAGAAATTTCCGAACGATATCAATTGTAATCAGATAAAATTGCTACAAAAGTCGATATCCTAGATTTTTCAAGTAAGTTATATGGCAAAACAGAAGATACTTATCTATGGTCCTAAAACCTAAGAAAAGTTGATTTTCAGATATTCATTTTTGATTTATAATATTATTCAAGTTACAGGCGAGCTTGATTTCTTATTTGTTTCGTTTGATTAACGCTAAGTGGTATCATTACCAGTAACCAACTACCATTTGCCCATCATAAACGTTTCTCTAGAGGATACCCTTAGTTGAACTAATTTCATTTCTTGCTCTAACCTAGTAAGATCCAATTAAACTTAATCTAATCTCCCCAAGCAATTTGCTAATTTGCACGTTTGAATGAATAGCGTATTGGCGATCATAAACACACATTACCCCAGTAACATTGATTAGATGTTGTGTATGTGTCTTCTGCATGTGCAGCGGCGCCATGCGCACTGACTGAGCCAGACTGCTTGTCGTTTCAGTTTGTGCGTGTCGACGGTAGTAAGAGCAACTGCCATGCTAATAGCCGGAAATACGCTCCAGTGCGGGAGATGTTTGGAAGTGCCATGTCTGCCCACCACGAGAACGACTCTTTATCTGCGGTGCGTTCAAGCGACCCTTTGCATGCCACTTTATATTATACCACTTCAAATGTTATCGTTATCGCCCCACACTGTAATTTTTTTTCGGTGCACGCACGTTCCCTCAGCTTTTAAACGTTTTCTTACTATAATTTATGACTTGCTGGTTACTTTATTATAATTCATTTGAAAATAATCCCCTCCTTAGATTGTTTTTATTAGGCACATTGCTCCAAAGTCTCAAAGCCGTAGTAAGTTTTCTCATCTAGAATTAACTTCCCACTTTATCTACCCTAAAGTGATCGTCTCTTAATGAATTTCTTGAATGAATTCTCTAAAACGAAGTCTTGCATTTAAGAAATTAAATCTTAAATACTTAAATCGAATTAAAACGATTCTGTCAGAATTCACCCTGAAGAGTATTCAGGCATTCATTTTAATTTTTTTTATTTGAAGAAGATTCGGCTCCAATCCCTTATATGCGATATAACATCTTTTAGGTCACGAGTTTACGTCTATACGTGCTTCTGCCACTTTTAATATATCTGTTTCGAAAGGCGGCCTCATTTTTAAAGTTAAATTCGCATTTTATTCGTCTCTCAGACAGTCCAAATGTCTTTTTTGTCTTTGCTATATAACTAACAATGGAACTCTTCTCAAGATATTTTTTACTCACAACTAGAAGTAACTAGAGGAATTGTTGAAGCTTATCTAACAATTCTTTTAATTGCAATTTAGCTACTGAATTCTTCATAATACAAGGAAACTTTCTGAATAAAGCTTATTTTCAGAACACTTCAGACTTTTGTCGTTCTCTCTCAACATAATGAATGGCTTCATTACTATCTCAAATTGGCGATATAATCTACATTTTGTAGAATATCTACATCATGATAGTAACCCGAAATGTTTACTGTCGGGTTACTATAAATATAGAATATGTCCACAGATGTTCTGAGAAAACTTTTTACAAGTATAGTTAGGTCCATCCGTGAACACACTGTATATTCTGATAAACATTAGAAGTTATTATAAAGTTGCGAAAATATAAACTTAAGTTGATAGTTGAGGATGTATATGCTACTGGAGGCATATAATCCAAATTCTATTAGAGACAATAGTTACTACTACTATAGAAACATTGCATACAGAAAATGTATCTATTCAGAATGATGTATAAAACATAGTACATATTTTTTAGAATTTGTTTGGTGAAATAATTAAAGAAATGGGATAATGGAGATGAAGACGTCCATAACAAAACCTAAAAATTACATAAAATTACCATATCATCTAGACCAAAGAGACTCGAAACAGAAAATGGGAAAAAGAACCACGAAACATGTTTCATAAATCCGCATATCAGCGAAACGCATTGTACGTGACATCATAGTGAAACATTTCCTGGAAAAACATGTTTTATTGAAATAGAACTTGCTCTATCTTTTTGTTTCTGTTTGGTGTCATTTCACGCAAGTAACACAGCAATTTTGGAAAAATAAAAAAAATAAATAAAAGATGATAAAAATTTGATATCTGATTTGTAATTGAAAAGTATTTTACTATGTGGATGCAGCCACCAGCAACGTCACTTTTTTGTTAAAATTTTTCTTTTTGTCAATAAAAGTGCTGTTCTAAAAGACTCCAGTTCCTTGCAGAACTGAACAGCTCGTCATCGTACGCACATAAGAATAACATAGGAACAGTGACGGGGAAGGCGTCGGCGAAGTTGGCCACCGCCTACGGCCTCGCACTCCGAGGGGTCCTTCTACCACGATATAACAAACACTATTTGTTCTGACACCCGTCTTTTAGTAGCAGATTGCCCAACACGACCTCTTCGCCCAACTTTCCACGAGGGACACAATGCCCAACAAGATCATTTCATCCACCTTTTCGCTAGGGACACAACGCCGACCTCGATCACTTCGCCCAACTCTCGTATAGACCCACAACGTCCAAAATAGGAACACAACGCCAAAAATTCGTTCGTTACAAATCGGTTAATCCCCACATACGTAAAGTGTTAAATAACACTGTGCAACAATTTTCGCTTCCGCCAGAGTGGCTACAACGCGAAATGAACTGACCAACAGACTAACAAAACCCCAGCGGGGTTTGGCTATATTAGCTCGCATTATCTTTTATGACCTCCTGAAGTTGGCATGTTTTCAGGCCAATTTTTCGACATTTTGCGATGTGTAAGTCAATAAAATGGATCAATGTATGAATGAAACAAGTGCAATTAACCCGATTTTTGCAATGTGATTCGGATTTAATTTTGTTTTTAGTTAATTTAATGAAAAAACAAAAGGAAATATGCCGGCAGTACTGCAGGATGGTTAGAATAGATTATTTCGCTTAACAGAGTTAAGTCGAGTTTGCTCCGGAAAGTACTCGGATGGGTAAACCACGAGCGCAGTGTACTTGCCTACATGACTCTGCTGCCTCTTCTCACAACCACATATCTACTCTGCGGCTCAGTGCGTCCGGCACCTCTACACCGAAAGGTATAACGGGTTAAAGATTATGTATGTATGTACAAAAGGAAATGAATAAATCGAAATAATTTAAAGCCAACCCCAAAACATGATGCGACATACATAACGAACATTCATTGGACTGAACCAACGCGCACAATGAACGCATTCATTGAACGAACCAATTTTGATGTATGTGTCATTTAGTTTATTTGTTCGGTAAGACGAATATTCGTGACTTTGTGATTTGCTTGTTCTGTTTACGTTTAATCACTCAAGTAAGTTACAAGATTAATACCCGATGATACGTTCGGGCATGCTGGTTTTGCTACTGGAATGTTTGCTGCGTGTGGTATGGTATTTGAGCACTTGGGATACTCTAATACACTTTATCCTCTTTCTTTTCTGTTCATTCCGCCGCCAGAATTCACACACGCGTAACAATTTGATGGGTCGTGATCAATCCGATCCGTCCAGATCATCGGCACACCAAATGAAAAACTTTTAATTCTTTTATGCGTCCAATTCCAGAGATCACTGTAACACTTTTTGTAAACAACATTTGGTGCCCAAGTAACGTTGGAAATAACTGGTTGGTTGAAGTACTTCTCGTATGCGAACTTAAATTATTCATTGACAAAGTCATGTTTTGTCTGTTGTGGTATGAAATGGCCACACACATAACAGCAATTGTTTATATTGCAAGACATTTTAGCGTCACAAATATTCGTCTTTCAAACGTAAACAGAACAAACAAATCACAAAATCACAAATATTCGTCTTACAAACGTCAACAGAACAAATAAACTAATTTCGACACATACGTGGAAATTGATTCGTTCAATGAATGTGTTCATTGAGCGTGTTGGTTCAGTCCAATGAATGTATGTCGCATCATGTTTTAGAGATGGCTTTAAATTATTTCGACTCATTTACTTCCTTTTGTTTTTTCATTAAATTAACTAAAAACAAAATTAAATCCGAATTACATTGCGAAAATTGGGTCAAAATGCAAAAAATGCACTGAAAAAGTACCAGAAATGGACTAAAAAGGGCATTTCGAAAAACCAAATCAGGAAATTTTCATTTCTTCAAGCTTAAAATATTGAATTCCACTTGCTTCATTCATATATTGATCCATTTTATTGACTTACACATCGCAAAAGGTCGAAAATTGGTATAAAAACATGCCAACTTCAGTAGGTTATAAAAAAGAAACTTTCATATAGCGTTGTAGCCACTCGGGCTGAAATTTCTTGTTGCACTGTGTAATAGTAGCGTGTAAGTTGTGCGAGAATCAGTGTTGCCGAGGCCGCTATAGAATTTCGCGGTCAAGGTAAACACAAATTTTTTTGTACAAGCGTAAAAAATATATGTATGTAATTACAAATTCCATTGCTTTTAAAAAACTAGCAGCTTAATTCATTGTAAATAGAAATGCAGATTTCATGATACAACATTTTTACGGAAATGGCATAAATACAACAATTAGTTTTGTAAAAAAGTTGTGGAAATGGGCAGAGATACTGGCACTAAGTCACTTCGCGGTTGTTACTAAGAGCAACGGCCACGAAATCCAATTTTGCGGCCTGTATTGCGTGTGCGAAGTGTCTACTTCGCGTACGGTTGCACAAAAACGTAATTTGGTAATTGACATAAATTATGTCATATACATATGATATGCATATCAATAAATAATATTAATATCTTTGTTCTAACTTGTATAGTGTGCCTAAAATATAATCTAATGTTAAATAGCTAAATTGTGGTCGCACAACTTCCCTACTATTATTCGACACTTTTGCAACACATATGTGCATTAACCTACTTCTAACAAACGAATTTTCGGCGTAGTGCTCCTATTTTGGGTGTTGTGGGTTTATACAAAAGTTGGACGAAGTGGTACTGTTGGGCATTGTGTCCCTCGTGGAAAGTTGGGCGAAGTAGTCGGGTTGGGCGATATGGTACGTTTCAAATCGTAATCATATTTTCAAAATACTTTTGACATACCCCATAAATAAAAACAGATTTACTGTTTCTTTATATTTTCCAAAATCGGTACGCTTATGAAATCGAATTAACGTTCCCACTTCGTCATTATCCGTCGCCGCCGCCCAAAGTTATCGAGAATTTTTGTTGTTTTTCTTAATTATAATAAGGGAGGGTGACCGAGCCTTTCAAATACAGTTTCTCTTTACATAATATGCGCAATTCCGGTAAGGTGACCAGATTTTAATTTTGGTAAGGCGGAACAAAATCGACGGGGGGGGGGTAGGATTATGAAAGAAAGTAAAAAAACATATTTCAAAAACAGCACATTTTAACATAAAAATCTTTAAAAATATGAAAAAAATACAATTATATGAACTTTAGAAATTTAATGAACAATATTTATAATATAAAAATATAAACAAAATTATACTTTTTAAGAATTTTAGAATTTTTTAATAGGTTGGATTCGTTTATTAAAATACCATGAAGTTTTTCACAAATATGTATTTCATAGTCCCATACTAACCCGGTCACTAAATTCATTGCGTCAAAAATGATATTCGAAAGAAACCCAGTTATTTGCGCAACGCAAGCGTTACTTAAGTTACGAGAATGTAGTATGTATAATATGTTCACAGGGTGTAAGTAATATAATTACAAATCTCATAATGGAGGGGTGCTTAGCTGTGATGATTTATTTAGAACACATCCTTATCAACATATGTTCCTGGTTTTCCCGGTTCTTGCTAGTTTTCGAGAAAATCGCATTTTAAATTTTAGGTACGCCCCTTGTACTCACATTAATTTAAATTATATTAGTTAGGTACACGCTGTATAGTGCTTTAGTAGCGTCCAATAGTCAGTGCCCGTAGTATAGTAGGGTAAAATTCAAATGCAGCCGAACATGGCACAACGCTATAATACTGTATACGTAAACAGCATCTATTAAGAGCCTTGAGCGTAAGACATAGGTTTATGTTTATGGTGTATATTTGAATTTTTTTATGTAAACTGGCAAAAAGCATATTTTTTCCAAAAAGCGGGATTTCTTTAAAACTCGGTGGGATAAATTGTAAAAATCGGGACTGTCCAGCCTTTTATATTGTCAGCAGGAATCGAAAGGGGGAACTCTCGAAACTGATCTTGCCCACTTCCAATTTTATTTGTTTTGCCCCGCCTCTGCATAGAAATTGATGACGTACCTGTAACGTACTGTGTAGAAACTTTCATATTACATGTTTTATGTTTTATGTTTCGTCTTTCGAATTTCTTTGGTGTGCGGCTTAACTAAAGTATGAGCTTATAAAGTTTTATCTCAATTTATGCAACATCGCATCTTGATTTACTAACCTTTTTTATTAGAGTGGCAATTTGAAAGTGATTTAGCACCAATATTTAACTGTTGTTGATACATGATTTGCACTAGAATAAATATACCAACTTAATAATAAAGTTAAAAACTTTTTTAGAAAACAATTTTGAAAAATATTTTTGGTCTATGTATCTCTTCTTGATGAGACTTGATTTCAGAAAAATTCCATTTGACTGAAAATAAAATTCAGTCCATTGTCGAAAGGAATATTTTATTTGATTTGAGGTTAAATTTTACCGCTGCCGTCCTTTTAACTTTTTTGATCACGTGATTGTCGTTGATCAAGTTGTGCATGTGTTCTGGAATAAAATTGACAGTTTCGAAAGATCAAAAATCAAACCATCAATTGATTTCTGAAGCATAAATATGATTCTTATATTACATGCACTACGATATAGTATATTAAATCGTTACGACATTTAGTAGTAAGAATAACCTACTACAAAGATCCGTCGAAAAAGAACATTTATTTAAGTTGGTGGTGATCTTCAAACTGAAATCAGAGAAGCTGTCCAGTGAGAAGTCCGGTGAGCGAAGGGGATTTTACCCTACAAAAGATGGGAGTAGTTCTAGAGTTTTTATATGTTGTATAGCTTGGTGGGTTAGTGAAAAATCCAAGCTTCCTCATTCCCTTTTCCTCTGCGCTCTCCGCTCTCTTGAAAGAACTATCGAAAATCGGCACTTTTTTCAGTTTTTCGTTTATAACTTCGTTTGGATGCATCTTAGTGCAAAAAAAAAGTTAGTTGCCGACTTGTAGAGGACAGAATTTCCTACAAATTTGTTATGTGAAGCTGTTTTGTATGATGAATAGTAACGGAGCTGTGAAGCTCCCAAAAAAAGGTTAAAATCGCGTACTTTGCTCATTTTTGAGTTTCTTGCCACTTAACATCGCGATAACTCGTAACTTCATTTTAGGTAAAAGTCTTCATAATCGATCTTATAGAATTAATTAGCTACGAATCACATTATCAATTTTTGCATTACGGTCAATACAACGGGGTGAGGGTGTATAGAATAATATAATATAATAATAATAATAATATATAATAGAATACGCAGAATACCGCTAAACATCCATTTTGAAAATTTCTTTATTACCATTAAAATACTTATAATAATAGTCCCCTTTTACAGGCCATGAAGGCCCATTGGGGTATAGCAGGGTAGGCTGCTATTACCATAAAAGACTTAATCAGCACAATTATATACTTCAAGCCTCATGTATAAGTTGTATATACTTTTACGCTAAAATGAAGTGTTACGGAGTTATCGTGATCTTAAGTCACAAAAAACTCAAAACTTCGCAAAGTAAGCAATTTTATTATTTTTTTGGGGGCTTTACAGCTCCGCTGCTATTCATCGTACAAAAAGACTTCACATAGCAAATTTGTAGAAAGTTTTGTCCTCTACAAGTCGGCAAATAACTTTATTTGCGCTAACGTGCACCAGAAGTTTAGTTTAGAAGTTTAGACGAAAAACTGAAGACAGTGTCTATTTTCGATGGTTTTATTCAGGATAGCGGAGGTCGTAGAGAGAATGGGAGCGGGGAAATTTAATTTTTTACTAACCCACCAAGCTATACAACATATCAAAAATTTAGAACTACCCTACTTTTTGTAGGGTAAATTCCCTTCATTATCTGGACTAAGACAGCTTCTCTGATTTCAGTTTAAAGATTCCCGCCAAACCACCATATCTTTTTTCGATGGATTTTTGTAGTAGGTTATACTTACTACTAAATGTCTAAACTAGTTAATATACTATGTCGTAGTGCATGTAATATATGAAACATATTTATGCTTCAGAAATCAATTGATAGGTTGACCTCATGAAAATGTCAATTTTTTCTCAGAACATATGCAGATAACTTTTTTTGTGCTAAAATATACCAGGACGAAGTTAGAGACGAAAAACTGAAAACGTTCCGATTTTCGATGTTTTTTTCAAGATAGCGTTAGGCGCGGAGGGAGAGGGACTGAGGAATCTTGGATTTTTCACTAACCCACCAACCTATAAAACATATCAGAAATTTAGAACTATCCGATCTTTTGTAGGGTAACCCCCCCCCCCCTTTTCGGACTGCGTTCACAGGACTATCTCTCTAGAGAATCAAATCAGCTTTCATTTGCATCAAGTTTAGAAGAATTTATATCAAAACTGGGTTTTAAAATTCCGAAATTTTCAAACCTTGCACACTGTATTGCGCAAATGGAAAGGGCTAGGTGCATGAAATTCTGAAAGCAACCTAAATTAAAAATTAATTTTGTACACATTTAACATCTTCGCTGCGACAGCCAACTTTGAGTACTTTGCATTAACCACGTTACAACTATGTTTTTAATATTACCTGGGATATTACAAATTCATTGAAATCGAATTCCGATTGGATTGTATAACTAAATTTTGAGAAATTCTACGAATGTAGAGCACCAAATAATAGTAATAGTAATACTAGGTGGTTCTGAAATATGTATAGATTTGCCCGTGCTTATCATTTTACCAATACATATGACCTGTTTTCCCAATTCCCAAAGATTAAAAAATGACCCAGAGATGATCGAAAATCGGATTTTTCCACTTGGATGCTGTTTTGAGCTCACTCCCCAATGAAACTGCATACATCGATATATAAAAAAAGTATCGTTCTGGCCATGTCAAAATTTATATCTAAAAACCAAACTTCGGCTATTTACATATCCCCGGCGATATGTAGTGCTTATCATGAAAACCGTATTAATTCAGTGTGAAACATATTGTCGAGAGTATGTACCTGAAAAGGTTTATAATTTCTCAGAGCTTGATCTGACAATGCTAGACATACTTGTAACATACTATGTAACTATCAGTCAAATACTAATAACTTATGTATGCTCCCGAGGAATACGTATCCCAGGAAATGTGTCTAAGATAGTTCTTGAATACGCAATTACTACCTAATTGGACACCTACATTGTTTTTGGCTTTTTCTGATTCAAATATAGTTTCATTTTGGAGAAAATACAGATAGTTTCTACAAAATTTCAAATATCAATTCGTTTTTGGCATTCGAGTTTTGACCATTTCTACCTAATTATGTTTGTGTTTGCCCGAATAAAATATTTAAGCGTTAGGGGTACATCACAGTAATTACGTATGTAATATTAATGGATCAACTTGCGGGAGGACGGATGCTTTTACTGAGTTTTATTTGTAAAACATGTTATATGATCATTAATTTCGGTATTATGTGGATTTAGTTTTGATCGGCAATATTTGCTTTACTGGTAGGGTATAATTAAAAATTTACATATAATTTTATTGCAGTTTTTAGATATAAGTTGTACAAATATACAAACGTTCCTAGTTTATTCATGGCAAACGAGAAATATTCAACACTGAAACATTGGAAAAATGTTTTGTTATTTTACAGTTAAGGGAAAATAACCTGCGTACTTTTATTGACTGTTTTTCGTTGGTGTGGGTTCTCTTATGCGAACGAACATCAACCCTAGTATTCAGAAGTGGAAATTACCACGTGGTTTAAAACTTAATAATGCCAATTATGCGTATGGTTGCTGACGTAAGGAAGTAATTATTAAAATTTAAGAAAATTATTTAATGGACTTGTAGTTATTCCAATAATTTATAATTTTCTAGCCATTTTGGATTAAAGTATTTACGCGCCTAAGGCAAGATTGAATTTGCTGCCTCTGTAGCTACTTAATATTAATTAAAATCAGCAATTTGAGCAATTTCCAACAATATTTCTAATGGCCATCGAATGAGCTCTAAGTTTATCGAGAATATTACAGTATTAATCTGGCATCATGGACATGTGAACAGAGATTTTACGTTATGTTGATAATAATTATAATCATATTCTTTCACTTTAGGGTCATTCCATGCGAAATCGATCACTAAAATGGGTCGATCTCACGGATTTCGATGAAAATCAATTATGAAGTAGTAATCAACTAAAGAACATAACTTTCATTCATCAATTTGCTATATTACGCAGAACTTCGGAAATATTCAACCTAAAAAAAAATGTCAACACTGCTTGCACGTCTTTAAAGAAATATAAATATCTCGAAAAGTATTTATCCTAGAACAAACATTTTTTTTATAAATTACTCACAAGAAGACGGGCTTTTTGGACGGCCTAATAATTTTAAAAAAATTGTACAGATTCTTTGAACATTTCTGTATTTAAATGCAAAATGGCAAGCTGGACATTTTAATAGTTTTTGCAGGAGAAATTTTTATGGAGCGCATTACAAGCAGTTGGTGCACCATAGCCCACGGCCGGCCGGTGCAATCCTATCGCTACCTTTTAGTTAGTAATAATACGATTCATATAATAATAGCGATCTGTCTTAACTAGTGTACATAAGATAAATGCATCTATGTGGATACGATTATACTGATTAGTTAATTACTAATTTAATTAGTATTTAAATCGGTTTCTTCGGGTGTGTTACATAAATAAAGATCCTAAAATATTATAATGCAATAGCTTATTTAATTTAAGTTTTATTAAACATCAGAACCTACAATAGAACTCGGAAAAAGCGTTTATCGGTGCAGATTTTCCGGACTAAGTGTAAACTGTTTTTAAATTTAATATTAAAAACAACTCATTTTCTGGTTGGACGGAGAAAAAAATAGTAACAGCTTGATCTAGTAAACATCACTAATAAGGTTTGTAAACAAAAATGTATACTGATTCACTCTTGGCCAATAACACGTCTTAAATGATATTGCTCGACGGAAACCACGAGAAGGTGGTGAATCGCCTTCCGTCAGGAAAGGTTTAGGAAAGAGGATAAAGCAAAAATGGGAAAAATAGAAAGTCGAGGATAGGAAAGATGAATTTAAAGAATTGCACGAATTACCTGAACAACGGAGCTTTCCTCTGAGGAAGAAAACGTTTTGGCTATAAGCTCTGTCTGAGATTGAGGTAAAAATCCATGAAACTTTCGTGTACCTTTTACGGGTACAGCTAATTGAAATCTATTTGCTAGTTCGACAGTATGATTTGCGTGCTCTTCTTTGGTGCAGTATTCTATATTAAGGTTTTTTATATTCTCATTAGCCCATTGGAATAATTGTAAAGGATCTGTAATTTGATCAGTATGTGGTCTTTGCGGGCTCGCATGCTTGGCTAATCGTTTGATTGTACCCCCAAGTCCATCACATGGGCCCTTTCCATGGGAAGTAGCAAAAAAGTGCCATTCACCTTGTATTCCAAAATCTCTTTGGTGATAAACTAAATTTGCAAAATTGTACTTATTTTTGTACTGGGAAGCAGCTCCATCCGAAAAGTAAAACATCTTTTCAATTCTATTTTCAAATTTTGTTTTTACGAATGAAGTTAGCCGACATTGAAAAAGATGAACAGCACTTGTGTCATGCGTAAGGCAGTCGGAAATTATCACAAAATTTTCACTTTTGGTGTCATTATTACTGCGATGGTATATAGTAAAAGGGTGAATAGTCGCTTGTGTGTTAGTCCAGTGATAGATTTGTACTTCATCCTGAATTACGAAAGAATAGTTTTCGGAAAAATCTGCGATTACTACTAATTCATCAATACCAAGATTTTCTTTTCTTTCTTTCAGAAAGTCGCTTTGCGTTCTGGCAATAAAATCATGCGTTTGAAGCTGCCGCAACTGTTGTAATAATCTATCAACATATTCATCGGGTGTACAAATGGATGTTCGCAAGGTACACCTATCCGTTTGTGTCCACTCTTTATATTCGATTTGAGTTATAAAATGTTCATCGAATAATTTTTCCATACGTAATTGTATGTCTTCAAATCCAGGACACAGACTGCAGTTTTGTAAATGACAAGACGTGGAAGGTGGTTGGCACATTACCATCGCTAGTATTCCCTTATAAGTTGTAGGAAAGGCGACTGTATCCGTTTCAAGTTCGCCTAGTTTTGCTGCCATTAACATTAATTTGGGATTTTGGTGTATGACACATACACACACGGAATGAGTACCACTGGATCCTGCTAACACGCATTCTTTTGGCCGCAAAGACGCAAATTTAGAAAATCCTACTTTTTCCAGGGGATATTTTTCTTAGAAAGCCTCATACGTTTCTTTTAAATTGCACAAAACCAATCGCTTCTGTACGTGTATCCGACGATTTTCCTGCTTAACTGAGACAAAATCTTTTGCTCCAGGCATCATTCGGCTTATGCTATCATCTTTGTAAAAATCAACTACACGGGTTGCTGTAGCTGCTGATAAAGTCTGACCAGGTTTCAAATTGGGAGAAGAAAGTAATCCTTTTACTTTACGTAGATTTTTAGCCTTACGTGCCATATAAAAAGTTGTTCCGAATTCTTTTATTATTTTTCTTATTGACCAACTCTCTGGAAGTACTGTGAGAATTCGAACGTTTTCACTGGAATCTGCCACGGACACGAACTTCTCCTTTAGGTCTTTTATGATAGTACCGCCGACCGTTTCTTCTTCCTCCGAACTATCACTACTATCTTCGAATAGCTTTCTCTTTAGCGCTTTCTGGATTTTATCAATCTTCTGACGCTTGTTTGGATCTCTGCTAAAATCTTCCTTTATTGGCGACTCTTTGATTATTGGAAGCACCTTATTAACAGCTGTTATAATCGTTTGCCTCTCAGTTTCTTGGTCAACAAATACAGCGGAAGTAGTTGATGTGGAAGATCCTTTATTTTCATTTGATGATGACGATGATGATCCTGGAATATCAATTTCAGATCCTCTTGATGTGCTAACATCAACATTTTCTAACTCCCTTTCGCCTGTTGTAGCTATATTCTTAAGTCGACATAGATTTAGTCGACAACTAGAACATATATATTCTCCTAAAACTAAGTTAATGTCTTCACACAACGCACGTAACTGTCCAGGCACTTTTCTCACATTTTTTGTTACGCGATTATGACCTCGCTTCTTATGGGGGTTACAACAATAAAACTTTGGCATTATTGAAAACTCGTGATATGTAACTTCATGAAGTTCACAGAACAACAACACGTTATCAACTGCTGCTGTTTTCTAAAAACCAAGTTTATATTTAGTTGTCGGTAAAGGGAAGTAAATAGTATAAAACCAATAAAAGATAGAATAAAAGACTAATTGTACTCTGTGTCAATGCCGTTACCGTCCTTTTTTCTAAAATTGCCTGTCGAATATTTATGACTCGAGATCCAAAGCTATATGTACCGTTATAACATAGTTTGAATGTTGAAAAACACTTTTCGTCAAACTCATTTGTAGAAATAGGTAAATGTTTTATTGTGCCTATTGTTCAAATAGGTTTTAAATGCTATTTTAGTAAAAGAGGACCGAGACAGGACATATCAATTTTTATACCATGCTACCAATAAAACTTCAGTACCTCATCATAAACATTTTAAGAGTTTATGAGATCATAAACATTAATTTACTATAGGTACCCTTTTAACGGAACAGTTGGAATTTATAATACGAAGCCGATCTGAAATACACAAGTAATTAACTAATCAATATAATCATATCCACATAAATGCATTTATCTTGTGTACACTAGGTAAGACATATCGCTATTATTATAGGGACCATGTTATTACTAACTAAAAGGTAGTGATAGGATTGCGCCGGCCGGTCGTGGGCTATGGTGCACCAACTGCTTGCAATGCGCTTCTTAAAAATTTCTCCTGCAAAAACTATTAAAATGTCCAGCTTGCCATTTTGCATTTAAATACAGAAATGTTCAAAGAATCTGTACAATTTTTTTCAGATTTTTATAAATGTGACCACACCGATTGTTTTGCAATTTTAGAATATTTCGTTAAGAAAAAAATAGAAATACGTTTGGTAGCAAAAAATTATTAAGCCGTCCAAAAAGCCCGTCTTCTTGTGAGTAATTTATAAAAAAAATGTTTGTTCTAGGATAAATACTTTTCGAGATATTTATATTTCTTTAAAGACGTGCAAGCAGTGTTGACAATTTTTTTAGGTTCAATATTTCCGAAGTTCTGCGTAATATAGCAAATTGATGAATGAAAGTTATGTTCTTTAGTTGATTACTACCTCATAATTGATTTTCATCGAAATCCGTGAGATCGACCCATTTTAGTGATCGATTTCGCATGGAATGACCCTTTATACAATAATCCAAAGATCTTTCAAGAGGTTTAGGTCATGGATATTTGATTTATTAAAGTGGCAAAATGTAAGGATCGAAATAATAGAACAAATTATTATAAATATTTTGAGATATATTTTTATTAACAAATCAAAAATAAGATTCGATAACACAGAACAATAGGAATAAATGAAAAATATACACTTTAAAACTTTCACTCATGTAAGTTTACACGGTTGTCGGGTTTTATACTTGAATCGACTATTGTTAAAACACCTTAAGTCATCGTTTAATGAAAATGAGTTACCCTGTAAATACAAAAATATAGATACAGCATAGATCAATAGGAATAAATAGAAGATATACACATTAAAGCTTTCACCCATGTAATTTTGTATGGTTGTCGGCTTTTAAACTTGAATCGATTATTGCTTAAACACCTTAAGTCATAGTCTAATCGAAATGAGTTATGCAAAAAATACAAAAACAAAGATGCGGTAGAAGAGAACAATAGGAATAAATGAAAATAATACACTTTAAAGTTTTTACTATTGTAAGTTTGCACGGTTTTCGGGTTTTATACTTGAATCGACTATTGCTTAAACACTTTAAGTTATCGTTTAACGGAAATGAGGTATGCAGTAAATACAAAAATAAAGATGCGACAAGACAGTACAATAGGAATAAATATAAAATATACACTTTAAAGCTTTCACCAATGTAATTTTGTATGGTTGTCGGCTGTTAAACTTGAATCGATTATTGCTTAAACACCTTAAGTCATAGTCT
The DNA here is from genome assembly GCA_929113105.1 of Agrypnus murinus. Classification (NCBI taxonomy): domain Eukaryota; kingdom Metazoa; phylum Arthropoda; class Insecta; order Coleoptera; family Elateridae; genus Agrypnus; species Agrypnus murinus. Next base: position 47,844,664 of record OV816023.1, read on the forward strand.
AATGGAAATGAGTTATGCAAAAAATACAAAAATAAAGATGCGGTAGAAGAGAACAATAGGAATAAATGAAAATAATACACTTTAAAATTTTTACTATTGTAAGTTTGCACGGTTTTCGGGTTTTATACTTGAATCGACTATTGCTTAAACACTTTAAGTTATCGTTTAACGGAAATGAGTTATGCAGTAAATACGAAAATAAAGATGCGACAAGACAGTACAATAGGAATAAATATAAAATATACACTTTAAAGCTTTCACCAATGTAATTTTGTATGGTTGTTGGCTGTTAAACTTGAATCGGTTATTGCTTAAACACCTTAAGTCATCGTTTAAGGGAAATGAGTTACACGATAAATACAAAAATAAAGATACCGTAACATAGAACAACAGGAATAAGTACAAAATATACACTTCTTTCACCTATGTAAGTTTGCAACGTTGATGGATTTTATACTTGAATCGGTTATTGCTTAAACACCTTAAGTCGTGGGTTATACATAGTATCAGTAGTCAAAATGATAGAGTGCAAAAATTAACTTTAATAAAATTCAAAAATAAACAAACTGCATTAACAGGAAATGAACACTCTTTTCCGATAGTTGAGTAACTGATTTATTTTTTTACATTGACCGCCATTTTAAGGGCGTTCCTTAACCTTCATGTGCACAGTAAGGTACCCGGGTACCTTTCGCATTTTCAAGTCCTAGTTTTTATAACTTTTCGACGAGCTACGTCGAAAAACTTTCGTTTAAACTTCTGTTTAGCCTAAATCAATCCCTCTCATGTTGATTACACAATGCTACAATCATACAACTCAATAAAAAATATTTCGCAACATTTTCGGGTCTTCCTTTGAAATGACGATGTTGATCTACAAACAAAACAGCTGCCAGCATGTTTGCTGCGCCCAGAAGCATCCTTTGGTGGTGGCTCTGTCGAGGACTGTGGAGGAAGCATAACAGGATCGCCTAGTATAGCCTCTATTCCAGATTTAGTAGCAAAATGTTTCAAAAACTTGCTCGTTTTTGAACGCGTTTCAATTTCAGGCATGGATAATTGTTTTCCCAGATCCTCAAGAAAATTTCGCCGGCTGTGCGATAACTTGCGTGTTGTAGGGTTGTTTTCGATATAAATTATATAAGCTGCTAGGGCCTAATATATTGAAAAACATTGCTTGTGGCCAGCGAAGCGTCTTTCTTTTTGTTAAATAATGAGTAACCATTTTGTCCATATTGTTAACACCTCCTTTAGTTGCATTGTAATACACAATAACTTCCGGTTTTTGTTTAGGTCCAGTGATGTTTACACTGTTGTGCATTGTTGATAGTAAAGTAACAATGCGTTCCTTCTTTGGAACATAAGAGCAAATGATAACTTTACCATCTTCGCTGAATCCGAATATAGACGACCCTTCCTCTTTATCTTTACTCTTCTTCATCTCCTGTGGGATGTAGGGCTTATTTTGCTTTAGTGTTCCAACAATTGAAAAGTTCCAACTGAGCAACAGACGAGGCAATGGTAATGCCGTGAAAAAGTTGTCCATGGCGACATTTCTTCCAGATCCTTTGAACTGGTAGCACAAGTCCCTCACAACTCGCTGTCCCTGATCCTTTTCTGGACCGTTTGGTCCTTTACCAGTATATATTTGTCCAGTAATTGGATACGATGTTTGTGCATCCCAAACCCACCAAACTTTTATACCGTACTTCGCAGGTTTGGACGGAATGTACTGAGTAAACCTTGTCCTGCCTTTGAAAGGGAAAAGCTGCTCATCTATTGTCACACAATCGGTTGGCATATATTTGGATGATAGATAATTTACAGACTAAAATTCCTACAATTAGCTGCATTATAGGCATTCTTCAGGATAATGGGTAATTACATAGTCAAATATCAATTTGGAAATGCATTTTATAAAGTAACTTAGTAAAGTAAATATGAATGCTAAATACATATGTAAACACAACTTTGCAAGAAAATCACACAAATACTGCTTTTCCCATTTAAAACCTATGTAGGTACCCGGGTACCCTTACTGTGCACAATAGGTATAAAAGTCGACTGTGCACATGAGGGTTAAAAGAGAAGTTAGTTCTATACGTTGTTTTTACATTTTTGATGCTCAATTCGAATCTGAAATCATACATACATAATCCGTTCCCCTTTGACCGCATTTTGCAGTGTCGGGGTTCCGCACAAACTTTTATAGTAGTGCAACGGAGGTAATGGGGCTATTATAGCAAGTACGTTACGCTCCCCCATACTTTATCACTCATACAATCATACCTTTTCCTAAGGAGCTCAAACACGATTGTACAAAATTTTTAAAATTCAGTCGCAATCGAGGTTTGAACCCCTGTCCCTCTGAACGAGAGGTAAGATCTCTACCACTCGACTACGGAGGGCAGGAATCTGAAATCAATGCTTTAAAATTCCAAGAAAACCGCACGAACGGAAGACCGTCGCGTCCAGCCGATGGACGCACGGATTTATGAATTTCAGTAACGAACTTTTAAGTTTGTTGAAAAAGCTTGCATCAAAATAATTTTTTATATGGAACCGGAAATTATGGCCTGAGTGCAATAGTGGGATAACGCAATTGTAAAATGAGCAAAATATAGTATTTCGCTGATTAAAATAATTTAATTTTGGAAGCTGCAGAAAATTCTGAAGAAGAGTAAGTAGTGTCTATAGTAAGTATTAACTATATAATTCTATAGTTATGTATACAAGTCTTCAGAAAATATCTATATTAAACCATTAAATATCTCAAATTTATGCAAATGTGGGTCAGCCTCTACCACTATTGTACCAAGTTCAAGAACTTATAGCAATAGCAAAAACAATAGTCGTAGTGGCATACTTGAGAGTGGTGGTTGAGCTCAAGATACGAAAAATTACATATCCAGATTTTTACTTTCAACACCAAATGTTATCTTGACTTTAATCAATTTAAACTGAATTATTTAATCCTAGAATTACTTTTTTTCTATTACATTAATGTAACTAATAGAGGATGTGCATTTGAATCTTTACTCACTTGTGGTTAGAAAAACTTTTACTCACTGTAGAATGGTGGTTGACTGCTATTGCAGATAGCAACCAATAACTAGCTTACGTTGCATAATATTATTAGAATGCAGTCGTGGGATTTGAGCATCAAATTTATTAGAGTAAACTATACATTCACTATAAATTCAGTATTTGAAATTAAATAAAGAGATATTAGATAAAACGTTGTATGGCACACGTGAGTTAAGGATATTATCCACTCAAAAAAATTAGTTCATTTGGGGCTAACAGGCCTTCACGCCCTCGTGGATCAAGTTTTCGTTCGTGGATAATATCTTACTTAACTCACTTGTATAATAAAAAACTGATTATCTAACGCATATAATAACAGTATTGATAAGCTTATCGGTTGTGTTCCCAAATATACGGCTTTTATTCTAGCTACAAGGTATTCAAAATGGTGCCTGTCGGGAGCCGCAAAAGTGGAATAACTACAATATATAAATAAATATATATTGATATATCGGTACATATACATATATTGACTTTCGAAAATACTTACTACAAAATGAGTTTTTCAATTGCAATTACTAAGGCAAGAAAACCGAGGAATGTTCATTTTACCAAGAGGACAACTTCAAGCTACTTATTATAGAAAATTCAAATATTTATCTACCTTTTTTTAATAGTAGGCTTATTTTACAGACAGAAGTATTAGCTTTCGCAAGTTACACTCAAATTATTATAATTGTCAAAAGTTAAACATCATCAGCGAATTAATATCGAGATTAGAAAACTTACAGTTTAAAAGTAGTGCACAGAAAACTTGCGAAAATTGTTTAAAATAGCAATGTTACAAATTATAAAAAAATATATAGAGTATAACACTCTGAAAAATGCCAAAATCATTGCATAGAAAAGGCACTGTTAATGCAGAGATGGAAAAAAACGCTGTGAAGCTGTCAGTCAAAGAAGTATATATTTGTTCGCGCAATTGCTACGAAGGAAGGAGTTAGAAAGAATTACTGTATAGAATATCAAAAACAAAGAAAAAATATCAAGACCTATTAGAAAAGAAAATGCCAAGAAGACGTATATGAGTAGATAGGCAACACCGATTCGAGCACAGTCCTTATGGAAATTAACATGGGAAATCGTCAGGTCCGTTTTGCATTTCAAGGTCATCCGCGGTCTAGCGAGACTCGCGACCGCGACCGCGCTCGCGATCCAACCAAGCGCGCGGCAACGTTGCTAACTTCACGCTGTTACATGACATGTGTCGACTTAGTAACTATGGAATTTTATTGATAAAAGTAATTACCTAATGTTCTACCAATAATAATAATTTAAGATAATTGATATAATTTTTATTAATAACGAATTAAAAAATTCATGAATACATTCGAACATAATTCAACATCTATATACCTATAACGGTCAACAGGTAGAAGGACCCGCATTTTTCCCATATATAGCCATTAAAACGTAACATTTTAACAAAATTTCGAATAAAATTAATCTCTCCCTCTCTCTATGTACTTCTTATTAAGTATTTAGTTTATATGACAATCCGACCCTACTTAAATGTATAGGTAATTAGTTAAAATTAATTACATATAATAATTTACTCCAAAATTAAAATTTTTAAATTCAGCTTTAAACACGTCTTATATCTTCGTTCTATAAATCAAACCTCACCCTCGTCTGCAAACTCAGGTAGAAAAACCCACTTTGAAAGAAGGAATCTCTTTTTTAATTATTTCTTCCTGCACCTTTCGTATTTTAAAAATAAAGTAATTACCTAATGTTCTGCCAATAATAATAATAATTTAAGATAATCGATATAATTTTTATTAATAACGAATTAAAAAATTCATGAAAACATTCGAACATAATTCAACATTAATATACCTATAACGGTCAACAGGTAGAAGGGCCCGCATTTTTCCCATATATTGCCATTAAAACGTAACATTTTATTTTAATTACATAAATCTAATTAATTATATAATACCCATAAATAACATTCTATTAATAATGAATTAAAAATATACACAATTCAAATTTAAAATACCTTTCACGACTAACCGATACGGACGATATATGAATACTACGTTTGGCAATCAAGCATGGACACAATTCGGAGGGCGACCTTCAAACATTTTACCTACACGATAATCTAAACATTATTTAATTAAAATACTTCAGAATAGTTAGCTACTCTCTTCTATCCCCAGGAGTTTAATAATAATAATATTAACAGATATCTCTCATCATAACACCTCCTCGGTATAGACATCGTACATAAACTCGATCTTGCATCTTATCAAAAACTAACAAGATATACTAAAGTTTCTCAGTCGATATGTATCAGGTAGAAAAAAAGGGTCACATTTGTAGGCAGTTAATAACTACGGTAATCTTAAAACACATCAGTCTATCAAATACTATTAAATAATTGCAATATTACATATATCATTTCCACATATCTTTCGTAAAATTCAGTTTATCCACAAAGATAATTAATTAGTTTGACAACTCTTCACGTTAATAAAGGATAATTTATTATATACTATTATACATTCAACACCAGGTGATCAGTTTGTATCAACGATTTAAAAAGTTTTTTTAATTTCTAGTTCAAATACGAAAACAAAACGTATTATTGTATGTGTTATGAGGACATACAACGGGTCTATTAACGAGATATTATTAACGAGATAAATAATAATGATAATTAATTTGTAACGCCTAGTAAATATGATCGTTTTTAAAGGATAAACTAGTGAATAAAACTATAACCGATAAAGCTATCGAAACAATTCTTAGATAGATTAACATTTTTGCCTGTCTGAACAAGATATTAGGCTGTCATTAACGTAGATGTTTATCACGCAGGCGGGCGGATATCATAATGTTATAACAACCTTTTTACCTCAATACAACGAAGGATGCATACAGATAACCTCTGTACATCGCGGGGAAAAGGGACTGAGAGCGGTATATTTTTTATGTAAGTTATTTCTAAGAAAGCAATTCATTTATCCAAATCACACTTTAAGGGTCGTTAATACTCTCGTCTCTATAATACTAGATCTTAAAAATGTAATTTATGCCGGTATTGGTTATTTGCATCTTCCTATTATTACAGAGCTTGAAAATAGCTTCTTCTTCTTAAAAAATGGATTACTAATTAATATCCCATTTATATTTACGTAGAAACCGCACGTAATATCCATTAAATTTTAAAATTGAATAAGAAATAATAAATTATCCATAATGCAACATAAATATCTAACAGATGCATACGAAATACGAAATTAATATTTATCGATGGATACAATAAAAAGTATAGTGCTATTTATTATATCTGAGTTCGGATACAGAATCCCAAATACGTTGCTCCATTCCGTCGTTGTAACAGCTTAAGTTAATTATAAAAGTTCGATTTTACAACTCTTTCCAACCGGAATTATTAGTATAGTATTATGTTTTTCTATTTCATAAAGCTCTAATGAAGCTAATATAAAATATTTCGAATTTTGATTCTTGACTCTCTATAATATACTTATATAATAAGTTGTACATGTAAACTTAACTAGCTTCTAAATTATCATAGTTAAAAATACAAGAAAGGGTTCTAGGGGAAAGAAATTCTAATCAATAGTTAGAAATCCTATAATTTCCCCAAGCTAAGGTATCTCCGTTCCCGCCAGCAATAATGTATCGTTTCGAAATTCCGAATTGATTATTCTCATTAAAGTTGGTCGTATCATACTTATCCAAATATTTCTTCATATCCTCATAAAAAGCATCTGTTTGTGTCAGCAGAATTAACGAATCGGTATCTGTGTACAGCAGCTGGACCTTGTTCCCATATATTTTCTTAATGGTGTTATAATAAAAGTCATACATTGTATGCTTAGCTAGACCTAGCACACAGAAACCAATATATATCGGCTTATCGTAGTGAACTTGTAGTTTCTCCATATGAATGGCTACCAGATCCTCTGTAAAGATAGCACACTCTTTAAATTACGGTTTTGAAATCATACTCTCGACATTTGATTATTTATCAATGAAAACAATAAAAAGTATATCATTTATTATTATTACAGATCTTGAAAATAGCTTCTTCTTCTTCTTAAAAATGTGTTACTAATTAATATCCCTATTATATGTAGGTAGAAACCGTACGTAATATCCATTAAATTTTAACAATAGATAGTCGCAGTTTTAATAAAACAAAAAAGAATTATATATAATTTTACCAGCTTTATTAAATCGAGGCGTTGAAAGGTTCAAAAATTTCTATTTACGTAACATTAGATCGATATGAACATTTGAAGGTATATACGTGTATTTTGAAATATACTAATAACAGATTCTAAACTATTAATATTTACAACAGTAAAATCTCAAATGCAGGAATTTCTCCAAGAAAAGCAAGTAGAGATCTTAATATTTGCAACAGTAAAACTCAGATGCTGGAAATGTCTACAAGAAAAGCAAAAATAGAAGATATTTTACACTTTTCAGACAAGTTAAGGTATTTTTTATTCTAATAATAATATACATCCCCTGCGACCTAAAGTGATATTACCTATATTGCAATCAACAATAATTGGAGATTTAATTCTATAGAGCGAGATAATTGAACATTTCTTAACATTAAGGAGCAATTTATTCATATCAAGCCTTGATACAGCGTTCTGCAAACAGCTTAACCGCCGAGTTTATAAAAGCGCATGCCAGAATTCCTTGTAAACGACCCAAATTTAAGATCAATTCGTTCAATAATTCCTGCCTTACCTGTGTGTTTTAAATGTCTACGTTCTAGATAATTATCATTTGTTTTGTATAACAATTAAATTTATCAAGTGTTCATATAAAAAAGAAGGTCAGGCAGGCAGGTAATAAGTACTAGCTTAGAAGGCTTATATTTTAGAGATCGGATACAGCCACATATATTCCTGTATATTACCTATAAATTTTACTTAATCTACATACTTTAACAATACATACAGTCAGGTTTGGCGTAAATAACAATTAGGGATATCAAGGCCATACTAACTTAACGTTAACATATGTTTTAAAGGTCAACCTTAATTAATTAACCCTCGGGACTATACATCCTTAGGCTAAAAACAGTCTTGAAACAAAACTGGCAGAATCCGCCCTGTTAGATGGTCAGACAAGAAAGTAGAGTTATGTTATTAGCTGACAAACATCTTTGAAGAACGCTCTGATTCCACCATCTGTTATCCCGATGACGTTATAGGGTGACATTATGAAGTACTCTATACAAAACGCCTCTATACAAAATTAGAGATGAAAATTAATCCTATATGGTGAAAACGCAAATATTCATGGAAATATGGGGTACATGATCCTAATCAGCATGGATTATAATTTATATTATACAAACGGAGAGACAGGAGTAGGTACTATCGGTTTATGTTATGCTCCCTCGTCGCCTTAACAGAGTAATTATACTATGCAGGGGTAAGCACTATCTTTTTCCTTGAGGTTATGTTTTAGTTCGAGTTTAATCTTAAATAACTGTACTATTGATGGCATATTTTCATATAGTAGCGACAACGATTGATCTCGCCGCTAGCTCAAAAGCACCAGAGCGATGTTGGCAACATTGACGATGACTATCTCTGTAGCCGGCATAAAAGCTTCTGCGGGTCTCGGAAAACTCCTGCTGCTGCTGCCTCTGGTAATGCTATGAAATAAAAACGTATCAAGATTATGCAGGAACTCAAAAGGATCATCTACCAGAACGTTTACTGTGAGAGGTAAAGAAATAAGAAACATATATATAGAATGTATATCGTTTATTTTATCATTAGTGTTAAAATATCATATTACATATAATTAGCAGTACAACAAGATCATCTTACATAGTACAAATTAAATATTTACTTATTCTATGATTTTTCTCGTTTTAAGCTCTGTGATGACTGAAATTATTTCGTTTTCGTTTTCGAGACTGCTGCGATGAGCTTTCTTTGCGGCGTACAACAATTGGAGTCGATCCACTAGTTGATCAGGCGTACTCTGACGTATCCAATCCGGTTTCATCTTGTTTAACTTTTTGGGAAGACTAATCCCAAAGTCTGTTATTCTATATAAATTTGGCCTGACTACATTTTCGTATTTCCAATGTTTAACGCTTATTAGTCTACCGTTGCGCCTATAGTCTTTCTTATGAGCATTAGTAAGTGAGACTATTTTCATATAGTTGTCGATATCTTCCTCTGTTGGACTAGGAGAGCTTATTCGTTTAAGCGTTAGTAAATTAAACAGGCCGGATGTTCCATTGAAAAGTTTGTTTTTAATTAAAATATCTTTTCCCTAAAACTGTACTCGCGAACAACCAAATCGCCACTCATCGATGTCGTTATATAGAGCGTACCTAGTTTTGTCTACGTTTTTGTTCTTTCCCCTAGCTAATAATGCTCTATAATAGTTAGAGAAATCGTGATAATCTTTTAAGCTAGAATCGTATTCTTCTTCTTCATCATCAGCAGATGTAGCGGGAGATGATTGTTCAAGCTCGGGTGAGAAATTGATAACAGCGGTCTCCGATCGCAGTATAACACAATTATCATGAGGTTCTGCTTTATCACAGTGAAAGTAGGCTAATTTCTTACGTATAGCATTACGAGCGTTTATTACTCCATCATCATTATCATCGTCGTCGTATCTTATAGCACAAGATTCATTGGTATGCATACGTTTCAGATTCACGTCTTCAAATATTTCATTATTTCTAGGTGATGACTTATTATCAACAACTATGGTATTATGAACTGTTTTCAAATGACTTCCATAGTTATTGAGGCGTGTAAAATACTTTAAACAAATAGAACACTGAACTTTATACCCCTGGTGTATGCTCAAATGGCGAGCAAACCCTGAGCGTAAAACGCTCATACAACATACGTCACACTTGCGTCGCTGGTTCATATCGACTAATAATTGATCATGAACTCCTATTTATATAACATGTTCTTCAGGTCACTCTTAATTAACCCTAGCACTACGTCTATCATCACCCTGTCGATCTTCCTTCATCATCACTAATTAACTCTGGCTATACGTCCTTAAGCATGAATTCACCCTTGACACGGTTCAATGCTTCGATAAATAGCTGAGAAACCCGGTTATGAGTAATAATAATAATAATGTTTATGCGTCTGTTTTTCTAATCTACTAACTTTATCAATAGATCTCTTCGGTAGAGCTATGGATAGCATGACGTCATCAGATGACAGTTACAAGCATTCAGGGATACTTAGTTTAGAATCAGCGCTTGATTGTAGTACACGAGAATTTGCAGACATTCAGGGTAGACATAATAGCGCCACATACAAATTTCTTTTTATACCCCAAATACCATCAGTATGAGATTCCCGTATTCAAAGATGGCTGCCAACAAATCACTTCGTAGTAGGCGCGGTCCAAGATAGGTTAGGTTAGAACACGTGATGTCTCATTTACTAGCATGATTAAGGATGAACGGTGAAGGATGAAGGGTGAAGGGAGAATGTGATGTATGAGAAGTAAGATACAGTTGTTGTTAGCTATACGAAAACCTTTAAGTAATATATTTGTATAGATATATCACCCTTCTCCCTTCACCCTTCATCCTTAATCATGCTAGTAAAAGAGACATCACGTGTTCTAACCTAACCTATCTTGGACCGCGCCTACTACGCTGTGATTTGTTGGCAGCCATCTTTGATTACGGGAATCTCATACTGATGGTATTTGGGGTATAAAAAGAAATTTGTATGTGGCGCTATTATGTCTACCCTGAATGTCTACAAATTCTCGTGTACTAGAATCAAGCGCTGGTTCTAAACTAAGTATCCCTGAATGCTTGTAACTGTCATCTGATGACGTCATGCTCTCCATAGCTCTACCGAAGAGATCTATTGATAAAGTTAGTAGATTAGAGAAACAGACGCATAAACATTATTATTATTATTACTCATAACCAGGGTTTCTCAGCTATTTATCTAAGCATTGAACCGCGTCAAGGGTGAATTCATGCTTAAGGACGTCTATCCAGGGTTAATTAGTGATGATAAAGAAAGATCGACAGGGTGATGATAGACGTAGTGCTAGGGTTAATTAAGAGTGACCTGAAGAACATGTTATATAAATAGGAGTTCATGATCAATTATTAGTCGATATGAACCGGCGACGCAAGTGTGACGTATGTTGTATGAGCGTTTTACGCTCAGGGTTTGCTCGCCATTTGAGCATACACCAGGGGTATAAAGTTCAGTGTTCTATTTGTTTAAAGTATTTTACACGCCTCAATAACTATAGAAGTCATTTGAAAACAGTTCATAATACCATAGTTGTTGATAATAAGTCATCACCTAGAAATAATGAAATATTTAAAGACGTGAATCTGAAACGTATGCATACCAATGAATCTTGTGCTATAAGATACGACGACGACGATAATGATGATGGAATGATAAACGCTCGTAATGCTATACGTAAGAAATTAGCCTACTTTCACTGTGATAAAGCAGAACCTCATGATAATCGTGTTATACCGCGATCGGAGACCGCTGTTATCAATCTCTCACCAGAGCTTGAACAATCATCTCCCGCTACATCTGCTGATGATGAAGAAGAAGAATACGATTCTAGCTTAAAAGATTATCACGATTTCTCTAACTATTATAGAGCATTATTAGCTAGGGGAAAAAACAAAAACGTAGACAAAACTAGGTACGCTCTATATAACGACATCGATGAGTGGCGATTTGGTTGTTCGCGAGTACAGTTTTAGGGAAAAGATATTTTAATTAAAAACAAACTTTTCAATGGAACATCCGGCCTGTTTGATTTACTAACGCTTAAACGAATAAGCTCTCCTAGTCCAACAGAAGAAGATATCGACAACGTTAAAGGACAAGCGTTAAACATTGGAAATACGAAAATGTAGTCAGGCCAAATTTATATAGAATAACAGACTTTGGGATTAGTCTTTCCAAAAAGTTAAACAAGATGAAACCGGATACGATACGTCAGAGTACGCCTGATCAACTAGTGGATCGACTCCAATTGTAGTACGCCGCAAAGAGAGCTCATAGCAGCAGTCTCGAAAACGAAAACGAAATAATTTCAGTCATCACAGAGCTTAAAACGAGAAAAATCATAGAATAAGTAAATATTTAATTTGTACTATGTAAGATGATCTTGTTGTACTGCTAATTATATGTAATATGATATTTTAACACTAATGATAAAATAAACGATATACATTCTATATATATGTTTCTTATTTCTTTACCTCTCACAGTAAACGTTCTGGTAGATGATCCTTTTGAGTTCCTGCATCATCTTGATACGTTTTTATTTCATAGCATTACCAGAGGCAGCAGCAGCAGGAGTTTTCCGAGACCCGCAGAAGCTTTTATGCCGGCTACAGAGATAGTCATCGTCAATGTTGCCAACATCGCTCTGGTGCTTTTGAGCTAGCGGCGAGATCAATCGTTGTCGCTACTATATGAAAATATGCTATCAATAGTACAGTTATTTAAGATTAAACTCGAACTAAAACATAACCTCAAGGAAAAAGATAGTGCTTACCCCTGCATAGTATAATTACTCTGTTAAGGCGACGAGGGAGCATAACATAAACCGATAGTACCTACTCCTGTCTCTCCGTTTGTATAATATAAATTATAATCCATGCTGATTAGGATCATGTACCCCATATTTCCATGAATATTTGCGTTTTCACCATATAGGATTAATTTTCATCTCTAATTTTGTATAGAGGCGTTTTGTATAGAGTACTTCATAATGTCACCCTATAACGTCATCGGGATAACAGATGGTGGAATCAGAGCGTTCTTCAAAGATGTTTGTCAGCTAATAACATAACTCTACTTTCTTGTCTGACCATCTAACAGGGCGGATTCTGCCAGTTTTGTTTCAAGACTGTTTTTAGCCTAAGGATGTATAGTCCCGAGGGTTAATTAATTAAGGTTGACCTTTAAAACATATGTTAACGTTAAGTTAGTATGGCCTTGATATCCCTAATTGTTATTTACGCCAAACCTGACTGTATGTATTGTTAAAGTATGTAGATTAAGTAAAATTTATAGGTAATATACAGGAATATATGTGGCTGTATCCGATCTCTAAAATATAAGCCTTCTAAGCTAGTACTTATTACCTGCCTGCCTGACCTTCTTTTTTATATGAACACTTGATAAATTTAATTGTTATACAAAACAAATGATAATTATCTAGAACGTAGACATTTAAAACACACAGGTAAGGCAGGAATTATTGAACGAATTGATCTTAAATTTGGGTCGTTTACAAGGAATTCTGGCATGCGCTTTTATAAACTCGGCGGTTAAGCTGTTTGCAGAACGCCGTATCAAGGCTTGATATGAATAAATTGCTGCTTAATGTTAAGAAATGTTCAATTATCTCGCTCTATAGAATTAAATCTCCAATTTTGTTGATTACAATATAGGTAATATCATTTTAGGTCGCAGGGGATGTATATTATTATTAGAATAAAAAATACGTTAACTTGTCTGAAAAGTGTAAAATATCTTCTATTTTTGCTTTTCTTGTAGACATTTCCAGCATCTGAGTTTTACTGTTGCAAATATTAAGATCTCTACTTGCTTTTCTTGGAGAAATTCCTGCATTTGAGATTTTACTGTTGTAAATATTAATAGTTTAGAATCTGTTATTAGTATATTTCAAAATACACGTATATACCTTCAAATGTTCATATCGATCTAATGTTACGTAAATAGAAATTTTTGAACCTTTCAACGCCTCGATTTAATAAAGCTGGTAAAATTATATATAATTCTTTTTTTGTTTTATTAAAACTGCGACTATCTATTGTTAAAATTTAATGGATATTACGTGCGGTTTCTACCTACATATAATAGGGATATTAATTAGTAACACATTTTTAAGAAGAAGAAGAAGCTATTTTCAAGACCTGTAATAATAATAAATGATATACTTTTTATTGTTTTCATTGATAAATAATCAAATGTCGAGAGTATGATTTCAAAACCGTAATTTAAAGAGTGTGCTATCTTTACAGAGGATCTGGTAGCCATTCATATGGAGAAACTACAAGTTCACTACGATAAGCCGATATATATTGGTTTCTGTGTGCTAGGTCTAGCTAAGCATACAATGTATGACTTTTATTATAACACCATTAAGAAAATATATGGGAACAAGGTCCAGCTGCTGTACACAGATACCGATTCGTTAATTCTGCTGACACAAACAGATGCGTTTTATGAGGATATGAAGAAATATTTGGATAAGTATGATACGGCCAACTTTAATGAGAATAATCAATTCGGAATTCCGAAACGATACATTATTGCTGGCGGGAACGGAGATACCTTAGCTTGGGGAAATTACAGGATTTCTAACTATTGATTAGAATTTCTTTCCCCTAGAACCCTTTCTTGTATTTTTAACTATGATAATTTAGAAGCTAGTTAAGTTTACATGTACAACTTATTATATAAGTATATTATAGAGAGTCAAGAATCAAAATTCGAAATATTTTATATTAGCTTCATTAGAGCTTTATGAAATAGAAAAACATAATACTATACTAATAATTCCGGTTGAAAAGAGTTGTAAAATCGAACTTTTATAATTAACTTAAGCTGTTACAACGATTGAATGGAGCAACGTATTTGGGATTTTGTATCCGAACTCAGATATAATAAATAGCACTATACTTTTTATTGTATCCATCGATAAATATTAATTTCGTATTTCGTATGCATCTGTTAGATATTTATGTTGCATTATGGATAATTTATTATTTCTTATTCAATTTTAAAATTTAATGGATATTACGTGCGGTTTCTACGTAAATATAAATGAGATATTAATTAGTAATCCATTTTTTAAGAAGAAGAAGCTATTTTCAAGCTCTGTAATAATAGGAAGATGCAAATAACCAATACCGGCATAAATTACATTTTTAAGATCTAGTATTATAGAGACGAGAGTATTAACGACCCTTAAAGTGTGATTTGGATAAATGAATTGCTTTCTTAGAAATTACTTACATAAAAAATATACCGCTCTCAGTCCCTTTTCCCCGCGATGTCCAGAGGTTATCTGTATGCATCCTTCGTTGTATTGAGGTAAAAAGGTTGTTATAATATTATGATATCCGCCCGCCTGCGTGATAAACATCTGTTAATATCTTGTTCAGGCAGGCAAAAATGTTAATCTATCTAAGAATTGTTTCGATAGCTTTATCGGTTATAGTTTTATTCACTAGTTTATTCTTTAAAAACGATGATATTTACTAGGCGTTACAAATTAATTATCATTATTATTTATCTCGTTAATAATATCTCGTTAGTAGACCCGTTGTATGTCCTCATAACACATACAATAATACGTTTTGTTTTCGTATTCGAACTAGAAATTAATAAATCTTTTTAAATCGTTGATACAAACTGATCACCTGGTGTTGAATGTATAATAGTATATAATAAATTATCCTTTATTAACGTGAAGAGTTGTCAAACTAATTAATTATCTTTGTGGATAAACTGAATTTTACGAAAGATATGTGGAAATGATATATGTAATATTGCAATTATTTAATAGTATTTGATAGACTGATGTGTTTTAAGATTACCGTAGTTATTACCTGGCTACAAATGTGACCCTTTTTTTCTACCTGATACATATCGACTGAGAAACTTTAGTATATCTTGTTAGTTTTTGATAAGATGCAAGATCGAGTTTAGGTACGATGTATATACCGAGGAGGTGTTATGATGAGAGATATCTGTTAATATTATTATTATTAAACTCCTGGGGATAGAAGAGAGTAGCTAACTATTCTGAAGTATTTTAATTAAATAATGTTTAGATTATCGTGTAGGTAAAAAGTTTGAAGGTCGCCCTCCGAATTGTGTCCATGCTTGATTGCCAAACGTAGTATTCATATATCGTCCGTATCGGTTAGTCGTGAAAGGTATTTTAAATTTGAATTGTGTATATTTTCAATTCATTATTAATAGAATGTTATTTATGGGTATTATATAATTAATTAGATTTATGTAATTAAAATAAAATGTTACGTTTTAATGGCAATATATGGGAAAAATGCGGGCCCTTCTAACTGTTGACCGTTATAGGTATATTAATGTTGAATTATGTTCGAATGTTTTCATGAATTTTTTAATTCGTTATTAATAAAAATTATATCGATTATCTTAAATTATTATTATTGGCAGAACATTAGGTAATTACTTTATTTTTAACTTATATTTTTAAAATACGAAAGGTGCAGGAAGAAATAATTAAAAAAGAGATTCCTTCTTTCAAAGTGGGTTTTTCTACCTGCGTTTGCAGACGAGGGTGAGGTTTGATTGATAGAACGAAGATATAAGACGTGTTTAAAGCTGAATTTAAAAATTTTAATTTTGGAGTAAATTATTATATGTAATTAATTTTAACTAATTACCTATACATTTAAGTAGGGTCGGATTGTCATATAAACTAAATACTTAATAAGAAGTACATAGAGAGAGGGAGCGATTAATTTTATTCGAAATTTTGTTAAAATGTTACGTTTTAATGGCTATATATGGGAAAAATGCGGGTCCTTCTACCTGTTGACCGTTATAGGTATATAGATGTTGAATTATGTTCGAATGTATTCATGAATTTTTTAATTCGTTATTAATAAAAATTATATCAATATTCTTAAATTATTATTATTGGTAGAACATTAGGTAATTACTTTTATCAATAAAATTCCATAGTTACTAAGTCGACTCATGTCATGTAACAGCGTGAAGTTAGCAACGTTGCCGCGCGCTTGGTTGGACCGCGAGCGGGGTGCGGTCGCGAGTCTCGCTAGACCGCGGATGACCTTGAAATGCAAAACGGACCATGGCGATTTCCCATGTTAATTTCCATAAGGACTGTACTCGAATCGGTGTTGCCTATCTACTTATATGGAATAACAAATACGGCCAAAGAATCGATCTGGAAAGTTGTATAACGTTTTAGTTTCGATCTGAGTCCTGTGATGATCTGAATCTTTTGAATTCCAAAAAAGTGTATTTCGTGAAGAAAGAAAACAATCTACCAAACTGCGCAGGTCTCCATATTAACGAACGCTACTGGGCCATTGTAAGTGGGTCGTAGGAAAGGATGGCCGGGAAGTCTAAACATGGGAGAATTTAAACAAATGTAGAAAGCAGGGAGTCAAAAAGTTTCAGATCAGTATCCACTGTATTTAAAATAAACCTTTAGAATAGGTCAGAGCAAATTGCCTGTGTTCACTTAGTAAAATAAATATTCCTTGGTTGTGAATCTAGTAATAATAATTGTAATAAAGAGTTATAATAAAAACCTACACATATCCCTCACTTAGTTGCAGAATACCCTGTACCATCAAGACCTTGAAAACCTTAAGACGGACTTAAATAGAAGTATATATGACATGGAGCTACTTATTACACGTGTACTAGTTACTTACCTTACACGTGTATTTAGGATTTCTGCATAATTTAGTGTATATGAGATAGGGTTACCAAGCTACCTACTTTGAGAGGACATGTTCTACAATTTATGATTCGGTCCTCTCTCCTACCTTCTGCAGAGAAAAATTAGAAATATTCTACTTTAAAGATTTCAGTTTAAACTGTATGACTTGTAGCAAAATTTTATTCATTTACGAAAAGAAATTGTTCGGAAACTTAAGCCACGTCTATGTTATACATCCCAGAACGTAAGCAACGATAGCGGGGGCTGGCGCGCGACTTAAGTCTTAAATTTCTTGGAAACTAAAATAAGAATTTATAATAAGTAAGTAACGGCATTAGTGGGCGTAAATTCGGAGCAAGATGATAGTGATGAAATTTTTTAAGAAAATTTGAAAAATAAAATTGTGTGCGCCAAGTTCACGTGAACTTGGCCGCATTGTAATTTCTGAGTTCCAGAGAGCGACGCAAATTCTAATTTAAACGGTACTAAATGGCGCTAATTGGGCGCTAACAATTGGTATATTATGAGCCCTAGTTTCAAAAAATGTGCGGCTAACTTCCCGCACCTCCCTTGATCTTTGTTTTTATTGCTTTATTTTGGCAATTATATTTCCTTATCTTTATCTTAAACGATTTTTTTACCTATATTTCTGAAGCCTTTCTTTGTTAAGTGGAAGTATACTCAAGTTTGTAGCTTTCAGTTTCTGTATAGTACATATTATATACAGTGCATCTCCCAATTCCAGCTCCCGTCTCCCACTAAATAACAATAATAATAATAATAATTGCTACAACCCATAGCCTGGAAACCAGACCCCAGAAGCTATAAGCTTGTGCGGGAGGGAGGGGGCGATTATTATTATTACGTAGGCCCTAAATGCGGCTGCAGCCGACTTACTGATGGAACAGCGCAAATCCCACATTTGTGTCACAGCTAAGGAAACCTGCAGAAAGACTTAACCAGATCTGCCGGCACCGGGAATCGACCTCGGGCCGCTTGGATGAAAGTCTAGCACTCTAGACATTACACTACCAATGGCGCTAATTGGGCGCTAAAAATTGATGTATTATGAGCCCTAGTTTCAAAAAACGTGCTGCTAACTTCCCGCACCTGATCAAGGGTACCTATCGAATTTTGAAGCCCTGTCTTACTGACTGACTAAAAATAAATAATCGAGCATAATTTGAAATGTCATGTTCTTTAGTTATATGAAGCTATTGAAGATAAGAGATTTAGAATCCATGCGTATCTGTGACTTTTGTTTTTTTGGTCTCACGGTATAAGCTTGACATTGTATTATTCTTATTGACGACGAGCACGGGATTGACCAACTTCATCTTAATTTATTTTTCTTACGCCACCACAAGCAATATAAGCCACTAGTAGTGTTTTAGTCCAGTCAATGAATGTATTGTAGAGTGCATGGAATATGCGAGAATTTTTTACTTCAGGACTTTGATAGTAGTAGTTAGTAGGTAAACATACTAAAAGTCCCCGCCCCTGAGAGGTTAGCTAAAGGCGGGAGGGGGGTCGAAAGGTCCCATTTTATGGTTTTCTGCTTATATCTCGGAAACGGTGCATGTACAAAAAAAATGCTTCAAATAAAAGTGAAAGCTAATTCCTTATTGTTAAAATAAGGTATTGCTTCTGCACTTACTCCATGTCACGTTTTTTAAAATTTTACCAAGGCAGGGATCCCCCTTACCGCCTTATTGCATCCACAGACTGTTCGGAATTGAAGAGGCGGCGTAAGGAAACCATTCGAGAGAATTTCATGAAACTTTATCATGGAATAAGTGCAAAGACAGTACTTCACTCCAACAACAAGAAACAGCTACTATGTATATCAGAAAAAAAGATGCGGGATATCCTTTAAATAACAAAAATAAAGTGTGCTAACTTCAATGAGACGGGGCTCGTATACTATGTTAATTTTTCAGCCTTTTGTGTGTGAAGATGCATTTTTAGAAAAGCCAAACCGATCGCTATATTATGATAATATTTGAATCAACATTAACAGAAGATTTGATAGCTTTCAAACCAATTCTTGATTCTAAAATAATTCATTCAAAATAATTTCATTCAAATTCCTTGAAGGAACAAAGCTAAATATCCCAAAGTCATCCTTGATAAAGGTTGTATTAGTGCTTGAAAACGATACAGTGTGAAAAGTGACTAATACGAAGAGCATGTGTCGCCAATATATAATGCCAAATAGTCCAGTCAATGAGTGCTCAAAAGAGGGGTGTAGAGTGCATGGAATATGCGAGAATTTTTGACTTCAGGACTTTGTTAGGAGTAGTTAATAGGTAAACATACTAAAAGTCCCCGCCCCTGGGAGGTGAGCTAAAGGCGGGAGGCGGAGTCGAAAGGTCCCATTTTATGGTTTTTCGCTTATATCTCGGAAACGGTGCATGTAGAAGAAAAACATTTTGAATAAAAATGAATGCTAACTAAATTTTCTATAAAATTGTTTCTATACATATTTGTCGAATTCCCAACGGTTTCCGAGATATACGTTATTGAAAATCGATAATTTTCGAAAAAATCATTTTTACCTCACTCTTTTTGTCGAACATTTGCTTCTAGTGCCTTTCACGATCGTTTCTCAGAAAGTCTTTCGGAAACGAAGTTGTAGAACATTAAATTTCCTTCAATTTCGTATAACTTTTGCCATTTTATCTTCAACCAATCAAAAGTTATAGAATTTCTAACATGTACGCTCAATTGGCAGCCAACGCGCAAATGGGCAGTGGGCAGGAGAGGAGACAGTTGGTAGAGTGAGAGTGGAGGGTTTAAAAGGCCCCACCACCCCAACCATCAACCGCGCCCTTGAGTGCCACCCCCCACCCTCACTCCCGGTTCTTCCAAAAGACCGGGTGGAGGGAATGGGGTTCCCGCGCACTATCTTCCTTTCTCTTCAGTTTCAGTCCACTTCAAACGTTCGTCGATCGTTGTACAGATAATACAATCTTATGTCATGATGCAGTAACAATTGGCAAACGAGCAATGCAAAAAATGGAAAACTTGCCATTTACAAATATTAAACTGTCACGTAAAGATCGCGCACTTCCTCTTTCCTCAATGAATTCGACAGTCAAGATTGACAATGAAAAAGTTGTCGTGGATCCATTCTTTATTTTTCAGCGAATCTCCATCACCAAGAAATCGGACGAGAATTTGAAGAATTATATGCAATATGAACTGGCCCCTTACCCCCTGGCATTCTTCAACGAAAGTGGAATGAGGAAGTGCAGAAAGTCAGCACTATACACACTGTTTAAGCAAATTGATAAGGACGTTGATTGAATTACCTTCAAATTTGTTGTTGATGGGAGATTCGTAGTCCACAAAGTTGTTTGGCAAACAGAGACAACTGTATCAACGATTTGTGATGGTTAAGTTAGATTTCTGAGGATCCATTATAATCCGCTAATAATCTGTTACCATCTTGTCACTCAGGTTTTAGATCTGCACACAGCTGCGCAACCGCTTTGCTAAAGATAACCGATGACATTTTTAAAGCGCATGACGAAAGAAAATGTACGTTATCAGTTTTATTAGAATTCAGCAAGGCGTTTGACACAATAAATCATAATTTACTGCTTAATATATTGCATTATATCGGTTTTAGTAATAATGCAGTCGGTCTGATCCAAAATTATCTCTATAACAGGACACAAAGAATTAAGACATCTCATAGTGTCTCTGTGCCTGTTGATGTTACAGGAGGGGTGTCGTAGGGATCCATATTAGGTCCGTTGCTGTTCACCTTGTATACCAGAGGTCTTTGTGATTCCGTGAGAGCCTGTGAGATTCACATGTATGCAGATGACACACAACTGTATTATTCATTCAATCCGAGTAATGTGGAAGATGCTGTTAATATATTGAATAATGATCTAAAAGCTATAAACGAATATTCACTTAACCAGGCGTTAATTTTAAACCCATCCAAGTCTTGTGCTTTACTTTTAGGGAATGTGAATAGTAGTTATCAATTGCCACCTATAAAAATAGGAGATATTGATATTCCTGTAGTCGAAAGTGCCAAGAATCTGGGGTTAATTATTGACAACACATTCAGATTCAAAAAACAAATTAATAAATATATGCAAAAAGCTTACTATAATCTAAAGCTCCTTTATCCTCACAAACACTACTTGAATAAAAACACAAAAATTTTGCTTAGTGAAGCCCTGGTTCTCTCACAATTTACTTATTGTTCACCCGTTTATGGTTCTTGCCTTAATTTTGAGACGTCACGACGTATACAGCGTGTTCAAAATTCTTGCTTACGTTTTATTTATGGACTACCAAAGTTTGCACATATATCTTCTAAATTAGTAGAAACGGGTTGGCTTGATATTAAACAGCGGCGTCATATACAGACAACAACGTTTTACCATAACATAATAATTGATAGGCAGCCACCCTATTTATATAATAAGATAAGGTATAGAACAGATGTACACAACATAAATTTGCGACATAGAGGTCTATTAACAATACCTAAGCACAATACTGTATTTTATGAGCGGTCATTCAGTTATAATGTCGCAAAAACATAAAATGACGTACGTCCAGCATTCAAATCACTATCAGTCAAACAATTCAAAAAAGCCTTGATTAAGCAGTTGATTACAGATTCTCATTCATGGTCCAAATCGCAAACAGTCATTACTAGTTATATAAGCATTAAGACGATTATTATTTTTAGTATAGTAGGCTCTGTGCCGGAAAAGTAAGTTAATAATAAAGTTACATAAACTTGCTAAGAAATAGGTTAAGTGGAACAACAGCGATATGACATGTCATTAAGCTGAACTTCGCCTATTAATATTTAAAACATGTAGGTACAGTTGTAAAATATTTACCTATAATAAAGACACTATTATTATTATTATACCAAATTGAAGCCAATTTAATGTTCTACAACTTCGATTCCGAAAGTTTTTCTGAGAAACGATCGTGAAAGGCAGTAGAAGCAAATGTTCGACAAAAACAGTGAGGTAAAAATGATTTTTTCGAAAATTATCGATTTTCAATAACGTATATCTCGGAAACCGTTGGGAGTTCAACAAATATGTATAGAAACAATTTTATAGGAAATTTAGTTAGCATTCATTTTTATTTGAAATGTTTTTGTTCTACATGCACCGTTTCCGAGATATAAGCGAAAAACCATAAAATGGGACCTTTCGACCCCCCCTCCCGCCTTTAGCACACCTCCCAGGGGCAGGGCTTTTAGTATGTTTACCTATTAACTACTCCTAACAAAGTCCTGAAGTCAAAATTCTCGCATATTCCATGCACTCTACACCCCTCTTTTGAGCACTCATTGACTGGACTATTTGGCATTATATATTGGCGACACATGCTCTTCGTATTAGTCACTTTTCACACTGTATCGTTTTCAAGCACTAATACAACCTTTATTAAGGATGACTTTGGGATATTTAGCTTTGTTCCTTCAATGAATTTGAATGAAATTATTTTAGAACCAAGAATTGGTTTGAAAGCTATCAAATCTTCTGTTAATGTTGATTCAAATATCATAATATAGCGATCGGTTTGGCTTTTCTAAAAATGCATCTTCACACACAAAAGGCTGAAAAATTAACATAGTATACGAGCCCCGTCTCATTGAAGTTCGCACACTCTATTTTTGTTATTTAAAGGATATTCCGCATCTTTTTTCTGATATACATAGTAGCTGTTTCTTGTTGTTGGAGTGAAGTACTGTCTTTGCACTTATTCCATGTTAAGTTTCATGATATTTTTCATTTGTTTTGATTCACTAAGCTCGTTATCATTCTTTATTTCGTATGTTTCGTTTGTTATGTATTATTGGCATAGCGACTATGTCTCTTTACTGAATTTTCTTAGGGTGTATCTCTCAGTTTAGTGATGGCCCCAGAACAAGGCTGGACTCCAGTATGGACAGTAACTAGCAAGTTCTCTTTCGTCAAGTACCTCTTGATCGCTGGCCTATGAGAGGTAGTTCCCTGGTGCAGTCAAAATTGTTATCAGATATTCTGTCTTTTGGAAGATCCAATACAATTAAACTCAATAAGGTAGAATCACCTTTAAGGGATGTTGACGCAAACATAGAGCCTTACGCATCCAGAACAACTTTACCTCCACGTGGTATATACCGGATTTCTACTTTAGGTAGAATCCGACGGGACGTTGTCGAAGGTTTACCAAGCCTTTAATTGGTAGGCCGGAGTAAGAAAATTCTAGGAAACCCTAGCTAGGCCCGATATCTAACCCCAGCCAGCACTCGACGACACTGGACTCGACGCTTCAATGGTGCAAGTTTGTATGTTGGATTAGGGGTGAGTAGACCCCGACGGGTGAGCACGTTAATAGCTCCGGCTGGAGAGCTAGTAAATGGTGGATATACGATAAATACTCAGGAATCAGCATGCTATTCTTATACTTGAAACCATTGACTCCCAGAGTTGTAAATATCTACCCTGAGTTCACTATCAGTTCACTTTAAAAAAGTCTGGCTTAGTATTAACAAAGAAATATCATGAGAAGCATACAACTAAAAATATTTTGTTGGTTACATAATATTGGTTAAGCAAACATTCATTGAGCTTAATTTTAGGGCTGTCTAGTGAAACTTAGAGTGCACTTATTGACCTGTAAAATAAAAATGCTAATTCTAAAATGAAAACGTTTCTGTATTTCCTCTTCTCACAAATTTGAATAATGTTTTTGATAGATGCGGTGCTCTCATCGAGATTTGGCTTTAATTTATTCTATGCAGCACAGGCGTTCTTGAGGATTTAGTTAAAATTTTTCACCAAGTATTTAAATTGTTTTGACTTATTTTCTAGATAATTTAAATTGGGTTGTTTTAAAATATTTTAATAAAACGATATAATAATGATAGGTAGTCCATGCAAATAAAATCAGTAATGGTCACTTTAACGGTCCTTCAATGTGAATGTTAAATATACGTTCCCATTGTTTCCATTAATCTAATTAGAAACATTATAAACTATTGCAGAAATTCACATCTAATTGTTTTGTCTGAGTACGGTTAGGGTAGCGAGGGGATCACTAGATTGAATTATTTGTAATGTTGTGTGTGTAACCAGTTTAACCACGGAAAACTATTGTGTAATTTATAACATAAAGATATAGAATTATTCGTACTTTTTCATACTATATTTAGTACTATATTTTTTAACGTTTATAGGAGTTACTTTTTTGTATCGATTTAATATACAAAAACAACCCCCATTTAAAGTCAGCTAATGCTAATGGGGATGTAGTTAGATAACACTAATATAAATCATCTCAGTTAAGTCTTAGTACACAGTAAAAATTTAGTGTAAAATTTGGACACTAGACCAGTCTAAAAAGTGTGTGCTTAAGTCCAATACATTTAGAGTAAAATATCTACTCTGTACCTTCGTGTAGACCATAGAGTTAACTTTACTTTTGAAACTTTTACTCTACATGGGAAAAATATTGCCTATTTAGAGTGGATTGTTATAAAACTTTTGTATAACTTGTTTTCTATTTAGATTGAAAATAGTGTAGTTTTCCAAGGTCAAGGTCAATAATAAAGTAAGTGATTTATTTATTTATTGCAATGCAAACATGCATAAAAAGTATATACATTGCTATTTATTCACCATGCAATATATGTAAAGCGTATAATAAGAGTGTGCTGTATAATTGGCTGCCTGTGTGTACATAATTATTTGACTCGATTATTTTCAAATGCAACATAGGGAAATGCACATATTGCAATTTAATTTAATAGCGCTGTATATAATTAAAACATAAGAACCTACTGAAAACAATGTATACGAGCCCAGTTGGGACACTTCTATTTTGGTTAAAGGACACCCCGGAACCTTTACTTCGAAATTGATTTTCTCGGTCCATGGTATGATTGTTGATTGTTGCTAGAGTGAACTACTGCTTGTGCCTCATACCAACTCTTGTAAAATTTCTATTAGGAAATTCCTTTGCAGCACTCCGTGAACTCCGCCAAAATTACTACAATTATGATGTAACTACTCTTTTGTTCTGCGAATTACATATACTTATAGTTATTGCTTTTACTTGCCTAATTTCTTAATATTTCTGTTTACTGTTTGGAAATAAAACTCTGCATATGAATTATTGAAAAAGGTACAACTGCGTTGGATATCAATATTAAATAGTTTACTGTTGAACATGTCTTATAAGTGTCCAAGTGCTCCCGTCTTACTCATCATAAGTAACACTAATTATTACACTTATAAAATAATACATGTATTAATAAAATGTTTAAAATGTAAAATTGCTTTGAGTTACCTTATATTAATTATTAAAACAAACTACGAAGTTTCACATTCACACGCAGTAAAAAGACGTTAACACATTCACTGCCACCTATTTCTTTTATGAGTTTGGTCGGTGCCGGACCAACTTTCTTTTTTAAATTCACTTTTGTTCAAAATTTAAGGATTGTTGGGGATGTTTAAAGAATTATATAAAAAAAATATATTTTTGAAATTAAAAAAAAAGACCGCGCTAGTCGCGTTGCCGGCATATTGTAATAAATTTAATCGTCAACCGTCTACCGCCTTTGATTACAAAGTGTATTTTTATACAAAATATACAATAAATTAATAAAAAAACGCTAATAAAAGTGGAAATAAAACTTTGTACCTTTTGCAACTAATCTATATTGAGCTCACTAAATTATGGAGGCTCGCTCCTTCGTCGCTCCCCCACACACTTTCCAGCTCGCCCGTAAAAATTAATTTACAAAGCTTGTCATAAATAACTATTTTAATGCATATAAAATCAATAAATTTACCATCTGAGTTGCTATGTCGTTTTATCGTACACTTAGAATTCATTCTTCAACTAATTAAAATTAAACAGCAGTATTCAAAAACCAAGAGAAAATATAGCGAGACAATGTCTTTTTCTATGTGCCTGCCGATTTTGGTTCAAGTAACAGCAAGTCCGCTAGAGAAACTTGCCTATAAAGCTCAATACGACAGTGTCCGTGGCAGCCGCGTTGTGGGCATATGACGAAATATGGGATGAACGCGGTAAACGCGTTGCCGGAGATGAATGTGTTTTAACATATTTGCACTAATAGGTCTCTAGTTATATATGTTAAAACTTTGCAATTTGAAAAGTTACTAAAATTAGCGGAAACTTAATGTAGGTACTATTATTTGTGTACAGATACCTGTTTTTGGTCTAGTCAATATATTTATTTAGTTTTTTATTACGTTTTAAATTATACAGCTACATTAGGTTATTGAAAGATTTGTAGAATTTTGAAATTCCCACAAATTTTAATAACTTTTGAAATTACAAAGATTCAACAGTTATAACTAGTCGAAGTCAAATACAGCAAACAGCTGATTGTCGCCATTTTTTGTTAGTGTCGTTATTGCGCACACGCTGTTTTTGTAAAGTACGCTGTCAAGTGTATATTGATTACAATTCGTTTTGTTTACTCTAACTAGAGAAACATCAACACTAACAAACTTTTTTTACCAATTGTGATTACTATCTATTGACTTTCTTAAAAAAAATTAAAATTAGAGTGGGTTTTGTTATACTTTTAAAGTAGAATACTATTAGATTGAATATTCGATCTATAAGAGTTCAATAAATAATATAGAAAGAAAATAGATTTCAGTAGTGAAGAATTATTTTAGTTCTAAGAATAGAGTGAAAAAAAATGTTATTCTACTCGAAATTTTAACTCTAAAATATTTACCCAGTGCTCTAAAAATTGTTCATGGGGGCTAATTTTAATGTGTAACTGGTATTCCTTCTAGTTTATTTATTTGATGACTTTCTATACCTAAAAATATGTTTGCGAATGTATAGGTATAATTAAAAACTTTCTACGGCTTCAAAGTTATCTTTATAGGCATTCATTCTCCTAGGTGCTTCTTCATTGGGCGATGATGTCTTCTATTTGAAATTTCGGCTGATTGCGTATTTCCATTTAGGCAGTCTCAACTGTAACACCACATTGAAAGAGTATCAGTTGTAGTCTGTAAGGTAACGATGCTGATTAGCAGAGGAGGCCAGCCTACTACACACTAGTTCGAAAAATATCCACTTACGGCTGTAAGTGGATATTTTTCGATCTAGTGTGTATGGAGCCGTGATGAACTTTAGTGTACCAAGTAGGAGCTGTAAAAAAGCAACACTGTAACTTTACCCATATTTTCAAAGAGTACTAGATTAGGTATATTTACTTTAGAAAATATAAAACAAAAATTGTCTTTTCAAATCTTGGTTACAATAATGTCAACTGTGTGTTTCTGCATTTGTAATATTGAAAAATAAAACTTCTAAAAGCATATTATCAGTTTAGCAGTTCATTTTCTTATAAATGATAAAGAATTATCAATTACAGGTACTTGTTAAATAAACAAAAATAGTGTTTATTAGGCTGAAATCGTTCATTCCGTTGGGCATACCTTGTAAAAAGCACCACCCTAGCTCATGTTGTAGTATATCCCTAAGTTAACCAGAATTTACTTGTCAAAAAAAATAACTGTGCGGGGCTGCGGGAGAGGGAGTTTTAGTAAAAAAGGGGTGAAATTGAATTTTTATGTTATTTGTTGCGGAACATCATTCGCTATGTTGTGACAAAACTGTAAATGGTTACATCGACATTTAAGTTGTCAAAAAAAAATTCAGATATATATTTACATTGTTTCTTACGGGAACTCTTTTCTCCAAACAGCATTTTTAAGGTTTAACAAAATTACATTTAACACTTAATATCTTCAAATCTAGTATATATTAATCAAAAACGACTGGAATAAACGTTTTTCGTTGATTTTCTGTGAACACAATGGTGTTTTATTTTTGTTATAGGTTTAATAAAAGCGAAGATATCTGCAAAACATCGTAGAGTACTGCGTCTCGTTTTTGCTGTTGGTTAACGAAAAAGGATTTTAGCACGGTAATAATGCATAGTTGAAGTTATGTCTCGCCCACGGTAAACGAAATGTATGTTTTTATGCGTTTTACACATAGCATATCATACACAATGGCGTATTTATTTATTTTTTCTTTCTTAAATTCATACAAGCAAAGATATTCATCAATAACTAATAGCCGTCCTAGGATATCATCTGTGGTTTTACATACTTACAATTAATAAGTTACAACTATATTGCACCAGCACTTTGTATCTAACCACAGAAAATTTGTATGTAATAAGTTAAATATGTTAACTAAAAACAGGCAAAATAAAAAAAATCGCATCTTGGATTTAAAATTATTTTTTAATAAAATCATGGAAATATTTAGGTACTTACTTACACCTCTTTTCATGGATTTTTTATAAAATTACAGACACCTCAATTCAAATTAAAAATACATATTGTGCAATATGTATTTGCACAATATTTATATCTCTGAGTACTTGCATTGTGTAGTAATTGGTCGTAGTTTAAATTTTTTGCGATTGCTCGACGAATTTCTTGCTGCATGAAAAATAAATTTTATTGCATACCAACGTGCAAATGTCCTGAAAGATGCAAAAACATGAAAAATGATTTACCATAAGCAGATACCGAAGCAGATTCGGAATTCCAAGTATTCAGAGTGAATGCGTTTACTCAGTTTTTCCTTTTTAATTTCTTTCTTTCAAATAGTTAATAAATAATTGCACAATATGTATTTTTAAATTGAATTGAGTTGTCTTTGTAATTTTATAAAAAAAAATCCATGAAAAGAGGTGTAAGTAAGTACCTAAATATTTCCAAGATTTTATTAAGAAATAATTTTAAATCCAAGATGGGATTTTTTTATTTTGCCTTTTCTTAGTTAACATATTTAACTTATTACATATAAATTTTCTGTGGTTACATACAAAGTTCTGGTGGAATATAGTTGTAGCTTATTAATTGTAAGTATGTAAAACCACAGATGAAGTTCTAGGACGGCTTTTAGTTATTGATGAATATCTTTGCTTGTATGAATTTTAGAAAAAAAATAAACAAATACGCCATTGTGTATGATATGCAATGTGTAAAACGCATAAAAACATATATTTTGTTTGCCGTGGACGAGACATAATTTCAACTATGCATTATTACCGTGCTAAAATCCTTTTTCGTTAACCAACAGCAAAAACGAGACGCGGCACTCTTTACGATGTTTTGCAGATATCTTCGCTTTTATTAAACCTACGACAAAAATCCCGTAAGAAAGAATGTAAATAAGTATCTTAAATGTTTTTTTGGCAACTTAAATATCAATTTACAGTTTTGTCACAACATAGCGAATGATGTTCGTCAACAAACAACCTAAAAATTCAATTTCACCTTTTTTACTAAAACCCCCTCTCCCGCACCACCGCACAGTTATTTTTTTTGACGACAAGTAAATTCTGCTTAACTTAGGTATAGACCACAACATGAGCTAGGGATCACATTTTGTGAATTTTTAAAGTAAATTGTAACATTCGTCTGTAAGTTAGTTGGCCTTAATTGGCCTTTCATTGTTAATTGATAATTGTTAATTAAAATAAAAATATAAATTTGTATTTTTTATTTATGGAAATTCTGTTAGATACAGATAAATTAGAGAGTAATAACCCTTTCTGCCAAAAGAAATGATATTCAGTAGAACATTGTCCAGTAAGATTTACACGAGTATCTATGATCTAATGTAGGACATACACGGTCTTCCCCGACGACGTCGGCTAAGACGTCGGCGACGACGTCGGGGACAAGGTCGAGATAATGAGGTAATGTTTACATTTACTGTAATTTATTGCATAAACAACTTGTACTTCTAGCTGAACTGTATATAATAAAATTATGAATATCGTATTTCTTTAAAACATCAAAATGAAAGAAAGCATTATTGAGCATAATAAAATGCGTACTGAATCTCTTTCTTTAATGAGAAGTATTTCGAAATAACTTATGCAATTAACAAAACTGTTCCTAAGCGTAATAATATTGATATCCATCGATAGAATTACAAATCAAATTGTTTTTTATTAATCTCATTCTTAATTTAGTTTAAAAATGGGTATAATTAACGCAGATTTAGGATTCTGAGTTCTGGTGCGCAAACGATGTACAATGATTTCCTATAAAGGACTTTCGGTATTATCGTCCTATACAGGACGATAAAATTTGGTAAGTGATAATCTTCGGAAAAGTATGTTTAAAAATGTAATGGTTTCACCGCCGCTTCCTTTTCCGTGTGTGTAGTTTTAAAATTGTATGCTCATTGTGCATGACCTTTTGCTATATCTATCTTTTTCAGGTTTCCTCCCTTGCATTATTTCATATTCTTCCAATAAAACAAACTGTATTTTATATATTTATTTTATTACATTTGTTTACAAACCCAGAGTCAAATTATATTTATTAAATTTATAAAAATCATTTTGTCATTTTGTCATCATCATCATCAAGCATACAATTTTAAAACTACACACACGGAAAAGGAAGCGGCGGTGAAACCATTACATTTTTAAACATATTTTTCCGAAGATTATCACTTACCAAATTTTATCGTCCTTTATAGGACGATAATACCGAAAGTCCTTTATAGGAAATCATTGTACATCGTTTGCGCACCAGAACTCAGAATCCTAAACCTGCGTTAATTATATCCATTTTTAAACTAAATTAAGAATGAGATTAATAAAAAAACAAGAGTTTTCGTTTTATAATAAAGGGTTGATTTGTAATTCTATCGATAGACACAATATTATTACGCTTAGGAACAGTTTTGTTAATTACATAAGTTATTTCGAAATACTTCTCATTAAAAAAAGAGATTCAGTACGCATTTTATTATGCTCAATAATGCTTTCTTTCATTTTGATGTTTTAAAGAAATACGATATTCACAATTTTATTATATACAGTCCATCTGGAAGTACAAGTCGTTTATGCATTAAATTACAGTACATGTAAACATTACCTCATTATCTCGACCTTGTTCCTGACGTCTTCGCCAACGTCGTCGGGGAAGACCGTGTATGTCCTACATTATACTCCTTAAAAAATTAATAGTGACAGATGTTGACATTATTTTAACCAAGAATTGGATGACAAATTTGGTTTTGCATTATCTTTAAACTAATATAATCTAATACTCGTTGAAAATATGGGTAAAATTACAGCTATGGCTTTTTACAGCTCCTGCCGGGAACACTAAAGTCTGCCATGCAACTGTATGAATAATAGAGAGATATTAGAAGTTTTTATACATTTCCTCCCAAAAACTTCGAACTTCAAGCTGAAGTTTGATGTAGGAACAATTTCTAAAATTGATGCTGACTCTCTGTAACATTGTTTTATTAGATTGTTGTATCCGAAGAGAGTCGATGTCCAAATCTGTCATAGTTATTTTAACTTTCAATTGTTTTAGAACTGAAAAATGGCCACTCTAACGCACTTGCATCGATAAATATTTATACTATTATTATAAATATATATTTTATAGATATTTAAAGGGTAACAAAGTTGGTGCTGTCACTGCTACGCGTTTCTGATACTGGTAGAATGACATAGAGCTACCAAGTAATATGCAAAGTGTAACGAAAAGGAGAATAGAGACCTAATAAAATAACCAATTTCAAATAATAGTTTAAAAAATAGTAAAAATTTCCCAAAAGATTTGAACTTCTTTTATATTAAATATATTTAACAAGGAGGAATGGGAAATGGCTTTTTTTACGGCCATAGAACCGAAAACAGCTATTTGCCACACAACACGAGGAAAAATACTTTTTCATCCACCAATTATGGTCTGTTTGTCACTGTAATAAAAAAAATATATATTTATATCTTTTATACGTGGAAGTTTTGTTATGGCGATAATTTATATTAATATTACATATTGAAGGTTAGCCAATTAAATATTGTAAATAATTTTAGTTTAATCGTTATAATGAATTATTTATTCTTTGCGTTAAAACAAGCTTAGCAAAGATATTTATTAATTAATGTTGTAAATTTTGTTGAAATGTTGTGTATTTTTATTAAATGTTCATCCTAAAGGCAGTAACATTGTCAGTCTAACTTAAATGTAAAATATAGCTGGCTTTGGTTATCTTTTTAATTCAGTATGATACTAATTCTACCGCTTTTATATAAAGAAAAAAATATAATCAATCTTCGAGATTTAGACAAAAAAACAGAGTTAATAATAATAACAACAGCAATAATGTCTTTCTTGTGTTTTGAATTTTCTAAAAAAAGACGGTCAAAATGCTAATTTATTGAAGGATTTCTTTAACAACGTTCGTTGCGTGATTACAATCCTTCAAGTATCCAAGGGTGATTATTTAATATTAATATTATTAAATAAACGCAATCGAACAAAACAGTTGAAAATACTAAGCTTACCATTCTCAGACGAACTTTTGAACGAGTTATTTAACAAACACCCACACGGCTTATCCCACCTTCCCGCCTTAGTTACCTCCGTCTTACTTCTTTTTCCGACTTACCCCTCCAATTTATCTCTGCTTCAGATTTACCTCCCCTCTCCTGACATACTCCCCGCCAAGACTTATCGCCTACTGACATACCCACTCCGGCTAACTCCTTCTCGAACTCCACCTTCGACTTACCCACTCATTCTTACCATAAAATTCTACATTGAATTCATATGCTTAATATGCTTAATATACCAGCTTTCTAAATTTTGTCTATGTTCCTTAAAAGATAAAACATTAGTTCGTAGACATTCCTATTTTGTTTTTTCATGAATATCCTAATCTGCAAAAATGCACACTCACAGAGTCAAACAGAGATATCGAATTTCGTGAAAATGCTCCACAGGAAATACTATGAAACTCGACTGAGAATTGTTGGTGGCACAGTAATCAGGTATAGGTAGGATGTTTAGTTCAAAACGTGACGAAGCAATCGCTGTAAGTACACAGTCGGCCTTTGGCATATTAAAATGCATCAGTAATAAATAATTAAGAAAACACAGAACTAAAACTCTACAGACTAAAAATAGAAAGGTTTTAAAAATAAAAAGTAGTTTTGACTAATCTACAGACTCAAAACTTTATTAATATAAAAAAGAATAAAGCCTTGTAGAACTCATAGACGAAGTGGAACAAAAATGAGTTGTGTTTTAAATATATAATTAGTAAATAATAATTGAGCTATAGAATTAAGTTCAATGTGGCTGGTGTATTTACTATCGAAGAACATAAGATTTTCGTAATCTAAAGCAGTGTTAATGGGAACACGATAAGTTTGATCGCCATTATAATCATCGTCCCAGTCTTTTCCCAAATCCCAAGAAGAAATACTTATTTATGAATACACAGTATATGTAACCAACAAAGGCTGTGAAAGAAATATTTAAATAGTAGAATTAAATTAATTATAAAAATATTGTACTGATACAGGATATTATGATTATTAAATTTTGTTATTAATACATTTCTACGCAACCTAATAACTAATCAAACGTTAAACACTTTAATAATGCAAGGGCAAACTTTTATAATTGTAAATAGTTCCAAAAGTTGTCACCGAGGAAAGTCTGATGGAAAGATGGTGCTGCAAGTGAATGCAAGTGTCTCGTGCGTATCCAAATGGATATTTTATATTTATTTATTTAAAAATATTAAACTTAAAGAAATACACAAATTAAGTAGTGTTGACTAATCTACACAACAAAAGATTCAATATAAAAAAAGAATCATGTAGATTGGCCCAGTAGAACTCTCAAACGAACTGGAACAAGAATAAGCTTTGTGTTTTAAATATATAGATTATTGCAATAGATGCAACTTACATTTGTAAAAAATATTTTCAACGTTTAACGCACATAAGTTCAAAACGAAATAACTTATAAAAATATTCATCCAACATATCATAAAATTGCAATCTTAACATCATCAGTCGTGCAATAAAACGAAATAATTCTACTCTTGGAAGACACAATCCCGCTTGAAATCGGAAGTTCGCGAAGAAATGATTGTTTCTGAATTTGCTCATCACTGGTTGAGCAGTGTCGTCTTTGCTCGCATTAAACCGGACCAAGTCGGCAAATTAACCATTTCCGTGAACTTTTCCGACAGTTCCGACACTGCAAGCCCTGCGGGCTTTGTCTGTAACAGATATACGAGGTACGAACAATTAATACGGTGAATGAAAGCACAATTTTGGATGTACCGATTCAAAAATAATTGTATTTGTATTAAAACACGATCTAGCAACCTTCCGCCATGAAGCTGATATGTTTCGACGCTATCAGTTCATTTGTTTACTTTTAATTGCTATCCTTGCAAAGCTATTTGTTGTACTTCGTTGCAAAAATGGATCGTGAACAGCGTGCCAACTATAAGTTTTGACAGGTGAAATGTTAAAAATAGTTTACAAAGAAGCTTTAGTAACTCTCAAAACTGTGTACAAGTGTTAGATAGATTTCAAAAAGGTTTTGAATCGATTGACGACGAAGAAAAGTCGGGACGCCCTTCAACTTCTTGCATAGACCAGAAGATTGCAAAAGTGAATGAAATGGTTCTGTAAAACAGAAGATTGACTATTCGTGAAATATCTAATGATTTTCACATCTTATTCGGTCCAGTGCAAAAGATTTTAACTCAAGATTTGAACATGAGACGGGTGAGTAGGTATGGCCCCACTTGAGCTGACCCCCACTCCTTTTATGCAAATGACCCGCGATCTAATTAATATGCAAATGAGGCGTGGTCTAATTAAATGCGCGAATTAAATGCGCGAATTAAATGCGCGAATTAAATTAATTGATCTAATTAAATTAATTCACGGTATCAATTACATATCTCCTCTCTCATTTACATATATGATTTCTCATATGCATGGGCGAATTAAATTAATTGATCTAATTAAATTAATTCACGGTATCAATTACATATCTCCTCTCTCATTTACATATATGATTTCTCATATGCATGGGCGAATTAAATTAATTGATCTAATTAAATTAATTCACGGTATCAATTACATATCTCCTCTCTCATTTACATATATGATTTCTCATATGCATGCGCGAATTAAATTAATTCACGGTATCAATTACATATCTCCTCTCTCATTTACATATATGATTTCTCATAAGCATGCGCGAATTAAATTAATTGACGGTATCATTAGTGTATCTCCTCTCTCATTTACATAACTGATATCTCATTCTGTACATCTCATTTTATATATTATTTGTCATCTCTCTCTCATAAATTTATTTTAAAATAAATCAGTCCTATTTGATATTTATCTTCAGGTCATCATGTAATTCTGCGAAAATAATTTAATATGTAGAAACGTAATAATAAAAAATTTATTTTCAACTATGCAAAAGTAACTCTTAAGCTACTGTCAATCAACTGTCGGATTAGCTCTGGTGCATTAGACCTGATTAAATATACGCCATAAACATTTAGTTTGAAAGGAAACAATTAGGGTCGTTATGATTTCATAAAATTTTATTCAAGTGAATCTTCTTAAGAATATAGAACACTGTGAAGCATTATTTTTTAAAATTCAAAAACATTATCTATAGCTAAAACTGTTTAAGAAATAACTTTTCAAACTAAATGTTTTTTGCATGAAAATACGTACAAACTAATTAGCCGTGTTTCGACATTCTTTAAAACTGCTTTTAACTATAAATAAACAAACGTTCTTACGAATGACTGACTGAAAGGAATTTAGATTTTTATAAATAATTTGTTAAGAGACTAAAGCTACTGTCAATCACTTGTCGGATTATCTCTGTTGCAATTTTAAAAAAGTTAATGAAGCGTGAATCAAATCTCTATGATTCATTTGAAAGCAGAAATACTAAACAAGTGACTGAGCTATTGATTGAAGATGTGCATTCATGCACATGTGTAGAAATCGCTATAAAATGTATTTCGGTGAATGGCTATTAGTCATTAGAGTGCAGCAGTTGATCGTGTAACAATACCACGATGAGTTTAGGCAGTCCTGATTATTATTATCATCGCTATGGAGACACGTTTACAAGTAGTGCTGAAATGGGTAAGAAAGAAAACGGTTTGAGTGTGTATGTATACATTTGAATAATTTATTTCATTTTAGATCAACAGCATGATGAACCGGATCAATCTGCAAACTTATCAATTCCGGAACCAAGCAGTTATTTCCAGGGTCAAGACTACGAAGTGATGCATGAAGAAATAGGTATATTTTAAAAGAACGAAATCCTTTGAATGTTACTGAATAATTATTTCTTGTTTAGGTCCGAACGAACCATACTATGCAGACGATGCATCAAGCTTACAGGTACAAGGTACAGATAATGTAGCAACACCAGAATCGTCGTTGATTACCGTCTATCCGGGTGAACACATGCAGTTGTTAGGATCTGTACAATATCCTCTATTTGTCACGAGACCAAGAGAAGACTCTATTCATTTACATGATATCCTAGTAGGAATTATCCCGCCTGAACAACCTAATGAATTTGACGTGACTGTTAAATTGGAATGTATCAACAACATATGTGAGCATGGTGAAATTATGTTAACGGAAAGGATATGGTCCGAATTGTATGATGTCCGAGTCGAAGCAATGTTCAAAGACTTCTTTTCCACGAAAATATGGAGCGATAAAAAACTGAAATTCCATCTATGTACGAATCTTTACGTTGAGTTTAATCATAGTGTTTTTTTATGGCAACACGGTGATGATATGTTATGACCAGCGGAAGATAACGGTAAAAGACCACGAATTTCAAAGGATCATGCATCTAGCACCGCTTATTAACCAACATGCTCGTGTATTACGTCACATTAATTTATCCTACTTCTACTACGCAAGTGTAGAGAACACAGCTGAAGGAGTAAGACGTCAGAAGAACGTGTCAAACGAATCGATTTTATTCTCAGCCGAATTGTCGTGCGGTAACTACTCGACGTTAAATTTAAAAGATCGTGGTGGATTGAACTCGCTCATTTTATTAGAGATAATAAAACTTTATCCATCAAAATTTATCAATGTCGTACACAGTCAGTTACAACCCAATCAGCAAGCACCGGCAGCGTCATGGCCAGCAATTCACGAGACATCAACAGATGTACCATAAGAAGTTGAGGATAATTGAATATAGAAATAGGTTAGAAAATTATATAAACGCTTTATATGTATTACGAAATGAAATAAAATCGTATTGTGTATTGAATAAGTTATGTAAGAAATTTTCACGAATGTCTATTACAAATGTATTTAATAAGGAATAAACGTATAAAAAATTATTAGTATTTTACTACCACTAGCAATAGTATGAGACAGTAAGTTTTGCTACATATGATTGCGAGCCTGAGTATAAGCATAAACCCTATACTACAGATTTTTATCCTTTTTTTTTTCATTATATGTACTACAGACGAAGTGAAAGAATAGGTACATTTAACATACGTATGCTACAATTATCTAATTTCTAGTTTTCTAGACGTAATGTAATTTTGAACGGATTTTAACCCTTTTCGATATATCTACTACCCTCGTAAGCGATTTCTACATATACGTTCTTATTGTTTATACACCATATAGATATTCGTAGCATCTAAAGTAAACTCTTATTTAAACGTTATTTTACAATATATCATACATTTCAGCAACTCGTATGATTATCCCTCTCTATCGTAACCCAGTATGTAAGGACATTATGTTAAATACTATCTCATACATGTAAATAAACATTTCTTTAAAGAGTTTGTTAGGTCACCTAATCTGTTATAATATTACTATGATATTAGATCTCGTCGATTACAGTTTTACCGTTAGGACATACATAGTAGGTTATACGTGCTAAGTAAAATAATAAACAGATATTTCGAGAATTTTATGCATTCTTGAGAGAACGGGGTATAATATTTAAAAACGCTGTAGAAAACATATCAGCAGAGAAAGAGAATACATAAATACAGTAAGTTTTGTATGATGAGTTGTCGTCAGTTTAAAAGAAATAAGTTCGTAACCATATTTAAACGTTATTTTACAATATATCATACATTTTCAATAGCTTCGAAATACGCAGATATACACTTGTAGGATATTCATCGTATCTATAGTAAACTCGTATGAATAATAATAATTTGTAACCATTTTCGATACCTTCGAAATATAAGTCTATAACATATGTTTGTAATACGTCTTTATAACTTTTGAAACACAGGGTAGTTACCTCTTGCAATATCTACAGTTATGAGAACCCTGAAGACTTAACCTGGAGAAATAAATCAGATAAATATTTTACTTTTTATTGAAACGATAACTTTGCGTACTAATGTATGAAAATAATATAATGTATATCGTCTGATAAATAAAATTGAAATTTAAAGCTTACCATACTTTCTATCACCATCGGAATATTATCGAGAAACATGATCGTCTAAGTTAAATATATTTAGCGACTTCTTTTGCTTAATAATTTTCATTATGGTATGCGTATATGTCTAGTCACAGTTTCAGCAAACGCATTGTATTCTATCAGCGAATCATGTAAAATTAAGCAGTATGCTTTAGTTGTATCAGAAAGTGGGTTGACCGACTCAAGCTCTAATCTCTAAATTCATGAATACCTTATACACACGATATAACTACGATCTAAGATTACGAGAGGGTTAATATGTAATTAGTACATCAAAATATGTTCTTAATATGTTAATCAATTTCCTTATAAAATATAACTATATATCGTTGAAATAAAACATTAAACCATTGCAGTCGTTTATCATAAACCTGGTGGTGAGCTTGTATTATTCGTATAGCGATATGGATATATTATTCAATTTTCATGTCTTTTGCTAACCCTACATAACCTAAGCTTTACATAGATTTAGACTTGTTTTTATATTTCGTATTTAAACACATAACACGACATATCTGAATGATATATTAAATAAAAATAAATTGCTACTAAACGTAAGCTAGACTTGAATGATATCGATCGATATGCTATAATATGTATAGCTAAAATGTTAGATTAGTGAAGGAACATGTTGCCTAATACTTATATTTATGTGTTGTATTCTTTTACATAATAACTTAAACAAGACAGGAATTGTTACGAAACCATAATATTAAAAATATTTAAACATATTATTTATAATAAATATAGTAGAAATATAAAGAAAAGAGTACTAGTTATGCTTTAACGTTTGAGTAGCAGCAAACGCTTCACGTATAACCTATATTTATCAGTGAGTTTCTTCTACCTTCTTTAGTAAATTCATAATGTTAGCTTCTACTTTGTCAACTGTTACTAGAATGCTGTTCTTTAGATCCTTTACCTCGCTCTATGTATCTGTAGTCACTACAATGAAAGTTTGTACTGTTGTGTCGAATTGACGATTTGATTTGAAAATTTAATAATGTAATTTATCGTTTAGACTAACCCTTGTTTACTTCTATATATGTTTAATTAATATGTAATTAGTACATCAAAATATGTTCTTAATATGTTTTTCAATTTCCTTATAAAATATAACTATATATCATTGAAATAAAACATTATTAAAATATTAAAAAATAATTTTATTTATCACGTCCTAAATATTTACACGATTGATCACGTTTCTCGTCAGCTTCTTTTCAAACAATTGCAGTCGTTTATCATAAACCTAATGGTGAGCCTGTATTATTCGTATTACGATATGGATATATTATTCAATTTTCATGTCTTTTGCTAACCCTACATAACCTAAGCTTTACATAGCTTTAGACATGTTTTATATTTCGTATTTAAACACATAACACGACATATCTGAATGATATATTAAATAAAAACAAATTGCTACTAAACGTAAGCTAGACTTGAATGATATCGATCGATATGCTATAATATGTATAGCTTAAATGCTAGATTAGTGAAGGAACATACAGTGAAGAGTGTTTTGGGAAAACCTTAATGTAGCTGCTGAGCTCTGCTAACCAGCTTCACTTATAGGTACACTATCTATTTAGCTGATTCAATAAAAATTTCGTTATTTAAAAATTCCTAACATTTATCTGTTTTAGAATATTCAAAGGCAGTATATGACAATAAATTATCGTGAGACTCCTGATCTATACAAAACGTCTTATATAAAATTAGAGATAAAAAATTAATCCTATGACATATGGTGAAAATGCAAATATTCAATAATTCTAACCCCAATTTTTCTACTTTTCTAGACGTAATGTAATTTTGAACTGATTTTTAACCCTTTTTCGTTATATCTACTACCCTTGTAAACGATTTCTACAGTTTTGTAATACGTCTTTATAACTTTGAAACTCTACGTGATTTTCTCTTACAATATCTATACTTATGAGAACCTTGAAGACTTAACCTAGAGAAATAAAACAGATAAATATTTTACTTTTTATTGAAACTAGTTAACTTATATTCTAACATACAAATATACAACAACAAAATAGAAAAGTATACTTGAGGGTAACAAAGAAGTCCTGGACGCTGTTATAAAAGTTAGAACAACGTTTGTAGACAATAATATTTTATTAAGTGTGTTAAATTCTTCCTGTAGATATAAGGATGATTTATTTTTGAATGAATTAGTTTATAAGTTTAATAGGAAAACTATTGTAGATTTGCAGAACGATCTTGATTTAGATGATAGACTTAAATTTATTCCATCTGGATATAATGTATAATAAATATAATATAATAAATATCTTTAAAACTTATTGTTTTAATTGTACCTACATCTACTTATTTCAGGTAGTTTGATTGTATGCATATGTAAGACGTGGGAAAACTCCTGATACTGCTACCTCTGGTAATGCTATGAAATAAAACGTATCAAGATGATGCAGGAACTCAAAATGATCATCTACCAGAACGTTTACTACGCGAGAGAGGTAAAGAAATAAGAAGATTTTATAGAATATATCGTTTATTTGATCATATTACATATAAATACTATTACAATACGGTTATAGTACATAGTACAAATTAAATATTTACTTATTTTATGATTTTTCTCGCTTTAAGCTCTGTGATGACTGAAATTATTTCGTTGTCGTTTTCGAGACTGTTGCTATGAGCCTTCTTTACGGCGTACAACAATTGTAGTCGATCCACTAGTTGATCAGGCGTACTCTGACGTATACAATCCGGTTTCATCTTGTTTAACTTTTTGGGAAGACTAACCTCAAAGTCTATTATTCTGTATAAATTTGGTTTGATTACATTTTCGTATTTCCAATGTTTAACGCTTATTAGTCGACCGTTGCGTCTATAGTCTTTCTTATGAGCATTAGTAAGTGAGATTATTTTCATATAGTTGTCGATATCTTCCTCTGTTGGACTAGGAGGGCTTATTCGTTTAAGCGTTAGTAAAGTAAACAGACCGGGTGTTCCATTGAAAAGTTTGTTTTTAATTAAAATATCTTTTCCCTGAAACTGTACTAGCGAACGACCAAACCGCCACTCATCGATGTCGTTATATAGAGCGTACCTAGTTTTGTCTACGTTTTTGTTTTCTCCGCTAGCTAATAATGCTCTATAATAGTTGGAGAATTCCTGATAAATCCTTAAGTCGGAATCGCATTCTTCTTCTTCCTCAGCATCATCATCATCATCATCATCATCTTCAACAGATGTAACTGAAGATGCCTGTTCAAGTTTCGGTGAGAGATAAACGGTCCCCGGTCGAGGTTCAGTTTTATCACTGTGAAAGTAGGCTAATTTATTTCGTATAGCATTACGGGCGTTTAGTATTTTATTATTATTTTCTCCTTTATTGACTTCTGTAGTTGTCATAGCGGTTTCATGAACGGTGGTGTCACTGTGTCTACGTTTCAGATTCACGTCTTTAAATATTACATTATTGCTAGGTGAAGTCTTATTATCATCATCTAGGGTACTATGAACAAGTTTCAAATGATTTCTGTAGTTATCGAGACGTGTAAAATACTTTAAACAAATAGAACACTGAATTTTGTGTCCACGGTGTATATTCATATGACGTGCAAACCCTGATCGTAAAACGTTCGTATGACACACATCACACTCACGTCGCCGTTCCATTTTGACTAATGATTGAACATGAACTCCTATTTATATATCACGTTCCATTTAACTTAATTAACCCTGGCTAGTCACCCTTCACCCTTCTCCCTTCACCCTTCTCCCTTCTCCCTTCTCCCTTCACCCTTCACCCTTCACCCTTCTCCCTTCACCCTTCTCCCTTCACCCTTCACCCTTCACCCTTCTCCCTTCTCCCTTCACCCTTCACCCTTCACCCTTCAACCTTAACCCTTCGGTCAGAACGTGAAGTTTTTCGAATGTTAATGACGATTTTGTAAGTAGCTACAATGGTCTAACCTAATAAATATTTTATGAACTAATCTTAATAGAGATTTTTTTGTAAGTAGCTACATGCTCTAACCTAATAAATGCTTTATGGACTAATCTTAATAGAGATTCTTGAATCTTTGCAACAACCGGAGTCTAAAATCTATAACCTTAATATAATTTTTTTTTTTTTTTTGGGGGTCTAACCTAGATTGCTTCATTTAATTTAATCATTTATATTAATATTATATTGATTTATCATGCAATTTTGGGTTTTAAAGTAAAGTAAAGAAGAATTAATGTTTTTTATCACAGAATTTTGAAATAAACTTCTAAACTTTGTATTCATCGTTTTGTTCCGAGCTATCTCAATTTCAAAATCAAGACTACAGCTATGCTGTTTTTTCTTTACGGCGCCAATCTTACAAACAAATAGTTTCTAAAACGATTTGATTATAACACCCTCTATTAATCTGACCTGACTACTAAAAACTTCTAACTTTAGATGTTTTAAAGATTACATCTTCAGTTTCTACAATTGAATTTCTATAATAATTAGATTCAGCCGCTAATTTTAAAATATCAAGTAAGCTCTATTATATTACAGACGGTATAATTGTTCATGATTTTACTGTCTATCATCTATAGTCTAGTCTAGTCTGGTCTGGTCTGGTCTGGTCTGGTCTATTTTAATAGATATTATATATTTAAGTTATGTATTACGTTTTAAGTAGTATCGAAACTACTCGTATTAATAAACGTTCTTGTATGAAAGTATGTTGTTTTATACTTACTCTGCTCCCTACGCTCTATCCTAAAAATGTATTCGTAGG
Organism: Agrypnus murinus; assembly: GCA_929113105.1. NCBI lineage: Eukaryota > Metazoa > Arthropoda > Insecta > Coleoptera > Elateridae > Agrypnus > Agrypnus murinus. The sequence continues at coordinate 47,888,393 of OV816023.1, forward strand.
CTCTAACCTCAAGCTACCAATTTCAAATTCCAAAAAACAAAACGCCGTATTGGAATCAAGTTGTCGATAAGCTTCGTCTACTGTATACCTTAAAACAGAGGGGTAGCAGTAGTTTAGAAAACTAGGATGAGATTATTTCAATTATTTCTGAGCTTAAAGAAGAAGGTATTATAGAATAAAAGATAATGGTTATACAAAATGTTACCCTCAAGTATACTTTTCTATTTTGTTGTTGTATATTTGTGTTAGAATATAAGTTGTCTAGTTTCAAATATGTATGTTAGAATATAAGTTAACTAGTTTCAATAAAAAGTAAAATATTTATCTGTTTTATTTCTCCAGGTTAAGTCTTCAAGGTTCTCATAACTAGAGATATTGTAAGAGGAAATCACGTAAAGTTTCAAAGTTATAAAGACGTATTACAAACATATGACATATGTTATAGATAGCCGCGTCCAGGACTTCTTTCTTATCCTCAAGTATACTTTTCTATTTTGTTGTTGTAACTATTTACATGTTAGAATATAAGTTAACTAGTTTCAATAAAAAGTAAAATATTTATCTGTTTTATTTTTCCAGGTTAAGTCTTCAAGGTTCTCATAACTAGAGATATTGTAAGAGGAAATCACGTAGAGTTTCAAAGTTATAAAGACGTATTACAAAAACATATGACATATGTTATAGATAGCCGCGTCCAGGACTTCTTTCTTACCCTCAAGTATACTTTTCTATTTTGTTGTTGTAACTATTTACATGTATGAGATAGTATTTAACATAATGTCCTTACATACTGGGTTACGATATAGAGGGATAATCATACGAGTTGCTGAAATGTATGATATATTGTAAAATAACGTTTAAATAAGAGTTTACTTTAGATGCTACGAATATCTATATGGTGTATAAACAATAAGAACGTATATGTAGAAATCGCTTACAAGGGTAGTAGATATAACGAAAAGGGTTAAAATCTGTTCAAAATTACATTACGTCTAGAAAACTATAAATTAGATAATTGTAGCATACGCTTGTTAAATGTACCTATTCTTCACCTCGTCTGTAGTAGATATAATGAAAAAAGCATAAAAATCTGTAGTATAGGGTTTATGCTTATACTCAGGCTCACAATCATATGTAACGTATCTACGCTTACATAGTATAATTATTTTCTCAACGTAGGATAGAACAACCGATTGCTCTGGTCGATCAGTATAAATAGACGATTCATTGATGATCTGAATCAAGTCTAAGTTTCCAAGCATTGAATTGCAGTAAATAGTATCAGAGTTATTAGTACATAAAAAATTAGGGTTAGCAAAAGACATGAAAATTGAATAATATATCCATATCGCTATTCGAATAATACAAGCTCACCATTAGGTTTATGATAAACGACTGCAATTGTTTGAAAAGAAGCTGACGAGAAACGTGATCAATCGTGTAAATATTTAGGACGTGATAAAATGAAATTTTTTTTTAAATATTTTAATAATGTTTTATTTCAATGATATATAGTTATATTTTATAAGGAAATTGAAAAACATATTAAGAACATATTTTGATGTACTAATTACATATTAATTAAACATATATAGAAGTAAACAAGGGTTAGTCTAAACGATAAATTACATTATTAAATTTTCAAATCAAATCGTCAATTCGACACAACAGTACAAACTTTCATTGTAGTGACTACAGATACATAGAGCGAGGTAAAGGATCTAAAGAACAGCATTCTAGTAACAGTTGACAAAGTAGAAGCTAACATTATGAATTTACTAAAGAAGGTAGAAGAAACTCACTGATAAATATAGGTTATACGTGAAGCGTTTGCTGCTACTCAAACGTTAAAGCATAACTAGTACTCTTTTCTTTATATTTCTACTATATTTATTATAAATAATATGTTTAAATATTTTTAATATTATGGTTTCGTAACAATTCCTGTCTTGTTTAAGTTATTATGTAAAAGAATACAACACATAAATATAGGTATTAGGCAACATGTTCCTTCACTAATCTAACATTTTAGCTATACATATTATAGCATATCGATCGATATCATTCAAGTCTAGCTTACGTTTAGTAGCAATTTATTTTTATTTAATATATCATTCAGATATGTCGTGTTATGTGTTTAAATACGAAATATAAAAACAAGTCTAAATCTATGTAAAGCTTAGGTTATGTAGGGTTAGCAAAAGACATGAAAATTGAATAATATATCCATATCGCTATACGAATAATACAAGCTCACCACCAGGTTTATGATAAACGACTGCAATGGTTTAATGTTTTATTTCAACGATATATAGTTATATTTTATAAGGAAATTGATTAACATATTAAGAACATATTTTGATGTACTAATTACATATTAACCCTCTCGTAATCTTAGATCGTAGTTATATCGTGTGTATAAGGTATTCATGAATTTAGAGATTAGAGCTTGAGTCGGTCAACCCACTTTCTGATACAACTAAAGCATACTGCTTAATTTTACATGATTCGCTGATAGAATACAATGCGTTTGCTGAAACTGTGACTAGACATATACGCATACCATAATGAAAATTATTAAGCAAAAGAAGTCGCTAAATATATTTAACTTAGACGATCATGTTTCTCGATAATATTCCGATGGTGATAGAAAGTATGGTAAGCTTTAAATTTCAATTTTATTTATCAGACGATATACATTATATTATTTTCATACATTAGTACGCAAAGTTATCGTTTCAATAAAAAGTAAAATATTTATCTGATTTATTTCTCCAGGTTAAGTCTTCAGGGTTCTCATAACTGTAGATATTGCAAGAGGTAACTACCCTGTGTTTCAAAAGTTATAAAGACGTATTACAAACATATGTTATAGACTTATATTTCGAAGGTATCGAAAATGGTTACAAATTATTATTATTCATACGAGTTTACTATAGATACGATGAATATCCTACAAGTGTATATCTGCGTATTTCGAAGCTATTGAAAATGTATGATATATTGTAAAATAACGTTTAAATATGGTTACGAACTTATTTCTTTTAAACTGACGACAACTCATCATACAAAACTTACTGTATTTATGTATTCTCTTTCTCTGCTGATATGTTTTCTACAGCGTTTTTAAATATTATACCCCGTTCTCTCAAGAATGCATAAAATTCTCGAAATATCTGTTTATTATTTTACTTAGCACGTATAACCTACTATGTATGTCCTAACGGTAAAACTGTAATCGACGAGATCTAATATCATAGTAATATTATAACAGATTAGGTGACCTAACAAACTCTTTAAAGAAATGTTTATTTACATGTATGAGATAGTATTTAACATAATGTCCTTACATACTGGGTTACGATAGAGAGGGATAATCATACGAGTTGCTGAAATGTATGATATATTGTAAAATAACGTTTAAATAAGAGTTTACTTTAGATGCTACGAATATCTATATGGTGTATAAACAATAAGAACGTATATGTAGAAATCGCTTACGAGGGTAGTAGATATATCGAAAAGGGTTAAAATCCGTTCAAAATTACATTACGTCTAGAAAACTAGAAATTAGATAATTGTAGCATACGTATGTTAAATGTACCTATTCTTTCACTTCGTCTGTAGTACATATAATGAAAAAAAAAAGGATAAAAATCTGTAGTATAGGGTTTATGCTTATACTCAGGCTCGCAATCATATGTAGCAAAACTTACTGTCTCATACTATTGCTAGTGGTAGTAAAATACTAATAATTTTTTATACGTTTATTCCTTATTAAATACATTTGTAATAGACATTCGTGAAAATTTCTTACATAACTTATTCAATACACAATACGATTTTATTTCATTTCGTAATACATATAAAGCGTTTATATAATTTTCTAACCTATTTCTATATTCAATTATCCTCAACTTCTTATGGTACATCTGTTGATGTCTCGTGAATTGCTGGCCATGACGCTGCCGGTGCTTGCTGATTGGGTTGTAACTGACTGTGTACGACATTGATAAATTTTGATGGATAAAGTTTTATTATCTCTAATAAAATGAGCGAGTTCAATCCACCACGATCTTTTAAATTTAACGTCGAGTAGTTACCGCACGACAATTCGGCTGAGAATAAAATCGATTCGTTTGACACGTTCTTCTGACGTCTTACTCCTTCAGCTGTGTTCTCTACACTTGCGTAGTAGAAGTAGGATAAATTAATGTGACGTAATACACGAGCATGTTGGTTAATAAGCGGTGCTAGATGCATGATCCTTTGAAATTCGTGGTCTTTTACCGTTATCTTCCGCTGGTCATAACATATCATCACCGTGTTGCCATAAAAAAACACTATGATTAAACTCAACGTAAAGATTCGTACATAGATGGAATTTCAGTTTTTTATCGCTCCATATTTTCGTGGAAAAGAAGTCTTTGAACATTGCTTCGACTCGGACATCATACAATTCGGACCATATCCTTTCCGTTAACATAATTTCACCATGCTCACATATGTTGTTGATACATTCCAATTTAACAGTCACGTCAAATTCATTAGGTTGTTCAGGCGGGATAATTCCTACTAGGATATCATGTAAATGAATAGAGTCTTCTCTTGGTCTCGTGACAAATAGAGGATATTGTACAGATCCTAACAACTGCATGTGTTCACCCGGATAGACGGTAATCAACGACGATTCTGGTGTTGCTACATTATCTGTACCTTGTACCTGTAAGCTTGATGCATCGTCTGCATAGTATGGTTCGTTCGGACCTAAACAAGAAATAATTATTCAGTAACATTCAAAGGATTTCGTTCTTTTAAAATATACCTATTTCTTCATGCATCACTTCGTAGTCTTGACCCTGGAAATAACTGCTTGGTTCCGGAATTGATAAGTTTGCAGATTGATCCGGTTCATCATGCTGTTGATCTAAAATGAAATAAATTATTCAAATGTATACATACACACTCAAACCGTTTTCTTTCTTACCCATTTCAGCACTACTTGTAAACGTGTCTCCATAGCGATGATAATAATAATCAGGACTGCCTAAACTCATCGTGGTATTGTTACACGATCAACTGCTGCACTCTAATGACTAATAGCCATTCACCGAAATACATTTTATAGCGATTTCTACACATGTGCATGAATGCACATCTTCAATCAATAGCTCAGTCACTTGTTTAGTATTTCTGCTTTCAAATGAATCATAGAGATTTGATTCACGCTTCATTAACTTTTTTAAAATTGCAACAGAGATAATCCGACAAGTGATTGACAGTAGCTTTAGTCTCTTAACAAATTATTTATAAAAATCTAAATTCCTTTCAGTCAGTCATTCGTAAGAACGTTTGTTTATTTATAGTTAAAAGCAGTTTTAAAGAATGTCGAAACACGGCTAATTAGTTTGTACGTATTTTCATGCAAAAAACATTTAGTTTGAAAAGTTATTTCTTAAACAGTTTTAGCTATAGATAATGTTTTTGAATTTTAAAAAATAATGCTTCACAGTGTTCTATATTCTTAAGAAGATTCACTTGAATAAAATTTTATGAAATCATAACGACCCTAATTGTTTCCTTTCAAACTAAATGTTTATGGCGTATATTTAATCAGGTCTAATGCACCAGAGCTAATCCGACAGTTGATTGACAGTAGCTTAAGAGTTACTTTTGCATAGTTGAAAATAAATTTTTTATTATTACGTTTCTACATATTAAATTATTTTCGCAGAATTACATGATGACCTGAAGATAAATATCAAATAGGACTGATTTATTTTAAAATAAATTTATGAGAGAGAGATGACAAATAATATATAAAATGAGATGTACAGAATGAGATATCAGTTATGTAAATGAGAGAGGAGATACACTAATGATACCGTCAATTAATTTAATTCGCGCATGCTTATGAGAAATCATATATGTAAATGAGAGAGGAGATATGTAATTGATACCGTGAATTAATTTAATTCGCGCATGCATATGAGAAATCATATATGTAAATGAGAGAGGAGATATGTAATTGATACCGTGAATTAATTTAATTAGATCAATTAATTTAATTCGCCCATGCATATGAGAAATCATATATGTAAATGAGAGAGGAGATATGTAATTGATACCGTGAATTAATTTAATTAGATCAATTAATTTAATTCGCCCATGCATATGAGAAATCATATATGTAAATGAGAGAGGAGATATGTAATTGATACCGTGAATTAATTTAATTAGATCAATTAATTTAATTCGCGCATTTAATTCGCGCATTTAATTCGCGCATTTAATTAGACCACGCCTCATTTGCATATTAATTAGATCGCGGGTCATTTGCATAAAAGGAGTGGGGGTCAGCTCAAGTGGGGCCATACCTACTCGGGTGAGTGCAAAATTTGTTCCACGCATTTTGACACCCGATCAAAAGCAAACACGTCTGTCGTTTTCCTTGGAATTGCGCGATCGTGTGGCTTCAAATCCTAATTTTTTTAGAGAGTGTTATTACGGGTGATGGATCGTGGGTCTATGGTTACGATCCTAAGACTAAGATTTAGAGTTTGCAATGGAAAACACCCAGCTCACCTTGACCGACAAAAGCGCGCCAATCAAAATCCAACATCAAGGTGATGTCGATTGTTTTTTCGATTTGGTAGGAAATGTGCGGGCGGAGTTCGTGCCAACAGGTAATACTACTATGAACTCTGAATATTATAAGGGATTACTAGAGCGTTTGCGGAATGATGTGTGCCGAAAACGTCCGCTGAAGTGGGCGAATGGTTTTGTTTTGCATCACAATGCGCCCTATCACAAATCGCTCCTTATCTAATCGTTTTTGGTGAATAAAAAATTACTATGTGCCAGCACCCTCCGTATTCGCCTGATTTGGCACCGTGCGATTTCTGGCTCTTTCCAAAACTGAAAATTACCATGAAAGGACAACGGTTTGAGTCAATAGAGGACACTAAAGCGGCAACGACAGAGCGCCTAAAAGCACTTACGAAAAGTGATTTCCAGTACTGTTATGAAAAATGACATCATCGTTGGAATAAGTGCGTGACAAGCCAGGGAGGTACTTTGAAGGAAATTAAATAACATTTGTAATTTAATTACTAAATTTCTTTATATTCATTCATTCACCGTATTAATTGGTCAAGCCTTGTACAGTGTCCGGCAAAAGGTCTGCACTATATGGAAAACTTTTTTATTTTCAATTTTTGGAAAAAAGTCTATTGGTGATAAAAGTTTCTGCTTCTTCTAAAACAATAGAAAATGTTAAAAAAATCTGATATCACGATTTTGGTATAGAATGTAAGTTCAAAAAACTGAAATTGCAGCAAGAGTAAACTACCCTTTTTGAAAGTACCAAAAAATGTTATTAAGGAAAGTTACTTTAAATGACCCTCAAACTCCAATTACCAAGGTGGATTAATTGGAATTTGAGGATAAAATATTGTTACAAATAGCTTTTCTTAATAATATTTTCAGCAATTTTTAAATTTAAGGGCAGTTTAGTCGTGGTGTCATGTCATGTTATGTCATTTTTTGAACTTACCTCGTATATCATAATTGCAGGGTAAATATCTTTTTTTATTTTCTAATGTTCTAAAAGAAGCAGATCATATTTTTTGCCGGTCACTGTATAAAATAATTCTGATGTTTCATATATAGACGATATTAGAATATTAAAGAGGCTATTGATATAATGTGAATAATCTAGGTCTAGAAAGTCGCATAATATACGTCTAATCATATACCCTTATACCAAAAGGTGTCTGGTTAAGTCGTATAATATATATTAGATACAGTGTGTTTCACTTTGTAGCTTGACAGTCTTGTATCTTTGTTATTTTTTTTATAATCGAACCAATTCCACATTTTTATAAGGTGCATGGCCTCTTAAAGTAGATTTGTGTGAAATTAGAAACCCCATTTATTATAAACCACCACCCTACTACGATCAAAGATAAATTAAACGCAAACAAATTAAGAAACATAGTAGGCCTTGTTTAATCGAAATAGTTGTTACAGAAATTTGTACGACCACTTGAAAACCCCAAAACTAAATTTTGGTTAAAAAATCTTGAGTAATAATTAGTCAAGACCGAATTCCGTATAATAAAAATAAATAAAAAGCGAAATATTGACTGCATTAGCAAACCAAAACTCTTTTTAAATAATGAACGTGTTTTTATTTTTATAAGAAAAAGTAACTCACCAAAAATTCATTACTAACTAATTTTTTATAATGTCCGAAATAATATTAATAACTCCAGAAGATTCGACCCCTACACATGCTCGAAATGTGTTACCCGGTCTTAACTCGACCCACGGGCCGGGTCGGGCTTAAGCCCGAGAGTCAGGCCCGAGCCCGTACAGGTCTCTAATAAAAACTATATAAACAAGCCAATTACAACCACGGCATTATAAGCGGGCATTATCATTTATAGCGCCCCCGCCTAACGTTAACTTTGCTATCGACGCCGACGTTACGCACAAAATAAGATAAATATTACGCCCTTGGCAACGCCAACAATTGTAAATTGCAACTAATTTACTCACCGTACCTATTCTCGTGAAAAATAAATACTGGAGCAATTAAATTTTATCTTTTTACTATCCCACCGCCGAGGCCACCGGGAGATGTCCCGGTATATCGGTGGGCCAGCACGCCCCTGAAGAGTACATATAGTTAGTGACACTAATCATTCGTTTATATAGGCAGCTCGGGAGTACACTACATTCCAAACAGTTGCAATTTATTTATTTCTATGAATTTATTCAATGAATTAGAAAGTTATTTAAGAGTAAACAAAAATTTGTTGCAAATTTCCATGAAATTTGTTTAAACAAAAATAATAGTATTTTTTTAATAATAGTATTTATCCGAATAAGTAATAACCATTACACGCGAGTAAGATACTATATTTTTTCTACGACTATTTAATAGGAAATTGCACTTTGCGGTCTAGACAATTACTACTGTTTCCACTCCATAATCATGAAATAAATAAATCAGATTAATCAAAATTAATTAAGTGTCAAATTATTTGGTAAATTATAATAAATTAGCACAGTTTTGAATTATTTTCTATACTGACGTCATTTATGTTTAGTGTGCTTTGCAACATGCAGTAAAGCGCCTATAATGATAAGATTTGTACATCTCTGATAATTCTCCAATATAAGCTAACAGAACGTTTTCAGAGAATGAATTGGCATTTCTGAAGCATCACCAATACGTACAGGCCTTGTACACCACTTCGATTTTTTTTAAATTTTTCCGGCAGTAAATTTATAGTAATGTTTCTTTTGCCGCTTCTAAAACCTCTGGTGATGAACAATCTTCATCGCTTTCATCAGAATCCATTAATTAATTATTTTTATTTATTAGAAAATGTAAATAGACTCATGAATTGTAACTATCAGCATCAAATTATTAAACCTACCACATACGTAGGTGGTGTTGTTAAAACCCTTTATAACTAAACTAATACATTTGAATATCGAGCTGCGTCTCAGCATGACGGGCTCGTTTGTGCAGTCAAGGCACGTGCTTATGCGTCTTATCTTTATTGTACAAATTGTTTACACATTCTCTCTCATCTATGAAAGCGAAGCGTTTGGATTAAATAAATGAACTTGCACTTTTGTAGGTGTAGCTTTTTTTGATAGCCACAGCCCGTGGGTAATAAGTTATTACTCACGGCCCGTTGGTAATGAATACTATTGCTTATTAAGAAACACCTTTATAATTAAAGTATTGTTTAATAGGACTAGATAAAATAATTTTAATTCAATTTTAATGATGCATTTTAAATAACTAGTATTCAAGATTTTTAACTAAACTTGGGTTTTGGGATTTTTAAGTAGTGCAGAACAAATTTTCGTAGCGACTTTTAGAATTAAACTAAGATCTACTATGTTTTTTCAATTATTTGCATCTATTCTTGATCGTAGTGGGCTGGTGGATTGTAATAAATGAGGTTTCTAATCACACTTAAGAGATTCTATACCCGATAGAAACTTACAGGGGTGTTAAGCTGTGAAGTGAAACACACTGTATATAAAACAATCTTGGAATGGCTTTTTTTTTAAACATCTGAATTTTTATTTAAATCGGATTCGATTTAAGATATAGATCATAGTTTTTCATTTTAACTTGATTTTTTTGTATTTAAATCGGAGTTTTCTTTATTAAATATAATTTTTTGTTTAATAATAAAAATTTATTTTTTAATATATGATAAACTTTGCAATTAAAATTCGAGAATGCAACTAAATCATATGAATTAGGTTGAAATAAAAGGTTTCTGAAGACAGTACCTAAATAAACTAAACCTAATCTAACAAGCATTTAATTGCAAAACAAAGTACAGCCGGTACTAATTCCGTTGGCTGAAAAAAGATTTCGAATTACTACTACCGCCATGTAGAGTCACTATTGTTTGGCGTGTTCATAGTGTAGCAGTGATGTGCTAAAATACATACTGGTTTTAATTATTGAAAGGTACTGATATGTTTTATCATTTATAGATAATTTATTTACAAGTACTAGCAAGAATGCGTCGGTACATAGATAATAGGTATATTAATACAGCTTATGTATAATATCTAGGTTAAAAAAAGTAGTTCACAGGTAAACATAGTTTTATCTACGATCACCATAGAAAGTTACACATTCTGCACAAAATAATAACCGTGAAAATAACTAATTGCACACAACCTCTAAACTGAACTGTAATGACCGTGAGAAATGATTTCTCACGATCAGTAGTTTTATTAAAACGCCATAGATGTCAGCATTTGCAATATTATAATATTATTAATTATTTGAAATATAAAATGTTATAAATTTTAGACAGAAGTTAATTTATTTTGTTTAATTATTGTTTTACACTACATTATATTTTGAAAATTCAAACCCATCTAGTAAAATTATCGCTTCCGTGGGGAATCGAACCCTGGACCGCTTGTTTGCTAAGCCAGACATCTACCGTTCAGCTATGTAGGCGTCTTGACGTGATTTGGTTATTCTCATTATACGAAGTTATTAAAAATTGTTATTTCAATTAACGTAAAATTGATTAATTTTTTTACATTATTATATAATTGTTTATATAATATTATTCATTATTATTGCCAAATTACAATAAAAACAATGAAAGCTTTATAATTTGCTACATAATTCACAAGTGCGAGCGCGATGAGTAAGTACACTTAATATTTAATCCTTACTTGTCATCACAATACCTGGAATGCGAGAATATGTTGACATTTATATAGCTTATGTATAATATCTAGATCAGTGATGGCGAACCTTTTTGAGAAGTGGGTCAAATTTTGTTCATTATTTGTTTTAATGCCAGACCGTGGGTCACTAAGTCAGTGACATCACTTGGAGGAAAGGGGGGGGGGATAAAAAGGGTACCAATAATTTGGAAACACCGAAAATTTGTTAACCGAAAAACTTGACAGTTGATCCTTTTTTGGTCCTCACTTTTAAAATCCTCTAAAATGGTTTACCTTTCCTTTTTGTTTTACAACTCTTACTTTTGCAAGTGCAGAGCAAAAAATAAAGGTCGACGTCATAAAATTGATATCAATGGGGTGATACCATGAATTTTCACCTTGTTGTTTGTCTTTGTGTCATTTTTACCAACCTTAAGATCTTCTTCAATATTCCTAGTGCCTCTAGACCTCTGTATAGATGTCTTCGGTTTATTGAATCATAAGCTTGTCTAAAGTCGATAAAGCATGCATATAGAGGTATTTTGTACTCGTCGCACTTACTTTGTATTTGTTTCAAAATAAATATTTGATCTATAACTGACCTGTTGGCTCTGAAACCTGCTTGATATTCTCCAAGTATACCCTCTGTCTGCTTGTTAAGATGGTCTCGTATTAAGCGGCGGTTTCACATAGCAGTAGACTGTTATAACAGTTGAACTGTTTGGTGGAGGTTGTCTCTACTGCTATAGCATTACTTAGTGATGTTTCACAATACTTGCAAAGGTATATTCAAAGCAGTAGTTGCAAAATGGCACCGAGTAAACGAAACGTGTTAAGTTGCGCTATTATGTGTCTATTACTTAAAAAAAAGTCAATGTCAAGATGAAAATACAAGCAGAAAAGGTATTGGGTCAAAACATTTTTATTAAAGAGACCACGTTTTGACTTGGAAAATAATTTATTGGCAGAATTATTAACAGTAGACGAGGATGTCCAAAATTTTACACGTCTCCCATATGAAAAATTCAAAGACATTCACTTTGTCGATATAATTCGGTTAGATGAAACATTTTTTCATCAATGCGTTTTGCAGATTTCGCAGATTGCGCCATTTTGAATTGGCACTGCGAGCTTACTGCTAGATAAAAAGTAGAAATATTTCTATTTAAAACAGTAGTTGCGAAAACAATCTACTGCGATCGCAGCGACATGTTTCACACAGTGATGTCAAAATCAAGCCGCTGTCGTTACTTCCCCTGACCAGCTGAAGCTCCCACTACGCTCCCTTCGGCCTCACCGGCCATTGGCGACAGCGTTCATTGATGTTCTTAATAATTTTTAAATATAAATAAATAGAAAATAGTAATTAATTTTTAATGTAAATAGTTTTTAAAATTTTTATTTATTTCATTTTTCTACTTCTTTTTTAATTTTATAACATAAGTAATTCGCTGAGTTTATAATGATTTTTAAAATTCCGTGTGAGATAAGAAAAGGCAAGTACTTCAACGAACGTTGTCGCTGTCGGGCGAGTGCGGCCGAAGGTAGCCCGCTGAGGGTATGGTAGGAGCTACCGCTGATCAGGGGAAGGAACAGCAGCGGCTTGATTCTGACACCACTGGTTTCACATCGAAATTTAGCTGACAGTTTACCCACGCCCACCAAACAGTCTACTGTTATGTGAAAGCTACTTTAGTGTTGCTAGGACTTTGTACACTGTATCGAGGAGTGCGATCCCTCTGTAGTTTTTACATTGTTTCGTATCTCCCTTCTTATGTATTGGGATTAACACTGCGTGTGTCCAACTTTCTGGTATCTTCTCCTTATTCCAAATTTCTGTTATTAATTCATGAATTTCTTTTGTTAGTCTCTGTCCGCCATACTTAACTTTTTCTCCTACTATGTTATTTTCCCCAGGGTACTTTTTTTTCATTTTTTAAATTATAATCTCTACCTCTTTCAGTGTTGGTGCTTCTTCCTCTGTTTCTCTTTCCTCTCTTGAGTCATTAGTTCCCTCTACTGCATCTTCTATGTATTGATTCTGACCTTGGTTCAGGAAATCTTTGAAATATTCTCGCCATCTTTCTACTATTAGTTTTTCATCCCCTATTAAATTCCCAACCGTATCTTTTATATACATACTCTTAGCTGTTGTTTTGTCTCTTGTTTTCTTCACCTCCTGATAAAAATTTCTTATTTCCTTAGCCTTGTATTTCTCCTCTAACTTTCTTATCTCCCCCTCTTCATAATTTTTTTTTGGTGTCTCTTAATATATTTTTTGTTCTACTCCTTTTTTCTTGATAGTTTTATATTTTCTTCTGTTCTCTCTCTTATCATATTTATCCTTGCTTTGTTTCTTTCCTTCAGTATGTCTTCGCAGTTCTGGTTAAATCAGGTTTGTTCTGTGGCTAACTTTATACCTTTTTCTATTCAGTTCCATTTTTCTTCTATATTGATTTCCTTCTTTTGTTCTTTTAAGCTTTCTTCTATCTTCTCGCTGTATCTGGTTTTAATCTCCAGAGTTTGTAGATCTGCCAGATTGTATTTTTTTTGTGATCTTCTGTTGTTGACCTTTTTTATTCCTATATAATCTTCCACTTGGAAATATCTTTTTTATAATTTCGACATTGATATTTATACTTAAATTTTTTAATATTTTCGATTGTCTGTGCTCTTTTTTATGATATAAAAAATAAGTTTATAAAAATCAACGCGTGGGTAATTTAAAATGCCTTCGTGGGTCAGTGTCTGACCCGCGGGTCATAGGTTCGCCACCACTGATCTAGATTAAGAAAATGAGCTTATAGGGAAACATACTTTTAACCGCTTTAATTATTGAAAGTTAAGGAGATGATGTTTAATCATTTAAATCAGATTTATTTACAAAATATTAGCACGAATGCGTCGGTACTTAGATAGGTATATTTATAAAGTTTATGTATAATAATTAGATTTAAAAAATAGGTCATAGGCAAACATACTTTTAATCGCTTTCGTCAAACTCAGATGCAGTTTCTTCGTCGCTGGAGTCATTATTTAAATTATTGACTAGTCGTTCCGTAATGACGTCTACTTGACGTTTGTTTTTCATATAATATTTATCTTCAATTTTGACGACGCTTTCACGGCGTTTCTTCCAGTTATGCACAGTAACGGAATCAAACTCCTTAGCTGTCCACTTTCTAACAGCTTCTAGTTTAAAAAATCAATATTTTGTTTTGTAATATTATTTTTTACTAGATTCCCTTGTTTTCTATAGAATTTAAGTCCGGGTGGCACGATGGTAATCTTAACGCAATATGACCAATGTTCTTGCAGCAGAATCCCAAATTTATACACATTGCTATAGCGTTTTTGCCGTTGTATAATTTCATATTATTGTGGTTGTAACATTGATGGTGAAAACGGATATTGTTTGTAGTTAACCAGGAAATCATAGCCCCTTTGTTGGAATTACTTTTGGGTGCTCTATTAATTTGCACATTATCATATGGAGCTTTGTCCGTTACCACAACGGAACCGGAAGGCAGATTGGAAATCAGTTTTCCTTTCACAAACTTTTCATAGTTGCGGAGTACACTTAGTCGTGATAATCCCCTGATTTGATTCCGGATTTAAAAATAAAAAGAGCGAGCTGGAATGAAACTCCGATTGTCCAATCGGCATGAACGACAATTAATCTATTTCCTTTAGAAATATTTGTTAATAGTACCTTGCCAGTTGCCACTGCCATCTGCCAATCATTACGTGTCATCAATTACAGGGTGAACGACCAGGCAGTCGTTTACGGTGTCGGGTTGTGGATTCACTAGTATCCAAGTCTAGCCCAGTATGATAGAGGACTGGGCAGCCGTTTGAGGTGCCGAGCATGACAAGTATCCGAGCCTGGGTGCAGACTACACGGCATAGACCCTTAGAACTGGCTGCTGTCTACCTAATCCCAGGTTTGCCTGGTAACGGATGACGTTGTCAGAAAATAACGAGTACTAGAGTTACATGCAGGTGTTTCTCGACGAAGACTCATCAACGTTGCGGATGGAGTCCTGCTAACATGAGGTACCGGTGTGGGTGGATTTGATTCTTACCTGACGTTGACGAATAGAGGAGAATCAAAGTGAGGTTTATTAGCCTCTCTCGGTCAAGATAACTTCACCTTAACGAGTACATACCGGAATCTTACTTCGGTAGACTCGAAACTCCTTTGTTAGGAACTTACCAGGGCTATAACTGGGAAATCAGGGTAGCAAAACCATTCAAAACCACGTAGTGGTAGTACTACTAATGCTGGATGAGGGGTTCGTCTTTTGGGATCTCCCAACAGGTGATCTTGTAAACATTTATCGACTACTTTATTTAATTTACACGCCGAGAAGTAGACAACTAGATAAAGTAACAGCCCCAGTAGCACAAGACATTCACCCAATATTGGTGCTATATGGGTAACATATTATATTCAGGCCCAATATTTGGAAGATTCAACCAAGATTGGTATTACATCGTTTAAAGACTGGCACCCAACGTATGTAGTCAATATTGCTCCTACAATAAAAGGTCCAATAAATAAATAATAAATTTAAAAAATATGTTTTCCTTTATGTTGATCCTATATTGGGCTTATATTTCAGCCCACTATATGATTAATTCATTAGTAGATATTTAATATTATATATCTAATTGGCGTAATCTGATTGGCGCTCAATATACGTAACCAATATTTCTTCCACATATACAAATCCAAGTCCTATATACAAATTATTCATATTGTATTATTCTCTACTAGTCTTATATTGGACATGTAATGCAGTTAATATTTTACCTTTATAGTTCCGACACTGAATAAGCAGCCTTTAAACAAGGTTACTGATTATTCAAGGAATCAAAATAGTTATACATAGGCGGATGCTTTATATGTGTGAAAAAGTTTTACAAATGTGTACCACGTCGAGAAAAATGAAAGATGATTACAGTTACCATAACTAACACGGTTTTATCAAATACTGAATTCTGATAATACCTCAATACGTAATTTTGTATACTTTGGTCTAAATTCATAATAATCGTATTTCAAATTTCGTGCCCAAGAACGCACAAGCAGCCGTTTTCAAATATCTGTCTAACTGTTGCGATATCTGCTGCTGATCGTTTCTGGTTGAAAAATTTATATTGACTGTTTGTAAGTGTGTCAATTATTTATATTCATGATACAGGGTGATTCAGAAACAACTGATATCCTTTAAATGGTAGGTAGAGGGGAGGCAGTAGAGCTAATTTACCTTGACAAGTATAGGTCAAAAACGAAGTTTTCCAGAAAATTAATTTTAAGGTTTTATTGAATTTTGGATCCGGTCCTGACCTAGGATTCTTTTGGATCCAAAATTCATTAAACTTTAAAATTCATTTTCTGGAAAACTATTCGTTTTTGACCTATACTTGTCCAGGCAGATTAGCTCCACTGCCTTCCCTCTACCTACCATTTAAAGGATATCAGTTGTTTCTGAATCACCCTGTATACTATAAGTAGTCACTATAATATCCATATATTTTAATTGCTATAACCGCCTAGTTTAGTTAGCGTTTTGTTTAAACCTGAATAAAATTGTGTAAACAATATGTCTGTGATTCATTTTCAGAACGTGTAAATACGATAATAGTAGGTATATAATTATGTAATTTCAAATTTATTAAAATTAGCATTATCTCGCCTTTAATACATTTTTACAGATTATTATTGAAGTGAATGAAATATCAAATTTAAACTACAATTTTTAACAAATGCTCCTAGTATATATTATTGGCCCAATATGTTGCCAATATATGTTTGATATATTTAATTTTATTAATTATATGTTTTACGTTGATGCAATTTGTTTAACGTTTTAATTAGTAATCCAATAGATAAAAATCCAATTAACAAAATTTAATGAGTTTGTGTTTTTATTTACAGTTTTCGCAATGACGCAAATTAGTTATTGTATTAAGTACAGACATCTGAAACGAGTTTTATATGGAAGATATATTGATAGTTTTAAGTGGAAATGGATAAAATAAAAAAGTTGAATTATATTTAGCGGATAATAGTGCTTCATATTACGATGACTCTCTCTCCCTCCGACTTCATCTATAGTTGAACATTAATTTGACGATATGGACTGTCGGTTTATTATTATTATTATTATTATTATGGTCGTCGGTTATTAATATGATTCGGTTAAACGAACAGAATATATGCAAAGTGATTTGTGACAAATAGTATCTGTTGAGGGAGACATCAATCGTAATAAAATGTAGGTATTAAGCATTATGACATCAACATATTGTACCAATACTAGTACAAGTATACTACACCAATATTACGTTTAAACGGTGGATGAATATCCTGTGAATGCATTTTGCCAATATTGTAAAAGAATATTGAATCATTAAATGTTTCAACGTTGGACAAATATTCTATCGACATGTTGTGCCAATACTATAAACGTATACTGAACCAATATAATGTTCCAATATATGGCCAATATCAAACTGCAGTACTGAAGATATATTGCTTTCGCATATTGTGCCAATCCTGTCCGTGTCTGTCATTTACAATGTTTGGCCAATATGTGGAAACAATATTTTTCCAACATGTGTGTGCTACTGGGGAGTGCAGAGAACGTGATTTCAAGCTCTTCAGATTGAATTATTCTTATGTTTTATTTTATACATCTTTATTATGTTCAGGTAACAGTTAAAAATGTATTTTATAATTATTAGCAGGTTAAAGCTATTTTTTTATAAAATAGGAAATAAAATTGCAGTAGCCTGTTTCTATGCATTTGGTAAAATGGCCATCATATTATAATTTCTTATCTGCACTACAATGCTGTATTTCAATTTTGACTGTCCTGACCTTTCTAAAAATAAGTCTACAAACTCATAGGGTGGTACAGGTTCTCTTTTTAAATTTTTCTCTTTTAAGGTTAAAATTCAATCCTATTAGAGATATATTAGAATTTAATTAATAATATTAAAAGCAGTATATATACTCTGAATATAACGATCTATATTAATTAATCATTTTCGGATTGATTTTTTATCCTTTCGGTGCAAATAGGTTTTAAATTCGTCTGGAGTGAAAATTTGTAACACAAGAAAAAATCTAACCATTTTTCAGTGAATCAAGTATATTTCATTTTATTTCAGTTTTCTGGGTTTCGGTTTTCAACTTTGAAAGTATCTAAATTAATAATTTGCTTAATGTTTGTATCGCACAAAATAAAAAAATATACCGGGTGATCTGGTAAAGTGATCATAGTAGCTGTAATTTTGACTTTTCTAACGTTAATTGTTAAAATTGTTAATTTTATGTAAATTATGGATTAAAAAGCTGGTCTCTTTACTCGAATCATTCTGTACTTTATGTGAATATAGATGTTATTTTATTTTGTTTGGTAATGATGTAAATCTCAAAATGCATATTATAAAATAAAGAAATAGACTGCTATTCTTCCTTTTTGTTGTTACCTGGTTTCCGAGCTATTATAATGTTCTTTTTACCAGTAATATCTGTATGTTATATAAATGTGTTTGCATCTTACTGCATTGTTTTAATATATGTTTATTCTGTAATGCCATGCCTTGAGCATTCATACCGTTGCAACATTTGTAATATTATTATGATGTTTCAGTTGATTGTGGATATCAATGGCCAAGTTGCGCTCTTCCGTGATCTTCTAATTCATATAGGTCAAGCAAGAGATTGTCCTGAATTACGTGAGAAGATCCGGAAGTTACGACGTAGTTGTGTAGAAGCATGTAAACATACTAGCCAACTCATCTTGCCCCAATTGCGCAGGTAAGGGTCTTTTCATAATGGTCTTAATTATACATTGTACATATTTAAACTAATTAATCTGATCTCCATGCTTACAAAACGTTGACTTGCAACGTTTCTATTAGTAAGCGTTAGAAGATCACGTTTTATAAAATATCAAGAGATATTTGATATTTTATTTAACACAACTTTGTAGTTGTAGCTGTTCGAAAGGCAAACAAGGAAATACAGGTTGTTTTTAGTTATTAGTATTAAAATTCTATCATCATTGCATGATAATCGATTTCGAGATTTTTTGCCTAAACTACCTTAAAATCTTTTATTGGTACAATCTTAAAATTACTTGAAGTACGAAATCTGCAAAAAATACGCGTAAATTGTGATACCATGCATCTATACAGTACGTAATTAAAAGCTAAAATCCACAAAATGAAAGACTGTTCGTTGGTTGCAATAGCTTAGTGTAATAACTCAGATTACATCATGAGCAAGTTTGCTGAAGCCGTGTTTGATTTACAACCTGTCGCAAACATTGTTCGTGTTGTGTTCGTACGGCTGCTGAAAACGTCCACCAATTTGAAATAGCGACTGAAAGATCGTAGTTTGGTTTATTGGTTAGCATACATTTTGTGGATTATTATTTGCTCGATTTTATTAGAACTCGTAAATATTCGTAGATAAATCAATAATTAAAAAAAAAGATTAATTGGAATCCTTCGCTTCAATACTTCCTGTGAAATGAAATGCAATAGTTAAATATTTCAAAAACTCTTCTACATCTAATGCATACATGAATGCGTTTTATAATTGAAGCCTTTTCTGTTTGTGCGGTCACTTGGAAAGATTTAAAAGGGATTTTAGCTGATTGAATAACTATTTGATAGTGGTGAAGTATCATACTAAAAAATACATCACAAATCCTTCAATACATATGTAAATAGTTTGTTATTTAATTTAGACATAATAGTAGAGTGCACAGTGGGGCAAAGCGTGTCACCCTGTGGGGGTTTTGATAGTAAAAGCTGGGACTGGTTGCATTCGTTTTACCAAAAAAAAGTATGTAAGTCCCGATGTAAAGTTTGTATTGCTTTTCTAAAAAAAATTAAACAAATTTTTACAAAGCATTTAGTATTACGGGAATTTTAAACTTTGACTGCTCGTGACTCCGTATCAGAACCTTTAAAGCTTAATTCATTTTAGGGTACTGTCGCGTTTATCAATTCATATCTCAGAAAAGAAGCCTTTAATCGAAAAAAAATCATTTATATAAAATTATAGAGTAGTAGATAGGCTAGACCGATTCTAGACCAAAATCCCATGTATTTTGTTATGGGCCTCGATTTTGCATTTCAAGGTCATCCGCGAAATCCGAGGTTTATTTGCATATCATTCACGGGGTCATTAGCGGATCATTTTTACTTTGAATATTACGTTTAGAATTCGAGTAATGTTTTAAGAAATTCAGAACCCAGTTGAAATGTTTTTAACAACAACAATACATTTTAAAATTAGTCATCCTAAGCTGCTAAATGGTATGTTAATTGCTTTGGAATTTCAAGTCATCATGTCTAAGTGCGTTTTGTTTATTTATACTTGAAAGCAAATTAGGATATTTATGAACTTTAATTTTAAGTTGAGTAATACAACACTAATTATATTTGCTTTCACAATCTTAATGCTGTGTTAACTTCTCTAGAAACTTCAAAAGAAAGCTGATCTATAATTGTTATAAGCTTAAAACACTCATAACTTTGGAATTTCAAAACATGTTTAGAATTATTTTGCGTGTTATCTTGAATTTGGACGATGCATTATGAAAAATTCTATTGTTTTCGCAGAATTAGTTAAGCCTCTAAGATAATAAATAACGTATATCAACTACATATAACCTTAATGCTTTATTCGATCTAAGAATTACAATTAGAAGTATGCGTTTTACCAGTACTTTTTAATATGTACTTAATATTTCAAGTGGATTATTTATATCATTGAAAAAAATTCGTCTTTTGTATAAAACACAGTATTTTTTCTAAATTTTATTTTATTCTTTAAGTTTTTTAATAATTTAAATAAATTTTTAGGATTTAAAAGTACTTTTTAAAAGTTTTATTTTTAAAATAAACTATTTGGTTGAATTATTGTTTAGTTGACTCTTTTTTATAAATACATGGTTTACAGATATTCTTTCGACTAGCTCCGTGGTGTAATGGGAATGTTGATGAGTTACCATTCGAGCGTTCCCCGGTTCAAAGCTTGCTGGCTCCCTTTGATTTTTATAAACAGTGTTGCGGGTTGCCTATTTACAGACGTATAGAAATCTACAATAACGATCACAGGACGTCACCGATAGATGGGAGCAGCAACGTTAAACATTCAAATCAAAAGGCTGGAAACTCAAGATGGCGACTTCAAAATGACATTTTCAAAAATGACAGATTCAAAATGACAGATTGATGAGGCGCTAATGATGTAATTAGTATGCAAATGAGGCGCGAATTAAATTAATTTACCCGCGAATTAAATTAATTAGATCACGATATGCAAATGATACCGTTAATTATATACACATAACACCGCAAATGATCCGCTAATGACCCAGCGAATGATATGTAAATCAACCTCGGATTTCGCGGATGACCTTTAAATGCAAGATCGAGGCCCATAAGAAAATACATGGGATTTTGGTCTAGAATCGGCCTAGTCAAACTACTTAGAGCGCGATCTTTTGCTTCTAACAGTGTCACTTATATATTTTTAGATCCTACAATAATTCCGTAAAAGAATTATAAAACAAAATTTAACAACAAACACAATCACCGCGCGCACATCTCCTACCCCACGCGCTCATGATGCAGACACGCGTACGCTGCTACATAAATATGATCTGCTAAAAAAGCCGGCTACAATAAGTGTATTATTGAACTAAGGCACACTTACGTTTACGAAAATAACAAAATTTTTTCTATATTACAAACTATTCCATCATTACCGACAGATATTAGAGTCTTATCAACATCAGAGTGCAAAAAAGGTATACAGGCACTTTTGCACAGTTTTTACTATTTTCTTGAGACTTTTACTTTCTTCAGACTGCAAACAAAAATGGTGCAGAAAAAATAATATTGCATGAAATAATATATACACAATAAGCCCTTCAAATCCGAAATCTAATGAAGATGATAAAAGCGAAAGACAGTGAATAATGTTGATTAATAGTACAAGTCTTTACATTCTTTTCACTCCTGGTTAATTTACTACCTCTTTACATGAGATGATACTAGTCAAAATAATACAAGTACGAAATTCTTGGTTATCAAGTGTTTTGGAAAAAAATTAAATGCCCATGTTATAATTATAACTATTCTGGAATAGTATCTTACTATTGTTAGGTAATGGCTAAATAACGAAGATGTAAAAATAGTATGTAAATTAATTAAATTAAACTTCCGTTAGTCCTCTATTAGCTAAATTAAGAAAATAGAAATACATTTTTAGATGTATTTTTAGCCCACGAACATAGGGAACTGGAGCGCGCGGTGTAGGAGATGTGTGCGCGGGTGATCGACGGTCCATGCTATGAGACAATTTAAATTGTGTTTGTTGTTAAATTTTATTCTTTTACGGAATTATTGTAATCTCTAAATATAAGTGACACCGTTAGAAGTGAAAGATCGTCTATAATTTTATAAGAACGATTTTTTTCGATTAAAGGTTTCGTTTCTGAAATATGAGTTGGAAAATGCGACATTACCCTACAATTAATTAAATTTTGAAGGTTCTGAAACTGAGTTATGAGCAGTCAAAGTTTGAATTTTGGAAGACTCAATGCTTTGCAGCAATTTGTTTAATTTTTTTCAGAAAAACTTTCAAATACAACTAGTCCCAGGTTTTCCTTTCAAAACCCTTACAAACATCTACACTAAGAAAATTTTCCTTTAAAGGATTCTTACAGAGAAACTGTATTTAGTAAATTAAGAAATGCTATATTGACCAAATAATGTATGGCAATGGACTTAATTAAATAATAAATTGATCCCTCTTTCGCAACCCTTATTGTGTATTTCCTTATTCCATAAGGGTGTATTCATATTCATTAAAAGTTTTCAAGGTGTGATAAATGCTGCTTATTTAATTATAGCTATAATAAAAAATGTCAAAGTAAATGAATAGATAACCTAAAATATATATTTGTAGAGGGTGTTTTGCCACGGCTAGTTTTACGTGTAAACATTGCAGTAATTGCGTTGTGTAACAAATAAACGCTTTTAAACTGCTATTGCATAGTAGCAAAATAAATCCGAAAGCAGGGAAGTAATGCCAATTTCTAGAGTGGACGTGGAAGCACACACACACGAATGCAAAGATGAAAGCATAAAAGTAATAAATTATAAAAATGGAAGAGGGCTGATAATAGTTTTAAGGCTTTGCAGTATATAATTTTAAAATATCAATAAGCTGATGTTTAATGTACATAGTTGTAAATAATTTACAGTATATGAACTACAATGTTACAGTTTTTCTTCAAATTAACAGATGCGTTATTACGGTGATTCAACAGAAGGCCATTTTAAATTTCTATCTATGCACTCCTACATTGAATCTTACTTTTTATTTTTGGAATCAACTTTTAATTTATTTAAATTGTTCAACAGAATAATAATAAATCGCGTTTATGACCTAACAAAAGTTTGAAAACCAAAATAAAAATTTTGCATTTCTTTATTAAACAATTTTTTTTGTTGTTTTTGACTTTGGAAACCACGTCCGTTCAGTCAGTACAGTTTTCTATGAATACAGTATAATGTTATTAAACAATAATCGTGTAGAAAACTCACGATACTTTGGTGTCATAGAGCCTCAACTATTACGAAATCATGTAGATGTCACCGTTACTATAAGAAGCGGGGGTAAGTAGTGGACCCATCTTAATTTAACTGAAACATTCCGTACATGCATTCAGTAATGGTGACAACTTAAATTTGGGCAAACTATTTGTATCTATTAATTTTAAAATTACACATTTTATAACAAATATTTAAACATTTAGCAGCTTTAATAAATATCTGATTGTTGTTAAGAAAGGAAAACTTACTTCAGTAAACTAACGAAAATAATTTCTAATAATTATTTTCTTTTCGAAAATAATAAACAACGTCCGATAGATATTCACCTTACCAATGCATCACAGCAAACTTGTTACAAGCTATAAATGAATTCTCCACTAAGCATGCATTAATCTTAAACCCATCTAAGTCTTATATAGACAAACCGATCAATAATAACCCATAAAAATTGGAGATATCAATATTCCCATAGTTGAAAGTGCCAAAAAGCTGGGTTTAGTTTTTGACAAAACGTTTAGATTCAAAAAACAAAAAATAAATGTATATAAAAAAGCTTATTACAATTTAAAACTTCTTTACCCTCATAAAGAACCCTTAAGCAAAAACGCAAAGATCTTATTGAGTGAATATCTTGTATTATCTCAATTTAACTATTGTATACCTATCTATGGTCCTTGCCTTGATTACGAAACATCACAGCGTCTACAAGTTGTCCAAAACTCTTGTTTACGGCTTATTTACAGAATATCTAAGTTTGAGCGTACGTATATCCTGAAAATTAGTAGAAACGGGCTGGCTTAATATGAAAGAACGGCGTTACGTACAGACACAACATTCTACCACAACATAATAATCACAACGCATCCACCCTATTTATGTAATAAGATAAGGTATAGGACAGATGTACCCAATATAAATGTGCGACATAGAGGTCTGTTGACTATAACCAAGCATAACACTACATTCTATGAGCGCTCATTTAGCTATAATGTCGCAAGAATCTTTAACGATTTACTCTCATCATTCAAAGGCATTATCGGCTATACAATTCAAAAAAGCCTTGATTAAAAATTTCACTGCAAATCGCCATTAATGCACCAAATCGTAAACAGTCTATACTAATTAAATTAGTTAATTAAATAAGTTAAGTTATTACATATGTAGTTATGTACGTTCAATAGTCCGGCTATGACTTTATGTAAAGTGTATGCAAGGGGAAAATGGAAGAACAGCTTTGTTGAATTTCCTTTCTTGAGATTCTATATTATGGAATAAACATATTATTATTATTTAAGGGTACTAAATGGTTCAGAAACGAGGGGCATAAAGCTAATTCAAGATTTTAACGAAAAAGTTACAAACGATGAGGATAAGATACAATTTTTATTGCAATTTAGTCATACTTTTATATCAATGTATTTCTAATCTCTTTAAAAAATTTAAACTTATTTTAAATTCTAAAGTTTAAAATTCTACATAAATACATTTTTTTGTATTTTTCTACCACGAGTCTAATGGCCGGTTTCACAGACTGATTAAATTCTAGTTAACTTAATTATGATTAACTTTGAAATCTAGAAATATAATTGGATAAAACTTCAGGTCTCTTAAATTTCAGCCAATGAAATTTTTGAATTTCGAATTTAAATGACGATTAAGTTAAACAGAATTTAATCAAGCTTTGTGAAATCGGCCATAAATATCATGTAATTAAGCTGATTTTTCGTGGCGAGTGTTTTTAGACATAATGGAATAAGAATTCCTCCCGGCACTTCCCAAAAAACTGAAACTTCAAAAATAAGTGGCACCCTGTTATATTAATTTATCGTAATGTAGTAATATAAGTATATACTATGACATAACGATTTATTTAAATCCAGTAAGATTTTAGATACGGTTTATGAGCGGACTGCGTTGTCGCATATGATCAAGTGAGCGATCACAGTTTTTCATTTTCGATCTTAAATGTTTAAATCAGTTTAGATCGAGACAGTTTAAGATAAGGATCTTGACCGTTGAAGAATCGAGCCTATTACATATGAATTTGACCACTGCATGTTTCTGTAATTAATATTTATCATTCAACAAATAATGATCAGTGATTAAACGATTTTGTTTTTGATTGTGCATAATATTAGCTCGAGGCAAACAAGTAACTGAAGAATCTGATCACGAAGGTGAGAATGTAAAATGCATCCTGTAACACGCGTTGATCATGTGCATGCCACACTGTGATCTAAATGATAAGATAAACAGCAGATGCGCTTGAGGCATTCTCTAGCGGCATAAACTGATTTAGATAAATTGATGAGGAGTAGCAGTAAAATCATTAGTAAAAATCTGTTGATTCTAGGGTACGCCGCTAATATTCTTAACACGGACAACTTGTACTTTTAAATTGTTTATCTTATCTCACTTAAAAAGGTATTATTTAGATACCTTGACCTAGATTCTTCAATTTATTGTTAAGGTATACAAATAAATCACTTTAAATCGAGATGAAATATACAGTGTCAAACAGAAACTAAATACGAAATTCATTGCATTCATCAAACTTCATACCTTATAAAGATAATTTATAATACCTTATAAAAACACTTTGTAGAGGTGATCTAGTATAGATATCATCGAAAGAAAAGATCACACTGCTCTTTATATAATGCATGTTTCGATTGCTTTGTTGTTTCTTGATTAAGACGTATACATGACAGACTCCTAAAAGCTCTAATCCGACCTAGTTACAGATGTCGTTTCATATTTTCAAATATTTGTGAGCGTTTCGTGCTTAACCGTAAAACCATCTTGTTTCGTCCGTAAACCCGATGGACAATAAAATTCGGTACTGATGACTCGTTTTGTGAGATCTTCATTTACCTGCTGACTTTGGATATTTTTTAAAATAAAATTTCTGCATGCAAATTGTTGATTTCCTTCTCAGTATTTTATATACAGTATGTGCCATAAACTTGTGGAAAAGTGTGCCACGTGGGAAATATGTTTAATATTTTGATTAGAAAAAAATCACTTCTGCTTTTAAAAATATATGTCAAAGTTGAGAGGTTATTCGGTATCTGTCAAATTTACTATTTTAAAATTAGTTAGCGAGAAATGACTAATGGCACGTTACGTTCACATACCGAGTTTGAACGAAAGATTTCGACACAAGAAGATTTTGTTTTTTATTTTTTTGTATATTGGTAAATCGCCCAGAAAGTTCCATTTTGTTTTTTGATAATTTTAATATTCATCGAAAATACCTGCATAATCGAATAATATTAGCAAAATATTGTTGCCTTCTCACTCTTTTAAAGCGCTTTTAATGATTTCAAAATAGTCACGGACAGTGCCGTAACGAGGGCGTGGCGAAAAAG
This sequence comes from Agrypnus murinus, assembly GCA_929113105.1. NCBI lineage: Eukaryota > Metazoa > Arthropoda > Insecta > Coleoptera > Elateridae > Agrypnus > Agrypnus murinus. The sequence continues at coordinate 47,915,653 of OV816023.1, forward strand.
GCGCCCGCCACGGGCGCAACTGAGTTTGGGGGCAAAACAAAGGAAACCAACCCGGTTGAGAGTTGCACGTGTTTTTTATTTTACTTGACCATTCTACTCTACATGAATCACTGGCCGTTTCTCGTTTCCTGACCAATTAGACAGAGACACGTATTGGTATTATTGCGTGCGCATCTCACTCCCTCGCTTTCTTACACTCCTAGCCCGCGTTCACATGAGGCGAAAAGCTCAGTCAATCCGAACGTCAGGAAAAATCAGGTGATGTTGATACGACGTTCTGATTGGCTGAGCAAGTTACATCGGATACGTTACGCTGCTTTTTCCCGCCTACAGTCTACAGGCGCTACAGTCTTTGTTGGTCATTCCTCGTTCAGCTTATGAGAAAAAATATTAAATTATGACGATATAATAGATGTGTTTGCAAATGAAAAAGCGAGAAAAATTACTTTATAAAATATGCTGCACTGTTTGATGTGTTTATTATATTATTTTAACATATACCTATGTTTTGTATTTCTTTTATTTTGTCCCAGCCAGCACTGACGTTATTTTTAAGTGATTATCGTCATTAGACTAATAAATGATATCTTCAAAGCGACGTCTTTTAGACGTACAATAAGGTCGTTTTTAGACTTCTAATATTATTAATATGATCTATCTAGGTAACCAAAAAGTGATATATGCCATAAAATATTTTTTATTTTTACATTTGCAGAATGTGCACGCACCACATGCTGCAGTAGAAACAGCAACAACGTCTTTCGTGTATTTGTTTTGCTCTTTAATTTATTAGTAACGTTTCTACTTATTATTGAAGTTGTTGACGTACCTACATTTATAGTGTATGTGTAGGTGCAACCTCTGCATAATAATTGTGTGGTTAGTCACAAAGAGTATTAATAATTACTTGTTCCGTTGAAATACTACATAACCTATACAATTTTACCCCTTCGACAATTTTGTGAGATTACCATTGTTAATAAATTGATACTAATGCAATGGTTTCTTAGTACTTACTAATATTATTTTAGTATCATCAATTATTCTGCATATTGTTTTAGCAGCTTTTTAGTTAGTAAATGTTTACTTTTGTTTAATAATTATATATGAAATAGTATACAGGGTGATTCAGAAATAAAGGTAATCCTTTAAATGATATATAGAGGGGAGGCAGTAGAGCTAATTTACCTGACAAGTATAGGTCAGAAACGAATAGTTTTCCAGAAAATGTATTTTAAAGTTTAATGAATTTTGGATCCAATGTCAGGACCGGATCCAAAGATTCAATAAAACTTTAAAATTAATTTGCTGGAAAACTTCGTTTTTGACCTATACTTGTCAAGGTAAATTAGCTCTACTGCCTCCCCTCTACCTACCATTTAAAGAATTACTTTGATTTCTGAATCACCCTGTACTATAATAAATATTATTTCCAATATTCAACTATTTATTTATAAAAACTGTCCTAGTCCTGGTATAACACGTTTTAATGACGTCATTGAACAAAGTTTTAATGACGTCTTATATTGACGTCCTTGGGCTGTGACATAATACTGTCAGTTTTACGACAATTTGACGTCATTTTAATACGTCATTTGACGTCGTTACTGCCGAAAAAACGGCGACATTATGACGTCACTGTGCTGGCTGGTGTCGCCATTGAATATGAATAAAGATTTGTTCTTATTTAGGTTATAGATTATTTATTCATACAAATACCTTCACAAATACATTATTGTATATACAGGCAACTCATTTTGATGAGGTTAATAGTATTTAATATATTGCATTTAGTAAAATTTAACTTGTTACATAATAATTAAAATTTTTATGTAAATTTTTTTGTCATTATTGCGTTTCGGAGAGACGCAAGTTAGACATTTGCCACAGGCGCTTCATACCCTCGTTACGGCACTGGTCACGGAGGTGTAGCAAAAAATGTTAAAACACAAAATTTTCCTTATGTCGGGATATCTCATTCAGACTCGGTATGTGAACGTCAAATGTCATTTACAACATAACATATTGCTTAATAAATTTTTTTCATATTTTAACAAATAAAGTCATTTTTACCAATTTTTTAAGAAATAGCGAATTTGACAGATACCTAATGTCACATGTCAACTTTGACATGGCGTATTTTAAGTATTTTTGCAAGCAGAGGTAAGCCCAGCAAAGCTTTTTTCAATCAGAATATTAAAAAAATTCTCGTATGCACCCAACTTTACGGAACACACTGTTATCTTTTCAAACCAAATACAAAAAATCTAAACTGCTAATAAAAAGTATTATTCTAGACCAGAAACATAATTTTTAAGTAATCGTGTGATTGTTAAACCAGCTCAACTGCTTAACGTAACCTAAGCTAAGATTTGCTGGCCTAACCTAACGTAAGTTCAAAATTGCCTTATGACTTTTGCTGTTTTTACAAAAATACTAAAAATACTTCATACATAAAGTGCGATTTATAAAATAACTTAAAGAGTTATCCAATGTTTTATATTCAGATATGAGCAGGTAAAGATGTGCAGGTAAACAACGTGCCAAATAAGAAAGCATAAACGCCATAATTTTTATTCCGTACGGAACGAGAAGGATTCAGATAGACTTTCGTCGGTGCACGAAACGACGCACAAAACAAGATGTCACCCTTTTAAAGGCTCAAAATATGATTGAAAGCGTCATATAAATATGTAATAGATAACTTGACAACGCTTGGCAGTACAAGGAACACATGCACAAATCTCAGGTTTTCATTTACATTGCACAGCAATACTTGTTATAACTACATTTTAACAAGCAACGTTTATTTTACATAGCACTTTGGGACTCCTAATTGCCTTAATGTCGAGTCCCGAAGATACATTGGCATTGCATGGTATTTTCGCGATTCGTTTAAATTCTAACAAGTTTCTGTCAAGTGTATTAATTCTTTTTCAGAAGCACCACTTGTCGTTAGTTACGTATGTACACTGTAAAATTCCGTCCCAGCAATATAAATACACTGCGTATGCCTTAACACAAGGCAACTGATGGAATTTCATTATAGCAACGAGAATATGCCTAATTATTATTTCCTTTTTTTTAAGCAAGGTTTTCAAACATTAGGTCTCGTTCTTATTCCAAGTCACACGTGTGAATTTTGATGACCACTGAGAGTTAAAGAGTTTATCGGATTCTGTCCAGGAGCCCAATTTTGTAAGTTTATATTATAAGTTTTCATAACTTACGTCAAGTTTGAAGAAATTTTATTGAATTACATATTTTAATGACCCAGCTTAAACGACCCCTTGAAATCAAAAGTTTCTATGAGTCTGAATTTAAAAGCTGAAAGTTTGAAGCAATTCTACGAAATTTATTATTATCATCATTTATTGATCATAGTCAATATGTGACATGTGACATCGTGCATGTTTTGGAAAAGGTAAATGTTTCAGATTAAAGGTTCTAATCTATATGCACATAAATTTTATTCATCTATAAAATTGTTTATGAGAAATTACAAGGACTCGACAGGTCGCTCGTGAAACTTTATTGTATGATTATATTATAGATATAATTGATATTGTCGCTATATTCATATCAGTAACACGGAAACAAAAAATTACTGAATGAATCACTTCTGGGGCCTGGTTTCCAGGTTATGGGTGGTAGCAATTATTATTATTATTATTATATTATTTGATAAGATAATTATTGTTACAAGAGCATACGATTAGCATTGACATATTTTAATAATAACCAGTGACACTCATTGTCGTAAATAAATCCTTTACATTAAATTATATTTTGAATGCAAATATAGAAAAATATATCGCTTCGGCTGGGAATCGAACCCAGAACCCTCCACTGTTTAGGTAGTATCTCTAACAACTGAGCTGCCGGAGAACGACTATCAGCATAGCGATAAATTTTCCATATGAATTAAATATTTTAGCAAACATACGAGTACAATGTAACTAGATATTCTATTTTGAATATGTTTGCTAAAATATCTAATTCATATGGAAAATTTGTCGCTATGCTGTTAGTCGTTCTCCGGTAGCTCAGTTGGTAAAGATAGACAGTGGAGGATCCTAGACAGTGGAGGATCCTGGGTTCGATTCCCAGCCGGAGCGATATATATTTTTTCTATATGAATTTGCATTCAAAATATAATTTAATGTAAATCATTAATTAACTTTATAAAATTAACCTCCATCTAAAATTAGTTCAAATAAACAAAATCGACTTGTATCATATATATTAGCATAGCAAGTGGCCATCAAATTTGAAATTTTCAAGATTTTCAATAATTTGCTTTTAATTGGCTTTTAAAAAATGTATTTTATTTCTATCGCATTTCTTGTTCCTAAGAAATAAGCACAATTACCATTAAATTTAGCTACCGTAGTTCTTTCCTTGATTTAATAACCTCTTTACATATAACAACCATGCTATTAATCTACTTGCTGTCCACCTCACATAGCACAATCATATAATCCTAGACTGGTAGGATTTTAGTTAGATTACAATTAGAAGAACTGTAAACGTCATCTTTCAGCACATCCCAACAATTCTCAATCGGATTTACTATCTTTTTGGATCTTTTTGAATCTTTAGAGGTACATGAATGTTTTTACGTGGGGTCCCCGTGTTAACATACCCCCACGTTCCTTCCCTTGGGAGGAAGTAATTGAGATACGCTCAATCATCGCGAAATCGCATAGCAACTGGTCGGAGCGAGGTTGCCTATCCACCCTCTACTAGCTAACCAAGCTAGTACTGGAGCGATTGACTTAACACGTGCTCACCCGCCGGCACCCCCCGTCCTCTTTCATACCGGGTCAAGTGCCTCGTCCAGCATTAGAACTATTTCCCCAACTTAGATCAGTTCAGTACAACCGTGCCAGAGTTGGGGCCACTGCCCGATCGAATCCAACCTCAAGTGTGGCGGGACTTGGTTTTTAAATGGGTTTGCCACCACGATCTCCCAGTTATAAGCCTGGTGTGCCCCCGACAGAGCTTCGTTTTGAGGCTACTTTGTAGGGCCCATCAAAGCAGCATCCCGGTGTGTACCTGTTAAGGTGAAGTTGTCTTGAACGTGAAAGGATATATATCTTCGCATCAACGTCCTTTAAGTGTACGTCTCTAGACGATTTCTGGGAATCCGACGCTGGAACTGCCAGCATATGCTAGACCCCCGTACTGTCACCTCCGAAACGCTATCTGGTGGCTTGCAGTTTCTTATGGGTTAGCGAGCGAACTCCCTAACCGAGATAAACTTCGCTTGAATCTCCTCCATTTGTCTAGGTCAGACAAGAATTTGTCATCGGTGGGGTACCCCTAATCATACATACTCCCACGTTCCCTTCCAGAAGGAAGTGATTGGGATACGCCCAATCAGCGCGCAAGTTGCTTAACCGGCAGTACAGCAATTGCTACCAGATCAGCTCACTGGTCGGAGCGAGGTTGCCTATCCACCCTTTACTAGCTAACTCGGGCATAGTGCCGGCACAGTTGCTCATTGCGCGCTGCTCACCCGCCGGTCACCCCCCGGCCTCTTTCATACGGGCCTAAGTTACCTCGTCCAGCAATAGGACTATTCCCCAACTTAACGCTGTTATTAAGAGGGACCCCTGCCCTATCGAATCCAACCTCAATTGTGGCAGGACTTGGTTTTTTAATGGTTTTGCCACCCCGATCTACCAATTTTAGGCTTGGTGGGCCCTCGACAGAGCTTCGTTTAAGTCTACACGTTATAGACTCCCGGTGCGTACCCGTATTTGGTGAAGTTGTCTTGATAGTGAGAGGCTATGTATTCGCTTCAACTATCCTTAAGTGTAATAACTTTCAGAGCTTCTCCCAATCACTGTACCCGGCTATAGTCCGGATCATAGGGTGGTCGGGATAGCTCCTAAGCACATTTACCTGGCGGCTGCAGTTTCCCATTGCCCAAAAGCGGGATAGCCTCACTTCTATTCTCCGCACTTGAGATTCAGTCAAACAGCGGGTTCCTTTGGTGGCCATAAATGACCTCGGTCAAACAGCGGCTTCCTTGGTGACCATACATGACCTCGGTCATGCAGCGGGTTCCTTGGTGACCATAAATGACCTCGGACAAACAGCGGGTTCCGTTGGTGACCATAAATGACCTTATCCCAGGCGAGATTCGAATCCGCCCACACCGGTCTCATCTACCAGGGCTCCCCCTGATCGGTCAGAGTTACCGTCGAGAATTCTCACAAATTTCTCTACCACACACTTAATCTGACAGCTTCATCCGTTGCCCATCTAGCAGGATAGGGTAGAAGACAGCCAGTTTTATGGGTGAACGTCGTGTGGTCTCCCGAACACCCAAGTCTAGGTCAGACAGCGGGATATTTAGCTCTACGAAAGACCCTGTGTCAGGTAATATTAAATCCACCCACACCGGACCCTCTTGTTAGCACAGCTCCCTCCGCAACGTTTTAGAGTCATCGTCGAGAAACACTTCGGTGAAACGTAAACGAAACACCTCGGCATAACTCTACCACACATTTCATTCTGATCGCGTCATCCGTTGCCCAGACAAGCCTGGGATTGGGTAGACAACGACCAGTTTTAAGGGTGAACGTCGTGTGGTTTGCCCACAAGCTAGTCTCGAATCCTAGTGCTTCGCGACACCTCTAACGACTGCCCTCCCTCTATCTTCGGGCTAGTCTCGGATACTAGTGAAGTCCGACATCTCCAACGACTGTTTGTCCGTTCACCCGGCGAATCTTTAGATGGTGAAACACCTGGTCCTAGTGGTTATAGTGGCCCCATTGAGTAAGCTTTAGTTAACTGTCACAATTTACAACCTGTAAAGTTTGTACCGATCAAGAGTTTCGTTAAAGAATGATTTCTTGACCTACAAAAAAGAATTAAACACAGATCAGAAACACTTGTTTTTATATTTGTAGAATAGTTTCTGTTGGAGAATGTCCACTTGGATTCGGAGATAAAAGTTCCGGAATGCTGACTTAAGCCAGATGGGTAACGACTGCTAACCGGGTTTTGCGACTGTTACATTGCTTCTGGGCTTAAAAGTAGCCACGAAACGAAGCTCTGTCGGGGGCACACCAGGCCTGTAACTGGGAGATGGGGGTAGCAAAAGCATTTAAAAACCAAGTCCCGCCACATTTGAGGTTGGATTCGATCGGGCAGTGGCCCCAATCCTGGCTCGGTTAAGGAACTTCAGGGTTCCGATGTACTGACCTAGGTTGGGGGAATAGTCCTGGGAATAGGCTGGACGAGGCACTTGACGCCGTATGAAAGAGGACGGGAGGGTGCCGGCGGGTGAGCACGTGTTAAGTCAATCGCTCCGGTACTAACCTGGTTAGCTAGTAGAGGGTGGATAGGCAACCTCGCTCCGACCAGTGAGTAACTGGACCAATTGCTAAGCAATTACGCGCTGATTGAGCGTATCTCAATTACTTCCTCCCAAGGGAAGGAACGTGGGGGGTATGTTAACACGGGGACCCCACGTAAAACATTCATGTAATCATGTACATTGCTTCTAATTTACCATTGCGAACATTACCAGAAATGTCAAAGTAAGTGTACGCTCCAAGTCGCTTTACAATAAAATGTAATGCAAAACTGAAGAATCGAGCAAACAATATGTGGAAAACAATACAATTTTCGTCATACATGCAAGATAAACACAAGGAAGTGGTGTATAACTGTTTACAAAATAATGGTTATTTTGCAAATCACCCAGAAAATATAATTAAAATGTTAACTGAGAGCAGAAAAATCATCCGGCAGATAGCTATCAGAAGAATCATGGCAGCTCGAAATAAGTCCAACATTGCAGGATCATTGCAGCTTGTGTTAGGCAATTCGAGATACCAAAGATAAACTTTTGTGGCACAGATTACATTGACATGATCCTGTGGCAATTTCTAAGTGTAACGGAACTACCTGTAACAAGGCATTTATTAGAAGAAGATCTAAACACAGATCCTGGCGAATGATGTATCTGACATCCTTTAAGAAAGTGTACTAGTGAAATTACCATCACACACTCAAGCTGCTGAAATGACAATCAAATAAGTGACAAAGTCAACTCAACAAGTTTATGATGAAACAAAGAGGGACGGAGTAATTAGAGCAAGCTTGTTGAACAACAATAAGACCAAAATTTGTATCAAAAAAGGAATTTAACGTTTAAATAAGTTAGCGTGCTTTCATGATTGGGTAGTTAGGAGTGCACTGGTGGTACTCGACATGCAACCACATCCTCGTGGTGAGTCCTAAGTAGTTCTGTTTGAACTAGCGAAGAGTTTATATGTATATCATACAGTGAATAGTATGTCAAACAGTTTGAAACTAAACTTTGTGAGTATTAAGTATTTAAAAAATAAGGAAGGTGAACTACACCCACAAAAATCTGCAAAATTTACGGCTTATGCGCAAACTAACGAAGTTATATTTCGGGTTCAATGTTTTTTTACTTATATGTAGTTACATTTAATATAACTTTAAGCATCGCCCGATCTTCGTTTAATATCAAGGAGTTAATAAAAAAATTTGAAAATTTCAATTTTTCTTGTAAAAAATTGAATTTTTAAGACAATTGCCCAGACTAAAGATATTATTTTTTGAGGTTAATATTTTGCGCTGATCTTCCTAGACCTAAAACACAACTTTTGAGACATACCCATTTTTCATCGGTTAAAGTTGACCTTTTTCGGCCCAAGCAAATGTCCCCGACTGTCCATGACGTGCCGACACAGTCTACAAATCTGCTATACTAAGCATTTAGGGTGGCCGTTATTTTGCAAAAGTTAAGATTTTTTAGGTCACCCCCACTAGATCTCTTTAAAATGTCAAAAAAATTAGCCGTGCAAAATTTCAGCCCATTTGGTCAATATTAACCCGTGCCACCTAGAAGTTAATGTTTAAATGGGATTTAACATGGATTTGGTGCATTTATAGAGACTTTCCTGGCAAAACTTTTTATCTTTCTATGTTTTAATTTAAAAATGTATATATTGGAATTGCTGGAACTGGTTGTTGGAACTGCTGATCACTAATATGATAAAATTTAAACTGTCAGTAACCCATTTGACAGTTGACAGCTGCCAAAAAGCGCTCAATTTCACTAAAATGAACATTTTCGAGGAACTGCCAAAGTCTTTTTGCCATCAGATTCGTGTTAAGCAACTTCAACCACATAAGTACACAATATTTCATGTTAAAACATAGAAAGATAAAAAATGTATGACACAAAGTCTCTAGAAGTGCTCCAAACCCATGTTAAATCCCATTTAAACTTTAACCTCTCGGTGACACGGGTTAATATTGACCAAATGGGCTGAAACTCTGCACAGCAGGTTTTTTTAACATTTTAAAGAGATGTAGTGGGGGGGGGGGGAGAGCTACAAAATTTTAACTTTTACAAAATAACGGCCACCCTACTAAGCATATGATATATGAATTCAATGTAGAATTGTATGATAAGAATGGGTGAGTAAGTTGGGTGGAGGACTCCGAGAGGGGATTAGGCGGAGGGGGTAAGTCAGAGAGGGAGATAAGTCGGGGGGGTGTGTAAGCCGTGACAGAGGAGGTAGTGGAAGAGATAAGTTGGGGGAGAGGGGTAAGCCGGAAAAAGGAATAAAGTGAAAGTAACTGAGGTGGGAAGGAAGGGTCAGTCGGGGTTGATGGAGGATAAGTTGGGGGTCTTTGTTAAATAACGTGTTGAAAAGTTCGTCTGACAATGGTAAGCTTAGTATTTTTAACTGTTTTTGTTCGATTGCGTTTATTTAATAAATATTAATATTAATTCAATATAGAATTTTATGATAAAAATGTGTAGGTAAGTTGGGGGAGAAATCCGAGGTGGAGAGAGAGATAAATCGGTGGGAGTGTAAAACGGGAGAGGGGAGATAATTCTGTGGAAGGTATAAGTTGGGGGGGGAGGGTATAGCCGAAAAAAGGAGTAAGACGGGGGCAACTAAAGGAGGAAGGTGCGGTGAGTTGTGGTTTGCGTTGAGGGGGTAAGTTAGGGGTGTTTATTAAATAACGCGTTTAAAAGTTCGTCTGAGAGTGGAAAGCTTAGTATTTTCAACTGTTTTTGTTCGTTTGCGTATATTTAATAAATATCAATATTAAATAATCACGCTTGGAAACCCGAAGGATTGTAATGAGTTGTTTCCCTAGTAGTATATTTACAGACTTTCACAATTAAAAAAAATATTAAAGCTGAGGGGGTAATAACGAAACTTTTATTCCTTAAAAATAAATTATACTATTTGAAATAAAATTTATATTAAACTAAAAATATATGCTAGAAACTAAAATACTGTCGAATTATCAAAAACTTTAAAAAGTTCTAATTCGTTGGCCAACTACTTACTGTACACTACCTTCTAAAGTAACGGACGAATAAATCCCCTATCCTTCGTGATTGCTAGCTACAATATTTTTAACCATAACTGCGAGTTGTTCGCTTTATGTTGTTTATCAAATGGATTTACAGCATATTTCACAAGCTTTTTTATTATCGCAGCTATATTTGAAAGGTGTCAAGTTTAATTAAACGTAAATGTATTTTTATGCAATGCAATTAAGCTTTTATTGTTTACTTACACGTTTATTTTGAGTAATCATTTGTTAATAATTAATATTTTGTTTTTGGATCGACAGCCAAACAAAGCTTTATTGTTACAAAGCTTAATTTGAAATTTAGCAGGCCTATCAGTACATCAGCCAGAAAATCGTTTCATTTCGTGTTTTTTTACGTATTAACATGGGTTATATAAAACAGTATCGAAGAAGCTTAGTTTTCTGATAAGCTAAAAATTCGTTCATTTGGTATAAGCTAGTTTCATCTGTTGGTCTGAATAATGATGAAGCAGCACAAAGTTGTAGCGATGCCTGAATCAGTGAAATTAAATCTAAAAGTTTCGTAATATATCAAGCTGAGGTAGTTGGTGAACCAAATACAGCAACCCTTCATACGTAAATGTGTCCATGAAACTAAATAAGTACGTCAATTGTAGTACGACAGTCTTTTTAGAAGTAGTAAAAATAGTCTAACAAATAAAATTGCGTGACTTGCAAAATTTCTAAAATACAAAATATGCAGCGTTATAAATAGTTCTTCATAAAATTTTTAAGGATTTTGGCAGGATAAAAATCCCTATTGGGGGTGAAATCCCCTCAGATTCGGCTAAATTTTAGTAGTGTCGGCTAAATGATCATACGAAGGATGCCCCGTCATCCCGATTCCTCGCCTAAAAATAAATAAATAAAATAAATAATCAATGGAGAACAACCTGTTAGTAATTAGACGAAAATATATAATTACTTGACAATTTTAATAACAAAGACGTTAAAATCAAAATAAAACGAAGAAGACAAACGTACTAAAATAATGAGTGTGTAAGATCCACGAACGGCGTTTCGAGACTTATTAGCTCTCATCAGTCGAAGATAACACGCTCGTAGATTTCATACATCCAACATAGCTTATATATGCGCTATGAATTACCATTAATGTTGAAAGACACCAATGACAATAATTTGTTTTTGTAAAACTAAGATCGTCTCACGATCAGGCACTCCAGCTGAAGAAACCATTATAATAAAATATTTTAGGAAATAATTTATAATTTAAGATATGTATCAATTTTCCAATTAAGGCATATAGTAAAAATATTTTTGTATATAATCCGTAATGAAAAATTATCATCCCGGCTGGGAATCGAACCCAGGACCTTCTACACACCGTGCAATTACGCTACCATCTGCGCCACCAAGGTGATTACCAATGGAAATGACAATTTTTCATACGAACTAATGTTTGCCTTAAGGCGCATTTCTAATAATTTATAAAGTTGAATTAACGGACTATGAACTATTACACTTTCATCTTTGTATCAATATATTGTAAAAGTTTATTTTTAGGTAATGGCTAGTGTGTAAGATTACAACATTGATAAAAAGACATTTTTTTCAAGAAGTTAATCCTAGTTTTTCAAAAGCTAGTGCGATTGCGTGCTCTTTCGAGACGCGGTTGACACGCATCATTGGCACCAACTTATACGCATGTGCCAGAAGCGCAAAATCTCATAACGTTGACTTTCAAGAAAAAAAAAAAAATATTAGTGGCTTATCCGGGGAATTGGGATTCCTCGCATTATCTCACGTTGCCTTGGTGATTAAGCGGCACACAGGGCTGAAACCTGATTCTAGCTTATCAAAACTCCAAAAACCATTGTTAAAATCAAAGGTATTTTAAGAAATAGTATTTTAGTAGAAAGCATAGTGAACATAGTAACTACCTGCCGTTTACCGTTACGGTAAATAGTAATCATAAAAAATCCGACAATTCCGGTAAAATGCAGTTCAATGTTAACCCTTCCGAAGGCGGCAACCTGATGTAGATGCATTTATAGTTTGTTCGTTAACGTGAAAGTTTTTTTTGTGGAAGTCTTTTTTTCATTGATTTCAATAATTTACAAAAACAGAATTGAAGTGCTAAAAATTCTAATAAAGAGATAACTTTATACCCTTCTACTATAGAAAATGGTGGTTTTTACTTTCCGGATAATAACTTTCTTATTTTGTGGTTTATAACTTGGCAAACAAAGTTTGCAAGAGCTTGCGTTTGTACTTTTTAATATTTTCACTCGTAAACTGAAATACAATCGAAATGAAAGGGTTTAGTTATTAAACAATCAGCAATACAATTTTTGCACCTTATTTCATTTAAATATTAAAGAATCATTTTGTGTAATATTTCTTAAAATAAAGAAGAATTCGTGTAAATGCTATATATTTTACATTTTTTCCTTATTTTTTTAATAACATAATTATGTAAATAACTTTTTCTTTGGAAAAGTATTAAAGTATCAAACTGATCCAGTTCTTGTGGCTAAAAAGATTTTTTTTAATTTCTTTTTTGATTATTTTATTATTATTTTTTATTTCGTATTTCAAACAATTGTTTATCTACCACAATTAGTAAAATAAAGTATATCTTTATCTCCGTTGTCGATGTCACCGGAGTTCAAGACGTTCTTGATCTCCGTTGTTGTTGGCAACGTAAATCATTTGATGTTGCATAACAGCCACACGTTACATGCTGGTTTTTAAGTTAACATTGAACATCAATCTTTAGTTTTTTCAAAAACCTTAACTACGATGTTACAATTTTTAATGTTATAAAAATGTACTCCCACCACACCGCCATTTTCAAGGGAATATTCTGATGTAGAAGAACTTCGCTGAACTTCGAGAACTTGACGTTGATGCAATGTCCATCTCACCATGAATTTGCTTTGCAATTGTGATTTTATTGTTGACCGAATCTGCTATGTATCGGTCAACAATTGAGTCAGTTTGCCAGCCGCCATGTTTCTTTAGTGTAGACTTAGTTGCACCATTGTTGTTGGCAAGCATAGTCGTGGATGTACGCCTAAAAGAATGTCCAGTATACAAACGACTATCGGAAATCCGCGATACGCCTCGGAACATCTTCCAATTTATGAATTCCAACACGCTGCTTTGTGCATTTTTGTTGTTGGTAATTTATGAAAAAACTTTGATGAGGTACGTTAATTGGTCTTAGTGATGAATATTTTTAGAAAATGTTGATTCCCGACCAGTCGGACATATTCAAAATTGTGAAGATTCGATCATTATGCGTTTTAGTATCTCGAACCAACACGACGACAGCAGTATCGGCTGCAGTATCACGACAGCAACTATCATGGCAACCTACAAATACAATAAATATATGCTAATATATGTAATTTCTGCATAGTGAAATATGTATATCTTTGAAACAAGAATGAATCGTCTGGTGCCTCCTTCAAAAATGTCACGAGTTCTTCTCGCTCGAAAACCTTCGCTTGCTTAGATTTATGATTTGCATGGTAATTCTTTAATAGCATGGTCACTTTACGAAACTTATCTATATTTACTCTCTCGTGAATTCGCAATGTTGTCTTTAACATTGAATAGAAACTCCCAAGCGACGAACTCTTGTAAGTCTTTGCCTTCTCACCAAAGTAGCATAAAACGGCATTTTCGATAACGCTCTTTACGTTTCTAGAAACTCTCCATTCGTTGAATTTCTTGTATTCTTTTTCATAAGACACTCGCGATCTATTTGGTAACAAGACACTATCAAAGGCACGCGCTTCATTTATCATTTCCTTCGGAACATACACATTTTCTTCGTTAAAATCTTCCATTTTTGCAATGAAAACTTTGCATGCAACAAAAACCGAATTATAAACAAATCTCCTTGGTTACGCGTATGACGACACAGACAAGGCAACTTGCTACTTTATACAATAAATTCGGATGAATTTTAAAAGGGAGAAATTAGGATTGAAATACGAAATAAAATAAAACAACTTATGCAATACGGAGATCAAGCTTCTTTAAAACCTCGAAGATGTTATAACGCCTCGGCGTTATAATACATCTTCTCGGATTTAAAGCATCGCTTGATCTCCTAATTACATACTATATATATTATATTATTCCAGTCATTTGCTTTCAATTAACCCTATAAAATAATTTTGATCGGCTAGAATCGGGTTTCAGCCCTGTGTGAGCCGTTGAGAATGAAAGGCTTTAGTTTACTATCGTCATCATAGCGACTTATAACCAGCGTTATGTAATCACTTCAAGAGGAAGGGAAACAGGGAGGGAATAAACTGACTCCTGAATTGATTTATGTCACTCAGATCGATGTCGAGCGCCAAGCCACGCTGGAGTTGCACCCTCCAAACAGATATATAGTTTGACGATTATTTTATTTTACAGAGATCATCAATATTAGTCTTACAAGTTGATCAAAAATAACAGCAACGTTACACGTTGTTTAACAATAATAGCAACATCGCACTTTACCCAAAAATAACAGCGACTATAAGAACATCCCACGTACCTATGCATTAAAACCAACATCATGCATTGCTCAATTACAATGACAGCAAAAATCAACTAATTATTACTACATCACATATGAAACAAATATTGCACATCTGCATCTTATCCCCCTCTTGGCACCATTATATCCGACACCACATCGTATGAACTGAGTACTCTACGTTCGAACGGATTGCTCCATAACTTTCTATTTGGTGGATTTTTGTTTCTAGATGTAAGTGTTGAAATAAACCATTACGACTTAATGTCAAAAGGATTACTAATTTATTGCCTTACATTCGTCCGGTTTTCATTAAATATATTTGAAGTTTTTACATAAATGTCTTCTTGAAATCAAAGCGCAAGGCAAATAATTATATTTAAAGTTTATAAAAAACCGTTTTAAACGTTATCCCCCTTAATTTGCTGTATGTATGTTTGATAATGATTAAATAATCTAATCGTGAATGGCATTGTATTCAGAGGGACACTTATTTCATTGAGTACATCTTTGAGTTTGCTTTCTTGGTGTAGCGTGGAGTAGGTAGTGAGCGATGTTTGTATTATTACATAATTAGTATAATAAACTAGTTGTAAGCCCGAGTAATATTATTACCCTCACATTGCTAACAATAGATGGTTCTAGATAAAGCCTAACTTAGAGTATAATCAAATACAGTGATTTTTATTAACAAATAGTAAAACTTTAACTTACGTAAGATTTTAGTCATTTAATCCGTTCACATAAACGACCTAACAACATTAGTTACTTGCGGTAATTTTTAGTAATTAGTAAAGTGCTTAGTTCAGAGGGTGTTATTGAATTACTACCCTTAGCAAAAAATACACTGAGTTCTGTAATTTATTTTTTCAGGTTAGTTTCTAGAAGTACTATTTTTGGAAATAATGGTTATATAAGCAGAAATTCTAGTTTGTTTTAATTTTAAATTTTAGTTAGTCAATGAATGTCGAAAAATACATCTCTTAATTTTGTCGCCACGTCGAAAATGATGGAAATATTCAAATAGAACTTTTTACCAAGACATTACATATTAACCACTATTAAGCACTTAGAGTATAGCTACCCAAACAGCACTTTTAGTCATCGCTACGTACCAGCAACTACCACTGGAACGTAATTGCTACTGTTTTATTACGTGTCTAGAACCAAAGTGGGGAACAATTTTTGGGTAGCAGATACGTTGCAATAAACTCTCTGGAACTTGTCTAGCTACGTTTAGGTTACGTAGCGGGAACGTGGCGGTGTAGTAATCGCTACTTCCGTTTCTTCTTTGACACATCGTGTTGCGCGGACCCTCTCTCTTTCTCTTGCTACTTAAAAAATATTCTACTATAATTTTTCAGACTAGTGCTGCGATCGTCTCACAAAACGGATTACTATTTTATATGTAACTAGGGAAACCTCGTCAAGACATGACGGTCAAAAAGCTAATTTATTGAAGGGTTTCCTTAACAACGTTCGTTGTGTGATTAAAATCCTTCGGGTTTCCAAGAGTGATTATTTAATAGTAACATTTATTAAATACACGCAATCGAACAAAAACAGTTGCAAATACTAACTACTACCATTCTTCCATTCCAGACGAACTTTTGAATGCGTTATTTAACAAACACCCCCTTACCAATCCTACATCAATCAGGACTTATCCCATCTCCCTCCTTTAGTTACCCCCGTCTTACTGCTTTTTCCGTCTTGCCCCTCCGACTTATCTCTCCCTTAACTTACCCCCCTCTCCCGGCTTACCCCTCTCGACTTATCTCTTACTTGGACTCACCCCCGCGACTTATTCTTATCATAAAATTCTGCATTGAATTCATATATCATATATGTATACTTAATATACCAGCTTTCGAAACTTTGTCGAATATTTTGTCCATGCTCCTTAACCTTCATAGGGCCAAGAGGGGTGCAAATGCACCCCAGGTCCTTATTTTTCTTATTATTTTTTTGTGCAAATTTATTTATGCACCGACAATTTTTGTAGATTCTTATTATTTGTTTTTACATGATCTGACAAAATTATTATTATTAACCTCACTGGAATTTCATTTGTCGATAAAAAAAATTATTATTGAGTTGGGGTTCACCTGCATTGGCCTCTGATGTGATTATTATTTGTGGCTGTTTCCATTGCATTTCGATCAATTATTTTTCGGTTATTGTCGGGACATTGAGTGTTGGTGCCAGCGACATGCCAGCGATCAGATGTTCGGTTATTGTCGGAGTTAGTGCCAGACAAATTTTCGCGAAATCTAAGTGTCTTGTTTCTGCAATTCTGTAGCCACGTGCACGTAGCTCAGTTGCAGGTTGATACATCACTTGGATGGGTGTTTTATTCTATTACGGGACAAAAATAGTTTGTTTCACATCATGACTTTTGCTAGAAATCCTAATGCTTTATCAGACGACGAGTTGGCGAGGTTACTTGAAGAAGATGATAATTATATTGGTGATATATTGGAGTTAGAAGATGACGATGACGAGGAATCTGATTACTTATATGAAGAGGAAGAAATCGATGACGAAATTGAAGGGCAGAAAAGGGAAAATGAGCAAGAGACAGAAAACGATGCAAGTGCTGCCGAAGGCGATGACGATTCTTATGAAAGTAATCCAAAGTACAGCACTAAGGATAAAGACATCGAATGGTCAAAATGTACCCTGAATACAAGGGTGCGACGTTTACAAGCAAATGTGTTGAAAACACCAGAGGGACTCACTGCATATGGTTCACAATTTGATACAATTGCGGAGGAATTTTTCTTGTTTTTTACTCCGGAAGTAATCAGTATAATTGTAACTGAAACTAATCGCAAGGCACACCACCACTTCAGCAAATGGAATATTGAACATCCAGAAAAAATGAGAAAATTTGTTCCAACAAACGAAACAGAAATAAAAGCCTACATCGGGCTTTTGATAACGATGGTTGCTCTTCAAGCTTCCGGAGAACCAATTCACATGTTGTGGTCAACTGATCCAGGTTATTGCCGACCAATTATTCCAGCGTGTATGTCGAGAAATAGATACAAGATACTGACATGCTTTTTGCTGTTCGACAATTTTGAAACCAGGCTGGAACGGAAAGTTGACGACAAGCTTGCTCCCATAAGGGAAGTTTTCGACATGTTCGTTTCAAACTGTAAGAAATCATATAATCCTGGCACCCACGTTTGCATTGATGAGCAATTAGTCCCGTTTAGAGGACGAGCACCGTTTCGTGTTTATATGAAGTCGAAACCAGACAAATACGGACTCAAAATTTGGGCACTTGCTGATTGCGAGTTATATTATACGCAAAATATGCAAGTCTATTTGGGTAAGATTCAATCACTTTATTGTAAAATAATGATATTTATTTTTTTCTGTAATAATAGGCAAACAAAATGAAAAAGCGGAAGTTGGCCAAGGACAGAGAGTAGTTCTAGATGTGACGAGTCATTTGGGACAAGGATATGGTCTCACCACAGACAATTTTTTTACCAGCTTACCATTAGCGGATAAGTTGTGGGAAAAAAATATAACCTTAGTAGGAACCCTTAGGAAAGATAAGAAGTATATTCCCACGGATCTTCTTCCTAAGCCCTACAAGCCTGTATTCTCCAGCATGTTTGCATTTAGGAAAAATCGCACTTTAGTATCTTATGTACCAAAAAAGAATCGTGCAGTAATTATGTTGTCTAGTGAACATACCGACGACAAAGTGTCTGGGGTGGAACATGACTACAAACCAGACATAATTCTACACTATAACAGTACGAAAGGAGCAGTAGATACTGTAGATAAGATGGCGAAACAGTACTCGTGTCAAAGGAAAACCAATAGATGGCCCATGGCAATTTTTCAGCACTTATTGGATATAGCAGGCATAAATGCTTTCAAGTTGTGGACCATCAAAAATCCAGAGTGGAAGAAAAATCAATTAGATCGACGTCGACTCTTTTTACTACAGCTCGGTAAAGACCTTATGTACGATCATGTAGCCGCCCGCTATAGAGACCCAACTGGATTACACTCTGTAATTCTGAGGCATATAATAACCACTCTTCCGAATTTAGAAGTGGCGAATGAAGAAAGAGAAGCCGAAGAAGCTGTTGCTTCTCAAGGTCGTTGCTACCTTTGCCCCAGATCTAGAGACAGAAAATCAAGAAAATATTGCTTGACTTGCAAGAAGTTCGTGTGTCAGGCACACTCAAATCCAAGAGTAGTGCACTGTCGTAGCTGTGCCGAAAAAAAATTATCCTAAACATTTATTTCATGTTTATTTTGAGAATTTACTGTTTTTTTTTGAGGTAATTATGTAAACATGAGTTTATTTTATGTTAATTATGATGAAATAAATTTAATAAAAAACTATTACATTGCAATTTAATTTTATATTACAATATTATAGGTGGGGTGCACATGCACCCCGGTCGGACCGATGCGTTATATTTTGACCTCGGCCCTATGAAGGTTAAGAGATAAAATATTAGTTCTTAGACATTCCTATTCTACTTTTTTATCAAATATCCCAATCTGCAGAATTTAAAAATTTCGAAAGAACGAACGCACAGAGACAGGCAGAAATATCAAATTCTGTGAAAATGCGCCACAGCAAATACTGTGAAACTCGATTGAGAACTGCTTGTGGCATAGTAAGCAAGTATAGGGAGAATGTTTAGTACCAAAACGTGACGAAGCAATCGGCCTTGGGAATATTGAAATGCATCGACAAATATTGCTTAAAAATTTAAATAATTAAAAAATCACAAAACTAAAACTCCACAGACTAAAAAAAGGGCGGTTTTAAAAATATAAAAGTTAAATAAAAATAAAAAGTTAGTAGTGTTGACTAATACCTAGATTAATAATCGTGCATAGTTCTAAAACTTACCACCGTAGAGGATAGTGAGAGGGCGGCCGAAGTGAATGTCCGATTCACGCGTCTCAAATTAAACATTTTATACGTATTTAAATTAATAATATTTGTCAAATACATTAGATTAAGACCAATTATTTTAGGCCCTAAAGAAGATAACAAAACATTATCGAAAGGTCGGCATATGTAGAAAATGTAAGCTGAATCAATAACAAATAGACCATAAACCCATAAAAATTGTTTTTAATTAAAAATATAAACATTAAAAATATATAAAAAATAAATAGTGTTGACTAATCTACACAGCGAAAGCTTCAATATAAAAAAGAACGCCGTCAATCGGCCTAGTGTAACTCTCAAACGAACTAGAACAAAAATAAACCTTGTGTTTTAAATATATAAATACGTACTTGATAATAAATGAAATGTTTGATTAATTTTTCATTCCAGTATACTAAAATTATAAACTATCGCAACTTTAAATATATGTTTTAATAAAGAATGTCTTTGATAAAATATGACAAAAATACTTGTAACTTGATACACATCTTAGAAAACATTTTTATGTTATTCCTAAGACATTTTGGCATCAACTTGTTATTTTTATTGAAGGTTACATTAAAACATCTATTAACTATTCTAACAAATTCCAAATTGATTAATAGCCGCCATCATTTTACAAATAAATATGGAGTAGTTTTCAAAAAATCACCTCAAAGTAGTATTGACTGTAAAATGCGTGTCTAAAGTTAGTGTCGCTTAATTATCGGCAACGGGAACTAAACAAATTCTACTTGGTTCTTGTTACCACAAAGTATAAAATACGAAATTCTGGAACTTTCAAGTAACTCATACTATAAAACGACGTCAACGTCTTCGTAACCACTTTCCAGTTTCTAATGTCACTGCAAAGCTCGCATTGGAACTTTAAAAACGTTTAAGTCTAACCTTACATTTAATCATGAAAATGAACATATTTTTTATACTGCTACATAATAATTCGATATGGCAAACTTTGAAGTTGTAGCAGTCAAAGCAAAAAGGCGAATATTCTTCACCCGTGTTCCCTATCAATGGGAACAAAATAATATTTTGTATTGGCCCCAACTACTACCAATGCAAAAATACATTCTCCAAATTCTAAACTAACCTACAGCAGATATGCCTCTATTAGGCAATCCAAGTACCAATCAAATGGTGTTTTTGTGACGCCAACAGAAATGTTTGGCAACAGCGGATGTCACTATTCGGATCGATTAAGTTAACTTATTAGATAATCAAATAGTCTGTCAAATGGCGATTTTATAGCGCCGACGAGAATGTTTGTCCATAGCAACCATGTTGGTTTGGATTGCCTAATAGAAGTTACTGTCACTTCATTGTGATTTTTAATTGAATTTTATAGTAATTCTGATGCAAAACAAGTAGTAAAAATCACTTTGAAGGATTCTCCTGGGTAGCAAAAACGTAAGTTTTACTTTCAATTATACTGTAAGGTTCCGTTACTTTAAAGGTTAAACAATGGTTTCAGATAAGTGGCAGGAACTTTTAGTACTGATTTAAAGTTTTAAAAACGGTAAAGTAGCTTCGGGAAAGTTACTACTGAACACTGTTTTGGGTGTACACGGTTTATACATAATATGAGCGCAATTTAAGATTTACACCTACAATATTCAAAAGATTCGTGAAATACTTGGTAATACAGTGGTATGAACAGTTGTTGTGTTCTTCACCCGTTCGCCGATGGGCTTCAGGTGTTCTCGAAAGACTGATTATTTAAGGTTTAGATTTTAATACTATTGGATCTGAGATTGGGCTGGGAAACTGTACTAAGCGCATTAAATCATGCGTTAGAAAATTATCCTATTCAAAAAAGCTTGCGCAAATGCTCTCAAGGTAAAGGCTGTTTTAGAATTTTTGTCATGGCTTCGATAGGTAAGTTAAAAGTAAAATAAATATCGTTACTTGCAGTTCATCTTGTTATCTTCCACAAATTGCCTCGTTACTGTGTCGACTTAAATGCTTATAATAAATGACAGCTTTTTGAACAAGCGCAGAGCCTGCAGTGCGATCAAAAAAGACGTTGGGCGATACTATCGCTTTAAAATAACTCACGAGCCACAGAAGTAGTTACAACATGCAAGGGTAATAAAAATTTAGAACCTTGACGACACCAAAGTTATAATAACAAATAGTATATACTTTTCTTTTCAAAAGCATGCTAGATGTGCTGTTACATATTAATTTCTTCAGACATTCTCAACACATAGTACAGTTGAGGATAGCACTCATGTAGCTTGATGCGCACCATGAGGTTAAGTGTTTCCAGGATAGCACTTTATAGTAGAAAACAAAACACAACTGAAGCGTACTTGGTTATTACTTCACTTAAAAAGGATTCTGCTAGTTTCTTAAGATGTGTGCTAAAAACCTAAAAATTATTACTCGGATTAACATTACGTATATTCTTATATGTACTTGTATTAGTTTAAATAACTTTAAAATGCACCGTACAACAGATACAGTATAAGTGTTTATTATCAGTGATCTACGACAAGTATTCCATTTTTTTAATTTTGATTTTTTTATAAACTGCTTTAATACAAAGAAACAAGTGAACGGGAAGTACATAACGAAGTGACAAAATATGTTTAAATACTGAGTAATTCTCGTTACCAATAGCAGCCATTAGTGTTTTGGTTGTTAGTACTCTTCCGTTATTGCCCTTTTGTAAATTTAAAACTGTATTATTATTATTATTATTGTGGGTAAATTACAAGTTTCATTTTTCTTGAAAACAGATAGGACAATGTTTAATATTACGGGAATGTCGTGTGAATTTTAAAGCAGCAATGCACTCATATGTTGAACGTTCCCTTGACAGGAGACATACAAGGAGTGTTATCAATGGTGTTAGTAATAGAACGGGAACAGCTGCTCCTGAAGAAGTGCTAAGTAAAACTTCAACTTGAAAGTATCTGACGGAAGAAAAGGAGGTTAGGGGAAGGGGGTCGGCGAGTCCTGGGTATGTTCATTCCGTAACGTAAAATATTGTGATCCATTATCTTTATTGTATAAATTATTTAGAGGATAAGGATAAGAAGTTACACTTTTGGAAAAAATAAATTTATAGAATTGTCGAGGCATTTCTGTAATGTTTAAACAAAAGGGATATTTTGTACTGTTCAATTTTTTCTGTGCAAAATTTTGGTAGTATTCACAGTGCTTTAAAATTGAAAACAATGAATTTTTGGCAACAAGGCTGCCTAACTAACTTTACGTTATTAGTGTAGTGACCATTTGTCTTCACAAACTAAGTAATAATAAACCAAATACAAAAACAAATGCATCATAAAACACTATACTCACTCTAATGCCCCAGCAGAGACGTCTCATTAATTCAGATTATACTCAAGCGTCCTGGGTGTTAATAGCAAAGTATTACTAATTAGCAATATAATGCAGGAACAAATAATAAACTAGAGGGCACCACCCAAATCGTTGGATGTTCTGAAATAGTTAACCAAAATTGAGAAATCTACAATTTAGGAAGGGATTCCCCTTAAAATTTATTTGAACAAATTCAGTTTATGAAGTGAACACCAACAATTTGTCGTGCCGAACTATAGCATTGATTATTAATTTTGAAGTCTGCATATTGAAATAAATAAAAAATATCTGTTGCACAGTATAAACCCTCATAATGGTGATAAATAAGAAAGCCTACTTGTATTATTTTTCATACATACTAGCTTAATTTTGGGACCTCATTTTGAATATAAATTTTAGTATCAACTAAATAAATTTCGACAAAATATTGTAAACACTTACTTAAAACATGTGTAACATTAATCCTTTCGTGACAACTCTCCTTAGTAATTCTTTATTTTACAATAACCTCACAAATAGATACTTAGTTTAAAAGCCCAATGATAACACAAAACAAAATAGTACTAACACGGAAATCTGAAGAAAATGTTGCGGGAACGACACTTGCGTTTCGAACAATTTTACATTAGCAACGGAATCTTCAAATGCTGCAATAATTTCCAATATTCACTGGTTTTATTATCCTTAAATATTTTTAAATGGCACTAAAATAAAGACCTGAATAATGCTTGAACTTTTAACAACCATCCCTCAAAGGAAATAATGCACTTTAATTTATTGATAGTAAAGCGCGTCACTTTCTGCATATTTACAATATTTAATATTTTAAATACGTTCTCTAGAAGAATACTTTATTTAAACGGGATGATCCTGCAAAGATACATTCTTCGTGTCCTCGAAATGCACTAAGCCATACGATTTAATCCTTTCGTTAATTTAATTTCTAAAACAAGGGAAAACTGCGGTTGAATCTGCACACAAATACTGGTTTCTACATAGACCGACGATACAACACAGAAGTGCAAATAAACTCTCTGCACCAAAAACTAGTCTTTACATAGACAATGCGATGCGGAACTTCAATAAACACTCTTCACAAGTACTCTGGTCTCTAACTGCAGCTACAATACGGAATTACTAGAAATTTCCTTCACTAAACTGCACTCTAACCTACCTACATTATGATACGGAACTATAGATTAATACGCTGCAATCGCATTATTCAAATCTCAACTTTGTTGACGGAACACGAGCAAATTCGCAATGTACCAACCCACGAGGATGACGTATTCGTCTCTATAGTTGAAACCTAACTCTCTGCTGGATGGTGAACTTTTGCATTGCATTCTCTTTATGTTTTAAGAGGGGATTTTTGAATTTAACCTTTCAAACTTGAATGTGACGACAGGCTTAGCCAATAGCAAAATTGAACAGAATTATCTTTATTTTTCTTCTATTAAAAGGTGCACAGATGTAATATAGTGAAAATTTGAAACGTTAAGAACTTTATTACAATTTTGCTACTCAATTCTTCTAAATCCTACGAAACTCACTATTCTACAACGGATTATTTACATAAAATAGAATTATAATACAGATTTTTTTGGAATTTTGAAGAATACGTGCTCCAGTAAGGTTTTAACCATGAGAAACAATTTTATTATTCTGCAGAAATAAATTTAGTAAAATTTGATACCAAGAAATTTATCTTAGGCGAGGCTGTCTGCATTCCTGAATGTTGTAGCTCTTGACGGTCCTGAGCTGTGTAGCTCAGTAAGTAGAATAAAACCAAAAACGGATGCGAAGGTCACCGAGAGTTTGAAAGCCGTTTTAAATCACATGATCAGATGTGCCATTTAAAATTTTTGAGGAAGTGGCTGCCACATAATGGGGGAGGGGGGGTAAGCAAACTCAATACATTTTATGCTATATGTGACCCCCTATAATATTAAAGTTGGTTTGTTTCAGAATTTCTCTGAAAACTTCTCAAAAAGAAAAATATTTAGGGTGGATCGTCTTCATTGGAACTGTACCTGTATTGCTTAAATGCAGTTTAAAAACTATTCTAATGTTTGTCAAAAAAATAATCACACATCATTTCCGAAAAGGTAATGTATTTGATTAATTTGCATTAGGGAATACCCCAAAATTCAACAATATATTTATCATATAATGGGATTAAGGAGCACACCCTAATAACAAAAAACGAATGCTGCTAGTCATTGTTTATTGATCTCCAAATCCATTATGCAAATCCAATAAAATTTTAAAGTATTCACTTCCATAGGCCATCAATACAAAACTTCATATCAGTAGTGAGATGAAGTTACTAACGCTTTTTATGGATAAAGTGAACAATCCTTTTCATATTTATTTTCAACAATGAAGTGAATAAAATAAGGTGTTTTCTGTGAAGGAAGCTATATTTGCTGCAAAATAAAGATTGATGAGACATTCGGAACTGTAAAGTCATTTTTTAAATTATTGACTAATATAATTGTGTTAGGGTAGTAATAGGAATTCTATTTCTAATCATTGCTATCGGTTGATTGTGATCTGAAAGGTTGTTCGAAGTAAAATACATTTACCTGATTGTAAGTGGAACGTCTATAAATAGTTATAAGGATTAGCTCTCTTTCTCCCAGTAGGTCACTTCTAACCCTCGTGACCATAATGTCAGGCTAAGCGAAATCCTATAAGTATGCAACAGCAAAATTGTGTACAGAGTGGGTGTACCTTACGTTGGCAGGTATGAAAAAAAAACTTAAATATCGAACTTGGTTGGTAGAAAACAAACTTTTATAATATTTTTGTATATACAGGATGAATAGTTTTGCTATAGCTACTACTAACTGTTTTTTGTTTAAAATGAAAGACCCTATATATTTCTGCTATTTTCGATTCTACACTTAGTGTTTTTGGCTACAGAAATTGAAGTTTACATACTGGAAGTTACATCTAACTAATTAAAATAACACATATTTTTTCCCAGACGATACACCCTGTATATTTAAAATTTTATATGCAATTTTATAAGCCATGCAATGTTATCAGCATTTTAATACTGTCTTGCTATTTTATTTTTTATTTTATTTTATATCTATTTTGTATTACTAATGTTCTTTTATTATTAGATTATTTTTAAGGTGGAAAGTGTAAATGAAACAGAGCTGTGATTTTGAAGCATTTAGGATCAGATTGATAAATTAATTTTAAAGTGAATGGCGATTTTGAAGAGCTATTCAGTTTTGAAATGGAAAATATATTATACACAGCTATTAAATGAAAATGCAATATACTCGATATTGCATTTTAAAATAGTCATTTCAAACCATTCTATTTATTGTATGTTTAAGCAACCAACAATACACAAGAACCTTAAATGTCCTAGCTGTTTAACCTGTTTCATTTGATAGTCTTGGTAGTGTAGGAACTAGCGTGCTAGTCTCTCACCCAAACTTCCCGAGATCGACTCTCGGTGCCGGCCAATCTGGTTAAGGTTTTCTGTAGTTTTTCTTTAGCTGCAACAGAAATGTAGGATTTGTGCTACAACATATGTAAGTCGACTGTTATTATTATAATAATAACCCCCTCCCCTCCCTCCCGAACAAGCTTCATAGCTTCTGGAGCCTGGTTTCAAGGTTATGGGTAGTAGTCATTATTATTATTATTTTCACAGTGTTTCTACACTGGTGTTTAAGGTTTTTAACGGGTTAAACCAAGTTAAAACTCTATATAGCTTAATATAATGATGGCAAGTTGAGGGATTTGCCAGAGTGCGCGTTTTTAAAATGCCTGCTTTTTGTATGTTGTGATGTATATAGGTTGGAATATTAAAGGTTGTCATGTTCTGCAAGAGTGATTTAGGTGTAATTCCCGTGGTAGACATAACAAGTGGCAGTATTACAACTTTATTTTGCTTCCAAATGCGTTTTATCTCTTCCGTTAAAGGTGTGTATTTTTACATCTTCTCATAGCATTTTTGTTGGATGTTTGATGCATTGGGAACTGAGATATCTATGAGGTAGATAGTTTTTGGTTTTTATTAACAGTTACTGTAATATCTGGTCTGTTGGCAGGTATGGTTCAATCGTTTGGAATTGTGTTATCCCAGTGTATCTTGTAATTGTGGTTGTCTTGTCTTCTGTGGTTGGTATTTGTAATAGGGGTCAGAGGTTT
Source organism: Agrypnus murinus (assembly GCA_929113105.1). NCBI lineage: Eukaryota > Metazoa > Arthropoda > Insecta > Coleoptera > Elateridae > Agrypnus > Agrypnus murinus. The sequence continues at coordinate 47,943,000 of OV816023.1, forward strand.
CCCCTAGTTTGAGTATTTTTATTAATTCAGTATGGATGATTTTTGCCATATCATTGTGCCTATCAGTATAGTCTGTGGCTGCGAGTAGTCTGCAACGGGACGTAATATGGTCGATCGTTTCTGAGTATAGATGGCATTTTCAAGGCTGCATTTATTATTGAGGCAACGTTGGGCTCTTTTATTATGTATTCGCGATAATTCAATGTATCGATCACCTGATCTTGTATCGCAATTTTGAATCCCTCTGTTTCAGGATTCAGTTGTCCTTTAACTAACCAGGTGTGTGTATGTCGTGTGTCTACGTGTTCTTGTTGTATTGTGTTGTAGTGCCTTCCGTGTAATTCTTTTCTGGACCATTGCATTATTTTTTGTTGTACGGTATTTTCGGGATTATGCACGTTTTCCTTTTTTCATAATTATTATTAATATTAATATAATTATTATCTCTTTATTCACAGTTTATGTTATATTTACAATACACATGTAAGATATGATAAATCTTATAACGAATTAGCTAAACTAATGACGTTTTCTTTTATCTCAACACTTGTCGAAGTAGGCGTGCTGTGCCCAGTAGTGCTATCTTCTGTATTTCTTGGCATGATGGACGCCCCGGCAGAAGTTGAAGGTGATCATTAATCCCTTTCATGACTGTTCCCAGCACTCTAATTATTACTGGCACTACCTTCGTTCTCGTTTCCCACATTCTACAGACTTCGATTTATTTTCTTCTCCATTTCTTTGACTTCTATATTGCCATCGTGCGGGATAGAGATGTCTATCAACAGACAGGTACCCTTTTGTCTGTCGTGGTATATAATATCAGGGTGATTGGCTGGAATGGTTCTGTCCGTGAATGTCCGCCTGTATCCCACATGATAGTGACTTCACCTATATTGTAAACTTTTTCTGTCACGTGTTCGTAGTATTTGTTGTTCACAGGTATTCCAATCTTCTTGCACATTTTCCAGTAAACATAGCTTGCTACTTTGTTATGTCATTTATTGTATTCCGTGGGATCCAGCGTGGTGCATCCCGAAATTAAGTGGCTGATATGTTCTTCTGCCCTATTGTTTCAATACGAGTTTTTGGTAGTACTTGCTATTGAGAGCCATAGGCGCCCGGAAGGGAGGGCAAGGAGGAGCACTTGCCCCCCCCCTGGAAGTTGAACAATTTAAATTTTATTGAAATTTTTGTATAATATGCCGTTTTTTTCTAGGCTTGCCCCCCCTAGTATGGCGTCATTCAAGGCTTGCCCTCCTGAACAAATCTCTGCGGGCGCCTATGTTGAGAGCCTGGTCCTGGGCCGCAATTAGTAGGCTTTCTGTTTCAGCTCTTTATCAACAGTTTGTTTGTCTAGGTCTCATAAATGTTGCCCGTGTATTGGCTTGTTCTTGATTTGTTCTATTTTATGTTTTTCTATCTTAAGCTTAAGTTGTTTCTTGATATCTTGTCCTGTGGTTTCCTGCTGCAGATATTATTTAATAATTAATTTTAATTATGGCAGCTTCTTTTTGAATAGAGTATTTAGCTTTACCGGTGTCATGTTCTTGGATAAGCCTGGTAAACTTGTCTGTTCTTGTATGGATGTACTCGTTAAGCCTCACTATGGATTTGTTATATGCAGATTCAAGTTCTATTAGTCCGCGTCCCCCATCTCTTCTTTTTATATACAGTCTGTCTATGTTGCTACGAGGGTGGTGTACTCTACCTATCGTCAGTATTTTCCTCGTTTTTCTGTCTATTCTTTGGATACCCGTCTTTAACCATTGAATTATGCCATAACTATAAGTTATATGACTGGTGTAGCCAAGGTGTTAATGGCCATGATTTTATTCTTAGAGTTTAACTCTGTTCTCAAGATCTGGCGAACTCGGCGGTAATATTCTTTAGTTATTCTATTACTCTATTATTACTCTATACCTAGATATTTGTGAGGTTTCATTCACTTCCAGATTGCGAACTAGAGTATGGTCCTCTAGCTTGATGTTCGGGCCATTTACTACTTTACCCCTCCTAAAAGTCGCTGAGGCGCATTTGTGTCATCACTGAAAGCTTTGACGATCTTTAAGGCTTGTTGCAAGCCTTAAAGTTGTTGCAGGCTTCATTTTTTACGAAAAGTTTTAAGTCATCCATGTAGAATAGGTGACTTATGACTTTATTTGGCTTTATTTCAAATCCCAATCCCTGATTATTTGGCATGTTGGTTAGTGGTATCATTGCTAGACAGTATAATAAGGACGATAAAGAGTCACCTAGGAAAATCCCCCTCTTTATATCAATTGTTGTTGTTCTAAGATGTCCTCCTGTGTAATACAGCCACATTTCTGTCTTCTATTGCTTCATGGACTGAGGTAAGCTATCGAAGGCTTTTTTGTAGTCTACTCAAGCAACACATAGATTTTTGTGTTGCCTCTTTGCTATGGAAATGATTATTATTATTATTATTATTTCACTTGTGGATAATTTAACACTAACTGAGTATATTAAAAGTACAGACGTAAATTAAAATAACATTTATTGGAAAATAAAAGATGCAAAGGTGTATTTTTTATAACAAACCACGTCTATTCGTGGTAAACTGTGAGTAACTATCAAGCTACCAAACACTAGCGTAGATAAAAAGAGGCCAAGGGGGGCAAATGCCCCTCCCGCCTCTATTATTAGCAAAATTGCGTCCTTTTCTATTTGCTTCCCTCTTTGAGTTTTACTATAAGAAACTAATAATTGTTGTTGCGGTCCTCATATGCTGCCTTTAAATGTATTATATATTTTTTTTAATATTTTTATTTACTTGTTCTTTGTTAGTTGTTGACACACGGCACTTATATGGTATCCAACTTGATGCAGCTGTATTTTACTAGAAATTACTTGTATTTTAAATGTTCTTTTTAACACTTTTATTGATATTAGAACTTATGATGTAATTTTTAGGGTTCTATATTTTTGTGTGACAAAGTAAACATTTTTATTTTCATAAAAGTTTGTTAGTTTTTAATTATTGACTACTTCTCTTTCCATAGTTCAGATATGAAAGATTATGACCGTTCTGCCATATGCTCACTCCTCCGCGCTCATTAAACCTGGCTACGTCACTGCTACCAGACAAATATTTTCTATTGACATTTGGTACATAATGTATTTCTCTGTAGGAATACAAACGGTTTATAAGCTAGTTTTCCTTTTACTACTTATTTGGCTTGCCCTTCTTGAAATATTGTAGATATAAGTAAGCTCCCTACATACATATGGCTTTCAAGTACTTTGGTGTAGGAGCATACAAATTGTGACATTTACTTATCATTTTATAAACAAAAGGAGATAACAATATAACTATAGACATGTTAAAGTTGGGCCATTATATCTTTAGTGTAATGTTTAATTCAATCTCTTTGAATATTCAACTTCTGAAGATTCTTTGAATAACTAGCCATATTAAAATCCGAGTTTTATGAAAGTCTTACAGTTTCTAGACTTTTTAGTTTAAGGATACTTTTAACTAACAGTTAAAGTCTTTGTTTTCGCAGTCTTTATTGATGTATCTTTCGACGGGCATCCTTTAGCCACTGTTTTTTCTATAAGGCAATTTTATTACCTACTATTCGTTTCATTCTTAAACTACGGTATGGGGTTGGCGCCAAAGGGCTGTCAAATTGCTTTTACGCAGCAATGAATGAGATGTAACAGAAAACGTAAGTTTTTAGTACCTTCAGCGTTTGGCGAGTATAGAATTGGAGATATGCAGCTGCAACAGTTATTCACTGACTATAAAGAAAATTAATATATTTGCAGAAACACAACAGCTTCTGTGATGCTAAGATATGAGAAGATCTTCTTTATTGTATTTATCTAGAAAGGTTCTTCAGAACGAATAACTTTTTACATGAATTTAATTCGTTTGACATCAAACAACATAATCATACACCTACCTCCTCCAGGTAACATGTATTTCATTGACGTCTGAGTTAATGGTTGAATTGTACATAAATGGTTTCTTACTCTTGCTGAATTAATTGATCGGCACCAATTTTATATTGTGCCAATGCTGATTTCGGTCGTTGCTTCCTTTGGTGCTTAATTAGTTCTTTTTATGATCTTAACGTTGTTATGCTTGTGTAGAAATAAAACATTTAATTGATTAACTTGATAGTTATTTACACAAAATGTTTATTCATTGTATTTACACATTTTATATGGTTAAACGCCGAAAAAACCTTGTTACAAGGATCGATTATAAAATATTTTAATTTACACAATGATTTAATAGCCTAGCTATTTAATGATTTATCTAGCCTACCCGGCACGACAACAAAGATTGTTAATATCAACTACATTTACTTAAGCGTTTTATCTAGGTTTCTCTACGAATGTGTGAAAGTGCATTTCTAAAAAGGCCAATATAATTAATTTAATTTAATAATTTATAATAAAATTCCTCCTATAAAAAATAATAATGGGTGTTTTAATAAAAGTTGCAGGATTTGTTTTTCAAATAAAGCGCAAACTAATTAGAAAATGTGAGGTTTGTTTATTTTCATAAAAGTACAGATGTACTATCTGTCTTTCCAATTGGCCAATAGATATCGCCTCGCCTAGAAACAACACGTCCGGGAAATCTCGACGTCAATAACATGATCCTTTCATTCATTGTATGACAAGTCTTGCTATATTGTTGTTAAACTACCAAGGCGACGCTACATGATATTTAGTTTAACAACAATGTAGCGCCTTCTTGCTGGAAGTACATATGACTTAAGTCCCATATTATCCCATAAAAATATCGTTATCATGTGACGATAACGTTCACCGTTTACTGTGATAGCATTGCCGGCATTATCTTCAAAAAAGTATGGGCCTATGACACCTCGAGAACTCGCAGAACCCGCACCAAACTGTGACTCTGCGTGGATGAAGTTGCACTGCAATTACATGTGGATCTTCAGCACTTCAGATTCGAAAGATGTGTTTATTAACATAACCGATGAGATGAAAATCTGCTTCATCACCGAAAATTATTTTCTAAAATATTCAGGATCTATTGTTTGTTGTTCTAAAACCCAATATACGAATGTACGACGCTGCAATTGGTCACTTCTTTCAGCTCTTGTGTTAATTGAATTCTAAAAGCGTGTAAATGGACATCTTTTTTAAACTTCAATTAATAGAGGCACTTGAAATGTCCAATTGCTGCGAACGGCGTCGAATTGAGGTGTTTGGATTGGCATGGACACTTACACTCACCGCAGCAATATTTTCCACTGAACGATAGCTACGAACACGTATATGCAGATGTTTATCAGCAACCAAACCACTGACTTCAATTTTTTTGTGGAGTAACCATACGTTTTTATCTCAGAACGGTTGAAACTACTTGGATTTTCACGAGTCCTTTTTTAAGATTTTGTAAATATAAAATACTAAAACCTTTATAAAATAGAAAATGACGCTCAGATTGGAAAACGCGGTGAAACTCGAAAAATCTAAAAATTTTGCAAATGGTCCAGTACTGGTTGCTCGCGGGATGGGACAGTTCGCCAGCGCCGTTTCGACGCCGCCGATTCGCCACCGTCGATTCGCCGCGAAGCCGGTTCGCCACAATCCGGTTCGCCGACAGGCCAGTTCGCCGCCAGCCTATTCACCGCCGACCAGTTCGCCGCCGTTTTTGAGTTAATAATATTATAGCCACCGCTTTGATTGTTTGAATTTAGATTTTTACAATGTTCATTATACTACCAAATTATTGGTAAACCAAATGAGCATGTACACCTGCTCATGTGTATAATTCATGTGTATAAAACTTACATTATTGAAACACAGAATTATGCGTTTTTTGAAACATACAACATATAGAACGTGTTATTCATGTACCAAGGGAGTTAGGATGATGATAATACCGGGAGGGCTGTTCCAGCCCGAGGGCCTGAAGGGCCCGATGGTAGTCGCCCGATGGGCTTTATCATCTAGTAATGCTCGTGGTGCATACAAAATTTTATTTTTCACGAGAGTATATTGTACATAGTGTTGTAAAATACGCGCATTATAAAACCATATCAAAAGAACGTTCTCTTGGAGAACATAATCAAGCACGTTCGCGAACGTTCTCATAATAATTCTCGGCAACTTTCAGAATAATACAGCACAAACGAGCATAAACAAGAACATTAAAAATCGAGAATAAAACCGAAACTAACAGCACCTAAACCGCATGCCCACGCAAAATGAATATTTGTGTTACTCGCAGCAGCTAGGAGCATAATCAAGCACGTTCGCGAACGTTCTCATAATAACTCTCGAGAACTTTCAGAATAATTAAATGCAGCACAAACCAGCATAAACAAAACATTAAAAATCGAGGAAAAATCCGAAACTAAACGATCTTAAACCGCATGCCCGCGCAAAATGTACACGTGTTACTCGCAGCTGCTGTCGGCGTCGGATGTTCAAAAGACAGACAGTTTTATAAGCATAGTTTGCACAATTTATGCCTTTGAAAGCATCATTGACAAAAAATTTGGGTTTCCGCCCGGAAGCACCTGTTTTGTCTTACGTTATATATGAACTTTTTATTTAAATTTGTTATATTTTGTTTATACAAATAGTGACAAATGTTTGTAAAGTTTATAACATGAATTACTGGTGCATGCGGTAGCTGGATACTGGTCACCGGGCGTAGACACTACACCGACTGGCGGTTTTGGACACTTTGCTGACCGTGGACACTATGCCGACCGCAAGCGATGGACATCTTGCGCGTTTAGCGCATTATGTACGGTCGGCAAAGTGTCCAGTAGCAAAATTTATTTTAAGGGTCGGCGTAGTGTCCGCGGTCGGCGAAGTGTCCGCGGTCAGCGTTGTATCCGGTAGACGTAAAGGTGCATACCTGAGCTTCTAATCTAAATATAATGGGACATATTCACATGCCATGATTAAAGATGTCTCTAACTAAAGTTAAATTAAAATCAACAAGAAAAAACCTTTATCTCATTCTAATAGGTGGAAAAAGATTAGAATTGGTAACCATGGCAATTAAAACACGTTATTAACTTAATCCAATGCTCTGTTATTGCACTTTTTAGCACATTACCTTCCAACAGCCAAATTAACTGCAATTACTAGCATTATAAATGAGAAGAGGAAAATTGGAGAACATTCGAGCATTTTCAGCATTTTGAGAAATTTCAAGAACTTTTGAAATTATCTTTATTTTGGGTATATCTTTGCAAGTTGAAGGTATATTCTCCAGTCCTGCTCACTTTTGAGGGTTTATTCTCGTTTTTTCTCGTTTGTGCTCCGGGAATATTCTCCAAAAATAAATGCTCGAGCATTTTCCAACACTAATTGTTCAAGTAAAAAATTAGTTTTAATTTATAATTGTTGGCGTTGCAAAGAACGTTGGTTATATTTATATTTATAATGCTAAGAATTTTTATGTTTGTCGGATGGTAACACTTTTATTTTTACAAAAGTCGAACAGAGATATGACAATTTAAATTTAAATGATTTTGTTTTTGCTACCAACACGAAAAGAAAAAAGTTCTAGTAACACTAATGTCATCTAAAGAATAAGTTAATTTTATTTAAGAAAGTTTTGCAGAAGTCGGCACAAAATAATTTGTGGATCACGCGCCCAGAAACTACGTTGCAAATACTCGTTATTTGTTGTGTTGCGACACACTAGTACGCAAACATAGTAGAGTGTTTTGTATTTGGTCTAATGATCTAAATTACTATTGAACGTAACGCTGGCTCCGATTGCAAAGTAAACGATGAGCGGGCGTTATAGACTATAACGTCCGCTTATAATGCCCTGGTTGTTATGGGGTTGTTTATATAGTTCGTATCACATGTATAATCACCAAATAATATGCAAGTGAAACATAAAAATTGTAAATAGTAAACATATATTTATTATTTACAATTTATTGTTACACATTGTTAGGTTGTGTCGACATTTGATAAAATCATGAAAAGTATTAGAGAAGCTAGAATATACATTATAATGCTGACACGTGCTTAACTGTGGGTTATAGAGAGATACATATTTTGTTATAGAGGCAATAATGCTTTGGAGATTTATACTTATATTACCCAAATAAATTTAACAAATGTGAACTACTCAATTCTGTTTAGTCGTGTATTAAGTGATTTGAATTTTTTTTTAATTTATTAACTGCTAGATCCCAATAAATTTAATTTTGTTCTTTTAATTTTTATATGTAACGTTTTACATTCATTAGTTACTATGTATTACTATGATTATTTTCTATCAAATAATTATCAATATAATATTCTATACCAGTTTATGGTGCAATCTTTTATACATATTTCAGATAACAATTAATTATTTAAATATAGACTAAATGTATAATTTGAGATATGGGCGGCGAAACGATCGGCGCTGCGCCGAACTGGTCTGTCGGCGAACCGGACAGTGGCAAACCGGCCTCGCGGCGAAACGTCGGTGGCGAAACGGCGGCGGCTAAATGTACCAAACCGTTAGGGTGCCACATTTCCAGGAAAAGGTGAGGTTTCAGGCTTTATTTTTGCTAAGAAGGTATACAGTTAGGAATAGTTAATGTTTAAAATATTTGAAATCTGAAACTTGCTATTAATGGGCTTTTAAAACTCTTTGGGCCTCAATATCTCTGATGGGCATGCATGGATTTTTTTGTATTCAGTGAAAATGAAGCAATATATGATGGAAACTGTGGTAACAATTTTAACTCTGAGATTAGCGTGAACATAGAGTTATGGTAATGTTAGCTGTCATACAACTTACACGGATTGTGAGGAAAATCGACCACGGAAGAAAATACATGGAAAAAGCATCCTTACCATATTAATAGCTTTAGTTTATCACTGGAAGGACTTTTATCAATAGCATATTTAATAATAGTAATGATAATAATTTTGCTTTCCCAAACCAATGTTAACACCAGAATAAAGTACATTTACTCAGTAATACTAATGAAGATGGTTTACATATTTACAGTTTTCAACAGGGCATAACTCTGATATTGCTAAACCACAGCTTGCCATCATATACTGCTTCATACACACGTAAATATCAACAAAACCTCATTGCCCATCAGAGATATTGAGGCCCAATGTTGCCCAAAAATGAAGAAAAAGACTTACGTTTTTATCTCAGAACCGGTTGAAACCACTCAGATTTGAATGATTTTTTTGAAATGCCGTACATATAAAACATTAAAACCTATCCTACACAGGTTAAAAGTTGACGATCACAGTTAACTACTAATGGAGATGGTCATCTATTAAAAATACATAGTTTACCTCTAGAACGTATTATGGTCATTTAAAGATTTATTTACAGCTTTTAACTGAGTATAACTCTGTCTCCAGGGTAATATTAAAATTAAAATTTTTACCATAATTTGCCAGCATATATTGCTTCATTTACACTGGATATAAAAAAATTCCATGCATACCCATCAGAGATATTGAGGTTGCCAAAGTTGCCCAAAAATGAGGAAAACAAGAATTTCAAATCCCATTAATACCAAAACAGTAAAGTATCAAATTTCAAATATATTAAACATAAACTATCCCTAATTGTGTATCTTCTTAAAAAAAATGAACCCTGAAATTTCACCTTTTCCTGGAAATGTGGTACCCTAAAAAGTGTAAATCTTGCAAAAACGGTGTTAAATTCGGGCTTAAATTGCACTTATAAAGAAGCATCTTACAAAACTTATGTTTAGAACAATAAATGTAGTTGTAGTATAAAGTATAAATGTAGTAAAAGTGCGAATAATACAACGGTTTTTGCAAACGTCACTGTGACCAACTGTTCTTGAGATATCGAGATTTTCGTTTATACATGATGATTCAGAAATAACTTATATCCTTTAAATGGTAGGTAGAGGGGAGACAGTAGAGCTAATTGACCTTCACAAGTATAGGTCAAAAACGAATAGTTTTCCGGAAAATGAATTTTAAAGTTTAATGAATTTTGGATCCAAAATGTTCCAAGGTCAGGAACGGATCCAAAAATTCAATAAAACTTTAAAATTAATTTTCTGGAAAACTTCGTTTTTGACCTATACTTGTCAAGGTAAATTAATTCTACTGCCTCCTCTCTACCTACCATTTAAAGGATATCAGTTATTTCTGAATCACCCTGTATAGAAAACAAAACGTCGTGCACCACGAAACAAATATGGCTGCCATATTTAAACCAAAAAAATAAAAATAAATTAATCGTGGTTTCGATCTACCAATACATAGGTGTGATTACACACAAAAAATTATCCTGTTCTGAGATGGTCGAACAACCAGTACTGGACCACTTGGAAAATTTTTACTTTTCGAGTTTCACAGCATTTCCCGATCTGAGCGTCAATTTCTAGTTATATTATAAAGGTTAGTGTTTTATATTTACAAAATTAAAAAAAAGAATCATGAAAATCCGAGTAGTTTCAATCGGCTCGGAGATAACGCTCTTTTTTGCCTAACGCTCCTCCGTTTTGTTTAATTTTTGTAATTGAACGTTTATTTTCATAATAGGGTTGCTCAATACATAGGCGTTGTTGAACAGTGTACCGCTGCATTCTTAATTTCCCACGTTCTTAGTTCACGGATGTCAAATATAAGAATGATGCACTTGACGGAAACAAAATGCCGATAAAGTAGAAACATGCAGTACTTATTCAAACAACCATTATAATCTTTATCTATGACAACTATAGAAAGTTACACATTCTCCACAATCTACTAACCGTGAAAACGATCAATTGCAAACAATCTCCAAACCGAACGGTAAAGACTGTGAGGAAGGAGTTCTCAACAATCAGTAGTTCCATTAAAACTCCATAGATGTCACCACTTGCAATATTTATAATATTATTAATTATTTAAAATATTAAAAATGTTATAAATTTTAGATAAAGGTTAATTTATTTTGTTTAATTAATATTTAACATTCAATTATATTTTGAATGAAAATCCATCTAGAAAGAATACCAACGTTAGAGCCGGGAATTGAACTCCGGATCGCCCGTCTAGTAGCGAGAGCGTAAGCATTGAGCTACGACGGTTTTAAATGGCTAGGTTATTTCTCATTATATAAAGTTACAAGGATTTTTATTCAATTAAAACGTAAAATTGATTAATTTTTTACATTATTATATAATTGTTAATGTAATAATATTTAGTATTATTGCTAAATTACAATAAAAACATTGAAAACATTTATAATTTGCTACATAATGCGAGAATATGTGGACATTTCGAAGCATCGGGGTTAATAACCTTGACAATTGAATTGTGATTGTATAAAATTATTTTTTGAAAATGAGACATACGTATGATTATTTAACTGTAAGTACTAAATAGTAGATTGACTGAAATTGTACAAATTATAAACGTATGTTATATTATTAATATTGTCTTTACAAATCTAATGTTTACTTTTGTCGTTTTCGAAATTCTAGATGTATCATGAGTGAATCCGATGATGGGAAAATGGGGTGTACACTTGTACACCTATGAACATCGTGGAAGCGGCTCACATTACATCTCTTAATTTATTGCCAGAGATTTCACGTAAAAAATATGAATGCGAGTATAAATTCTAGGTTAAGAAATTTTCTTAGCTGTTGGTGGTTTATTACTTTTTTTGTTGTCGTAGATAAAGTATAGTGTGTAACGCGTGCAAAAACGCTAATTTCACACTCGTGTGATTGCGGCATTCGACTCCGTCTCATGCCGCAACATCTTCACACTCGTGAGAAATTGGCACTTTTCTGCACTTGTAACACAATATACTATTATTAATTCTACCTTATTAATATAAAATTAAATGGTAAATTTTGTATGATATTACAATAGCAAAGTAATTTCACAACAATTAAAAATGATTACTTTTACCGATTAAGAGTAGTCCTTTGCAATTCTAATTTTAAAGTTTGTAGACGTATTAAGATAATAAAAAGGAAATATAAAAAATGCTTCTATTTTATTTACGTGGCACATCATATAATTATCGTGTTTAGCTTCTGAAGCTTAACATTACAACTGTTTTTGTACAGGACACCTGTAACTAATCTCAAAAAAAGAGTCACGCAACGTCTATTCTGAATGTATTACTCAAACAGTTAACTACTTATAGGAATGTCAGAATTAGCAACAATGGTATGTTCGATTTCAATAATAAATGAGGAAGCAAACAACAATCGACAAGTGCTCTGAAAAGTTTTTGAAAATGTTCCCGTATTAAATATTTCCTCCTTATACATAAATAAATATTTAACAAAGTGGCCATTGTTTCCCTGTCAATTATATTTCGGGTTTTATTTCAGAGCAACCTGTGGAACCTGTAGGGAAAAACACAATTCACCCTTGTAAAGTATTGGATTACAGGAATTATGGTTTTTGAGATTCTTTCCTTATAACATGCTTAGAGAAATGTGTGTATAGCGTGCAAGAAAATGGTGTGCTTGTGTTATTCGTTTTTCCTAAATATTAAAAAAAAAGAAATTTGTTATCAAACAACACGCAGGACTTAATTAGTATGGTGGGTTCCTTATGTCAACAGGATAATCATCAATTATGTTGTTTATTCTCGTTTGTATACAATTTCATCCGGATATACTAAAAATTTTGCCCGGATATTGGAATTCACTTTATTGTACCTAGCAGTGGGTATTGTAAAAAATAATCCTCAATTATGTAAGAGAGAACGATAGCTTTTGTGTAGTGTTAACGTTGATACTTTTGTAGCGAATTGACGTCAGGCACAGAAGGCTTCAACTCGTACCATTGTTTGCAAGTTTTAAAGGTTTAAAGTTGTTACAGCAACAGGATACAATTATATTTTAACGCTGATAAACTTCTACTAATTTCGCTGGAGAAAAATCTTATGATGAAAGAAAAACATGAAGTACGAAAAACACCCTTTTACATAGAATTAGGGCATTTTTTACAGAAATAATTCTAAAGAACTACTTTAAACTACCGACTTACTTATTGCTTCTGCATTTTAGATTGTGTGTAACTTTTTAATTTATAATAACAATCTTTTTAGTATAGGGTCATTTCATGCGAAATTAATCACTAAAATGTGACGATCTCACGGATTTCAATAAAAATCAATTACGAGGTATTAATAACTAAAGGACATAATTTTTATTCATCAATTTGCTAGATTACGCAGAACTTCGGAAATATTCAAACTGAAATTTTTTTATATAATTTCTTTTGGACCAAACGTGCCGAGATGTTATTTATAAAATTGCCCCACGTTGGAGCGAACATATAAACTATAAGATGTTATTTGAAATAAATAAATAATAATTATGATTTTATTTAAAATACCCTACGTAGCAGGGCAACAATAAACTATTTGAAATAAAATAATAACACTATGGATAACTAATCTGATTTGGCTAGTTTTAATGAAGATTCAAAATAACATCTCAATGGTTTTTCTCGTTCCCAATAAGCTGACTCAGTTTTAATTTGATTGAGCATGAAATAAAAAAAATGTTGATCTTATTAATTCCTGTACCTGGAAAAAACTTCAAGCCACACCTGAAATGCCGCATCTGGACGAGAAATAATCTTTAACTTTGTATATAAAATTTGATACTTGCATCAACAAGAATAATAAAAACAATATTTAAAATTATAAAAACACAGGTTTTATTTATTCAAAATCAGATTACCAGAAAGAAAAGATATAAATTCTAACACAAAATTGTATTGAGCAAATCTCTCTTAAATTTATTTAAATGAATTGTTAATTTGTGTATGATATGACATAGGTATACAAGATTCATTTAATTAAACTAATGTCAAAAATTTTTAAATAGAATTTAAAATTTAAAAAACAAAGAAATTTGTTCTTTGAAAAACTTAATAAATGATAACAAATTTATTTAAATTATATTCAACTTGTTAATGTTTCTGATCAGAGAACACAATCTTAAACTCGACCCACCTTGTATATAGTAATAATCCAACTAAGTAGCGCACACTTTTTCAAACTTTCCCGCTGTACATAAACGGTAAAAACACACACTGATCAACTGATCGACAACAGCTGTTGTCGACAATCCATACAAATTATTGAAATATCGATCAATGATAAAATTCATGGTTTCTTCAAATTTAATCAGATAAATCAATCACCAAACTATGTGATTGTTTTAAAAATGAAAACAAATCTTCTTTGTTCTAACACCATTAAAGGTTTGTATCCAACTTGAACAAAATTTACGTTTATTTTGTTTACAAAACACATGTGAGTCTACATAACCCTACTTAATTTACAGATTTTAATCCGGAGCCGAGCATAGGTTCACCCAAAAGCTTTTATCGACTCTTTCTTTTTTTCGAAGGTCCTTTTATGCTTTAAGCCAAAAACAACCGAAAATGAAAGAAAAATTGGAACATCGGAAAAGTCATGTCAAATAAAAACATATATTGAAAATTAACACCAATCTTAATTCTAACTTGACGAAAAGATAGCTGGCAAAAAGGCAATGAAAACAACATAACACACTTATGTAATATATAATAACACAACCGTAATAATTTAACTAATAGAGATTTGATAAATAAAAGTGACATGCAAATTCCCGATTCAAATGTTTCTATACCACAAAATACTTCACGGCCTAAACGTATAATTAAACCTCCTACACGTTTAACATATGTATGATTATTTGATTATACTAATGATTGTAAAATGTAATTGTTAGTTGTAAATTTAACGAAAATTTAGTTTATAAGTTGAGTTGCATTTACTTAATAAATAAAATATTTTTTGTTTGTACTTCTGGTTTTTTAGGGGGGAAAGAAATGTAGTGTATAAAGTATTTAGTTTTGGAATACATTGTATAGTGTATATGTTATTATGTATATAGATTTATAGAGGGCGTTTTTCCGGTGAAGAGGGAGTTCTAGATATGTCAAAGAAAAGTAATGTACGAAATGTAAAATAAGCGTTGTTAAAATTATTGAATATATTATGTGTAAAAATGTTTAGAATGTTTTATTTCAATACATTACAGGTCTAAAGTCAATAATTACAGAGAAAATCAATAAAAACGATCAACGGTCATAAAACTCATTAAAACGTAATTGGAAACTAAATGATCTCCAGCTTATCTTTGTACATGGAATATTTACATAGTTATACAAGGTAACTCAATCATATGGAGTTTCCACAAATTATATTTACATACTAGAAAAAAAACTTAATTTATAGGTCTAACTACACGGTTCTTGCAATCAAAAGATGCATCTACAAGTTTTTAATAAATAAAAACATAAACTGAATAAAACTACAACTATTCTCATCCAGAATACTCCAGGTGACTGACTCAAAACAATGATGCAAATCATCAAATTACTATTAAAATTTCCAAAATCAATAAGCATCAATACTACCGAAAATATTCATTTTCATGACATGACTTCTACCTAATACAGGAATCCGCGGGCTAATTGTAACCTTGTATACATCAAGGCGAAACGAAAATATCTTCTGCGTTAACTAACGTCAAGACTCAAATATAACATGAAAATAAACATTCAAGAAAGGTGGCTGAACTATCCTACACTTGTAACCTGTGTTACATAAAACATGTATTATTATAAAACAACATAATTACTTTATATCCTTTTTAAAAACTTTTAGAAAAAAATAAAAACAGGTACTGAGATGATATCCTATCATCAAGTTAAAAATTTAACAATTTAATAATAAATGAGGAATATTTAAATGGCACGATTAGGATCAGAAGCACCAAGATAATCAAATTATGTTATATAAAATATACATTCAATAAAAAAAAAGATAGACATGCTAGATGCTAATTTTATTTAATCTAAAGGTTTCTGCTAGGTTATAGATAGATTTATCAAGTTAAAATAGAATTTATAGGAGGAAGATTCTCGTGCAGGCAATTCTCTGCACTGCAACTGCAACTGCCTGCAACGCGCTCTTTAAAAATGTCTTCTGCCAAAAGTATTGTAACGGGAGAGAAAAGGAACGAACCTCTTTTCGAGCGACAGGTGGTGTGTTCTGCCGCCTTCGAGAAAATGACGTATCGCACAAGCATGTAAATTAGACGTGGTTTATTCTAGCATTTTCTAAGAATACATAGAAGGTTCCAGCGTTTTCTGGTGCGTTTATATGAAGATATAAAAGCGGATGGCGGATAAAAGAGAGTCAGTCAACAGTCAACAGCAAGTCATTAACTGTGTATTACAAAATAAATAGTGAATATAAATGTTGTATTAGAAATTCATAGTCTGTAAATAATAGTTTTTAATGGTTTATAATCATAGCGTTAATTTATAGTGTATTAATTAGTGTATAGAAATAAATATTTGTTTGTGAATAGACGATTTAAACAGCACTTGTATTATTATTTGAAAAAGAACGTTACAGTGGTGTTACAGGTGTGAGGTTCTAAAATAAATAAAATCGCGTAATAATTAAAATAAAGTGCTGTGAGATTAAATTTTTAGTGTTAAAAATAATTTCAACAAACAATTAAGATGGCGATGAAATTGTTGAAAGATCTGAAAGTAATAGACTTGAAACATGAACTGGAAGAACGAGATTTGGAAACAACTGGCCTTAAAAACGTGTTAATAAATCGGCTAAAAGAATGGCTTATAGAACAGCAAGAAGATCCTGAAAGTTTCCTCTTCGAAATACCTGGACCCGCAATTGATACTAGTTTGTTGTTAAGTAAAATGGAAGAAAGTTCTAGAAAAGCCGAAGAAAATTCTAGAAAGTCCGAAGAAAATGTTAGAATGCTAAAAGAAGAACTACTGGAAAAGTCCGAAGAGAATTCTAGAATTTTAAAACAAGAATTACTTGAAAATACTAAAGCACTGGAAGAAAATGTTAAAATGATGAAAGGAGAATTGTTGGAAAATGTCAAAGCGTTGGAAGATAAAGTTTTCGACGAATTTTTGGAGAATGCCAGTGCGTTAGGACTATTGGAAGGTAGATTGGCGGAACAAGATAGGGTAATAAAAATGGTAGAAGAGAAAATAGCCCAAATGCAATTACCATCAACAGCTAAGAAAGACGACATAACCGATATGTTGGAAGATAGAATGAGGCAACTACGGTTTCCCTCAACTTCTGAGTTTAATGAAGTAAAGAAGCAAATTAAAGAAGAAAGGGGTCCTGCCGTAGGGATAAAAGTAAAACCACCCACGTTCGATGGAAAGGTACCTTGGTCCACCTACTACAAACAATTTGAGGCGGCCGCTGGGGCCAACGGATGGACAGGCAAGGAAAAGGCCGTTTCTTTAACTGTGGCTTTGCGTGGAGACGCGTTGAACGTCCTGCAAACAATCCCAGCAGGACAGGAAAATGATTATCAATTGTTAGTGTCTAGATTGGAGATGAGATATGGAGACGCACATCTTCAACAAGTGTATCACGCGCAAGTGAAGAATCGTATCCAGAAGAATGGAGAAAGCCTGCAGGAGTTTGAAGCCGATGTTGCGCGGCTTGTCCGATTGGCGTACCCTACGGCACCCGATTCATTTTTGGGACAACTCGCTGTGCAGACCTTCATTGATGGGTTAAGAGACGGGGAAACACAACAATCATTGAGGCTAGCACGACCAAGAACAACTGATGATGCGCTTGCTCACGCCTTAGAATTTGAAGCTGCAAAGCAAGCGTCCCGAGGTCACGGGCGTGTTCGGGCCGTTGTGGAGGAAGAAGAAGGTTCTAAAGATCACCTAGAGGAGTTAGTACTGAGAGTTCTTCGGAAGGAAGAAAGCCGTAAGAAGAATCATCAAGAAGTTCGAGGGCCCCGTTGCTGGAACTGCGGCGAACAAGGACATGTAGAACGGCGTTGTCCCAAAATAACAAAAGTACAACCGTCGGAAAAGTTAAAAGGGGTTGGCAAGAGAGGGCGAACGTTGACTGTTAGTAAAGATGCCCCAGAGATCATCGTCCATGCCGTAACATCAGGGAATAGTACCAGCAGTTTGTTCATAGATGGGAAAATTGCGAATCGAATTGTTCCACTGCTCATTGATACGGGAGCGACAAAATCCATCATACGCCCTAACGTTCTACGAACAAGTATGAAGCTGTTACAGACAACTACTCAACTCCGTACAGCGACGGGAGAAGTAATACCAACACGCGGAGTGGTGAAGATGAAGATTGGCATTGGCAGTGAAGAACGTGATCATGAGGTGCTGGTAGCCGACATCATTGACGAATTCATCTTGGGAATGGACCTCCTGAGAAAATTTGGTTTTACATTGGACTTGAAGGAGGGTGTTTTGAAGGTTGGTAACGAAGAACTTCCGTTGCATCCACGAGAAGATCCTGTCGTAAGGGTTTTGCTGACAGAAGATGTGATATTGCCTGGTCAAAGCGAGATGGTTGTCGAAGCAGGTTTGGATGGAGATCTTCGGGTAGGATGTGTGCGAATGATGGAGCCTGTTTGTGATAAGAAGATCCATAGTGGCATACTGGTGGGAAAAGCGCTGATCAAGGTTGGAAAGAGAGTACCGGTGAGAATTATGAACGTTAATGTGGATCCGGTGACATTGAAGAAGAGTACCCTTGTGGGACAGTGTGTGCCAGTATTTCGAGTAGCCAGGTGTATGGCTGATGTTCCAAGACCAGTGCTCAAAGACCATGGTGGAAAATTAGTGGGTATGGTTACTAGCTCGTGCGAAGACCTTAACAGAACGGAAGTGAAAGAGGTACAGGGTTTGGTTCACCGATACCAAGATATCTTCGCTCTTGACGATAGCCAGAAGGGACGAACAAATATAGTAAAACATAAAATTAATACAGGCAACTCTATGCCTGTCCGTCAGCAGCCGAGGCGTCTACCTCTAGCAAGGCGAGCAGAAGCCGAAAAGATTATTACTGATATGGAAGAACAAGGGGTTATCGAGCCATCCAGCAGTCCATGGGCATCACCGGTGGTCCTGGTCAGTAAGAAGGACGGGTCAACGAGATTTTGTGTGGACTATCGGCAGCTTAATGACGTGACCAAGAAAGACAGCTATCCCTTACCACGCATCGACGACACGTTAGATACCCTGTCTGGTTCACGATGGTTTTCGACTTTGGACTTGAAGAGCGGTTATTGGCAAGTTGAAATGGAACCTGAAGACCGGGAGAAGACCGCGTTCACTATTGGTTCTGGACTATGGCAGTTTACAGTTATGCCTTTTGGTCTATGTAACGCTCCGGCCACCTTTGAGCGTCTAATGGAGACCATCCTGAGAGGGTTGTCGTGGAAGACCTGCCTGGTATACCTAGATGATGTGATTGTAGTCGGAAAATCATTCAACGAACATTTGAAAAATCTAGAGGAAGTGTTCCGAAGACTACGTGGAGCCAATCTGAAACTGAGTCCGAAAAAGTGCCACATATTCAGAAAGGAAGTGAAATATCTCGGGCACGTCGTATCACAAAATGGAGTGGCAGCCGACCCCGATAAGATTCGTGCAGTTCAAGAGTGGCCAACACCGAAAGATAAACACCAAGTTCGTAGTTTTCTTGGGTTATGTACCTACTACAGGCGTTTCGTTCCTGGGTTTGCCAATATAGCGAAACCTCTGACAAGGTTAACTGAAGATGGGCGCGAGTATGTTTGGAGCGGAGAGTGTGAAACAGCTTTCCAACAGCTGAAGCGTGCCCTGACAACAGCACCAATATTGAGCTATCCACGGACAGAAGGGAAATTCATACTTGACACAGATGCAAGTAATCTGGCCATTGGGGGGGTACTTTCTCAGATACAGGATGGACAAGAAAAGGTCATCGGCTATTTTAGTAAGGTTTTGTCGAAAGCCGAAAGGAATTATTGTGTGACCAGAAAAGAACTATTGGCCGTCGTGAAGTCCGTTGAGCACTTCTACAAATACTTGTACGGACGGAAGTTTTTATTGAGGACGGACCATGCAGCGTTGAAATGGCTTCTACAATTCCGTAATCCTGAAGGCCAGGTCGCAAGGTGGATCGAACGATTACAAGGATACGACTTTGACACCGAACATCGAGCGGGCACTAGTCATCGAAATGCCGATGCTCTTTCAAGAAGACCCTGTCCAACGGATTGCCGTCATTGCTCTCGCTTGGAAGAGAGGGTTTGCCAAGTATTAAGAACTACCATCGTCAACGACAATTGGTTGCCGGAAGAATTGCAACGACAGCAGAAGGATGATCCCGAACTAAAAATGGTACTGGAATGGAAGCGCGTGGGAGAAAGGCCTGCCTGGGAGGCTGTCAGCCCTTTCAACAGAACGCTCAAAGCATATTGGGCCCAATGGGGGTCCTTGAAGGTGGAAGACGATCTCCTGAAGCGAGTACTGGAGAGTGAAGATGGCACCACCATTAGGTCTCAGTTCGTGGTTCCAAGAAGCCGAGTGGCTACAGTATTGCGACATCTCCATGACGGTGCCTCAGGAGGACACTTCGGTGTGAAAAAGACTTTGGAGAAAGTTAGGGAGCGTTTTTATTGGGTCAACTGTAAAGAAGACGTGAAGGAGTGGTGCCGGAAATGTGAACTATGTGCCACTGGTAACGGACCCTTGGGGAAACGAAGAGCACCTATGAGGCAGTACAATGTGGGTAGTCCTCTGGAAAGAATAGCCATAGATATTGCCGGACCATTTCCCGAAACCGACGATGGGAATAAATACATATTAGTGGCAATGGACTATTTTACCAAATGGCCAGAAGCATATGCCCTACCAAACCAGGAAGCTGCGACTGTTGCTGACGTACTAGTCAAAGAGTTTTTCAGTCGCTTCGGAGTGCCCATGGAGCTGCATTCGGATCAAGGCCGCAATTTCGAGTCTGTACTCTTTGGAGAAGTCTGTCGATTGTTGGGCATTCGCAAGACTCGGACCACACCGTTACATCCGCAGTCCGATGGAATGGTAGAACGCATGAATCGGACAATGGGCAAATATTTGGCCAAGGTCGTCTCCGATCATCAACGAGACTGGGACCAATACCTGCATCTGTTCCTGATGGCTTATCGTGCATCGGTCCACGAAACAACCGGTCAGTCACCAGCGTCTGTAATGTTTGGACGCGAGTTACGGTTACCGTGTGATCTGGAATTTGGGTCTCCACCTATAGAGCAGGAGGTAGCTGGGAATGATTATGTCATCAACTTAAAGAAGAAGTTGGAGGATATTCACGACCGAACCCGAAATAATAGTCGAATCGCGAGTGACCGGATGAAGGCTACGTACGATGTGAGAGCCCAAGAAGGAGGGTTTCAACCTGGAGAGCTTGTCTGGTTATACAACCCGCAAAGGCGTCGTGGCTATTCTCCAAAGTTACAGCGAAATTGGGAAGGTCCATACCAGGTGAAGAAACGAATAAATGACTTGATTTATCGCATCCAGAAATTGCCAAGGGGGAAACCAAAGGTGGTACACTCCAATCGTCTGGCGCACTATGAGGGAAATAATGACGCAGTCCCGGATCGGAAAGATGAGGCCGAGGTGGCTATCAAAATCGTAAGGCCTGAAGATGATCAGCCAACCTTTAGAGAATTTATGGCTGCGTTCTCTGGAACTAGAAAAGCGCGATTCGGAGTCACGACTGAGATGCAACAAGATCTCTTCCGGGTCCCTGGTGATTATTCCATTGCCCACTGTGTCTCCGCGGATCTCCGTATGTCCAGGGGGATCGCAGTAGTGTTTAGAAATAAATTTGGACGGCTGAATGAACTTCGAGAACAAAATCCCTCTGTTGG
The DNA here is from genome assembly GCA_929113105.1 of Agrypnus murinus. Taxonomy (NCBI): domain Eukaryota; kingdom Metazoa; phylum Arthropoda; class Insecta; order Coleoptera; family Elateridae; genus Agrypnus; species Agrypnus murinus. Next base: position 47,964,749 of record OV816023.1, read on the forward strand.
TAAATCCTTACGCTTGCCTGATCATGACCGATCCATTTACTACTTGGTAACCAAGCAGTTTTGCTACCAGAAACCGAGTTACGCCGACTTGTGGAGGGCACTATGGAATTTGAGAATCGAGTTGCTTACCAGGGGAATTAACAAATTGGCAGTTCCCAAACTCGGCTGTGGGCGGGACCAGCTGGATTGGAGAATCGTTAGAAACATGCTGGAAGTTGTCTTTAGAGGTACGGACGTCAAGATCTTCGTCTGCAGTTTTGACCCACAGCCCGCATTAAGGCCAACGAAGAGTGTAGACTGTTATTTCTACCGTAATGGAACGTGTAGTCGAGGTGAAGACTGTCGATATCGTCATGACCCGTTCTACAGGAATCAGAGCATAAAACCTGTTCTGGGACAGAACAGACTTGAAGAGGGGGGCAGTGTAACGGGAGAGAAAAGGAACGAACCTCTTTTCGAGCGACAGGTGGTGTGTTCTGCCGCCTTCGAGAAAATGACGTATCGCACAAGCATGTAAATTAGACGTGGTTTATTCTAGCATTTTCTAAGAATACATAGAAGGTTCCAGCGTTTTCTGGTGCGTTTATATGAAGATATAAAAGCGGATGGCGGATAAAAGAGAGTCAGTCAACAGTCAACAGCAAGTCATTAACTGTGTATTACAAAATAAATAGTGAATATAAATGTTGTATTAGAAATTCATAGTCTGTAAATAATAGTTTTTAATGGTTTATAATCATAGCGTTAATTTATAGTGTATTAATTAGTGTATAGAAATAAATATTTGTTTGTGAATAGACGATTTAAACAGCACTTGTATTATTATTTGAAAAAGAACGTTACAGTATTAAAACGTCCTACTTTTCATTTTGCATTTAACTACAGAAATGTTCAATGAATCTTGACAATTTTTTAAGATTTTTAAAAATGTGATCTCACCGATTTTTCTGCAATTTTAAAATATTTCGTTTAGAAAAAATAAAAATACGTTTGGTAATAAAAAATTATTAGACCGACCAAAAAGCCCGTCTTCTTGTGAGAAATATATAAAAAAATAGTTTTTCTACTCTTATTAAGTAATACATTAATTATAAATGCATTTCTTAATAAGTAATATTATTCATTACTCACGGGCCGTGTGTAATAACTTATTGCCCACTGGTAGTGACCAATCACAAAAAAAGCTACGCCTACAAAAACACAAGTTCATTTATAAAATCCAACGCTTCGTTTTCATATATGAGAGAGAAGAGATAGCTGTATACAAATCGTACAATAAAGATAAGACGCACATAAGCGTGCGTTAATTGCACAAACGTGCATGTCTGGTCCCGTGCATACTGTGACGCAGCGCTGTATATAAATGTTTTAGTTGTTTTGTTTTAAAGGGTGTTAACACCACCACCTATGTAGGTGGTGCTGTTATTCTATGTTGCGAAATACACTAAAAATAAATGACAATAACAATATAGAACATTATTCGACTGTACAAATATATTATAATCTACCTGACAATTTTTATTAATCTGATTCTATTTCATGATTATGAAGTTTCACCAAATAAATCTCGAAACAATAAATAATTAATTGTCTTGACCGCAAAGTGCAATTTTCTATTTAACAGTCGTAGAGAAAGTATAGTATCCTACTCGCGAATAACGGCTAGTATTCATTCGGATGCATTACGACGCTCACCGGCGGTTCGAGTCGCAAACATCATCCCCATGAGTACACAATAGCCATCATTACACGCTCGTTGAATAATATACTATTTTCTACTTCATGCCCAGATACTTAGATGTTCCTCTTGCAAAATAGTTAGGAAAATCCGTTTTCCCTCTCTAGTGAGGAAAAGTACAAAATAGTGAGAGAAATTAATTTCCTCGATCTAGAGAGGAAAATATTGCAGTTGAAAAGTTCTTTGCAGTAAATTTATCGAGAATCAGATTTTCGTAATTCAATTCGTAATGCAATTCATTGTGGGTATATTTGTAAAATAAAGTTGAAGATTAGAAAATTTTAAAGTTTGAAGACAATCCTTTGTCTTCAAGTCAAAGTGTGTCTAACACGAGAGAGAACGCTGTTTACTCTCGTTCACATGCCTTACCCGCTGATGCTCGAGAGGCTCACCTCGAGCTCGAGTGACAACAACCGCTTTCCTCTCTAGTTAGACAAATAACTATTGTTCTAGGATAAATACTTTCAGGTTTGATAATTTTTTTAGTTTGAATATTTTCGAAGTTCTGCGTAATCTAGTAAATGGATGAATGATAGTTATGCTCTTTAATTGATTGCAGCCTCGAAATGATTTTTCATTGAAATCTGTGAGATCTACCCATTGTAGTTATCGATTTCTAATGGAATGCGAACTACTTGTAATTAGTGTTGTAAATGAAAGAACGTTCTGAAAATGCTGATGAGAACGTTCGCGTATGATAAAACCATATCAAAAGAACGTTCTCTTGGGGAGCATAATCAAGCACGTTCGCGAACAAGAACATTAAGAATCAAGAATAAAACCGAAACTGAACGATCTTAAACCGCATGCCCAAGCAAAATGTATACGGGTTACTCGGAGCTGCTCAGAGCATAATCAAGCACGTTCGCGAACGTTCTCATAATAGTTCTCGAGAACTTTCTGAATAAAACGGCACAAACGAGCATAAACAAAAAACATTAAAAATCGAGAATAAAATCGAAACTAAACGATATTAAACCGTACGCACTAAACATGCCCACGCAAAATGTATACGTGTTACTCGCAGCTGCTGTCGGGTGTTTCAAAGACAGACACTTTTATAAGCATAGTTTGCACAATTTGTGCCTTTCATAGCATTGACAAGAAATGCAGGCACCGCCCGCCCGGTAGCACCTCGTTTGTTTGTTGTTCTAGTTACATATGAACTTTATATATAAATTTTTTTTATATTTTCTTTATACAAAAAGTGACAAATGTTGGTATAGTTTTTAAAATGTATTACTTGTGCACACTTGTGGAACAACGGATGCCGGCCACCGTGGACACGCCGACTAGCTGTTTTGGATATTTTGCCGACCATGGACACTTTGCCGACTGTGTCCGCTGTCAGTGTACTGTCCACGACGGGCTAATTGTTCAGTAGCAAAATTAATTTTAAGGGTTGACGTAGTGTGTACGGTCAGCGAAGTGTCCGGTAGCCGTAAAGGTGCATACCACAGAATTGGTCACCATGGTAATTAAACACGTTATTAACTTAACAGTGAGATGTGAATACCGCCCAACGAGTTTAATATTTTTTATTATCACATTACTTTTCAACACATTGCAGAGAAGAGGAAAATTGGAGAAGATACGAGCATTTTCAGCATTTTGAGAATATTTCAAGAACTTTTGAAATTATCCTTATTTTGGGTATATTTTTGCAAGTTAAAGGTAAACACCTTTGAGGGTTTATTCTAGTTCTTTCTCGTTTGTGCTCCGGAAATATTCTCCAAAAATAAATGCTCGAGCATTTTCCAACACTACTTGTGATGTATTAGCCTCTAATGAAAATTGAAACTCTCTACATTTCTTACTTTTTTACCCTGGTACTTTCTATGTTCTGCTTTGCATTTAGAATTGAACTATATCGGCATCTATTTGATATATGTGTGTAATTGTAGTAGCTGCTAGGATATTCTTAAAATTATACAGTGTGTACAAAAAGTAAAATAACGTGTCAATATCTCATTTTCTGATCAGTTTACGAAAAAAGGTTTCAAATAAAAGTTTTAGGCAGCAACTTCAGCTACCAATCTGAAGTATATTTGAATATACAGGGTGAATCATTTGTGAGGAGTGTATCAAGATTACCTCTTTAAATAGCGCATCCTGTATATATTTAGTTATTGATACCGTATTAAATTACAAATTCAACTGTTAAAACCGCATGTTCCTAAGTCTATCCGTTCTTAAGTTACAAACTGAAAAAAAGACATTTTTAAAATATAATTATATATTGTAATCAAGTAACCGTGTGTCAGGAACGTCGAATAAGACGTTCTGATCAAGTAGCTACTTTATTTAATGATATTTTTCCAAATCGTGGTTCTATTAATAGAACTGCAGTTTCGAAGAAACAGGTTTAATTAGAAATTGGCCTAAAACTGGCCGACTAAAAACAGCAACAAATGATGAAAAATGAAAATGAAAAAAGGAAACATCAATTCCTAAAGCTGCATTAGAACATGAGGTTAGTGTAGAATCAGTTCGTAACATTCATAAGTAAAGTTTCATCCATTTAAAGTAACGCTGGTACGAAAATTGTCGAAAGATGATTATGATCGTAAATTGTAATTTTGTAAAACCTGAAACATGATACAAAACTGTAACAAAGCCCCGCGACGGGCGACATTGAAACATACTTATTTTAACACAAAAAATCTTATACTTACTGTACAACTCATAAATGCACCGGCTGTTGAGATCTCTATTATGCAAATTTAAATACAGGAGTGGGTGTTAACCCCAATAGCTTCTAATGAATTAATGGAGTCAGGAACAAATAAAAAAAAATTAAAAACCATGTTGAGCACCACCAAATTGATGTTAACAGAATCTAAGAATCTCAATTTGGAAAGATGACTCATTTAAAAATGACGTTAATTTAATCAAACACATATCAATCGATACTACTGAATCTTAATTGATAAGAATATCAGCAATTTGTTGAGCCAAATTACATATATCATCCGATAATTAAATTTGAAAACCATATATTGAATAAGGTAAAAACAAACTTGAAAATACACTACAGAAATGAAACATGTTAGAAATGTTTTCTCTTCAAAATAGTACAATAATAATTCATCATATTCTAAAAAATATTTCGGGATCCCAAACCAACTATTAAATTAAAGATAACTAAACTTATATAGACAAGAACGTAATCCCAATACAAATCTCCTTCATTTTCATAAATTTCTAGCACAAACAAAAGGCTCAAAACGTTTCACAAAAATAACCATAACACATAAGTTTTCACTATCAAAGTGTTGACCTGAAGAACCAAAACGGGAACAAATCTTCTGAATTCTGAACTATATTGTCTTAACGAGATTCATTGAACTTTTGCCATAATTACTATTTGTAATAAATTCTTTATTATTATTACTATTGACGGGAATGATTATTAAATTACTTGAATGTTGCTCGACGATACTTATTTAATTGTTGAGTAACAAATAACGTATTCTTATTATTAATTTTTTATTAATTAAATGAGTTAATGTGTCTAATTCAAAATTAACTGTTGATTAGTATTAAACCAATTCTATTAAGCTAATCAAAGGCCCAATAAACAGGAATTAACACTCAAACTAAAGTTACGGAATAATCCTCCACCGGATTAATTTTCTAACATCAAAATCGGTACTGTATAACACTTAAAGTAGTGTTGTTCTAAACTGGACTATAATTATTTAACTGTAAAATAGCTTACACATGATAATAGCACGGGAAACAAAATGTTGGGGCAAACCCGCCAGCTTGGAGTAAGGTCCCACCGCCCAACTGGACGCTACTTTAGGGTACGAGACTCACTGCCCAACTGAACTTTTTAGATGCAAATCTGTACTACTTTTTAAATATTGAAAAGAAGGAAGATTTTAACTAACCTATAGCGAAATAGCGTGATTTTTTTAACCCAATGAGGAACAAGCATATGAAAGCTTCGAAATGATTATAGAACAAAACTTTGCCGTGTAAGACACCACAATCCACACCTGGCAGCAAGGTGCACTTTATACGCCTGGGATTGGAAGTTTGTTTATACAAAATTCGCCGACAGACTGAAAGAAGAAGAAGAAGAACTAAGAACTGAAATCCTTTGTAGGAAAGGCGGTATTTCTTTAAAATATTTATAAATTAAATTTTATCAAGGTTCTTTCCTGCGAAATGACTTTTAGAACCATGGGAACACTTCAAAATTATCCTTTGATATTCTACAAGGACTACAAATACATTAAAATGATGTCTACGAGATCTTTCTAGAAGAATTTTATCTGTACAAACACATGAATAGCTGACCCCTGGTATTTAAAAGAACATCAAATAAATCTATATATCGTCGCATTTTTAACTCGACTAAAATATACTAAAATGTGCAGACCCGCACTAAGGTTTCTTATCATTTATGCAAACAAAATCACATTTTTCGGAAGTTGAAAAAAACGAACCGTTACAAACCATAATGGAAAAAGTAGATACCGATTTCCATTTCACATGTCATTCGACTAAGCCACATACTTGCTAAATGGTTCTGTTAATCGCCATAACTGTAGATATTGGAGTAACACCAATTCCCATCGCCAATTCAAACGGACCAAAGTAATTATACATATGCTACAAATCAAATAGTTCCTGCAATAGAAAATACTATTGGCGATAAGTTTGGTAACATTTAGTTCCAGCAAGATGGAGCAACACCACATTTTAGTATCGCCGTTAGAAATCATTTGAATGAAATTTTCCGAAACAGGTGAATCTTTTTCGGCTTAACTTTATTCAACCCTGTATATTCAAAAGTAATTCAGATTTGTAGCTTAAGTTACTGAATAAAAATTTTATTTGAAACTTTTTTCGTAGACTTGTATGCGTCTGTAAGAATGCAAAAGGCAGAGTAGAGTAGAAATCTCTGGTGGATAATGTGGTGTGTATCTATCAAAATGATCCATCCAAAACGCTGTAATTAAATTACTGATAGCCAAATCAGTATTAGTATGCATAATGTCTTGTATTTTATTGGTAACAGGCGACAAAAGCTTTATTTCAAAATATTAAACGCCCTTCCTATAATTACAGAGTGGTTAAGATTTATTGACCAACAATTCAGTAAAACTGAATGTCTTCCTGTTAGCTAAGAACAATTTGCTAATCTAAATGTACTACAATTTATCTACATAAGAAAATCACACAATTAGTGGTCTACACGAACAACTTTATGTGGAAATGGTATGGAAGTTATCATTTTAAAAGTGTTTTACAGCTGATTTGAAATGTCGATGATGGGTTTTGATATTATATGTTAAACTGGTTGATAAAATAAAATACAGTAGAACTTGTAAATATGACCACGTGTTTAAACTGACCCTCTGGTCATATTGACCACTTTTTTCAGTCCCAGCTAAAATCCCATTACTTTAATGTAATTTATACTGTATAAACTGACCACTTCTCTTTTGTGACCATTGACCACATTTACCTCAAATATTTGTTTAAAAATGTTTGCGTATTGTGACCATTAGCCAAGGGATTACTAAAAACAGTTATAACTAATCTTCTAGAAGTTTAAGTAGGCATGTACATGTAAATTGCATTCAAAGAATTTCTAACAATGCATCATAATCCTTAATAGTGACCAGTTGGGTTCAGGTATTTCCAAGTTTTAAGACTTTATTTTTGCTTCTGAGAAATTCATTACCTGCAAACTTTCACATTAGTAACCCTTGGATAGTTTTAAAATTGTTTTATAAAATCAGTTTTGTTTCATCTGTTGATTGAAACTATTGTATTAATTAGTGCGATCAAGATGACTTCAAAAAAGTTTACAAAGAACTAAATTTGCAAGAAAAATAAAAGGTGTTAGAGTTTTTAGAAAACCACAGTGAAAGAAATCGATTAACTTTAAATTGTTTTTTAAAAATGCCCAGTGTAAATGCAAGACTTTCTGGGCCAATGTTACAAGAAGTAGCATTAAAATTTGCTCAGCAGTCATGTTTGCCTAATTTAAAGCATCGTCGGGTTGGCTCGAATCATTTAAGAAACGAAACATTTCCCAGAAGAGTTTAGTTGGCGTTGCAAATGAAATTGATCCCGCAACAGTAAGTTATTTTCATATTCGTTTTACAGAGTTTGCAAAGGGCTTTATATCAGAGGATATTTTTAATTCTGACGAGTGTGGGCTATTTTGGGCAAATTGTAGTGTATAAAGAATTCACACTTTTACAAAGTGACCACCATGGTCCAAATGGACCATTTTGGGTCAGTCCCAAAGGTCACTTTAGGCAGTTTCTACTATATATAAAATGGTTTTCAATTTGAAATAAAAAAATCTTATTAGACAGCTTTATCAGTTTACTTCTTAGTCACCAAGAATCAGTAGGGCTCTACAAAGTTATAAGAAGTATGTAACAAGTAACAATTTGACCACCTGCAATAGTTAGGTACGGATGTGTCCTCTCTACACTTCCCACCAATTCTTATCTAACGCTAGTTCTTATCGGACATATCCGTTCTCTCTATTTCTCTTCCGCTTTCATCAAGCCCAATAGAATACCTCAAATCTTGAAGTACAATGATTTCGACATACTAAACTGTGCACTGCTGCCGAACCAGGCAGCAGTTGTAGTCCTTGCAGTGGCGGATTTAGGCACAAGCGTTGGAAGCGGCCGCTTCAGGCCCCACAAGTCAGGGGCCCCGCAGAGGCCACCTATTCTACACACATCACCCGAGCGTATATACTAGCTCTGAAATAACATTAACACCATCAAATAACTGTGGTGCTCCTGTAGGTATCAAACCGCACTAAGCAGTATAATTTGATTATCCAATACAGGAATATACAAAATAAAATCCGGTCGAGCGTCCGACCGTATAATTAATATAAATAAAATACAAAATGGACACAAACGTGTTTTAATAAAGTGAATTTTTAATAAATTTCAAAGTTAAAAATTGTTAATGGACGACTATTATACTCACAATTTTATAGTGATATGTGTATAAATCACAGACGGCACCTTAAGACAGCTGTTTCGAGCTTTTGGTTCTCCTCAGTTAGGGACAGCTCGTCTGTGATTTATATACATATAACTATAAAATTGTGAGTCTAATAGTCGTTCATTAACAAAACTCACTTTATTAAAACACGTGTTGTGTTCATTTTGTATTTTAATTATGCTAATTATTTTGTTTAATTAATTATTTTGTTTTACTTTAAATTATGTTTTAAATGCAAATCCATATAAAAATATTATCACCCTAGCTGGGAATCGAACCCTGGGCCTTCCACTTTCTGAGCGACATCTCTACCTCTGAGCTACTGTGTCGACTACCAGCATATAAAGTTATTACTACCATATAAAGTTATTACAAAATTTGTTATTGAATTAACGTAAAATTGATTTAACGATATATCCTTCTAGAAATATGGAAATCTAAAAATGTTTTGGGAATTTATTACTTCAAATTAAATTCAAATGAAGCATTAGGTATTCAATCTATTTCTAAAATTGAGGTTATGATTTAGTTACATTAACAAAAAAGCAGCGGCAGAACAACACGACGTCCAAAATACATTTAAAAATGTGTCTGTGACATTTAAAAAATTGAAGACACCAACAAAACTAATATTATAAATTTAAATAATTGTTCAAATTTCAGTATTAATTGTAAATAATAAACGATTATTACATTGAGTTATACGCATTTCTTAATTTTTACAACTAACACCTGTTTTCCACCAACTGTGGGCATTGTCTACTTTTGACAATCCAGCATCTCAATCTCAAATCATATTTTAGGTTAAATATTTTCCCTAGCTTTTGGTGTTTTATTACTTTTTGTGGTCGTAGATAAAGTATAGTGTGTAACACGTACAAAAACGCCAATTTCACACTCGTGTGACTGCGGCATGAGACGGCTTATTTAAAAAATCTTGAGGAGGTAATTTCCTCCATCCCCCCTACCGTGAATTCGCGCCTGATATTAATAATTATATGTACTTAATTTTTGATAAAAAATAAAAGGTATATAGATTGTAACGGGTACAAAATTTATTTTCTCCACAAGGTTTTATTCCTTGTTATTTATTGATACAGAAATCAGGAACACCTGGAGTGTAGATTTTGTTAGAGATATCTTTCTCAGGCTTTGGCAGCTAAAGCATAAATATGTTTTAAGTTCTTTCTTAATTAAATTTTTGTTTAATTCTGTTTCTGTTTAACTATGTGAAAATCTATTTACATCGAGGTATGTATCCTTTGAAACTGTAAAATCTGTCTTTTGCTAACAGAAGTATTTAGGTTTTTAGTATAACCTATGGTATAAAATGGAATACTAAAGATTGGGTTATTTCTTTGGTAATTTATTTGCTTGCTGGAGAAACTGCATGAACTATGGAAGGACGCCTGTCCGACAATTTCATCTTTACCTCTCCAAGCATCATCTTCAACTGATAAGTTTTGCAGCACAACGGACCTTGTCTGATGTAAAAAAAAGAAAAACTCATCCCACTGGTGGACCTGTGACCCCAAATTATGTTTAATTGAACAATTGTACACTTGGTGTAAAACATTTGGGTGGTACCATTTAATTGATATATTTTATTATTTGTTAACTAATTGAAGATTTTCGTAATTTGAAGATATCTTAATGTAGCTAGTCCATCATACTTTCTGTTGGAAGGTTTTACTCTTACCTCTATAATCAAAATGCATTTAAAGTTATTTAACTGTAACTGGTACAGACCAGTTCTGTTGTGATAATTTTTGTTCTATTCACATATCTTAGATTTTTTAAATTTATTAATTTACATATACATATACGTATACATAGGTGATACATATTAAAACTTTATATTTTTTGTAATCAATTTTTTTAACTTTTATTTCATTATATCTTAAACTATAGCTGCAAATGTCTGTTTTTCATTTCATCGCATTTCATGTGTTCCTGACCATTTTTGGTATTTTTTTAATGGTGAAAAGAATAAAAATACCTGGCGCCTTTTTAGTAAATAATCTTATGAACCCACAATACCCTGCTTTCCGATCATTTGGCTTTCGAGGTAAATGTATAAATGTAATTCCTTAGGAGAATGGTTATACAAATAATCTTATGAACCCACAATACCCTGCTCTCCGATTGGCTTCCGAGGTAAATGTATAAATGTAATTCTTTAGGAGAATGGTTATACAAATGGACTAGCTACATTAAGATATCTTCAAATTACGAAAATCTCTAATTAGTTAACAAATAATAAAATAAATAACAACGAATAAAACCTTGTGGAGAAAATAAATTTTGTACCCGTTACACCTGGTTCCGGTACCGGGAATCGAACCCGAGCCTCCTGGGTGAAAGCCAGGTGTAGTAATTGATTTATACTATGGGGCCCCAAAAATTTGTAACGCTTCAGGCCCCTTAAGTGTTAAATCCGCCACTGAGTCCTTGATTAGTAATATAGAAAGGTATACAAGTTGAATATATTATATTTCACTTCAACAACTAAACATTGTTTCTATGTCGAAAACAATTGCTCTAATAGACAATTAGCAGAAGCAATTGATCCAAAGGACAATTAGTCGGAAGGATAACTGATGACAAAAATATATCGTGTAGCACTCTAACATGGAACCAATTCACTATATCAAGAACATTTTTTCAGAAAACACTGGAATATGTAATCTAATTTATACATTTTGGGTCTAGGCTATGAATTCTATGTGTCTAATGCTTTATAACGTCCGCGTGATTTCGTCTATTTCGTATGGAAATAAAATAAGTCTAGACCCTTGTCTTATTCGATCTTGCAGCACCTCCAATTTAACAAAATTTTAAGAGGTTATCTCCGAGAAACTGAAATGAAATTGCCTAGAATGGAAACAGATTTTGAACAATTTATTTACGTGGGACACCTGTAATATCTTAATCCCACATTCCTTCTAGGACGAACTGATGCGAGCGCACCCTCTGACCGGGATAAACCTTACTTTAATTCTCCTCTATTCGTCTAAGTCAGACAGCGGGAAACTAGCATCATATCAGACCCTGACGTCAGGTAAGAATCAATTCCACACCGGACCCTTATGTTAGCAGATCTTTCTCCGCAACGTTTTAGAGTCATCTTGGCAAAACACTTGCATGTAACTCTACTACACATTACATTCTGACTGCGTCATCCGATGCCTAGACAAACCTGGGATTGGGTAGACACCATCCAGCTCCAAAGGTGAACGCCGTGTGGTATGCCCACAAGCTAGTCTCGGATACAAGCGCTCCTCGTCACCTCTAACCACTACCCAAGGCTATGTCTCCTGGGTCTAGTCTCGGATCATAGTCCCGAGTCCGACACCTCAAACGACTGCTTGTCCGCTCTCCCTACAGAATAGATTGGAAAAAGGAAAAAATGTGTTCACCAAGTTGATGATTCTTTAGCCCATAAAGGCCGTACTGTCCGAAGAAAGCATCACTTGGATTGATAAGCTGGTTGTAGCAGGGCGGTAAAGGTCAAATTGCTATCTTTGCGTAGAAGCATCGTATACTTACATGCTATAGCTGGTTATCCCGGACTCAGCAAGTAGAACAACTTTGCTATTTGATGTTATGTCAAGAAAACTACTGAAAAATGGAACCTCCTCATGGTTTTATGCATTTTTATGAATTCAGAATGCTTGTCCCAATAAGCTGTATATCTTCAGAATCTACGATAAATTGTGTTCAGATACACTTACACTTAATAATTTATGCATTGGGTCAAGGTCGCCTGGGAGATATAGGTCAAAATGTATATACCGATGCAACTGTTCTGGCGAATGGACTCAACCATCCTAGCGTTTTATTAGCCTATCGCCTGATAAATTTATAATAGGCCGTATTTCCTAACCTGCCTTAATGACAATAGAATTGACAATTAAACATGGTATTCTTGTTAGTAATTGAAAATATATATTGTGTGACACAATGCTACCAGTAACTAACTGGTGGTAGCGAGGTTACTATCCATGGTCTACTAGCTCTCCAGGTTGGTACCGGAGCGATAAACGTGCTCACCCGTCGGCACTTTCTCCTAGGAGATTATACCTCGTCCACCTTCGGACTATCCCCCAATTCCTATGGAATTGAGGACTACTACCCGATCGAATCCAACCTCAATTGTGGCAGGACTTGGTTTATTAATGTTTTTGCCACCTCGATCTACCAAATTATAGGCTTGGTGGTTAAAATGTGCAATACAAAACTACAACAAAATCTTCTTTCTTATCTATTTCGACGAATATCGCTCCAAACTAAGCAGTGTTATATGCCATTCGAGGCGCCATCGTATATGTGGTTTTTTGTTTTTGACATAATATGGCAACTCGATGATAAATGTATTCTTTTGGTAAATGACCGTTAACTGTCTTATTCCTATGTTTATGTGGTACATTTACCTTCATCCTTAAGGTAAACATAACATATTATACATTTTTAGAACCTACTAGCCCAGAAGAATAACTTTCGTTTATGCGCCACCTTAATCCAAGCACTCACTGAAAAGTTACGTTAAGTGATCTTCCTTTACAGTAGTAACTTTAGGTTAAAATTGGATCTAGGTTAATTTTTTCGAAGATTCTAAAGTATTCGATAAAGATTATTGAATTGTGGCCTTAGTCAGTACCTACTGGCACCTAACCTCCTCTTCCCCAGCGTCACTGTCCACTCGGAGGAGATCAAGTTAGCTTAATAGAAGGCAACCAAGTAATTTCAACCCAATTATGTCTACGTACTATGTATGAACAGATTACAATGAGCCGCATGTAGCTTTTCCGTTTAATCAACAGTGCAGTTGTGGGATCAGTCTTTTGTTTAACTGGCACTGGAGTTGTGATATTAGTGGGAGGGCTGAGCTGAGGGTTCTTGTTCCTCACTTGGTGAATTTTCTTGTGCCGCTGGTTCTTGTTTCTGGCTTTGTGAATTTGCCTGATCAAAGTTCGAAGAACCGGCCTTATTCGCCAGTCTATTTTGAACTTGGTAGAAGCTTTAAAATGGAGTTGGTAGTTTAGGCCCTCTCCAACTTATTTATTCAATGAGGAAATTCGGTTTAAACAGATGCCAGTCGTGAAAGGTTCTCTCTTTTGCGCGAGCCTGCGCTGGCGTTCAGTGAACCCGCAACAACGTCTTTAGGTGTTATAAAAGAAATTCCCAAATTACGACTTAAAACTAAAGTGAGATTTCTCAAACACTTTTTCAAAACAACACGAGTAAGATAAAGGAACACTAGAAAGTACCAAAACAAAAAGTCAAAAACTTCGCATTCTGAAAAGCCTGAGACTGTGCACTACATCATGTGTTTGGCAGTTTATTTCATGGCTCCTCCTCATAGCCTATCATTCAGGTACTAAAATAGACCCTATTGATGTTGCGGTGTTCTTGTTTGTTTGCTTGAACGTCTGGGTGTTAATTTTCCGTCCGAAGACATGAATTGAGATACGTTCAATTAGCGCGCATTGCTGATGCAATACTACCAGTTGGCACTTATGAGAGCGAGGCTACTAACCATCCTCTATTAGCACTGCAGCAAATATGTGTATATCGATTAATTCAAATACAAACAATACTGAGTATAAATAAGATGAAATATATATCATGAATAATATATAGTAATATAAATGTAGTACTAAATAATTTATGTGAATAAAATATTATGCATGTAAAATAAAGATAACAGTCCTTAAGGTCTTTGATCAGTTTCATGGTCAGTTTCAGATGTCATAACTGTATGTTAAGAGCAGGCAACCACATTACTGCATTCCCGTTGGCTTAATTGAGGTCTGTTAATGAACTACGGAACCTTCTTGTTGGGCATTCCAGTGCGATATGTTGAATCGTTTGTACTGGGTGCCGCAATTAGATTCTTCGGAGAGGCCTCATTTGTGTTTTAGATACTTACACCTACTTAAATTAGATATTTAAATTCGGATGGCTGAGCTGAAGGGTCTGGTATTAGATTAAAGGCATACGGGTTAAGTTGCCCATTCGTTCATCCAGGATGTCTTTACTTGAAAATTTTCTTGAACGAGAGTATCTGCTAGTGGCTGCGTGAGCTTCCTATATTTTAATCTCTGCGTACATGTACATGTAGTGTTGGTGTAAGGTAGGTGGATAGGTAGATGTGGGTTATTGTAACATCTGAGCCATTTATCCTTCAGGAGAGCTAGTCTCCGTAGGTAATGGGGAGCACTATTGGTAGCCACCGTAGGGGTGTGGATTTTATCGTGTTGTCGATGTTTTCCTCATTACTATGTTCAATTGGGTATCAACCCTATCGGTATGTGCACTGTTAATCCAAACTGGGCTGCAGTATTCCGGGACTATACCGCGAATACTCCTGGTATACACCAGTGCTAAGGCAGAAGTTCTGAGAACCGTTGCGGTGGCTCCCCAACCTGTTTCTAATAGTTTGTGCAATATATTATTGCGTGTTTACATTTTTGCTGCTGTTCTATTAAGGTGTTCCTTGTAAGTTGGAGACCGGTCCAATGTAACTCTCAAATACTTCAGGTGCGCATTAAAGTTCAACTGTTGTTTTCTAAATTTTACTTTGAAGGTATAGTTTATTGTTTATTATTCAAGTGAAAACAGGATATCTCTGTTTTTTGTATATTAGATCTGAGGCGCCATGTTTTGAAGTATTTATCCAGTTTTACCAATTCTCTGTGAAGGTGGTCTTCGAGAATACATAGTCTTTGGCTTGGGAATCCAGTGCTATATCGTCAGCATATATAAACTTTTTGGCCTTCGTGTTTGGTAGGTCTGATGTGTAGATGTTAAAAAAATAAGGGTGCGAGAACGGAGCCTTGTGGGAGTCCGTTCAGTCTATGCCGCTTACTTATTTGCCCGTTCAGGTGCACTTCGTTCTTGTTGTTAAGTGCAGTAACTAAGGTTTTGCAGGAAATTATGTTAATCAATTTTAGGATCATGCCTTGGCGCCAAATTGTATCAGACGCAGAAGTTAAATGAACAAATGCTGCTAGTGTTTTCTTGCGAGACGAGATTAGTCCATTTCTCTTTCCTACTTACATCTAGATTCTGTAGGAGTTCTTCTGCTATCTCTGGAGCTCGGCTGGACTTATAAGATTCGTATAGCTCAATACATCTTGATAAATCAGTGATAGATAAATAAAAATAATCAAAAAATAATTAACCAGAATACATAATCAGCTTTACATTAGTCGCATCCCCTAGCGCAACGCGGTTAGTCGCGCTAATAATAATCACACTAAATGTTTTCTGTCGATATATGATGTAACCTGTTTATAGTGATTGATATAATGTTCATTGCACCCATATACCGTACTAATGTACGAATTATTAGATTATTCTGCTCATTGATAAAAAGGGTGGTAACAAAGTTACAAACAATTCTTTGAGGATGTACTTATTTATATTTACATTTTTATTATGCAAATTACTTTTCTTACTTGATAATAAAATGTTTTATAGCTTCTACGCTATTTAAATGTAAGATAAAAATCTCATTTGTGTTACATCTTTTTTTAACTAAAAAAATAGATAAGAATAACAATAAACCTGTTTAACCGTCACACATCGCACACATTCTCCGGTCGGAGGAAAATTCAGTGCCCCGTCTCATTCTGGTATCACTGCTGTAGTATTCTGTTTCTTTGTCTGCGCAGAGTAACCACTCGTACATTTGCCTAGTACGTTGAATGGTATACATAATTCGCCATTCTGTCAAAAGTATTTTTATATGAAACATGCTATTTCGGAAAAACCAACCAAATATTATTTTCAATAAAGATCATTACATGATTTGTGAGTTAAAAAATGAGTTATTAATCAGTTTCTATAACCCTGTATGTCTTATAATCTAATTCCAAGAAGATCTGACACTTAGTTTGAAAATACCCAGATACAGTTATATTGCTGCTTGGGATGTTTACCAGAACCACAGTGTTTACTGTTAATTACCGGGAAATTGCGGCAATCATCGGGGTGCAGCTTGGGTAAACGATTGTAAATAGACCCTTCTGAGATGTCATAAGGGCACATTCCGATATCTCAACCTGATTTTGGCATTTAAGCAAAATACAACTGCATAGGTCCGCTAGACTTATGGGTGACTAATGAAGGGTTAATATATAAATATAAATTAGTATATAATTATTTTGTTCACTCCTGACTTTTCAATTTTAACTTATGTGCATGTTACATGATACACACTTTATTCATGTATTAATCTTTTAAATAAAATGTGTGTTTTAAAATTATATGTTTTTATACAATACAAATTGATCAACTGTTTTTTTTGTTATTGTTATTTTTGTTGTTATATTTTTAATAAATGTGTGATTGATGGGTGAATGGCAAATTGTTTTATTTGACCAATTGTAGTTTTGATCAGCTGCTTATTTGATCAGTTGTTTCAGTTGATCAACCCTATTTTTGCTATTGTTATGTTTGTTGTTATTTTTATTATTATATTGTTCAAGAAGTGTTTGATTGATGACATGTGGTTTTATTTGACCAATTATCGTTTAGATCAATTACTCTATTTCACCAATTATCCCAGTTCGTCAACTGCTTTTTGATCAATTTAATTATTTGTTTAATTACCTAATACCTATGTGATTAGCTCAAGCCTTCGTAAAAGTGCTTATAATTAGGTTAGATTGAGAAGTGATACTATTATAGCCTACAGAATCACAAAGGCTATTTTTATATATCCACACACTTGATTTTGGTAACTCACTTTTGTTTTATTTTAATAGCGGGTACTATTTCCCTTTTTCGAAGAATGTTAATTCTAACTGTTTATTTACAAATAAAACATCAATTTATGGTTTTAATAGAAGATTTATTATCTTGCTTAACTTTAGCTAGTAATTTAATTAGGTAGTTCTTTATAGCCTTATATACACTTTTACAAATTATAACTTTTTACACTTTTGCCGTATTAAATTCACCAACCAACTTAACTGTCTAATCACATTTTTACTATTGTCTTTTACACGACTTTACTGCGTTTCTTTATTTACTATAATATCTTTCATGACTTTACTCTTTCGTCGTTTAACAGTAAGTGTCCTAAAATTATGATTTTCTAAGCTTATATACTATTTACTATTTACATAATCACAGTAAACAATTTGACGTCACCTTATCATCAAATACAATGATATTTACAAACATAATAGCAGATTAAAACATAATCATAATATTTGACTCAATCTATTACAGATTAATTACACAATACTGTTACGCAATAATAACGATCTATTTACATTAACAAAAAACCTTAAGAGAATCACATAACCCGTCGATATCACTCATTTGAAAATTAAACATAAATGAATTACATAATAACAATAAATTGCACATCTGGATGTTACGTATACTTAAGTATTTGGCGAGTAAACTGTTTGATAATACATAAAGAAATATGGATTATTCAACCTTATTAAAAAGTATACACATTGATTGTATAATCAATGACACACCAGTAACTAACTTAAAATTATTTTTAACTGAAAAAGTTGATAAAATATTCCTAAAGTGTTAGTTTTCAACGAAGATTTTAAAATTTTACAAAAATTTCCAAAATCTCCTAAATTTTGGATGCAAAATCCACAGCAGTATATATATATATATATATATATATATATATATATATATATATATATATATATAAAATATATATAAAACCACACAATAAATAAATAGTAATAAATAAAATAAACATGTAGTGAAATGTAAACTTTCTAAGTAGAGCTTTATTGTTTAATGGAAATTTTAAACGGTAATTATACTGATTGAGGATTTTAATGTTTAGTAAAATTAAAAGAATGGTGATTTGTACCACAGCTGGTTGTAAATCTTAAAAGCTACCCTATGATAAATTCACTACTCGAGATCTCGTTTTAACTACCACTTAAAACTAACATGCATGAATAAATAAATTTTATAAACGTTTTATAAATATATATAAACATAGATAAAATGACACAATATACATTTATACAAACAGTTTCAAACAAACATCCCACCATTCGATGACCCTCAGATGATACGGTACGGTTTTAAAACCTTGCTTAGGGTTTTGCGTTTCACCCTCCGGTATAATCTTGTTTAATCAACACTGTACTTGTGTATGCAGGTACGAACCCAAAGATGAAGACCTTCAAATTAAACTCAAAGTCAAAGGGGCAGGAACAGGAAAAAGACAACGAGCAACAAAACCCAAAAGAAAAGACCTAAAAAATAAAACACCCTGTATGTGGTATTAATTTAAAATACTTAAACAGAATTTTACCTTTCTATAAAGGTCTTTTATTACACGATTCCTTCAGGGCAACTGATAGGAAAATGTTACCTAAAATAGAAAAAGATTTTGAGATTTTGGCACATTGTGGAAAATAAAAAAAGGTTTACCTAAATGGTTAACACTAG
This sequence comes from Agrypnus murinus, assembly GCA_929113105.1. NCBI lineage: Eukaryota > Metazoa > Arthropoda > Insecta > Coleoptera > Elateridae > Agrypnus > Agrypnus murinus. The sequence continues at coordinate 47,983,938 of OV816023.1, forward strand.
AACCTAATCCGTCTAATTTGACGATTGATCACATATAAACAATCAGATGATCATTTTGTTGAATGCGAGATTTTCTCCGCTAAAGCGAATTATATCAAAACCAATTTTCGAATTCATCTCCCATCCATTCAACTTCTAATGCAAGCCAGCCATTTTGTTATATCCACTCCCCATTGAGAATGCGCTTCACCGCGCAGGTACGACTTTACGATAAACAGAGGGAAAGGGAAACCCAGTGACAACCAAACTAACGGAGAAGCGTGGTTTTAAATAGTGACCGTCAAACAATCAATGGGTTGTGAATTTCAACGTTATACCATTTTATACCATTATACTGAATTTGAGATTTTCAATAGACTTAGCACAAAAATACTGAAGCGTATATTCTTTCAATATTTTTGAAGAATGTGATTTTTAATATCTTTTCCAACAGTATTCTTTAGCTTGAACATTAAAATCTAATACTTCGTGTCATGTTTGACACCAAACTATAACTAATGTAAAGATCTTTACAACGAGCCCTAGATCAATCCTTAGCTTATGTAGAAATTACACTATAAAGTTAGTTTGAAAAACAAAAGTTTCCAATTTTTCAAATCATTAAAAAGCAATTACTCCAAACTAATTATTATCAATAAAATTTCCTGGTCACAATTTCTGAATATTTATATTTATGAGTAGTTTCAAATTATGAAGTTTAGTTAAAATCTAGAGTGGTCCGGTAAAAAAATTATAATTTTTAGTTGACTTTGAATAGGTACAGCTGTCAGCAAAATAAAAAAGAATTTTAATTATATTCTAGTAGGTATAGTTCAAAGCTCGAGGATTTGATTGCAATGGTACAAAGACTGTGTAATGCATTAATTCCCTTGCATACAATATGAATTGCATTGTCCTATTGTTATCCTACAGGATCCTTGGAGAGTCTAATTATTTCATTTTATTTACATCTAGTAGGGGAAGTGCGGGTAGCCCCGGACGGCGGCTATCCCCAGACAATCAAATGACTAAGGTATCAATAAAAAAATCATAATGTTAAATCGAAATGTGTACCATTAGGCCTACAAACAATAAAATATAATTCAGTATTGCCGTGGCCGCCGAATGAATTGTATATTACAATAGGTTTTGTTCCAGCCGACTATCTTATGTCCACTCCTATCAAACTTCATATATAGTAGGTTATCACATAGAAAACGTATGTAGCTTAACTTAATTTATGGGCTGAAGTTTTGGTCATGACAGGTATTTTACGACTACCATACATAAATTAAGTACTATTAATAGAAACATAGCATTTTAGTAATCGGATAGCCCCGGACGCAAGTGAGTCGGGTACCCTCGGACATTTTTCATAGCTTTAAATTTAACAAAAAGAAAGTAGTCTCTGGGTAATTAGGTTTATCGTATAATTAAAATATAGTTCTACATTTGGAGAACCAGTATAAAAATGACAAAATGCTGCCTCTTCCCAATGCGACAAAAAAGTTCCTTATGAAGCGTTCACAAAAACACAGAAGAATAAGAATTTAACATCTTTTCCGTTTAGGAATAATCTTAAGGAGAAAAGTAAAGCCATTACATGTAAAAACTGCCTGCGTTAACATTGATCTGTCAAATAATTATTTCTATTGTGTCATTTGCAAGGATAAAAACGTTTAAAAGGTATGTGCGGGGCTACCCGCCATTTTTCTATTGTCAAAAATCAAAGGATAAGATTATGGTATTATTACAACTTAAATGACTAAAGGATGTTTCTATTTTTTGTACTGGCATGTTTGAAAAAGTTCCAAAGTGAATTTTAAGTATACAAATAAACGTTGAAATTTGTTATTTTTGGTATTACATTTAAATGTCCGGGGCTGCCCGATTTTCCCCTACATAAAAATTTCAGTTAAAAATATTCGACTTTCCATTTCTCAAAATTGGTTTTCAAGTCATTGCTGGTATTTTGTGAACTAAAATTTATTTTCAATGTATAGATTTTATAGAAAGTAACAACAAGTAAAACAAAATGGCCTCTTAATACATCTTAGTGTATTATCTTTAGATTATTAAGTTCATCTTGAATTCATATAACGGAGCCAAGTAACTAATTGTAAATAATTCGGGCCCATACAGTAATGCTGATTAATGCTAAAGCGACGCTGATGATTTAGTTGCCTGAGGGTGTGCGGATTTTCATGAATCCTTGATGACTATTATGAACATTAAAAATCCCATCTCTGTAAACGACGCTTCATCAGTCCATATAAAGTATAATCAAAATTTATTTTATATCTAGTATGGCTATGAAAGAAAAAATTGATGCATTTAAAACTGGTTCACATATATTTACTTTAAAATTGTTAACCACTGTCACATTTTGTATTCATGTTATAATTATTCTTTACGCTTTTTGTAAAAATGTTTTTTCATTCAAATTTTTATGACGGTCGGTATGGCGAACATATGATTGTATGCACGTGCGTAATTTAATAATTGCATTGACCGGCAGGATTTTCTTAGTTTTAACTTATTAATTACTCTTACGTTTGAATTCGTTTAGTCCAATACAATATTCTAATAAGATGGATAAAAAGAATATTTAATAATAAAACTTGACAGTTTGAAGTAAATATAATGATGTTTCTTAGGAGATATGGTGCGTTTAATAAAATTTACTAGGCAAATATCGTGCATAATTACAGGTCTCCGAGCTAGAAGGTTACATAACCTCAATGTATATATGGTTATTATAAAGGTTTATGCATAAATAAACCGACTTACCTGAAATAATAATTGTTGTTAGTTGTTGAATTTCATTATAACGTAATCAGTGTAAGATGGATTTGTTGATTTATTTTCAATTATAACTTTGTGATAAGATGTATTGCTCGAATTTCGTGTAATTTCATTTTAACCACATTATTTGAAGAGATTTTAGTGGAAAGGTTGAGCTTCTTTGTTAAGATTACTGGAAAACACATTTGTAGACTTGCGGCTTTTCACCGTCATAAAGATTTACGTAATTTGGGTTGCATATATAGTTGAGATGCAACTAAAACTATTCAAATGATTTAGTTAAACACGTAATACAGGTGTGATATGGTAATGATATAGAACAGTGTGCAAGTGTATTTGAAAGTAAATTAAATTAATTAGTGTTATCTGATTTGAGATTTCTCTATGACATTTAATAGAGATGTTAAAAATTAAAATAAACCATAAGTTTTATATTTTTGGACTCAGAGAAATACGGTCCACATTTCTTTCTTTTTAGTGTAATTTTTAATTATAATTGATAAAATTAGAATTTGGTTATGTTGGTTGTAAAAGTCAAAAGTATTTTGTTGTTATGGAATATTTTTCGTTTTTGTTAAAACTTCATAAGGAATTGCTCTCATAAAACAATCAAGTTGCATTATTCTATGAGAGGAACAAGGAATGTTCCTGGTTGCTTTAACACGTTGAGTGCTCATGAGAAATAATGCGCGGACCCCCAGCGCGCATTTACTTTTTTTACAAATTAAGCTTGAAAATTTTATTTGTATATTAAGAAATGAAAATCGAAATAATTCTAGTCTATTTTACGCCTTTTTGACCAAATACACATATGTGCGTCATGAACGCCCAGTAACAATTTTATTTTCTCGGCCTATCGACGCATTTATGCGTTTAGTTTATTTTATGCCAATTAACTTGGAAATAAGTGTAAATTTATTGAATATGGCCAAAAATATCGATCGGTTTGGTACCTGAAACAAAGAAAAGCAGGTAGCTACTTATCTAAAAGGGATAACGACATGTAAAATAGTACACAAGTGTAGGTAACGCTTATCTGGAAGTGGCAACAGAAGCTCATATGTTTTGTTAAAAGGGATGTCCAATAAATCGGGTGTGTCAGACCAGGCAGGCTCATCAAATTTTACCTGGGGGCTTTGAGATGATTCACACTCTCCGACAGTGTCGATATCGTCAATAGTCGACTCTTCGCACGCACGGTCTTCATCGTCCCCCAGGCTCTCAGTTTGTGACACTTCTTCTTCACCGGAACTTTCTTCGTCCACATCTTTTAATAAATATGACTCGTCGAAATCATCGTCAGACCCGTAAAGAAGCTTTTCAGATTCATCGTTAGTCAAATATTTTTTTAGTGGAGTTTTTTTCGTTAATTTAGGGTTTTTCGAAGATGACGGTCCAGGCACGTTTGGGTCCATGATGGACAAAGTCGGCAACCGATTATAAACAAAACAAATCTTGTACAACGCACTATACAACACAGAATAATTATTACTGCATAACTGGCTGCACACTATGGAGTTGAGTGAAGCAAGGTCGACGACGCATAAGTGCGGCATGCGCGCTGGAGAGAAGAACGCGCCGCCGCATTTTCGCGTTGTGAGCACCCAACGTGTTAAAACTTAAAAATTATATGGTTAAAATGCAAAATAAAGTGAGGTTATAATTAAAAAAGGTTGTAATAAATAATTTATGTTTTAGATGAAGGTTAATTTTTATTTGTTGGAAAATGTTTTACATTAACTTAATTTGAATGCAAATTCATATAGAAAAATGTATCACTCCGGCTGGGAGTCGAACCCAGGACCTTTCGCTATCTAAGCAGTATCTCTACCAACTGAGCTACCAGGCTGAATATTAATGTTGTCAGCGAATTGTTGATCTTTATTAATAAAATTTAAAAAATATCTAGTTACTTTGTATGTTTGCTAAAATATCTAATTCATGGAAAATTTGTCACGCTGCTGATAGTCGCCCAGTAAATTAATTAATAAATAATTAATATAATAAGTAATTAATTAATATCACATATCGCTTATTTTACTTTCTTTTTGTTAATTTTAGAATAAATATATAAAACACGATGTTCTTTATTTTGTGTACATTTTATTTGTGGCTGCTGTTATTTGTTGCCTATTATTTTTGTTCATTATCATTATAACAATTTTAAAAGGTAACAAAGCTACCCACTCTGAAAATAGTCTCATACAAGTTCTGTGGGAAAAATTTACCTAATGCAATACATGGAAGCAGGAGTAAAACATTTTTTTAAGTTAAGAAGGTTCACACAGTGTTAGAATTTTGTCTCAACCAACGTGGGGCTTTCAGCTTGCAATCTACTATTACAATCTACTGGCAGAAAACTCTGAACTTGCTGAAAATATACATGAACATTTTTCAGTTACTTGTCAGTTATTTAAAAAATTTAAATTATTAGTGCTAGCAATAGAATTACCGATCTTTAGACTTCTGTGTATACTAAATTATATACGGATTGTCCGTTTGTTCACACTAAAATCTTTTACCTGGGACTAATCGACAAATAATCAGACGGCAATTAAACCGTGAAGCTTTAATTCTGCACTTTTGACCTACATACAGGTTAATAGATAATTAACTGTTATTACTCATACTACTAACTGATAATATGTTATTACTATTTTTCAAAATTTTTTGTTCACATAATTTTCTATTATATTTCTATTACATAGAAGTAATTATTAGTTTCCCTATGTAGGAAGATTTTAACTAAACAAATACCATCGATAACTTTATCGCGTTAGTCTTCCAACTAATTGTATTTTCTATCGATTGCTTTACTTTTTCTGCTTTGTTGTAACTAGTTTCCCATTATTATTTAAATTGATGCACAACTTGATAAAACACAACAGCCCACAATAATTTACATTCGGTGCATCGTTACAATTACAAGTTACAAAGTCTCTGTAATTGAAAAATATTGAAACAGTGTATATTAAATATTAACTACACATTCATTTGAAGCAGTGTACTGAGATATTTATTTAAATTGTAGTTTATTTAACATGCAATAATACTAATCTTTGTCAGGATATTAGTGTTTAGATTTTCACGTCGTCGAAAAACATCAAGCAATTGGAGTGTTTTAAATACATTGGCAAGCCATTAGTATCAGTATTATAAATAGTATTGGCCCCAAGTTGACGCCCTAAGGTACACCTAAGTAAACTTTAAACCTTGAAGATTCTAAATTTTTATAGACAACGTATTGTTTAAAGAAGCTACAGAGAGTTCATCTTTTGCAGTAAAGCATCGTAGTTTACTTTATCGAATGCCTTTGCAAAGTCAGTATATACTACATCAACTTGAGATCCATTTGTGAATGAATCAATACAACTTCCAGAAAATTCTAGGTTTTAATTAAACAGCGACTGGCTTCAAGAGAATTAAAGCCCTCCATGAACGTGGCTCGCGTAAATGTGGGTGTAGTTCCAACCTCAACAATTGCCGACGGAAGTAAAAAACAACCATAACATCTGGAAATAACATTCTAAAGATAAATCCAAAGAATTTGTTTTTGTGGAGCACTTGTAATAACTTAATCCCCACGTTCCTTCCAAGAGGAAGTAATTCAGATATGCCCGATCAGCGCGCATTTGCTTAGCAAATGCTACCAGTAACTTACTGGTCGAACCGAGGTTGACTATCCGCCCTCTACTAGCTCTCCAGGCTAGTACCGGAGCTATAAACATGCTCACGCGCGGTGTCTATGCCAAGGAACGAACCCCTCGTCCAGCATTACGACTACTGCCACTACGTGAGTCTTTACTGTCCGATCGAATCTAACCTCAGATGTGGCGGGACTTGGTTTTGAATGGTTTTGCTACCCCGATCTCCTGGCCTGGTGTTCCCCTGACAGAGCTCCGTTTCGAGTCTACAGAAGTAGAATCCCGGTATGTACCCGTTAAGGTGAAGTTGTCTTGAACGTGAGAGACTTATATTCCTTCAACGCCCCTTAAGACGGTTTCCGAGAATCATACGGCTGGAACTGCACAGCTAATGCATGACCCCCATAGTTTCATCTGCCATGGTGGCATGCAGTTTCCCATGGGTCAGCGGGCGATTTTTACTTCGGTTCTCCTCCATTCGTCTAGGCCAGTCAGCGGGTGATTAGCCCCGACGTCAGGTTAGAATCTAATCCTCCCACACCGGACTCTCGTGTTAGCAGAGCTTCCTTCGCAACATTTTTGAGTCATCTTCAAGAAGCACTTGTATGTAACTCTGCCACACATTACTTTCTGACTGCGTCATCCGTTGTCCAGATAAACCTAGGATTGGGTAGACAACCACCAGTTTTAAGGGTGGACGCCGTGTGGTCTACCTACAAGCTAGTCTTAGATACTAGTGCTCCCCGACACCTTTTAACGACTGTCCAGGCCTCTGTTATACTGGGTCCTAGTCTCGGATACTAGTGAAGTGCGATACCTCGACCGACTGCTTGTTCGTTCATCCTTCAATAGCATCCTGCAGTGGTAAATTGGGAGCTATAGTAACCAATTAGACAAGGTGAAAAAATACGACCAGAAAATCGAACTTCAAGGTCCTAAACGGCATGCTTGGATTTCTGGTAGCCTTGTGTGAGAATACGTTTTCTAAAAGCTTCTAACGAGAAACGACGAAATTTTCGACTGAGAAACCAAAACAACATCAGAAACTATGGAAATCAAAACCGCGAAAATGCTATCCAGTTTTCCATTTTTGAAAATCTAAGACGGGTTTTTCACAGACGCTATACTACGTCGTAAAACACTTAATATTTTTTCGAAAAACTAAAAGTCGGCAACAAGAAGAATTTTTCTCAAAAATGCTCAAAATCTAAGTAATTTTACCACTAGAATAAAATGAAAAGGAACTGGAATAATCAGATAATGTCATAGGCGGGATGGAAATAGACCGCAAAAACCGTTAATTAACCTTTATAAATCTAATTGACAATTAGAGAAACGCTGTATTTTAAACGGTGTTTCCAAATCACACATTTGTATTGACTTATGCCAATACGTATTTTGGTAGTGTTACCTTCTTCACGGATAAAAGCGGGTAAGACCATAGTGCTTGCAATCCGGTATTAGTGAAAAGGGGGACAATTTATTAATCTCGCAACAAACATAATAAGTTGAATTACTTGAAGGAAAAAAAAGAAAAATAAAATTTTGGAAGATATCACTTCTAATACAAAAGTTGTGAACAATCTGTCATTCAAAGTAGACAAGATATAAGAAAATCAATATTGATAACGTGGCATATCGAGTACAAGTGTTGCCTAAATACAAGGGAAATCAACCTCTAAAACCGATTTAACAAGTTAAAATATTTTAAAGTATATAGGATCTGTAGCAACATACAGCATACAGGTTTTTTATGATTTAATTGAAGTTAATTTAAGAGAAATATTGATATTGTTTATGGAATAAGTTCAACAGTACGTACTTGAGGTCAAGATGCAGTAAATTTGACGGTTGACATCTGTTAATTCAGTTAAAAACATATTATTACAATGTTTGGACAATTCTGCCCATCTCAGTCAATAAGTCTTGTTGAGTACTAATTCTAATTCTTCAAAATTTCTAAGTGTTTTTATGTAAGCAATCACATACTCAATTAACTGTGCACAGTTCGGTCGGATATTGGATATTCAAATTGAGCAACAGAATTCTCGTTACTCTACTGTGATTAGGCAGAGGTTAACAATTACAGCTTGGGCTTCCTCAAGTACACTTAGTAAAACGTAAAATAAAGCATAAAGTGTTTTGTTTATCGTATATGCTCTCAGGTATTCAAAAAGATCTATTTCAGTATCTCTACATCAGATACAACTCTTCAAAGTTAACATAATAAAAACGACATGTATTTTTGTCATCACGGGATCATCCATATTTACAGAGCAGCTTCACTACTACATGTGTTTTTTAATTTAAAAACATTTTTTTTGCTTGTTTTGTATTTTTAATGTAATGTAATGTAACGAGCACAATTAAAAATGCGATTATCTCGAAAACTAGCAGGAAGCGACCACATGTTGATAAGGAAAATATGTTCTAAATCATTACAGTTACACCACCCCATTACGGGGTTTCTAGTTACATTAGTTACACCCTGTATACACTGCGTCTTTTCACGGCTTTGCATTAAGAAACTGTAAAAGAAATAGTGTTACTTTATAGAAAATTACATTCAACGTAATAAAAGAAATTAAGTATTTCTGTAATTCGCGACAGACACCCATGGAGGAAATCGTGAAATTCTACAGCACTAGTGTAGCGACCTTAGCACATCTCTCACGTACAACGAAAGAAGTTAAAATCAAAAACTTACCGGGACGATTCTTCTGGTCTCTAGTATGAACAACAGCTTCTTAATACCAAAACAGGAAAAGGAAAAAAAAGGAATAGAAGGATGAAGCTGGCGTCTTCGGAATTCTGTCTAGTTGCACGAAACTTACGAGTACGCAAGTAAGCCAAACAACGACTGGCGCAAAATGATAAAATACATTAAAAATGATAATAAAAAGATAGGGCCGGCGGTGGACGAGTGGTGTCAGTGCATCACTCGTGTTCCAAGGGTCGTGGGTTCGAGTCCCACTTGGGGCGACGGGATTTTTCTAATTGGGAAATTCTGCCAACTTAACTGTGGGTGTGTGTATTCGTGTTGCATGTTAGATGGGGGACATATGACCTTCGCTGTTGGTTCCCCCGTAGTGTAGGCGTGAAATAAAAAAAATAAAAAGATAGTCGATACTACATATTCGTATACCTATTTAAACGCGACTATCCTTTTAAAAATACTTTATTAAGGAGTGCAACCAACTAGCAAAAATTTACTTAAATACAGGTAATAGTATTTTCTGTAAACATGTATACTGATAAAAATCATAAATTCAATTTATGATTTTGAAAAACAGCCAGTTTTTCAAGCTTTAAATATTAAAAGGAAAATATTCCACAGTAGAATTAAAAAGTAGAGTATCTCGATTAACTGAAAAGCTATTTTATCTAAAACAAAATCTAAATGTAATTCCACCGTGTTAACTGGAACACTTTAATAAAACGTGTATTATTCGAAATACGATAGAAATTCTTTTAAAGGTGATAACAATGGTAAAGTTGTTTAGTGAAAAGTAACCCCAGTCATTTTGACAATAACTTAGTTAAATAACCTGAGCTTTTCAATGTTCATTTTGGATGGTTAGCGTCACTCATAAAGTACTATTTATTTGTAGTAATTTTACTTTCTAGCACTTCATACGTAGTTATACTGAAATGGAATACGTATATACAATTGCTCATCATTATAAAACGTCATTATCTAACGGGAACCAAATAAATAAACAAAAATGCTACCGTTGAGTTGTTACACCATTTTCCGATAAATCGATTAGTACAGACGGTTCGCGAAAATACTGCATTTCATGACAAAACGAGGCCACTCGACAGGTTTTGCGTATTCAACTTTAGTAAATAAATTGACTCTCAGAGCAGACGAAAATTTCTTTTCGAAACAAAATTGTATGCAAATTCGTATAGAAAAATTATCACTCCGACTGAGACTCGAACCCAGGAACCTTTCCGGGCAAAGCTGAGCTCTCCAAGGCGACTGACTACCAGCGGAATGACAACTTTTCCATATCAACTAGATGTTGGCAAACATATAAACTATTTTCTTAATAAATTCTAGATTAGCTTCGATAGTTAATTTATGTCGGCACACCTAGTCGATCAATTAACTTAATGAATCACATATATTTAGTACACGATATAGATCATTGCAATGTTAGTCGCCTTGGATAGCTCAGTGGTAGAGTTACTACCCGATAAACAGGAGGTCATAGGTTCGAATCCCAGTTGGTGTAATATTTTCTATATATATTTGCATACTAAATGTAATATAAAGAAAATCTTTAATTAATTAAATTGGAAATGTATCTTAAATTATACTTAGAAACAAAATGACAGCCATTTTTTAATATGGCGGTGGAAAATACACTGGATAATTTAAGCGATTTTCGCGTGTGTTTGGATAAGAGACGACTAGTCAGGTCAACGATAACTACGTTTGCACAATCCGACGGACGGCAAGAAGGCTATAAGAACCCTTTTTTGGAAACCAAGGACCGTAAATATCAAAGAATGTAAGTAGCACAAATCACTGCATGTATAAAGGTGTCGTTTCCAGTGTTGTTATTTGCATTTAAATCACCAAAATGAAAAAGTAAGTAAGTAACTCAGTTTCAATCAAATAATTATAAAACAGGAAACTGTCTACTGCTTGCCATCTTCATCCACTCTCACTCATCATCATTGCTGGAACTGATGAAAATAAGATAAAGCTGATAAGATAAAACACCCCCAGTACAATTAATTTTAGTACCATAATCATAAATCTTACCTAATCTTACTGCATCCATCCCTACAGTTGCTGCACATGAGTACGTAATGGATGTCTGATGTTCTGCAGGCATATCTTGCAGTCCCACTTCCTGATTTGCATGAGCACTTGATTAGTTCTCGACATGCCTTCATGATTTCTGGGCGTGCAGTTCTACAAACGCCGTCATACAGTGTCCACCCCTGTCTTTTGCGGACGCAACGCAATACAGTCGACGACCTCAGTCTGATCTCAGATTAGTCCTGCCGTACCGCAGCTGATATAGGATGGAGCTCCCTCCTGCCCTTAAAAGTGACCAAGGTTTTGAGTACTTCATTCACCGAGATCTAGCTGCCGTCCCCGCCATACAGCAGGGCCACAGAACGTTCCAGAATTGTGAACGTTCATCAACCAAAGTTTCTGCAGGGAAGAATATAGCACGTATTCCATGTGTTACACGCTGACCGCCTTCCTTTCTCTGCGAAAACTGACACTGTGGAATGGTAGCAATGAAACTGCCTTGTCGCCAAGAAACTCTGCGAGCTGGAGAACAGGAATGCACCGCTGCCTGCATTCACACACAAATAAGGCCCACAGCTCAAGCAGTCCCATAGAACAACGACGTTAGTGTCGGCGGTACGATTAGCACCCTGTGTGCTCCTTGTGCTACCATATTTCTCTTATGTGCACTTATGCGGCAATTCGCCTCTTCTCTGGTAGCACATGACGATCCAGCGATGGACGTCCTATTTCTTGTTAAGACAGCAGCAACAGTTGCCCTGCGAAAGACAGCAAAAGTCACTCTAGTTAAGAGGAAGATTTTAGTTTTCCTTCACTCACACGCCCGTTCCTGATCCTTCAGACTGTTTGTGGAATATCTGTCCCAACCGAAATCAACCCTGTTTGCCCTTAGTGATAGGTTACCTTCACTACAGAAGTTTTTGCCAGTATTCTGCGAATGTCTTAGAAGCGCGGGAACAACTAGTGTTTTATCAATTTTATAACAGTTTTGCAAAATTACCTTACCTAAACCAATTCCTCAAGGACACCAGGATATCAGTTTACTGACTACTGCGTAGTTTCCCCTTTTGCTGAAAGAGAAGGTGGGCTTAGCTGATTTTCGTGCTGAAAGAAGGCAAACAAATGAAACTTGCGACTGGTGATGGTCTCGCGAAAAACTAATGCCTGTCTTTAGGGTGAACAAATGGCATTGTTCTGCGTATACTCTCACATAGATTCATATTTCCATCATCCACACTATCTGCGACTTGACTATCGACTTTCGTTTAGGGTATATATATGAATGCTCCATGGAAATAGTGCGTCAAACTGCGGGAGGGTCTTTACCAGAGTGACATACTCAAAAATTGACTGTTTTTGATGAGATTTTGCACAGGCTATATCAGGAGGTCTTCTTATTTTTTTGACAGATACAGCATTTGGACCAGTCGATATCACGCTTTTGTTCTCCAGACACCAGGGAGCTGGGGCTGCTATTATCAGCTATTTGGATGACTGGGATATCCTGAACCACAGGAGCACCTCACCTGCAGCAACGTCCCAACTATTGTATAGGATAAATAAATAATAATTAATATTATAATATTAAGATCATTTCTTGTGAATAATCCAATTATATCTGTTATAAAAAAGGGTTTCCAAATCGTCGCTTACCGACGTCTACGGCCAAGTTTTGCTCCAAAATGGGCTAGCCTGTTCCTGCAACTACCAATTATGGATGTATACGTTCGATAAGGACTCTTGAGGTTGGAAAAGCAATTTTAGAACTGGGTGCCGAAGATTCAAGATTTAGCACCAGACGCTTAGGTTTCAAAGTACGAGTATCTAAAGATGTCATTCATAAAGTTTTAAAAGAACTTCTTCATCAGTACAAGATCTTTTATCTCGTGATCCCGAGCTGCGCCTGACTTCTGCCGATTCAGCAACGAGCAAAGAGTTCAAAATGTGAATTTTGGTAGGTAACCTATTATCAATATGAATTCAAGATCAACTTGTGGACAGGAATCATGGACAATTTTATTATTGAGCTCGTAGTTTTACCGCGCCAATTAAATGGCTTAAATCATTTAGAACATCTCCAAAATACATTGCCAGGCTGAATGCATGATCTGCCCTACACTTTACATGTTTGCAACCATTTAAATCAACAATACCGGAATAGATGGATTGGTACCACGTTCTCCTGATATAACGCCGATGGGCTATTTTTTATGCTTAATTAATTTTCGAAATACCCCTGCCAGCTCCATCTGCCAGTCAGCAAGCATGTGCTAGTATTTCCTGCTTGTTATCGCGTATTTCTTGAGCAGGAATGCGCAAATAATTCTTAATAAACCTTATCTTTCATGTAACCCCAGAAATCAAGAAAATTATGATCCGGAGATCTAACCGGTCCACCACGACCTTGGGTAAATCATATTTTCAAAATTCTGGAAGGCAGTTCGGAAATGTGATGGCTCACCATTCATTTGAAGCCACATGTTCCTTCGTATTGTTAAGGTTACATCTACCAAGTAGGTGCCAATGTGTTTTCTTGCTTGATTGAGCAAGAGCTAGGTTGCGGTTCCAGGCAGGTTTTTCTTAAACCGTCGATATCATTAAAAAACTACTAGCCTTGTATCTCTAAAACAAATAAAAATAACTAACACTTTTGTGCTTTTTACACTCTTTTTCAGTATTGGACCTAGTTTACACTCCCGAAGTTTGGACTTAACGATACGAAACACCTTATATAGAGAAAAGTATGGGCAACTAGCGTGCGAGGATTTGAATGGGTGGTAGACTGTCCTAGCGATGCATTTTGTAACATCTCACGTATTCTTCATTTTTATCTAGTCCTAACTAAAGAACTCTTCTAAAGTGATCATATTCATTGCAAGAAATGAGGCAACATTTTTGCTAGACAGATTTTTTTGATAAAGTCTTAAAGTTTGAGATATGGAGTAATTAAAGTTAGAAATTTGGAACTTTTTACTTTGCTTCAAACCGAGATAACGGGTTGAAGTTTTTTTAAAACTCCACAAGCCACAATCGTAATTTCAAAATTGAATCTGGGTTTTCGCAATAACCGCTGTTTACTAAAATGCTTTTACAGTAATATTAGCTACATGACTAAATAATCGTTTACCGTTTAAATTACTAAATTTAAACGGGACAATCATGGAAGGACTTTAAATTTAGCATATAATAGGCATAAGCTTTAATTTAGACTATGTGCAAATTTTTAGTTTTGACCCCCCCCCCCCCCAACTGAATCATTTCCTAGGACCTTCTTTAGCGTTTAAGCACTCTAGAGATTTAGATTTAAAGATTTTTAGAGTTAACACATTCCAGAAGATTCAGAATTTTAAGAAAGTATAGGTTCAGAATTCTCTACTGTTTCTATTTCTTGCATTCCTCATAAGTCTCCTCTAATGTGACGTAAGTGAGACTTATTAACTCTTTTTTCTGAAGTTTTGGATATTGCTTTTTCGAGGCTTTCGCAGGTTGGGAAGACTATTGTATTTGCTAAAAAATACTCTAAAAATCTATAATATCGTTTATATTATACCTGAAATCAGTTGCATAAAGACAAAGCCATCAAAATCACATTTGTATTGATCAGATATAGGAGTAATAAAAATGTTTACTTAAGTGCTACAAATCAGAAAATAAAGAGTGGCTATCGTATGATGGGTATTATTTAGTCATTACCAACAGGAATACACAGAAATAAAACAGTTAATGGTTTGTGTATTTACTAAAAAAAAAGTGATACATTAAAATTGAAACGATGCACTCTTTTTTCTGAAATTAATGTGGTTACTACAATGTTCCTAAACTGAGATTTTTGCGCTTAATTAAAGCACAGCTCTGGCACAAATTCCAATCATATTTTTTTCAGGGGGGAAATAAACTTTGAAATAGCATCCGACAGGAACAGGAAGTGAGAGCTATATAGTATACTTTCCTGGTAGTGTTTTTTTGTTTCTTTGGGTAGAATGCCTGAAAATATACTTATTAGTTAATACGAGTATACGTACGTGCAAGCAGGCGCTTTATATTTTTCATTTTTTATACGTGTGTTCGAAAGTTTGTTAATGAAATTTTATATCGTTATAGAGGAAAATATTTTCGTTTTTAATGTTTTTCTTCGTGCTAGTAACTTAAGAGTAATTGGAAGTATATGAATAATATAGTAGAAAATAGTCAAAATGAATGACGAATATTCGCGACAAAGCAGAGAATTATTCCGAATTCTTTCTATTCCTACTTTGTTATAAAATGAACTTTTTGTACTTGTACCTGTGTTAAAACATTTATTTTTCTTATTTAATAATAATTTATTTTTACTGAGTTTTTTATGAACGCCTTTATATCCCTATATCAAGCCCTTGCGTTTCCAGTCTGTATAAAATTTTACCTTTTACTTTATGGTATCTGTTAATAGTTATAGAGTGCAGTATTTTAGGGGTCATTTAACAGTAGAATTATCCTGTTAGGTTCTCAAGCCTGAACTAATAGCTAAATTTACTCACATACAGGTTTCACGTTACAAAGCATCACATATATATACCCAAAACCTTTGTCCAGAATTAACTTTTCAAGTGTAGGTATATGGGATTGCAACTTACTCGTTAAATACTTAATTTATTAGATGAAGATAGTTTTGGTTACAACAGTTTCCAGCTAAGCACTAAAAGTTAAAAATATTCAAGTGTTTTAGATCTTTGGATAGTTTTCGAAAGTGCACTATGCCGTCAAAGTTGCTTCAAAAGTCAATAGATTGCATCCTAAGAAGCTACAGTATTCTAACATTTTAACTTTTTCTTTTTTTTCGAAATGCAAGTAGTACTTATTAGTGTGTATACATAATTCATAATAAAAAGATATCGACTTACTTGGGTACATAACCTTTCATAATTTTTATAATTGTTAATATACCGGGTGCTCCATTATAATTTGACTCTTTATAAACCTATATAACTTTTACACTAATTGAGATAATGAAATGCGGCGTTCACCAATTTTCTTATTTTTTATTTTTGTTGGCTTTCGTTTCTTTTCCACTTCTGGTTTAATAGGAAATGACATAGCCTATTTTCGGGGATAGGTATTAAAGGGGTAATCAAAGACCTACAGGTAAAATGTTAGTTTGTACATGTTTAAGTTCTTAAACACATTAAGAAAGTACCTACCTATGTTAAATATTGACTGTTAAACGGGACATAACCCGTCAATTGGCTCTAGCTCTGCTATTATGCATTCTAGACCTGGGGTACCTTTATACTTTTTTATTTACAATAACACTTGTTATGGATTTTCATACAAAAAACTTAATGGTTCTATTTAAAAAATTACGATGACGTCATACCAGCACATGTTCTAAAATGGGTTTTAATACTGATTTTATAAATTGACGTCGAAATATACAAAGTTCTTTTAGTTCCACTACTAAGCCGGAAGATTGATTCTTCCGATTCTCGTACTTAAAATCTAATGGTTCCATTAAAAAAAATCATGATGACGTCATATCCTTTTTATTTTTTTGTATTAAGAATTCAAGAGTTCAATGGAAACGTTTTCGAAGATTGCTCCGAAATATTTTATCAAATATCTCAGTAATTAATACAAAATAATAATTGTGGAAGTGTATTCAGTGATTAAATAAATCTATCGACTCACTGGGTAAGCAGTTTTTCGTTTTATTCTGTGTTTCATTTATAAACTATTCAAATTGCTTATATTATAAACTCTACTAAATCTATAAAGTGATAAAGGCGGGTTGATAATACGAATCTTGAAGCACAGCGGCGTACATATTAATATATTAACATGCCAGCCAATTCAATTTGCTCGTGCTGCAATAAATCTTATAAACAAAATTTGATGGTAAAATGCTCAGTTTGCAGTAAAGTATTTAGGCATCTCTGCATTAACATCACTTTAGAAGAACTTCAGTTGATGAGCGGTGACAAAGGATTCGATTGGTCTTGTGTTAACTGCAGAAAAATTGGTAACGAGATAAAAGATCTAAAAGCGCTCATCCTTACACTTCAAAGCGATATTCAATATCTTAAAGATGAAAATAAAAACGCAAGGAATTCTTCAGATGTAGTAGATTTTGAGGCAGTTATTCAAGAGATTAACGATCGAAATAAACGTAAGCGGAATATTATCATATATGGAGTTCCGGAGCAGGATCAAGCAATACCTCCAGAAAGCCGTGCAAATAATGATAAGTCTGAGGTTCAGAATATAGTAACTACAATAGATAAAAATTTAGATAAAAACCAAATAAAACCTATCAGATTGGGTCAGTTCAATAAAGACAAGATTCGTCCTATCAAGATTACCTTAAAAGAAGAAAGCGATGTTTTTACAGTAATTCGGCAAGCGAAGTCTCTAAAGAATAGTCCATATAAGAATATCGCTATTTCATTCGATCGTACTCAACGACAAATCGATCACTATAAGAAGGTAAAAGCAGAATTGGATAATAAAAATTCAAATAGTTCGGAAAAGTTCAGAATTAGATATATCGAAGGTGTTCCAAAAATAGTACCTTTAAACCGTTAGTGCCCAGCAGTTATTCGAACGTTAATAACCACCTTCTGTGTTATTATCAAAATGTGCGCGGTTTAAACTCTAAAGTTTCAGAATTTTATTCTAATGTTTGTGAAGCTGAATATGATTTAATAGCCTTGAGTGAAACCTGGATTGATAATAGTGTGTCCAGCTCTGAGTTATTTCCCGAAATATATGATGTTTACCGTAAAGACCGTAAATTTGATTCCATTGGGAAAAAAACTGGGGGTGGAGTATTGTTAGCTCTGAAAAACTATATAAAATCTACTATTTTGGATATATCTTTGTTTGATTTGGAATTTCCTTCAGTAGATATGTTAGCTGTTAAGTGTTCTATCGAGTATAAGGTTTTTTATGTTTTAGTTCTATATATACCAGATAAGTTAAGTTCAGATGATTTTGAACTCTTTTTTGAAAATCTAGAACAACTAGAACTCGTTAATGGAAATACTGTAATAGTGTTAGGAGATATCAATGTACCAAAATTTGTTCATCTGAATAGATCAGACAAAAAAACTTCAGTTATAATGAACTTCTTAGACCTATACAAATTGGATCAATACAATAAAGTAACAAACAGTCTGGGTCGCATCCTTGATTTAGTGATGTTGTCAGTTGATTGTCAAGTAAGCCATGATGAAACACCCCTTGTAACAGAGGATAATCATCATCCAGCTCTTTCTATTAATGTTGATCAAATCAGTACTAGAATAGTTAATTTTTTACCAAACGCTACTACTAAGGTCTATAACTTTAGGAAGGCAAACTTTCCAGCTCTCTATGACGAACTACTTAAACAGGACTGGAGTTTTTTGGATGATCATGACGATGTTAATGTGATCCTAAGGGAATTTTATAATAAAATATACTTTATCTTAGATAAGTATGTACCAATTTATAAGAACTATAAGCACAAGTATCCTATCTGGTTTAATTCAGATATTATTGGAAATATAAAGTTGAAAGTCAAAAATCGTAAAAAATATAAGAAAACTGGAATAGAATCATATCTGTTAGAATTTAAAAGATTACGGGGAATAATTAAAACGCAAATTAAATCTGCATATGACAATTATTTAGAGGACATTCAACTTGCCATTTCTAATAATTCTGAGAGATTCTGGTCATATGTACATTCAAAAAACAGATCATCACGTATTCCTGGTGAAATGAGTTTAGGTGAGATTACTTTTAATAATCCTCAGAGCATTGTTGCAGCATTCAAGGCATTTTTTGAAAAAGTATACTTACCTGTAGATCCAGAATTTCCTACGCATGAACAGAATTTGAGTAATTATTTACCAATTATTAATTTCTCTGATTTTAATGAAGTAGAAATAATCAATGCAATTAAAAAATTGAAAAATAAAATGACGTCTGGTCCAGATAATATTCCATCATTTCTGGTTAAGGATAGTTCTAGAATATTAGCAAAACCTCTTTTAAAAATTTTTAATCTATCATTAAAAACGGGAAAATACCCAGAACTATGGAAAGAGGCACGGATATGTCCTATATTTAAAAGTGGAAATAAATCAAATATTGAAAACTACAGACCAGTGTCACTTTTGTGTAATTTTTCAAAAGTTTTTGAAATTGTACTCTACAATCGTATATATCCATCTGTTCGAAGTCATATTTCTCAGTATCAGCATGGCTTTGTAGATAGACGATCAACTATTACTAATTTGGTGATATTAACTCAATATATTTCAGATATTTTAGACAATAAAGGGCAGGTAGATGTTATATATACAGATTTTTCAAAAGCCTTTGACCGAGTAGATCATCGGAATTTAGCCATGAAACTATCAAATTTAGGTTTTTCTAGTAACGTTTTAACTTTATTAGTATCTTATTTATCAGGAAGAACACAATTTATATCTTATAATGGGTACAAATCGCAATCTATATTAGTTACGTCTGGAGTTCCACAAGGATCCAATCTAGGACCTTTATTATTCTTACTTTATGTAAATGACTTGTTTGATGAAATCGACTATAAGAAATTGTGCTTTGCAGATGATTTCAAAATATTCTCAAATATTGAAAGCGAAAACGATTGTCATGAACTTCAAAGAAACTTAAACTCTATCAATAACTGGTGTATGAGAAATAAACTTCACTTAAATGCTCAAAAATGTAAAATCGTTACTTATTCTAGGAAAAATAGCAAAATTCTCTTTGAATATAGTATTCAAAATTCTGAATTAGAAAGATGTAACACTATTAAAGATTTAGGAATTATATTTGATTGTAAACTATCTTTTTCTAATCACATTGAAACGAAAGTTTCAGAAGCTATGAAAATGTATGGCTTTATAATAAGAAATTGTAGAAATTTTTCTGATATAAAACCTATTAAATTATTATTCAATTCGCTAGTGCGTCCCAAATTAGAATATGGAAGTATTGTTTGGTACCCTTTTTATAACTGTTACATTCAGGATATTGAAAAAGTTCAAAGGAGATCACTAAAATATTTAGCTTTTAAAGCAGATGGGGCGTATCCATCACGTGGTTGCTGCTATAATACATTGTGTATTAGATTCGATGTGGAAAGTTTAGAATTAAGGCGAAACCTTGCTTCATTAACATTTCTTTATAAGCTATTACATGACTCTATAGATTGCATTGATATTCTAACTCAAATTAACTTTAATGTACCTCGCCTTAATTCAAGAACAAATATGTTTTTTAAGTGTGATAGAGCAAGAACAAATCTCAGTCTAAAGGCACCTATTTATGTTATGTGCAATAATTACAATAAAATTGGTAACCATTGTGATATTTTTTCTTGTTCTTTGAAAGAAATAATTAGTAAAGCTACGATATATTTGTCATGACTAAATTTGTTAGACACCATACTTATTCTAGGTACCTATGTATATTCTTTTGTAAATTGTCCTATAAATGGAAACTGTTGGGCAATAAAGCTATTATTATTATTATTATATCCAGTACCAACCCATGTTCTAAAATGGGTATATACAAAGTTATTTTAATTCCATTGCTATAGCCAGAAGCTTGTCCGAATGATTGAATGTAGATTGTTAAACAGGACGCCCTGTATACTAAGTATAATGAAGTATTTGACGGCTAACTAGATGTATGTACAACTTTTGTGTTAGTAGAGATGCTATCATTTTATCTCCTAATTATTAAATACCATTCACTGTAATATTTTTTTCTTAATGCACCTCCTAATTTAAAAAATAATATTTACAGAATTACAGTATTATACACCGTAAAAAATAACGGGTAGCTAAATGCGCCCTCTATTTATATTTGTAATAGCATAACATTGGCATCTGTAATAACATAATCCTCACGTTCCTTCCAAGAGGACGAGATTGGGATACGCCCAATCAACGCGCATATCCACCCTAGTCTAGTATCGGAGCTATTACGGTTTGTACGTGCTCACCCGTCGAAACTTTCCCGCCCTATTTCACGCCGGGCCTAGTTCCTTAGACTAAATTGGGGCCACTGCCCGATCGAATCCAACCTCAACTGTGGCGGGACTTGGTTTTAAATGGTTTGCCACCTCGATCTCCCAGTTAGAGGCCTGGTGTACCCCTGACAGAACTTCGTTTCTAGTCTACAGAAGTAGAATCCCGGTAAGTACTCGTTAGGGTGAAGTTGTCTTGAACGTACGATACTATATATTCGCATCAACGCCCCTTAAGCGTAGGTCTCTAGACGATTTCTGGGAATCCGGCGATTGGAACTGCATAGCCAGAGACGGACCCCCATACTGTCACCTCCGAGTCTCTACCTGGTGGCATTCAGTTGCGCGATTTCAGTTCAGCGAGCGCACTCCCTGACAGGGATAAACCTCACTTTAGTTCTCCTCCATTCGTCTAGGTCAGACAGAGGGAAACTAGCATCATAGCAGACCCTGATGTCAGGTAAGAATCAAATTCACCCACACCGGACCCTCATGTTAGCAGAGCTTCCTCCGCAACGTTTTAGAGTCATCGTCGGGAAACATTTGCGTGTAACTCTACCACACATTACATTCCGACTGCGTCATCCGTTGCCCAGACAAACCTGGGATTGGGTAGACAACTGCCAGTTCTAAGCGTAAACGCCGTATAGTCTGCCCACAAGCTAGTCTCGGATACTAATGGCCCCGACACCTCTAACGACTGCTGGTCCGTTCACCCTGTAAAAGCTCTATCAGCTGGCATATTTTATTAAAATTAATAATCTACGTTTTATAGCCTAAGATAATCTATAATAATAATTGCTACTACCCATTACCTATGAAGCTTGTGCGGGACTGAGAGGCGATTATTACTATTACGCGGGCTCAACGTGCGACTGCAGCTGACTTATCAGATGGTATTAACTCAAATCCCACGTTTGTGTTATAGTTAAGGGAAACTGCAGAAAACCTTAACCAGATTTGCCGGTACCAGGAGTCTAACCCGGGCCGCTTGGTTGAGAGAAGAGCACGCTAATCCCTACACTATCAAGGCTAGGTTCTGCATTTTGTACTTTGTGGTATGTACAGGGTCGTAACCAGGGAGACTGGCCAAGGATGATATCTGGTAAACCAAGATTGGGTCCTAGTAGAAGAATCGAAATAAATATTATGTCTACAGGGTGTAATGATTCGGTAGGTAAAACTTTGCAGTACGGTATTCTACGACGAAAACTGAGGTAAAAACTAATAATATTTTCTTCTCCGATGGTTCATTTAAGAGGTACAAGCTGTTAAAGTATAGCCCAAGATCTCGTTATTTTAAAGTTTTTAGACTTGTAGTAGTAGATAGTTGGATTAAGTTATAGCATTGTAAATTTTTTTCTTCGCCAGTACCCTTGTACATAGTGTTTGTAGCATTTATTTTTGGAGAATATGCCCGCAGCACAAAGGAGAAAAAACGAGAATAAACCCCCAAAAGTGAGGAAGACTAGAGAATATATCTTTAACTTGCAAAGATATATCCAAAATTAGGATAATTTCAAAAGTTCTTAAAATATTCTCAAAAAATGCTGAAATGCTCGAATGTTTTCCAATTTACCTCTTCTCTTTTATAATGCTAGTTGCAGCCTGTTGGAAGTAAAAAGGTTGAAAAGTAATAATAGAAAATATTACATTCATTATATTTAGATTAGAAATTCAGGTATGCACGGGTATAGGACACTTCGCCGACCTTGGGCAGTACGCCTACTGACAGTCGTTATTAAAATAAATTGTGCAAACTATGCTTACAGAAGAAAAACACTGCATGCTTTTAAAATGTGCTGCAACTACTGAAAGGCGGGAACAGGTAAGGTTGTGTTTAGTCTGCCTTTTGAACACCAGACGCCGACAGCAGCTGCAAGTAACACGTGTACATTTTGCGTGGGTATGCGGTTTAAGATCGTTTAGTTTCGGTTTTGTTTTCGATTTTTAATGTTCTTATTTATACTCGTTTGTGTTTTAGTATTTTGGAAATTCTTGAGCATTATTATGAGAACGTTCGCGAACGTACTCGATTATATTCCCGAACAGAACGTTCTTTTGATACGGTTTTATCATGCGCGAACATTCTCATCAGCATTTTCAAAACGTTCTTTTACTTAAAACACTACTTATACAGTACAATACCAAAACTGTGTTCCTATAGTAGCGGCTCGTGCTGTAGACATGTGGGTGTTGCAACTTCTATAGGTACCAACTATTAGAGGTTATCTAGATTTACAAGAAATAAAATTACAGAAATAAAAGCTCCTAATCTCTCTCACAAGAATTTGACTTATAAAACGTAACTTTTAATTAAATATGTTTCCGTCACCTTCAAAATCCAACTATCTTCTGACGTAACAGTAATTAAACCAAAATTCTAATACCCAACATTTTCTATGTTAATCACATAATATACAGCGTGTTTCACTTTACAGCTTCACACTCTTGTATCCAATTTCAAATTTGTATCAATTCTAGAACCCCTAAAATGAGATTTGAGTGTAATTAGAAACCCCATTTATTATAATCCACCAGTCTACTACGACCAAAATTACATGGAAATAATCGCAATAGCAGTAGGCCTTGTTTAATCGTAAAAGCCGTGCTTGTCTGCTTCGCTGGAAGCTAACTGATGTAAGAGAGAGAGCGAGTTAACCATAGTTGTACTTGTATATCTCTTTCATTACATGTGTGTTGTAAACACAAATTGATCTTGCTGTTGTACTTGGTTAATTTCTTGTTGCTTGGCCGATATTAATAGCGACAAATATTAAAATGTTTTTAAAATTTGGAGTTTGCGACATTGAAGAAATAATTCAACAAAAGGAAACTGATTTCTCATATGAGTGAATAAGGCTTATGGAAATTGACGATATGGATAACGGGGTTTCGTGAGACAAAAGCGAGTGGTATTGTCTTGCAAGTGCATTATAGGGAATATCCAGAAGAGAAAATTGAATTGATTAGCGGAGCGTAATATGGGTAGCGCTTCTTAGGGATTAAATGTGCAGAGATAAAATATGTAAGTGTGTAATTTAATAATTGCAAATAAATAAAAAATATTTTAAATTCGTTATAAAAAATCAGATTTTGTTTGGAATGAGGTGAAATTAGGTAATATAAACAAAAAAAAATCGGTTTTGAAACAAAAAAGATCGAGCTTAGAAAATCAAAATTGTAAAAACGGTTTTTAGAGGTTTGCACATTTGATTTTCCATTTAAGAAAATTTAGGAATAAATTTTCCGACGTAGTAGTGAAAAAAATTAGTTATGTACATGCTTAGAAAATAGTTCTTCAAATGAATTTTACTATTTGTACGACAATAAACAATTAAGCAGGTAAGAGATCTACAAAATAGGGTGGAAATAGCGAAGATTTGCTTTGCAGAGAATAAATTCCGTGGTGAATTTCTATACTAATATTAATCGAAAGAGATAGGGTATAGACATCATCAAATCTTCATAGCAGGGAAAATTCATACATAATTAGAGGGAGAACCGATGAAAAACGTAGGCGCATCCACCAAAATGTCACGTAATAAGTCGACGTGACTGGGAATGTAGCTAAGAGTAGGCAGTTAGCAAAACAAAAAGTCTAGTTTAACATTATAATAACCTAAACTAATTTATACAAAAATAATGGAAGGGCATAGTAGCTCAGTTAACCATGCTAGAGGCAAGACCCTTTCATATCTTAAAACTTAAGACATTGTCTAGACACTCATATAGGCTATCTGAAGGTTTTTGTGACTTAGAATCTAAACTATCTTTGCAAGCAGCCTCAAATATCTAAAATGCTTTATTTCTGTCACGTAAAGCTTGTTAGAAGAGTGGGAGAAAGATGCTGAAGATGAGATGATGTGTTGTAGGCGAAGGTTGCAGAGTCCGTAACTCAATCACAAAGCAGTCGCACGTGTTGGGGTCAGGTTTTCTGTCTCATTCCTCAGGGCAGTGTAAGTGCATACAGTACGTGGACATGTGCCAGTGCTAGTACAGTATGTGTACCTAAATGTGATCGAAATCTGTCCTTCGAAGCATATCAAGTATGCTGCAAATGTTCGTTTGAATCATATTCACTTGAGTATGGTCATAAATTGCATTATGCACGTGTGTGACCTAAGCAGATTTATTTACAACAAAATACTTGAATAATTTAACTTGAGTTATTCCAATTCCTAGGGTGTATTGTGCATAATGTGCGTCCTACTGCCTGGGTCTACAATACATGTCCGAGTTTTTAATCTATAGTCTAGAATGTATAGTTGTCTACTTTTGTACTTTTTGATACTCTTAATTTTCTCGAGATTTTTTCACGAATGCTTATTATTTTTATCGAATTATCTAGATAGGTCTTATTCGAACCTGTAACATGAGGGACAGTGTTGTGTGGAACAATGTTGAAATACACTGTTATAATATACACCGTGTCCAAGATAAGAATGCACAGCATGGGGATCTTGAAAACGGTAAAAGATACAGGTTGGCTTAAATTAGGAAAAAATTGCACTATTTAGAGTATGTTTACATGCCGATCGCAGAAATCCATGATTGTTTATCGTTTTCGAAATTTCCCAAAAAAATGCAATTTTTCGGATTTTCGATTTTTCCAATTTTTGTATTTATTTTAAAAGATATTAAAAAACTAATGACACTTTGTCGTTGTCACTTTTTAAGCTCTACAAAATGGCGTCTTCAAATTTTTTATCCGATGTTTCATCTTCGAGAAATCATCATCAACTTAATTTTTTGATATGGCCACAAAAGTAGAAACACCTTGTATACGGTAGCATTTTTTATTACAAATTCAACGATGTATCACACATTATGCTTCTAAAGCCAAAAAACAGAGAAAAATGAATTTTAATATTTTTTTAGATTCTTAATCTAGTAGGCATTGGAAAAAGAATTCAAAGATTATTGCAAGTGTTCAAATAAGTTCCCATTATTTTCTAGACACAAGTACAGCCTAGAAAAAACAGCTGAATTTAAAACATGGTCTAATTACACTTCTGCCGAGAATGTAATTAAGTATTGTTTTTTTTTCTTTTTAAATAGTAGGCATTGGAACAATTGCAATATTTCTATTTGATCTGTCACATTATTGTTAAAAACGTTCTAACGTATTTTGAAGTTGTTTGCTTTGTTTATAAGAAGTTAAAGTGTTTTAATTTATTTGTGTTACGATGGAAAGAGGAAATTTCACAAACGAAGAAATATTTGATATGTTGACGTGTTACATCTTGTGCCACAAAAATTGTGTAGCTGCTGAGCAGATGTATTCTGATAATTATCCTGAACGAAGACAACCTGAGAAATCCATGTTTAGACGTTTGGTATCTAATTTAAAGGAATTTGTTTCATTCAAAAAACCACTTTCATCTCGCAAAAAACAATCCAACGAAGAAAAAGCGAATACTGTTGTACTAGCCGTTGTTGAAAATCCTGAAATATCCACAAGACTAATTGAGCGTCAGACTGGGGTAGCTAGATCTACAGCCCACTTCATTTTACAAAAGAATAAAATAAATATCAATAATAATATCAATAAAATAAAATAAATTTCATCCATATAAATTTAGAATTTGTCAGGGTCTTAGACCTGGTGACGAGAGAAGGCGAGCAAGTTTTTGTGAATGGTATACCAGAAAATGTCAAGAAAATCAAACTTTTCCTTTTCAAGTAATTTGGTCTGATGAAAGCATGTTAACCAACAATGGCATTTTCAACCGGCGTAACAAACATTATTGGGCAACAGACAATCCTCATTTAAAAAAAGATGCAAGGCATCAACACCGATTTGGATTTAATATGTGGATAGGTATTTTAGGTAGCAGAATAATAGAACCCTTTATTTATCACAACAATTTAAATTCCGAGCGGTATCTTGACCTGCTGCAGACTGATTTGGAAGATGCCTTGGATGGATTACCTCTACCAATAATTAACAACTGCTGGTTTCAGCAAGATGGTGCCCCAGCACATAACTCAAGAAATGTACGGGAGTATTTGTCGCAGGGGTTTCCTGAAAAATGGATTGGAACTCACAGTGAAGTAGCTTGGCCAGCCCGATCACCAGATTTGAGCCCGTTAGACTTTTTCCTGTGGAGTTATGTAAAAAATCAAGTGTATTACTCAACTTTTGAAACTAAAGAACAATTATTGGCATCGGTTATAGCAGCAGTTAACACAATCTCCTCAGAAATGTTAGCCAAAGTTTTAAATTCAACTGTACAAAGAGCATACTTATGTCTTGAAAATAATGGGAACTTATTTGAACACTTGCAATAATCTTTGAATTCTTTTTCCAATGCCTACTAGATTAAGAATCTAAAAAAATATTAAAATTCATTTTTCTCTGTTTTTTGGCTTCAGAAGCATAATGTGTGATGCATCGTTGAATTTGTAAGGTGTTTCTACTTTTGTGGCCATATAAAAAAATTAAGTTGATGATGATTTCTCGAAGATGAAACATCGGATAAAAAATTTGAAGACGCCATTTTGTAGAGCTTAAAAAGTGACAAAGTGTCATTAGTTTTTTAGTATCTTTTAAAATAAATACAAAAATTGGAAAAATCGAAAATCCGAAAAATTGCATTTTTTGGAAAATTTCGAAAACGATAAACAATCATGGATTTCTGCGATCGGCATGTAAACATACTCTAAATAGTGCAACGTTTTCCTAACTTAAGCCAACCTGTATCTTTTACCGTTTTCAAGACCCCCATGCTGTGCATTCTTATCTTGGACACGGTGTATATCGAAAATTCATTCCTTAAAATAAATAACTGGTTAATAGAAGCTTAAGCAGTTTTCCTTAGCTGTAACACAAATGTGGGATTTGCGCTGTTCCATCTATAAGTCGGCTGCAGCCGCACATTGGGCCTACATAATAATAATAATCGCCCCCTCCCTCCCGCACAAGCTTATAGCTTCTGGGGCCTTGGTTTAGGTTATGGGTTGTAGTAATTATTATTATTATTATTATATTATATATTATTAATAGAGTTTGAACAGAGTTAGAATTATGGTAAGTATACAAAAAATAATGTAAACTCTACATAAGCAAACTTTATATATTAAAAACAATACAATCCATTCTTCTGTATAATTTTTAT
The DNA here is from genome assembly GCA_929113105.1 of Agrypnus murinus. Lineage (NCBI taxonomy): Eukaryota > Metazoa > Arthropoda > Insecta > Coleoptera > Elateridae > Agrypnus > Agrypnus murinus. The sequence continues at coordinate 48,012,282 of OV816023.1, forward strand.
CCTAAAAGTTTATTACGGCTATCTATTGAAAAATGTATTAAAAATTCGTACTTGTCACTTATTGGATTATTAGCCGCCTTTTTAGATTTTACTATACCCCCAATTACATCTTTTTGTACCAAATGAAAGAACCAAAGATTATTTTGATTCTTACTATGGCTGTCCTTACAATGATTTGTCATAACCTCATAACAGTATACAATCGCAAAAGCAAAATTTATCGAATATTTATTAATTTTACTGTACAAAACCAAGCGAAATTTATCGAGCGTTATTTTTTACCATGTATAAGTTAGTTGAACATTGATCATTGCATTTCCGTAACTGCTATAATTTATTGGACATTTTAAATAATATATTTTGCAAAAAAGTTGATATAGTGAAGTCCAATAGCGCGTGGGTGTCTATAACACATGTCCGTGAGATAGGCTTAGTTCGAATTTTGGTCAGCGCGGAAAAGCGGAAGGCGATGCAAATACTGAATTAAGAATAAACATCAGAATTCCTGCGATTTTTACACGTAGAAATAATGATTAAATTAAAAAGAGAATTAGTGATTAGTGATATGTGGGTCAGTAACTTTCATTAAACAAAAAGGAAAATGAAGATCGCTTCAGTAGGAGTCGCTGACGGATTTTAGAAAGAAAACGATTTTTATTTTAAATATATTACACACTTTCTACAATATTCTATGGGCTTGTTTAATAGACCTTTTAGTATGTTTTGTTGCTTGAGCGACTAATGGAGGTTTTTATCAATATGATGTTGCAATTCATCTCCTCAAGCTGATAATTCATATTGGTTGAGGTGTTGCACAAGTATGTAACATGCAATTTTTATTTCGTGTGTATTTAAAAATCTATTTTTATTAGTTCTATTTTTTAAAAGATAGATCGACTTTCTCGGTTTTAAAGTTATATTCAAGTATGCTTGATCCACCTTAGATAACTGTATATACACTCCTAAATATTTACCACTGTCAGTTTTATCTTGATTGTGAGAGGCTATGTATTTGCTTCAACTCTCCTTAAGTGTAATGGCTTTTAGAACTTCTCCCAATCACTGTACCCGGCTGCAGTCCGGATCATAGGGTGGTCGGGATAGCTCCTAAGCACAGTTACCTGGCGGCATGCAGTTTCCCATAGGCATGAACTCCTTCAATACCGAAATAAACCTCACTTCGATTCTCCTCCTTAAGATTCAGTCAAACAGCGGGTTCCTTTGGTGACCATAGATGACCTTGGTCAAACAGCGGGTTCCGTTCGGTAACCATAAATGGCCTTATCCAAGGCGAGACTCAAATCCGGTATCATATACCAGGGCTCCCCTTGATCGGTATGAATGACCGTCGAGAATTCTCACGAATTTCTCTACCACACACTTGACCTGACTGCTTCATCCATTTCCCAGTTTCCTGTTTCCAGGATCCAAGGATAGGGTAGAAGACGGCCAGTTTTATGGGTGAACGTCGTGTGGTCTCCCGAACACCCAATGAGGTACTTTACTTACCTTACTGAGGTACACACTGGGAGTCTATAACGTGTAGACTTACGAACGAAGCTCTGTCGAGGGCCCACCAAGCCTATATATTGGTAGATCGGGTGGCAAAACCATTAAAAAACCAAGTCCTCTTACAATTGAGGTTGGCTTCGATCGGGCAGTGGCCCCAACCCCTGTCTCGGGGAGGAACTTGTGAAGGTATGAAATAGGACTGAAGGGTTCCTCTATCAACTGAGTTATGTTGGGGGAATAGTCCTATTGCTGGACTAGGTACTTCACCACGTATAAGAGAGGACGGGAGGGTACCGTCGGGTAAGCACGTGTTAAGTCGATCGCTCCGGTACTAGCCTGGATAGCTAGTAGAGGGTGGATAGGCAACCTCGCTCCGACCAGTGAGTAGACTAGGAGCAATTTACGCGATTGCGCGCTGATTGAGCGTATCTCAATTACTTCCTCCCAAGGGAAGGAACGTGAAGGTATGTTTACACGGGGACTCCACGTAAAGCATGCAGTTAATCTGTCAGTTTTATCATAATGTCGAGTATTATTTTTTATTTTATCATATGGTGGACAATTATTTTGATAAAATGTAAAGGGTAAATGCTGTGTTTTCGGAATATTTAAGCTTAAAAGCGCATTTAAGGACTCAAGTCATATTTAGACTAATTTCATTGTAGAGTAGACACTTTCCCATGATTCTCAAAATAAAAATAGTATCGCGTCAGCTGCAATAGATAAAGTTATACAGGGTGTAACTAGTGTAAGTAAAAATCTCGTAATGGGAGGTAGCTGTAATGATTTAGAACATATTTTTTAGAGAAAATCGGATTTTAAATTTTAAGTACACCCCTGATGTACTCCCATTGCATTAAAAATACTAAAGAAGCAAATAGGTATAAGTGGGTCATTTTCAGGGCGAAATAAACAAGTAATTTAAGCATACAACACGTGTAGTCGAAGACGGAAATGTGATGTTGTTGTCATTGTTGCAATAACCATATGGGCTTGTTCTTCCTTTTTATGCATGCCCGCTACCGGCGCTACTACCCCTTAAAATTAATATACTGTAACCCCTACAGCGGAAGATATAACCTATAATATATTTTTTCTTTACCTCTAAGAAATATAAAAAATATCCGTCAAGCTTTTGTAAGCTTGTTAGAGCAAAAGTCATATCTTCATGCATTACTCGGATCTTATACTCGCGGGCTGGTATAACTAGTATTACCAAAATTTAGTACTGCTGCTCGGCACTGATAATAGAACAACTCACACATTTTTACAGGAGAATCAATCTAAAATTTAGTTTTGATTAATATTGATCTCTGATGTCAAACTAATGAAGAAATGTGTGGTTTTACATGATAAAAATACTGTTTGTATAACAAAATTAACATAAAATCTTATTTGAGATGTACTAGTATTTATGCCAAACAGCGTTATTAAAATTGTTACTAGCAAATAAAATGGGTTCTTCGAACCTTGACCAAGCAAATTCACAAATGCAGGAAAATTAAATCATTAACTTCATTCACTCAACTATATGATATAATTATTTTTAATATGGATAGGAACCTCGAAATTAAGTACGCTGTTTTCAGCAAAAGAAAGCTGCTTTTATGTCAGGTTTTTTCTTCGCTAGAATTCACTTTATAACTTAAACTTTTAATCGCGCAGTGGCGTCAGCTATGAGGACCACTTAAACCTAAGAAGGTTGCGCCTTCTGTTGACTAATTTCCAAAGGTAGGCCACATATCCCGAACAAGCTCGTTATATTATAATTGGATACATATAATATTACAATTGTTAACAAGATGAACAAACTACAGATAAATTAGCTGGTAACATCTATTCACATCGCCCAGAAAAAAAACTTCAGTAGCTATTTCTTTTTAGAGCTGTCAAAGGTTTTTACATGTCACCAATTACTTATTAATAAACTGAAAAGAACAAGGGTCAAAAGTATTGTGCTCAACATGTTGAATCATACCTAACAAATAGAAGGCAGTATGTAAAAGTAGGCCACAGCATACTTAAAGTGACTTAAAAACTGTAACTTTGAGGTCCCAGAAGGTGCTGGATTAGGTGCGATAGGTCAAAAATTTAGAATTAGATTATACAGGGTGTATCTATGAAAAGTTATAAACCTTGAAGAGGTGAAAGATGAGTATATGTAATGATCATTAATCAATAAAAAGAACTCTATATACATCTTTATCAAAATCTTACAATTTTGGTTGAAATCTGCATAAAATAATAAGAGTAAATGCGGATCTGCTTTATTTTAAGGATCTAATTTACAGCCGAAAGTGCTCAAGGAAAAAATAAAGGTGTAAAGTGATAACAAGACGAGGTCAACTTTTCGGGTTCTCGATGCCAAAGAAGTCATTTAAAAAAATTTAAACAACAATGCACTGCCCTGCAATAAACCAATAAAGCATGCCAACAATAATTTTTTAACGTCCTCTTTTAAATATGGTAGTTTTCTGACAAAATTTGAAATCTTAATTCTCATTCATCATCACCATGCCTGGTGCAGTTAAATGTAAAATGGAATTTATAATATTGATCGCTGTGTAAAATATTTTAAAGTTCATATTTTTGGGTTCTCAGATATTAATTTATACAAATATGAGAAATATTCTTAATTTAGTCTGAAGACGGCTATTGCTTATTTAAGTATATTGATTTACCGAATTGATAGCCGAAACATTTGTCACGATTATTATAATAATATAAGCATTTGTGGAAGAGACTTTGGATCTTTTTATTAATTTAAACATTAACTTGCTTTCCATATTTCCATTCCATTCCATTCCATATATATATACAGCCTTGGTAGAGTAATGTCTAGAGTGCTGGACTTTCACCCAAGCGGCCCGCGGTCGATTCCCGGTGCCGGCAGATCCGGTTAAGGTTTTCTGCAGTTTTCCTTAACTGTGACACAAATGTGAGATTTGCGCTGTTCCATCTGTAAGTCGGCTGCAGCCGCACTTAGGGCCTACGTAATAATAATAATCGCCCCCTCCCTCCCGCACAAGCTTATAGCTTCTGGGGCCTGGTTTCCAGGCTATGGGTTGTAGCAATTATTATTATTATATGGGTAGGATTTAAATACTTGGCTGTTTTGTAATAGATATTGTTTCTTAGGTATCTTCCATTGCTGACGATGCTATAGGACTCAATAGACAATTATTTTCTTGGCATATTACTATGTGGCTGTGTTTTTTTCATGACTGCTACATGAATGTTACACTTTATATGAATAATGCATTTCACTGATGCATAATTTCACAAATTTTCATATCCTGAACTTTCTTTTCGAGACGAAGAACTGCTTTCCAATCCTTTCCTATTCCCTGTTTCTTTTATAATTTAGATTTTGTAGGAACACTTTAAATATTTATTTTAATAAGTAAATCTATAAACAAAATCCATAAAACGTACTCAAAGAAGCCCCATTTACGATCAAAAACAAACTGTTTTTTCATATCAAAGCCCAAAGAAGGCCATCTGAATATCTTGGATTACTTCCTTGCATACCTTTCAAAACGAACTTAATCTCTTACTGATGTTATTAAAATCAATAATTCCACCATCAGTGGAAAGCCTGACAAGTAATGATTTGCTAAAAACATTTTTAAAGGGAAGCTGTAGCAAGTTTGTCAGATCTGGCTAATACAAGAATATCAATTAGACACTTTTGCGTGTTCTGTAAATATTTCTAGATTAATGAAGTTCTAAAAGGTTACGCTACGATGACTAAAACCGTATCGCGCTGTTTCTTAAATTAATTTTGTAGCGCCCCAACAGAATCTACTTTCTCTTGTTAACCTTTTACGCAACTATTTACGATCATAAACGCACTGCCGCATGCCAGTACTAAACTTTTATTGTATGTTCTCTTAGAAGATGGTTTCATTTAAAAAGATAGAAACATAGAAACACATTGTGCATGCTAATAAAAATTCAGTTTATATGAAATGCTAATAAATTTCATGAACCTAAAGTCGTAATGTTCTCACTAAAAGTAAAAGATAGGTTAAATTAATGAAAAAGAGCATATGAAATGCTCAAATCTAGTTTCATAGTTGAATCAACCAGAAAAGAATAGTCAAATTTTGTTAAAATAGAGTTTCGAACTTGTATCTTGTAGAACAATAAATATTGATCATTCTTTTGTTCACTAACCATTTTTTTGTTTGGTGTTCAATTGGTGCCCTCTTCGAAACAGGTCAACTTTATCCTGTACTTTATTATCTTGTTGCTTGGTATGAAACAAACACAACTACACAGTGCAAACACCCACGCAGGCACTGATGGTAATAATTAATTCATCAAAGTGTTTGGCAAAACGATGTTATGTTTATGTAAACAGAACTGCGGGTTAATAATACAATAATATTTATTGGTCTACCAATTATAATAATACAATGAACTAATACTGGGTTAGAATTACAATTCAATAATGGTTAAAAATGAGATCTTTTAGTAGTTCTAGGAATGGCAACGATATATCGAAATAAATTATATATCGATATTCATGAAATATAATATAAATACAAAGATTAGTTAAATATTAAAAATAGCTAACTAGATACAATACATACAAAAACTAAACATCTAATACTTCTAATAAAGAAGAATTACTAAGCTCGGTTTGTTCATTCATTAAAGGTACTGTGGGTTTATGTTTGTAAATTTCAAAAGCTTCTAAAATGATTAATTTGTGTTTGTTGTAAGAATTTGATGTTGTTGTTGTGTTGTTACCTATAATCTTTTTGTTTAATTAAAGTGTTAACATGTTATGGTTATATTGGTTTGCATTTGCTATTGTTTGATGATTGAAATTTCTTTATCAAAATGTGATCGTTTCAATGGAGTAGTTAAAGCTCGGTGTATTAAAGAACTATAAGCTGCTGGTTTGTGCATTTTATGACGACATGAATGATTAGGAATGGTGACGTGTCTTTGTAGGTTTTCTGTATATGGAAAATTCAAATTCATTATTTGTATTAATTTTAATAGTTAAATCCAAAAAATCTATAGCTCAATTTTGTTCTGTTTTTAGTATAAACGTGATGTTTATGTGAAGACTGTTAATAAGAATTAAAAAATTCATTGATAACCTCAAAAGAACTGCAAAACAAGCTAAAATGTCATCAATATAAGGAAACCAAAATATAATGTGTTTAGAAAGATCTAATTCAATTGTTTCGTAAATAAATTATGTTATTGAAATTACCTAGCAAAGGAATGTAATCTTGTGGTGGAATTCTTGGAAACATGCTCGAAACGTCAAATCTAACAAGATTTGAATGTGTTGGAAGATGTATGTTCTGTAGTTTTTCTACTAATTCTAATGAATTTTTGAGAGAATATTCCGATTTGTATCCTATGATGTTAATAATATGGCTGAGTTTTTTGCACAAGGTGCGTTGATATAATTATGATGCTACTGGTCGTATAGGCATGTTCTGTTTATGTGTTTCAATGAGTCAATATAGTTTTGGTAGTTGCGGGTTTTTATGTATGATTTTCTAATTTGTTAAAGCAGATATTGTAGTTTGCTTTATTTCTTTTTGGAATTTTGTGGTAGGATCTTTGTTTATCAATTTTCCTTATCAATAAACTCAATAACCTTTTGTGTGTAAACAGCTTTCAAAAGGATTACTAAAGTGTTACTCTTATTTGCTTTAACGATTTGGGAGGGTTTCGTACGTAAACCAGATGGACAATTAAATTCGGTATGAATGCCTTCTCGTTTTGTGCGCTCATCTGGCATTTACCTACTGACTTTTGGATACTTTTTAAATAAGATTTCTACATAAAAATTATTGATTTTCTGCTCAATATTTTATCTATTTGTCACACCAAATACAAAAAATCTAAAGTATCAATAAAAGGTATTAATCAAGATAAATACATATTTTTCTCATAATTTTTTTAGTAATTAATCATGTGATTTTTTAAACCAGTTCGACTGCTTGATCAATTATATGAATTTTTTGAATTAAATATTTTAGCTACTGTTAAGGTAGATCCTAATTAATGAAGGGGGAGATAATAATGGATGAGTAGGTACATATAAATATAAAATTTATCAGATATTAAGAATAAAAATTTGTAATATAACAGTTTTAACTCTAACAGTTATGTCAATTTACAAAGCATCGACACTGGTGAGAAATAAGGTTTTCTCGTTTTAAGGTTTCTCTAAATCTTGTATATTATGTATTATGTTTCATATTGCAAATTTAATTATGTTATGGTTTTCAAGGAAATTGCAGGTAATATTAGCGGTATCCTATATCAAAGTAGGTACCTTAGTCTCTCTAAAACGAAATTCTTTGAAAAGGATAAATTCAAATACAATAGCTCTCAGAATATTTGACACTTTCGATATTTCTGTACAAAGAAAAATACTATAGCTTTAATATAAGTAATTAAAAAATATTTTTGGGTTTTCAGTCAAATTTTGAACTATAGGAAGTTAAGTAAAAAAGTACACTTAATTATTCAGTATTATCTACTTTCCAGTAGATCTGTATTATCCATCAATATTCTAAACTGAGTAAAGTTTTCGTTTGTTTTGTTAACGCTACTAATGGTAAACAAATGATGTCCATAGATTCAGATAAGTTGTATCATACAGGGGCCTCTTTACCTTTTAATAGCGAATTTATTTATTAGAAGTGTTGATCGTATAAACAGTAAAGCTAATAAAACAAACAGTTAGAAAAGTGTTAAGTCATAACTTTTTCTGTTTTTACAAAAATACTCAAACTTCATACATAAAGTGTGATTTATATGAAGAATTTAAGAGCCATCGAATGATACTACAATAATGTGAAATTGTGGGGATCGTAAGTTATTTTTGAAGCGCGTGGTTTGGAAGATTTTCCTCGTCGATAAAGCCTCAGTACACTTTTCCGTGCTGTCAGATGGGCACGTTAAGCAGTCGGTCTCGACAACCACACAAACATCTGCCTGTGGTTGCCGTTAAAAATAACATCGTCCTATATCATTACACAAGTATGTATTGACTTCAGTGATTTGGTAATATTAATTACAATTAACATTTATACAATACAATGCGATATATCATATCGATAAACGAACAATTACTGCAGTCCTAAGTATTGCTAATTTGGTATAACAAAATATAAAAAATTTGTGGTTAGATGACAAAATAATAATCTAACGCACTGTAACTGTGATATTCACAATAACTAACGTCTAAAACTAATTAACACACAATAAAGCTAATTACTAAACGAACTTAAAATAATTTATTTAGTACTACGAGATTATTGATTTTTCAATGCACAATTATCTATTATTTAGTTCCATTGAATTTATCCAGTGGATCCATTTATTTTATATTACGCCGCTTCTAATTGTCGACACCCCCCTCTTCGTAAGGTCGCCCTGTTTATATATTTCTCGTGTAGATTTCCTAGTATAGTCTAGTTTCGTCTAAATCTTTGTCACTGCTCGTAGAAACACCGGCCTGTGGATTGTTCGATATACACGGCATTTCCTGATTCACTAAAGTATTTATTTTGTAAGTTGATGTTTATTTTGTTGTTCAATGAATTTGTTTATTTAAACAAAATTCTTGATGTTGTTAATTTAACATATTTTTTAAACATATATTACAATAGGGTAACGGAGGCTTATACCGCCACTCTTTTTTATTTTGTTGAATATTATTAATAATAAATCGATTCATTAGAATAAGCTTTATAAGTCCGAATAGCCTGACCCCTAAGCTTTAGAAACATGGTGTATTTTTCGCTGCTAACTATTATACGTTATAAAATACGTTTTATAAAAAAAAAGTGCAAATGGCGTTATAGGCCTACGATGTGCCTTATAACGCCACTTACTACTTCTTTGTAAGTTAAAACACAGGTTTAAGTGAAAAAAGCACGAATAACTTAGTTAAATCAATTAAATTTACTTTTCTCTTATTTCACGCCTCTACACTACGGGGGGACCAACAGCTAAGGCAATATGTCCCCATCTAACATGCAACACGAATACACACACCCATAGTTGAGGTGGCGGAATCTCTCAATTAGAAAAATGCCGCCGCCCCAAGTGGGACTCGAACCCACGACCCTTGGAACACGAGTGATGCACTGACACCACTCGTCCACAGCCGGATAAATTCACTATTAAAATGATAAAAGTATCAACTTGTATTCGAAATTAAAAACAATAATGTAATTTGATTGTAAACATTAAATTGTGTCGCATAACCTCAACATGATACTGAAGAATGTCATCTTACTATTTTGTATTTCGTCAATTTATGTCATTATACCAATTGCAAAGAAACAGGTTACTGCAATTTTATGTCATAACTATTCCATTAAAAAATTAGCTTTATTCTGCTAATAACTGTAAAATACATTGTTTCACTATCACCAAAGAAACATATGTATAAAGTAAAACAAGAATAATTCAAACCTGAAGAGCTTGAAGTCACGCTCTGTACGCTGTTACTTTACCGAGTTGTCTACGTCTTTATAAGTAAATTAAATAAACTGGTCGATAAATGTTTACAAGATTACGTACACATAATTCCTACCTGGTCTTTGTTTATAATTATAAAAATTACACCTAACAGAAAAGATTGCATTTATCGTTTATAATTCGTTACTTATATTTGCATCACTCCGTATACTTCACAATTTTTGTCCGCAATTTTATTATACGTTAAATATAATTTAAAATCTACCGGCAACATAACCAATATCTTTGCTCCTCCCTTGGTGATGCTTGTACATTCACTAATTCTTGATTCCAAATTTAAAACAACAAAACTGAGAGCTGAACCTATCTGTGTCAGAATTGGTGCCGTCACTTCTGTTCCTGCGATATCTAGTTAATAATAATAATAACTACTACAACCCATAACCTAAACCAAGGCCCCAGAAGCTATAAGCTTGTGCAGGAGGGAGGGAGCGATTATTATTATTATGTAGGCCCAATGTGCGTCTGCAGCCGACTTACAGATGGAACAGCGCAAATCCCACATTTGTGTCACAGCTAAGGAAAACTGCAGAAAACCTTAACCAGATCTGCCGGCGCCGGGAGTCGATCGCGGGCCGCTTGGGTGAAAGTCCGGCACGCCAGGCATTACACTACCAAGGCTGTTACGTAATTATTTTAAAATTAATTTAAGCCATCAATTCAATACACATTTTGACGAATTTTTGGAATATGTAACCTCAAAGTTCATAAGCTATGTTTATTTATATTACGGAACGTTACTTCTGTTCTGACATAGGATGATCTAAATTCACTTAAAATTAATTAGCTTTTTCACTTAATTAGGTGTTCTGTTTAATTAACAAGATGCTTTATAATATTTATCGAAATATCTTTTTTGAAAGTTTCCTTATTAGCCTAGCCAATTTAGAACAAGTTTTCATGAATAGCGGAAAGTTCAGGTAAGTCCGTGGATTTTTGCATAAGGCTTCCTTGTGGGTTGTTAAATAACCCCCGAAAAGTCAACACCTGTAGGTCGTGAGCTCTAAGAGATAATGAGGGTAAACCACGCCCCCTAATGGTTTTTGTCATTTTTATCGGAAACTATTAGGTTTATCGAGATGAAGAAAGTTAGGTAAAATAAAGCTTATTTAAATCCCTACCAAAAATGTCCAAATGTTTTTACGTACCTCGCCTTATTTTTGTGTAATCGAAGGCAGAAGATATGTCATACATGGATAGTCAATTTGCACCAGTAAATTTGCTCAAGCAACTTGGTTTCATGGTCCAGTCATCTTTCAGCTTAGTATCTCTTCGGCAAAATTCATCAGGCGATATTATCGATATTCTTGGTGCCAGTCGGCTGAAAGATTCGTATGGACAAGTTAATTCTTAGGAAAGTACACTGCGTTAGTCAATTTTTTTATTCAAACTATTACGTACAGGTGTTTCGTTTTTTTTGAAATCCTAATTTCTTTTATTTATAAGACCTTGGTAAATTTTTTCTTGAATGATTTTTGCTGTAAAATTGAAATACACGATTTCAAACGAAACCGTTTGTATAAACAGGCCCCCGTACAATTTAAAGCAAGTCGATAGTAAGGTAAATTTTGACTGGACTAGAATCACGTCCGGTTCTCAACGAATTTTTCTTAACTACTTCATGACGAATATCAGAACACAAAACGTAACGTCCGAAAGTTGCTTGAGCAAATTTATTGGTGGAAATTGCTGATACATGTATGACATTCTATGATCTTCTTTCTTTGATAGCACTAAATGAAGGCGAGATAAAAACAAATATTCTGGAATTTTTGGTAGGGAATTAAATAAACTTTATTTTACCTAATATCCTTCATCTTGGTAAACCTAATAGTTTCCGAGAAAAACGGCAAAAACCATTAGGGGGCGTGGCTCACCTCATTATCTCTTCGAGCTCACCACCTACAGGTGTTGACTTTTCGGGGGTTATTTAACAATCCACAAGGAAATCCTATGCAAAAATCCACGTACTTACCTCAACTTTCCGCTATTTTATCTAATTTGACTGGACTATATCTTTTCAACTCTCAATTGTCCAATTTCCTCATTTCTGTGTGCATCAACTCATTACTGTTTACATCTTTTTCTGGTATTAGCGTTAGTTGGATATGAGCACGACAATATGTTTTGTGTCATTTATTTCGTCATATTTGTTATAAATAAATAGAAATAAACAAAAAAAATCCTCAAGTTCGATTTTTTTTATTCGGTAGAATGACTCATTTATATTGGAGAACGTAGATTTAAGTACGTATTTTTTTATGTTTGAGATGCTATTTAATCATAATAAAACTAAGAATTCACTTTAAAATCAGCATTTGGCGTTATTGTCCGATTAGCGTGTATGGCGTTATGGGCCACACTTGCACTTCCGAGATAAAACGGTTTTATTTATTTTCGATGTCAAAATAATTTATCAGATATTGTTTTGTATACATATACGTCTCAAAGGAGTACTAAAATATATATCGGTCTACACAAATGTAAGTAATAAAACGTACTCACTTGATCGACGACAAGAAATTATTAGCCCAAAATCGCACTATTTAGATGTTATGAAAAATTTTTTGGGACTCACTATGGCTGTTAAAAGCGATGTTTCAAGTGTTGTTGAAAATTACTTAGAAACGTCTCTTGTATACAATGCGTAAGCTAATATCAAGATGGCTATACTGCCGACTTCTGCAGCCAACTTTAAAAAACGAAATAATGTTAAAGGTCGCTGGAGTTATAAGCCTCCGTTACCCTATTTCGCAGAAGAATGTTCCAAAAACGAAGAAATCACAGTAATAAAGATTAGTTACACGGAGATGTATTTATTTATTGACTTAGTTTCGAGGCTATTTAAAACAATCTGTGGTTATTGCAATAAAATGGATAATAAATTCACTATTTTAATAAAAGTGAGATTAGAAATTCCACCCGTTTAATGAAGTTTTGCTCATTTGCTGTGAATTGTTGAATGCACGTATGCGAAGTTACTGCGTATAAAATTAGGTGTTTTATTAATGAAAATCTACAGTGTCTGCCATAAAATTATATCCTTATGTTTTTTTTTTAATATTCTGATTGGAAAAAACTTTGTGAGGCAATCACCTCCGCTTCCAAAATACTTGAAATACGCCGTGTCAAAGTTGACAGGTGACATTAGCTATCTGTCAAATTCGCTATTTTAAGAAAAATCGACAAAAGAATGACCTTGATTGTTAAAATATGGAACAGTTTTATTAAGAAAAAATATTTCTAATGACATTGTACATATTTTTGGAAGCAGAGGTGATTGCACCACAAAGTTTTTTTTTCCATCAGAATATTAAAAAAATTTCCCATATTGATCGAACTTTATGACAGACACTGTATTAGTATTCTATTAATAATAAATAAATAATTGCTAGAGAAACCTCGTCAAGACATGACGGTCAAAAGCATTGAAGGATTTCCCTATATACAACATTCGTTGTGTGATTACAATCCATTGGATTTTCGTGTGTGATTATTTAAATAAACGTAACCAAACAAAGCCTAGCATTCCTCTCTCCCAGCTTACCCTTCTCTCTTCCGACATATCTTCCACTCTGGCTTACCCCACCCCTGCGGTTTATTCTACATTCATATATAGGCAGATTCTACCTTATGAAATAATAAGAATAGAATCAAAAATCGATCTTCTTAAAAAATTCTTGAAAACGTCTATTAGTATATATTTAAAAAAAATAACTAAAAAATAGTGTTGGCAAATTCCGAAAATTTATTTTTTGGTAATTTTTCATGGAAATATTTCCGGAAACGTATTGAAAAGACAAATGTCAAAAAAGTATATTTCCAAAGTGTGTCCCGCGGAACCCTGGGGTTTCGTGGAAATATTTTGGGTTTCCGAGGGACCAGTTATAAGTTCTGTAATAAAACAAAAGGATACCACATGCAAAGGTTTAACCTTTCCTACAATACCGGCCTAATTACTATTTTATTTGTTGGTGCCTTTTGCTACCACATATTTATGTGAAATACAAAAACAAAATATAGCAATAAACTGGATGCTATACAGCGAAAGCTTTAATATAAAAAAATCACGTAAATCGGCCCAGTAGAATTCTCAAACGAACTGGAACAAAAATCATCTTGTGTTTTAAATATATAGATAAAAAGTAAGTAGTGTTGACTACTCTACAGAGTTAAAACTAATATAAAAAAGAATAAAGCAAATCGGTCTTGTAGAACTCGCGTAATTGAGCGTATCTCAATTACTTGCTCATTGGAAGGAACGTGGAGGTATGTTCACACGGGGACTCCACGTAAAACATTCAGATAATCTCTGTAGAACTCGCAGACAAAGTGGAACAAAAATGAGCCGTGTTTTAAATATATAGATTAGTAAATAATAATTGACCTATAATCATTTTAAAATCGCCCCAGTCACATATAACTTATTTAATAATTTCCAAACGTATCTCGCGATGATTTGTTTTGTCCAAACAATATGAAACAGCTATATAAATAAGCAATTGTCATCATCTAATATTTGAACAATTTGTTTGCTTTCCATGGTTTTCAATTAATGCGGGTTTGTCTAAACAACCTAATAACAAATCAACCCTTAACCGCAAGTGGTGTGGTGGTTGCAGCAAACTTTTATAATCGTGAATAGTTCTAAAGCTTACTACCGTAGAAAGTGAGATGGCGCCTCAAGTAAATATTCAATCCGTCCGTCTCAAATTAAACATTATATATTTATTTAAATTAGAAATATAAACATTAAAAAAATATATAAATTAAGTTGTGTTGACTAATCTACACAGCGAAAGCTTAAATATAAAAAAATAATCACGTAAATCGGCGCAGTGGAACTCTCAAACAAACTGAAACAAAAATAAGCCTTGTGTTTTAAATATATGGATTTCCTACATCTTAATAGGCAAACAAATACATTTACAAACTCAACACAATATTAATAAATATGAATATCAACACTGAATCGGCACAAAAGCAATTTACAAGAAGTATTTAAAATGTCTTCCACTTTGTTCTAAACAATAAGTTAGACGATCTACTGGCCTATCAGGATATTTCGCAGCGAATGAATGCCTAAAACACATTTCCAAACATTTTTGTCAAAATGCCAATGTAAACTTTTGAATGAGGTCATTAAATTTTGTTTAACAAGTAATTCTATTTTTCTGAACAAGCTGTCAAAATATGTAAGATTGGTTACTGAACTGTCAACATATCAAGAAATAATAATTAAGCATACGAGTTTTATATGCACGAAGTTGAAGTTTGCATGTTCAGAAATATAAAATTTGCATTGTAGATATAGCCAAACGATGTCATAAGGTACGACGGATGTTCCGCCCAAAAATAAATAAATAGGTATAACAATAATGTAACTAAATTAAAGAATTCGCTCTAAATCAGCATGGTGTAAAGGTCGTTAGGAAAATGAGAAGTGCGAAACACGACTTTAATGATTGTCATCCAAGCAAAAAGATAAACTACATTTTCAAATAAGTGGAAATCCTTTGTGCTTAAATTCTTTAACCGAATAACATGAATGGTTCTCCATGTCATCAAAGACAATACATTGGGTATAAGCAATACTTGTATTTTAAACATAATAGAAAATAAATGTGTGGTTTACGTTAAAGAATACATATTTAACTTTTAATTCAATTCAGCCTTGGAATAAAAAAATGATAGCTTTGATTAGCTCATACAAGTGTAATTAATTTTACTATTTGTGACATCTGTCAAAGTGAACTAATTTTGGCAGTATGTCTTTTACATAAGACTGTAAGAAATTTATGGAATCCTATTTTCGGAATATAGATGGGATGGCTCCTAACATACAGTCGTGTAGCATGTCGCCAGTGACTTATGTAACCATAGATGGTCGCAGGATTCACTTTACAAAGGGGGGGCGGTCCAAGTCGATATGATTTTGACATTAATAGTTCAAATGTTCTGTAATATTTTTCTATACTTTAACAATGGCATATGTAATCTCAACGTAATTCGTAATATGACAAATATTGTCGGGTTGTTGGCGGGCTACGGAACAACAGTTACGCTGTGATATCCGCTGCTCGTTATTACCAGCGTGCAATGACGATGAAGCTCTGCAAGCCTCGGCGAACTGATTGTGGTGTATGCGATATTCTAAGCTTGCTTAACAACTTCAAAGTGTCAACAATGAGTGAATATGCTGTATATTTTTATGCTGTGGTAATATATGTAATATGTTTTTATAGTAAAATATAGGTAAGGATTAATATTAATTTAGTTACTAAAATTGGTAAATTGGCATTGCTAAGAATAATTAAACGGTAAAAATAATTAAATAATCGGTATCTCTAGACAGCGTTTCATATATTAAGTTTAGTACTCGGAAGATTGGACAATATAAGTCTTATGTTGCTTTTCTAGCCCACGTTGCCACCTCGCAAATTTCCATGTCTAAATTTACTGGAAGTAAAAGCAGAAGTTTCCAAATAAACTTTGACGCCGCTAATTTTACCTAACATTATGCAATCGGTTTCACGTATAAAAACTAAATCTACACAATGTGTAAGTTAAATCATTGTTAATGAAAGTAATATAAAGTTATGTCTTTTTTAGTCAATATTAGTGATGTGTAAATTCCCGGAATTTATTTTTTGGGGAACATTCCTGGAAATATATCTGGGAATATTCCCGAACTTCCCACTTTATCGGGAATTTATATTTTTGCTTTAAAACAGGTCCATCACAGAGAAATTGTTCGAAAAAAGTTCAATTAACTACACGTCAATGCACATCAAAGATGTACACTAAAAGTTTAACTTAACGCTAGAACCGAGCATGTATTAGTAACAGGTCTTCTTTTTCTTCTTCTATGACACAGCAATCCAGTTGTATTTTGGCCCATCCTATATAGAATGTAATATAGATTCATTTAAGGTGAATCACTCCGTAGTGTCTTCACACTATAACTTATACACTAAAAATGATTAATGTTACAGCTTGTTTTATAATTGGGAGTGTGTTTTAGCACTAGTCACTATTTTCTTCCATTCTCTTCTATTATGCACTGCTCTACTCCAATTTTTAATACAATTTTTATTACTTTTAAGTCTCTCAGCACATCTTCTTTCCATTTTTTCCTTGGATATCCTCTACTTCGAGGGAGGTTAGGGTACCATTGCGTCATCTTGATGTGTCCAAACCATTTTAGGGGTTGAGCTTTTATGAAGGTTACAGTGTCTTCACCATCCAAATCTTTCCTAACTTCGTGGTTCATTCTTGGTCTGTATTGATCTCCGTCGAGTAAGATGGGCCGTAGTATTTGTTTTATGATTTTCCTTTCAAATTTTCTTAATGCTTCTTATTCTCCACAAGGAAGGACTAAGGTTTCCGCAGCGTAGGTCACCACTGGTCTAATAAGGGTTTTATAAATCTTCAACTTTGTTCTTCTGCTTAGCTTCTTACTCGACAGTAAGTTTCTAGTACTATAGTATGCTTTGCTTCCTTTCCTCCAATCTATGATTAATTTTCATATTCATTTTTGTTGCTTAATTCGCAGCCTATGTAGTTCAAGGTTTGTACACGTTCAAATTCAAAGTGGCTTACCCTTAACATGTTGCTAATTTCACTATTTTTTCCAACATACATGTATTTTATTTTCTCTTCGTTGATGAGTAAGCTGTCATTTTCTGCGATTTAGGTTAGGTTCATTACTGCCTTTATTAGCTCATCCTTCGATCTGCTGATTATAGTAATATCATCAGCATAAGCTGTTACTTGAGTCATATTGGTGAAAATCTTGCCTAGGAGATTTGATCTCCTCATTATTGCTTCTAGTGTACTATTGAAGAGTGGTAGAGAGAACATCTCCTTGCCTTACGCCCTTGTTTATTGTGAAATTATCAGCTTCTGTATCTTGTAATTTAACAGTTATCTTGTTATTGTTTAGTGTTATTCTCACCAGTCTTACTAACTTCGATGGTATTCCTAGATTGATTAGTTCTTGCAGCATTTTGTTCCTGTCTTATCGAGTCAAAAGTCTATTTGAAATCAATAAAGATGAGATGTAGGTTTATGTTGTATTCATGTAGTTTCTCAAAGGCCATTTGTAGTATATGTATTGCATCGACGGTGCTTTTTCCTGTTCTGAATCCCTGCTGGTAGTCGCCTATAAGGTTTTCTGAATATTGTATTAGTCTATTTATAATTATTTTTGCTAAAATTTTATAGGCAGTGCTCAGCAGTATGATACATCGGTAATTTTTACATATCTCTTTACTACCCTTTTTACGTAGTAGTAGTATCACATCAGCTTGGTAACAGATCTTAGCTTGCACAATTGTATTAGGCGATGTACGCTTTAACGCGCGTTTACTTGCGTTTCACTTACTGCAGTAAAAAAAATAATTTCCATTAATTTCGGGAATTTATCGGTGATTTTTATAAATTCCCACGTTAAATTCCCGACGGGGAATATTCCTCACCGGGAATATTCCCGTCGCCCATCACTAGTCAATATTATACTATTTAAAAGTGCTATTCTTGACCTACAGTTTCGATATTTAATTTCGTTTCTAAAATCTTCTGAGCAGCTAAACGTGATACGCGAAATCACATTTATTCATTCTTCAACATTAATGGAAAAATTATGGAAACACATAGAAGAAGGATCGAAAATGAGGAAAATCGACAATATGTTAGATGATATTGAACCAGTTGTTATAAACGATAATATTAATGATAATGATGTTGATACGATTATTAGTGACGTGGACAAGAGTGAACAATTAGCTAAGTTACGTACACTAAAATTTTGAAATCTTAATATCCTCAATCTACCGTTTTTTTAAATATTTTATAATAATATTATAATTATTATAAAAATATCATTGTTAGTAAATAGTTCAATTATCTATAATTAAAAAGTTTTTAACTGTAAATTTATTAAACAGATATTTTACATAATTTGAGTGCCGCTGACACAAAGATCCAAGTTAAACGAGGTAAGGTAATTAGTAGGAGATTAGTGATTGGAAATACAAAAGCAGAATTTATATTTATGATTGACAGGTACCTATTGTCGTCGTGGAGTATTATTCTGAAATGTGATTAGGAAAGCACCATGCTGAACATGATCTATGAAGCAAGGTATAGGTTATATTTTCTATCATAATATCTCGGCTTTTTTGCCGTTGCTGTTGAAGGTTATGACAAAATCCTAAAGATAAAAGTCAATCAGCCGCTGTAAGAGATTTATCTTTCTCTATAATTGCCATTTTCCTACCTTTTTCTATATGATTCGCATCTCAATATGGATATCTTTAATCTCTACATGGTCTCTAATTTTTAATATTTATAAAGGGATATATTTAGTATTTTAAGTCAAGGCTCTCTTGATTACACTTTTAGTAAGAATTTTGTTACAAAATGGGGATTACTACGATAATCCTACCCAAAACTTGCCTTTAATTAGAATAATATTACGAGAATTGGTTTTTAAAATATACTTGTCGCTTTCCATAAATCCCCATCTCTAGATAAATTATAAATTCTAAACTTTTAGATGCCAGAGCCGGTTGCATGTCCTAACACTGTGTGTGTGTCAGCTCTGGTCAAGAGGTACTTATTAAATCTATATAAGCAAACTTTTGCCCGGATCAGAAATTCGAAGCGTGAACCTTATAATGGTAGGAAAATTAAGCATTTAAGTACTGGTTACTGCAGTGGTAGCCTGGTCATGTCTGAAGCGCTAATACGACCTGAAATATCCGGCAATCAGACTTCATCACGGCTGTACGATATTTATATTTATTGAATAATCTTCGTATCGTATTAATAATACAATATGTGGAAATATTTACGACGTAAATAAATTTTTATATTAGCAACGAAATTGTAAATATTTCCTAGCAGTTATTCCTAAAAGTTTATCTTTCGTTAAACTCATTACAACTTAATAATCAGTGCCTAATAGTACTACAACTTTCATATTATTATTGTCCCAAAACTAAACCCTTCTTTGAGATTTAATCTTGTATAAACGTATTAAGAGAATAATTTTCTAGCAGTTTACAACTACGATAGTTAAAATTGTAATATAAAGCTTTCTATTAAAGGGTAATTGCCATTTTTAAGTCAGCACATATTGCAGCCATAAATCCATTTTGAAGGTCTTTTATAGTACAGTGTTTACAGGGTTTTATGAGTTTATAAAACTTGTTTTCTCTGAAGGCTATTGATGGATTTCATGATAAATGTTAGAAGAGAAAAGTTTTCTTAAAAGCATTGTCGATGTAAGTAAAAAAGTACACCCCAGCTTACAGTAAGATCTTTGAAAACTTTGAAAGATTTTCTGTCGCAAGAATGGCAAGTCCTTCGTAGCAGTCAAAACTAATAGCAGGAAATCAATAAAAATAACAGTCTTAATTAAAGGTATATTTTTAATGCAAATTCGTATAGAAAAATATATCGCTCCGGCTGGGAATCGAACCCAGGACCCTCCACTGTCTACCACCAACTGAGCTACCGGAGAACGACTATCAGGATAGCGAGAATTTTCCATATGAATTAGATATTTTCCAAACTTAAAAAGTAACTAGATATTTTTTTGAATATCATTATTGAAGATCAGCATATCGCATGACAACAAGATCAATATTCAAAGCGTCTAGATTATTATGAATCATTCCGAAAGGAAATTAATTTTATAAATTTTAGCTAAAGGTTAATTTTA
This sequence comes from Agrypnus murinus, assembly GCA_929113105.1. NCBI lineage: Eukaryota > Metazoa > Arthropoda > Insecta > Coleoptera > Elateridae > Agrypnus > Agrypnus murinus. The sequence continues at coordinate 48,033,055 of OV816023.1, forward strand.
TTAAGTTAATTAATGATTTACATTAAATTATATTTTGAATGCAAATATATAGAAAAATATATCGCTTTGGCTAGGGATCGAACCCAGGACCCTCCACTGTCTAGGTAGCCCCTCAATAACATTCAACTTTCAATTATTAATGAATTCAATTAGAAATCAAATTATCCCGAAAAGTCGCGTAGTTTTATGAAGTAATAAAAGTAGTAATTAAGAAGGTTAAACTCAATTACTGTCTTTTCAGTTTACTCGAGGTTGTAATATTAGGCATATGAGAATTATTCTTACAAAGGTTCAGTCACTAATTTTTCATTTATTAGATATTTAAAATGGAAAATTTAAAATGTGTTTTAAATTATTTTACATAAAATATATTTGATGTAATGTTACAAAGAATGCATTGATATTGTAATTTATTGACTTATTACGGCCATTAATTAAGTAATTATTTTTATTTAAAAATAAATTAGAAATCTTTGCTTGTTTTGTAATGTACCACTAAAATGAAACTGTTATTAAAGATAGTGCGTCTAACTCGAACAGAAAGGAATTCGTGTTGTTTATTATTTATATTAAGAATTATTTATATTTAAAGGAAATTAATTTTATAAATTTTAGGTGCAGGTTAATTTTATTAAGTTAATGATTTACATTAAATTATATTTTGAGCAAATTCAAAGCCAGTCGGAGCGATATATTTTTCTATATGAATTTGCATTCAAAATGTAATTTAAGGTAAATCATTAATTAACTTAATAAAATTAACCTTCATCTAAAATTTATAATCATTAATTAACTTAATAAAATTAACTTTTATCTAAAATTTATAAAATTAATTTCCTTTCGCAATGATTCATAATAATCTAGATGCTTTGAATATTAATGTTGTTGTCATGCGATATACTGATCTCCATTAATGATATTCAAAAAAGATATCTAGTTACTTTGTATGTTTGCTAAAATATCTAATGCATATGGAAAATTTGTCGCTATGCTGATAGTTGTTCTCCGGTAGCTCATTTGATAGAGATACCACCTAGACAGTGGCATACAGTTTCCCATTGGCCAGGGCTTATCATAGTGATACTGTTGATAAACCATCCCACCAGAAACGATTCCAGTCGCAAATTTTCAAATGCACTTGTAGCGTTCTCAATAAGTAGAAGATATATACTGTCCGGCAAGAAGTATTTTCAATTTCTGGAAAAAATCGATTCTTGATAAAAGTCTCTGCTTCGCTTAAGTGGGTATTCCACACGATGTTTTGCCACGTGAGAAGATGCTCAGTTTCCCCAGCAGGGAAGCAGCCGGGGAAGATATTTAATAAATCTGCTATTCCACATCAATTGTTTTAGCCACGTTTTCTCTTCCATTTTCCCCCAGCTCTTATTATTATTTTTATAATATTTTGTTTAGTAGGAGTATCCGCTTTAGTGAGTAGTAGTAGTAACAGTTTCTATTTTTATAATCACTACTCTTGACTTTCCATAAGCACAGAAAACCTTTATACATTTCAATAACTTCAGTTATAACGTGAATCAGGCATTTTAATTATTATTCGTTTCTTTATCAACTCGATTAAAAAAATCTCCAAATGTATTTAAAAACTAATAACCTCTTCATAAACTAATATAAACTGTAAAGTAAACAACAATTCGTTAAGTATCTTTACTGGCTTCAAATGCGCATGCGCATAAACATAAAACTTGCGGGGAAGATGTTCATTGCTATTCCACATGAAAGTTTCGGGAAGTTGAGCGGTAAACCGCGCGGTATTATCGGTCACGATCGATTCGCATGGGGATCCCCATCCTTGCCTGATAATGGGGAAAACTATCAGTTTCTTGCTATTCCACACGACAGTTTCCCCGCCATTTTGTCCTAAATGGAAAAGATGCGCGGAAAACATCGTGTGGAATACCCACTTTAAAGCAGTATACAATGTTAAAAAATTTGATCCAATGATTTTGGTATACGAGGTACGTTAGAAAAACTGAAATCGCTAAGAGTAAACTACTCTTCAATTTAAAAGTACCAATAAATGTTATTAAGGAAACTTACTTATAATGATATTTTACTCTCAAAATTATCAAGGTACGACCTTGGAAGTATTTTTTTTATTTCAATATTTTTTAATTTACTTGCTGTATACAGGGTATTTCACTTGAAATTCGTCTCCTCTGAACAGGTGATAGTACACATAAAATGCAACAAAAAAAAAGCTTTCTATCATTAGTACCTATTTTTCATAATAACCGAAAAAAATTGTTCTTGAAAAGTTTGCCGGCCACTGGTTTAAGAATCACAATTGGAGCTGGATGTATCTAACTGCATCCTTAACTTCATATCTGATACATTGATGCAGCTGATACTAGTAGGTGATGTCACAGTTTGTTTTGACTTGTTATTTTCGTTTCGTCCTAATTAGTTGATGTGAACTCAATGTCAGCTTATGTTTGTGTACTTTACACGTGGTCTTCACTTCTGGCAGGAAGTAGATTTTTACAGTATTGTTTTTAATTCTGCACGTTTGGTGATGTAAAAAATGTTACGAACTTTATTAAATCTAATTTTAATTAATTATTTTCTATGTTTAAAGTAATGTATGTACCTATAACACAACAGATAAATAACAGTTATTGAGGAGATTAAAGTATTTGCTCAATTTTAGATTATCAAAAATAATAAACTACTTACAATACAGAGCTGTCTCGTTATGTTGTTTTAAGAAGTTTATTAATTTAGATAATTAAAGAATATACCTATAAATAGCCGTGCATTTAAAAGAATTTACTTTAGTTATTACTGAAGCTATTTTGTTTAGTAATAGAAAGGAGTATCTTTTTGAATTTTGTAAACATTAAAAATAGATGTTTCCTTCGTCCTTCTTAGGTAGCCCCTCAAGAACATTCAGATTTTAAATTATCCTGAAAGGTCACGTAGTTTTACGAAGTAATAAAAGTAGTATTAAAATGTTTATTATTAAGATGGTAAAACTCAACTACTGTCTTTTAATTTTACTCGAGGTTGTAATATTAGGCAGATGAGAATTATTTCTACAAAGGTTCAGTCACTAATTTTCCATTTATTAGATATTTAAAATGGAAATTATTCATTTGGTTGTTTTAAATAAATGTAATTTTTTGTTGTGATTATTTATTTGATAAAAGTAAATTATTTTACATAAAATACATTTGATGTAATGTTACAAAGAATACATTGATATTTGTAATTTATTGAATTCGTATTATTACAGTTATTCGCACTTAAGTAATTATTTTTATTTAAAAATAAATTAGAAATCTTTGCTTGTTTTGTAATGTAACACTAAAATGAAACTGTTATTAAAGATAGTGCGTCTAACTCGAACAGAAAGGAATTCGCGTTAGGAATTTTTTTCAAAAATGAAACACAAAAATGTTTCCCATATGGTGTATACTTTTTGCCGGTCGCCGTATTTGTTGAAACATTACCCAAAATTTTAAATTGGGGCCATTAATTTTGGGTGCTAGTTGCTAATGTACTTTATTAAGTGAGTAAGGTGTTTTTCAAGAAAGTAATAATTCCAAATGGTGTAAAACTACATACTAAACAATTTTAATTTGAAATAGTTTCCGGTATTATGGATATTTACTGACATATTGTCACGTGGGGTTTTCGTGACTGGGGAACGTAGTCAGAGGTAGAGAGAAATTAAACACAAGTTGCAGAAAACAACTATATACTAAAGACAATAGACAGAGTACAAAAGGTTAACATACATATTGACATATTGATACATATTGTGAGGACGTATATGTCCTCCTAAACTAATACAATACAGGGGAGGCTGGAACCAACCCTGTTATAGCACTAAGTCTACTAACTAAGCGTAGGAGCTTAGACTCCTGGTAATTATAACTAAGCCGGGTAGCCTGGTCACAACCACCCACAATTTCGCATAGAGTAGGCGATTTAAGCGCCGCCTACTCAACTAAGCAAACTAAGCCATAATTAATCAAAAGAGCACTTACCCGCTTGTTCTTGATGAGGCTTCTGGTGAGTCCTGGCACAGACTGATTTGAAGCCAAAACAAGCGGGTTTATATATTGCTGAAGGCGGAAACGTTACTGAATTAATTGAATACATTAAGTTGGATACGAAGAACACATGAATACTGTAACAAGAGAGAAAAGGAACGAACCTCTTTTCGAGCGACAGGTGGTGTGTTCTGCCGCCTTCGAGAGAATGACGCATCGTACAAGCATGTGAACCAAACGCGGTTTATTCTGGTGTATTCTAGAAATACATGGTATGTTCGGGCGATTTCTGGAACGTTTATAGGATGGTATAAAGTCGACGTCGCGGAGAAAAGCAGCAGTCAACAGCAAGTCATTAACTGTGTATTACAAAATAAATAGTGGATATAAATGTTGTATTAGAAATTCATAGTCTGTAAATAATAGTTTTTAATGGTTTATAATTATAGCGTTAATTTATAGTGTATTCATTAGTGTATAGAAATAAATATTTGTTTGTGAATAGACGATTTAAACAGCACTTGTGTTATTATTTGAAAAAGAACGTTGCAGTGATGTCAGGTGTGGAGTTTTAAAATAAATAAAATCGCGTAATAATTAATTAAAGTGTTGTGAGAATAAAATTTTTGGTGTTAAAACATAATTTCAACAAACAATTAAAATGGTGATGAAACTATTAAAGGATCTCTTAGTAATAGATTTGAAACGGGAATTGGACGAGAGGGACTTGGATAGTAATGGAAAGAAAGAAGTTTTGATAAATCGGCTAAGAAAATGGCTTTTAGAACAGAAGGAAGATCCTGAAAATTACCGCTTCGAAATACCTGGACCCGCAATTGATACTAGTTTGTTGTTAAGTAAAATGGAAGAAAATTCTAGAATTTTAAAAGAGGAATTACTGGAAAAGTCCGAAGAGAATTCTAGAAAGTCCGAAGAGAATTCTAGAATTTTAAAAGAAGAATTACTGCAAAAGTCCGAAGAGAATTCTAGAATGCTTAAACAAGAATTACTTGAAAATACTAAAGCACTGGAAGAAAATGTTAAAATGCTTAAAGAAGATTTACTGGAAAGTTCTAGAAGGCTTAAAGGAGAATTGTTGGAAAATGTCAAAGCGTTGGAAGATAAAGTTTTCGAAGAATTTTTGGAGAATGCCAGTGCGTTAGGACTATTGGAAGGTAGATTGGCGGAACAAGATAGGGTAATAAAGATGGTAGAAGAGAAAATAGCCCAAATGCAATTACCACCAACAACTAAGAAAGACGATATGATCGAAATGCTGGAAGATAGAATGAGGCAACTACGGTTTTCCTCAACTTCTGAGTGGCCGTTTAATGAAGTAAAGAAACAATTTAAAGAAGAAAAGGTTCCTGCCGTAGGGATAAAAGTAAAACCACCCACGTTCGATGGAAAGATACCTTGGTCCACCTACTACAAACAATTTGAGGCGACCACTGGGGCCAACGGATGGACAGGCAAGGAAAAGGCCGTTTCTTTAACTGTGGCTTTGCGTGGAGACGCGTTGAACGTCCTGCAAACAATCCCAGCAGGACAGGAAAATGATTACCAATTGTTAGTGTCTAGATTGGAAATGAGATATGGAGACGCGCATCTTCAACAAGTGTATCACGCGCAAGTGAAGAATCGTATCCAGAAGAATGGAGAAAGCCTGCAGGAGTTTGAAGCCGATGTTGCGCGGCTTGTCCAATTGGCGTACCCTACGGCACCCGATTCATTTCTGGGACAACTGGCTGTGCAGACCTTCATTGATGGGTTAAGAGACGGGGAAACACAACAATCATTGAGGCTAGCACGACCAAGAACAACTGATGATGCGCTTGCTCATGCCTTAGAATTTGAAGCTGCAAAACAAGCGTCCCGAGGTCACGGGCGTGTTCGGGCCGTTGTGGAGGAAGAAGAAGGTTCTAAAGATCACTTAGAGGAGTTAGTACTGAGAGTTCTTCGGAAGGAAGAAAGCCGTAAGAAGAATCATCAAGAAGTTCGAGGGCCTCGTTGTTGGAACTGCGGCGAACAAGGACATGTAGAACGCCGTTGTCCCAAAATAAGAAAAGTACAACCGTCGGAAAAGTTAAAGGTGGTTGGCAAGAGGGGGCGAACGTTAACGGCGAGTGAAGATGCCCCGGAGATCACGATCCATGCCGTAACATCGAAGAATAGTAACGGCAGTTTGTTTGTAGATGGGAAGATTGCTAATCGAACTGTTCCACTACTTATTGATACGGGGGCGACAAAATCCATCGTACGCCCTGATGTTCTACGATCAAGTATTAAGTTGTTACCCACAACTACTCAACTCCGTACAGCAACAGGTGAAGTGATACCAACACGCGGAGTGGTGAAGATGAAGATTGGCATTGGAAGTGAAGAACGTGATCATGAGGTGCTGGTAGCCGATATCACTGATGACTTCATCTTGGGAATGGACCTCCTGAGAAAATTTGGTTTTACGTTGGATTTGAAAGAGGGTGTTTTGAAGGGTCAAAGCGAGATGGTTGTCGAGGCGGGATTGGATGGAGATCTTCAGGTAGGATGTGTGCGAATGATGGAGCCTGTTTGTGATAAGAAGATCCATAGTGGCATACTGGTGGGAAAAGCGCTGATCAAGGTTGGAAAGAGAGTAACGGTGAGAATTATGAATGTTAATGTGGATCCGGTGACATTGAAGAAGAGTACCCTTGTGGGACAGTGTGTGCCAGTATTCCGAGTAGCCAGGTGTATGGCTGATGTTCCAAAACCAGCGCCCAAAGACCATGGTGGAAAATTAGTGGGCATGGTTACTAGTTCGTGCGAAGACCTTAACAGAACAGAAGTGAAAGAGGTACAGGGTTTGGTTCACCGATACCAAGATATCTTCGCTCTTGACGATAGCCAGAAGGGACGAACAAATATAGTAAAACATAAAATCAATACAGGCAACTCTATGCCTGTCCGTCAGCAGCCGAGGCGTCTACCTCTAGCAAGGCGAGCCGAAGCCGAAAAGATTATTACTGATATGGAAGAACAAGGGGTCATCGAGCCATCCAGTAGTCCATGGGCATCACCGGTGGTCCTGGTCAGTAAGAAGGACGGGTCAACGAGATTTTGTGTGGACTATCGGCAGCTTAATGACGTGACCAAGAAAGACAGCTATCCCTTACCACGCATCGACGACACGTTGGATACCCTGTCTGGTTCACGATGGTTTTCGACTTTGGACTTGAAGAGTGGTTATTGGCAAGTTGAAATGGAACCTGAAGACCGGGAGAAGACCGCGTTCACTATTGGTTCCGGACTATGGCAGTTTACGGTTATGCCTTTTGGTCTATGTAACGCTCCGACCACCTTTGAGCGTCTAATGGAGACCATCCTGAGAGGGCTGTCGTGGAAGACCTGCCTGGTATACCTAGATGATGTGATTGTAGTCGGAAAATCATTCAACGAACATTTGAAAAACCTAGAGGAAGTGTTCCGAAGACTACGTGGAGCCAATCTGAAACTGAGTCCGAAAAAGTGCCACATATTCAGAAGGGAAGTGAAATATCTCGGGCACGTCGTATCACAAAATGGAGTGGCAGCCGACCCCGATAAGATTCGTGCAGTTCAAGAGTGGCCAACACCGAAAGATAAACACCAAGTTCGTAGTTTTCTTGGGTTATGTACCTACTATAGGCGTTTCGTTCCTGGGTTTGCCAATATAGCGAAGCCTCTGACAAGGCTAACTGAAGATGGACGCGAGTATGTTTGGAGCGGAGAGTGTGAAACAGCTTTCCAACAGCTGAAGCGTGCCCTGACAACCGCACCAATATTGAGCTATCCACGGACAGAAGGGAAATTCATACTTGACACAGATGCAAGTAATCTGGCCATTGGGGGTGTACTTTCTCAGATACAGGATGGACAAGAAAAGGTCATCGGCTATTTTAGTAAGGTTTTGTCTAAAGCCGAAAGGAATTATTGTGTGACCAGAAAAGAACTATTGGCCGTCGTGAAGTCCGTTGAGCACTTTTACAAATACTTGTACGGACGGAAGTTTTTATTGAGGACGGACCATGCAGCGTTGAAATGGCTTCTACAATTCCGTAATCCTGAAGGCCAGGTCGCAAGGTGGATCGAACGATTACAAGGATACGACTTTGACACCGAACATCGAGCGGGCACTAGTCATCGAAATGCCGATGCTCTTTCAAGAAGACCCTGTCCAACGGATTGCCGTTACTGCTCTCGTTTGGAAGAGAGGGTTTGCCAAGTATTAAGGACTACCATCGTCAACGACAATTGGTTGCCGGAAGAATTGCAACGACAACAGGAGGCTGACCCCGAACTAAAAATGGTACTGGAATGGAAGCGCGTGGGAGAAAGGCCTGCCTGGGAGGCCGTCAGCCCTTTCAACAGAGCGCTCAAAGCATATTGGGCCCAATGGGAGTCCTTGAAGGTGGAAGACGATCTCCTGAAGCGAGTACTGGAGAGTGAAAATGGCACCACCATTAGGTCTCAGTTCGTGGTTCCAAGAAGCCGAGTGGCTACAGTATTGCGACATCTCCATGACGGTGCCTCAGGAGGACACTTCGGTGTGAAAAAGACTTTGGAGAAAGTTAGGGAGCGTTTTTATTGGGTCAACTGTAAAGAAGACGTGAAGGAGTGGTGCCGGAAATGTGAACTATGTGCCACTGGTAACGGACCCTTGGGGAAACGAAGAGCACCTATGAGGCAGTACAATGTGGGTAGTCCTCTGGAAAGAATAGCCATAGATATTGCCGGACCATTTCCCGAAACCGACGATGGGAATAAATACATATTAGTGGCAATGGACTATTTTACCAAATGGCCAGAAGCATATGCCCTACCAAACCAGGAAGCTGCGACTGTTGCTGACGTACTAGTCAAAGAGTTTTTCAGTCGCTTCGGAGTGCCCATGGAGCTGCATTCGGATCAAGGCCGCAATTTCGAGTCTGTATTCTTTGGAGAAGTCTGTCGATTGTTGGGCATTCGCAAGACTCGGACCACACCGTTACATCCGCAGTCCGATGGAATGGTAGAACGCATGAATCGGACAATGGGCAAATATTTGGCCAAGGTCGTCTCCGATCATCAACGAGACTGGGACCAATACCTGCATCTGTTCCTGATGGCTTATCGTGCATCGGTCCACCAAACAACCGGTCAGTCACCAGCGTCTGTAATGTTTGGACGCGAGTTACGGTTACCGTGTGATCTGGAATTTGGGTCTCCACCTATAGAGCAGGAGGTAGCCGGGAATGATTATGTCATCAACTTAAAGAAGAAGTTGGAGGATATTCACGACCGAACCCGAAATAATAGTCGAATCGCGAGTGACCGGATGAAGGCTACGTACGATGTGAGAGCCCAAGAAGGAGGGTTTCAACCTGGAGAGCTTGTCTGGTTATATAACCCGCAAAGGCGTCGTGGCTATTCTCCAAAGTTACAGCGAAATTGGGAGGGTCCATACCAGGTGAAGAAACGAATAAATGACTTGATTTATCGCATCCAGAAGTTGCCAAGGGGGAAACCAAAGGTGGTACACTCCAATCGTCTGGCGCACTATGAGGGAAATAATGACGCAGTCCCGGAAGATGAGGCTGAAGTGGCTATCAATACCGTAAGGCCTGGAGATGATCAGCCAACCTTTAGAGAATTTATGGCTGCGTTTTCTGGAACTAGAAAAGCGCGATTCGGAGTCACGACTGAGATGCAACAAGATCTCTTCCGGGTCCCTGGTGATTATTCCATTGCCCACTGTGTCTCCGAGGATCTCCGTATGTCCAGGGGGATCGCAGTAGTGTTTAGAAATAAATTTGGACGGCTGAATGAACTTCGAGAACAAAATCCCTCTGTTGGTAAATCCTTACGCTTGCCTGATCATGACCGATCCATTTACTACTTGGTAACCAAGCAGTTTTACTACCAGAAACCGAGTTACGCCGACTTGTGGAGGGGACTATGGAATTTGAGGATCGAGTTGCTTACCAGGGGAATTAACAAATTGGCAGTTCCCAAACTCGGCTGTGGGCGGGACCAGCTGGATTGGAGAATCGTTAGAAACATGCTGGAAGTTGTCTTTAGAGGTACGGACGTCAAGATCTTCGTCTGCAATTTTGACCCACAACCCGCATTAAGGCCAACGAAGAGTGTAGACTGTTATTTCTACCGTAATGGAACGTGTAGTCGAGGTGAAGACTGTCGATATCGTCATGACCCGTTCTACAGGAACCAGAGCATAAAACCTGTTCTGGGACAGAACAGACTTGAAGAGGGGGGCAGTGTAACAAGAGAGAAAAGGAACGAACCTCTTTTCGAGCGACAGGTGGTGTGTTCTGCCGCCTTCGAGAGAATGACGCATCGTACAAGCATGTGAACCAAACGCGGTTTATTCTGGTGTATTCTAGAAATACATGGTATGTTCGGGCGATTTCTGGAACGTTTATAGGATGGTATAAAGTCGACGTCGCGGAGAAAAGCAGCAGTCAACAGCAAGTCATTAACTGTGTATTACAAAATAAATAGTGGATATAAATGTTGTATTAGAAATTCATAGTCTGTAAATAATAGTTTTTAATGGTTTATAATTATAGCGTTAATTTATAGTGTATTCATTAGTGTATAGAAATAAATATTTGTTTGTGAATAGACGATTTAAACAGCACTTGTGTTATTATTTGAAAAAGAACGTTACAATACTTAATAAGATCCAAACTGTATAAATTATTCTAATGAGATACAAATTGTATAAATTATTCTGCAGACTGTATAAATTATTCTAATGAGATACAATCTGTATATTTTATTCTAATGGGATTCAATCTGTATAAATTATTCTCAAGGCAATGCAGATTGTGTGCCGCGCGTGGCGGTGTGTAGGCGGCTATCGCACTACTCTTGATACGAAATGAATGCAAGTTGAAATGTTACAAAAAGGATTTCATTTAAAATAATTCCGTTTGTGACAATATATAGCATATTCTATAATTTTCGAACACATAAAATTGAATGCAGTATCATAGAAAATAGTACATTGCTGTGGGGCTTTATTTTCATTCTAGCATACTCTATATTGGATTTTTAAACAATCATTTCAAACGATTTTTAGAAAGATGCTTTTATGGAAGTGGCATAGTACCTTTCAAGTTTGTTAAATGATTTCATATAGTTTAACTTCATCACTATTCTATTATACTCTTTCTTCAAGCAAGCGAATATTATAGAGCTTCTCGAATTCAGCAGGGTAATAGGGAGTGGCATGCTACATATTTCCATCAATAAAGACCACTTGAGCTTAAGTGTTTGTTTGTTCAGTTACTGACCAACAAAGTTTACTTCAGCAAATAACATCAAAAACCAAGTTCACCTATTCACCTATTTGAGATAGGAAGGTCACGGTTACTTTTTTATAACTGACAAATACTCAAGATTAGTTTAAAATCTAGGATCGACAAGAAACTAAATAAGAAGGATATAGAGGTACATTCTGCTTATTAATAAAAATATAAAGACACAAAGTGTCATTACTAAAATAAGTGGGTACTTATGTATAAGTGCATTAAAAATTTTAAAAAAAATGAAAATTTTAGTATCAATCGAAAGAAGAATTCATTTTACGTTAAAAAGATACTAAACTAGATGAAGAACATCAAGATTTATTCAGAAAAATACCTAAAAAGCTTATTGGCTTAATGGTTTTAGTAATAAAGTATAAAGAAATGCTTGAAGTTCCACAGCGAATTGGTCTAGCGCTTAATGTACCAGACTCATAATCAGAAATTGCCGGTTCAAATCCTCGAAAACTTTTTTTAATTGTATTACTTATTGATTATTATTATTGTTATTTAATATCTTTAGAACTTGATTTTAATTATTATTATTATATATGTAAGTATAGTATGTCTTCTTCATATTTGGTTGTCACATCTGCGTGTATTACATTTACATATCCCCCTATTACTAATCCTTTTGATTTGTAACATTTGCCTTAATATTTGAAATATCAATTAATAATGCATAATTTTTCTATTTCTAAAAATAATTTTTTGGTATGTTGTCAATATTCAGTTTTTTCCACTTTCTTTCTATTAATTCTATTATTTATTTTCCAAACGATTTGCAAACACATTCACCATGTGCAATAACAGTACGGTATGGTCATTTGCGGCGTTTATATTTACCAGTGTTTTAGTTAGTTCGCAAGAGTTTTTTAGGCTGTATCAATGTGAATTGCCTATTTTGTTTAGGTGTTGTAACATATACTTGGATAGGTTTTCTAACGGCGAATTTATGCATGGGAAGGAATTACAAATGAGTCCCTCAAAATAATTTGTCCGCCAGAAAAGCAGACTTATATTTGAAGAAATACCTTTCTAACAATGTGTAGATATTCTTTTAATTTTTTTGTTATCAACTAAATTTAGTAAATTTTAACAATGAAAGATACAACGATGTACTTTGAAGTTAGAATGTAACTAAATTAAAAACTTTTCAACGTTAAGGAATAATATAGTTATTTAAAAGGTGCTTATTTGTGTTATAGTCCCTTCTTTAATTGATTTGTAAAGAGAGGTAATGTGTTTTTTATATAAGCAACGTTTGTTTTTCTAGATTTACTTTTACCTTGTTTGTAAAGGTTATCGATTTTCAATTCCTTCAAATAATACTGTGAATTGTACCAAAGAGCTTTAAAGAACGAGGAAGAATATTTAGAACAGGAATCTATGTTTGCTTTACTAGTTTAATTATCGAGTAAGCAAAAAAAACTTTTGTTATACAGTATTTTCGCTAATTTCAATAAATTAAGTAACTTGACCTTTCGTAAAAAGCATAATTACAGTTTAACAACGCCACAATAAAATTTAATGCAAGTTTAGGAACCATAATTAGTAATATTTGAAAACAATCTCATAACTTCATTATATCTGACATTTAACTTTTATTAGCTTTGCCATTTCTTTATACTCTTAGTGGCAATTTACTGTTTAATCAATAGTCTGAATAATACTTGAGGAAAAGACCTTTTCGATTTAGTTTATTACTAACCTCTTTTTATATTTCAACCTAAATTTTTTAATTTAATTGTATGAAATAAACCAATAGACCTACTTGTATTTTTGTTGTTGTGTGATTTAATTCATACTAGTTTTAAAGTAGAATTTAAATCGTTTATTAATTACTTTGGAATCTATAGTGCTGCCCAAAAAACGTTTCAATCCAGTTAATTTGCATCAAATTCTTCTCAAATAAGAAAATCCACTACTATCCATTTTCTTTCTAGAGTCCTCTGACTTTGAAAACTTATTGCTCGTGAACTACTGAGCCAAATTAAATATTTTAACAAACGAGCAAATAGTAAATTTATTTCTAAAAGAACAGTAAAATATGTTTTTATATTTGCGTGTCCTAATGGCTTCATTAGGACACGCAAAATGCGTGTCCTAATGAAATTTTTTAGAATACTGGAAACAGTAACATTTTATTTTTTAAAGCTGATTTCACTGTTAGACAGCTATTCTTGGAATGTCAAACTTATCTTGTTTACGCAGTGAACTTTTGTAACTGGAATGCAATACCGCTAATCTAGTATTGCAGGCCACATAAATGCACCGAATAATAAATAGCCCTGTTAAGGGCGTAACGGTTTTTACTTTATTATTAACGAAATTGTAAATTTTGATACTGTCATTATATGGGATACATTGTATTGTGTATGTGCAATAGCTCACGATAAACTTAACGTAATAAAATTCAGTTTTATTTATTTATTTAGTAATAAAAGTATAAACAGGAAAGAATCCCAAAAAACAATACTTCTTTTGCTATAGAAAATAAAACAAAATGAATAACGCAAACATAAAACCCAATAATAAAGAAAAAAAAGTGTTAACAATTTACAGATCGAATGGTAGCTCTACATATTTGTATATATAAAATTAACCCTTCGAAGACGGAGTGGGGTACAAAATGTACCCCAAAAATGTTTTTTTGTTATTAACTTTAATTGTGCGTTATTTTCGTGGTCTAAGTTTTTACATTGTGTCGAAAATTGCTTGTTAAGCTATATTATGCAAATAATTCCTATTTTATTTTTTTAATTTTTAATTTAAACTAAAAAAATAAGGCTGGGGTACATAATGTACCCCGCTCCGTCATCCGTGTGACCGAATTTGGTGTCGTTGAGATTCGCGAGTTTTCGCTACTGCTACACATAACCTCAGTTTTTCGCGCGCCAAAAGGAGTTATTTGTTGTTGTGTATGTAGTTACTGATTTACTAGTCTTTATTGACAGTTCAGTTATAAAATATGGCTAAAAGGCAGAAACTAGACCTTACTAAGGAAAGTGAGCGTGAGATAGCTTTACAATGGATCGAGGAGGAGGAAGATGTAGTTCCTGTTTATGGTGATGATTCAGATGTATCAGAAGTCGAATATAACGAAGAAATTCATAACCACGACGATGACCTACAGGTAATAGCCGATTATTTACTAACTATGTACATAAATCTGACTGTTCTGTACAGGTAGCCAGTGACACAGAAACCGATTTAGATAGCCCTGATAGTAATGAACCGTTTTACACGTCAAGAAATGGTTGTAAATGGAATAAATTTCCTCCACCAATCACTCGACGACGAAAGCATGATATCATAAAAGTTAGTCCTGGTATAAATCGCAATTCTGCATCGGTTTCTGATATTCTTGATTCCTTCAAGTTGTTCATAGACGAAGAAATGGTGAATATAGTGTGAAATCCACCAATCAAAAAGCAGAAATGGTTTACGCAAAATGGAATGAAGAAAACCCAGACAAACAAAGGATATGGAAACCAACGCACACAGGAGAAATATATGCGGTCATTGGTCTTCTTTTTATAATGGGAGCTTTTAAATCTAATAGAGAGCCTTTGCATTTTTTATGGAATAAGGATCCTCTCTATTCACGAATGATATTTCCAGCAACCATGTCTCGCGACCGCATAAAGTCGCTTCTTTCGTTTCTGAGGTTTGATGATGCTACCACTAGAGCTGCAAGACGACAAACCGATAAGTTGGCTGCTTTCAGAGAAATTCTTGATAAATTTGTCCTTCACTGCCAGGAAAATTTTAATCCGGGTTCTCACCTCACAGTGGATGAACAGCTTGTACCTTTTCGAGGCAAATGTCCCTTTCGTGTCTACATGAAATCAAAACCGGCTAGATATGGGATTAAGATTTGGGCGATGGTTGATGTTGACACTATGTATGCAAAAAATTTGCAAATATACACTGGAAAACAAGACACAAAACCGGAACGGGAACAGGGAAAGCGTGTAGTTCTAGATTTAGTATCGTGTTTAGATAAAGGCTACGGTATTACAGTCGATAATTTTTTTACTAGTGTTACATTGGCTAACGAATTGCTAGAAAGAGGATTGACACTGTGTGGGACGATGAGAAAAAATAAACCGGATATACCCTCTGAATTATTGCCTGGCCGTAGTAGACCAGTAAATTCGTCGATATTTGCATTCCAGGAATCAGCTACATTAGTGTCTTATGTGCCGAAAAAGAACTCCGCCGTAATATTACTCAGCACCGAACATCACGACGAAAAAGTTGGCGATGAAAAACATGCCTACAAACCCAACATAATCCTGCATTATAATAAAACCAAATGCGCCGTCGATACCTTGGACAAAATGCTGGCTGAATACACTATTCAGAGAGCTACCATGCGATGGCCTTTTGTTTTATTTCAGAATATGCTAGACACTGCTGCACTCAACTCTTTCGTAGTTTGGACAACTAAAAATCCTGATCTACAACATGATAAGCAACACCATCGAAGACAATTCCTACTTGACCTAAGTAAACAACTCCATATGTAAAGTCAAGAATGTAGAACTCTAAAAATTTGCCAAAGCGTATAATCGATGCCATGAATATGATAATACCAACTCCAAAAACAACGGCCGAAGATGACCCAATAGAAAAAAACAAATCGCTTGGTAGGTGTGCTCTTTGCGCAAGAAGCAAAGACAAAAAATCTCGTACTTGCTGCTACGTATGCCAGAAGTTTGTTTGCCCTGACCATCACAGGAAGATACGAAAAGTTATGTGCACCGAATGCAATAATAATTGACTCTGGTATTAGTATAATGTTTAATTTTGATGTTCAATAAATTTTTTATTTTTGTATTATGAAAAAAAAAATATATATATATATATACCATTATTAAATTATTTGTTCAAAAAATAAAATTTGAGAGTAAAATTATGTTGGGGTACAAAATGTACCACGCTCCGGCCACTACGTAAGTAATCAACACATCGTCTTCCGAGGGTTAAGTAATAATTATAATTAGTATACTGCTTGTAACTAATAACTACATTGATAAATTAAAATTAAAAAAATATATAAATAATTATGTGTATTTTAATAATGATAATAATAAAACCTCGGGAAAAAGCCCGTAATAAAAAGAAAATGATAATAATAATATCTACGTAACATTAAGATGTTGATAGTAAATACAAGTAATACAAATAAACGAAATGAAATATAACGTGATATGAGAAACGTAAGTTTCAGGTGTGATACAATGCTTTCAAATTCTTTTTTAATCTGATTAAAGAAGTTGAAAAAAGATCTAATGAGGTATACTTATAGGTTCGTACTATACGAATAAGAGGCGAATTATAAAAGTTCTTGAAAAAGAAGGTACAAAAAGATGATCATTTCTAGTTACACGTACAGGAACGTTGAAATTTATCTGTTCTAAAATATTTGGACAGTCTAACAATCCGGTAATCAATTTAAAAAGAAAAAGTACATCATACATTTCTGGATATATTCAAAGGCAGCAGACCGACTTCTACGCATGATTCGTTGTAATTAATAGCGGGCATATGGAATTTCTTGTAGATATAGGATATAAATCTTTTCTGTATTGATTCTAATGTATTGATATAAATGCTATACTGCGGATTCCAAACCACATTAGCCCAAGTAATTATACTGCGGACATAAGCAAAATAAAGACTCCGAATACCCCGAAGGTTTCTAAACGGCCGACAAATCCTAACTGAAAAACCCAGACATTTAAAAGCTTTGCTTGTAATATAGGTAATGTGTTTTGAAAAGGTTAATTTATTGTCTATTATAACTCCCAAGTCATAAAATTATATATTTTTACCTTAAAGTAATAATATCCAAAAGATCCAATGAATAATTATTATTGTTAACAAAAATCATTCTTTGCTGAAAATACTATTGCATTTATATCTCGTTAATTTCTTTAACAAATAAAGTATTTATTCTATGAAATGCAATATAAGTATTCTTATTTCATCCAAGTTTTTAATTCATTAAGTAGCAATTATTTATGTCACAAATATATTGGCATACATTCTACTTTGAATTTATAATAATTTTCAACAGTACGTATAACACACCTGGCAAATTTGAACGAGTACCTGCAGTTTAGTAGCCGGCTTTGTGTGGATGAGATAAGAATGGGAACTTCTACGTCGCGCGGATTACCTAAAGTTAACGAGGTTATGTAAAAAACATTTAATTTCTAGTGTTGCCAACTGTTATGCTACTTACCAAAATATCCCTAACAATTAAGTAAATTTTTTAATTATTTAATAACGAACTAACGCAAATAGAAAAAATAGTATAAAGTATTCGTTTCATAAGACGTTTTAGCGCACTTGTCCTTTTTAGAAAACTCGAACGCGTGCGCTAAAAACGTGTCTTATGAAACTAATACTTTAATATACCATTCTAAGTGGTATGGTTTTGCTTTTATCAGACGATATGTAATAAAAGGTACCCATTTTTAGGGACAATTTCATTAAAAGTAAGTTAAATAATTTTTTTTTCAGAAAGTATATCTATATGTCTATGAGATTTTTGTAGGAATTAGAAAGAAACTTTGCGGTTCTTATGCTATTAATTTTTAGACAAAGAAGCGTTTTATTTCTTCGTGTGTGTTTTCTTGTTTATTAATACAGATAGCGACAATATTTCTTGGCTAAATTAACACTTTTCATATGTAGACATTATTTTCCTAAACGAAATGTTGCTAACTCTAATAATAAAAGTGCAATAACAAAAAACCTTTTTTTGTCTCAACCGTTTGTCACTAAATTGTTTTTGTTATTGTATGTTGTTAAAATTAGGAACATTTTTTTTGAAGAAAATGCGAAGACATGTGAAAAATGTTGATTTATCAAAAAAAATACTAACGCTAGTTAACATTTGTTCATTATCCAAGCGAAGTGCGACCTCATTATAAATGTATGCGAGCTAAACGCCTCGAGCGGAGCTCCCACGATTGCAGGCGCAGTATCAAACCCACGGCCACGTGTGAGCATAGCAAGCAGCTGCAGTACGCAGAACTCTATAAGGAAGTCACGTAGGCACACGGCCACAGCAGCTTCAGTACTCAGAACTCGATAAGGAAGTCCCGTAGGCACACGGCCACTTGCGGTCAACTGAAGGATTTCACACCCACAGAAGGAGTATATAAAGACCAGCACTTTATGGGACATTTCAGTCTGAGTTACGACGGGCTTAAAAGATAGAAACTGTTTACCAGGGTAAATGTTTACCTTCTTTCAAGCCATACTCACCCAGAAAGCCGTAGAAGCCATGGTTACTGTTTACCTCGGCCTTTCTGAACATCATTATTACCAATTTTAAGTTGAAATTGTATAATAGTATTCAAGTGATTATGCAAGTGCATATTGTGTAAATTCACGACGAATAAATATCTTATTGTACTTAACAGTAAACTGTGTTCATTTAGTTACTTGGGCTCCGTCGTTCGCGTTTTTAAAATAAAGTACCATTTTTAAAAACGCCTTTCTTCGTCAAGAAAAGTTAATTCGCTATCTCTATTAATCAACAAGAAAACATAATTCGCTATTTTTTCATATAAACCGTAAGTAAAACGATTTTTGTCTTAAAATATAAAAACCGCAATGTTTGTTTCTAACCCCTACAAAAATGTCATAGATATATGGTATATACGTTTTGAAAAAAAAGAATTATTTAACACGTTTTTAATGAAATTGTTCCTAAAAATGGGTACCTTTTATTATGTATCGTCCGATAAAAACAAAAGTATACCATTTAGAAATATAATATTCTGCTGTTTGTATATAGAAATAAATTTACTAGTTGCTCGTTTTTAAAATATTTAATTTGGTTCAGTAGTTTACGAGCAATACGCTTAGTATCCAGTGGGAGGGAAGTTTAAAAAAATTAAATGTTAATTACAATAACACGAAGGAACAAAAGGAAATTCGACTTAATTGGACATGCATAAATGTCACCTTTCCATAACGTGGGTTATTTTAGCTATGCTATTCTATAGAACTAGAGTAACACAATATCAGGATTAATTCCCATTAATTAATTAATAACAGATAGAATACCTATAATTACAATTATATTGCCACAAATACTTAAATAAAACATAACACATTCGTGCTAAAGCTCCTACCACAAAACTATAATGCTAAAATGCTGTAGAATAAAAAATCAACGTTAGGTAAAATTATTAAGACTATGAGATTGACCAAACAGTATAACGTCGACAGCCGGAACAACGGAAACGGAAAAAAACTCTTATGTGGAAATAAGAGATCCAACTAGATTACAATCTTAATAGTTGATCGTAATAGTATAATTACAATGCTAGTGTGGAAAGTGAGACTTTTCGCATGCACGAGTGGGAATTGACGCACGAGGCGTAAGTCGAGTGCCGGAAATCACAAGAGTGCAGGAAAGTCACTTTCAAACGAGTAATGTACAATATTTTTCCTACGATCCCCCACATTTTAAATGTTTAAAATATTTAGATTTTTAATATTTTCATGAACATAATTTTTGAAGATTTTAAAACAAAATTTTTATGGTTAGGTTTGACAAAAAAACCACTTAAATCTAATTTTTTGATATTACTTTTATTTTATTTTCCTCATAATTGGCATCTCTAAATTCAGTGATGCCAACTGGGAAACTTGCATCAAAAATTAGCATATATTATAATGGGGTACGTTAGGTATAATGTATTGGATATTTCTTTTTGATAGCTAAAATAAGTAATTAAACATTAATTAAAGTTATATTTATAAGAAAAGAATAGATACATAATAGTTAAAATGCTTCTCAAAATTGGATTAAACATTAATGTCGTCATTGTAAAAAAATTTTCATAGATTTCTAGATAACGTTTAAAGTATCATATTTTCCTAACACACGTGTTATATGACTCACTTTCTTAATGTCACTAGCGTTTGGATGGATTGGATTAAACATTAATGTCGTCATTGTAAAAAAATTTCATAGATTTCTAGATAACGTTTAGAGTGTCATATTTTCCTAACACACGTGTTATATGACTCACTTTTTTAATGACACTAGCGTTTGCTAGAGTTCCTTAATAAAAAATCAAACTGTATTATTTAAGAGTTAGGACACGGATGTCAAAATCTATCTCTTTCTAGGCTAAAACTAAGCTGTCTGAAATGGATATAATTTTTTCTCTCTTTTTATTTTAGTGACATTTTAGGTTATGCTATCATGTTTATTTTTATGCATGTAAAAATTTCTAATGTGCACATTATCATTTATTTACTGTTTGTAGAGCATTTTTAAAACTACTATTAATAGTACATATATCAATTTTATATCTAATAATTTACGACAGCTTTTAATCTAAAGTATTAACTGTACCCAATTTCAGATTTATATAATTGTGATATTGACAGTTTAATTTATTTTTCATGATAACCAACCTTTTAATAAATAGTTTCAAAATATGAAATGTCACTAGGAAAGTTTGACATGCGTGACTTAACTCTGAATAACATAGAGCTCAGCTCATATCTAGGAACTCTAGCGTCTGCTATTGTTCACTTTCGTATGGGATCGTAGAAAAAATAATTTAAATGAATATAGTTAGTAGTTGAAAAAATAAATTTTAATCGTAATGACTAATTATTTGAAGAAATAATTTATGAACAATTTAAATTGGATGACAACGACAAGGTTTTTGTGGAAATGGGATTCTTTAGCAGAACACAGATACATAATTAACATTTAACGAATGTAGCAAACAAAAAATATAAATGATTTGTTAAATTTAGATGCGGTCAGTAATAATAAGTTTTAAATAAAATAACATAATTGTAAGCAAATAATTTTTACTTAGTAAACTACTGATCCGTTAGTATCAAGTTCTTTAGAAAATAATGCATCATAATTTACAAATCACTATTTACAGAATAATCATAATTTCATCTCAATATCGATTGAACTAAAGTAAATAAATACCTAAAGTAATGCTGTTTATAAAGTGTGATTAACGTGTTGAAGAAAAAGACGTTTAAACTAAGTAAAGGAAGTTAATCAAATCACAATAAAAGTAATTATTGCTATCGTTAGAAAATTATTAAATTAAATAAAGGCACCACCTTCTTTATTCCACAATTAAATATTTCAACTCTAATAGTTATTTGCTAATGTACCTGATGGAACTTTTTTATCTTATACTACTTTATTATTAATATGAGATATGGTTTGAAAATAACAAGAATGTGCATGTAACTTTCCAATGCAATTTATAGAGATATGAATTAATGTGTTGCGATAAACCATATATATCATTTTCCAGGAAAGTTTTTGTTTTACTTTGCCTCGCTCGTGTTAGTTTTTTTATAATTCTAGTTAATTTGCCTGAAAGGCTACATTTTTACTCATAACAGAGGCGCACATTTGTTAATCTTTCTTCTACTAGGACTAATTTTGTTTAAAAAATACGGTGAAAATTATTAGTTAATTTTAATACACATCTTAAGTTGATATGTGTTCTTCACAAAATTTTAGAACCAGATAACCCACAATATGTAAATACGTTTATTGTAATAAAAATTACGGAACTCACTAGAAAAGATCGGTTATTAGATATCATTATCACTTCAACCTTCACTAATTCAGAAATCTAGTGTTGTGAATTGTCATTTTTCAGACCACGATCTAGCAACTTGCGAAATTGCATGTCAAAAAGTTCCAGGTTCTCCTATTATTCGTACTTCTATCGATGTTTTAAAATTTCAATCTTGATCATTTCTATTCTCGATTACAAACATTATCTTTGGATGATATATTTTATGAAAACGATATTAATAAAAAATCGGAATTTTCAGCTCTAGAATATTAAACCTGTTTGATAAACATGCACCTTGGAAAACCATAAAAATAACAAAAAAACCTGCGCCATGATAATATTAGATTATTAACGAATTTAAGAGATAAGGCAAAAACTAAATATAAAAACCTAAAAACTAAAGCTGCATGGGAATATTATAGGATGTTGCGCAATTACACAAATACTGCCATAAAGAATGAAAAACGAGCATACTACTTGCAATTTAAACTTTCCCATAGGAACAACTCGAAAGTACTATGGAAGGGAGTGAGATCGTTGGATATCGTATCTTCTAAGTTTAATGAAAATAATTTTGTTATTGGCCATGTTGTTAAAAACTAAAAATGTTAAAAACTAAAGCTGCATGGGAATATTATAGGATGTTGCGCAATTACACAAATACTGCCATAAAGAATGAAAAACGAGCATACTACTTGCAATTTAAACTTTCCCATAGGAACAACTCGAAAGTACTATGGAAGGGAGTGAGATCGTTGGATATCGCATCTTCTAAGTTTAATGAAAATAATTCTTTTATTGGCCATGTTGATGAAATTAATAGTTAGTTTGTTAACAGTATTCCACATATTCCAGTTCCCGAACATATTTCAAAATATTATAAAAACAATAAATTATATAATACGGGAGATTAAATACTACAATGTAAAACTATGTTGCCCTTTTATTCTGCAATATTTAGTACATATTATTAACTCGTGTATTTTAGAAAATACATTTCCCGGCAACTGGAAGTCGGCTCTTGTAACACCAATAGCAAAAGTTGAACAACCTGTGGAGTATAAGGATTACATACCGATTAGCATTCTACCAACACTTTCAAAAATACTGGAAAAAATAATTAACTCACAAATTAGAGAATATTTAGACGTTAATAATCTGTTACCATCTTGCCAGTCAGGTTTTAGATCTGCACACAGCTGCGCAACCGCTTTACTAAAGATAACCGATGATATTTTTAAAGTGCATGACGAAAGAAAATGTACGTTATTAGTTTTATTAGATTTCAGCAAGGCGTTTGACACAATAAATCATAATTTACTGCTTAATATATTGCATTATATGGGTTTTGGTAATAATGCAGTCGGTCTAATCCAAAATTATCTCTAGAACAGGACACAAAGAGTTAAGACATCTTATAGTGTCTCTGTGCCTGTTGATGTTACAAGAGGGGTGCCGCAGGGATCCATATTAGGTCTTTTACTGTTCACCTTGTATACCAGAGGCCTTTGTGACTGCACAAGAGCTTGTGAGATTCACATGTATGCAGATAACATACAACTGTATTATTCATTCAATCCGAGTAATATGGAAGATGCCGTTAATATATTGAATAATGATCTAAAAGCTATAAACGAATATTCCTTAACCATGCGTTAATTTTAAACCTATCCAAGTCTTGTGTCTTACTTTTAGGGAATGTGAATAGTAGTTATCAATTGCCACCTATAAAAATAGGAGATATTGATATTCCTGCAGTCGAAAGTGCCAAGAATTCGGAGTTAATTATTGACAACACATTCAGATTTAAAAAAGAAATTAATAAATATATACAAAAAGCTTATTATAATTTAAAGCTTCTTTATCCACACAACTTGAATAAAAATACAAAAATCTTGCTTAGTGAAGCCCTGGTACTTTCACAATTTGCTTATTGTACACTCGTTTATGCTTCTTGCGTTGATTTCGAGACGTCATGAAGTATACAAGGTGTTCAAAATTCTTGCTTACGTTTTATTTATGAACTACCAAAGTTTGCACATATCTATATATATAAAAGAAAGTCGTGTTAGTTACACTATTTATAACTCAAGAACAGCTGAACCGATTTGGCTGAAAATTTGTGGGGAGGTAGCTTAGAACCAGGAGACGGACATAGGATACATAGGATATTTTTATCCCGTTCCCGTGGAACGTGACATAAAACGTGGTATAACAAAACGCAACTGAAAGCAAAACAAAAAATTAATCAGTCAAAACATAGCCGTTCATTTGTTAAAAATGTTTATAACAAAACGCAACTGACATGGAATAACAAAACACAACTGACAGCTAAACGTAATGCTGTCTATGGTTAAGTATGGTTGAAAATTTTATAATTTGAAATTTTGGAGTTGACTAGTTGATGTGTTTGTTTCGAGTTTCAATTAGCTTATTGTGCCGATATTATCATTAACAATACCATGCCGCGACCAAGACGATCAAATCTTTCTCGACAAAGCCGTAATGCAACTAGGATTCGAAACATTGCGAATGAAAGGACTGAAGAAGAACAATAAATTGCACGTGAAGAGCGCCGCGTTAGTATGGCTCGACTTCGTGCTTCTCAATTATATGTGGCATGTTCACGGGTCGGAAGACCATCTGCGTTAATTGTTCTTGCGCCTGATAATAAAACGAAAAATGTCGTCTATCACAAGGTGCTTCACTGAAGAGTGCAACCCATGCACTAAAATACATGGCCAATAAAGAATCATTAAAATACTTGATTTTTTTATTTATATTTATTATCCTAATAAAAAATTGAACTTAATAAAATCCAAAATATGCTCATTTATTGCCTCTAAGGCGGAACAAAGTTGGCCGGTTCAGCTAGTATCTTCTAAATTAGTAGAAACGTGTTGGCTTGATATGAAACAGCGGCGTCATATAAATGACCTAGACTTAAAAAGATTTTCGGAGGGGGGACTCCAGCTCATTAGCCGCTCCCCCGCTAAATACGCCACTGCTTATAATCATAATGCTTGGTTCACGGGTGGAAATGATCTGAACTAATTGGAACACAAAAATTAAAAACCAAAACTAAACGAGCAATATTCTTAATAAGAAATAACGGCAGTTATAATAAGACAGTATAATTTGAAGTAATAAATTAAAATGACCTTGCGATAACATTAATTAGTACTGATTCAAAGGTTTAAAATAATATTTTTTTAAAATAACAATATTAAAATATATTTAATTTAATAAATGACCCAGTTCTACTGGCAGTAATTAGTTAAGTTTCCTGTGTGAAAAATTCAAACTAACTTTCTTTAAAACATTTACTCCAATTTTTTTTTTATTATTTTCCATTTATTTTATATTCTAAATTCTAAAACTAACTGAAATCATCGTTGAGATTTTACAGCTGTGTGTAAACAAAACACAATACTTATTTTTCAAGTTAAAAGTGCCTAAATTATTTTATTTTCTCTTTTACAATCATTGTGACAGATTAAAATTCTCCTTTACTCGTTTCATAAACTATGGTGTGTACTCTGCAAAATTGTTTCATGAATGATCCCCACTCTTAGATACAAACTCCCACCTTACTTTAAGAATAGTTAGTGATCTATTTTTAGAACATCAATAATTAGTATTCTCTTTAATGCGTTAAGCCTGGATCCCATTACTCGTGTATTTGACAAACATTCGTCATTCGTGGATATTTGCCAAGTAGTGGGAACGGGTTACTCGTACAAATGTTCGCCACTTGTCCTTTCCCGTCGGTTGTCGGTAAATATAACACAAATCAAAGACTCTTATGACTTGACAAATATATCCCTTAAGCTTGGAACTCATTGCTCGTGTACTTGACAAACATTCGTCATTCCTGGATATTTGCCAAGTAGTGGGAACGGGTTACTCGTACAAATGTTCGCCACTTATCCTTTCCCGTCGGTTGTCGGTAAATATAACACAAATCAAAAACTTTTATTACTTGACAAATATATTCCTTAAAAATGTATGTCTTCAAGTACAAGTGCTTGCCAAATATTACATTTGGCGAATCGACAAATATTTGCGTATTTGCCAAATACACGAGTAATGGGATCTAGGGTTTACCCTATCAATTCAGTGGTGGCCATCTGAGAATCCCCTTACGCGTCTCCCACTCCCATTAAAGCATCATTTTGAGAAATTTGGGTTGTCCTTGACTCTCACCATTCCCCTACTTGTCTTTAGTTAGTTATGTTTATTGTAGTAGCTTCAAGGTCGTCAGCTGAGGGGCCTCTTACGCGTCTTGCATTCCCACTACAGCATAGATTGAGTAATTTGGGTTATCCCTAACCCTCACTATTCCCCTACTCGTCTTCCACCACTAGTTAATTAAACTCCTTGTAATTAGTAACACGTTTAAATAGATACCAAATAGACCTATTTAATAAAATACTATTTATTCAAAGACTTCCTTTATTTATCTAAATGTTTAAGAAAACTGATAAATTTTAAAATTGATTTATCAAAGTTGATAATCAATAACACAGAACAAACTCTGGCAAAAGTAAAGTGACAACATACACAAAATATAAACCACTTACATTTACCATAAAAAAATGCACGGGCAATTAATCAAAATTTGGAAAGTAAATTCCAAAAATGAATGAGACTTCTCGGACGGGTCGCTTCAATTAGGACACTTATTAAATTATATCTATAAAACATTGTTAAATGTCCACACAAAAAAATATACAAAAAACAAAATAAACCAAAGGTTGATTTTCTTTAACCAAAATTCAAACGAACAATTTATTCGACAACGAAAATATTAACATCGAATATAACTCGATATTGAAAACAAAAACTCAATACACAAATAGGAAACTTGGTTACCATAATAAAAATAAAAGAAATTGAAATTATAAGACAGTATAATTCAGACATTAAATGTACTATATTATAAACTTAAAGAACAACTTACATTTATGTCAAATTTTCCAAAATTTTGGCGCCTTAAAAAAATACTAACATGGATTAGTAGTTAACTGTAAATGCTGATATGTACATCTGCTTAAATGTTGACATGGTAGAAATGTTCCCTATTACCATCTTTTGCGCCAAAACAGTTTTGTAATACAGGATAATCGCAAGGATAGGTCGCTTCAATTAGGACACTTATTAAATTATATCTATAAAACATTGTTAAATGTCCACACAAAAAAATATACAAAAAACAAAATAAACCAAAGGTTGATTTTCTTTAACCAAAATTCAAACGAACAATTTATTCGACAACGAAAATATTAACATCGAATATAACTCGATATTGAAAACAAAAACTCAATACACAAATAGGAAACTTGGTTACCATAATAAAAATAAAAGAAATTGAAATTATAAGACAGTATAATTCAGACATTAAATGTACTATATTATAAACTTAAAGAACAACTTACATTTATGTCAAATTTTCCAAAATTTTGGCGCCTTAAAAAAATACTAACATGGATTAGTAGTTAACTGTAAATGCTGATATGTACATCTGCTTAAATGTTGACATGGTAGAAATGTTCCCTATTACCATCTTTTGCGCCAAAACAGTTTTGTAATACAGGATAATCTTTTTACTTATTATCACCAGTTGTAGTGCTTTCTAAAGTAAGTCTATTTAAATTTTTATTCAGAAATAAATCTTTAAATTTCATTCAAAACTCCAATAACATTATCCAACATTTTTTAGTCACCAAATAAAAATTTTCTTGACCAAAAGAAAATTCAATCACTAATTAGTTTCACTGCACTTTTATTTAGTTAAAATAAAATTATTTATTATTAACTGCACTACTTAAATTCTAACATTTTATCATTACAAAAAAATTTGACGTAACAGTAAACATAACCTTAAATTTCTGACAGGAGGTTGACGTTGACGTAAGATAATACAACATAACCTCAAAATTTTTCTAAAATTTTTCTCTCCAAAAGAACGCGTGCTCTGCACAAATGAAAATTTTCGAGAGCTTGTCATCAGATTTCCTGCGGTTTATATAAAAATTGGAAAAACAATTGAAAAAACTGGTGCTTTAACTGGTTCTAAACAAAATTCTTTAGTATGATTTCTAGTTAGCACTATATTCTTGGTTAGAAACAAAAGAATTAATTTTTTTTTTCAATAAACACCTACATGGTGTTCGGGATATTAAAACTAGTCACAAATGACTAACCAATAATTTGAATCTGATAAATCTTAATAACTAAACATTTAAGTAAGAATTAATTTAAAAATAAAATTACATAACCAGATTGTTAATAAATATTAAACTAATTGTTTATAATAATATTATAAAAATATAGAGGGAATGTTTCTCTCTACAAACACCACATACTTCTGTTGAAATGCACAGATGAACTTGAGATTTAATGGCAACCATCTTGGTTTTCCTTAGATTGATACATTATTAATATTTACAATTATTGTTTAAAAGCACATTGTTACTTCTATTTCTCAATATAAACTTGATCCCAATATTCTGTAGAATAATCATCAACTCAAGTTTTTTATCAAAATCCTAAATAAAAGCTAATTTGTATACTTTCAGCAGACAATGACAAAACGCAACAATGTTTGTATTTAAATGCCCAAATCTTCTACCACAAAAGATCCCCACATTGGCATTTAAGTCTCAAATATACTCAAGAATTCACTTAACCACATTACAATGAAATATTTCGGTTCAATATCTGATTAACATTGAACACCACACGTTGATTAAGAAGAAATTTTTTTCGTTTTCACCAATAAAAATTGTAAGTAAAGTGATATATGGGTAATTCTTCAGAAATATTAAATTTACTGTCCCTGCTTAATTAATATTATATTACAAATACCTTTTTACCTGTTAGTTCAGTACAGTGAAGATGTAATAGCAGTCTATCTAGCCAGGTATATATTAACAACTGACCTATTTTTTTAACAATAAAAAGTAAACTTTATTATGTCATATGTCATTCACGTGGCATGTCCCTAGTATGTATTCTCAAAGTAAAAAGTACTTTTTCTAAGGCATCAGTTAATGATTATTGTTCTAATTAAGTAGAATTGTAAAACAAGTGTAGGGTTCTCATTCAGAGTCAATTTAAGCATCGACTACTACACAATCAATAAAATGTTGTCCCTGATATTTTTGTCATTTGCGTAGATCTAACTAAGAGAGAAAAACGTTATTAAATTTCACGTATAGTATCAGTATTTCTACAATATCAGCATTACAGATGTATTGCATGCATATGTAATTTTAATTAAATCAACATATAGTATCTTGTTCAGTTGATCTATAAACTTTATAGAGGTAGTTTATATGGTTTCATGTTAGAGTACATTTATTTCGTGTCATTCACGTGGTTATCATAATTTCTTACTGGTGTTGAATTTAGAAAAAAGTTTTCGTAAGTTAATATCGTAGTAAGAAAATAGTCTAGGCGCTATGTTATATTAATGCTCTAATATTCATTCGCGTGGCATTTTCATTGTATTATTTGCGTGGATTTATAACTCCACGTAACTTGTCCACATAAATGACAACTCCTACATACATTCATGTTCCTACATTATGAGGTGCAAAGAAAATGTGGAAAAGAAGAAAAGAAAAAGAGAATGCGAGAAGAAAAGAAGAGAAAAAATTAAAAATGATCCAGAAAAGAAACAAATGGAAAAGCTTAAACATGATGACTGTGATATCACGTAAAATAAAAATTACTAATTTTTATTTTACTTGTTATCCATTACTAAGCCATTATTTTAGCATTATCGTGTGTCATTTGCATGTTATTTGGATCATTTACGTGGATTTAAACACTGTGAAGGTCGAAAATGTCCATACTAAGCTCTACTAATCAACAGTATGTGTTCTATACAATCAATTAATTATACTATTTCTTAGAAAAACAGATTTTAACATTTTTCTTTTCCGAGAATTTTTCACATCCAAATTGTGGATTTCTGTAGAAACACCCATATACCTCTATACATTTTCACAACTATACCTTTAATATGTTGTAGGTGAGAATAAGCCTTGAAATAGCTTTAATACTTATTTATGTGTAAATTTTTAAGCAACGACAGAAGATCGTTAACTATGCAAACAAAATTACAAAAATTAGGAGAAAAATCAATTTAAAATTTATCCTATTTCAAATTAAACTCTTTGACTAATTGAAACATATTTATTTATTTTTTTTTATATAAAATTTATAAAATTAGAAATCCTTACAATATAGGCAACCCAAAAATCATGGATAAAATACAACAACAAGTAATACAAAAAAAATTCAGCGGGACCGGAGGCTTGGAATTGGTTGCCCCGCTGGTTAATAACAAATAATAAAGCACGTTATAGGTTTAAACTTTTGACAACAAGCCAAAGATTTATACATCAGCTGTTCAATCAAAATTTCAATTTTGTTGTTATTTTATGAAGTACAAAATTTAACAATATTTCTGTAATTGTAAATTATGTTAAATTAATGTGTACGATGGTTGCTTTTGTTCAAACAATTAGTAAAAGCAAGTCACAGCCTTTTAATGATTTCAATGTATTGAAATTCAATTTTTATTCTTTAGTAGAAATCAATTAAGATTATTCTATTGCAATGATCCAATATTGTTTACAATTCTTCTGTCATTACTGTGCAAGTGAACACATGAAAACAAGTGTTTTCTTATGTTAATGATGTCAACAAGGGTTGAAGTACTATTAATAAAGTGTTTAATAAACTGTTATAATATTTTTGTCGTACCTTGATATAAATATCAATTTGTCATTTGAGAGACAAATTTTGGGAGATCCTAAGATCAATATTTAAAGGTTATTACTTTTCAAATATGCTTAACACATTAATTCATTTGTAAATCAAAGTGGAATTATCACAACAAATATGAAGAATCACTGATAACAGATGTACCTGAATTAAAGGCGTTCTTTGGAATTAGATCATTTATTGAAACATTCTGAAATAGTTGGTATCAATAACCATACCTTCATTACAATAATAATACATAGCGATGTACCCGTTAAAGTCAAAATCGAATAGAAATATTATTCCAATCACGTAAGTTTCATTTCAATCCCGAATTCCTACACAATTTATAGCTGATAACCAGTTGGTTTCATTAAAGAATTAAATTAATTTACATTAAAGGAAGAGTTTTACGAGCATAAGTGCTTAAATTAACAATTGCGCAAATTCAATAACTGTATCTACATTTATATCAATTTACTGCAAGACCACACACACTCCCCTATGAAAAATAATTTTTATAATATCTGAAATTTAATTTAAGGTATTTTAAAATTTATAAGGTATTGTACAATTTAATAAAACTCTATTCAATAATCAGGAAATACAAAGAAATAGCGTTGAATTAAACAATATTGATAGTGCACACCATATAATGTGAATAAATCAAATAAGTTATTTGATTAAGTTATAAGTTATTATTCAAGGTTTTTGCCTGGGTTATTTCATAGCCACGGCTTAAACTTAAGGAAGGGCGAGTTACATAATCAATACTTTAGCGTATATATAAAATATATTTCTTTCATTATAGTAATAATTATAATATAATTATAATTATTAATAAAATAATAAAATAATAATAAATAACAATAAAATCTTAATAAAATAACGAGGCTGAAGCTCAACAGTAATTCGTTGTGAAGCGAAGGTGAAAGATGATACGATAATATGATAAGTGTAGTAACATCTTGCCGATTGTTGATCTAATATTTGTCAAATATGGTAAATTGTATTTTATAAATAAAATACTTTTAAAAATTCTTTTCCTCAATCAATGTCTATGACTAACGTATTATAGAAAAGAAAGAACTACTAAAAAACAGGCAATATAAAGGAACAAACGACACCTGTATTCCCAGTCATCACTACAGTTGTTTAATTTAAAACTAAACAAAAAATACTAATACAAAATAGAAGTATCTTTTAATGCAATGAAATAAAGATATAAAAGGAAATATCATTTATTTACTGTGCAGTCTTATTAAGTACTAAGTTAATTAATGCAACAGGTTGTCAACACTCACCAGTCAGCTGAGACAACCTTGCAAACTGCAGCGTGCCGACAAGAGACAAGAAATCAATGTAACATCTCGAGTCTGACACGACCGTAACCTAGCTGACACGCCAATTGAGTACACGTGCGATAAAAAGCTAACAAGATATATTTGCGATAAAAACTCATTAATTTTGTTCCTACAACATAAATTAATTTGTAATTACAACACTTTGTTCTATCAACAAAAACTTATTCAGTAAAGGAAAATTTGTTGCAAAGGTAATTCATTTCTTAGTGTGTAAGGTAAAATTAATAACACCCAATAGACTGTTGAAAGAAATTAATTTTTTAGGAAAAAATAAAACGTAAACTAATAGCTGGATAGACGAACTCAGGTGAAAGGTTCAGAGTAAAAATTATCGTCACATGAGATTCTCTTACATTAATTTTTCTAAATTCCTATTTGAACTGCACAAACTATTGCTGAACGTACATACAAGATAATAAGTTAAAATAAACAATTATGAAATTAATATATAATAATAATAATAATTGCTACAACCTATAACCTGGTAACCAGGAACTAGAAGCTATTAAGCTTGTGCGGGAGGGAGTGGACGATTATTACTATTATTACGTAGACCCAGCGTGCGGCTGCTGCCTACTTACAGATGGAACAGCGCAAATCCCATATTTGTATCATAGCTAAGGAAAAACTGCAGAAAACTTTAACCAGATCTGCCGGTAATAGGAGTCGAACCTGGTCCGCTTGGATAAAAGTCCAGCACGCTAGACAATACACTACCAAGGCTTATTTTAACTCTATTTTTATGAATGTAACAAGAAAAAGTCTGTATTAGGGTAAAAAAGATATTACTTATTATTTCTTCAAATTGTAATATTTTGAATTGTATTAATTCCATTTACCTCCAAAACTGATTTTCCGTTCGATTATTCCATTAAAAGCAGACATAAGATTCTAATACGAAACGGTTTGTATTCCTTTTTCTTGATTTTGAATTGGCTCTCATAGAATAGAATTGAATATCAAAACCAGATCATTATTAGTTTCAGATCTTTTTCTTTTTTCATTTCTTTTCAAGTCTTTGTTACAGTACAAAGGAACAAAAAATACATGATAAATGTTATTACTACATGCCTTTCGATTTCCTGTAGAAGGTATTGACTTCGAAGCTAAAAAGTAGATTAATATCGAAGGTTATCCCACGTATTGTAAATAATAGAATAGAGATATCTAGAACCTAAATTTAATTCGCTTTTAGTATCTTCTACCTGAAATGTAATAAATTTACATTACATAATAATACAAATAAAATATTTAAAAATTACATTTATTACAATATTTGATTCTACACGGGAAATTAAATTTAAATTTTAAAGCATTTTTAATAAATCAGTCGCATTAGCAGTTTAAGAATCTATACTTCAACCATAAATACATGAAATGAGTAATTTTCGTAATTACACCGGAATAAAGAAATACGACCCGAGGTGAGATAAGAGAGTGCAAATTTCACGTTGCTAAGAATTAAGTGACGTACACTAGAACCAACAGATTTTCATTGCTTCATTCACATTTATTTTTAATTAAAAAGGGGTTTGTTCCGCTAATGAATCTTTCTAGCTCATTTATTTTTTTATTTTATTATTTAGATTAGAGTAGAATTAGCGTAATTCTAGATGCATCTTACATTTTCGCCCACGTGTTTGTGATGACTCATTTCTTGCAACTTTGGTTGAACTATAGACATACGTATAAATATTAAATGATACTAATGCTAATAATATAACATATAAGAGACACTTACAATTAAAAATTATTAAGCATCTTGTATTAATTTGCAATATTAACAGTTTTCCCGTATAGTCTTTATCTGTATATATACAGACTGGAAACGCATGGGCTTAATATAGGGATATAATAGCGTTCATAAAAGTAGTAGTGGAGTAGAAGCAATTAATAAAAACTTACATCTGGATCTTGTATACTGACTGGATATGAATGTACGTGGTGCATGCATACCACTCATTTGAATCCAAGAAACGTCTACTATAAATATTGATGGCAGGAGAAGTAGTACCTAGTAAAATAGAACTTTTCCTCCTATTGCAATTTTCACTATCCCACCACTACTTTTATGAATGCTTTTATATCCCTATATCAAGCCCATGCGTTTCCAGACTGTATATAATGTAATATTTTAATATATAAAAAAATCGTAAGTGGTCAATTTAACTGATTACCTTTTTTTCTGTTTGTTTAGTTCTGTTGCCGAAGGAATTCCAGAAGATAATCCACACCTCGTACTCTTGTTTTTCCTGTCACAACTTTTTTTGCGTGAACTCACCAAGTGCCATCGTCTCGTTCAAATTATTCCAATGGATATGTCCGGCTATTATGGTAAGATATAAAAGTTGCAGTTACTCCCTCTCGACCTCATTTTAATAAAAGCATGAAACATTAACGATATCTACATAATCTATACTTATTTCAATGTTCATTTAAGATTAATATTTAATGCTCATCACATCACTCCAATTTCCGCTTACGCGATTTTGTGTAACTTACTGTATAAATCGCTTACATTTTTCTGATTGCGTGTCTATTATGTATTTTTAACGATAAAAAAGTGAATTAGAAAATTTGTAATAAAGAATATAATGCTTCTAAAGAATTGCCTTCACTTCATGAAAAAACTTCATTAAAATGCGAAACATGTTTGCTTTCAGAAAACAGAGCTGGTCCATCAAACATCGGAAATGTTATCAGCCAAATTTTGTTATGTAAACAAATAACACCAGATTTTAATCAGGAAGAATTATGTAGCATCTCGAAGGACTCGCAGGAAATATCAAAAATTTTAAAGGAGATGCAAGAGTATATGCCTAAACAAGAAAATAATTTGGGTAAGATGTAATTTTATGTAGATATAGTCAGTTAGTACTACAAGTTCACACCGTAGTAAGATTAAAACAAAGTGCATAAATATTTACGTTGATACTAGGAACATATTTTTCAAATATTTACGTACAATAAACTCAGCATACCAATAGAGTACATTTTATGACCAGAGCCAGGAAAGATGAAATAATAAGGATTAATATTGTCGAAAAGCTCTTTAAATCCTAGGCGTCCGGTATATTTCAGCTGATTAAATTAATTAAAGGATTAATTAAAGAATTTCCTACGAAATTCGTAGCTTATTTTAGTGCAACACATACACTTATTTGTAAATAATTTAATCTATTTGATAAACTATGCGGTGATTTCAGAGGGTGCACAGTTACATTTATAGATTATTTATTCAACCACCACGAAAAACAAGCAAAAAAATATTTAGGACCTAAAAATGAGTGATTCATATCTCTTAAATGATGGCATAAGAGGGTGTTGGAGGAATAAATAATCTACGTATACCTAGGTAGTTTGTATTTTTAATATAATGTAAAAGTTTTTGAAGAAAAATTTATTTTTGCACTTCGACAATGAGAACGGACATCTTTAAAAAGAAATTAAAATTATATACAAATTAGTTATAAAAACTTTGAAAACATTTTCTTATTATTTCATCTTTCTTGGCTCTGTTCATGAGAGTTTGAGATATACTAGGTGAACCAATAATACGTATTATTTTATAACTCCTTTATCTTAGGAGATAATTCCAGAAAACACTCCAAAACATTCTCCAATATATAACAGGTGTTCCAAAAACCTTGGCGAGAACCTTTGCTATGAATACAAGCTTTTATCCGACATGCATGCATGTGATTACATCGCAGTGGGGTAAACAATATACAGACGTGTTATACATGTGGTTTTAAAAGCAATAAGAGATAAGTATAGCAGAAAACACAAAAAATGACGATGTTGGTTTATTGACAAAAACTTGTTGCTCTTAAGAATCTTTAAGTTTTGTAAAAACACTTTTAAATAAATGTTACCATGACATGTTAATGTACCATGGAATGCTGCTCACGACCGATGTTTCAGATTTCTAGAATTCACATCAGACCTATTTTGATATTAAAGTACAGTATTAGATTGTTGAAACATATTTTATGGAGATTTTAACATTTGTTGCTAAAAGTTGGTCTTCTGTATGCCAGTTGGTTTCGAGGTTTCGAACGATACTTTTTTAAATACATTATTTGTTTTTAATAGAATCTGTTTAGGTAGAATTATAGCACATCATATGACATATATCATGATCCTAAAAATCCACTATGACGCCCATAAGAAAAGATGAACCTGATCAAATTCTAGGAATTGTAAACGTTCTGAAACTTCTCTGACATCACTTAAATATTCTATGGAAAAAGAGTCTAGCATGTCTTTGCAATATCTGGAGATTCTTAAAACTAAGAGTTATGGTAAAAATAAAAAATTTATTTTTGTCTATTTGTGTCATACTTCAAAATCTACAACAAACTAGAAATCAATCACATGGATTTATCTAAACCAACTGGAAATTGCATTTCTTAATGAAAATTGAACGAACAAGGGACCGACATGGCATCTTGTCATTTAACAAGAATTTAAGTTTTGCTTTTTCGATTCAAGTGTTGTACATTGATAGACCGGAACTCTGTATACAATATTTAAATTTTCAAAACTACTTTAAAAATGATCCTGCGACAGAGATGATGTACATACAAATATATGTAAAGTTCGATCAAATTTCTTCGTCTTACCAACTTTGCAACCATTAGTATTTTACTTTTGAAACATTTTTAAATTACTCTAAAAACGATCTGATGATCCGTTTGACTTCAAGTGGTCATCATAGACCGGGTCATTAAAATATCTAATAAATTGGTATTAAGTTATGAAAACTTAAATTAAAATATTGACCTCTTAGCCATTATATATAATTAGACTTGCAAAAATTGGCGTTCTCAACAATGTTTATAGTATCATAAAGCAATTGGAACTACTTTCAATTCGTTATTTGCTTTCCAGTTGGTTTCTTATAGATCTATAATTCTGTAAGGTTTGAGCCGATTTGAATGCAACTAAATATTAAAATACGGTGACTTTTGATGAGTGCTGGATGGTCAATTGTTAATTAGACCTCTTTTATGTAAGGTCAGTTAATAATGTTCAGAAGGCATATCTTAACGACCCAATCTCTGATGATGTCTGGAGTTCAAACGGATCATCGGTTCTTAGGTTAATTTACCAAATATTTAGGAGACCAAGTTCTAAAACTTTGCAGAATTAAGAAATTTCACGATACATATGATATATTAATTATTGATGACCTATGGAGGTCAAACTAATTTTATCTAATTTAAACATTGTTTAAATGCAAATTTTAAATCGATTCCTACGAAATGCCAAAATACCATGCTAGTTGTCCCTTGTACTTTGGGAATTTTTTGTGTAATAAAAACTTTTGTTAATGCTTTTGATTTCTTGGTTTATTTACTTTCCCACCATGAAGACATTCTTTTCATGGGGCATCATAATTATTAAAAATTAGATGTTCAGACTTTTAGGAAGAAGAATGAATATACAGGGTTGTACACTATACATATTCTCATGACATTTAGATGCCCCTTAGGAGATATTTTAATACGGTTTACTAGGCAAATATCATGCCTAATTACAGCTCTCCGATCTAGAATGTTACAAAACCTCAATTTCTAAAATAAATTAGGAAAAAGTGTTTCTTAAGTTGAAGTATATTCAACAATTAAAAGTAACATGCATACAAATACATTAAATACAGACAAAGAATATTGCAGCAGTCAACATTTTTTAAATTTTTGTAATAGAATGTATTGCGGAAATTTCGTGTAATTTCATTTAATCGACATAATTTGGAGAGATTTCAGGGAAACGGTTGAGTTTCTTTGTTAAAATTACTGGAAAACTTATTTATTTATAGGCTTATCGTCATAAAGATTTATTTAATTTGTAATGTAAACTTGTAATGAAGATGTTTAATTAAATAAAACGGTGTACAAGTGTGTTTAAAAGTAAATTAAGGTAATTAGTGTTAGCTGATTTGAGACTTCATTTAAAAGTGATGTTCAAATTTAAAATAAAAAAAAAGTGTTATACATTTTTTGAACCAGGGAAATATGGC
Source organism: Agrypnus murinus (assembly GCA_929113105.1). Classification (NCBI taxonomy): domain Eukaryota; kingdom Metazoa; phylum Arthropoda; class Insecta; order Coleoptera; family Elateridae; genus Agrypnus; species Agrypnus murinus. The sequence goes on from OV816023.1 coordinate 48,071,176, forward strand.
CTGCATTTCTGTCTTTTTAGTTTTGTATTTAATTATAATTTATAAAATCAGAATTTGGTTATGTTGATTGTAAAAGTAATATAATCTTGTTTTAATGGGAGATTCTTGTGTTTTTATTAAAACTATATAAGGGACTGCTGTCAGAAAACAATAATTGGTGTGTTCCTGGCTGCTTCAAAAAAATCAGAAATGGGAAGTTAAAATGTAAAATAAAGTGAGGTTATAGTTAAATGTCAAAAATAAAGTGAGGTTCATATAAATGTCAAAAAAAAAGTTTAAACTGTTAAGAAAAAATAAAAGTTTATAACGCAAGCTATTTAAAAATATAAACAATTAAATCTACATATTAAAAAGAAAAATTTCAAATAAAGAAATTTATTTAACATCGTTAATGATACGTTATTTGAAAAAGTTAATAATGATTTAATGAACATAAGACTTACCTGTTTATTGTAAAGAAGCTTTTATAATAATTATAAACAATAACAAACTGCTTCTTTATTGTTTAGAATTAATAATATGGTGGATCGATACATTTTATTGGGTTGATATTAACTGACCTGTCAAATATTGCGATGAGGTGTTTTGATTGTAAATTATTATAATAAGTTTGTTAAGAAACTCGAATATACAGATGGAAATTATTTTGAGCGCCAATTATAAAAAAAATTAAAAAGTGAGTTTTTAAACAATCATTTATTTAATTAATTTAGATACCAATTCTGATGAGTAATAAAAAACTTTACTGATTTGTGCGGTCAAAACATTTAACATAAAAAATAGCTGAGAAATTTTAATTTATAAAAATAAAAAGATGGTCAATTTATATGATTTTTTATTTTTATTTTTTTTTGGGTTAATTGGATTTATTTATTTCATTTCAATAATTTTTTATAAGAATTGTAAAAATTAGCTTTCCGCGGCTAGCAAAAGAATTTAATTAGTATCACATATAATTTATTTTATTTTCTTTTTGTTAGTTTAAGAATAAATAAATATAACATTGGGCCGGCAGTGGACGAGTGGTGTCAGTGCATCACTCGTGTTCCAAGGGTCGTGGGTTCGAATCCCACTTGGGGCGGCGGGATTTTTCTAATTGGAAAATTCCGCTACCTCAACTAGGGATGTGTATTTTCGTGTTGCATGTTAGATGGGGGACAGATGCCCTTAGATGTTGGTTCCCCCGTAGTGTCGCCTGAAATTAAAAAAATTGAAATTAATGTAATTAAATAAAACATTGTTCTTTATTTTATGTACATTTTATTTGTGTATGGTTTTATTTGGTGCCTATTAGTTTTGTTTATTACCATTATAACAATTGTTAAAGATAGCAAAGCGACCTATCCTGAAAAGAGTATCATACAAGTTCTGTGGAAAGATTTCCCCACAGAAATACGTCAAAGCCGGTACAAAAATTTTTTTCAAAGGTAGGGAGGTTTACTTACCGTGTCGGTATTCAGTTGTCAATTTTTTTACCAGAATGAAAGCTTAAAATTATAAATTAATAATAAAAAATTTGTCTCAACCAAATAGATAACACATGTAATGGATTATTCTCGTTTAAATAAAATACTTTTGCATTAACTTTCAATTCAAAAATATCGAAAGATGTTAGTTAGATAACAAAAAATAAACTTGTATAAATTAGTTTTATTTATTCAAAGATATTGTTTAAAACTAAATAAATTTTAAAAACACTTCCACGCAAATATTATATATAAAAATTAATTATTTACCCCCGCTTGCTAAAATGAGAGTTTTAAATACACATTACAAATAAGCAATAATCATCTTCTGGCATAAATATTGAATGAGTGTTACAAATTGATAATATAAATTTTACTTCATATATATTGTTTTACTTCAAAATAAATTAAACATATTTATCGTTTTTGTTTCATTATTTTGTAGTGCTCTACCAGAAAATTAAATTACTAAACAAAAAAGTATTTATACCTGCGTCTGATAAAAAAAGCGGTCTAGGACATTTGGTCGTGGCCGTTTCGCCCGAGAATAGTCTGGCGCGAGAACAGTCTGGCGCCGGACGGCGCAAGGACACTTCGGCGCAGGCACACTTCGACGCCGGGACACTTAGGCACAAGCACACTTCGACTAAAAACAGTTCGGGGCATGTACATTTTTTCGCGGAAAATTAGGGTAAAACTTTCGGAGAGCTTTAAATAAAACTTTTTTTTTATCATTAGTCTAATGTTTTGGGAAAAGCTACCCTATTATAAGAGTAGCCTTCTTTATTTTTATGTACACACATACATCTTCGTAATTCCAGAATTTCGCTTGGATTGGTTAAATTGCGTTATTCCAGTGCTTTTTGTCTTTAAGCAGTGGACACACATTTATAAGTGTTACCTACTAAGACAAAATTCGTTGGACACGTATTTATCAGTAGTACGATATTAAATGTTAATGTCAATTTTTCTATTTGATTTAATTGATTTTATAAAAATTTTGATATTTTAAAATTTATAATAACATATCAAACATGATATTCTTATAAACAATAGGGGATTTATAATAAAAAATTAAGTTCTTACTACAAGTTATTCCCTTATGCAGAGATTTGCAGAAGAATCTTAATTTTAATGCTTTAGCAGCTTATATACTTTTTCTTAAATCTGGCAGTACATACGAGCTTTTGTGATTTTCAAATATTGAGTTTATTTTCTCATCATACCGTATTTATCTAATACTGTCTTTCATCGATCATACTGTATTTATTACCTGTAAGTACCTATAGATTTTGTTCATTACAATAATACTAGACAATTTCTCGCGCCGAAGTGTCCCCGCGCCTAAGTGGTCCGCGCCGAAGTGTCCATGCGCAGAAGTGGCCCGCGCCGAAACGGCCGCGCCCGAATGGCCGCGACGAAAAAAAAGGCCTGTGTTGTGTAGTCTTTAGTTTTAAAAGAAAATATAACAGAACCTTTTATCTAATGTAATAATAAACTATTTCTTTTTTATGTCATCAGGTCTCATCACACTCATCAACACAACGAGTAGAATCACAAACAACAAATGTGATAGCATCAATGTATATAATTGTCTAAATATTATCTTTTAACCTATTCCTAGTTTTTCAAAAATAGTATTTGATCTTGTATATGAGGTAGGTCACAGCCCTCAGAAAAATCACTTTTTGATGCGTAAAAATCAGAAATGACAATAACTTTTTGTTCCTATTACACATTTTATTTATATTGAACTTTAGTGAAACACCCTGTACATATGTTTTAGAAAAGAAAAGAATGGGGACATACATAAGTATCCTAATTAAATCAGAATGATCTTTATACATACAAGTTGTTTCGCTTCGATTACACAATACTTTAGGTGAATGTTCTCAGGTCAAAAGCTAGCTGAAGGTTCTGCATATACATGCTTACAAAAGTGCTGATATATATAAAAAAATTATGAATTAATATTGTTGAGAGAATTTAAGATGTAATTTAGAAGAATAATAATTAGTTTATTAATAAAGATAAAATGTGAACAATGTACATGGAAATATGGTGAAGTAAGCATTCCAGATTTAACCTGGAATGTTCGAGGGGAATATTTTATCACCAATAATGCTTTGTATCTTTGTCTAGGCAAATCAGTAGTACCTAAAGGCAAAGAGAATTGCACTAGGAGTTTGCTAAAATTTTACAGTATTGTTTAGTGAGTTACATACTGGAGTAATATTCAGCAGACAATGACGTCGGAAGTATTTTCACTTAGGGGAGGCCGAACTTCGATTTCACAGATAAGATAAACGAAATATCGCCAAAAGTGGGCAAATCGCCAAATAGATCGGAAACGTCAATGCCGAACTTACAACTTTGTCGAACTCACAGATAGGCTGCTATGACAAAACTGCCGAAAGAAGTTAAGTGGCCAAAAGACATCTGTGGGCAATTCGCGGAACGTGGTCAAAACGCCAAAACATATCTATGTACAAAACGCCAAAACACATCTCTGGACAAATCGCCGAAAGTGGTTAAAAAGCCGAAAGGTAGATTTGAACGAATCGTCCAACGCGGGAAAAACGCCGCAACACATCTGCGGACAAATCGCCAAAACGTATTTGTGCACAAATAGCCAAACGTAGACAAAATGCCGAAAAGTATAAAACGATAGAAAATATGTAAAGTTGTTTACCGCAACTATATGTTACATACCAACATTGGATCTTTGATTTAAAAAACATCTTATCTCAAATTTTTGGAATTATGTCATGACTTTTATTTTATTACAAACTATTAAAAATGTTATAAAGAAAATGTAAGATTATAGTTAAAAATGATTTTGTGAGAAAGTTTGATATTAACACATCCTAAAATTATTGGTAAACGAACAAAGGTCTCTCAAAGTAAGTGACTAGAACAATATTTTATTTAATCTTGTAGTAACATTTGTCACTAAAATTTTTTACTTCATAAATATTAAGCTAAACCAAAGGTTCGCTATGTGTTGGCAAGCAAAATTTTCTATTGGCTTAAACAATTTAAATATAAAATATGATAATTTAATTTCAGGAAAGTTTTGGTAATACGTAACAACTGTATACTTTAAAATATATTAGAACAGCATTAACAAAGCAATACATACACGTCCTATCAGAAATAGCTAAACGATAATTATTATTATTGTGTTTCACTAGACAAGTTTTACGAACACAATTTAATAGATTTATTTGCTAAGGATGGCGACTCAGTCGGATACTTTGCTATCTCTGATAGATGGCCTCAAGCAAGTTTATAAACAGGTCTAACAACCCAAAACACGTGTAGAGCATTCTACATAAAATACGGAAACATTAAAATACAACAGTTTTTCTTAAAATAAAAGCCATGAAATAATGCCGAAAATTTGGGACAAGATGTTTTTTAAATTAAAGTTCCAATGTTGGTATGTAACATATAGTTTCAGTAAAGAGGTCTATCCATTTTCTATCCTTTTATGCTTTTCGGCGTTTTGTTCATGTTCCGCCACAAGCGCATGAACACGTTTCGTCGATTTGACCAGGTTCGACCATTTGTGCACAGACGCTTCGGCAATTTGTCCACAGATGAGTTTCGGCGATTTGTCCGATTTGTTTCCAATCTTTTCGGCAATATGTCCACAGCCTCTTTTCCGCCTTTTGATCAACTTCCGCGGTATGTCCACAGATCCTTTTTGGCGTTTTTACCAAGATTCGACGTTTTTTCCATTCGGCATAGACTAATACATAACCTCGGGTATTGACGAAAGCACTGTATTATGTGAAAAAGTTGAAACGATTTTCAAAGAGAGTTGGCATCTCTGCTTTTATGCGTCAAATGACTGAGTAAGAAATAATAATTTTTAAATTATTAAGAATAAGTAACTAAGAAATAAATAAGCAATAATTAGGCTCAAATTAATAATAATCTTATTAGTAAAAACAAATTAATAGCATAATATTTACTTAAAATAAATATGAAATATAATAACATTAAAAAATTAACATGTTTCACAAGTTTTAATAAATTCTTGACCTGACAATTGTTTCAACATTAAATGTCATTATCAAAGGCAGATAAGATTGATAAACAATCACGGTGCTAAGGATAAATACAGAAAATTAGTAACTAAATACAAAACACAAAAATTAAATATCTAACACTTCTAATAAAGGAGAATTACTAAGCTCAGTTTGTTGATCCATTAAAGGTACCATGCGTTTATGTTTATATATTTCAAAAGCTTCTTAAATATCTAATTTGTGTTTGTTAAAAAATGTAGTAATTTGATGTTATTTTGAGGTGTCATTAGGTGGTCCTGTTCCATAAGGTGTTGAATTTTTCGGGATGTTTTTTCCTGTAAGAGTATATTTTATACTTTCACCCTTGTTTCTAGCATAGACGAGGCTGTCTACTCCCGCTGACCCTACTTCCGACTCCCCACACAGGGCTGAAACCCGATTCTAGCCGGTCAAAATTATTTTATAGGCTTAACTGAAAGCAAATCACTGGAATAGTATAGAAATAATCAAAATAATCAAAAAAGAAATTGAAAAAATCTTTTTAGGCAGTAGAACTATATCAGTTTGATACTTTGATACTTTTCCCAAGAAAAAGTTATTTCATAATTACGTTATTAAAAAATAAGGTAAAGACGTAAAATAAATAGCATTTACAGGAATTCTTCTTTATTTTAAGAAATATTACACAACTTAAAATGCTTTTTTAATATTTAAATGAAATAACGTGCTAAAATTGTATTGCTAATCGTTTAATAACTATCCCTTTTTATTTAGATTGTATTTCTGGTTATGAGTCATTATGCATGTTTATTTTTAAATATGTTATTCTTTATACTATAGCAATAGAATATTAAAAATACAAACGCAAGCTGTTGCAAACTTTGTAAGTTATAAACCACAAAATAAAAAAGTTATTGTCCGGAAAGTTAAAAATCACCATTTTCTATAGTAGGATATAAACTTACCTCATTATAAGAATTTTTAGCACTTCAATTCTGTTTTTATACATTATTGAAATCAATAAAAAGCACTTCCATAAAAACAACTTTCACGTTAACAAACAAACTACAAATACATCTACATTAGATTGGCACCTTCGGAAGGGTTATCACTGAACTGCACTTTACCGGAATTGTCGGGTTTTTTTATGGTTATTATTTGCCGTAACAGTAAACTGCAGGTAGTTACGAGTTCACTAAGCTTTCTACTAAAATACTATTTCTTAGAATACCTTTGATTTTAGCAATGTTTTTGGAGTTTTGACCAGCTAGAATCAGGTTTCAGCCTTGTATGCGCTCCCTTCAGCAGACATCAGTTGATTCAATATTGACTGCATAAGTAGTTAAAGTTTCATTCACAGGGAAAAAAATGGTTAAGTTTAGATGACAAATGTATTCGTCGTGTTTTTTACTGTGTCGTCAGGAGACTGCGAAGTTGAATATCCAATTATTGGTATGAGCCAGAACGCAACAGAACGTATATATATATAATAAATAGGATTTATACTTAAAACAAGAAAAGGACGTCAAACTTATAAAATTTTGCGTCAGTATAGTATGAACAAAACTACCAATACAGCTTATATCGATATAAGTAACATCTACTTTTAGACCACGATCTATATCTTCATAGAGAAATTGCATGGAACCAACAAAATTCGTAACAGCAGTCCTTCCAGATATGAAGCGATGCTTATGGTTGGTAATAAAGTTCTCATACACTTGGGAATTTTAGCATATAGGACCTGTTCTGACATAAATAAGGGTTACTCTAATTTGTTCATCATTCGAGAAAGGTAGACGTTTTAATAGATAATTTGATGAGGATTATAAGATTAACAGTTAACACTAACCAGTTAGTTTTGATTAAAAATCTACCTGTATACTTAGAATAAAGAATCGTAGACAATTTAAGTAGTTATTCTGTGGTAAAATTGTTAAATAACAAACACGGTTTGTTGGGATGTGTTGTGCGTTCAAAGTCTTTAATAGCTATCTGGGAATTACTACCCTAGCAGTACCATCATTTTTGTTCAATAAAGATAATATGATTCTTATTATTATTTAATATGGCAAGATTTCTCGTTGGAATTAAAGATCAAAATTTTGTAAAATTGTTCTTGATTGTAGGCTCAACAGTATTAAGATACGTTCATTAAACTCATCAAACATACGTTTATACACTGCGAACTCCGGCTGTGAAATATTATAAACAAAAGAGTATTTACTTATCTGGGGCATCATCTCGGATAGGTACATCTTAATGTTTGACGGCTCATTTTTTTATTAAAAACTTTTTTACCCCCACCTTTCTGCAATGTCGTCATCATGTATTTTTGTAAATAGCAACCCCTACTTTTTTTGCAAATTCTGGTTCTCCTGGAAATTCTGCATACTGCTCATGCATGCATTTTTTGATATTTAATTGTTATTTTACAAAATTATGATCATTTAAAGTTTACAAAACTGAGAATGAGAAATAAAATGAATAAAATAAAACGGCTTTTATTGGCAAAAACAAAATCGTTTCAAATTTAACACAACTGTAACAGAAAGTAGTAGGTTCTGCATTTACGAGCCCTAATTGAAGTTTGCACACTCTATTTTTGTTATTTAAAGAACGCCCCGCATTTTTTCTCTGATATACGCATGAGCTGTTTCTTGTTGTTAGAGTGAAATACTGTCGTTGCACTTATACCATGTTAAGTTTCATGAAATTCTATCAAATGGTTTCCTCACGCCGTCCCTTCAACTCTGATCAATCTGCGGATGCAAAGAGGCGGTAAGAGGATCACCGCCTCAGTAAAATTTTATAAAACGTGCCATAAAGTAGGTGTAGAAGCAATACGTTATTGTAACAATAAGGAACTGTCAACCAAAGGAAATTTTGGGAAAAAGATTATAGAATGTACCTTGTTTTAAAATATAAAAGATAAATACTTAACAAAATCTAACAATAAAACAACACCACTAATAATATAGAAGGTCAGTACTTTACTCTAGCAACAAGAAATAGCTACTTTGAAAAACCAAAAACAATTCACAGTGAAAATTGCGGGGCGCTGTTTAACAGAAATAGAATTGTGTGAACTTCAATGAGACAGGGCTCGTATTTATTTTTGTCAATTAATCCTGTGTAGTTAATAGAAAATACTTTGCTACTTAACAAAAAAAAATTATAATTATGAAAGGATGTGGGGATAAACAACAGAAAGAAGGAAAGAAGAACATGATGGAGCGCCAATCCTGCTTTTGCCAGTCACATTATTTTCACTGATGAAGCCACATTTTGTTTGAATGGGGCTTCCCAAAACCCACACTAGATGATGGAGACACAATATCCCGAAAAATTGAATGTTCGGGCCGGTATTGTTGAAAATAGAATTCTAGGTACTTATTTTATAGAAGGAACTTTAACGTCAGAAAAATATTTGGAGCTGCCAAGGGAGCTCCCGATCATGCGAAACTCGAAATTCCTAATAATACTTTATGGTGTCAGCAAAATGGAGCACCTCCTCATTATAGTGTTGCTGTTCGCGAATATTTGAAAACGGTGTTTCCAGATCGACGAATTGGGAAGCGTGGGACAATTGAGTGGCCAGTAGTGTTTCACAAGACAAGATTTCTTGTCTTGTACGACTACTTGTCTTATCTTAGCAAAAAGACAAGAAATTTAATGAGCACTTGTCTTGCTTCATCATTGTAGACAGAAATCTTGTCTTGCTTGCAAGACTCTTGTATTTTCTTGTCTTGCATGTTTTCGGTTGTAATTTACGCCGGAGCTATCCCGTTTCTTAGTTTTCTTGGAATTTAGGCTACGTCGTAGTTAGTCGTTAGTCGTTAGTCTTACGTCTATCGAGTCATACGAATCCGTACGTATAGGTAAACTTGATAAACTAATTCAATTAGTTTTTGAAAGAAAACCTTTGTCATTGGACCAGTCCAATTTTTCCACAGGCTCCAAACATTTGTGAAAATTGGATTGCTTTTATAATCTGAGCTTAATTCTTTCCAGAATATAATTGAATGTTTCTGGTTTCATTCTAAAATATTCGTAAAATCTTCTGAATCATTTAGAAACCCACAAAGAAGTTTAAATTCTCTAATAAACCCAATATATCCCGGGTTGTTGTAGTGCCAAAGAAGGTAATAATGGGATTTTACGTAAGATCTGACGAACACGCAGCTAATGTAACCACATTACACGTACGACAAACGCTTGTATGACTACGTACGACACGCAGCCAATATAACCGTAGCCTATTATACATTGTTGCAACTCGGGGATTTAGCTGTTAATTAGCTGTGCCGTACTGTTAATGAATCACAATATCATTGTCAGTAACCAATCGGACTTATGGACCAATAAAACGTAGTTATGTACGGAGCCGGACCTTTCAGCGCGGGGACACTTCGGCGCAGGCCACTTAGGCGCAGGGACACTTCGGCGCGGGAAACAGTTACAGGTACTAGATACCGTATGATCGATTAAATACAATATTCGATAAATACGGTGTGTCAATCAAAAAATTTTATATTTGCCAATCAACAAAAGCTCGTATGTATTGCCAAAGGGATTATCAATTATTGCGTGAGTATTGTTTATCATTAATGTACTTGCTGCTGTTTAATTAGCTAGTAGAGATTTTTTGCATCTGAAAATGAATGTTACCAAAGGACAGCGTCTCCGGAATGGGTCGAACCTATTCATATCCAACGTAATGGAAAATTCGAGACTTTTTGGTTTACTATAATTTCATAGCAACTCTTTAAAAACTATTTTTGATCATACTGTTTAAAACAAAGTAAAGCAAATTAATATTTTACAATATCAATGATTTGGCGAAATAATTATTATTAAAAAATGACAACTTAATTAAATTGGTGATTATATCAAATGCTTGGTCTAATATATTTATTCTTACACAAAATTCCTGAAGTGAACCACGTATAATTTATCAGTGGTACAATATTCAATGTTCATATAAATTTTTCTATCATTGAATGATAGTAACCTGATCCTTAATTTATCGATTTTAGAAAATGTTTGATTTTTAAAAGTTATTAACAATAACATATTCGCGCAAAAAATTAAGAAAAATTCATTTTTCTCAGCTTAAAACATTAAAATCAAAATTTTTCTGCAAATCTCTGCATAAGGAAATAATTCGTAATAAGAATTTATTTGTTCTAAATCCCTTATTGTTTACAAGAATATCATGTTTGATCAAAAATATTTACTTCTTCTAAATCTTTATTTCCCTATGCAGTAATTTTCCGAAGAATTTTGAATATAATGTTTTAGTAGTTTAGAAAAATGAATTTTTCTTAAATCGTTGCCCAAAAATGTTATTGTTAATAACTTTTAAAAAACTGAAAATTATATTAACATTGAATATGGTATCACTGATAAAAGCGTGGCCCATTGGATGCTCTTAGTGCTTATAGTCTAGTGCTTAAGAAAGACAAAAGCTCTGGAATAACGCAATTTAATCAATCAAAGCGAAATTCTGCAATTAAGAAGGTGTATGTGTGTACATAAAAATAAAAAAAGGTTACACTGATAACAGGGTAGCTTGTCAACAAAAAAGTTTGTTTTCTTTTATCAATATCTCCGCAAGTTTTACCCTAATTTACTGTGGAAAGATTTACATGCACCGAACTGTCTTTTCGTCGAAGTGTGCCTGTGCCCAAATGTGCCTGCGCCGAACTGTCCCGCTCCAAACTGTCCTTGCGCCGAAACGGCCGCGCCAAGACGACGGCGCCTAAACGGCCGCGCTCAAATGTCCTAGATCGTAGGTATGTAACATCGGTAAAACATTTTTCAAATGGAAAAAATCAGTGTGACAATTTTGCTTACATTTTGGCAATAAAGATTCAGCTCGACCTAAAATTGATGAGCAAAACTGGAATTTGATTGAAAAGATTGTGAAATACTTAAAGGCTTTTAAAAGTTCAAAGGTTATCCGACATACTTTCAGGGGAAAAACTGCGCATTGTCTATGTAAGGTCTCAATATACTGCTAGATAAATTGGAGAAATTAAATTATATTTACCATAAACTCAGCATGAAACGGGATGGTAAAACATTATAATAAAACAAATTAGATCTATTATATATCACTAACATCAGATCCTCGTCACCAAAGAGAAGCATTTCAACTCAAAGGTTGGAGTAATAAATAAATAAAACATTATAATAATTTAAAATTTTAACAAGAATGGCAAGACTTTCTTGGTATTCTTGCACTTTTCTTGCAGAAAAGATTCTTGTCTTGTATTGCGAGACTGATTGCGATTTTTGTTTTATTCTTGTTTCGCAATAGTCTCTTGAAACACTAGTGGCCAGCACGATCACTTGACCTTACACCTGTGCTGTGTGGTTACCTGAAGAGTATTTTAACCGACCAAATTAACCACCTATTAATACCCTTAAGGAAATAATTGAAATGAAATCAGAACGATTACGCCAGAGATGCTTCATAATGTTAGAAATGAGTGCATCTATCGACTGACTTAATGTCAAAACGTTAATGAACCTCAGTTTCAGAACACCATCAGTTTTTGAACACTTACACGCTGTCTTGCGTGAGCGCCCAATGTGGCGAAGCGGACGATTCGGGGAAGCGTGCGAATGGCGGTGTGGATGAAACGAATTGAGAGTGTCCTACATAGCAGATTTTCGTAATTGCGAATCACGCGGAAAACAAATAAAAAAATAGAACTATGATACCCTAATCTGGTAAAAATGGACTGGTAGAACAGACTCAAAATTTGAATGTCCCAGAATATTTATAAAGTTACGCTACTGTAAAAATTAAAAAAATTACATCGGTGAAAAGGTCGTCAACAAATATTGTTTATTTGGAGAGGATCCCGCGGAATCTTTATTATGGAGAATTGCTTTCACTAGATTGCTCTGTGACAGTGTTGAAAGATTTTTGATGTGTAGATCAAAAGTGTTAATGGGCAGAATGTTCAGAAAATTATAGTTTGTAAATTACAGCTTTTTGAAGTTGAATAATGCAAAAATTATAATTTTAAAGTTGATAATTATCACTTTTAAACGGCTAATCTATAATTTGTTGGTGTTTACCAAAGTTTCTAGAATTTTAGCCTAGGGCCATTTCTCAAAAGTATTCTACCGGGTGCAAAAGTTGTCAACTTCAAATTACTCTAGTTCGAAAACTATAATTTTTTCGACTTTCTGCCCATTGACACTTTTGATCTACACAGCGAAACTATGTTTCACCAACGCTTCAGAGCAATTTGGTAAAAACCATTTTCCATAAGCATTTTGCTGGGTCCTGTGGAAAATCATTTATATAAGATATTAACAAATTGTCCAAACTTTCAGAATTATTTCAAAATTATTAATTTTATTATTAGTTTTTTCTTTTAAAATTAAATTCAATCAAAGAAATTTAAAAAAAAATTACCCACTATGCCGACGATTCAGATGCGACAAATGCGGTTGAAGCTAAAATATCAAATAATTTGATCGCCTCAATCGACTGAAATCCGCATCTAACGAAGTTACGGGTGACGCGACTCCACGTAGGACACCTGCATTGTTTGCTTAATTTTGATAAATCCGCGCCGGCCATTCCGCTCGCTTCGTTCGCATGCGTGGGCGACTACGCAGGACAGCGTGTTAATTTAATAATATTAATTTTTGTTTGTTGTAAGTTTATTGAGTTTCAATATTATTTTATTTTGACTAAATCGTCAAAAATGTCAACAATTACGAAATGTTGTTTTTAAACTTAAACGATTTAAAACGTTCATAGTCTTATAAAATATCACGTCAGATCATGAAATTTCATACTGCCTTATGCATAATTTCCAGGAGAACCAGGAGTTTCAAGAAAAAGTAGGGATTGCTATTTGAAAAAAAATATGACAAGGCTTAGAGTATTCCACAGTCGGCGTTCGCTCTGTTTAGTAGACATTTCAGCTTATTTGCGACTCATCAACAGACTCCTAAAATATGTCATCTTGGTAAACACCTTGAATATTTGTTTTTTAGAAAAATTAAGTACTGATACTTTTTTTCGTGATTTATTCTAATTGTAAATAGTATATAATAATTTAAAGTTTAATATAATAATTAATAATTTTTTTTTCAGAGCGCAATGTAGCATTAACAGAGGACCTTAGTCAGTGGACCAATAAGCGTCGAAGGAATTCTTTATATAAGAATATGCGCTTTCTATGTTGTGTTCGTCGACCAAACTATTTGTGACTGTACAGGAGAAGACAAAGACACTTACCGAGTTTAATCAACACAAATTGTAAAACCCTTTTAGAAAAAGGGGTTGTCAGCTCAATCACAGACTTAACGCCAAACCTACCTTAGTTTTATATCTCGTAATAGTAATATTTTGACGGGTGTTCTTTGTTCCGAAAAAAATTAATTGGACATTCCTTATTTGTACTTATTTTATTCAATTACGTTAATTTAAATTGTAATATATGTAAAAGTAGTAATACTCTTTAATTTAAATTACAATGGTAAAAAGAATATAATATTTTGTCACACACATAAATACAGAACAATACCGATATAACATAACCGATATTAGTAAAGTAATAACTCACTGCAACGGAATATTACTCGATCAGATCGTATTAAATTTAAGTTTTTATATAAATATGGAGTTATAATTAAATTCATGACGGGTACATAATAAATCGATTCTCAGCTGTATGATAAATGTAATCCTTTTGTAGCAATTCATGAAATAATCACAATTTATCTATTTTACATGATTAATGCATAACGATGACTATTTGCAAGATTTCTTGCACATCTATTGTTACAATAGGTACCTAAAAGTTAAGCCTAAAAACTGTTACTTGTGTAAGATCTTTTATAAGAAACTATATATTTAAATGATTTACTGGTTGTAGAAAAAAAACTATTTATCTATGTGTTAGGCCTACTTACAAATATGTGCAGACATTTCATTTAATTTATCAAAATGCACAATATCAATGCTTTCTTTCGCTATTTTTATTAATTAATTTATAAATTGCACATATGAAATTTATTATATTTTTTAACAATTAATTTAAAATATTTTTTATATGTACATACCTAGAATATTTTTACAATGTAAGATTTTTTTATTTACATTAGGCACTAAAACATTATTATTGTACAATTTTGACTATAACTTACATATAAGTATTACTATTATCACACACATTTTTTATTGGCACAAATTAATGTTGAATTACAAGAAACTATTTTTAGTGTGAGTGGTTTTAACGAGTGATGTTTTGAAAAAAAAACTTAGGATGTGTTAGCATGGCCATGCCACTCATGTACAAACATAATTAGTTTATAAATGACATTTGCCAATTTTGATAGGTATTACCGGTTAGCAACGCCCGAGAATTATTTGATATTTTACATGAGTTTCGACATAATCAAATTTCTTCTATAACTTTGATGTATATTACACAGGGTGTCCATTTAGTGCGCAATTATTCGATATCCACTAAACTATTAAATATCGAGAAAAACTTTCAATATAAAACTTGTTTGGTTGTTAAATGTATATATTTTAAAAATGTTTACAACCATACAGGGTGTATCAAAAAAAGGTACAAATAAATTTTTTTTATCAGGTGAATCTTTCGTTGAAACATTCTGCAGTGAATCTTACAGATTTGGTAAAAACTCCAAAAGTGCTGCTCAAAAAAGAAGAGCCTAATATCATAATCACATTGAGCAACCATTTACAATGGAAGTTTTTGGTAGCATAAAAAATTATATCGACTCACAAAACCGTTTGTTTCTATAAAGCGCTGATTCGTTAGTAAATAACACACATTTGATAAATATACTTTTCCGCGTTTTGTCTTGTGCCCACTGACAAAATGATTTCCAAAATCAGAGTTGGTCATGGTATCTCCCGACGGTGTTTTTACGGAAATTTTTGATCACGCCATTATGAGATAGTTTGCTTCGCTTTCTTCTAATGCATACACTATGCTTATTAATTCTTCTAGAGCATTAATTAAAAATTAAAACAAATGTCAAAATTAAAATAAATGGCAAGTATAATTGAAATGTTAATTTATTTTTCACTGGTAATCAAGATGACTTAGAAATTCAGATTTCGAGAAGATAAAAAACATTGATTTGCCAATTACTGCTGACTTGATAATTCTAAATGTTAAGTAGTTTGTACCAATCGACCGTTCCGCAATCGGTAAAGCTAAGATTTCCTAGGGTAACGGTGCCGTCATATAGTGGCCGTAATATTACGGTTAATGACGTCACAAAAAACGTTTCAGTAGTTTGAAATCGTTGCGGTTATCTCGAGAACGGTCACCTGCGCCGTCACGTAAAAAAGCGGCAACGTCATTGTTATTACGGTCATTAATACGGCGAGAAACCCTTGTTGCAACGTTTTAGTACGGTACGTTGACAATAGCGGTGAAGTATTTCTATGCAATGTCCCAAAATATTTTCTGGAATAGCTAATAACAGGACGAAATATTAATTAATTTTGTGAGAAACCGTGATTATTTACATTGTAAAAAGTAAGAAAATAGCTGTGCAACATCAGAACAAGTGGTGGTAGCTATGGTGATGATTTGGGCGATGTGTTCTCTCCTGCGTCATCACCTTTTAAATATGTCAAATTCCTTTAAACATTCTGTCTGTTTTTCTGGTGACTCTTCACCTTTCAAAAATATTAATAATGCTAAGTCAAGATTATCCATTAAAATAATTAGAATAAAATACGTTCTACTTCTTTCATGCACTGTCACATTTCTATTCCTAGCTTTACATCAGTCTTCATTGCATAACGGTCGTTTTTTCTTCCAACGCTACGTCAGCGCCGCTATTTTACGGTCGCTATAAGGTGGCACCACTATCCTAGGAAACCTTAGCTTAACGGGATATTCGCAAGCATGTTTTCGACTTCTTAACTGCAGTAGTTTCATAAACTGTATAGGTAATGTTAAAAAAAGTTACTTTAAACCTATTCAAATAACCAATCACATGCTCGGTAACGGGACAAACAAAATCAGTTCTGCTACTTCTTGCAAAATTACAAAAATTGCATTTTTTGGAATTTTTCCGTTATCGCAAACTATATACGAGTATCGGTAATGGGAAAACTGCGATTTCTTTGTAAGTTTTTTAACTGAAAATCAAACAACAATTCGCCGACGCATATTAATTCGTCTACTTTCATAAAAGACACTCCGCAATCTTTACTCCGAAATTCTCTTCTGGTCTAGAAAATGACTCTTTCTTGTTGTTGTAAAAATAAATTATAAATTGGCGACGTTGCAACGGATTCAAAACAAACTTTTGTGTTGTATAAACAATTGTTAAATGAATTAATTCCGGGTAAAATATCTAATTTCATTTAAAAAGAGTATATCATTATTTGTTCTGCTTTCTGAAACACCCTGTATAGTTGTGAATGTTTAAGTAATATACCTTTCACAACCAAAAACTTTTGTATTGACAGTTTCTTCCGATATTTAATTAGTTTAGTAGTGTCAATTAATCAATTAAAAATCAATTAAAACAAATCTATTTTAGACAATCTTTGTCTTTTATAGTATGGACACTTAAAATTTACTGCAATAAATTGTTATATAGATAACATAAAAACAAGCAGTGGTATAGAGTGTGGATATACCTCGAGATTAAATTAAAATTGGCAATATTGTAAGTCCAACAGCTATACTTTTTGAATTTCTATGCTACAAATTACTTTTATATTAATTGTTTATATTACTTTATTTTCATAAACTATATTCTTGGTCACTTTTTGGTCTAATCCATTACATTTTATATTAAGTTCTGTCAAAGTTATAGCTGTGATTACTAAATTAACTTCTTTCACGTTTATCTTTTTTCATATTCTACCTATGACATTTTATCTTCTTCCAATACCTTCCTTACTGTTTAATTCTATTTGGCTGTGACTTCATCTCATTGATATATGCTGCATCACTATCATTTGAGCTATATTATATTTTCCTTGTTTCTATTTCTAGACTATTTCTGACATGCTTTTGTATTTTATCTGCTTTATTAGTTCCTCTATTCATTTCTTGTATTTTCTCTTGTATATTAGTGTAAGTTTTTACCGTGGAAATCTCGGCTTAGGCTTTATTCCTGGCTTCATACTTCTTTATTTTACCGACAATATAGATTATTTTATCCATTTGTTAGAATTTATAAAACTTAGCTAAAAATCGGACCCCTTTCCATTATTTTATTAAATATAATACTACATTATCTATAGAGTGAAAACCTTTATTGAAATAAAATAAATTTTCTAGTGCTACTACTACCCATCTAAATCTATTTGTCTTCCATAGCTTTATATTGTCATCTTTATTAGTTTACTCTTTATTAGCCTTTGTTTTAATATCTTATAGTTTACTTTTCCACTGGTCACTGTATTCATCTTAATATGTATAACACTATAAGGTCTTTATAACTTTACTTAACTCTGTCTTGTGCATTTCTTCATGTTTCAAAGATTAAGGCTAACATAAACAGTTAACAAGTTGTTGAGCATTTGAAGATAAGTTTTAACTTCATAAAAAGATTAAGTCAGATGGATGCAGCTGAGACAAATACATAAGAAAATCTGAAAACATTTTACATCTTGATTAACTATTAAAATATGTATATCATAGCATCTGTTCAACGTGTATCTATACAGGATATATTATAAATGTCAAGCAATAGCTTACTTACATCCAAGAAGCATATAATATGAGCCATGGGGCTTCTGTCTTTAACATATAAATAATCTTACAAATGAGTTGGCATAAACTGTTGAGCAAATCACGATAGCAGAAAATACTTTTATAGCCAGTAACACTTACTGAAATAACATTAAACATGAAAAATAAACTCATGGATCGATCTGAAAGATTATGACAAAATCTAAATCGTAAATATATATGAGTCATTCTTTCTGAACTCAACCACCGTCTAGGGCCAAAAATTG
Organism: Agrypnus murinus; assembly: GCA_929113105.1. Classification (NCBI taxonomy): domain Eukaryota; kingdom Metazoa; phylum Arthropoda; class Insecta; order Coleoptera; family Elateridae; genus Agrypnus; species Agrypnus murinus. The sequence goes on from OV816023.1 coordinate 48,089,682, forward strand.
ACCCAACTTAGAAAGGCCAGCGGGGGCTCATTTTAAAGCTTGAAACCTCTACTTTCAATTCTCACCTGGCTCCTATATGAAAAAATTTATATTTGACCCCTAAAACAGGGTAAACACGTACCCAGTTCCAAAAAGCAATTTTAAAAGTTGTTCATCATTTTAGAAGGTTTTAATTCTATTACACATGCTCATAGATAGGCAACTCCTATAACCGTAATTTTCAAAATCGCTTTAAATCGGTCTGTAATTTATTCATGTAATTTTTCCGTACTTATTGAGTAAAAATAAGCATTTTTTATTGTATCATTTTTTTTCTATCTGACACAGTTTTCGATGAAAAAAATGATAAACTTTCAAAAATGGCAAATTGTTCTCAATTTTGCTCGAAATTGAAGCACTCTAGGAAAAAAATGCAGTGGACAAAATGTATGTATCCTTTGGCGAAGAATGCGATGCTGTTAAAAAAAATTACAAAAAATTTCTTTTTCTAATTTTTTCAAAGTTAAAATTTTTTTTTTTGGAACTGGATACGTGTTTACAATGTTTTAGGGTCAAATATAAGTGTCTTCATACAGGAGCCAGGTGACATTAGAAATTAGAGGTTTCAAGCTTTAAAATGAGCCTCCGCTGGCCTTTCTAAGTTGCGCCAATTTTTGGTCCTAGCCGGTGGTTGATGCAGAAAGAATGATCCATATATATATTTTTTGTATTATTTTTATAATCTACATACCTTATATTATTAACTAATCTGTTGTCTGTCTAACTAATCGTCTGTCGAATTAATTTATTTTCTATAGCTACATAGGTTTACATATTTCCTAGTAAATCAATCGTATCTGAACTACATATAATTTACCTATAGCGTCTGTCATGTAGAATGTACCTACTTTAATTGCAACCGTCTACAATTTTTTTCTCCCTATACAACAGTCACTCAAGAATGTTCCTTTGAGTTTTAGAAACATATTTTAAAAACAGATTTTATATTATGAGTTTATTTTTCTTTTCTTATGAATTCTGCTTTACAAACTTCTATAAAGATTTTCTGCTATTCTATATGATATCTCTGGCTCATATACTGAAAAACTTTGCAATTTAGAGTTTTGTTACAAAGGGATGAAATCAAATCTACTCAGTTCGTACTCTTTAAGATACTTTTAAATGGCAAACAGTTCTATGCAATGATATCTTTCAAACCATCACGTCATCAATATCTATATAGTGTCCCGCGAAAATTAAAATAACTTAAGGGTGTGGCATATCAAATTTGAAAGCATGATTAAAAATTGCCTATTGCACTTTGAAATGCTACTTTGGAATAAATTAGAAATATGTGGCATATTATTTGATAACCCTTACTATCAATAATTTTAGTCATAACTTGAATACAGAACATTACTCTGAACCACTGAACTCTGTCAATACTTTTTGTGTAATTACATAAGTTAAAAATAAGACTAGTCCTTTTCAATTGTTCTTTAAAGGAATTCTCATTATTAAATTGTGATAATAATGTAATAATAATTTTTAGTTTGTTTTAAGAAGTAAGAACTTTATAATAAAAATAATTATTACTTCTTTAATACTTAAACGATCGAAGATACTCAATAACAATAAATGAAAACAATAACTATTACTTTTTCTGCTAGTGGTAAACCAGCAGGATCTTGCAGATTGTGCAGTTCTTTTGATGGATCATCAAAGTCCAAGTTATCTACATTCTAGCATCTTGTTTTAACTAAATGCCTACTAAAATGTCAAAATGATTGTAAATATTCTTTAACTAAGTTACTGTATTTTCGAACATATTGTAACAAGTATGGTTGATTTGTTAAATGTAATAAATAACGAAATGTATTTGTTGTCATTGTTTTAGAGTTTAGAATATATGCAGCAAATATTGTACACTATATGGACGATTGAAAGTATTTCTGTTGAAATTGTTACTGCAACTAAAGGTATTACAACTACGACAATTGCTGGATGACTTGTTGAGATGTATAGTGGATCAAATAGAAAATGTAATACCATAAAGAACTTTTAGAGATTTTTTAAAAACCCTTTAATTAAATATTATCAATTTGCAAGAAAGGTTCAGAATTTTGAAAAAAAGGCTACCTTTTACAAATTCATCTTAAAAGTATTGCAATGTTAAATTTTTACCAATTTTAAAACAAATATTACACTATTTTAAAGCACAATTAAGGTAATTGCAATATTTAGTTGCAGTAACAATTAATATGTTTAAAATTAGGATATGACATTTCAGGACCTATTTGCAAACGACGTAATAGTATTCACAAAAAGTATTTTATAAATGTTCAAACTCCTTTTAACCATTCAATCTGATACGTTTATAAAGTGTGTAGACATCATACAGTGTCTGTCAGAAAGTTAGATCCATATGACAATTTTTTTTAATATTCTGCTTGGAAAAAACTTTGGGAAGCAATCACTTCTGCTTCCAAAAATACTTGAAATACGCCATGCCAAAATTGTCAGGTGACATTAGGTATCTGTCACATTCGCCATTGTTTTTTAAAATTGTTGAAAAATGACCTTATTTGTTAAAATATGGAAAAACTTTATGTAAAATAAATGTTGCTAATGACATTTTACGTTCACATATAGAGTTTGAACGAAATATTCCGAAAAATTTTGGTATGAGGAATCATATGATACCAGTTGTTTGTCTAGGTTGGTTCATACCTCAAGCATATTTTTAAATGAAAATTGATTCCTAAAGTACATACAATGATCAAGTTCTTCGCCACAAAAAAGTTAAAAAAATATGAACTAACCTAGACAAACGACCGTGGTACCACGAGATTACTCTTGTCAAAATTAGCTGAAAACAGTCAACTCCGCACATGTCCAAAAACAGAGTAAAAAACTACCACAGTGTAATTATTAAAATAATGCATTATTTTCTTGAAAATTGGAAAATAGACCCAGAAAGCGCCAGTTTGTTTTTTGATAATTTTATTATTTGTCAAAAATACCTACACCATCCAATAATATTAACAAAATATGCTATGCAATTGTTGCCTTTCCACTTCTTTAAAGTGTTTTTAGTGATTTCAAAACAATCAGTTGCCAGAGTGTATCAAAAAATTTCCTTATGTTGGAATATCCCGTTAAACCTCGGTATATGAAAGTAAAATATCATTAGAAACATTTTTTCTTAATGAAGTTTTAAGATCATTTTTCGATGATTTAAAAAATGGCGAATTAGACAGATACTTAATGTCATCCGTCAACTTTGACATGGCGTATTCCAAGTATTTTTGGAAGCACAAGCAATTGCTCCACAAAGTTTTTTTTTTAATCTGAATATTAAATAAAATATTGACTCAACTTTATAGCAGACACTGTATAACCCTTGCAAGCGTACTTAACTCTATAGCATAGTAGCATATCATGATTTATTTCCTTTAAGGCGCAAATGATACTAAGAGAATTTTTATATAAATTTAAACCTAATTCTTAAAATTTCCCTTGAAATAGTTTAAAATGCACGATTTGGTGCTTTGCGAATCTATGACGCTGTGGACTTCTTAAACCGTGTTCAGTCTAATGACATCTGTAGGTGCAAAAAAAGTTGGTAATGGATGTTCATGAGTAGTTTTTTTTTTCATATCAATAGGTTCTATTTAGTGAAGTTTTGGAAAAAGATTTAGAATTGCTCTTTTGGTTCAATCATATATTCATTTATCTGTTTTGGCTCCTCCCTTTAGTTGTCGTAAATATAAGAAATTGATCAAAAAACTGCAAAAAATGTTCTTATTTAAAAACTGTATAATTAAGTTCATTGTTTCTTTTTTACTTTTTAGTTTATTGTTTTATTTTTGGATATTCATTCCACTGTTCATTCAGAATATAGGGGCACTTCCTGTTTCTATAGATATAAAATTGGTATGAATTTAAATATCTGGAAATTGTTGATCAAAGCAAAATCTTTACTACTAAGCTTTATGTAATGTTGCTTGGTTCAAGTTTATTTATATGAAAATGAGAGTTGCTTGTGTAAATAGCAATTTTACACGAGTGACAGTGTATTAACTCATCTCTTGATTGGTTCGTTATTAGATATCTATGTCCAATTGTTGCAAGTCATTCATATAAAGATTCTGATGGTCTACAACTGCCATTTAAGTTATACAACTGCAATATATTTACTGTATGTCATTAGTATTAGTACTAAAAAGTATTTTTAGTCAGTAAAAAAGTGATTAGTTTAGTTTGTATGATACAAATCAGTCTAAATACAAAGTTGACATTTGTACACGTGTTTACTGGAAAGATTAATCTAAGATTTCTTTTAAAAATTTTTCTGGTAGAAATCTTTAAAAGAAACCGTTGTATTACGCAGATAAAGTAGGACTCAGAAACATTTACATTACGGAACATTCTATAGAATGTTTCTATAGAAAAACATTACGTTGACAATATTCAACAACATGAGATTGATAATAATTATTTCCATTTTAAAACAGCTAAAACCAATAAAATATATATTGTGTGGAATCACCTAACTTTTAGGAACAAATAAAAAATTTTGGAAACACAGAAAAAAATACCTAAAACTGAGAGTTAAGTAGCAGAAAAGAGGCCATTTTTGCCCTCAACACTGGCACTATTGATTTAGGAATTCACTGTTCTTTTGTTCTGGTGAGGCAGTATTTTCACCAGATTATTTTTAGTTCAAAAAAGACTAGATCTAAAATGTATCAAATGAGTGGAGTTGGGACAAAAGCAACATGTTTATAATTATGACCTTTAATATCTCTTATCAAAGGAACATATAGGTGTGAACCTAATTGTGTCCTAGTTAGTTTCTTTAGATAAGTGAGTGCAGTGTTTTCATCAATCTTTAAAACTCTTCATGTTGAACCAATCACTTGAAGATTCATTATATTATATTATATGTTTCTCAAGGAAGAATACATATTTTAAAGTTTACAAACCACATATAGAGGTATGAAGTAATGTATTTGCAAGTACACGTAAGTGTTGCGACTATCATCAGTATCAGCCTTAACTACACAAAGTTTCTGCATTGCTATACATGTTTGAATGACTTCAATATCATTTTTATTGCAGAATCTATGGGGATTTGCAGAAATTTATTCATTCTAGTTTGCAAAGATGGTATCTTTTATGGTTTTGTTTTCTATTAAATTATAATGCTTATGAGTTGTTTTCCAGTATACGTACAATTTTTTCAAAAAATATGTACCTATCTTGAATTACTGACAATTTCGCCTAAAACAGGAATAAGAAAGCACTCTTGACCAACCCCAAAGACAATACCAACTAAGATGAATAATCGGACGAATAATAATAAGGAAAGCATCGCTTTCCAAATTCCTTGCAATACTTGTAGTGCAACCAGCTATTATTAGGCAATTGTTTTTAGGTATTTATTTATTTTATTGTATTTTAGCTGTTTGTAAATGGGAATATTTACTTTGAATTCCGCAACGTTAAACATGCTTCAATTCAACAAATTATCTAAAATTGTAAGCCAACCGGAAATCTGAAGCAATTAATTCGAAATAAGAAAATTGTATTGGTCAACCAATCATAAAAACAGACAAATCATTGAGGGAATATTTGCTGACTATGAGTTAGAAGTTCCCATAGTTCCCATATAATTATAGGGAACTAATTTTTGCGAAGAACACAAAATGGACGTATCTCATTTTATGTTAATTACTTATATAATCACTGTAGTATGTGAGATTAGTCTTCGTACAACAGATTCTGTACAGTTTTTATGTTATACGAATTTTAGTCAAAGCAGAAACTTAAATTTATACATAATTAGAGATTTTTTAATTGCAGAATTTGGGCATTACAGTTACAATTGGTAAACAAAATTTTGAAATTTATAAAAACAGAATACATACAATTCTAGCTCAATGTTACTGCAGTATTTATTTGCAGTTCTAAATTAACATAAATAATTTTTTATTTGTCTTATGCGGCACAGTCAGGGGATACAGGGAAGTAATTGCATTCCAATAGCCACTTTTTAACAACTAAAAGTTGTCTTCATAAGTATAAATTGAAACTATAGAAATTTCCCAAACTTTTAGAAGCGTAACACATAGTTCTGACCATTTCTTACTTTGCAGTTTTAGTTAAACAAGTTTCTCAGTTTTTTTTACTGACTGTGCTACTATTTGTTTAGAACGTGTGTATATTTTATAATAACTTGTAAAGTACGAGGAGTACAAATGCTGATCTCTTAATAAAATAGCACAAAACTTATTTTTTAAATAACTTAGATGTCCATACTTTAAATAACTATTTTATAATTTTAACGTCTACTAGTGAAAATATTAAAAAGGTAATGAAAACTACTATCATACTGCTTTGGAACGAAATGTGCTTTGTGTGTAATACAGCGCGATCACTATTGCCTCTCCAACAAAAAAGTTTCTTTCTTTTCCTTAACTCCTTAAATTGTTCAAACTTAATTCTACAGGGTGTTTCACTTACGATTCGTATCCTCTGGACAGGTGATAGTACACATAAAATGCAACATTGATACAGCTGATGCTAGGTGATGTCACAGTTTGTTTTGACTATTATTTCCAGCAGTTTTCAAAGGCTGACCTTTTTAGCAAATGTTTCTCGATGAACGTAAAATCGAAAATGGCGTAGGGATTTTTTGTTCCTGTTGACTAGTACTATCACCTGTCCAGAGGATACGAATCTTAAGAGAAACACCCTGTATATGGCAACTAAACTCTTTAATTGAACATGTGAAATTATATTTGACATTTTTGTAATTTGCTGATGTTACGTTAGGCTTTTAAGTATTTTATATTTTGCTTATGTCACTATTGTTGTACAAAATAGTATTTTTCAAGATGCATAGGACGTACAAAGTTTTCACAGTAAGTGAGATGTATGCAAGTAAATTACTTTAAATTACTGATTGTGTCTACACTTGAATAAAATCAATTGAAATAATTTCAAAGTACTAAATGGATGGAAAATGTAGTAGAAAGTAGTTTTCTTGGGGAAACAATACTGATCAGTATAGATATATATATACATATAAGTTCAAAATAATGAATTAATCAGATATTTCTTTAACAGATTTTAATTTTAGAAACATTTTAGTATTAAATTTAATAGCAACTTATATACCTCTAATAGGCTATAAAAATTAGACGTTATAATCTAAAGACACTAACAAAAATACTGGAAAGTGAATTATTTAAGAAATTTATTGATAATAATTGTACAGCATAGGGTGGATTGTAATGACAATTGTAGACACACTTTCTTGTAATAAACTAAAAGTAGAAGTTACTTAAGTATGTGTCAATATTTTCAATTAACTAAACTCGTCACTTAAACTTTTTTAATGTCTTATTGTAGAATATTTTCATCATGCAGTAGCATAACTAGGTACCTGCGTGATGATTGACAGGTTGAGAAAAAGTTAAGAGCAATTTGGAGGCGAAGACACAAATATGAATAAAATGATCATTTCTACCTCCTAATCCTATTAATTTCTTCTAAACCTTGTGTTACTGCATGATGAAAATACTCAATTGATTAATGGAAAATAAAGCTAGAAAAGACCATCAGGCTAGTAAAACTAAAATAATTCGGCTTCGGTTATGCTGTTGACACTTGGTATATCTTCATTCATCTTTATGAAAGTGTGCCTATAAATTGAAATAAACACAGTTTATTTGATCAGAAATGTTAAGGTACTTTTGGTTTTGGTAAAATCTAGCAATCTAATATGTAACAAATACTATGTACCATATTTAAGAGATAAAGAGTGATACAAGATCTTAGGATTATACAAAATTAATGCAAATATGCAAAATCAAAGCAAGTTGTACAGTAAGTCTTACAATAAATTAAGAAAATTGTTTTAAAACAGAAAATTGATAAACAGGGTGCATTTATGGAAAGTTATAAATGTTTAAGGAATGAAAATTATGATCATTAATCAATAAAAAAAAGTTATATATATCTTAAAATTTTAGCAACTTTGGTTGGTAAAAATCTAATTTAAAACCGAACGTACTCAAAGAAAGAAAATAAAATTATAAAGTGATGACAAGACAAGTTCAATTTCTCCGACAAACCAGCAATATACCGTATCTAGTTTGCGGTTTGAACAATTTTCAAAAAGATATTCCCCTTTAATTTGCAGGTTATTTCCTACCAAAATTGTAAATTAATTGCCTATCCAATTTATGTAATTATGAATAGGAGTACTAATTACTGTAAATTATGGAATAAGTACAAAAACATTACACATTGAGTAAAACAAAATAATGTATTCAATAAAAGTACATTCAAACATAACAGCATAATTCACAAGTTATAAGGCACGATTGGTGGGTGTTATTTATTTTTAAAAAGTAATGTCATTCTAAGTAACCATAAAGAATAATAACTGCACTAATGTTTACGATGTTTTTATACGTTTATTTGTACAGATTGATTACGAAGCAAAATACAATAAGGCATTATCATCTCAAAATGTTCAAGTCTGCGTCAGCATAACTTTGTATTTTTATTAGAAACATGTTTGTGAATACCAGCTCTAATTTTATAATAAACACCATTCATTTGGATACACGCACTTTTTCATAAATTACTTTGGACGTTATATAAATGGTTTGCGTCGCGAATTTGGTTGGCGGCATCCATTATTCGCTGCTCCAGTTAGTACAACAGTTGATACAAAGTTGATAAGCTACCCCCTCCCTGACAAGATTAATACTTATATTACTTACACCCTGTATATGACAGACATTTTAACTAATAATACGCTGTAGTGTATTTTATGAACTGTATGAACTAAATAATACTATACTAGAGCAATTATAACCTAGAGTTAAGAAAGTGTTACATATTACCTACAATGTATTAATTATTTATCATCTTCTTCTAGTAATAAACACAAATTTTCTAGTAAGAAAAAAAATTAAACAAATGATTAAAGAATATGGATTGTTAAATGTTGCCTAGGCACCATTCGTGTATATGCATATGACAGTTAGTATAGGCCATGGTATGTAGCTATAATGTCACAATACACAATGTCTATCAATTTATCTACAATTTTCTAATATGCAAGTGTCTTATATTGACACAAATTTGTTCGTTGGTTCCTAATATTCAACTTTGAAATAGTAAAAATTTTTCAATCTTCAATTGATTTTATAATTTTGTATTATTCGTTTAAAATTCTTCATTGAGGGTTTATAGTGCGTAAATTCTCTTGCCAAATGGAAAACTTTTTATTATTGGTTCTTCGAAAAAATAGTCACGCTTTACAAAAGTTTTGCTTCACCTAAAACCTTAAATTCTGCCATTAGAATTAACCTATTGTATACAGAGTGATAGAAAAACGTGCATTTGATTTTAATGTTTGCTTTTTTTTAATTTTACTTTCTTTTAAGCAACATTGCATTGTTTTGTTTGTGTATACAAGGCGATCAATAATTTAGAGTTATTAATATACTTGTGATTGATTAAGTTACTAAAATAAGCCTAGTTAAACCTTTTGATTTTTTTTATTAATTTAAAGAAGCAATAATTATCTGGTAGTAGCAAAAACAAATAATAGTATTTGCTAAATGTTGATTAATAATAAAGAAGAAATAAAGTAAAATTAAAAAATATATGTATATGCAAACATTATATAACATAACCAAAGGTGCTCTTTTTTGGACGCCTCGCATACGGTAGGTTAATTTTAATGCAGAACTTGAGGTAAACAGTGACTTTTTTCGACAAACCAATAATAAAAAAGTTTTTCCATTTGGTAAGAGAATATGCACACACCCTATATATTTGGGTTACACTAATTTTCTATATACGCGGATTAACTAATATAACTAGAAACCTCGTAATAAGAGTTAGCTAATGATTTTGAAAATATTTTTTTTATCAACATGTGGTTGGTTCCAGTTAGTTTTCAAAAAAAGTCTTATTTTAAATTATAAGTACGCCCCTTGTACTCACATTACATTAAAAATACTAAACAAGTAAAAATTTCCCTTCAATTCTTTTTTATTTAATTTAATTATTTTTTGCTTGTTTAGTATTTTTAATGTAATGTTAGTACAAGGGGCGACTTAAAATCTAAATTGCGATTTTCTCGAAAACTAGCAAGAAGCAACCACATGTTGATAAGAAATATATGTTCTAAATCATTATAGCCCCCCCCCCCCCATTACGAGGTTTTTAGTTATGTTAGTTACACCCTATATAGTACATACAGGGTGTCGATTAGACGATTTGAAAACATTCTACGATTGAAAAACATGAACACATTGAAAACAACTTTAAATATCTTTGAGGCTGAACATTTTTGAAATGGTGTGTGACAGCCCACAGTTTACAGAAAACGCAGATAAGAATTTTGTATATGTTTAAGCGTAAAATATTTATTTTAATATATATATTTTTCGGATCTGTAATCACAAATCAAAGTTAAATATGGTAACATTGTATGACTGTGTATATAATATATGTATATTAAATTACGTTTAATTAGAGTACTTTTTACATTTTTGGTAATATTATTGATAACACCAATGAAATACCACATTATCGTTGAATATTCCTGAAGCACTAACTTATATTTTATAATACGTTGGAAAGCACATTGAACTATTGTGTGTAATATTTGCGCTAAATATAATCATAGTTATAGTGAATTATAAATAAATTATAATTATTATATATAGATCTGTATTTTAATGATGAACAGTAAAAGTAAATTAGCAGATTATTATATACAAATAATATAAAAGTTGCTTAGGTCACAAATAGTTTAGTTTATGTCCATTTACACTATAGAGGTAGATTACGAATGGTAATAATGGTAACGGTGATGTACCTACTATATACTTGTATAAAATCGGGTTGCGAATACGATACTTGAGTCAATAATTTAAGTGATTAAGCGAAATATTATTTATACATATATGTTTAAATATATAAATGTTAAATTGGAAATGAAACAAATCAATATCGAAAATGCTGTAATTATTATTGAACTCGTGTAAGTGGATAAACATTGGGTGATTTTATCAGTAATAAATTACTATGATATCTAGAAGTGGTACCAATACTTAGAACAGTAGTGTTCGAATGTAATTGAACATTAATAAATGTGAGAAAAATGTAAAATAATTTAACAAACATAGACTGCTGATTTTAATCAAAAGGAAACGAACCTACTTTCAATTCTTTAGCTCTTCCGATAAATTTAGCGCATAGATATTATTAAAAGAAATTATAGTAGGTTTACATGTGGTGGCGATGGTACTTCATTACCTTTTATTCTAACTATTTGCAGGTGCAGCGAAAGTTGACATCAATTACTGTTCGTGTATGTTGTATGCATGATTGATAGATTAAGAAAAGGAGATTATCAATACTTATTCATCGCCACTTCGGCCAAATACGTGATTTGTTCTGACCAAAATACCAGCATGCTGGTGTTCAATAACTTTTATCTTGTGATGTATTCGTAAATTTATTTATAGGCTGGATCCGGTGGCCGAATATTATTAATTATAAAAAATCAAACTTAAATGTTGTTCAGTAAATAAATACTCAAGTGAATTCACAATATACACCAATTTTAATAAAGATATTTTATCACTCAATATTGTATAACTTTGTCAGGATTTACTGTTGTCTAGATGTCTTAGTTTGTAGTGAAGTAGAAAAATATTTATATACATAAATATTATTTTTAGAATCTGTGATATAGGTGGAAAAATGTAACAGAGCTCCGTCAATTTCTATTCATTGTTGTACGGTTAGTTATTTTCAAATATCTATAGAAATTATGTAACCAAAATTGATAAATAAAAGCCTTTTAATTACTATATCTTGCTTGGAAACACTTGTAGCAATCTTTCTATCAATGTGTGTATCTCCAGAACCTATAGTAAAACTTCTTTCTATGGCAGATGCGCATTGTGGACATGATCAACAGATAATCGCCAGGTATTAGAGGTCGCTAGATTTAAAACAGTAAACAACGGCTATGAGCATCAATTGCCTGATTTATTTTGTGTGCTCCTGTATAATTAAGACTTTCTGAAAGCTATAAAATTATTTCGCAGAATATACTACACAATAAAAAATTCAGTGTAAAACTCGAACATCTAACGAACGCTCTAAAAAGTGCGTGTTTAGGTCCAATACATTTAGAGTAAAATACTTAATTTGTACCACCCCAATTGGGACACGAAATTGTTTTCTTGGTCCTTTTTATACTTGTTAATTGTTGCTAGAGTGAACTACTGCCCATGCTCCATCTCAATTCTCATGAAATTTCTATTAAGGGATTTCCTTGCAGCACTCCGTGAACTCTGCCAAATTACTACAATTATAATGTATTTAATTACTCCTTTGTTCTGCGAATTAGTAGATATCATTATAATTATTGTTTTTACTTACCTAAGTTTTCAATATCTTCATTTATTGTTTGCAAATAAAATACTGAATACGAATTATTTAAAGAAGTACTCCGTTGAATATCAATATTCATATCATCTATATATTTATCTCTAAATTTTGCTTAGTTGTTCATTACGTTTTAAATTGTACAGCTACATTAAGTTATTTAAAAATTTTGAAATTTTCCATCAATTCTAGTAACTTTTGAAATTGCAAGTTTCAACAGTTATAGCTAGTCGATGTCGAATACAGCAGGCTGCAGCTGATTGTTGCCATTTTTTGTTAGTGTCGTTATTGCGCATAAGCTTCTCTTGTGAAATACACTGTCAAGTGTATATTGATGCCAATTCGTAGAGTAACGAACACTAATAAACATTCTTTTAACAATTTAGATCACTTTTTCACGACTTTTCTTCTCTTAAAAAATAAAAATTAGAATGAATTTTTTTATACTTTTAAAGTAGAATGCTATTAGATTGAATATTCAATCAATATAGAGTTAATTAATAATATAGAGAGAAAATAGATTTCAGTAGTGAAGAATTATTTTTGTTATAAGAATAGAGTGAAAAATGTGTTTTTACTCTACTTACTTTACGACTCATGTTATAGTCTATCTCTAAGTTAAGCAGAATTTACTTGTCGTCAAAAAAAATAACTGTGCGGGGGTGCCGGGGAGGGGGTTTTAGTAAATAAGGGGTGAAATTGAATTTTTATGTTATTTGTCGCGGAACATCATTAGGTATGTTGTGAGAAAACTGTAAATGGTTACATCGTTATTTAAGTTGTCAAAAAAAACATTTAAGATATTTATTTACATTGTTTCTTACGGGAACTCCGACTTTTAAAGTCGATTTTCTAGAAACAGCACTTTTGATGTTAAGCAAAATTACCTTTAACACTTAATATCTTCAAATCTAGTACATATTAAGAAAAAACGACTAAAATGAACGTTTTGCGTTGATCTTCTGTGAACACAATGGTGCTTTCATTTTTGTCATAGGTATAATAAAAGCGAAAATATCTGCAAAACAACGTAAAGAGTACCGCGTCTCGTTTTTGCTTTAGGTTAACGAAAAAGTATTTTAGCACGGTAATAATGCATAGTTAAAGTTATGTCTTACCCACGGTAAATAAAATATATGTTCTTATGCGTTTTACACAATGCATATCATACACAGTGGCGTATTTATTAATTATTTCTTTCTTAAATTTATACAAGCAAAGATATTCATCAATAACTAAAAGCCGCCCTAGGATATCATCTGTGGTTTTACATACTTACAATTAGTAAGCTACAACTATATTACACCAGCACTTTGTATGTAACCACATAAAATTTGTATGTAATAAGTTAAATATGTTGACCAAGAAAAGGCAAAATAAAAAAAATCACATCTTGGATTTAAAATTATTTCTTAATAAAATCATGGAAATATTTTGGTACTTACATCTCTTTTCATGGATTTTTTATAAAATTATATTGACAACTCAATTCAAATTAAAAATACATATTGTATAGTTATTTATTAACTATTTGAAATGAAAAAATTAAGAAAGAAAACTGAGAAAACGCATTCACTCTGAATACTTGGAATTCCTAATCTGTTTCGGTACCTGCTTTTGCTAAACCATTTTTCATGTTTTTGCATCGTCCAGGACATTTGCACGTTGGTATGCAATAAAATTTATTTTTCATGCAGCAACAAATTATCGTCGAGCAATCGTAAAAAAATTAAATTACATCCAATTACTACACAAAGCAAGTATTCAGAGATATCACATTTTTAGGTACTGTTTCCTGGGTTGCGAAAACTGCAACTATTCCAGTTTCCACTTTTTGAAATCGGTAATTTAAAATCTTTCTAAATTGGGTTTGGATAATAAACCATTCAACCACTCTTGAGTTTGGTAATGTACTCGTAAGCAATGTTGTATTGCTATCTTCTGTTTATTTTCCTATACCAGTAAATGGATTGATAATTCAAGTAGACAATTGAGACAATCCAGTGGCGTAGCTATGGGGGGGGGTTACGGGTTCAACCCCCCCCCCCCCCGAAATATTCGGAAAGTTTCTCTCAGAACAATGTTTGTCTTCTTTATGAAGTCAGATATCAGAATTTATATTCAATCTAATGTTATATCTGATATTAAAGCAAATAAATTATCTCATAATTTATTTATAATTTTTTATTGTTATCCATTCATTAGTTACATATTTAATGAATTAATTTGCTAATTATAAGTTACACAGTTGGTTTAATTAAATTGCAACAGGACAATAATGCATTTGATCGTATTTTTTAAATATGAGCTATAGTCCTTTATTTTCAAATAGTAGCGACAATGATTGATCTGACCGCTGGAGCAGAAGCAACAGAATGATGTTGGCGACACTGAAAGTTACCAGATTTGACATTCCGTTTTACAATAAATCTTTCTTAGGTTTAATAAGTCATGTACAAAAATATTTACAATTTAACATTAATTTTAAACTTATTTTGAAAAGTGGGAGACAAAATTTAATAGCGCCTCTTACAATAAATGTGTCCAATGGTGTACCAATAAACCTGACATTTCTAAAATATTAGAAAAGTAATTAAAAAATCGTCATTGTACTGAAAGATTGAATAGTTTAGATAAATTGTAAAAGTTTATATATTTTAGCATAACAGTAATAAACCATCGTTTAACAGAAATAGTGTTATTTTTTAATTAGATGCAGGTTTTTTACCGAAAATCCATTTGTTCGTAGTACACCCATCTGCGAAGATGGCACTTCAAAAATGTCTCCTATTTTCATATATGGTCAAGTATATGGAGTTTCCGGTATTAATAATATTAAGTATTTGGTGGAAATAAGAAATGCATGGATTTCGCGCCATTCAGATGTGAGGTTATGTTTATATCAAATCGTCGAATGAATTGACCAATCCATGCGTCGCGCGCAACTTTTCACGCACATATTTAACGATATTCAATGGGAGAAAATCATCTGACCGGGCTTGCGCTTTTGAGTATTCATAGACAAATAGTTGTGGATACCGAAATGTGTTCGCGCAGAAGAAAAGACAAATTTTATTATAACTGTTTCTTCTACTTATTAATTTTATTTATGTTACATGAAGAAAATTTATTATGTTAAATAAGAAAAATTAATGAAAAATTAACCGCTGATTTTTTTCAACGCTCTAAAAGTCGGCAACTTTTCTGAGACAAGAACCCCACCCGAAAGTAAGGTCCAGCTACGCCACTGCATCGAGCAATTGCAAAAAGTTAAATTGAAACTAATTACATAACACCATGAAATCATTTGAGTACCATTTGATCAAAAATCTCTTTGTTAAAATCTCCAATCCGATTAGGGAGCTTGAAATACTTTCTATGTCTACGTTAAATAGATGTACAAGACAAGAACGGAAAAGGTATATCACAAATTCATGAAATATGTTTGGAGGTTTGGATTAAAAAAATACTTAGTTTCCATGCTTTGACGGGTTGCGATACTACCAGTCAATTTACTGGTATAGTATTTTCCTATACCAGTAAATTGACTGATAGTATCGCAATCCGCGTACCTATACTACCAGTCAATTTACTGGTATAGGAAAATAAACCGAAGATATCAATACAGCATTGCTTACGAGTACATTACTAAACTCAAGAATAGTTTATTACCCAAAGCAACTTAGAAAGCTTTTTAAATTACGGATGTCAAAAAGTGGAAACTGGATTAGTTTCAATTTTCGCAACCTAGGAATCAGTACCTAAAAATGTTATATCTCTGAATACTTGCCATTGTGTAGTAATTTAATTTTTTTGCGATTGCTTGACGATGATTTGTTGCTGCATGAAAAATAAATTTTATTGCATACCAACGTGAAAATGTCCTGGAGGATGCAAAACCAATAAAAAATGGTTTACCAAAAGCAGATACCGAAGCAGATTCGGAATTCCAAGTATTCAGAGTGAATGCGTTTACTCAGTTTTTCTTTCTTAATTTCTTTCTTTCAAATAGTTAATAAATAATTGCACGATATGTATTTTTAATTTGAGTTTGAGTTGTCTTTGTAATTTTATAAAAAATCCATGAAAAGAGGTGCAAGTAGGTACCTAAATATTTCCATGATTTTATTAAGAAATAATTTTAAATCCAAGACGTGATTTGTTTTATTTTGCCTTTTCTTGGTCAACATATTTAACTTATTACATACAAATTTTATGCGGTTACATACAAAGTACTGGTGTAATATAGTTGTAGCTTACTAATTGTAAGTATGTAAAACCACAGATGATATCCTAGGGCGGCTTTTAGTTATTGATGGATATCTTTGTTTGTATAAATTTAAGAAAGAAATAATTAATAAATACGCCACTGTGTATGATATGCAATGTGTAAAACGCATAAGAACATATATTTTATTTACCGTGGGTAAGACATAACTTCAACTATGCATTATTACCGTGCTAAAATACTTTTTCGTTAACCAACAGCAAAAACGAGACGCGGCACTTTTTACGTTGTTTTGCAGATATCTTCGCTTTTATTATACCTATGGCAAAAATAAAAGCACCATTGTGTTCACAGAAGATCAACGCAAAATGTTCATTTTAGTCGTTTTTTCTTAATATGTACTAGATTTGAAGATATTAAGTGTTAAAGGTAATTTTGATAAACATCAAAAGTGCTGTTTCTAGAAAATCGACTTTAAAAGTCGCAGTTCCCGTAAGAAACAATGTAAATAAATATCTTAAATGTTTTTTTAACAACTTAAATATCGATGTAACCATTTACAGTTTTGTCACAACATACCTAATGATGTTCCGCAACAAATAACATAAAAATTCAATTTCACCCCTTATTTACTAAAACCCCCTCTCCGGCACCCCCGCACAGTTATCTTTTTTGACGACAAGTAAATTCTGCTTAACTTAGAGATAGACTACAACATGAGCTAGAGTGGTACTTTTTACAAGGTATGCCCAACGAAAATAAAAATTAAGGCACTTTCTGTCTAAATAAAACTCTACCATACACTCCAACAATTAACATGTTGGCAACAACATTTTCCTAGCTGCACATTAAATGTCTTAGACGTCTGTGCAACAGGTGGCGTATGCCTAACTATTTAACACATTTGAATTTCCTATTTTTTCAGTTGGTTATTTAATAATAATAATAATAATATTTATTTCACTATAATTTACAGAATAACAAAATTCTGATTGTATCTACAAAGGCAAAGCCTGCACGTAGGTGGTACATCCGGTAATCCAAATACTTTTGTTATTAATTGACATAATTAAAACATAACAAATAATTTAACATTGAGTACCTACATAATTAAACCAACAATTTTCATAGTTAATCAGATTATATATTATCAAATACTATAAATCCATGACATAATAATGAAATTCCTGTGTGTTTTACTTAGAATAAATTTTTTTAATTTGTTTTTGAAACTACTTAGTGTAGGTTAATTCTTTATGTATAGTACATTAAAATATCTTGGAGGTATTTATATAAAACTGACCTTGGCCAATATCTTTCTCAGCAGTAATTATTGTTATGAAACCCTTCTGCCTACGCCTTGTAAGGTAGTGACTAACATAATCAGCAGACTGTCTTTCACGTGTCTTGTTAGAACCTTGAAAAAGTACAGCTGTTTAATATTTAAATAATAATAATAATTTTTAAATAAAAACACCCTATATATTATTTTATTTTGAAACTGGTACATTAATTCTCTACACTTTTTGCGAATAATATCCTATACCTAAAATGAATATTTTTAGAGATATCTTGACTTGTTCCTTTTAAGCAGCAAATTATTATAGATGTTACTGTGTCAGTTATCTAAAACCCATTCTTTTTAAATTAAAGCAAAGTATAAACTTCAACAAAACTCAACTATTTCCAACGTTCATAAGTCAGTGCTAAAACTTTTGTTAAGGTCCAAGTGTACCCAAAAAACGTGTGTTGTTTGTTTAATAAATAATATAATAATGTGATAACTTTGATTTTAAGTTAATAGTCTAGGAATGTTAAAAACTTGCTTACCTAACTTGTTTTGAAAAAAAAAATTTTTTAATTAAATTATTTCACATGTTATACGTGATAAATTAATTTTGGAGAAACTGTACATTCAAAATTAATCAAAATAATACCACTTAAGTTTCATAGTATTTGAACTATTTTCCCAAAATTTTAAGAAAATCGTATGTCTAGGGACTAAACTATTACCTCCTTTTTGCCAAAAAAAGCAGTTTTTTTTGGCAAAAAGCAGGTTTTTTGGCAATAATTTAGTCGCTAGACATACGATTTTCTTAAAATTCTGGGAAAATAGTTCAAATACTATGAAATATAAGTGGTATTATTTTGGTTAATTTTGAATGTACAGTTTTTCTAAAATTAATTTTTCACGTATAACATGTGAAATAATTTAAATAAAAATTTTTTTTCTCTAAAACATGTTAGGTAAGCAAGTTTTTAACATTCCTAGACTATTAACTTAAAACCAAAGTGATCACATTATTATATTATTTATAAAACAAATAACACACGTTTTTGGGTACACTTGGACCTTAATAGGTACGGTACAGTCATTCGAGACTATAAAATATTCTGTTTTTAAATTTTAAAGTTTACATTTAACTAATTAATCACTGGGGCAGTTGAGAAGTACATATCTATTTGAGAGTTGTATTACTTCTGTGCTTAGTTTAGCAATCGAATAAAATTCATTAACCAAGACATTATTTATTTTCAATTTTTACAGCTAATAATTTTTCCATGCAACAAACTTAAACTTATAAAAAATAAAATCTAAACCTAACCAGAATAGAAAATTTAAGAAACTGTATTTCAGACTTATTCACTACCTAAAAGTAACTTTTTAACTTCTAATAGAAAGTTGTTTATTCAGTTTCTATTTGCTCACAATATACAGTCAAACTGCCATATTACGAACTTCTATATAGCGAATTTCTCTATATAACGAATTTTTGTGCTGTACACTGCGCTTTTAGAAAAAAATACATCAAAAAGTGTCTCTAAATAACGAAGTAAAATTTCTATATAACGAAATTTTTAGTCCAAACAAATAAATTTTTCCAGGTAAATGTATGTATTATGTATGCATCAATATTTCTTTTTTAGCAGCAGTAAGATATTATAAATTTACCTTTCTTCCAAGAAGCTTGCACACATTTTTAAAAACCTGTAAACCTTTCAAAAGGATTTTGTAAATTTGTTTAAATTGAAGTTCTAAGAAGGGTTAAAATTGTCATTAAAAGGCATCTTACAACTGGTTTTTCAGGGAATTTCTGTAAATTTACCTGAATGAGAGTTCTAGGAAAGATTAAACTTCGATGCATTATACACATTGTTACTTGTCTAAATGGATATACCACCCCTCTAAGAAAGATTAAAATTCAATTAGCATTCACGTAAAATTAAAAACTTGCATTGCAAATTTTTTTTTAACTTTAGTTTTGTGAGAACAGCCCTACAATGTAGCACAAAAAAAGTGAAAGTGTTTAATCATTACTGAGAAAATCAACGTTTTGCGGGAAATTGATAACTGTATACAAAAAAGAGACATCGCAACTCGCGGCAAAGTTTGGAATTCCTGTCAGTAGTTTATCGACTATAATAAAAAATCGCGAATCAATTTTAAAATCAGTTGGTGAACTTACAGCAAAACGTGCTAGAACGTATGTTTATGACGACATAGATGAAGAGTAGAGTTTTAAAGTGGGTGCATTTAATTGGCGACAAAAATGCACCATTATCAAGACAGTTAATATAACACAAGACGTTACAGTTTGCGGAATCACTTGAATTAAAATCAAAGCATTAAAATAATATTTACAAAAGGTGATATTTCTTTATAACGAAATTTCCCTATAGCGAATTTTTTTTTTCGGGATTTACCGACTTCGTTATATAGAAGTTCGACTGTA
Organism: Agrypnus murinus; assembly: GCA_929113105.1. NCBI lineage: Eukaryota > Metazoa > Arthropoda > Insecta > Coleoptera > Elateridae > Agrypnus > Agrypnus murinus. Next base: position 48,110,121 of record OV816023.1, read on the forward strand.
TGCTCAAAATGCCGACCGTTGTAATTTATGCTGCCCTGCTAAGCCAAAAGGTAGTATTTGCAAAACTACAATGCAGAAATGTACTATGTAGAATGTTAATGTGTGCTAAGAAAAGATATGGTATATTTCTAAGTTGATATTTTGTAGATACGACCTTTTGGCTTAGCAGGGCAGTATGGAAGTTTCTAGCCTGTTTCAAAACGAATTATTTGCAGTTTGTAACATATCTGTTTCTCGACGTTTCTCTAATACGAATAACTTGACAACGTTGCAATGGAAATTAAAAGATCAAAAATTGTTAGAAAGAGAATTTCATGTTAAATTCAAATATGCAAAAATATACAGGGTATTCAATTTAAAATAACAACTTTTTCTTTGTTGTACTTTTGTATACACGAGAATATTTTCTACACCACATTAACAGATCTCAAGTTAAATTTTTCAGAAAGTTAATAGTATAAGCATAGTAGAGGAATCCCGCACTAAATGGGCACCCTGTATATGTGAGCCGAGACTGCATTAAAGAATGATAAACAATTTTCATTCCCGGTAAGCTTAAAATTTTATTTTAACCTATATTGTAGGTATTGATCGTAGATTACTAATTACTGGATTTGTATGTGTGTTACAATGCAAATGAGTATCTATGATAACACCTGAATATTTTATATTATTAGCGGAATGGATTTAAATAATGTATCTTGTGAAATCGAGAAAATCAGCCCGAATTAAAACTTTAAATTTTGTAGAATTAAAATCCGAGCCAAAACAGATACAAGATAACGAAATAAAATGTAATTTTCATAAGAATAAAAATAAATACGTAAGCGATTTAAATATTTTTCGTTCAGGAACGTTAATGAAAACACTGCTGTCCCATTAACGATTAATACCGTTTTGAAAATGTTCTTTTAGGGAAATCGCTACCTAACAAAGTTATACTAAAAAGGAAAGTAACTACTATACTAAAAAAACGAACTACGCTATAGTAAAAATACTATTCGTACTACTTTTGATTAAATTAAGTTTTAGTAGTCCAATTGATCCGGCCGAAAACCCAGACCTAATAACTTTATTTACATGTTTTCACCAACTGAAAAAGCAAAATGTTAGAAATGCAGAATATAAACAAAACATTTTGACAACCACATATTTTCCGATTTTAGTTCCCGAGTAGAAATCATAACCAGTTTTTAAAAATATATATACACGTATCTTGCGTTCGTTAGTTAAATCCAGCGTTGGGTAGTAACTGAGCAGAAGTAACTAGTTACTAGTAACTAATTACTTTTTAAGTAACTTAATTACTTTTCAATTTTCAGTGGCGATAACTCGTTACTTTATGTCACTAACGTAATAACGTTACTTTATTTTCCTCTAAATAATTCTTAAATCTTTAGTTTTGTAAGTAAAATTAGATTCACACTTCACAAGATAGTAATAATGTGCTAAAGTGTATATAGCCCTTTCAGATGAATTTTCAAAATGACAAACATACAGCTGCAGTAAAATCTTACAGTTACACACTCTTATTTTTAAATTGAAAGTAGGTATTAGAGCTATGTGGGTATAAAGTATAAACACTTGTAAATCAATAAATGACAACCAAAACCAGGTAATTTTTGTACGTGGGTTAAGAATGCCATATCTATTTATGAATGAATATATACTGCAGCACATGCAGTCGGTACAACTTTTAGTTATTAAAAATCCCAATTGCCAAGATAAAGTTTTTTGACGTGTTCTTTGATGATTTTCTGAGAAAATGATTCAATTAAGATTTCGGTGCAAATAAAAGCATTAGGTATTTATTAAGACTGTTAAAGGGTAAAAAGGATAAAATAATAAAAAAATAAAAAGGCAATAATATGTTTTAACCTCCATAACTTCTGTTGATTCTGTGTTATAGAAAGTATTTTATACGAATGAAGTTTCCTGTTCACAGTGGAAATACTAATTATGAATGTGCAAAAAGTTCAAATTGATACAGGACGAGTTGCTGCTTTGATTTTTCACTAGCGTATGTTGTTTTAGTTCCCATGCTCATCACATCTTGTTTACTTTTTTCTGTTCCGTTTTAAGACTTTCCATTTCTATGATCGAAAATAATTTTTTTTATTTCGCATTGATTTTTGTATCTATGAAGCTGAAAACAGAACGTAAAGACAGCTCAGCTTTCTTACAGTTTTTTTATTTTCAACTATCATATTGCCAAAAATATCTAACAGATGCAAATTTTATTAAAAAGTTAAAGTAAATTATTACAAAATAGAGAAAATAGTAAAAAAAACTTGTATCAAAAGCACTTTTCGTGGCACTCGTGCCATTGTCTGGTCAGGTCACATTGTTGTCGTGTGACAAAAAGCTTGCTTGCGACACAAGTTTGTTAATATACTATTATCTATTTAATTGCGTTTACTGCGTAATTATATTTCTGTTTTAGGTGATCAAGAAGATATATTTTTTTGGGAACAGTGTGCGACAAGCAATGTCTCCAGAACAAATCAACAAATTTCCTCAAACACTATCACAATCCATGAGACGTTCAGTCGTTCACACAGTAATCGTTATCAAGAGCAGATTTCCAGTCACCTTTATTTTGAGCTAGGAGCTGCATAGAATATGGATGCGGTCCTGAATTACAGAATTCTACTAAATTGTGTAATTGCTGTTATCCATTATTGATTAATTGCACTGTTTTTGTTAAGTCAAATTTGAGTTTAGTGCTCTTTAATATATTGGATCTAAGTATACTCAAAAATTCAACAAATTGTAATATTTTACTAAAATCTATAAAATTGTTTTTATAGTGAAAAACTGATAACTGAGAGTTTCCGTTGTATTGCTGGCAGAGTAATTTGTTTGTAATGGGATGATAATTTTTTTATATAAATAATTGAATAATTATATTTGACATGCCCCACTTTCGGGAAAACATTTAATTTATGAGGTGTTATATAAATAAATATAATAAGAAACATTAGAAAAGCCCTTTCCTAAAAGTTTTAATAAAGTACTAATAATGACATAAATTTGGTTAGCTTTAATAATTGTAAATTACAGCACCCCACCCCAATAATTTTTCCTTTACCCAGTAGGATAGCTCAGTTTTAATTCGGTTGAGTATGAGAATAACACAAACGACAAAATTGACTTTACTAATCCCTATACCTGGAAAGATAACTTACTACTCACCACACCTGGAATCCTGCTTCTGGATGAGAAATAAATTTTAAACTCTGTATTAAAATATGAATGGATACTTGCATCCCACATAAATAATAGCAAATATTGAAATTATAAAAACTGATTTTTATTTATTTAAAAAAAATAATAAAAAATAAAGAGGTCTTCTCAAACACATAAATTATTTTGAGATCTCTTTTTAGTTTATTTAAATGCATTATTATTTTGTAAATGATATGACGAAATAATAAACAAAAAAAACAAAGAACTGTGTCCTTAAAAAAAATGTTAAAATGACAACATATTTATTTATAACCATTAATTTGTCAATGTTTCTGATCAGAAAAACAATTATGGAACAACTTACTTTGATGTTGTTAAAATTATCCTATATGTGTCGCTACACTTGTTTAAAACCTTCCCGCTGGAAACACAGTTGGTAAAAACACTAACACTGATCGACATCAGCTGTAAAATCCATTCTCTCGATATACGGTCAATGATAAAAAAAGATTCTTCTTTGAATTAAATAAATTAAACCAAATCACAATTCCTGTGATTGTTTACGAAAATGAAGGACATTCTTCTTTGTTCCAAAACCATAAATATAAGTATCTTCTTTGCTTAGGTTTGACTTTTGTTTGTTGACAAAATATCATATAGGTCACCTAACCCTATTTAATTTTACAGATTTTTATCCGGGGCCGAGCATAGGTTCGACCTTTACGCTTTTATCGACTGAAATTGTTCTTTTTCGAAGGCCCTTTTATACGTTTACCCAGAAACAATCGAAAAAACAAAAAATTGGTAAACAACGTCAAAATCATGACGTCACAAAATGAACCACGTGTTAATTATTAATGCTAATCTTTCATTTAAATAGATGAAAAAATATCTGGTAAAAAGACAATCAAAATAACATAACACACTTACGGTGTAAAATCAATATTTACAGAGAAAAATCAATAAAAATGATCAGCTGTCAGAAATTTCATTAAAACTTAATTACATTGAAGATACAAAAATGTTTAGCTATCTTAGTACATGGAATATCAACATAGTTGCTCAAGTAACCTAATCATATGGAGTTAACAAAAATTATAATTAAATACAAAAAAAACTTAACTTATACATCTGACCACTACGGCCTGATGATCAAACGATGCTAATGCAAGTCTGTATTAATAAAAGCATAAATTGATCAAAACTTCAACCATTCTCGTCCAGGATACAGTACTCCAGGTGACTAAATCCAAACTATGGTGAAAAACATCATAATACTATCAAAATTCCCAAAAATCAATGATCATTAGCATAGCCGATATCTTCATTCAAATGACATGATTACAAGCAACTATAGAAATCAGTAAGTCAATTGTGGAATAATAAACTTCAAGATAATGATTTCTTTTCACTATTTCCAGTGAAACATCTACCCGAAACTGACTTGGCTTTCTGGAAGAAGGAAAATTCTCATCTGCGTTAACTAACATCGATGTTCAAAGCTAACATGCAGATAATGATTCAAGAAAAGTAGATAAACTACCCTAAACTTGTAACCTGTGTACATAAAACATGTTTTTTTATAAAGCAACATAATTTACTCATATGCCTTTTTAAAAATCTAAACCTTTAAAGTGAGGTTATGTCTGCATGAAAAGATCGTACTTCTATAATTCTGTTTTATAGTGATAATTCTACACGTAACCTAGCATGTAACCTTTTTAATATATAAAACTAGTAGCCTAGCATGTCTATTATTCTTTTTATTGCATAAATACTTTATATAAACATACTTGGTTTATTTGAATGCTTGCGAAAACCTATCATAGCCTTTAAATATTATTTTTGTGTTGTTAATAGGTTAATTTTCAAACTGATGATAACATATCATCTCAGTAATTAGGATTGTTCTGACGCTATCAGATGAATGGTGATTAATATACATAAAATTGTTAACAACAACACTGATTGTAATTGACAATTGGAAATTAGATATAAGTATTTATATCGATGTAGTTATTATACTCTACCGCAGCGTTCCGCAACCTTTTTATTCTAGCGACTCAAAAATATCAATTAAATTATAAGGCGATACCATAAATGCGAGAGGAAGGGGAGTACTTAAAATTACAGGACTATTATAAATATCATGTGATCATTAATTTATCGGATCGCGGGCGGTTATATATTGTAAAATGTTTATTTGCAAGATTGGCAGTAATTTTTTAAACAATGATTAAATGTTTTTGAGAATTAAACTTGACAGATTTGAATCCAAGATTAAGATTAAATCATAACTATCATCAAACGTCAGGTACATACAATTCTTAGAATTGTCAATACCACAAAGATGAGAGCTTTGGTAGTAGTGCATTTTGAAGTTTTAAGAGGGGCGATTATGTTTCAATCAACCACACAGTATTCCTGGCATCATTATCTACTAAAACGAAATTCGACCAAATTTCCTCGCCTTGAATTAAAAAGTGGCCACAATTTGTTTCCTTATTCATCAATTATCATCAACAGTTTATAAAAAAATAAAATGTCAGCTCTATAACGTCATGTGTTATGCCTTTGTAGATAAAATTAAAAAATGATTTTTGATTGCTGCTTATTCTTGCAATATTCTTACGCACTGTAATTAAAAGCGATTAACTGCTATTATTTTCATTACCATCAGTTCTATAAACAATAAAGTCTTTAAATAACAGCTACGAGTCACTGATATCCTCAAAGAATCAGGTCACGATCAGAAAAATGATTTCGTACATGGATGTCAACAGCTTATTTGATTAGTCAACAATTTTGGTCCTGATGTTACTAGCATATTGCAAACAGCAATTTAATTTACTGAGCCTCAGTCTTTGATCTCTTTTGTGCCAGTTTTTGATCCCTTGTTCCTCTTTGCCGATGGGAATACCATTTTGTAACTAATTACGAAATTCGACTTACTATTTTCCATTCTTATATTTAATCCAGCATACGAGTTTTTGACATACTAACTTGACCTGGTAACAGAGATTTTACATCCATTTTTCAGTTTGATTCTGTTTAAAAAAACCGGTAGTTATTGAAGTCTCCAGAAAAAAAAACAACTTTCATTAGGTGGCGTCTGGATTCTGAATGCCCAATCCTATACCCTTTGGTCTTTCTGTGTAGTTTATCTAGGCTCTCTAGTACATCAACATAAGTTTTATCATGATGTACAGTCAGTGAATATTTTGTACTGGATTTTCCATTATACACATTGATGTGCCCTAGCATACATTTCTTACGTTGTTGATGGACGCCATGATGATCCGATATGTTATAATTATTTTTAATATTAAGATGATATAAATTCTCATATGAAAATTCAACTACTGCAATAATAAAAATAGAACTTTTAAAGTCGCCGATAGTCTTGGAAAGCAGAAGAATTAATAAAATTATGTTTATTCATAGCACACATGCAATAAAAATAACTATAGACTTTCTAGGACGGTAGTTTTATTTATTTAAAGTTTTACATGCCAGATTATGTACAGAATTATTAATATAAAACAGAATAACAGTAGTAGGATCTTTTAAAGCATACATAACCTTACATTAATAAAAGTTAATAAATAATAAAGGAGCAATATAAGTCAATTTAGTTGTTATATTATAAAACGTACTTTAGGTAGCTTAGGCTGCAAGATTAGGATATCATTTCAGCTGTCCTTGAATAATTTATCTTCATGTTAGATTCTAGTACCATCGCAGGATGTCGCAGGTAGTCCTTTTCACTTACCAGGAAGCTAACTCAGTTTCGAGTGGATGTTTGACTGAAAATAGATAAATTAAGTCATTACCTGTGTACTTACTTACCTGTCCTTATATCTGGTTAAACTTTGATTTTTCTGTTTGAAGACTTCGTTCCAAAGTCATTTTGAAGGTTCATGTAATATTTTATGTTTTTGTCCATTGTTTTAAATCAGTCACCTGAAGTAGTGTACCCTGGCCCAGAATGGTTAAAATTTTGCCTGGTTCAAGGTTTTATTAAGCCATGGCATGCGTTGGCATGATGTTTTCCACAAAGTCAAAGTGGTCGACTTATAATTTGAGTTTTCCGTTAATATTTATTTTTAACCATTGTAAATTTCTATATAAAGTTGCGATGTGTCATAATGCTATTCCATGTAGTAAAATAGCTGGAATTTGTATAGTTAAAGTATAATTAAGTTTTCATTAGTTTTGTGACAGTTGACGGTTTTTGTTAATTTATTTGCTTATTATGATCACACGTTTAATTTATGTGACGTCTTAAACATTTGAGTTGAAATAATTCTAGTTTTTCATTTGTTTTTAACAAAACGTATAAAAAGACCTGCAAGAGAAAACAACTTCAGTCAGTTAAAATCAAAAGGCCGAAGCTATGCCTGTTTGACTCCAAATTTATATTGGATATATTTGGAATATTGGAAAGAAATATGGAATATTTTCTGATCAGAATACGAATAAACAATTTTATTGAATTTTGAAAGAAATTTAACATTTTTAGTAACAATTATATTTATTTAAATTTTAGTTATATAGGTTGGTTGACATAAACATTGTTATAATAATAAATGCTTTTATTTCCAAAACAATAATAACAATAAATGAAATAAAACAATTCATTACGTGATCTTCAGGCGAAATCTAGCCAAGTACTACTCAATTTAACTTGGAAATCGCGCACAATATAATTAATACAAACAAAAGCCAAACCTAGTAAAGGCAATACAATATTATTTAACATAATTAAAACAATATTAAAAAAAATAGATATATGTAGGTATAGGTAGATAACGAGACCAAAAACAAGTGTAAATTATTGTTTGTATGAAATATTTTTTCAGAATACGTTTAAACCATTCAGCTGAGCATATCTTTATATCCATAGGTAAAGAGTTGTATAGTCTTACTGCATTATAGGTAAAACTTCTACGAAATAAAGATGATGTGTGTTTTGGCATGTTAGGCAAGTAGTTATAGCGTGTTCACGGAGTGCACGTATAACCTAGGTATCAGTTCGGAGCCAAGGAACTAGTAGGACCAGTAGACTTTTTCGATGTAGGTAGTATATGTTTAAACGATCCCAATTGATACTTTCAACGGTTTTCAATGTTCAGCTACCCGAGTTCCTTAATTTTATGGGAAATATGATCATATAGACGTAAATTAAAGCTAAAGCTATTGCACTAATTCTGAACCTTTTGTATTCGTTGTTTATCAACTGCGTCAATACAAGGGCCATAAATTAAATTATAATAATTAAAATGTGACAATACTAAACTCTCGGAAAGCATTTTTTCTGAGTAAAATCTAATATATCTTTATTAGCATATAATACTTTTAAAGATGAGTGGGCTTTTTGTAATAGCTTGCAAACATGCCGTTTAAATCGTAAGTTGGTGTCTATAAGTATACCTAAATTTCTGGCATATTCCACCGTAGGCAACTTTTAGTTGTTTACGTATATATTATGATCATTTCGAACAATATTGATTGGTTTTTTATTTTCAAGCAGTAACAAATGTGAGTTTTTAGTATTAAGCTTTAAATTATGTACATATTAAAGTACCATAATCATAAGCTTGTACTTTGCAATACTGCAGAGGTTTCAAGATATCAGAAGTACATATAATAAATAGTAGGAGGCCTAAAATAGAGCCCTATGGGACACCAGACGTGATAGGAAATGGACTGGAGCACCTCTGTCATGTTATCAACAAAATAGTATTTCATTTCAGCAAGCTTAGTTAAATTTCATTGAATTTTAATTTATGTGTTTCATTTTATTTAATGTTTCTTCATATGTCTAATAAAGAAAACCAGAGTTGATAATTCTTAATTATTTGTTTATTTATTATATGTTATACAATTATTCAACCATTAAATAGCACAAATTATAAAAATATTTCTTGTTCAACGGTAGAACTCCAGGTGTGTTTTTGAAGTAAGCTTTTATAAGTATTAAAATTGGTAAGATTATTTGGTGTTTTATGTTAGTCTCATGCTCAAGCAAATTAGAGAAGACTGAGGTAGCATACTGGGTGAAAGGAAAATTATTGAGGTGTTTATATTTCAGTTTTAGTTAAGCTAGTGGAGTTAAAAATGAGTTGTTTAATTATTTTCATTTTAATATTTTTAAACATCTCAATATATTTAATGTGAAGCCTTTTAATTTAAACTTAATGAAGAAATTTAATTTACTTAACATGAATTGTTAAAAGCTTAACTAATTTCAAAAGGTGAATTTGACAGTCACGAATAAGCGGACCTTACAAATCAGTCAAAGCAGCAGAAAAACAACGAGAAACCTGCCCTGTATTTGCAGTCACTACAATGCACTAAAATAATAGACACGATAAACTTTCACTTAACTCAAAATTGTTTGTTTATTTTCCCAACACTAATTAACACCAAACGTACTCTAAACAAATTATTTTATTCAGACGATATGGTACGAAATTGCTGACATCAATAAAATAACTTTATAACGAAAACTTCATTTGAAACAACTTTATTAACAAATTAACTAAAACACATAGCACAACATTCGGATAACGTAAGTCCGCCTTGGCGGAGAAGGTCCGCGGGCTTGTCACGTTACTTGCTGCGAGAGCCCGTAACGGAAGGACGTCTTATATCCTGTGTCGATCAAACTGAAACTACCACCTCTGAATTTCAGAAGGGGCAAATTTACTCCACAGCATGCGGTTTAACGAAGAAAGAGAATTATCGAAAATTATAAAACGTTTTATTTATATTACTTTTAACCAATAACAAAATAGCAAATTTCACAGGAATTTAATTTAAAATTTTTATCTAAAATGAGTTCCCAGAAACAAATCATGTTTGTTCTCAACCAAAAATATATATTGAAAATATTTGTTTGATAGTTTTAGACCAATTAAATCGTTATTTATTTATAAGCAATCTTGGCCCTCCGTGGTCGAGTAGTAGAGATCGTACCTCTCGTTCAGAGGGACAGGGGTTCAAACCTCGGTTGCAACTGGATTTTAAAAATTTAGTACAATCGTGTTTGAGCTCCTTAGGATAAGGTATGAAAGTTGTATGAGTGATAAAGTATGGGGGAGCGTAATGTACTTGTTACAATAGCTCCATTACCTCCGTTCCACTCCCATAAGAGTTTGTGTGGAACCCCGACACTGCAAAATGCGGTACAAGGGGAATAGATAATGTATGTATGTATTTATAAGCAATCTTTTCAATTTGTTGTTTTTTTTAATTTCAATGGTAAAGAAATCATCTATCTTTCTCTCTTGGTAACGTGTCTTTACCGTCTGCAAGTTTAGATATTAAACCTAGCAACTTAGACATTAAAATGTTATGATAACTATTGTCAGTAAAAATAATGTAAAATGTTGTTTCCTTAATGTGCTCAATTTTTGTTCTATGGGAAGGATACTTGAATGCAATTATGTAGTTTGAAAACAGCATGCATACAAGACTGCTATATTCACCACTCTGAATGAAACTGCATAAAGCTCAGTTAATAATGTATATGACTGTTAAAAGTACGTCTTGTATTCAGAGAACCACAGTCAATGGATGTTTTATAAAACAACTGCAGTAGTAGTGGTGGTAGAGAAAATATATGCAGAAAATAATTAATGTTCGTAAAAACACTACGGGGAAAGTAAGAATAATTTTAAAATAACTACATAAAGCCTGAAAAGCAGTAACGCGAATAGCTTTAAAGTTGAAATTGGTTACCACTATATTTGAAATAAAATAAACAATTTCGTTTAGAATATAATCATGCGACTAGAAGAAATTATTTTTACAACTTAAAAAAAATTGAATGTGGCTCAAAAATTGGAACAATCGTAGCTAAAGGGAATGGAGTTTTTATTTTAATAAGGCGAAAAAAATATTGTGTTATAATATGCTACCAAAAATGATAGTGCCTAAGTTCCTAAGTGGCCTATCTAAGTTCATAATGTTAGTTCTACAACGACCATCGGCACAAAAGAACGAAAAGAATGGTATAATATTTTTTATAAAACTAACGAAAAATCTAGGCACTAGACACTTTATTTAGAACAAAAACATATACGATTTTATTAATGGCGTGCAATATAAGGCGTGTGGATTCCCATGCAGCTTCCTGGATATGGTTGGTTAGATACGGAACTTTCATTCGCAACTAAAGGCATGTGTTTTCTTCAATGAAGTTTTGAAATGTGTTCCAATTCGTTTCATTGTTCATTAAAGTATAAATCAGTTATTCTCAATCTGTGGGATGCGCCTCGTTATGGAGGCGCAAAATAACAAAAGAGGGGGGGGCAAAGGCATGAGAAAAAAACAAGAAATTCGAGAAGTCTTATTTTTAAAGCCAAAATAAGAAAAGATACATTTTGTTAATACCAAAATAAAATGTCAGATTCCCCCTTTCCCTGAAAACGCGAGAAATACAGTGTTGCCAAATGTGGCGTAATTTCGCTATTCGTGCTGAATTTTAGCCTTGTTGCCGAGTATCACCAACAAAAGAAACATAGATAGTATGGAAAAATATTAGGACTTAAAAAATCATTGGACGAGGGGGGGGGGGTCGCACTTAAAACTGATATGAAAAGTTGGGTCCCAAATATCAAAACGTTGAGAACCGCTAGTATATATCGCTTTTTGTTTTTAAATTATATTGCTACTTAGTGTCACTGCGACTGGACAATTGTCAGAAGACAGATCGTAATTTGACTCACCGTAGTATAGTTGGTAGATGTAACATGCGCTATAAAGAAATCCAATAGATCTGGAATTTTGTTCGAGAGTATTGGCCAGCATTTCGGTTCGCCTGTAGATTTAAGATCGTTCATAGCTTTTAGACGGTTTCTACTTTTTGTCGTAGTAATTTTTAGAATTCCAATCACTCCCAGCAATAAATTTGAATTTTGAAGACTGGAAGAGCGTGTAGTACTGGCTAGAAGTAATTCGGTATCTTGGTTGACTACAACTGACTAGAGCATAGAATTTAGTTGTAAGTACATTTGCAGCTTGAATCCATTAAGTTTGAAGCTTAGGCAATTCAGGATGTGAAATATGATTTTTCTATGATAACTACTGACCCACTGTAACTCGGTATGTGAAGTGCAGTTCTTCTTGTAAAATGCCTTACAAAAATGAGAATGACGTCAATTTTGTTAATAATATTTAAAAAATGCGATTAGTTGGTTTTTGTGGTGCAGTAAACTTTTATTGTTTCGTTCATTTGTATCATTTGTTAACGACACATGACAATAAGCTCAAGATCATTTAAGTAAATAAAGTTAAGATTATAATGTAGATTTCTTGAGGGTACTACCGACATACGGATCCCGCAAAAACCACTCTACTATTCATCAAGCAAACAGAATTGTCAATAATATTGTTAAGAGCTTAGAAGAAAATAGTATATTATTCAACGAGCGTGTAATGATGGCTATTCATGAGGATGATGTTTGCGTAATTCATCCGAATGAGTAATTAAGCCATTACACGCGAGTAGGATACTATACTTCTTCTACGACTATTCAATAGGAAATGGTACTTTGCGGTCAAGATAATTAATTATTTATTGTTTCAAGCTTTATTTGGTAAAACTCCATAATTACGAATAAATAAATCAGTTTAATAAAATTTATTTACTACCCGGTAGATTACTATATGTACGAGGGTAAATCAAATATAAACGGTAATTTTGCTATTCCGCTTAAAATGCAGTTCCGAGGTATCTGATGTTGTGTGGAGTAGATGTTTGGTTTATGAGGAGTGGGGAGCCGGCCGGGTTCGCGCACATCTTTGGCTTTGTCGTCAGTACAGCCATGACCGAGCAAGAGGTACATTCGTCTGTTGCGCAACGGATTATCATAAAGTTTTTAACCAATGAACCTTCAGAAATTTTAACTCGTTTGAAGGCACAGTTTGGAGACAGTACACTGTCTCAGAATCGTGTGTATACGTGGGCGAGAGAATTTAAGGGCGGACGAGAACGTGTTGAAAACGAAAGTCATGATCGACGCCCAAGGACAAGCCTTACAGATGACAATACCCGTACCGTTCGAGAGCATATTCAACGTGATCGCCGGTTAACCGTGGAAGAAATTTCATCAGAACTGGGTATCAGCTATGGAAGTGTTCAATCCATGATAACTGATCAACTTGGTTTTCGAAAATTAGTGTTCGATGGGTTCCGAGGTTGTTGACTGGAAACCAAAAACAGGTTAGGTCGGAGATCGCTGAAAGGCTTCTGAATCGATTTCAGCGAGAATGGGAGGCCTTTTTGCAGCGCATCGTGACATGTGATGAGACGTGGGTACATCACTACACCCTCGAATCTAAAATGGCAAGTAAGGAGTGGCGAAGAAAGAATGAAGGTTGCCCAGTGAAGACCAAAACTCGGCACTCAGCTAGAAAAGCCCTTGCAACGATTTTTTTACTCTAGGGGAATTTTACTGATCGATTTTCTACACGATCAACGTACAGTGAATGCGGATTACTACTGTCAGTTGTTACGGTCGGCAAAAGCCGCCTATCGAAACAAAAGACGAGGCATGCCCATTAGAGATGTCATTCTCCTCCATGACAACGCCAGACCTCACACCGCGGCCTTGACAAGAAATACACTGGAAGAAATGGGCTGGGAAACCCTCGAGCACCCTCCTTATAGCCCTGACTTGTCCACCTGTGACTATTTTTTGTTCGCGCCTATGAAGGAATCACTGGGAGGAAAACGATTTGGAAGCAATGAAGAAGTCGAAGAGCACGTGCGCAATTGGCTTACAACCCGCCCTCAAACTTTCTATAACCAGGGAATACTGAAACTTCCAAATCGGTGGCAAAAGTGTGTAGATCACGCAGGAGACTATATTAAAAAATGTTAAAACAATTATTTGTGCATAACGTTATTCAATAAATGATGAAAAAAAATTACCGTTTATATTTGATTTACCCTCGTATTTGTACAGTATTGAATAATTTTAAAGTTAGCGTAATAGAATAAAACACCCATACTGATGAAGATTTGTATATATCTTTTTATATTCCCAAAAATAAGCTAACAAAACGTTGTCAAAAAATTAATTGACAATTTTGTGGCGTCGCCAATCCATAAAGGCCTTGTACACCAAAATATCTCGAAAACTAGGAGACTTAGTAAGCTGAAATTCTACAGGCTGCTGGGACTTACTCCAAAGGGGTCGCAAGCGGAGGCATTTTAAGCTACAATCTTCAAATTTTCACAGATTATACTTGAAGCAATTCTAAAGGTAAAGAATTACAGAATTACCGGAGTTTCATGCAGGGGAGAAGTAAAACAATATTCCAGGGGGAAAAGAGTTTCCCAACAAAATAATTATTAAAGAAAATCTTTGATTGTGAGTAATCTATAAGAGAACATATATTCTACCACTGACTTTTTGTAGATCTTTTTGAGACCTATAATTCGTTCACTTACAGTTTGCCTTTATCTGTTATCGTTTTCGCAGCTTAAGACATTTTGTGTTTGTTTTTTTTACAATTTTATCAATTTTATTGATTATTTCTTTTACATTTTGCTCATTATACGGCTCTCGAAAAACCTTTTGACCAATCTACTAATACTACCAATAACTAAACATTATTTAAGAAACAAACTATCGAATGGTGAAACGGTATTAAAATCTATTCAGTAATTCAAACAGAAGCTTAATTTAACAGCTTTTACGGAGACATAAGTTAATTGTAATTATTTGAGTGCGCGTGCAACCATGCGGGGTATGTGGTACCCACTCATATTTCCGGCGGCGGCGTTACCACTTACCAGCAGCTCAACTTTTGTAAATTGATCTTTTTTCTTACTGCATTGATAGCTGAAGCGACCAGAGACGGGTCCGTTGATTTTTTAACGGGAGTTATGCTAGTACGTAATACTAATAATCTTGATGATGATCGCCATGATGGCCTATTGGGTATAGCAAGGTAGGCTGCTATTACCCGAGCCGTTCCGTATCCAAGGGTGGTAAAGTGGCTAACTTTACGCACTGACCACCTATTATTACCCCAGGAAATTATTTCCCAGGTACTAATTTTGACCGACTGAGTCGAAATGTTTGGCACGGCAAACAAATTTTTGGAAGGCTTGTTATCTCGTAACAAATATTTTGTAGGACAATTTGTTTCTGCACATAAGAACAGTTCACTGTTTCACTTTAGATAGACTGCAGTAGACACAACATTGTGCCAGCATTTAGCCTGCTCTCGCTGCAAAATTGGAAACAGCCGCCTGATCAAAGAGACGCCAACATACAATTTTTATTTGGTGTATCCGGCCTTATGTATTTTAATACTGATCATTCTAAGAATTTTTAAACATACATTCTAGTTTCCGCCGGCTCTGATCGTGACACTTCCAATAAAACGTCAGGTTTTAACTCAGCGACTCGCAAAATCCTTATAGTAAAATATTTTCCTTGAATCGTAAACTATATATGTGAGTACCATTACCAAACGTTACAAAATGAAGTAAACTTCTGAAAAAAATTGAAATTCTAAATTGACAATTATTATAGAAACTTTTGATGTTGCTGCGATCTCCACATTGCCTGCATACTCTCTATCATCGGACATAAGATTATAATCCAATGAATTTTCTATAGGTATATCAGTCTGTAAGTAGAGTCCACTACAATAACAGTTGTGTATTCATTCCAATTACGTATCACTTCTTCGATAAGTTGAGATCTGATTTCAATAAAGAATGTTTCTTTAAATATAGCTTGATATAAAATGAAAGAAACAATTACCATCGCCAAAAATAGGTTTTATTGTGAAAATTATTATAAGCGGAAAAAGTACGTAGTTAGAAAGAAATGTATTAATATCGAAGTAGTTGTCGAATTTAAATGTTTAAAAAACTGATACAATAATGAACCAAAAAGATGTTACGGTAATAATGAATATACATATTTGATAGCGACAATAATAATTAATAAGTAATACGCCACATAGGATAGTGTAATATTACTAATAATAGATGTATTTTCGCTTGCGGCAGCGGTGAAGGACGACCGGGGGATAGAGCGTCAGCTACCGATAGTTCAATAAATCTCCGACAGAATAGCAGCACCATTTCTTTCGAATTCACTTGAATACTGTTTACAATAGCTTTTCAAGCTTTTTTTACAAAATTAGCAACACAAGGCTGCGAAATGAAATGTGTAAAACCTTTACTAGGGAGAATTATATATCAATCGACGCGATTTTGTAAGCAGATGAAAATCTGAAAATATCTGACGACGTGTTTCCGGTTAAATCCCGTTATATTAAATTTAAGTATGTGTTTTTTCAAAAATTATATCAGCAACCGCATTTTCGATTTTAATGATCTTGGGGTCTATTTAAAGCCAAGAGTGAGTTATAAATGCGTGTATAAAAATGTATTTGAAAAAAATTGAAAACTTGGTTCTAAGATATTTAGAACTTTTTGAAAAATCTTAGAACAATGTTCTAGATCGTTTTCCTTTTTTTTAAATGCCCACTGTGAAGAGCATTTTTGTTTTAGTAAAATACCAAAAAAACGAAAAAAATCGGACGAATAGTTTTTGAGAAAAACATTTTGGAAAATTTCTATGTAGAAAAAAATATAAATTTTCAGATTAAAGTACAAATTTCATGTTTTTCTATGAAATTGTTTTTAGCACTTATATAATATTTACATTATTTTAAAGGGAAAATCTATTTTTGTTCAAAAATGGCACATTTGTTGTGAAATGTGCCTCATTTTTTGTTTGTTTGTTTAATAGATATTTGACTTAAGATATTTACTTTTCATTGTATCAAGATAGTGTTATCATAAAAACACACTGCGCATCTCGAACCCATCGTTTGTTTATTTTATCTTTTATGGCGTTGATGGGATCCTCGTTGTATTTAACAGTCTCGTCCACGTGTTTGGTAGTGACGCAATTCTTGTAGTTGCGGCTACATTATACAGTGTGTTTTTTGTAAACGATAATATAGGAAATCCAATGGAATTTTATCATTTTCCTCGTAAGTTTGTACCCTTGCAAATGTAAGTAGAAATTCTGGTATCAATCGAAAGAAGAATTCATTTTACGTCAAAAAAATATTAAACTTTATGAAGAAAACCAAACTCGATTTAGAAAAAGACTTAAAAAGCTTATTGATTTACTGCTTTTGGTAATAAGTTATTAAAAAAAGCTGGAAGCTGAACGCCGATTGGTGTAGCGGTTAACGCTTCAGATGCCTAATCAAGAATCGCGAGTTCAAACCCCATTATCGTATACTTTTTTTTTAATTGTATTGCTTACTAATTATTATTTTTAGTTTATTACAACGATTATTAATTTTTTTTATTGTTAGATATTTTTGCTACGGGGGTTTACCGTTATTTTTTGTACAATTTTAACTACCCATCAAAAAGGCAAATGAAAAAAGGGCATAAAACTAATAATCGTTGTAATAAAGTACTAAAAATAATAATTAGTAAGCAATACAATTTAAAAAAAAGTATACGTGATGGGGTTTGAACTCGCGATTTTTGATTAGAAATCTGAAGCGTTAACCGCTACACCAATCGGCGTTCAGCTTCCAGCTTTTTTTTAATAGCTTATTACAAAAAGCAATAAATCCATAAGCTTTTTAAGTCTTTTTCTAAATCGATTTTGGTTTTCTTCATAAAGTTTAACATTTTTTTGACGTAAAATGAATTCTTCTTTCGATTGATACCAAAATTTCTACTTACATTTGCAAGGGTACAAACTTCCCAGGAAAATGATAAAATTCCATTGTATTTCCTATATTATCGTTTACAAAAAACACACTGTATATAAATAAACACAGAATTGTTTCACCTACTTAAAGGGGTTCGTTATTCATTTTACATTTTGTTTTCAATCAATTATCGTCTAAAGTTTGTTACTCTTGGTACTTATTTGTAATTGTTGGGAATAGTCGATAAAATGGATAATAAGTCACGTTCTTGAATGAACAATTCGAAGTGTAATAAATCACCTAATCTATTCTATTTTGTTTGTACTGTGTTAATTGCTACTAAATCTAAAAGTTATCTGTTAATTGAAGCTTATCAATGGCCTAAAAATTGTAAACATAATGTTACTCAACCTATTCTGAATGTGTTTTCAATCATCAAGTCATGTTCTACTCCAAAACAAGCTCGTTATGAAAATATATTATCACCATCGTCATCATCATCTGAATATGATTCTGAAACCGAACAAAATTATTCTACTCATTAGTTAAAAGTTGTGAAGCAATGGGTTCCAGCATTTCCTACAACCTTCATATTATGGATAAGCATATCAATGATTTTTCAGCTAATTGTAGTGATTTTGCAGATGAAATAGGTGAACGTTTTCATCAAGATATTAAAATGACTGAAAAACTTTATCAAGGTAGATACGATAAATTTATGTAATCTGATTATTGTTGGTTTTTGAAAGCTGAAGCATCTACTAATTCTAGAAAAGGTAGAAGAAGATCACAATTTCCTTTTAATGCTTAAAAATTGAATTCAATTATATTGTTATTGTACTTGTAAAATTTAATTGCAAATAATTAAATTACTTAATAATCAATAATTAAATCCTATTTCTGAGATTAAATTTTATACTTTTGTATCAATTTCATTTGAAAATTCAAAATTATACAAACAATTCCATAGAACAACATGAACTTTATACTTAAAATTATGCTTTATTTATACTTTAAATCTGAAAATTTCTTTTTTTTCTACATAGAAATTTTCCAAAATTGTTTTCTCAAAAACTACTCGTCCGATTTTTTTCATTTTTTTATTTTGCTAAAACGAATATGCTCTTCACAGTAGGCATCTTAAAAAAAAGGAAAATGTTTTAGAACTTTGTTCTAGGATTTTTCAAAAAGTTCTAAAAATCTTAGAACCAAGTTCTAGAACTTTTTTCAGAAACATTTTTATACACGCATTTAGAACTCACTCTTAGCTTAAAATAGACCCCAAGATCACTGAAATGGGACAAGCGGTTGCTGAGATATAATTTTTGAAAAACACACATACTTAAATTTAATACATTGGGGTTTAATCGGAAAGGCGTCGTCAGAATTTTTTCAGATTTTCATCTACTCACAAAAACGCGTCGATTGATATATAATTCGGCTAGGAAACTTTTTACGCATTTTATTTCGCAGCCTTGTGTAAGAGGATTTGAAAAAATGCTACTTTGACAATTATTTGCAAATCTCTAGACGAAAAGATTTCCATTGTTTATAAAATTGGTAAATCCGCGAAATAAGCATTTAAAGAAAACGCTTAGCAATTTAAATATCAAAATATATTAAAGTTAACAATTCAAAATCCAATCCAAAGATGGTGCTATTGCCAGATGGTTATGGAGGAAACAGAAATTATTATTATTATTATAAAATTAATTGTAGTCAATTAGAGCAGATTTACTCTAAAAGTCTATCTTAACCATAGAAAATGCAAAATGTCCTGGATGAGTATTTGCTTTTGTAATATTCATTGTCCCATGGGAATCTAATATTTTATATTCTAAAAGATTAAGATTGAAAATAACAAAAATTAATAGAAAGTCAAATTAAAAAGCCATTATCTGACAGAATTTTGCAACAGAAATTCCTAATTAGGTTTTTAACTCTATTTAATGTTGCTTGATTGCAGATGTAATTGGTTGTTATAATAGTTTTCATGTAGAAATACTTCCCATTACTTTTATCAAAGTAATCAATTTGACTTCCAAAATGTTTATTAATTCAGGACATTAAATGTGGTATTAATTGTGATAATTGTCAGATTGACTAATGATGTCGGGATTCCCTTATTCTGGCATTTATTACATCCCATTCATTATTAATCAGAATTTGTACTAAATAAAAGCCTGTTGTTAGTTTCTTCTATTGAACTGCCATATTAGCCATTAAAATTTTTATTGTAATTGACCCATTTTAACGTACATCTAAAAAAATTTTTGGCTGCGTTTTCAGTTTAATTTTCATTTTAATTAATTCTAATAACCATCCTTATTGTAATTAATTAGACAGAGGAATTAGAGTATCTAATGGTTTACAATTCACGAACTTCATTTATGTACATCTAAACAATTACGTTAACAGTTATGTTAACTTGAAGAATCTGCAAATAGTACTGCAATATGGTACACATTATGCTTCTATTTTATTAATTTTCTGAAATTCAAAAATTAAAAGATGTATAAAATTGCGAAACAATCCGACAACAAAATCAAACAAAATCATTACGGGCACAAAACACAAAATGAGATTAGGCCCAAGACAGAGAGCCAAACAATGGGAAAAAGGGGGTATTTAAGGTTTGTTTAGAAAAAGGATGATGCGTCCAAAGAATGTGCAAACAAGTAAACAAAAAGATAAAGTGGAAAGATATGAGAATGTAACGTGGGTTTAAAAGCTGTGAACTAATAAGATTAACGAAATCTAATTGATTACAATTTCATTCTTTGTTTTAGTTACTCTTTTATTTATTTTCTGATTCTTGAGTATTTCAAAGCACTTACTTATGTTTTAGCATAATACCTACTTATGTAGTAATACCGTCATTTGTTTTTATGTGCGTGAATCGCTAAAAAAGTAATAATATTAACTATAATACAGTTTGATTGCGTATTTATTAACTATCTTTATTTAAAACATTATTGAATTAATTAAATTTAATAATGCTTTATCTTAGTCTAATTTAGAATAAATTAAAAGTTGGAGGCTTAAAGTCCAAGTGTACCCAGAAAAACGTGTGTTGCTTGCTTCAATAATAATTTAATAATGTAATAACTTTGGTTTTAACTTAACCCATTAGTGCTCAGCACTAATTTTTTTAAAATCAGGATTTTTTTACTAAAGATGGCTTTGAAATATTTTGAAAACATTAAAAAAATCATAAAAAAATCATTTTGTATTCATAAGGTCAGAATACGCCGGCAACTAGAGTTGCCTGTGAGCACTTGGACATATATACATATCACTAGATAAATAAAACCTATAGAAATAAAGAATAGAAATTTTATTCACAAAGATGGAATATACCAATTATAATAACATACAAGTTGGTACATTTAATCTGAACGTTTCTAACTAAGAATGTTTCTAACTAAAATAAAAAAACATACATAATATTACAAATGAAAATTTTCGAAACAATCTGGATGTATTGGCACGTTGCATTTCTTACATAAGTAAATGGTTCTGTTAAAACATACTTTGCATTTGCGGTACTTTGATTCACCACGTATAATGAGATGTCCTCTTTGATCTCTTCTCACATCATCCAGGGCACTGACGTTGCAAATGATGACGATGGGCCTAGTCTCAAGGGTTTCATGATTGCTAACTAGTTGTAACACTACCTGTCTTCTAAATTGCAAATAAGGAATGTTGTGTCCTAATTGTCTGTATAGCAACCATCCTTGTACGCAGCATTCGTGAAGCCTCCAGGCAAATAATGGCCACCACCATTTCTTGATTCGAATTCTGCATCTATATTGAGCAGTGAATTGATCATTGAGATCTACTCCTCCCATGTTCGCCTTATATTCAGCAATTAAATTAGGCATTTTTATGTTTATCTTCTTTTTCTCCTTGCGACTATATCTTTGAGTATTTTTAAATGGAAATTCATCATGGCAATTTGATAGAACTGTCACCACAGCGTTATCGTTCCACTCGACTGCTGTGAGTTGACCATTTCCAGCACTTACATAATTTCCTCTTGCAGTTCTTTCAAATTGCTTCTTCTTTGGCAAAACCTCAGTTTTAGGTTTGCGGTTTTCGCGTAGAGTCCCAGTACCACCAAGATTTCTTTGACATAGTTCTTCCAACAAATTCACAGATGTCAATAGATTATCGAAATACAACTTGGTACCAGGCGGAACCCTTGTATGTTCTACTAAACCCAACACCACATCTCCACCTTGCCCAAAACCAGTTTTTGGTAAATTTGTGCTCTCTCCACAGTAAGGTTCAATATGAATTATAGCTCCATCAGGCCTAGCAATTACCCATAGTTTGTAGCCAAAGTGGATAGGCTTTACTTTTATGAATTGCTTGGCACTATGGCGACCGTAATATGGCACAATACTTTCATCAATGCTCAGACATGGTCCATAGGGCAGTTGCTTGAAGGAATTATTTATAAAATTGAATAAGGGCCTTACTTTGTAAAATCTATCACCGTTTATATTTGTATTGTCATTTATATGAATATATCGTAAGAATTCCTCAAATCTTCTGCGTCTAATTGAGTTCGAAATAAATTCAACCTTGCAATCAGGATCACCTTGCCAATACATCCTTTTACATGGTAATCGATGATACCCAGAAAACAACAGAATTCCTATCACGGTGCATATCTCATCAAAATTTAAATTCAAATTATGCATACCTTTTTGTGCAGCATATACATTAGATTGAGTAGCGATATGCTGAATAAGATCTTTAGAAAAAAAAAGGATAGAAACATTCCAATGGCGAAGTAATTGTATTTCTCAAAAAATCCAAAGTGGATGGTCCTGTTTCTGGAATAATTTGTTGTAAGGCCCAATCATTTTTCTTGTTCATCAACCATGGCTGTAATTTATTCGTTTTACTGGGAGGTTTTTAGCTTTTTTTCTTGGTGGGCTTTTGCTTACAGAGGCTGAAGGTTGTGATTTGTCGGGTTCCTCAGCATTGTCATCCAAATCTTCAAACTCAAGAACAGCTTTACTTCGAAGAATTCTTCCCGGTAAATGCATAGGAGTTCCTTCAACCTCGTCGTCCGACAAATCTGAATCTTCATCTGTGTCTACATTAGGACCTTCATATGGAGGTATGACCCCGATAGACCTTACGTTCGCATTTTTTCCATAATAATCCTCGTAAGCACTTAAAAGTTCATCTACAGTATACAGATCGTCGTTTTCAGTCCTAAAAACAAAATATTAGCATGTAAGACCCATTAGTGCTCAGAGGCAACTACAGTTGCCAGTGATATTTAGGCACGTGTAACAAAAAGGTTAACAAATAAATCCGCCTGAATTTTGAACACACACACTACTTCATATCTGATAATATTCGGTTTAATGATATAATCTATATAGATTTAGAATTCTAGAGCATACTTACATATTTAGCTGAGCATGCAATTGTCCACAAAACACTTAACAATATATCACGTGCTACCACTTCAATAATAAATACTGGAATAAATCTAAATGCATAAATGTGCTGTACAGGTTTAAGTTGTGGGATTCCCCTTCCTATCTGCTTAGCATTATTTGTATAGTACTAACAGTAAATCGATATTTACAGAGGCAACTCAAATTGCCCATGAGCACTAATGGTTTCATACTCTAGGAATGTAAAAACTTGCTTACCTTACTTGTTTTGTGTTTATTAATTAAATTATTTCACATGTTCACGTGAGAAATTAATTTTAGAGAAACTGTACATTCAAAGTTAACCAAAATAATACCACTTAACCCTTAATTTGATGTTGTATCCTATAAGATACATTAACTTAATATGCCTACAATAATTCAGAATTTCAAGTTTTATATTATATATATATATATATATATATATATATATATATATATAAAGTAATATTTTGAATGCAAATTCATATAGAAAAATTTATCGACTCTGCTGGGATTCGAACCCAGGACCCTCCACTGTCTAGGTGGTATCTACAGCTACAGAGAACGAGCTACGAGAAACAGAATAGAAGAGCTATATATATATATATATATATATATATATATATATATATATATATATATATATATATATATTGATGCCTGTTAAGCTGTCACCTCCGTCATACAGAGGAGACGGCCTGACTTAATATATTGCTAAAAATTTTTTATATTTGTGATGAGGGGAACCTCTAGAATCCGAATCTCAAGAAAGGGGAAATTATTTCCCTTGTTTTATTTTGTCATATATAGAGTATACAGAAGATACGAACCGACCTCCAAAATTTATATATAAGAAGATACTTATAGTTCGCTGTTACCTCCAGCAGCGCTGCCAAGTGTTCGGAGGTCAGAAGATACCACCGTTATGTGCAGTTATATATACAGAGCGTTGACTCCACATTCCATAGATGCACATTTCATAAAAAGGTTCTCTTGTGGGTCTCCAGATGTTGAAATCGGGTGGTTTAAATTGCTCGCCGAGGGCATTTTAATGGCCAGATAACAAAAGAAAACAAGCGAGCATTCTCGATTTACTTATTTTTTATTTTTTGAGTTATAGGAAATTGTCGTTTTTGTATTTCTTATGAATTGTTATTAAAGATATTAAAAAGCCGTTTCGACACTATTAAAAAGCCGTTTCGACACTATTAAACCGTCTTTATGAGTAGCACTGACTAGTTGAATAAGGCTTACTAATTATAATCATTGATTTCTGGTTTACTTCATAAAGTTGTATTTTTTAAATGAAAACTTTAGTAATTTGATTAGAAATACTTAGATCGGTGATATATTAGAAAGAAATTTCTTTCTATAATGAATTGAAAATATAAAAAAAACAGAAAAAGGGAATTCTTTTGTTATTGTCAATAAAAGTCAATAAGAACGCAACCAGTACCAATATTGCGTATAATTAGTATAGCACATTTTTGAAATTTAGATGTATTAGACATAAATCAGTTATGTAACGTAGTATTTGTATAAATATGATATTCTATAAAGTTTCTTTTAATCTCGGGAATAACGGTTAAATTGAATATGCTTTTATCCAGATTCCATTTCGATTGAAATAAAGGCAGATACTCTTTTAATTTTTACTAAACTCGATAAGAGTTTAATATAAACAAATTAAATATTGTTTTTTACAACAAATGCTTGTTGTTTCCGAAGTCACGCACGTATCATGTAGGACCATTGAATTTCCCGTGATTTGATTAACAAAAAGAGTTACCAACTTTATTAAGATTAAAACAAATCGAAACACAACAAATTAATCAACATTTTTATAGAATTTTTGCTTAAGACATTTTTTCCAGCATTTGTTGATCTAACGAAATACAGAATACCTATGTTACACTGTTATACATGTACCTACCTCTTGTAAATTTGTTTTAACTTTTGTTTTAAATAAAGCACTTACTAACGACAAAACATGTACGTTTTATGGAACGTGTACTTTAAGTCCACATTAAAGACAGGTTTAACTTAATGTAGTCTTTTTTGATAACATTGTATAAACCATAGATAAATAGTAGGTATATTGCGTTATCAGAATTAAAAGTGGCAGTTTATTTGATGCTTAATTATGTTAGCAATCGCGGCTCTCCATTTAAAACAAAATACCACTATAAGCTTTTGTTTGAAACAATGTTTATCAACCTTGGCACAACCTTAATATCCGAAAATGGTCCACTGCTAGACTAAAGTAGGGATGATAATTTGATACCAAGCTTGGTCTCAGACATGGAAAGATCAGAGTTACCCAATATTGGTTGTTATTGGCTAAAACCAATACGTTATGCAATGTTTTGGACAATAAATGACACCGATATCGCAATAAAACTAAAGTTAGTCTTGGACCGATCTTGAATGTTAATGTAGTACCAAGGCTGGTAATTGAGAAACAAAGCAACTATTACACAATCCTTTTCCTTTAATGAATGCTAGTGCAAACAAGCAACGAAGTCTACCATTACTATTTCGCTGTAACTGAATGCAAAGTCAATTTTTGTGTTGGATATAAAATGTTCATTAACAAAATAAATACGAAGAAATCGAAAATTCGTATAAATGATTAATGTCTTAGACTCTCAACTCATATTGAGACCGTACAAACCTAACACTTTCATAGTGTACGTCTTCTTGTGCAAATACATATGAACAGTCGGTAAGACAATATAGTTTACACTTTAGTCTTGCCAGTGTAAGTTTAAGTTCATAAAAATTCAGTAGGTTAGCAACCACTAATCCATCTTTACAATAAACCACATTTACAGAAATTTTGCAAAATATAATATGCATATTGACCCAACCTTAGCCGAAGGGTAAGAAACCAAGATTTTGAATTTTGAAGATTGCTAAAACTGGAGTTAGTTTAGCGAACCTAAGATTCAAAGTTGGCTAAGGTTTTGGGTGATAAGTATGTAACCGGCACTTGATATGTAGAGATTGACTTAGACTAGCTAAAGCAAATTAGCGAAATAGTATCTGATATTTGACTTAAGTATATTCTATGGGTAACTGGCATTGACCTAACGGGTGAAAATTGGCTGAAGCTTGGGCAAGTTGTAAGGAACCCTGATTCGGTTTCTGAACATTGGCTCCGACTTGTACAACGTTTAGTAAACCGAAAATTAGTATCAGGTTGTTGATTAACCCTCGAGTGACAATTAAACAACCGAGACTCAGAATCTGAAAATTGCTTGAAATGTGGGTGAAAATCGGTGCGTCCAACACACCGCTGGAAATATAGCGCTGCAGCAGTTTTCACAGCCGTCTTAGATTTAACAATCACCCAAGCAATAATATTGTTTGAAGTACATCGTCATTTTTGACATATAAAACGCTTAAAAATAAATACATATTAAACATGAGTTAGAGAACCAAGATTCGATATCTGAAAATTCGCCTACACTTGGATCAATGTCGAGAAAACGACATTTGACTGTCCAGTATTCAGCCACGCTGGGGTTTATTCAAAGACCTTTGTTTTAATTTTTTTTCTTCTAATAAAAAATTGTTGGTATTGCTAGACTAAACTTCTAATCATAGAGAGGAGGCACTTTTACCCTAGTGGAAAAAAATAGTATGTTTTATTTGGATTTAAAGTGACTTTGTTTGTTGCTATTTACGAGCGATAAATAACTCCGCCTAAATAATAAATAAATAATAATCTTATCATGTGAACAACTCCGCTATAGAGTAAATACAAGTATTTTACTTAATTGGGCTCGATTCCTATAAGGAATCTAGAATGACTTTAGGAGAGTTCACACATCCTAGCTGCGATGTGCAAACGGGTTTTCCAAATCAAGTATGTGGATTGTTTGACAATTACTTTAATTGTAATCGTAATGCATCGATCCTAAATCCAAATATAAAATGGAGGGAAACAAGATTGGGCGATGAAAATTTTTCACCTATCTCTGCAAATGAGACTTGTCTCCAACTCTTCTTATTTCATTATGTCGAGCTGTTAACAAGTGTTCAGTCCTCATACTAAGGTCTTCCTTGATCAGTGGCGACATAGATCTGGAGCTCATGTCCATTTCCTTCGCCAACAAACGAATAGGATAGGATGTTAGTATATGATTTTTTTACGAATAGAATGTTATAAAAAGAAACATTTTTGATTTATAGTTATTTATGTTATAAATCCGGCAATGAAACTTTACAGAACGAGTTTGATCTCTGAAGGAAGACAGAAGTCGCGTCTGAAATCTTGAAACGATAACTAAGGAGAATCATTTACAGGACCTATAACGTTTTTTTCATGTGTTGCAATTTTTTCTCTTTGAACGAAAGTTCATTCATCCCCTGCTTTATAATAACCTAGTCATTCTATATAGTAGAGTAAATTTTTGTAAAAAACATGCCTAAGTTCTTATTTTTTACTATCTAAAGATAGACACTTGAAATCTTCTGTAATGCCTTCAGTACTGGACCAGTATAAAATGTACTATGTTTAAAATGGGGGCACGCCCCCCCTAGTGGTTGAAGCCCCCATTTTGTACCCTTAATTTAATAACGCAACCAAATTGAGCGAAATTTATGTTGAGAGGGTTCTTGGAGTCACTGATTATGAATCCAATAAGAAAATTGAAAAATTCAAAATGGCGGTCCTAAAATAACGGCCTTTGAGATTCCGAATGCGATTTACGCCGTTTCTATTGATTTTAGAATTTTCAATTTTGCCATAAGTTCCTATTTTTTACTATCTAAAGATAGAGACTTGAGATCATTTCTAATGCCTTCAGTACTGAACCAATATAAAATGTAATATGTTTAAAATGGCGGTTTTACCCCTCGGGGGATTGAAACCCCCATTTTACACTCCCAATTTAATAACTCGGGAAGTTTTCCATTAACTTGAGTGAAATTCATGTTGGGGGGGTTTTGGTGTTCCTGATTATGAGTCCAATGAGAAAATTAAGAAATACAAAATGGCGAACTCAAAATGGCGGTATTTGAGATTGAAAATGCGATTTACGCCCGTTTCTATTGATTTTAGAGAAAAATCCAAAGAGTCAAAAAGTGTTTAGAATGTAATCTTGCATAGGAATACACTATTTTGGTTACCTTATTATGTAACCCCCTTCAATCAACCCTAGTGGGCATCTCAGTAGGGGAGAGTGAAGGGGTTACATAATAAGGTAACCGGAATTATGTATTCCTATGCAGAATCACATTCTAAACACTTTCTGGCTTTTCTCATTTTTCTCTAAAATCAATAGGACCGGCGTAAATCGCATTTTCAATCTAAAGTACCGCCATTTTGTGTCCGCCATTTTGAATTTTGTGATTTTCTTATTTGATTCATAATCAACGACCTCACAGCTCCCTCCAACATAGTTTTTGCTCAACTTGGTTGAAAACTTCCCGAGTTGTTAAACTGGGAGTTTAAAATGGGGATTTCAACCCCCCGAGGGGGCGTGTCCCTATCTTAAACATATTACATTTGATATTGGTCTAGTACTGAAGGCATTACAAAAGATTTCAAGTCTCTATCTTTAGATAGTAAAAAATAAGAACTTAATGCAGAAATTGACTCTACTACTAGGGCAGAGCGAAGGGGTTACATAATAAGGTAACCAAAATAGCGTAGTCCTTTGCAAAATCACATTATAAACACTTTTTGATTCTTTGAATTTCTCTCTAGAATCAATAGAAATGGCGTACATCGCATTCTCAATATCAAAGGCCGTTATTTTAGAGCCGCCATTTTGGGTCTGCTATTTGAATTTTTTAATTTTCTCATTGGATTCATAATCAGCGACCCCAAGAACACTCCCAACACAACTTTGCTCAATTTGGTTGCGTTATTAAATCAGGGGTACAAAATGGGGGTCTCAACCACCAGGGGGGCGTGCCCCCGTATTAAACATATTACATTTTATATTGGTCCAGTACTAAAGGCATTAGAAAAGATTTCAAGTCTCTATCTTTAGATAGTAAAAAATAAGAACTTAATGCAAAAATTGACTATACTAATAATAAAAATACGACACTTTATGTTAAACTGACGTTTGTTTAAGCCTTTCAGTACGTAAAGCTTCATGTCAAGATTATGACGTAAGGTTTTATTTTCCGCTACAATATGGAATTTAATAGAAAATATGTTTTAGTCGTAATTACGTAAAAATATAAACAGTTAATATTTTTTATTTCATTTCGTATTTCAAACAATTCTTTATATACCACAATTAGTAATATAAAGTATATCTTGATCTCCGTTGTCAATGATACCGGAGTTCAAGACGTTCTTGATCTCCGTTGTTATTGGCAACGTAAATAATTTGATGTTGCATTATAGCCACATGCATGCATGCATGCATGCTGCTTTTGTATCTCCTTAGTTACGAGTATGATGACACAGACAAGGCAACTTGCTTCTTTATACAATAAATTCGGATGGATTTTAAAAGGGAGAAATTAGGATTGAAATACGAAATAAAATAAAACAACTTATGCAATACGGAGATCAAGCTTCTTTAAATCCTCGAAGATGTTATAACGCCTCGGCTGGCGCCTCGGCGTTAAACATCTTCTTGGATTTAAAATATCGCTTGATCTCCTAATTACATAATATATATTACAAAATGAGTATTTCAGGCTTATTCTTTCCTTCATCAAATGTAAACATAGTTAGAATGTCAATGAAAACTTTATTAACCGGGTAATTTGGTGAAATTTGCAAACTACATACCAAATGTTACATTATTTTGCTTAGTAAAATTATTTTTCTTTGAAAATTATATTAATTATTATATTAATTGTAATACTAAAAATATTGAAGATTTTAAAGATTTTAAATCTTTCTTTGTGGATGCGAGAATGAATATATCATATGTCATATGACAATTCCTAAAATAATAATCAAATAATAATAATCCAGTAAATCCGAAATGATCATTTTGTAAAAAGATGAATTTTTTATTTATACATAATTACGACTAAAACGTATTTCCTATTTAATTTTTTTCATATCTCAAAGAAAGTCGTTTTCAATTCAAAACTTTTTAAATGAAATAGAAATTATTATTTTATTGTTCTTAAGTATCATTAACTATTTAAAAATGACGTACAATTCAAGAGATCCCTTAAATTTTCTGAGTAGTTTACAAATATTTATTTAAATGCTGCTACTATACCCAAAAAGTGTCTGTAAAAATTCAGGTAGCGTGAAATGGCCGAAACTACGCCAGTGGTACTGGTTTCGATGGAATTCTATATACCTGAGTGGTTTAGGTCTTGTACACAACGTTGCCAATGTGTGGAGCCTGCAACGTACCGTACCTGATACAAAAAACAACATATACAGGCGGAGGTGACATCGTATTGGCAATTATACAACTAACAGCGACGGCAACGCCAGCGATCTACAGCTGAACTAAAAATTAATTTTGTGAGTATAAGTATGACGTTATCACCTCAAGACAAAAATTTGAATTTAGGCTTCTAACACCATCTATATGCTTATACAGTCGAAAACAGGGCAAAACGTTGTGACCTCCGAAAACGGAGGTCACAACGTTATATATGAGGTGACAACGTATGCTGGGTATCTACTTTGGAGGTGACAAGGTACCCTTTATCAATATATATATATATATATATATATATATATATATATATATATATATATATATATATATATATATATATATATATATATATATATATATATATATATATATTGATAAAGGGTACCTTGTCACCTCCAAAGTAGATACCCAGCGTACGTTGTCACTTCATATATAACGTTGTGACCTCCGTTTTCGGAGGTGACAACGTTTTGCCCTTTTTTCGACTGTATAAGCATATAGATGGTGTTAGAAGCCTAAATTCAAATTTTTGTCTGGAGGTGATAACGTCATACTTATACTCACAAATTTAATTTTTAGTTCAGCTGTAGATCGCTGGCGTTGCCGTCGCTCTTAGTTGTATAATTGCCAATACGATGTCACCTCCGCCTGTATATATAGTTTTTTGTATCACGTACGGTACGTTACGGGCTCCACAGTTTGGCAACGTCGTGCACTAGACCTTAAGCATTCAGGTATATAGAATTCCATCGAAACTCATACATCTGGCGTGGTTTCGACCATTTCACGCTACATAAATTTACACGTACTTTTTTAGGATTAGTAGCTGCATTTAAACTAGTATTTTTAAAGTACTCAGGAAATTTAAGGGATCGCTTGAATTGTACATCATTTTCAAATAGTTGTATGTTCGAAAAACGTGATCGGATAAAAGGAGCAAATATATATAAGAAAAGACATTGATTATGGTTTAAAAAAATAAACTAATAATTTCTATTCCATGTAAAAGGTTGTGAATTTAAACGAGCTCCTTTGAGATAGGAAGAGATTAATATAGGAAATATTTTGTAGTCGTAATTATGTAAAAATAAAAAGTTATCTTTTTCCAAAATGATCATTTCGGATTTATTGGATTATTATTTTTGGAATTATCATATGATACATTCAATCTTGCATCTACAAAAGAAGATTTAACTTTAAACATTTTTATAGTATTCTAATTTATAAATTTTTAAAGAAAGAAATGGTATTAAACAAAATGATGTAGCATTTCATATGTGGTGTGAAAATTCACTTGTGTTCACCACATCCGATTAATGAAGTTTTAATTTACATTATAAGTATGTAGTATGTATACAACTGACGAAGGAAAGAATAAAAGCGAAATGATCATTTTGTAAAAAAATATTAACTCTTTTTATATTTACATAATTACGATTTAAACATATTTCCTATTAAATCTCCATTTCTTTTCCATATTGTACCGGAAAATAAAACTACGTCATAAGCCTTACAGAAACTTTATGGTACTGAAAGGCTTCAACAATCGTAAATTTGACATAATGTGTCGAATTTTTTATTACAAAATGACTAAATTATTATTTTATTATTAAGCAGGGGATGATTAAACTTCTGAAACCATGATTTAAACTTGGCACAGAGTTTCTTTTTAAGAAATCCTGTTGGTAAAAAGTTTGTTAGCGAAAGAAATAGATATGAGCTCCAGATCTATGTCGCGACTGATCAGGGAAGACCTTGGTATGAGGGCTTGCCGTAGAAGTACTGGACACTTATTAACAGCTCGACTTAAAGAAATAAGAAAATCGGAACCAAGTCTCATTGGCAGAAGTACGCGAAAAATCTTCATCGCTGTATCTTGTTTACGGATGAGATAATTTTTACCATTAAAGAAAAATCTAATCGTCAAAAGGACAAATGTATGCTAAAAGCTCTAAAGAAGCTACTGCTGCAGTTGGCAATGTTCTGCGTGGTCATCATTCAGCAAGGTTGATGGTTTGGTGGGGAGTAAGTTGGCATGGTGTGATAAAAAACTTTATTTTTGCAACCAAGGTGTTAAAACCACTGTCAAAGTGAATCGAACAGAAACTCTTGAGAAGGTGGTTTTGCCGCTTAGATCAGACTTTCATTTTAAAACCAACACTGGATTCTGCAGCAAGACGCAGCCCACACAACAGGAAGTTCACAATTGTGGCTTGCAGAGAATGTGCCTAAGTTTATTAAGCATGAAGATTGGCCTCCTGAAAGGCTAAATTTAAATCCTTTGGATTATAAGCTTTGGGTTGAATTAAAGGCAATGGTTTGCAGAAAACGAAATGGATAAATGGAATCATTGCAACGCAGTTTGTCCAAAGCGGTTTAGAACTTTCCTATAGAAAAAGTACGTGCTGCTATAGATGAATGTCCAGATAGATTTTAGATTGTAAATTTTATGATTTATAGTAATAACTTCTTCTCCTGTAGCCATCCATATCTTGTGCTTTAAAAAATTCTAAATTGTCTAGTAACAGTGTTCATTGACACGTTCACTAATCATTTATTCTATATCGACAATTTATGGATGGTAATGGAACAATCTACAGAGTACAACGTAAGGACTGTATCAAAAAGAAAGTTGACACCTTCAGACTCATATACCTTTTATAATTATCTAATACTTTTAACAATTTTATAATAAAACAACGCTTTAATGTCTAGAAAATTTAATAATTTACAGAAACATAAAAAATTATTATTATTTTGCCCGTTTTCCCACTTTCTTTTTTAGGTTAAGTATTAAGTTTTGGATCACTTCGTTCGCTTTGGTGGCCTTATTCAATTTTTTTTAAATCTTTTAGGCTAGTTGCAGCTTCAACGTTTTTCTGAAGATGTCGTTAATAATAGTCCAATATCTTCAATAGAACGTGCTTCAGGGTAGTTTGGAGGATTAGACTCTTTCTCGTTAAAATTGATATGATGCTGTTTATACCATTCCCTAGTGGCATGCAGCTAGATCCGGCCAAAATAAAGTAGGCGCTGTATGCTTTTTAATCATTGGCGCCAGTCTTTCTGGAAACATACTTTTCGATATAAATTTACATTCAAATTTTCTTGAGTAAATAAGGGGCTAGATTTCATGCCGCATTTGCATATAGCTTGCCATACTAAGACCTTTCTCCCATATTTTCCCACAAAAATCGAATTGTTCTTTTTGCTCACATAATAGTCGGGGAGCAGACATCTCAAAAAGCGCTTATTTAAAGAGGTGGTCCGGACTCGATGACACACGCTTTTTGAAAACTGATTTGTATGTAAATTCTCCCGCTGAATCCGAATCCCAAGGGCGGCCGTCGCGTCGATTTGAAATAAGCTTGACCCTTTAAAAGTCATTTTTACGTAAAATTTTGAAAAATCAAAAACGCGCTTCTTTTCTGGTTGCAACGTCATAACTTCATCCTGGATGGAGCTACAAAGTTAATTTTTATTTTGAAAAATTCTCCCAGAGTTGTAGACTGCAACTCTGGTTGAGATACTAATGACGCGACGTTGTAATACTTAGCCGCTATTGTTCCATCTGCATTCCTAACCTATCCAAATTCTAGTATTTCGGAGAGAATCGCACGACGATGCCGAGAACCAATAGAAAAATTCAAATTTGAATTGTATCCATGACGATCACACAATTTTCCGGAAATTTATACAGTAAAGGTCTCGCTAATTCGGACTAATTAAAACAGGGCCAATCCGAATCATCGCCGTTTTCGGATTACGGCGTCTGTAGAGTTACAATGTTTTATTTGTAAGTAAATGGAATTAAAACATTCTGCAAAAACATTTATTTAAAAATAAATAAAACTACAAAAATATTTAACGCAAAACAGTTTTAAAAACGCAAAAATAATGTTCCGCATTTATATGTAGTTAATCAAAAACGGCGGCGATTTTGTTTGTTTCGTGTTTTTTAAACTTAATACCTTACACTGAGAAAAGCGTTTAGTTTGGGGAATTAAATTTATTCAATTCAACTAAATAGATAGTTAAAATCTGTTAAATCAAATTAAATTTAGTTTATTTAACTAAATATTTAGTTGAATTAAATACATTTAATTGGTCCTACTAAATGCTTTTCTCAGTGTAGAAACGATTTTCTTTTTAATCTTCCAGCATCACAATTGTTTCAATTTTTCTACCGCCCATTGCAAAGCCACGCTAATCGCTTTGCAACTGTTTTTAATGAACCTTGCTGTTTGCGAATCATTGAATAGCTTTTCCCCGAGATTTTTAACAGACGTAAATTGTATCTTTTTAAAATTAAGTATCCAATCTTTACTTGCCCTGTAGTCAGCCTTTTTGAAAACATCTTTGATAAAGTTACATCAGCATGCGGTGCATACGAAACAATGCAGTTGCGATACGACGTATGCGCTATCGGACTCGTACATATTGCGTGCGAGCGTGACAGCGCATACGTCGCATCGCGATTGCTTCACTGTTTCCTATGCACCACTGCACACTTCTTGATAAAGACTCTTTGCCTTTTCGGTCAAAATTTCGAAAGTTCGGATTATCAAAACCTTTAAATCCGGATTACAATAGAATCAATGTAAATAAATTGCTGATCCGGATTGTCGTGATTTTCGGATTAACGTAGATTCGGATCAACGAGGCTTCATTGTATATATATGCTACCAAGGAGTAATTTTTTGGAAATTTTTTGAAAGTTATACTTGTAACATATATAGCTACATAAAACCAATTAATCATAATGCATTTTTTTCTGTGCGTCGTGCGATTCTCTTACCGAATATAGCCTCGTGCATTGATTCTGCCTGGAAATTTTGATTTCGTGCATTTCTGCAACGTAATTGCACTCCACTTCGTGTCGTGCAATTATGACGTTGCAGAAATGTCACTCAAAAGATTTCCGGCAATCATCAATGCACTTGGTATATTTATAAGTGAAAATAACATTAACCGAGTTATGTAGATTCTAACAGTTTTGAGAAAAGAAATCTGAGACAATTACAATTTCGTTATACTATGGCATATTTTCAGGTTGCATGTCAGATTAAGAACATTATAAAAACTAAAATAAATCTTTTAAAAGATTTACACTTCGCAAAAAGCAAATGTTTAGCAGCCATTGAAAAGTCCAAAATAAACAAATTAGATAAAATTTTACCAGTAAAACTACAATTTTTTGGCAACAAATGAAACTGCAAACAAATTAACTCAGTGCCATTG
The DNA here is from genome assembly GCA_929113105.1 of Agrypnus murinus. Lineage (NCBI taxonomy): Eukaryota > Metazoa > Arthropoda > Insecta > Coleoptera > Elateridae > Agrypnus > Agrypnus murinus. The sequence goes on from OV816023.1 coordinate 48,146,101, forward strand.
ACGCAAAGGCTCTTGAGAGATGAAACAAGAGAGATGGATGAACAAACTAAAATCCGGGCCTTTTCGTATGCATGGACCGATTATCCATCATCACTTTTTGAATCGGATCCATTAACACCTTGGGGATATATAATGAGAAAAGGAAATAAATGTTATTTTTTCAGTGCGATAAATAAAGAAATATATTTTAATATCTCAGAATGCAACAATTTTCCGCGGGATAATTTCAATACTATCTACGTCATTGATATGATGTGTTTTGTACAACGGTTTCAAAACTATGGTTGTATCACATTCAGTGAATTATTTAAGAAATATTTTAACTCGATTTTTCAAATGAAGCCTTCTAATTGCACCTATGTTATTCTTGTGGAGGACAGGTACGATTTTCCTGAAAGTGCTAAGGGTGCGGAACGGAAACGATGATCCAGATTTACTGAAAATATTTACGAGGTCAGTGATACGGTAACAATACCACAATGGAAATCATTTATTGATAAATAATCAACTTAATAAGAGTAGCTTGCTTAATTTCATAGTTTGTAAAATACAAGAGATATAAAAATAGTTCTCTCTGGCATGCATGTAGAAGATAAAGCAATGGTATGCACAAATAATGAAGTGGATATTTTGAAAAATCAGCGTTTTACAGAACATGAGGAAGCAGACACCAGAATGTTTGCATTGCTTCAGTTTTTTTAAAGAGAAAATAGAATGGTTCTGATTTATTCCAATGATACTGATGTTTTCCTACTATCAAGGTATTATTCAGTAGCTATGTTAATTCCCATATGGTTACATCGCAAAGAAGGCTTTGTTCCGTGTCAGCCCCACATTGAAAAACTGGCAGGCAAGATTCGGGACGATCCAACAGATCTTGCTTGCATTCTTTTAGCGGCTTACTGCCTCTCTGGCAATGACCGTCAGCTATCCTTTTCGAAAAGGAAAAAGAACTGCCCTGAAAGTTATAATGAAAAATATGGTAAAACTGGCTTGGAGAACCTACTAGTGGAAAATACTGTTTGGAAGATGGGGACGAAATGTTTTCGACATGTCGGCTATTCTTTAAGGCTTTATACAGAAGTTTAGAGTTCACTGGTTCACTAGATGAAGTCCGTGCTTATTTGTTCCCGACTTGTAAAACAGACATTCGGTAAGAATGTTGATCTACGTTTTTATAAACATCATAACATTCATAACCAATTTTACTTATATTTACCGCCTCCGTCAGAAGATGCTTTTTATACCACATTCAAAGGGCATATTATCAAACATCTATAAGACTGCTGTGAATGTTAATGCTAATTTCCCCGAAATATTAGAATTTGGATGGGCTTTGGATGCAGATGGAACAATAGCACCTATTACGTCTTTAGTATCTCAACCAGATTTTCTTAAATGCAGACATTTTGCAAATGCAAATCAAGTATATGAACAAGAGCATGCAGATGTTTTTAGAAAGATTTACAGTGTAGAATATCTTGTCTATGCGAAGACAAATGTCATACGATCAAATAATAAGATTTATATATCACTAGTCGCCCGCGTACAAGATATTGTAATTGCGATAGTTTCGTCTGTATTACAGACAGCGATATAATTTTTTCACCAAAAACTTTTTTGGGCTTTTTTTTAATTATAGTCTCGATATATGGGCCTCTATCTCTTGTAATAAAAAAGTTTTTCGATTGGTGAAAATTTTAATGCACAAATATGACATAGTATAACAAAATAATAATTTTCTCAGATGCTTTTTTCTCAAAACTGAACTTTAAGTAGTACGTTGCAATCTACAACTCTGGGAGAATTTTTCGAAATAAAAATTAACATTCTAGTTCCATCCAGGACGAAGTTATGGCGATACAAACAATAAAGAAGCGCATTTTTGATTTTTCAAAATTTTAGGTAAATTGACATTTTAAGGGTCAAGGCCATTCCAAATCAACGGGCACCCTCCGGATTCGGATTCAGCAGGGAAATCTACATACAAATCAGTTTTCAAAACGCGTGTGTCATCGAGTCCTGACTCAGTAGTGTCATTCATTTTCTCAGTAGTGTAAATTCGAGCATTGGCAAAGTTTTATAATCAAATTTGCAGTAAGTCTTATCGTTCATTATAACGCACTGGTTTTTCCTTGTTAAGATGTTGTACCGTTTTCTTGTCTGTTTTCTTACAGCTACAGATTGTTTTTCGTTCCTTTTAGGTTTTTGAATCATTCCTATTGACGTTTCTGTTTTTTTCGCAGTATCGCGTACTGACAACATTGATTTAATTTTAAAAATCTTCAACACTTTACCTTCTAATCCTGGATTAGAGAGTGGATTATGATGGCAATTAAGGTAATTGAAAAACATAGTCGATTTGAAAAACGCGTTTGCACATCGCTGCTAGGAAAATCCAACTCTCCTAAAGTCATTCTAGATTGCTTATAGGAATCGGGCCCCATTAGGTAAAATATTTGTACTTGCCCTATACCGGAGTTGTTCACACGATAAAATGACAGATTATTAAGCTGGCGGAATTATTTATCGCTCGTAGTACAGTGTAGTAACCGTAAGCAACCGCAGAAATTGCGAGACAAACAAAGCCACTTTAAATCCGAAAAATACATACTATTTTTTTCTACTAGGTCTAAAAGTACCTCTCAATTAGTAGGATTAGAAGTTTTGCCTAGCAATACGTACAATTTTCTGTTATAAGAAAAACGTTTACTTTAATGACAAATGGTAATGTTAAAACAAAGATCTTTAAATAAGCCCCAGCGTGGCTGAATACTGGACAGTCGTTTTCTCACGACATTGATCCAAGTCTAGTCTCAAATATCGAATCTTGGTTCTCTAATTTCTACTCAAGCGTAAATTGACGTTTACTTCAGCCTTGGTAGTGTAATGCCTGGCGTGCCGGACTTTCACCCAACCTGCCCGAGACCGACTCCCGGCGCCGGCAAATCGGGTTAAGGTTTTCTGCAGTTTTCTTGAGCTGCGACAACACAAATGTGGGATTTGCGGTGTTCGATCTGTAAGTCGACTGCAGCCGCACGTAGGGCCTACGTAATAATCATAATCGCCCCCTCCCTCCCGCACAAGCTTATAGCTTCTGGGGCCTGGTTTCCAGGTTATGGGTTGTAGCAATTATTATTATTATTATTACTTACCAGTACTCGGTTCTCTCATTTCACGCAAGTTTCAAGCAATTTTTATTTCTCGAGTCTTGGCTGTTTGATTATTGTCGCTTAAGGGTTAGCCAACACCCTGGTATTAATTCTCGGCTCACTAAACTTTGTCTGAGCCAATGTTTAGAAACCTAATCTAAGTTCCATACGATTTGCTTTCACGAAAATAACCATTAGACTTGAAAGATTTTTAAGTATTATTTTAAAAAGCATATTCAAATTAAACTCTTATTTCCAAGATTAAAAGAAACTTTATAAGATTCTAAGAAACTCAATATCATATTTATACAAATATTACGTTATACGTAACTACTGGACGTCTAATAAAACTAAATTTCAAGATATGTACTATACTATCGTAACTATACACAACATTGGTACGTTGCTTTGTTATTTACCTTTAATGACAGTAGCAAATAAATCTTTACAGATTTAAATATTAGTTTTACAGGTTTCGCAAAAAGTTTTTGCGTAGGCCGGAATTGTAAATACTTTTATATTAATCCCGTTATATTTAAAAAATAATTTAGTAAGAGATGACACAAGTACAGTAGTTTAATGTTACTAATGTTACTAATAATCGAAACAAAATGTGATATAGTGAGCATTATCCCGGTTTTAAATTATTTTTAATTAATCGCCCTTCTACTTTCAGGAATTGATAATTAGTTCTTCAACAATATTATATTTAAAGGATTTAAATATAATATTGTTATTCCCTTGTTCCCTTTGTTCTTGGTTTTGTTATAGTTTCAATTCATTATAGAAAGAAACTTCTTTCTAATATATCACAGATATAAGTATTTCTAATCAGACTACTAAAGTTTTCATTTAAAAAATACAATTTTATGATGTAAACGAGAAATCAATGATTATAATTAGAAAAGCCATATTCAACTAGTTCGTGCTACTCATAAAGGCGCTTTAAAAATGTTGCAACGGCTTAATAATAAGTCTTTAATAATAATTTATAAGAAAATCATTTCTTAAGTAAGAAATACAAAAACGCCAATTTACTATAACTCAAAAAATAAAAAATAAGTAAACCGAGAATGCTCGCTTGTTTTCTTTTGTTATTTTGCCACTAAAATGCCCCCGGCGAGCAATTTAAACCACATGATTTCAACATCTGGAGACCCAAAGCGACCCTTTTTATGAAATGTACATCTATGGAATGTGGATATATAACTGTGCATAACGCTAGTATGTTCTGACTTCCGACGACTTGGCAGCGCTGCTGGAGGTAACAGCGAACTATAAGTATCTTCTTATATATACATTTTGGAGGTCGGTTCGTATCTTCTGTAAACTCTATATATGACAAAATAAAACAAGGGAAATAATTTCCCCTTTCTTGAGATTCGGATTGTAGAGGTTCCCCTCATCACAAATATAACAAATTTTTAGCAATATATTCACGGGAATACCCGGAAGTCAGGTCGTCTCCTCTGTATGACGGAGGTGACAGCTTAACAGGCATCAATATATATATATATATATATATATATATATATATTGATAAAGGGTACCTTGTCACCTCCAAAGTAGATACCCAGCGTACGTTGTCACCTCATATATAACGTTGCGACCTCCGATTTCGGAGGTGACAACGTTTTGCCCTTTTTTCGACTGTATAAGCATATAGATGGTGTTAGAAGCCTAAATTCAAATTTTTGTCTGGAGGTGATAACGACATACTTATACTCACAAATTTAATTTTTAGTTCAGCTGTAGATCGCTGGCGTTGCCGTCGCTCTTAGTTGTATAATTGCCAATACGATGTCACCTCCGCCTGTATATGTAGTTTTCTGTATCACGTACGGTACGTTGCAGGCTCCACAGTTTGGCAACGTCGTGTACAAGACCTTCACCATTCAGGTATATAGAATTCCATCGAAACTCATACATCTGGCGTGGTTTTGACCATTTCACACTACCTAAATTTACACATACTTTTTTGGGAATAGTAGCTGCATTTAAAGTACTATTTTTAAACTACTCAGAAAATTTAAGGGATCGCTTGAATTGTACGTCATTTTCAAATAATTTCTATTTAATTTAAAAAATTTTGAGTTGAAAACGACTTTGTTAGAAATATGAAGAGATTAAATAGGAAATACTTTTTAGCCGCAATTATGTATAAATAAAGAGTTAATTTTTTTACAAAATGATCATTTCGGATTTATTGGATTATTATTATTTGATTATTTTCGGAATTGCCCTATAGCATATGAAATATTCATTCTCGCACCTACAAAGAAAGAGTTAATTTTAAAATTTCTTACAGTACAACAATTAATAAATTTTGAAAGAAAAATAATTTCATAAACAGAATAATGTAACATTTGGTATGTAGTGTACAAATTTCACCAAATCCGGTACATGAAGTTTTAATTGACATTCTATCTATGTTTACATTTTTATTTATTTATTTAATCAAATATATGCGAATCTCCCTTTATATACATAAAATTAATCCTAAAATAAGCTATAGATATAGATTAGTTACCAAAACTAATAACTAAATGCATTTTTATAATAATCATCAACGGATAAAGTTGAAATAATCAATTCCACAAACATAATGTAAATGTTGTAAAAATAATTTAAAAGAATAAAAAGGTTGAATTTATAATAGGGTAATTGCAATTTGCACAAAATCATTAACGTTTGTAGACAATTTTAGTTCTATACCTTCTAAAAGATTTTGATACAAATTCTCACTTAATTTATTACACTGAGTTCTTAAATCTTGAAAACTTAGGTAGTCGTTATAATCTTGTGAGTTCTTATATTTAATATGCGCAATCTTTTTGTTTTTTACCAAAGAAATAAATTCACTATTGAACCAAACCGGATAGTTTTATTTTCTATATGTTATTTTTGGAGCAAAAATTTCTAAGAGTTTATATAAAATAGAATAATATTCATTAACAAAAGCATTAATGTTATCAGAAGAATTTGATACAGATTGCCAGTCTACATTTGCAATGCAAGAGTTAATTGCTACATAATTAGCACGTTTAAACATGTATTTGGTTACTTCGTTCACTGTAGTACAAATATTTTCAGGATTATGGTAACAGATATCATACGAGCTATGATGGCAAGTATTGTTAGAGGATCAGATGCTACTTGAATAGCGACATTATTAACGTTAGCAAAAACTAAGTCTAAATAAGTTTTCCGCACATTTGGAATACTGTTGCACTGAGATAGATTTAAAAAATTGAAACTATTGGCTAGCACTAATGTCCCTAGAGAAGCATTGTCACTGGTAATCAGTCCCATTTCGTCCAAATCCCATTTGTCCAAGGGTAAATTGTAATCGCCGCAAATAATTACTTCATCATGACTTATTTAGATAATCGCACAAGTCTTCAACAGATCTTCATACTTCGAAACTGCACTATTTGGAAGAATATAGCAACAACCAATAAGCAATCTGATAAGTTATAAGCAATATGGTACATCTGATGAAGGAAAGAATAAATCCGAAATACTCATTCTGTAAAAAAATTAACTGTTTATATTTTTACATAATTACGACTAAAACATATTTTTTTTATTTTGCGTCTGTAATATAGTATATTAAAGAACGAGTTTCATAAGGCAAGATTTATTTACGAGTCCAAATTTAGAAAACGAGCCGCTTGCGACGAGTTTTCTAAATGACGAGTGCCATAATGACTTATGAAACGAGATTTTATGCTATTTTTTCTATTTTGTGTCTTTTATTGCCTTTTTAAATAAAAAAATCGCAATTTCAAAATGTATGGATTTTTGTGGTAGTTGAAAATACTGATGTGACATTTGAAAATTCATGGACTGAAACAGAAAATTGAGTAAAGTTTTTGTCAATTTTCTGTTTTTTTCAATTATTTTTTTCAACGCTACCAACTTTGAAAAGGTTGAGCTATTAAAGCACTCAAATGAGCTATTAACGCTCTGTTTTGGGTGCTTTAACAGCTTTATTATAGACGCAAAATAGAAAAACGACATTTTCTCGGCATTGATACAAGTCTAGGCCAATTTTCAGATATCGAATCTTGGTTCTCTAACTCAAGTTTAATATGAATGACGTTTATTTATCAGTCCTCGGTTCTGTCATTGGGTACGCCCATTACACTGCCGGAAAACAGCGCTGCAGCAGCTTTAACAGTCTTAGATTTAAAAACCACCATTTAAAATTTTTGTTTTTTATTATATCTCTCTATTTTGATTATTGGCTTTCAGTAAATCAGTCGATGTTATTGCTTGAGTGGCTTTTTAAATCTAAGATGGATGTGGAAGCTGCTGCAGCGCTGTATTTCCAGTGGTGTGTTAGACGCACCGATTTTCACCCACGTTTCCAGTTGTTTAATTGTCGCTCAAGGGTTAACCAACAAGCTGGTACTAATTCTCGATTCACTAAACGTTGTAAAAGTCAGAGCCAATGTTCATAAACCGAATCTAGGTTCCTTACGACTTGTCCAAGCTCCAGTCAATTTCCAGGTGTCGACTCGAGGCAGTTACCCATAGAATATACTGGAGTCAAGCATCAGATACTATTTATGCTAATTTATACACGCTAGTCTTAGCCAATCTCTACATATCAAGCCCCGGTTACTTATCACCCAAAACCTTAGACAACTTTCAATCTTAGGTTCTCTAAGATAATTCCAGTCTGAGTAATCTTTAAATTCCAAATCATGGTTTTTTACCCTGTATCCAAGGTTGGGTCAATTTTCATATATTCTGCTAAATTCTTGCCTGTATTATATCAGCTAGCGAAATGTAAAATAAAAAGTTCCTAGTCGGCCCACTAGATGCATCAAACGAATATATGTACTATATGGTCTGTACACTCAAAAAAGATAATTGGTTCAACTGAAAAAAGTTGTTAAGTAACAAATTGGGAAATTTAGTAAGTATAAACATGATCCCAGTTAAACCGCTCGCTTACTGTTAGAACAACGGTAGGAAATTTGTTGTAGTACAAAATAAGAACAACCAAATTATTTAGTTAATCTAAACGTGCAATAGGTTCCTTAATCGGCGAAGACTAGTAAAACTAAACTATGGATTTGTTTAGCTAAAAAGTTTACCCACATTTTTCGTTGACCAACCAAATTATTCTATTTAATTTGAACAATATTTTGTAAGGTAATAATTATGATTGTAATAATATGAACGTAAATTTTGATTAATAACTCATACATTTGTTTGAAATAACCTATTCTTTCCTCTGGGCTACCTACAAAAGAAGTACAATTTAACTATCTTTATGTGTAGATTATTGTGTTACAAGTCAGTCTCGGTGGATTAGTGGTTTGCATGTTTGCTTCATAATCCAAGGGTCGCAGGTTCGATCCCCGGCCGAGCTGGTAATTTTTCATAGCGGAGGAAAATTAAAAACATGCCTTCTTCTCGGATAGGAAGTAAAACTGTAGGTCCCATGTCAATGCGATGTTTGACACTTTAAAAATCCCTACTGGGGGTGGAATTTCCCCAGATTCGGCTAAATTCTAGTAGGGTCGGCCAAATGATCATAGCAATCGGTGCCATGAGGTACGAATGGTGCTCCGCCATCCTGATTCGTCGCTCAAAAATAAATAAATAAAAATATTGTGTTACAACACAAACATAGATTGATGAACCTGTTCAACGTTGTCACTTAAACAACCTTTATTTTGTTACTTAACCAACTGAATGCGGCTAAGTCAACTGAAAAGATGGATAGGCGCAAATTCATAAGCTAGTTTTAGTTGATTTTACCGATCGTTTTATTTGAGTGTACGTACAGTTGAGGAGTTAATAAATAGGTTACATTTTTATAAATCTAGGCACTGATGTTTTTAATTTTAGTAAATGTAATTTATTATAAAAATGTATTAGTGCTTGCTAAGCGAAACAGTAATGGTTGACTTCTTTGCTTGTTTGAACTAGCATTCATTAGAAGTAAAGGGTTGTGTACTAGTTGTTCTGTTTCTCAATTACCAGCCTTGGTACTACATTAACATTCAAGTTTGGTCCAAGATTTACCTTAGTTTTATTGCGGTATTGGTGTCATTTATTGGCCAAAACATTGCTAAACGCATTGGTGTTAACTAATAATAACAAATATTGGTTAACACTGATCCTTCCATGACTGAAACCAAGCTTGATATCATCCATACTTCAACCTAGAAATGGGCCGTTTTCGGATTTTAAGGTTGTGCCAAGGTTGATAAACATTGTCTGAAGCAGAAGCTAATGGTGGTATTTTGTTCCTATATGGAAAGCTGCGAATGCTAACATAATTGATCGTCAAATAAACTACAACTTCTAATTCTGATAACACAATATACTTACTATATTTGCTTTACACTATGTTATCAAAGAAAAGACGACATTATGTGAAACCTGACTTTAATGTGGACTTACTAAAGTACACGTTCCGTAAAACGTACATGTTTTATCGTTAATAAGCGCGTAATTTAAAAAATTAACTTAAAACGGAAATTTACAAGAAGTACATGTATAACAGTATAAAGTACGTATTCTATAATTCGTTAGATCAAATAATAAGAGGTGTAAAATTTTTAAAAATGTCGATTAATTTGTTGTTTCGATTTGTTTTAATGTTAATAAAGTTGATAACTCTCTTTGTTAATTAAATCACAGGAAATCCAATGGTCCAACATGATAAGTGTGTGATTTTGGAAACATCAAACATTTGTAGAAAAAAATACATTATTTAATTTGTTTATATTACACTCTCCTCGAGTTTAGTAAAAATTAAAAGAGTGTCTGACTATATTTCAATCGAAATGGAATCTAGATAAAAGCATATTCAAATTAAACAGTGATTCTCGAGATTACAAGAAACACTACATATTTGAAGAATAATTAAGAGATGATACAAGTACAGTTTATTGTAACTGCATAATCAAAACAAAATGTGATATACTGGGCATCATCCCGGTTGAAAATTATTTTTAATTCACCGCGCTTCTGCTTACAGGAATTGATAATTAGTTTTCTTCAACAATATTGTATTAACAGTTTTTAATAGGTTCTTGGTTTTGTTATAATTTCAATTCATTATAGAAATAAATTTCTTTCTAAATATAGCAGATCTAAGTATTTCTAATCAGACTATTAAAGTTTTCATTTAAATAATACAACTTTATGAAGTAAACGAGAAATCAATGATTATAATTAGAGAAGCCTTATTAAACTAGTCAGTGCTACTCAGAAAGACGCTTTAATAATATTGAAACGGCTTTTAAATAAGTCTTTAATAATAATTCATAAGAAATACAAAAACGCCAATTTACTATAACACAAAAAATAAAAAATTAGTAAATCGAGAATGCTCGCTTGTTTTCTTTTGTTATTTTGCCACTAAAATGCCCTCGGCGAGCAATTTGAACCACCCGATTTCAACATCTGGAGACCCACAAGAGACCCTTTTTATGAAATGTACATCTATGGAATGTGGTGTCAACGCTCTGTATATATAACTGCGAGTAACGATGGTATCTTCTGACCTCCGAACACTTGGCAGCGCTGCTGGAGGTAACAGCGAACTACCAGTATCTTTTTATATATACATTTTGGAGGTCGGTTCGTATCTTCTGTATAATCTATATATGACAAAATAAAACAAGGGAAATAATTTCCCCTTTCTTGAGATTCGGATTCTAAAGGTTCCCCTCATCACAAATATAACAAATTTTTAGCAATATATTCACGGGAATACCCGGAAGTCAGGTCGTCTCCTCTGTATGACGGAGGTGACAGCTTAACAGGCATCAATATATATATATATATATATATATATATATATATATATATATATATATATATATATATATATATATATATATATATATATATATATATATATATATATATATATATATATATATATATATATATATATATATATATATATATATATATATGTTACATTTTAAATTTCCGCGGATATTATATGATACTTCACTACTTTTCCGGGTTTCACTCCGCGTATTCACTATTCGTATTTACAAAAAGTCATAAAAGATATTCATTTATTATTTAACTTTCATAGTATTTGAACTACTTTCCCAAAATTCTAAGAAAATTGCATGTTTAGGGACTAAATTATTACCTGTTTCTTTGCAATAATTTAGTCACTATACAAACGAATTTCTTACGTATTTTTTACGTAAAAAATGTGAAATAATTTAATTAATAAACATAGTTTTTCAAAACAAGTAAGGCAAACAAGTTTTAACATTCTTAGAGTATTAATTTAAAACCAAAGTTATCACATTATTATATTATTCATGGAAAAAACAACGATTATTGATCATGCGGCTAAAATTTATGCACCGTATTGGGGTGTCTAAATGACCCCTTTGTAATGATATTTTTAAAATTTGGTATAGTTATTTACAATATAAGTAAATCCACTGTGATTTTGTTTAGAATTTTTATATGTACCGTTAAGTTTTTTTTGGATACAGTTGGACCTTAAACCACTATGCTTCATATAATTTCAAAACACTTTTCAAACAACTCATCTGCCTGAATACTGATATAAAGACACTTTAAAATACTCCATAACTTGTTGCACTTTGTTTTATTCCAAAAATTGGACTTAAGTTTAAATACTTATTTACTTTATACTTTTTAAATAGATTTTTTTTAGACAATATTGAAAAAGTACAGTACTGTTCAGTCTACATAATTATGAGAAATAATAATCTTTGTAACCTTAATCTCAAATTTATCAACACAATGTGTTACATTTTCTTGTGTTGGTAGGTAGAGGTTTACACAGGACGATTGCGGGAGGTGTGCAGCGATTTTCAGGTGCAAGGCATTCAGGTTCAAGATTGTAGTACGTTGGGCCCCGAAAAAGCAATTTATGTACGTTTCGTGTTTAGCCGTAAAACCGCATCGTTTCGTTCGTAAACCCGATGAACAATAAAATTCGGTACTAATGACTTTTTCTTCGTGCGCTCATCTAGCATTTACCTGCTGACTTTGGATACTTTTTAAAATAAGACTCCTACATACAGTTTGTTGATATTCTAATCAGTATTTTATTAGCCCAGGTAAATAACTTTTTGAAAAAGAAAAAATTGGGGAAAACCTGAAAATTGGTATATAGTTAGGCGTAAAAAGTGTTGCGCCATCTTGGGGACAATGGTGAACACAATTGCTTTTTTGATAATATTTCAAAAAGTATTTCATTTTTTATTGAACCTGGTACGTCCAATAGTTTCTGAGATTTTTCAGCAACTGTCATTTGCCGACATTCCAAAAAAGTGCCGTGTTTAGGCACGTTTCTCGTAAATATTTCAAATTTAGCTGCTCCTACGTACAAAATGCTACAAATAAAAGTTAAAGAGAATTAAATTTGCTACAAAAAGGTTAGTTACTGAATGTCGCGCTATTAATATATTCGGAGATACGATTTTATAAAAAAAATTTTTATCGCCGAACGTTATGAGTATTACATACTTTGTCCACTATTAAATAAAAAACGGTTAGTCACATATGAAAAAACATACAGAGTGAAAAAGTAGGTTATGAAATTTCCGTTATGCTGGTTTTAGCGTGATTTTGAAACTGCTAATAGCTACATCAAAAAACCTTAAATACGAGCCTCGACGCATATTAATTCATCAACTTTCATTTTTTTTTTGTCAAAAATGACCCCGAAATTTTCTTCTGGTATAGAAAGTGACTCGTTCTTGTTGCCAGAAGTGAAGTACTGCATCTGCATCTACACCATGCGACGTTTCATAAAATTCTATCAAGGCGTTTCCTTACACCTTACTTTCGTCAGTCTCGAGACGGTGTGAGGAAACTTCTCTACAGAATTTCATGAAACTTGGCATAGTGTAGGTGCAGGAGTAATACTTCACACTAGCAACAAGACAGCTACTTCGTAGACCAGAAAAGTCTCAGGGTAAAAATGACGGGGCCTCCGTTGATTTAAAATATGAAAAATAAATTCATGACAAAATGTATAAGCAAATGAATATATTTTGCAATAAAGGATAGTTCTTAACCTAAGATTACATTTTAGTATTAAGATACAATCATTTAATGAATTAATTATAAGATACCTATGTTCATTATTAGGTATAGGATTTCTATGCATTTGCATGTTTTTTCTGCTTATAGCAAACATATGCAGAGTTATATTTCTACATGTTTAAGCCACATATGAATCACATATGTCAATTTGAAAGTGCATATAAATGCATATTTAGGTGTTTTTTATAAATTCCTGCATATTTTAGCATTTTTTGAACGAGTGTGCATATTTTAACACTTTTTGAGCGTTTTACATGCTTTAATTATGAAATTTCTAATATTTTTTAAATAATTTTAGCATTTTAGACAACCAACCAAGGACGGCTTAGTTGAGTCTAGAGAAAACCCATAATTTAAGCTTATTGTTAAATACTAGGCTTTAAAATATTTTACTGCCTTAACCATCTGTGTACTTGTTAATGTTTCCTAAGAAAGAAAAAGTTTCAACTAAAATTTAAATACTTACATCCTGCCGTATTGTGATAAATAGGTATTAGGAAATTCCAAAGACCCTTTGACAACTTCCTGTTCATAGAAAAACCTGCCTGTACTTTTGTTTACTAATCTTGTAATCTTTCAATTAAGACAGTTCAGAAATTGTACACTGCATTTCAGTTTGAAATTTTAGAGTGTAAAGATGGGTAAAGAAAAACGGTCTGTTTCTGTTACACTTCGAAGTTATGTTAAGGCGATATGCATTTGAAAGCTTATAAAAATATCTAATTATATAATAATGTCTAATTATATTTTATTAAAATATAATTATATACCTTTTCAAAAATTTTTAACCTTTAGAATGTTAAATTTCGAAAACCAGTCTCTATAATAATGGATACTTTTCTAAATTTAACGTGAAAAAGGCATTTGACAGGACTCTTTTGCAATTTTCTCAATTTCTATGAGGTATAATTACCAAATACCTCAGACCATAGTTGAACCTTACAAAATGTGTTATAGTATACGACTGGAACTGCACAGCCAAAGCCCGACCCCCGTACTGTCTCTCCGAGACACTACCTGGTGGCCCGCAGTTTTTCGGTCAGCGAAGCACTCCCTGACTGGGGTAAACCTCACTTTAATTCAGGTAGCGGGTAACTAGCACTATATCAGATCCTGATGTCAGGTGACACTGAAATCTACCCACACCGGACCGTCATGTTAGCAGAATTAGCATTGCTTCTCCCACAACGTTCATGAGCCATCATCGAGTACCTTCACCACACATGATTCCTGATTGTGTTATTCGTTGCCCAGACAAACCTGCGATTGAGTAACTAGCAGCCAGTTCTACGGGTGAACGGCGTAAGGTTTGCTCTCAAGCTAGTCTCGGATCCTAGGCATACCCGACACTTCAAACGACTGTCCAGTCCTATGTCATACTGGGCTAGTTTCGAATACTAGTGAATCCATAACCGACACTCCGAACGACTGCCTGGCTGTTCCTGTTCAAGCGGGACAGCGGGAAAATGGAACAATTATGTTAACCGCGTAATTGAAACAGAGGATAAGATGTGATGTGACAATTGATGGACGATATTGTGCCAATACTTATTAATTTGGACAGTGATAGTAAAATGTAGTTGTATTAGTTGCTACGATAATTTACTTGTTGTACAAATATATCAGTATTCGATCCACTTTTATTTTCAGTTATTTTAGAAATATGTTATTTATTGATTGTTATTATAGTTCTTATACTCTTATTATTTATTTACGTTTTCTCTCTACTACTGTTTATAAAAGCTGCACAATTAAAAGAGTGTAGTTTAATTGTATAAAATAATTTATTATTTTTATGGTTTCTTTATTTTATTAAAAACCAAATTACTATAATTTGTTTTGTACCTTTTTATTTACCAAAAAATTCAAAAACTTGAAATAATACAAAAATTATTAGTTTTGTAATATTACTGGCGAATAAAATAATAACTCATGTAAACAGCAAGTTTTGAAATTTTGTTTTACTACCGCTGTCAAAAGGAGTGACTATCTGCAAATATAACTTGCACGAACATTAGAGTTTATAATTCATGCTATTACAACTACAATATTAAGATAGTGTTTTTAAAAGATGTTTGGCAACCCAGTTGTCCATAAGAACACACGATGGCCTCTCAAAGTGAGATGACCAATGTATGTAATATTTGCCAAGCTTGGCAAATTTTATTTGATAAATAAAATACTTTTAATAAATAAAATTCTAGTTTTTAAATCAATATAATATAAGTGGTTTTGTAAATAGATGCTTAAATTTTACCAAGAAAAATTTTAATATGTAAATAAATAGAAGACGGAATGCAAAATCATTCAAATATTTACTTCTTCAGTGGGGAATTATTTTGAACCGGCGGGTATAAGATTGGTTTATTTTTATTAAAAAAAATAAGCTTAATTTAATCAGATTTAAAAATATATCAAAAACAAAAGATTTTCAATTGAAAATCTGTAATTACTTTTAAAAAGATATTACCTTAATTAATTTTAATAACGTACTATGGCGCATTTGAATTTCATTGTTTCAAAAAGCTATTGTTTTTTTGTAACTAATGACTATTGTTCTATTGTTCGAACGGCATTTAATAAAATTTAATTTTTCTTATTAGTAAAATTTAAAATAATTATTATTAAATTTAATAAAGTCATAAACTAAAATTAATATACACATATAACTCAGAAGTATAAACACAGGAAATTTTTGAAACACACGCCGGTAGCAACCTGAGATATATCAAAATGAAATGCATATACGTATTCGTTGCAACATTTTTAATAGCATTTATTTTACCGCACTTAGGTAAGTTTTCTATTTTTTACCAATACTTTGCCATTTTGAAAAAAATATATAATTAATATAAGGAATATTTCATGTTTTTATAACTACTATTTTATCTATACATATTTATATTTTTTTTTCTTCTGTAAATGGAATTTTTTGTTGGGCAAATAAATAAATAAATAAAATAAATAAATCAATAAAATACTAATATTTCTGAATGATATCTTAGATGCATGTAGCAATGCTGGTGTAAGCTGTTTAAATGATCCCGTCAAATTAAAGTGGTATGGACAGGACAGAAATCATGCAAAGACTCCGACTACCACTGCCAGAACCAGAACAACTCACAGAAGACACCGGAAAGGTTCTCTAAGAAGGAATAGGACTAGGAAAAGCTATGATCTAGTATTTCAAGTTTGCTAGTGTGTTAATGACTGTTGTATTTTTTCTTATATTTTCGAAATAAATATATAAGTTTTTAAAACAGTGAGAGTTTGTCTTCAGTTTTGCAAATATTAATTTGCTTAAAAATTCTTACCTAATATTACTAAAATATGTTGGTATTAACAACTAACTGCCTAAAATTAAAAAAAAAATAATAAACGGGTGTCCCATTTGTTATGGGCCTATACCTGATCTCAAGAACCATAAGTTTCGTGAAAAAATTTTATATCAAAAGTTTATAATTTTTTATAAAAAAATGATTTATAATTTTTAGTAATGGCATATTTTTTGCTTGGTTATATACAAGGTGATCAAATAAAGTTTCTTTTTTAAACAGAAAATTCTGTATTTTATTACATTTCCGAATAATTAGCTGAACTAAGATGGTGTGTTTTTATTTTAAATATTTTGCATATTAATAGTATATTCCAAAACTTAACCGAAAGTAACCGCATTTTTGGTTCTGGTTATAGTCTTTGGTAACAAATGGTTGCTGAAAAACTTACATAGTTTTGAAACAGCTTAACCTTGTAGTGTGGTGTCAAATTTGAACGCTGCACCTTGACATCAGAAAATAACATTTAAGGGCTCTAAAGTTAATAAAATGAATAATATATTGTTTTTTATGGAAAACATACTATCTGATGATAGCAGTAGTAGTGATGAAGAAATAAAACGTGTTTTACGTAAAACTACTTACTTGACGTAAAACTACTGGACCGAATGAATGTAATTTTATATGCAGTGCCGGCTCCACACGGTAAGCAAAGGATGCGTCGCATCGGGGCGCAATACGTGAAGGGCGCCGAAATTACCTTTTGGGACATTTTAATAATGTAAAGATTTGCCGGCACACCAAGAATCTAATGCTAGTATAGTATTTTAACAAGTCTACTCATAGTCATATACAGTCATACTACAGCTTTTCGCAAAATCTGGCGGCATACTATAAAGTATTGCATGTTGCCGCTCTTACCGGTTGCGGCACTGGTTCAATAGAGCACTTGTTTATTATTCTTCCGAGAACTGAAGTTCTATAGCGCCTCTATATGAGACGAAAACATTTGAAATAATTTTGTTTTATTCATTTCTAATTATTTTTCAGTGAAAGAAAGATTGCTTGCAAATTTTGTTCTGAAATTGAAATTGTTACATTTTTTTGTTATTGTCTTATTATTGTGTCTTCAGCTTCAAAATGTTTTATAGTTTCTAATGAAAATACAGGGATTCACCACTAAGTCTATACGTTAAAACAAATCGTTGTTAACAACTTGAAAGAAATCTGTAGACTGGCTACAGATATTTACTACATATCTTTTCAAACTTTTGTCAGTTCTTTTTATTACACTTTAAACCAAAAATATGAATTCTTAGCAAATTTTAGGTAGTTTTCTTGTGATTATGTATTTAAGGTGCCTAAATTAACAATAAATGTGTCAGTAAGTAGCCGGTGATAGTAAACAGGTTTCAAACAAAGGATTAAGGGATGATTGCGGTTCCTTTTCATTACCCATCCGGTTTAAAACCAAATGTTAAACTAATTTTTAGAAAATCCCGAAATAAGCAAGTAAACATTTTTAGATAGTGTTTAATCGATTTGTTGTTGAAGAAGATTCTGGAATCCGGTTTGTTTCTTTGATCTTGTCCGTGTACTTACACCAAGGTATCTTAAACAATTTTACCGTAAACCAATTGTACTGCAAATGAGAGCAAATGGACAACAACCAACAGCTTAAAGCAATAAATGTTCTCGATGCTGTGCGTTTGATACGTTTGTCATGGAGTCAGATTAAACCAGAAACAATTAAGAATTGTTTTAAGAAATCGGGTTTTTACACAGAATTTAAGGAAAATCATTTGGAAGAATGTTTTTCTGATGAGGTGCATGAAAAGTGCAATACAACAAACTCTAAGATTTCCTTCAATTAATACATAGAAATAGACAATAACTTATCTATTGTCTATTTGCGGTACACTTGACGAAAATGATATCGTTTCAGAAGTTAAAACAACTAACAAAAACTCATTGTCTCAAGATGAATTAGAAGATGAAGTCAGAATCACACCATCAAATAATGAAGCAAACAATGCAATCCTTATATTGCAACAATATTTTGAAAATTAAGGGTCCACTGAAAGTGAAGTGTTTGATTATATTAATAAATTAAAAGTCATCATTAATCTTAATAAAAAAACAAAACAAACTAAAATTACTAATGTTTTTAATATAAGTTAATAAATCCACGACGTTATCAACACGTTTTGAACATAAAAGATAAGATCAGATTGCAAGCAGCAACTCTTGTTACTTCAGCTGTTGAAAACTTATCAAGTGGCGTGCAGGAGTTTTTCTTTTTAAATTTTTGTTTGTCATTGATGAATACATTACACCCTAATAACGAAATAAAATAATTACATATATAACAATTAAAAATTTCATTGTTTTAAGTGTTATAGTGTAATGAAGCTATTTAAATAAAAGTAATTGCGCAAATTCTTAGTTATAATCCGTTAAAGTACAAAATAGGGGAAATACTGTAATCTGTACAATTTTCTCGAGCCGGCTCGAAAAGCTCGAAAAACTCAACTTCAAAAACTCGACTCGACTCGGACTCGACTCGACTCGAATAAAAGAATTGTCGAACTCGACTCGAAACTCGGCTCGAAATCGAGTCGACTTTCAAGTCGAGTCGAGCTTGGCTCGGGCTCGAGTCCATCACTATGCTTAATGAAGACTGGTCTTTCTTGGATAGTTATGATGATGTTAATAATGCCTGCTCCGAATTTTATCACTACCTATACAAAATTATCGTTCCATTAAAACATGCAAGTAGACGTCATCGCTTTCCACCATGGTATACAAATCGAATTATTTCATTAATACGAAAAAAGAATAATGTTCATCGCTTATACAAAAAGTCTAATCTGACATTCCACTATTTACAATTTCTAAGCTTGCGTTCCACCATTAAACAAGAGTTATCAGTTGCATATAAGAATTACATTGATAATGTACAAAATGATATCCATAATGAACCTAGAAATTTCTGGTCTTTTATTAGAAATAAAAAAGGACAAACTAGAACCCCTGTCTCAATGGTTGCATCTGATGGTCAACAATTGGACACACCAGACGCAATTGTCAATGCTTTTTCTGAGTACTTCTCTAGTGTATGTGTTCAATCAGATCCTACTCTTGCTTTGAATTCTCCGATAATAAATACTAACATGCCAATAATAAGCATTGACAATATTTCGGAATGAGCGTCATTTCTGCTATTAAAAACTGTTGATCTGATCCCTAGTTTTCTAGTACATGATTGTTGTCTCATTTTTGCTAAATCTTTGCACAAGCTGTTTAATCTTATGTTAAGTACAAAAGCGTTTTCAGAAATTTGGAAGCAAGCACGTATTTGTCTAATATTGAAAAGCGGCGATACAAAGCTTATTAGCAACTATCGTCCAATATCTGTTCTGTGTAATTTTGCAAAGGTATTTGAAACAATCATTTATAATACCATTTATACAAGTGTTAAACCTTATATCTCGCCTTACCAACATGGCTTTATGTCATAAAGATCTACAACACCTATCTTGGCTTGCTTTACGCAGTATGTCTCTGAAGCGTTAGATTTGAAGGGGCAAATTGATGTTATATACACAGACATCTCAAAAACATTCGATCAAATTGATTTATATCTACTTCTTAATAAATTAAAATATATAGGTTTATCTGACTCTTCAATTCAAATATTTTCATCTTATTTGTTTAATGGCAATTTACAAGTTGAATATAAAGATGTACGCTCCATTTCCTTTATCCCAGGCTCAGGTGTACCACAGGGCTCATATTTAGGGCCTCTTCTCTTCTTAATATTTATTAATGATCTTCCTTCAATTTTACATTGCGATAAGTTACTTTTTGCAGACGATTTAAAAATATTTCATAGAGTACTTGATACGTCTGATTGTTTATATCTTCAAAGTAACATTGATATTTTATGTAGTTGGTGTAATGCCAATCGATTGAATCTAAATGTAGGGAAATGCTTTGCAATGTCTTTTACAAAAAAGATTTAAACATATAACTCACGACTATCATATTAACAATGAAATTTTAAAGCGATCAGATATAGCTAAAGATCTTGGAATCATATTCGATAGTAAACCTTTGTTTTGTTGAACATTTCAATCAAATGGTGCTTAACGCCAGTAAAGCATTTGGCTTTATTTATCGAAACTGTCGACACTTCTCAGAACCGGCCTGCTTCAGAACGTTATACTATATTACCTTTGTGCGATCTCAATTAGAATATTGCTTGATTATTTGGTACCCCATTTACAATACCCATGTTAAACATGTGGAATCAGTTCAACGTCGCTTTTTAAAATTTGCTACTTATGTTATGACTGATGTATATCCTACTCATGATTTTGATTATTCCAGTGCTCTGATTATGTTTAAAATGGATACTTTACAAATAAGGAGAATTCAAAGTAGCATTAAATTTCTTTATAATTTACTCCATAACAACTTAGACTGTTCCTACCTCCTAGAGAAGATTAGGTTTAATGTACCAAGAGCAAATGCCAGAAAGTTTTTATTTTTTTATATTTAATTTGCGAGAACCAATGTTATGGTAAGCAGTCCGATAACAATAATGTGCTATAATTTTAATTCTGTATGTACAGATTGTGATATAATGAATGATAACTTATCAACAATATTACATGTTACAATTATTAATAACCAGGAGAATCTTATGTAAAATATATTTAGTTAGTTAGTATTATTGTTTTTTGCTTGTAACTTTTTTTATATACTTATTTTCTTCCCCTTTATTGGGTATATGTAACTTGTTGGGAAATAGAGAATTATTATTATTATTATTATTATTATCCCCGTCTTATTCCTTTTTCCTACTTACCTCTCCAACTTATCTTTTTCACAAATTTACCTCCTTTCTCCCGTCATACCCCCGCCACGACTTATCGCCCTCTCTGACTTACCCCTTCCGGCTAACTCCCCCTCGGACTCCACCCTCGACTTACCAACCCATTCTTACTATAACGTTCTACAATGGATTCCTATATCGTATGCTTAATATACCAGCTTTCTAAACTTTGCCGGTCATTTTGTCTATGTTCCTTAAGAGATAAAACATTAGTTCCTATTCTGCTTTTTCATCAAATATCCCAATCTGCAAAAATGCACACTCACTGAGTCAGAGACAGAGATATCTAATTTCGAAAAAATGCTCCACAGCAAACACTATAAAACTCGACTAAGAACTGTTGGTGGCATATTCACCAGGTATAGGGAGGATGTTTAGTACCAAAACGTCACGAAGCAAGCGCTGTAAGTAGACAGTCGGCCTTGGGCATATTAAATCATCGATTATAAGTAATGCTTTTAAATTAAAAATATAAATAATTAAAATACCACAAAACTAAAACTCCACAGACTAAAAAAGAAATGGTTTTAAAAATAAAAAGTAAGTAGTGTTGACTAATCTACAGAGCCAAAGCTTAAACACAAAACTTACAAAAAAATAACGCAAATCGGTCTTGTAGAACTCGTAGACGAAGTAGAACATAAATGAGTCGTGTTTTAAATATATAGATTAGTAAATAATAATTAATCTAGAGAATAAAGTTCAATATGGCTGGTGTATTTACTTTCGAAGGACATACGATTTTCGTAATCTAAAGTAGTGTTAATGGGAACACGATAAGTTTGATCGCCATTATAATAATCGTCCCAGTCATTTACAACAGTTTGCAAATGTATCTCGGCATGATTTAAGCCAAACAGTATGAAATAGGTAAAAATAAGCAATTGCCATCACTTAATATTTGAGGGTACTATTATTAAAGGCGGCAATCTCCAGATTTCGAGATATTTTGAAATATTAGAGAAAAACTGTTGTGGCTATCTCAAGACAAATATATTAAGACTTTAAATGCAGTATTGTTGTTTCAATTCATAATATTAAAAAACATTAACAACTTTACTTCAAAAGTTAATAGTATTTGATAATAATTATATAAATTAATGGAGAACGCCGAATTTGTTTTTAAAGATGGAGATGCCACCTTTGTTACAAAGATATTATAACTAATGCGCAGTAATTATTAATGAGACCATATAATCGATTAAATCTGTTTTCAAAAATCTTTATTAACATAAAAACCCTTATTTTAAAAAAAGAAAAATTAAACAAAAAATTATGTTTAAGATAATATGATTATACTACACCAACATAGATTTTAATTCCGGAATATATTCACAACCAACCGTACTTTCGTCTTCAACAGTTTTAGTGTTCCATTCTACTTCTTCAATTATGGTAGGAACAATATTATTATAAAATGTCAGGTCTTCTATTGCCCTCCAGTATTTCCTAAAATGTTTGGTCAACAGTTTATTTACATATTTTAATTCATTCGTGTCTTCCCTTTTTCTATTTGCTACGGATTTCTAAATCCAGATGTTTTCCTTTCTTTGTAATACCCTTACACCTACCTATTGGTCGTGTCGCGTTTGGACTACAGTGAAGGAAAGATAGCCAATGTATTTCTTATGGGAGTTTGTGCTTCGTTGTTGCCACCTATTTCACGGTATGAATCTATAGAAATATAGATGAAGATTCCAGAAGTTCTAAAATTTTGAAAACAGTAACCGAAAAAGTGTAATCGTAACCATACAAAAGGAGAATTTAAAAGAAAGTCTTATTAACATGTATTTGTTTTTTATTAAACATTACTTGGGATTCTTACATCGTACATGTATTTAAATATTTGATATTTTATTACTTATACTTTTTTGTTTAATTCTTTCATCTTCAAATTCTTTCAAAATAAAAATAAACGGCTAGTTATCTTCTGTATGATCTTTTTAACCTTTTAATTCACAGGTAAATAAAAGAAGCCCAGTCCCAAATGCAATTTTAACGGTAAAATAATTCATAATGAATGATAAAATGATTTATTTGTTCAACTTGTTTAAAAAGAAAGTTGCGAAAACGGAAATTTAGGATTAGCAGCAAATTCAAAAATTGTAGTAAACAATAAACCCTTCTCATTTTTCTACTTTTACGTGGAACTACTCTTTTATTTGTACTTTTATTATTTATTTATGTTTTCAATCTGTTACTGTTTTATATGAAAGCTGCACAATTAAAAAGGTGTAGTTTGATAGTATACAATAATTTATTAGTTTTAATGTTTCTTTATTTAATAAAAACCAAATAACTTGTGTTGTACTTTTTTTGTTTACCTAAAATTCAAAAACTCGAAATAAAACGTTTGACTTTTAATTATACCCAAAATTATTAGTTTTGTAATAGTACTGGCGTTAACTCATATAAACACCAAGATTTGAAATTTTGCTTTACTACCGCTGTCAGAAGAAGTTACTATAGTCGTTTCAGGATCTCATGGCACGCGAGAAAAAATGCGCACAAATGTAAAACTGGTCCGAAACTGCCAGGTAGAATTGTACTGACTAACTAAAAAATATCGTCATTTCTATTAGCACAGTCGATCGTTCACGTTTGTCTGCTCCTGTTACTTCTATCATCATATTTTTTTCATTTATCATTTAAATTTGTTTCTAGTATCTTATCAATTTAAGAAATATTTATAAAGAAAAAAGTGTAAGAATAAGTGCAAATAAAATATTTTTTACTCTTCTTCACTGATGTACTTTTTGTCTTGTAGATTAATCGATCAATACCAATATGCTATTAGGTGGTTTTTTTCATAAAGTTAAAAAGTAATTAAACATTTAATTTTAGCAAACATTTCAACTTGTATATTGTTTCACTAGTAGAAAATTAGTTTTTTTTAAATAACTGCATTATATTTAACTAAAATTGTTAAAATTTAAATACATTTTTTTATAATTTTCTACATTCCGCACTTATATACTACGTAAAACTGACTGATGAGTTTGTGCTTGGTTATTGTTTGCTGTCTACCCGGTCATAGAAATACAAAGACGGTAGGGTGTCCGATACAGGAAATCCCCTAATCCTCACTAATGCAAAAAGCAAAATCTTTCATTTTACAGACTATATGTTAAAAATACTTATTGAAACAAAATTATTCAGAATGCCATTTAATTAATGTAAAACGCCTTAAAATTGGTATTTTTTTGTTAAGAAAAAAATCTTGATTTATTTCGTAATTGTCATTCTTTATAAGTTTGAAACTTGTTTTTCAAACAAAATTGCAAATCTGCTTCTCGTATGGGATATGTAGCATGATATTTTTAGGGTGGTCTTTTTAATAATGCGTTTAAAAATGCTGGGTACCCTCTCTACTGAAGTAAGCTCCGCCTACGCGCATTTCGCGTGCCATAAGATCCTGAAACGACTATACCTGCAAATATAACTTGCTCGAACAATAGGGATTATAAAGGTTTATGTAGTTACAACTACAATATTTAGAAAGTGTTTTTAAAAGTTGCTTGCAAGATGTTTGGCAACCCCGTTGTCCATAAGAATACACACTGTAGTCTCAAAGTGAGACGACCAATAGATTACTTTTACAGTAGATAGGCTAGGCCAGTTCGGCGGCAAAATCCCATGTTATTTCTTATGGAGGTCCAACGTAGTAATTTTTTGGTATATATATATATATATATATATATATATATATATATATATATATATATATATATATATTGTTGTGGTATATTTCCTTTTTTTTAATATATATATATATATATATATATATATATATATATATATATATATATATATATATATATATATATATATATATATATATATATATATATATATATATATATATATATATATATATATATATATATTTACGGCTAGTGTATAAAGTGAGGTCCGTATGAACAAAGTTCACGTTTCAAGTGAGGTCCGCAAACAAAGTGAGGACAAGTATACGGACCTCACTTTGAAATTCGATAATATTTCGTCTAGAGCTTTTCGAAGCTATAAGTTGGCGATACTGAAAAAATGGGCTGGACCTCAGATGTTGCCAAAATGGCTAGAATTATACAGATTAGTTCAAGGAGTTGACGCCTGGAGTCGCTGCGCCAGATGTATATTTTTCAGACGTATAATTTCTTGTGTGAAGCTTGTATGAATGATGCGCAAAGTGAGATCCGAACAAGTGGCAACGGTGAAAATGAAAGTTATACACTATTGATTTTAATTCTATTACAGAAGAGAACGGAAATACCCTAAATAGCCGATTTTATTTCTTACGAGCGGAAATCGGTTTAGAATAGTTGTATTATTGTGCTGTTACAAAATTTAAAACGATAGGGAAATTTTTAGATTTAATTTCATAACGTCTGATTATTTGTAATTAGGCAATAAAACTGAAATACATTGTAAAAGAGATTTATAAATCTTAACTAAGAATAAAATATTTTTTTTCGAATGACATTTCGCCTAATCAAGATTAGGCTTTTTCTAGTCTTTAATAGTATATTAAGGGCTTAATTGAGTGTCTTAGAGCCCGTGCAGTCACCTGAAGCGAAAACCGAAGGCGCTAAGACGATAAAGGGCTCTAAAACACTAATTAAGCCCGAAATGCGTACGTTAAATGTGCGGTCTAAGTTTAAATTAAGTTTAATTTAAAATAAAAATAATTTTAAAAGTCCTAAACTTCAAGTAGGTAGGTGCTATGGTCTATAATTATTCTTATTACTATGGAGACGTCGTAAACAAAAGTAGTAAAATGGGGTGCTCCAATTTAGCGATTTACGCTCTAGAAACAGTCCGCAAAATAGGTCATAATCATGTCATAATCGCCCGAGCGGACATAATGTGTATTATATATCCAGGGACTAAAATGCATTTTTTTAAATTATTAATTAACACTTAGAAAACACTTTAGTCCAGTAGTACCGTGAGATCATTTAAATTTAAAATTAAAGTAGGCGGGAATTTTTTTATACGTTTGGCGATCCTGCCAATTGACTCGCTGTGTAAATTAGAGGTTATGCAATTTTATGTTCTAGATTAAACATTTTGGAGCGTCACTTTGACAATTCAAATCAAACTGTGAAGTGAACAGTTAGTGTTGCCAATCTAATTTAAAAATCACAGCCAACTTTAATTATAAATTCAAATGATCTCGTGGTATATACGCTATTTTTTGCACGTCCTAAAGGACTTAATCGCAAAAATTCAAAATTTCGAAAATTTCGTTACATGTCATTCGGACAATTGCCAAAATTACATAGTTTCCGGATAATAAATCATAACATGTACCGCGATTACTTTTTTTTTGTTGTTTACTTGTTGTTGTTGTCAAGGAAACACTTTACTCCCTCAGGGACTAAAAGTGCTACTTTACTCCCTCTTTTGGGAGACTAAAGTAGAGCCTTATATATCGTACGTGCAAAAAATAATAAAAGAGCATTCTTAAAACTATAATTCATCAAATAAAGACGAATAAACGCAACACAAAGATGAAAATTCAATTTAAGGAAGAAAAAAAGTTATATGAAATGACACAAATCTTTTTGACGTTTTTCGAGAAGTAAATTTTTCAATTTTGTTTTATAAAGAAGAAAACAAACATTAAAAAAATGTCCAAAATTTTAGATTCTATGCAAATCTTTAAATGGAAATAGCAATTGTCATGAACAAATAAACAAATGAAATTTTGTTTTTGTTTGTTTTTGGGCGAGGAATCAGGATGGCGGAGCATCCTTCGTACCTTATGGCACCGATTGCTATGATAATTTGGCCGACCCTACTAGAATTTAGCCGAATATGGGGGAATTCCACCCCAAGTAGGGATTTTTAACGTGCCAAACATCGCATTGACACGGGACCTACCGTTTTACTTCCTATCCGAGAAGAAGGCATGTTTTTAATTTTTCTCCGCTATTAAAAATTACCAGCTCAGCCGGGGATCGAACCTGTGATCCTTGGATTATGAAGCAAACATGCAAACCACTAATCCACCGAGGCTGGCAAGTTTGTTTGTATTATTGCTTTTAGAAAGAAAAGTTAGACGCAACATACTCTGCAGACTATTTTTCTGCATTTAATACACCCAATAATTAAATAAGTCATTTATTAAATTCATTGAAAAAAAATTTCATTACAGATTTAATCTTTAAATTGAAATAGTAATCATTATAATAATAATAATAATTACTACAACCCATAACCTAAATCAAGGCCCCAGAAGCTATAAGCTTGAGCGGGAGGGAGGGGGCGATTATTATTATGTAGGCCCAATGTGCGGCTGCAGCCCAATTATAGATGGAACAGCGCAAATCCCACATTTGTTACAGCTAAGGAAAACTGCAGAAAACCTTAACCAGATCTGCCAGCGCCGGGAGTCGAACCCGGACCGCTTGAGTGAAAATCCGGCACGCCAGGCATTACACTACCAAGGCTGTATTATGAACAAATAAATAACGGTAGGTAACCCAAAATAGTATATTATGCAACAAATGAATGATGATGTTCGAGTTGCATACACTATTTTTTTCTTGGACCGTTGCTGATTTGTTACTTCCAAGTGGAATTCTGTTATAAGTTGTAACCTCAAACTGGTCACCGGGTGACGATCAGATGAGGGCTGTCCTACACAACTACTAAATGTTCTCAACTTTCATTGTATTATAAAAGCTCGCAATGAATTTAATTCTTACTTCTCAAGGCAGGCTTATAAAAATTGATAACTATAAGTACCAAATATTACAATCAAAATGTCTCTTTTTAAATTAATATTTAATAAAACTAACAATAAGAATAATTTATTAGAACAGATTTAGAATATCAATTATATTTATTATTCACTATGTGATGATGGATGATGAGGTCGTTCCCAACTTTATAGTAGAGTCAATTTTTGCATTAAGTTCTTATTTTTTACTATCTAAAGATAGAGACTTGAAATCTTTTGTAATGCCTTCAATACTGGACCAATATAAAATGTTATGTTTAAAATGGGGGCACGCCCCCTCGGGGGGTTGAAACCCCCATTTTGTACCCCTAATTTAATAACGCAACCAAATTGAGTGAAATTTATGTTGGGAGGGTTCTTGGAGTCGCTGATTATGAATCCAATGAGAAAATTGGAAAATTCAAAGTGGCGGACACCAAAATGGCGGTCCTAAAATAACGGCATTTGAGATTAAGAATGCGATTTACGCCGTTTCTATTGATTTTAGAGAAAAGCTCAGATTCAAAAAGTGTTTAAAATGTGATTTTGCAAAGGAATACACCATTTTGGGTTACCTTATTATGTAACCCTTTCGCTCTGCCCTAGTAGTAGAGTAAATTTTTGCATTAAGTTCTTATTTTTTACTATCTAAAGATAGCGACTTGAAATCTTTTGTAATGCCTTCAGTACTGGACCAATATAAAATGTAATCTGTTTAAAATGGGGACACGCCCCCTCGGGGGGTTGAAACCCCCATTTTACACTCCCAATTTAATAACTCGGGAAGTTTTCCATCAACTTGAGCGAAATTTATGTTGGGGGGTTTTTGGGGTTGCTGATTATGAATTCAATGAGAAAATTAAGAAATACAAAATTTTATATATATTTATACATATATATTTTTAAATATAGTTTATTTAGTAGGTACTTTTTTATTATTTTATTATTATGTGGTGAACAATTTATAAATATGACTGATGACATAATGCAACACTATCATTCAAAAAATTAAAAAGTATTTTATATTGGTACAATACGAGGGTTGCGCTGAAAATTGTTATTTATAAAAAGAACGTTGCATTTTTTAACAAAAAATCTTTATTGTTTTTCAAAATAATCTCCATTCAGACTAATACACTTGTGCATTCTTTGAAACCACTTTTTAAACATTCGGAAAATTCATTTTCTGAAAGGTCCTCAAAAATTCTTTGAAATTCTGTAACTGCTGCATCTGCGTTGGGAAATCTTTTACTTCGCATCATTTTTTTAACAGTTGGAAACAAAAAAAAGTCGCACGGCGCCAGATCTGGGCTATACGGAGGATGAGTTACCAATTGAACTTCCGTATCTTTCAAAAAATCCAATGTTCTGGCAGCAGTGTGGGAGGATGCGTTGTCATGATGGACTAAGATGTTACGCAAACCGGTCCTTTGGCGACCTGCCTGTAATTTTGCAAACATCTGTGGTAAAGCCACTTCGCAGTACCATTCAGAATTAACAGTTCTGCGATCTTCAAGTGGAATAACAGCAACAGGACCACATCGGCGGAAAAAACAGCAATCATTTTCTTATTGAAGCTTCTGCCACGAATTACTTTTGTGGGCAAGTCTTCATCTTCGAATAGCCAAACACTAGACTGCTGTTTAGTTTCAGGGTCGTAACTGTATACCCAAGATTCGTCACTAGTTACAATGTATGCCACTTGCCTGGAAGCTCCTCCGTCAAATTTTTGCAACATAAATTTACACCAGTCTATTCGAGCCTGTTTTTGACTTTCTGAAAGCAAATGCGGTATCCAACGGCTTGCTAGCTTTCTTACACCAAGATGTTTATGCCAAATGGTATTCACCGCCGAGGATCCAATCTTCACTTCCTCCTGAATCTCCCTATAAGTAATATTTCGATTGGAATGAATCAAGCTTGCCACACGATCAACATTTTCTGAACAGGCAGCTTCTGCAGGTCTTGCTTCGTCTTCTAGCAGTTCTCGCCCTCGTCGAAATTCTCGGAACCAATGACTAACAGCGGATAATGGAGGGGCAGCATCGCCAAAAGCTGCTATCAAATTTTCATGGCTTTGCTGGTATCCTAACTGTCTTTTATAGTGGTAGAAAATCATAGCTCTAAGGGCAGTTCGCGGAATGCTCATCTTAACTGAATTAAAAATGCACAACTACTTATCTTACAAAATTAACTACGTTTCACAAGGAAATCGGAACGTTTGACAATTGTGTCAACTAATGCGACATTCAATTGTTGCAATTGTTTCTAGCCAATTGAGCTTCCATGGCCTGTTACTAACTATTAACAGAGCATCCCTTATATCAATACTTTGCTGGAACTTTTCGATCCTAAATTTATGATATTTGTGACGGTAGAAATTCCTTGATAGAAGCTCTTTCAGATTAGCAAGTGTATGTATATGTTGTATTATTAGCAACTACATGTTTCACTTGTGCCTATACAAATTCTATTGTAGTTAAATAAAATATCCTCGGTTAAAATGACCTTACCATAAAGCCAATCGATACTGCCACTTTATCAAACTTTGTGTTGGCGATTTCTCAGATAATAGATTAAGGTACGAGTTGCATACAAAGCTTTATGCACAGATGCATTATAATTAGACTATTATTGCTAGATTTATCTAAACATAACTGTCTTTTTATGCCCCAAGGGCCTCTTTATGATCCGACGGGCAATAATGAAACGTCAATTAAATGTCAGAGCTGTATTTGTAGAACTTGATTGGTTCTTAATATAATTTGTAAACTTATCACCAATGAAAATAAGCTGAAATTAAGTATTTTAGATAGTAACTATAGTAACGTACTTCGTATATAAGCACATAAGTATACGTACAGCGGCTTGATGTAACCTACGTACTCATTTAATTATATTTTTTACACAATAATATATTTGAGATAAAAACAATCTATGCATAAAATAGTGTATGCATTTCGGGCATAACTTGCTTTTATGGCCCTACAGCCTTTTCCTAGCCCTCGGCTGACGCCTCGGGCTAGAAATAACGCTTCTGGCCATAAAAGCTTCTTTATGCCCTTAATATATAAATAACTATTATGCTGGACTGCTATAATTAGTCTAATCAATTTAGAAAAAATAGCGGAAAGTTGAGGTAAGTCCATGGATTTTTGCATACGGCTTCCTTGTGGGTTATTAAACCTTAAAAGTCAACACCTGTAGGTGGTGAGGTCGAAGAAATAATGAGGATAAACCACGTCCCCTACCGGTTTTGTCGTTTTTCTCGGAAACTATTAGGGTTATCGAGATAAAGGAGGTTAGGTAAGATAAAGCTTATTTAAATCCCTACCAAAAGTGTTCGAATTTTTTTCGTACTTCGCCTTCTTTCTGTGTTATCGAAGCAAGGAGATATGTCATACACGGATCAGCAATTTGCACCAGTAAATTTGCTCAAAGAACTTTCTGGCGTAACTTTTTATGGTCCCTATTGCCATGAAGTAGCTAAGAAAAATTCGTTGAGAACCGGACGCCATCGTGGTACAGTCATCCTTTATCTTAGCATCTCTTCGGCAAAATCCATCAGGCGATATTATCGATATTCTTGATAGCAGTCGGCTGAAAAATTCGTATTGGCAAGTTAATTTTAGAAGAGTACCTGCACTACTGAATTTTTGAATCCAACCTAATACGTACAAGGTGTTTCGCCTTTTTTGAAATCATAATTTCCTTTATTTATAAGTTCTTGGTACTAAATCATTACGCCTTAAGGAGACTTAACGGTACGTTTCAAGCAGTCTTTATGGAATGCTTCGTGTTTAGCTCTGATCAATCTTTTGCGAGAGTAACTGACGGATACACCACACTTTAACTAGTTGATGAATATGACCTTAGTCCAGCATTTCTGTCCAGGACAACTTAGTTTTAGCCCATGCTACTCGTCGTTTTGCAGATACTTGTCAGCATTAACTATGCTGTTTATGAACTAAAATCTTCTTAATCCTCTAGCTAACATACAGCCTCAAATCATTATGTCTTGAGGAAACTTAACATTAAGCAGTTCTAGTTTTACTCTCGCAAAAGAGTAATCAGAGCTAAACACGAAGCATTCCATAAATACTGCTTGAAACCTAATGTTAAGTTTCCTCAAGGCGTAATTATTTAGAGCTCTATGTCAGCTGGAGGATTAGTAAGATTTGAGTTCATAGACGGCACAGTTAATGCTGAAAAGTCATTCACAATAATTATTGGTTGGTTAAATTTAAATCGCAGATTCACATACAATTCTAATGAACTGTATGTGCATTTAAAAAGCATTTAAAAAATAACTAGAGTTAAATATTAAAAATACCAAGAGCGATATTAATCCCCCTTCTTATATCTTTTTACACTTAAATATGGATTTTATATGCATTCTTTTTGGCCTAATAAATACCCTAAATATAGAATAACCACTTTTCTTTGCTACAAGCCAAGATCGGTTTAGGTAGGAAGATAAATACATATATTCTTTTTAACACGTACCGTAAGAAAATTACAGACAAATTTTTAAATTTAATTAAAAAACGAGATGGAACAAACTCAGCATTTTAAATTAGGCGACAATATTTACTGATTTTACTAGCATTTTCAGAATAATTAACATATTATACAGATTTACCTCTATAATTATTAGTGAAACTAATCTAACTGTTAATCATAATTAATTATTAGGAGTAATACATTTAGATCTTAAAGTAAAGTATGTGGTACTTAGCTATCAATTCACTAATCTGCCCCAGTAATAGCAGGCTGTTAATATTACTAGCACAATTAACATTAAAATGATGAGAAACACAAGAATCTTGATAGTTAAATCTAATTTTTCGTCTAAATTTAATTGATCTAAGCGGTCAAGCATTCGTTTAAACATTCTAGAAGGCAATGGAACAGCCAACAGGAAATAGTTAAGTTAGGGAGCCAGTCATAGTCTTACGAAGAAAACAGAACAGACATTTTTTATAGAAAAATTAATTATCTATCTATTTTATTTAAACAATTTTTTTGTTAAATTAATATTTTAAGAGTTATTACACTGTAATGTTTTCCTGTTTCAGTGAGATGTTAGCCGTTTGCGAATTATTTAGCAAAACTAAAAAGTGAAAACTTTGCTGTGTAATAACTCTTAAAACATTAATTTGCAAGCAATTAAAAAATTGTTTTAATAAAAAAGATAGATAATTTATTTTTCTACAAAAAAGTCTGTTATATTTTTTTTCGTAGAACCAACCGTTCTCGAGATATTTTCAAAAACGGGTTTATTAAAGTGGCTACTGAAGCATACCCGTCTCCGCCACACCAAATTGTTTTATACTGACGACCGACCAACTAACAAATTCCAATAATAGAATAGCATGCATTTTTGCTGATGATATTGAAAGCAAATGATGGCAACAGCGCCGGTCCTCATGTTATACTTAAAACCTGTGTATAATTTGATATTGGGGCTCACTTTGCCGATTAAATCGTATCTAAAAATATGGTCCTCGCGTCGTCAGTAGTATAGTGTAGCCTCACTTGGTATTATTATACACAGCAAATAAAACTTTTTTAAATTCAAAGAAATCTGTGTATATTTGCGAGATACATAACTAGAACAAGTAAACAAGTGATGACAAAAAAAATTTGCAAAGCTGTGACCATTTATAAGGGTGGTCCTCATTAACTACGGTTCATGATATGTCCTCACTTTGATAAGTGGCCGTAAATATATATATATATACATATATATATATATATATATATATATATATATATATATATATATATATATATATTTGTCAAACCGCTTATACATACCCGTTTCGCTATATTCTACCGACTTGTCGGACCATTTTCGACGCTCTCAGACCCGGGCTTGGGTCTGGCAACGTTCTCCTATGTTTTTGAGGTCTACAGGATAAGGTTTATCTAAAACTGCAATAAAAAAATATACAATTTGGGTTTGGAAAAGTAGGGTCTGTAAAAAGTTTTATACAACCGTAGTTCATCACAATGAACTATAGGGGGCGTCGCGCCTTTCTCAAGTGTATATCGTATATTTTTATACAAGACGCTATCAAACCCGCTATGTTCTACAGACTTCCTAAGCCCTGGATCTGGCAACATTGCCATGACGCTTATGTTAAGCTTTGTTTTATAAACGTTTGGTTATAATAGCTCGCATTTAATATTTGATGGAGAAAACTGACGTAAGAATTACATCAGCTCGTATGCGAGTTCTCTTCACATTTGTAAATTATTCTCTGTCTTTGAAAAATTGAAGGTTTTAATATTTATTAATAATAATAATATACTTTATTTACAGCATAATAACTAGATAAATTCCTTATAATACATTATAATTTCTTAAATATTAATGTAATTTATTACATATTTTTTACACTGTTTCTTAAATAATGTTAAAGATGTACAGTTTTTTACATTAGCTGGAAGTGAATTATATTCAACTAAACCTTTATGAAACAGATTATTTTGTCCTATATTTGTTGTTACTGTATGAACATAAAAATTATTTCTACTTCTAGTATTATGATCATGAACATCTTCTACGAATAGTGATTCATTTAAAATGTGATCTGGGTATATTCGGTTTTTATTTTAAATATTATTAAATGTTTAAAAAATAATATATAAAAATCTCTGTCCTATTACATTGAAAGCTAATTTAAGAATCTTTACTGTAATACCATCGACACTACTATTCTTATTAGTAAATTGTTTCTATTTTTTTTTAACTCCAAAAACTCTATTGGTAAAAATTTTTCGAACTTGCATTGATGTACATTAATGTGGCTTAAATCAGTTTCAATTTGGGTTAAATTTGTTAATGTAATAATTTGTTGCATGATGTTAATAAAGTAAATATTGAATTTTTCTGCAATTTGAATTTCCTTTTTTTCTAACTTAATTGTCAAAAATAATACATTCCTTTTTTTGTCTGTTATGGCCTCCTTTAATTAATTCTTTAACTGTTTTACACATTTCTGTTGAGCTATTTTTCATATCATCTATTTTTTCTTGATAATAATTTCTCTTGTCGTTCCTGATCAAACTAGTAATTCCATTTCTTTGTTGTCTATACCTATTCATATCACTTTCTTCTTGTGTAAAGATTGCTCTTTTATATAATCTTTCCCTTTCTTCAATTTCCAAGGCTATTTCTGGAGTCCACCAACGCTTAAAACTCCATTGACATTGAGTGGTTTTTTAACAGTTGGAGCATGCCTGTTTAGTGTGTCCATTATGGTTTTAACTAATGTTTCTGCTAGTTGATTGGTGTTTGTACAGTCCGGATTCCATGGTTGATCCATTAGATCTAATTGAAATTGCATTTCATTGAAGTTGCTCATGTCTCTGTGTTGTATTGTATATTCTTCAAATTTTTCTTTCACTTTTGCATTTACAGTTATTATTGAGTGATCGGTTATTTTTGGAACATGGTGTACCTGGGCATCAATGGTTTTTTCGTTAGATACAAGAAGATCTATGAGTGTAGCACTGTCCTTAGTGATTTTTGTAGGTTGATCGATAATCTGATGTAGTTCATTATTTTTAATTAAAGATCTTAGCCTATTTTCATAATATGAATCCTTTAATAGGTCAATATTAAAGTCTCCGATAATTAGTAAGGTCTCTGATCTACTAGCATATACATTAAACAAATTTTCAAGTTTCATTAGAAATTGAGCATCACTAGAGTTTGGAGAGTGACATAAATTTATAAAGTTATATTTGTATGATTGAAAGCATATATTAATACCTACAATCCATGTGTCCATATCAATGGTATCTTTAAGTAGGACTTTATAACTGAATTCATTTTTTATATAAATGATTAGAGTAAGGTTAACAGGATTTTCGAACAAGTGAGACAACGCAACATAATACGGAAAAGTTAATTTCTGGGGAAAGTGGATGGTTTCCAAATAAGGTGGAAAAGTACATATGTCATTTTCCGTAGTAATCAAACGATAAATTTCAAGAACTTTTTTAGTATTAAAGTACTGTAATATCTTTTTTGTACGTTTGTTTGAAGGATTGTTTGTGGTTAATTAAAGCTTTATTCTTTTCCTGTTAAGATGAGAGAATGAATGCTTGAACTATTTGGTTTCTGAATTATTTTCTGATCCCTCGTTTACATTCGATTCCTTGGATACTACAAAGTATCCAAGGCAACGGTGATCATCACATTTATTGCTCCCTTGGGTTTTAGAAGTTTTCCAGCAGAAAAAGTCTCCATCAGCTTGCTTGAGGACAGGATTGGAAAGAACTAGTGAATGTACGCATAAGATGCGGTTGTGATTGCAAAGCAACTTGATAGATACGTAAAAAACCGCGTTTTTTCTTTGGCTGGTTTTACAATTGATTAAAGTTAGTGCAGGGCTCTTAATGTTAATGTTCGTTACAATAATAAGAACTTAACCTATAGAAATGCGCTAATAAGAATAACGTGAGAATTAATGAAATAATTGAAAACGGTTAAAATTAAGACAGCAGATTCTAAATTCTAGGGCTCGTTGCAAAATGCAAATAACTAAAAACTACAAAACTTAACCTAAGAGGAACGTATGAGGATTCTGTTGGACTTGTAGGTTGTTGGTTGGATCATAATCGTATATGCAACATAAAAGGAAAATAGTAAATGTATGTACACATATATGTCTAACAGGTAACAAAAAGTAATTGCGAACGTTCTATACATAAACGGCACAAAAAAAGATAAGGATTTGTAATGGGCTGCATTCGAGCTTATCTGCTATGTATTCCCTGTGTTCCCGATCACACGAAGTAACGAATTTTTGGTACGACCGTTTATTGAAGTTCACAACAACCGATTTGTAATTATACGTTTTGCGACACACTGTTGTGTGGGTTTCTTGTAGGGTTCTGAAACTTTTTCTGGAATAAATAGGTTTAGCTCAGGTTTAAATCGACAATCTATGCCAACGAAATGGCATAATTCTTGTTGCATTCTAAGGATTGGAAAGTTATGAATAGCTTCTCCTTTTGAAATTTGCGACGTAACTCCATCACTGTTCACTGTGTGGTCGAGACAAGTTAGTTCTTTGGCTTTAAAAATTGTTTTTTTTTAATTTGATAGTAAACCGTAATGATATAGGCGTTGAAATACTTTCTTTAAATGCTGTAGATAGTCTGCTTTGATGGCAGAAAAATTTAGAACAGAAAAAACTTTATACAACCGTGACTTCAGATAGATTATCACTTCTGGTAGTGGTGGTGCTGAGTATTGATCCTCTACTGGAATTATGCTAATTGATTTCTCGACATCTGCTTCATAAATAGGATCCTGGTATCTTGAATGGTATGCTTACAAGAGTAAGTTTCTTGACAGATTGTTGCGTGTTCAATTAAAGTCGGCGGTCACCACATGTAATATCTGCTGTGTTTGTTTGTTTGAAAGACTGTTTGTGGTTAATGAATGCTTTATTCTTTTACTGTTAAGATGAGAGAATGAATGCTTGAACTATTTGGTTTTTGAATTATTTTCTGACTCCTTGTTTATATTTGTTGCATTGGATACTACACGCACACATACATATCAGTGGATCACAGTACTCACTCATACATATCGTCGACGTTAATGCATACTAGCGGAACTATTTTGTAGCAATTTTCCAGGAGCGCGGTTTAAATGCTTATAAAAACTTTGTTACAGATGAAATGATGAATTCTTTGAAATCGCAACTAGCAACATAGCTAGTTACAACATTTCAAAGAATTAAGTTCATATGCATTAACGGCGACGATATGTACTATATACCACCAATAAATAACAACGTCGTAGACCATTCAGGGTAAAAATCGTGAGGTGTTCTTTATCAAAAATTAAAATGGGCGAACTAAGTTGAGCATCATTTGTGACTTTTTGCTAAAACGCTGAAGGAAAACTTTCTCGTATGTAATTTGTAAGATTACTTAATGGAACTTTTAATGGAAACAGAGCACTCAAAACGTTCGGAGGGGCAGTGTATGTTGCAACCCCCAATTGAATTTCATGAACATTGGTATGGGGTAGATGCAGTAGCAGTACTTCACTATAGCAACAAGAAACGGCCACCTCATAG
This sequence comes from Agrypnus murinus, assembly GCA_929113105.1. Lineage (NCBI taxonomy): Eukaryota > Metazoa > Arthropoda > Insecta > Coleoptera > Elateridae > Agrypnus > Agrypnus murinus. The sequence continues at coordinate 48,184,344 of OV816023.1, forward strand.
AACAAAAGATAAACGGAATAAATTCTGTGGGACGTTCTTTAACAAAAATGAAACTGGGTGGACTAATATGATTTGCGCCTGTTATATTTAGAACTACATGTATTTCAATTGTAATCAGAAAATCTCTGATGTACAATTCGTCACTAACAATATAATACATATTCCAATTCACAAATAGCTATTTCAGAATACAATAAAAATTGATCTTTAACTTAGTACAAGTGCACTATAACGGAATTGAGCAAGGTTTGAAAAAACTTCTTCTTTTCTTCATTACCTTTCGACGTTTCTGTTAAAGACACTTAACCACCATATAGTGTATACTGTTTTGTACCTTCAAATTCATTAAACAGAAAGTAGGGATCGAACATTCCATAATTTTCTTGTAACTGTATAAACGCACAGTAAAAATAGAAACTGCTATTTTTTTAATCTAGGTTAAACTAATCAAATGTAGTGTATTTTCGTCAGCTAAACTTGAAAATGACTTTATGCTTGATTTGTTCATGTTTACGAGTAGCTAATATCCTGAACTTTGTAAAATATCAATATTAAACCACGCCCCCAGATGGATTTTGTCGTTTTATTTTCAAAAACTGTTAGGTTTATGGACTGGTTGTTAAGTGGGTTAGATAAAATAAAGCTTATTTAATTGACGCATGAATATATATCATACAGGATGTTTCACTTAAGATTCGTATCCTCTGAATAGGTGGTAGTACACATAAAATGCAACAAAAAAGCTGAAAATCATTAGTGTCTATCTTTCATAATAACCGAAAAAAGAATGGTTTTTGAAAAGCGGGTAGCAGGTCACTGGTCTAAGAATCACACTTGGAGCTGGATGTGCCTATCTAATACATTGACGCAGCTGCTGCTAGGTGATGTCGCAGTTTGTTTTGACTATAATTTCCAGCAGTTCCCAAAAATTGACATTTTTGCAAATTTTTGTCGATTTGCGTAAACACAAAAAGAATTTTTTGTTCCTATTGATGAATACTATCACACATGCAATTTATACGAAAGTTGAGTAAAACACCCTGTATGTAGACCAACAATTTCTACCATTACATTTGACGGAGCAACTTTAGAACATAACTTATTGCGATCTTGTATTCGTCATCAAGTACTTAGCTAAGAACAAAAATGTTGAGTTCGCAGTGCAACCTTAGCATCACTTCTGCAAAATTCATGAAGCGATGTTGTTGTTATTGTTGGTTGTACTATTATGATAATTTTGCAGTAAAAAGAATATCTTTAGAATACCCTGTACTGGACAATTATTTTATAGAAACCAAATTGTAGAGGGCATTTCACCTTGTTTTGAAATCTTTCTTACTTCGTTTGTACGTCATACTGCATGACGTTTTACCTTTATTTTCTTTCTGCATTTTATAGAGCATTATTTGACTTGTCACTATTCGACTTGGGTCAAGTATACCTGTTTTGTGAAGAATTAAATTTTGCATTCAATGGTGTATTCATTAAACATATCACTAGCACAGAATTCCGTATCTAGCGGCAGCGGGTACGCTACAGCTACCACAAGCACAAAATAAGACTAATGTATGTTCTAATAACAACTGTCCTTGAACACAGAATTTTATCCAAATTGCATTTTGGACTTTTTTATTTTGAAGGTCTATAGCTTTGTAACATTTCATTTTTGAACATAGATATGTTGTGCTTAATGGCCTATTTTGATCAAAGGCATTGACCCTAAGGAATTTGCATCATCTGCTCGAGATATCCTACATATAAAATGGGTGAAGTCTCATTTAATGTTAAATATCTAGCTACATTTTAAAGCAGGCGTGGAATTAAGTCGTGAACTTAGAATTCTAAAACAAAAACCACTCAAGAAAAGAATTACTCGATACGAATATCAATATAAAGAACGAAGTAAGAAAGATCCAAAAACCCTGAAGTACCCTGTAGGTTTTAGGTTCACTAAAAAGATTGATTAGTACAGGGTATACCCCTAAAATGTATCTTGCCAATACTAGAATTACCATATGACTAGCCCCAATAATAATGATAATATCGCCTCGTAGATTTTGCTGGAGATGCTGAGATAGAAGAAGACTGAACCAGGATCGCGTTCGATGCTCAACGAGATTTCCATAGCTATTTCATGATGAACATCAAATCACACAAAGTTATGCTCGAAGTATAATATGTACCGACACAAATTATTTGTCTGTTTGACATATGATCGTTTTTCGATTACACAGAAACAAGACAACATGCACAAAGTTTTCTTAGCTTTTTGGTATGAAAGTTAAATAAAATCCTATTTTACCTAACTGGCTCCATTTTGATAAAACTAATAGTTTCTGAAAAAACAGTAAAAATCATGTGGGGGCATAGCTTACCTTCATCAGCTTCTCTGGTTCACCACTTTTGAGTAGTAACTTTTAAGGGGTTATATTTAACATATCACAAAGAAGGCCTATCAAAAATCCAAGGATCTACCTCAATTCCCCTCTATTTTTACTAATTTGATTGAACTGTTACCGTGGCATTAAAATATACATATCTTAGAAACTGTTCATTTGTGCTAAAAACATAACAGTAAAATGTTCAGGAGGTCAAAAGATTTGGTTATAACATTTATTTTCTCAAAACACATATACATGACGTGTCTTCGAAACTTTTAATTGTATTCTTGTAAACAAAAATAATCATGTTAAAATAAATGATTTAAAAACAAATTATTAAACAACAATTATTTGCATAAACCTTATGTATTTTAGAACAAAAGAGGATCAATGCTATTTTCTCATGTTAATAATAATTTTTAGAGTTACATCGTTTTACCGAAAAAGTTAATTTTTCTGCGTTTAAGGTTAACATATTTATGAAATTTACGAACAAATCAACAAAAATAAAGATCACTTATGTGCTTAGCATCCCGAAATCATTACGTCAATCGTAATTTTATCTTTGATACATTCGGCAACGTTGCTGGGTTCGGTAGGGTAGGTAGGCTTGCTTAAAATTATACAAATGGGTCTGTAAAAACTGTAATATGTATCGGGTTCAAGAAAGATTGTCAAATATCATTAATATTTTTTTTCATATATTTTTACCCCTCGAGGATCTTAAATATTGCTTATCAGAAATAGATCAATATTATGTAAAATATACACATTTTAAAAATCAAAAAATGCGGGTCTACTAAAGACCCTACCATATAGCGGGTCCGACAACGTCGATTAAACCAATATATATATATATATATATATATATATATATATATATATATATATATATATATATATATATTGTTGTGGTATATTTCCTTTTTTTTAATTTATTTAATTTTTATTAAAATCATTAATTAATTATCTGAATTTAAATATGGCCAGCTCAAAACATAAGACTTTAATTTTCTCGGATTATTTTGGGGTTTATTAATTCTAGGGCGCCTTTCTTATTCTTGATTAACATGAAAATTCTAACCTTTAAATATATTAGAATAATTAATAATTTGTTAGAAAAGTTTAATATGAGATAAAATCACTATCCTTTCTCTATATAGTCCGTTTAGTTTATCAAATTTTTAACAACTTGTGATTATTTTTGTCACTTTACCTTAATGTTCCTTGAACTGTATTGGTGACTGTCATTATACCAAGACTCACTTTCTTCTCCAAGTGTCTTCTTTTCTGCTTTATCTATTTTTCTTTTTCTATTTATTTATTAGACCATCAACCATTAAACTATTTTTCTTTTATTAAGATGAAATAATTATAACTATCATTTTTCATACCAATTTTTATTTATCAATTATATCCAACATATTGACATTCCATTTATTTTTATTATTGATATTTTTATGTGTTATATATTAATATATTAAATTTACTTTTGTAATCAAATTAATCTGTTTACCAGTAAAGACATTATTGGTTTCTATTTTAATAACATTTTTTTTTACAAATTAGCTTTTCATCTGCCATATTATTTTTTTCATTCTCTTATTAACAAAAACATAGTAAGTCTACTAGATTATAACAAAATTTCCATCTTCTAATAAATTTGCTATAAGCCTTCTATGATACATAATTGAATAAAAACAATAATAAACTCATCAACAATAAGAACATATCCTTCGATATAAACCCAAATAAAAGAAGCCAATTTTTTTTTAATAAGAAAAACCATAACAAATCAATTGTAATAACAAACTTATAAACATTAATTAATTAATAACTAAATACCACAGTTACATAACTGTGAACCATAACAAATTCCCCCCTTAATTTTCGATTGAATAATTTTTTTTTAATAATCTTTATTCAATTGAAATTATTATTTTACTAAAATTGATATAATTAATAATACTTAACAAATGGTTCTTAATCACATTGTTGCAATATCGACATACAGCAAACACTGTATTATTATTTTATTTCAATGATCACAATTGATAATTGAAAGAATAGGGTTATTTTTATTTTGTTGGATAGAAGGTTTAACTTCTATTATTATGTTTCGTTAAATTAAATCATAACTTTTAGTTAGGATTAATTCAATTCTATTTAAATCAGTTTATTGCTATTTTTCTTTTCATGTTGAAATATTTGTAAACGTAACCTGTATAAATAGTAGTTAGTTTGATTGTACATCTTTAATCGTTATGAGTCAAATGTATTGTGTTGGTATTTGTATTATTATTATTTTTTTAGCATATAAATCTATATTCAATTCAATTAATCAATCATTATTTAATTAAAGTTAATCATTAAATTATTTCATTATTAGTTAATTATTTATCATTATATTCATTATTTATAAAATTATTATTAATATAATCTTTTATTCCCTTCTACTTTATTATCATTATTTCCTCCCTTTATTGTTATTTTCTCATTTGCTTCCTTAATTATTCATTATTATGAAAATAAATACGTATAAACTTCTTAATATTATAAAATGGTTTTACCCATTTAAACAAATTCAAAGCTTATTAATCATTTAAATGTATTGTTTTGCAAGATCGTATTTGATTATGTTAGGTTAATTGTTCTGTCATTTGTAAATAGCATAACGTCAAAATTAAATAAGGTTATGTTGTACTTGTAAATCAATGGTTATTTATTTTGATCAAAATATCAAGTTGGTCATATTGATAAATTAACAAAATGTCAAATAAACTACTGTCAAAATTGAAATTAGGTTATGTTATACCTGAAAAATTATAGTTATTTATTTTTATCAAAACATCAAGTTGGTAATATTGATAAATTATTTAAATGTCAAATTAACAAATGTCAAAATAAAATAAGGTTATGTTATACCTGAAAAATACAGTTATTTGTTTTTATCAAAATATCAAGTTGGTAATATTGATAAATTATTAAAATGTCAAATTAATAAAAGTCAAAATTAAATTAGGTTATGTTATACCTGAAAAATATAGTTATTTAATTTTTATTGAACATCAAGTTGGTAATCTTGATAAAGTGGTAAGTCAAATTAAAGCATGTCAAAATCAGGTTAATAAAATTTAAATTAATGCATGTCAAACTCATTTTAGGTTATGTTGTCCATCATCAATATTTCTGCCATCGTCCTTTCCTCTATCGTAATTCTTATTTTGCATGTTCGTAATCTCCAATTTCTGTCGATCTTCTTGCCTATCTCTTTGATATCTATAATTCTGATTTATTCTTTTGTTCATTTTCCAACTTTCTCGTTGTAATTCATCATTCAGATCATATCTTTTCAAAACTCTTAATAACTCTTGAAATGTTTGAACACCATTTTTAACTACATGCCCTCTTATTTCTTCGCCGAAATGTTCTGACAAGGCTATTGTCAACGTTTGCTCATTCGTCACATCCTCTAAATATTTAAATTGACTAAACTTAATCGTAGCATACTTTTCTCGAGTTAAACCATAATTAGGATTATACCTTCCAAGAATGAGCTGCCTTCGTACTGATTCCCGATCTATGTCATTCCAGTATTGCTGTAAATATAAATTTTCAAAAACTTCAAAACTAGTAATCCTATCTTCCATAACTGCAAACCAGTTTTCTGCTTCATTTTTTAAAGACGATTTAATAAAATTTAACTCGATTCTTTGATTGTAATTATCTTTTAGGAATTGCTTCATGTTTTCTAAATATGATTTCAAATTCTTAATAAACATCTTCGGATGTATTCTTCTATCTGCATAATATTTTGGTATATGTTGATCATTCATTGGTGGTATTATTGCCATGCCTGTCCCATGAGTAATCTCTTGATTTTTTAACCTGTCTAACTGTTGACTTACATCATTCTTTACTTCTTTAATATCTTTGTTTATTTCTTGTCTTAAATTTTTAATATTATCTTCAACTTTCGTGTTAGTATTATCTATTCTATTCTCTAAGCACTGATTTTTCTGTTCAAAATCTATCTTTTGTTCATTCAGCTTATCTTGCACAATTTTCAAATCGCCTTGAAATTCAATTTTTAAATTTCCTACCTTCTCATCTATCCTCTTACTTAATTGATCCTTTGTTTGGTCTATTTGTTCTTTTATTTCCTGTCTTGCACTGATAAACTGTTCTTCCAACTTTTTGAATTGCTCTTGGTTTTCTTCTTTAGCCCTCTTGAATTGTTCTTGGTTATCTTCTTGAAACTTCTTGAATTGCTCTTGGTTTTCTTCTTTAGCCCTCTTGAATTGTTCTTGGTTATCTTCATGAAACTTCTTGAATTGCTCTTGGTTTTCTTCTTTAGCCCTCTTGAATTGTTCTTGGTTATCTTCTTGAAACTTCTTGAATTGCTCTTGGTTTTCTTCTTTAGCCCTCTTGAATTGTTCTTGGTTATCTTCTTGAAACTTCTTGAATTGCTCTTGGTTTTCTTCTTTAGCCCTCTTGAATTCTTCTTGGATTTTTTTAAAGATTGCTTCTAAATTGGTACTCTGCGTTACATTGTGTTCTTGTTCTGTTTGATATTCTGAAATGGTCTCCTCTTGACTTATACGTTCCTCTTCCATTGTATCTTCTTTTGTCTGTGTTCTTTCTGAAATATCTTTATACCCTTTTTTCTTACCTGTTCTTGTAATCCTATCTACAGACTTACTTTTAGTAGACATTTGAAATTAATAAAAGTTACCTCTATTCATAGGCAAATACCAAGTTATAATAAAATCACAGAATTAATTAACTATTAATAAAATATCACAAATAAGAAGAAAACTTTCAGTTATTTATTTTATTTGTGTCAAGTATAATATTTTACGTCCAGTTCCGTTCCTGTCAATAAATTAATTCTTCTGTCATAATATCTCAACTGTCAAAGCCAATGAATGAATGTCAAATGACTGCTTATAACCTTGTTCTTTCAAAGTTGCATTTTTTTAAATGTTATTGCAATAATGGGTATTACTAGCACAATCACCCTACAATGCATTAAAATTAGTTATGGTACTGCAATTCAATTCACCCCACGTTGACCAGCGACGATTAAGTTGTTGTGGTATATTTCCTTTTTTTTAATTTATTTAATTTTTATTAAAATCATTAATTAATTATCTGAATTTAAATATGGCCAGCTCAAAACATAAGACTTTAATTTTCTCGGATTATTTTGGGGTTTATTAATTCTAGGGCGCCTTTCTTATTCTTGATTAACATGAAAATTCTAACCTTTAAATATATTAGAATAATTAATAATTTGTTAGAAAAGTTTAATATGAGATAAAATCACTATCCTTTCTCTATATAGTCCGTTTAGTTTATCAAATTTTTAACAACTTGTGATTATTTTTGTCACTTTACCTTAATGTTCCTTGAACTGTATTGGTGACTGTCATTATACCAAGACTCACTTTCTTCTCCAAGTGTCTTCTTTTCTGCTTTATCTATTTTTCTTTTTCTATTTATTTATTAGACCATCAACCATTAAACTATTTTTCTTTTATTAAGATGAAATAATTATAACTATCATTTTTCATACCAATTTTTATTTATCAATTATATCCAACATATTGACATTCCATTTATTTTTATTATTGATATTTTTATGTGTTATATATTAATATATTAAATTTACTTTTGTAATCAAATTAATCTGTTTACCAGTAAAGACATTATTGGTTTCTATTTTAATAACATTTTTTTTTACAAATTAGCTTTTCATCTGCCATATTATTTTTTTCATTCTCTTATTAACAAAAACATAGTAAGTCTACTAGATTATAACAAAATTTCCATCTTCTAATAAATTTGCTATAAGCCTTCTATGATACATAATTGAATAAAAACAATAATAAACTCATCAACAATAAGAACATATCCTTCGATATAAACCCAAATAAAAGAAGCCAATTTTTTTTTAATAAGAAAAACCATAACAAATCAATTGTAATAACAAACTTATAAACATTAATTAATTAATAACTAAATACCACAGTTACATATATATATATATATATATATATATATATATATATATATATTCGGCTCCTAGAGGAACCAGACAATGGTTGACGACGTTTCGGCAAGATCACACTTGCCATCTTCAGGTCACTTCTAACTTCCTTCTGCTTCGCGTGGTTACACGATGTAGACTGACGTCTTGCTGCAGCGGTTGGTCTTTATATACGGTTACGGTGTTGCGCATGGTTGCGGTCGGCTGGTTTTTGGCGCGGCTGCGTGTCATTGGTCTCGCTTGATCCGGTGGCTTTCTCTCGCTTTCCCTTTTATCGTTCTGCTGTGCTGGTTTTCGCTTCTTGACGGTGATGCTGGTTATAGCTGGTTTCCAAGCTGATGGTAGTTGCTGTGTATCGTCCCTGGTATTAAGATTGTTCGGACGTTTCTCGATCTCAATGGCTTCTCTTATGGTTCGTCGGGTCTTATGTTGTATATTCGCTAAAACTTTTGTATTTTCGAAATCTATGTTATGAGATGTACCACTTACATGTTGTGCTAGTGAAGACGTTCTCTCATTTTTGTTGACTGCATTTCGGTGTTCTTCTCTTCTTACTTGAATTCTTCTGTTGGTCTGCCCTATGTAGGATTCCCCGCAGTCTTTACATGGGATCTCGTATACTCCTTGGCTTTCTAGTGGTATTTTTGTTTTTGCGGATGGTAGCATGTTTCCAATCTTTTTATCGGTGTTGAAGATGGTATCGATGTTGTGTTTTCTCAGCACTCTACTTATTTTGTCCGTGGTCCCTTTGATGTACGGTAAGTGTGCTTTGGATACCGATGTTTCTTCTTCTTTTGGCTTTGGGTCCCTTGGTGTTAACGCTTTCTTGATATTTCTGGACGAGAAACCATTTTGTTTTAATGCCAACTTCACCTGTTCTAGTTCTTGATGTTTATTATCGTCATCAGCCAATTGTTGTGATCTGGTTATTAATGTCTTGACTACTGACTGTAGTTGCGCTGGGTGGTGATGTGACTGCGCGTTCAGGTAGCGATTTGTGTGGGTTGATTTTCGGTATACTGTGTATCCCAGGCTGCCGTCTTCCTTCTTGATTATAGATACATCTAGGAAAGGTAGTTGATTGTCCTTTTTCACCTCCATTGTGAATTGGATCTTCTGGTGTATGTTGTTTAGATGCTGTAAGAAGGTCTGCAGTTTCTCTTCTTCATGGGTCCATATAATAAAAGTATCGTCTACGTATCTTAGCCATAGTTTAGGTTTGTCACTTGCCGTTTCTATTGCTCGGACTTCTAATTCTTCCATGAATAGGTTCGGTATTACCGGCGATAAAGGTTATTCTATAGGTGCTCCTTCCACTTGTTTGTACCGTTGATCTTTGTAGATGAAGTAGGTGTTGTTTAGGCAGTGTCTTGTTAACTCGATGATTTTATTTGGGACTTGGTATTTCCGTTGTATCATATCTACTGCTTCTTTTACTGGAACATTCGTGAATAAAGAGGTTACATCAAAGCTTACTAGCAGATCTCCTGGTGCCACTGTTATGTCTTTTATACGCTCGATGGAGTGGCTTGCGTTCTTTACGTAAGATTCGGCTTCTTCGGCATAAGGTTGCAGTTGCTTGGCCAGGAATTTCGCTAGAGGTTGCAGTGGTGATCCAATGGAGCTTACGATGGGTCTTAGTGGTACACCTTCCTTGTGGATTTTTGGTAATCCGTACAGCTTAGGGCATGATGACGACTTCTCTCTCGGAATTAGTTGTAACTGTTGTTCTTGACTGAAACTGCAGGCTTTTATTTTGGCTTTAGTGGTCTTTTCCAAATATGTTGTAGGATCCGTTGAGATTGTTTGGTATCCAGGATCATTTAGTAAGGTTTCCAATTTGTCTGAAACCCTGTACCTCTCAAACCGTCGCTTGTTTATATGTAAATCCCGAATTTACATTAATAGCAACATTTAATACTGGAGACATCTATAAGATGCCATCCAAACTTCCATTTAACCCGGAAGTAGATATAAAATATTTGCGTTTTATTAAAAATAAAACAATAGTTTTCTTTTGCTGTAAAACATATAAGTTTAAAAACATATAAGTTTAAACCATTTCTTGGAACCGTTAAATGGAAGTTTGGATGGCATCTTATAGATGTCTCCAGTATTAAATGTTGCTATTAATGCAAATTCGGGATTTACATATAAACAAGCGACGGTTTGAGAGGTACAGGGTTTCAGACAAAGCCTCCCCTACTGAGGAGCCCAAAGTAAGGGCGAAACAATTGTCTGGGGGTGTTTTGTTTGAAATTCTGTATCTGTCAAATATTATTCTAATCATTATTTTGATTATTATTTTAATTGCTGCTTATACCCAAGAAATGGTTTAAACTTATATGTTTTTAAACTTATATATATATATATATATATATATATATATATATATATATATATATATATATATATATAGGCTCTTCTTTTAGCTAGAAAATCTATGGTTTCCTTTCCTTTGAACTTGAAGCAGTAACAGAATGTGAATTGTTTCGAAAGCTACGCTCAGATATATGTTTACTTCAATCATTATTACTAATGTGTGAATTACGTACAAGACAATTATAAGCCAATTATGATTATTATCATGAGCCATTATGATGAGACAATTATTAGCCTTATATGAGCCAATCGTGAAGAAACTCTAGAAATTTTTCTTGATACATCTTAGATCACGTTGAAACAGTTATTAGGTATGACTCAAGTCAGTTTATATTAATTATAAATCTAAACATATGTACTGTTTAAAATATGTGTTATAAAATTCTTAAAATATTTCAAGTTCAAAATAACACGTAAATTAATTCTATTTGAAAGAAAGCAATTAACACTTTCTAGTATTAAAACAAGTTTTTTGTTACAAGATTTGAATCATTAATAACACCGAATGACAATAGTTGAAAGCGTTAGATTGAAAAAGGGAGTTTTAAAAGAATAAAACCCTTTGAATGTTACGGAATAATTATTCCTTGTTTAGGTCTGAAGTTTTAATTTTCTTATATTCGTTTATTTTTTTATGTAATAAGATTTAATTTATGCGTGTATGTTTTTTATAATTTATAATATTATTTTAATATTATATTCTGTTTTATTTTAAAAAGAAAACAGATTAGCAAAGGAACTGAGGCGTGTCTGAAAGAAAAGTGACAATTGAAATTCTTAACCAATAGAATGGGAGCCTTTCTAATATATTAAAGGAATGAAATAACAACCTGATAACACTAGAATTTTTCATCATATCGTACAATGCAAACATTTCATATCATTATTAAAATTTTATAAATAAAAACGATAAAAAAAGTTTATAGTTTTTTATTTATTTTTATGTTAAACATATACGGTAGCAAGATCTAGAATGCTCCTACCCCTCAGAAGTGAAAGGCTTCAACAACTTCAGATCAGCAAACTGAAAAACTTGAGAGAGTTAGCATCTAACTCAGAATGTCATACAGAGCTATCAACTAAATCCTATACAAGTATACTAACTAGACAATAAAGGTTTACTGAGATTATATACCTTATAATATAGCAATAGAATTTTTCTAAATTTTATTCTTTAAGTTTTATTTAAATAAATTTTAGGATTCAAAAGCATTTTCCTATTATTATTAATGTACATAGACCGTACCTACATCGAAGTCGCATGAGTTGTTACCGGCTCTTTAACAAGCGTATGCTACAATTCTCTAATTTTCTAGTTTCTAGACATAATGTAGTTTTGAACAGATTTTAGCCTTTTCGTTATATTTACTACCTTGTAAACTGTTTCTACATATGTGTTCTTATTGGTTATGCATCATATAGACATTCGTCGCCATATTTAAACGTTATTTTACAATATATCATACATTTTCAATAGCTTCGAAATACGCAGATATGTAATAATATACTATATACTCTTGTAGGATATTCATCGTATCTATAGTAAACTCGTATGATTAATAATAATCTGTAACCATTTTCGATACCTTCGAAATATAAGTCTATAACATATGTTGGTAATATGTCTTTATAACTTTGAAACACATGGTAGTTACCTCTTGCAATATCTACAGTTATGAGAACCCGGAATACTTAACCTGGAGAAATAAATCAGATAAATATTTTATTTTTTATTAAAACGATAACTTTGCATACTAATATATGAAAATAATATAATGTATATCGCCTGATAAATAAAATTAAAATTATTCTTATTCTTTTACAATTAAATGTGTTTTGAAAAACACGATGAAACGTTATGTATATTAATGCAGGAGTTCTGTTAACGCATTCAAAGACAATATATGTATAAATAATCGTTAGACTCGTGCTCTATATAAAACGCCATATATAAAATTAGAGATAAAAATTTATCCTGTGTATTGGTGAAAACTCAAATATTCACGGAAGTATAACAATCGGTACATATGACGATACTAATCAGTCTGACGCGGAATATATGTTTTATATTATACAAACGGAGAGAAAAGAATAGGTACAATCGGATTTTGTTCATACAAAGCTCACCATGATTATTATAAACATCTTAACAGAATAAAAAGGGCAATATGAATATAACTTATAGGATTTAATCAAACTAGAAAAATATCGATATATATCCTGCGTTGAAAAATAATTATACTATGCGTTTAAATGTTTAAGTTCATCATAGCTTGCTTCTCCTAAAATATGAGCGTTATACACATGTTTGAAATTCAATTCATCTTGCTTAAAGAGAATAAGTAAGTTAGCGTTGTCCCTAATCAGATGTTTGGGGATTTTCGTATATGTTTGACCTAAATAAAATGAATCAACACCCTTTTATGTCTATCCATGCTAAAATATTGTCTATTTTTTTTTCTTGTTTAGCAGAAATTATATCATCAAAATGAATACTGAATTAGGTTTCACATCATTAGGGGTGATTACATCATCGTTTTCGCGATATTTAGGTTGAAATAAAGACTTGGCGTATAGGTAGATATTTTCAAATTTTAATACGTTTTCATTAATTAGTAGACCTAACAAGGCATTAGTTTTACCACAAAAAAAAGTACACTCAAAATTGCTGAACAGGAAACAGGTAAAAGCTTACCATGCTTTCTATCACCATCGGAAAATTATCGAGAAACATGATCGTCTAAGTTAAATATATTTAGCGACTTCTTTTGCTTAATAATTTTCATTGTGGTATGTGTATATATCTAGTCACAGTTTCAGCAAACGCATTGTATTCTATCAACGAATCATGTAAAATTAAGCAGTATGCTTTAGTTGTATCAGAAAGTGTGTTGACCGACTCAAGCTCTAATCTCTAAATTCATGAATACCTTATACACACGATATAACTACGATGTAAGATTACGAGAGGGTACATGAAGAAAAGGATATGTTGTAAGTCGGTTCTGAATTTCTTAAAACATTACTCGAATATCAAAAATTCGTAACGGCGATGCATAGGTTTAATACTATCAACAGCTCATATAAAGGAAATGTTAGATTGTTAACAGTTTATGAGCATTAATCGAAGACTATTCTATAATGATGTATTATTTATTTATAAACGTTACATAGTATAGTAGCTAAATACATGACTGACTGAAAAAGTTACTTTTATTAATGATGACTATTGAATTCGATCTGTCACTAGCTTAACCTTTTAATTTCCACTTTTGACCAAATTATAGTTAATCTGATCAAATATTGCTTACAAAACGGAGCTCTAATCTAATGTCTACAGTAGAATCCTTAAAACTCTCTATGAAGTTTTAGAATTGTCGATTACTAAGACACCCATTTCTTCTACCTTCTTAAGTAAATTCATATTGTTAGCTTCTACTTTGTCAACTGTTACTAGAATGATGTTCTTTAGATCCTTTACCTCGCTCTATGTATCTGTAGTCATTACAATGAAAGTTTGTACTGTTGTGTCAAATTGACGATTTGATTTGAAAATTTAATAATGTAATTTATCGTTTAAACTAACCCTTGTTGACTTCTATGTATATTTAATTAATATGTAATTAGTACATCAAAATATGTTCTTAATAGTTTTTCAATTTCCTTATAAAATATAACTATATATCATTGAAATAAAACATTATTAAAATATTAAAAAATAATTTTATTTTATTACATCCTAAATATTTACACGACTGATCACCTTTCTCGTCAGCTTCTTTTCAAACAATTGCAGTCGTTTATCATAAACCTAGTGGTGAGCTTGTATTATTCGTATTGCGATATGGATATATTATTCAATTTTCATGTCTTTTGCTAACCCTACATAACCTAAGCTTTACATAGATTTAGACATGTTTTATATTTCGTATTTAGACACATAGCACGACATATCTGAATGATATATTAAATAAAAATAAAAATTGCTACTAATCGTAAGCTAGACTTGAATGATATCGATCGATATGCTATAATATGTATAGCTTAAATGCTAGATTAGTGAAGGAACATGCTGCTAAAGTCTATCGATTAGTTTGTTAGCCTTATTCCAATATACGTTTACATCTTTATAATTGTTCAACTTTTAAAATTTGATGGTCTAATACCTGTATTCCTGTCTTGTTTAAGTTATTAACGTTTGAGTAGCAGCAAACGCTTCACGTATAACCGATATTTTATCAATGAGTTTCGTCTACCTTCTTTAGTAAATTCATATTGTTAGCTTCTACTTTGTCAACTTTTACTAAAATGTTGTTCTTTAGATCATTTATCTGACTCTCTGTATCTCTAGTCATTACAATGAAAGTTTGTACTGTTGTGTCGAATTGACGATTTGATTTGCATATCAAATGTAAAACCCATTATTTAAACTATTGACAGATAACTGTATTCCTTATATTTGTTCACAAACAACAAACGTAGGGAAAAATGTAGCAACGTTGACTGTCCTTACCTTAGTCGACCGCGAACTTTGTTACCTCTTAATCGTAGCCCTGTATTTAAGGACATTATGTTAAATACTACCGAATTAAGTCTAGGGAGATTATACACTATGAAAACCTTTTTATGGAAAAAGATTGATAGTATTAAAACTATGCATCGCAATTACGAATGTTTCGCCGAAGAAGTCCTGGACGCGGCTATAAAAGTTAGAACTACGCTTGTAGACAATAATATTTTATTAAGTGTGTTAAATTCTTCTTGTAGATATAAGGATGATTTATTTTTGATTGAATTAGTTATTAAGTTTACTAAGAAAACTATTGTAGATTTGCAGAACAACCTTGATTTAGATGATAGACTTAAATTTATTACATCTGGATATAATGTATAATAAATATAATATAATAAATGTCTTTAAAACTTATTGTTTTTTATTACATCACAGGTTAGAGCATACGAATATAATTTAGGTTAGATTAGGTTAGAGCCTACGAATACATTTTTAGGACAGAACGTAGGGAGCAGAGTAAGTACAAAACAACATACTTTCATACAAGAACGTTTATTAATACGAGTAGTTTCGACGCTACTTAAAACATAATACATAACTTAATAACATATATAATATCTATTAAAATAGTACATTTCGTATACACTAATAATGGTACTACATACACGACTATAAAGTTAACATGGTAAGTATAACAGCAGTTTAAAAGAATAGATAGTAAATATAACTATATCTAATTATTTTATAAAATACTATGTTAACTAAGAGGTAATATACAGAATATATACGCTTGTATTCGGTCTCTAGAGAGTTCATACCCTAATATAAGGTTAGTGCGAGAGATTAACGATCCCTGACAGAAGGGTTAAGGTTAAGGTTAAGGGTTAAGGGTTAAGGGTGAAGGGTGAAGGGTGAAGGGAGAAGGGTTAGTAATAAAGAAACATTACAATTAATCACATATAGTACGTTATAAGGTTATGTCTCTTTAAAATTATTTCCGTATTCAAATTTCTAAACGTCTAACTTGTACAGATTAACACAAGGGCGAGTAATTGTAATGTTTCTTTATGACTAACCCTTCTCCCTTCACCCTTAACTCCTGCATTAATATACATAACGTTTCATCGTGTTTTTCAAAACACATTTCATTGTAAAAGAATAAGAATAATTTCAATTTTATTTATCAGGCGATATACATTATATTATTTTCATATATTAGTATGCAAAGTTATCGTTTCAATAAAAAATAAAATATTTATCTGATTTATTTCTCCAGGTTAAGTATTCCGGGTTCTCATAACTGTAGATATTGCAAGAGGTAACAATCCCTGTGTTTCAAACTTAGAAAGACGTATTACAAACATATGTTATAGACTTATATTTCGAAGGTATCGAAAATGGTTACAGATTATTATTAATCATAAGAGTTTACTATAGATACGATGAATATCCTACAAGAGTATATAGTATATTATTACATATCTGCGTATTTCGAAGCTATTGAAAATGTATGATATATTGTAAAATAACGTTTAAATATGGCGACGAATGTCTATATGATGCATAACCAATAAGAACACATATGAAGAAACAGTTTACAAGGTAGTAGATATAACGAAACGGCTAAAATCTGTTCAAAACTACATTATGTCTAGAAACTAGAAAATTAGAGAATTGTAGCATACGCTTGTTAAAGAGCCGGTAACAACTCATGCGACTTCGATGTAGGTACGGTCTATGTACATTAATAATAATAGGAAAATTTTATTTATAAAATTTTAATAATGATATGAAATGTTTGCATTGTACGATATGATGAAAAATTCTAGTGTTATCAGGTTGTTATTTCATTCCTTTAATATATTAGAAAGGCTCCCATTCTATTGGTTAAGAATTTCAATTGTCACTTTTCTTTCAGACACGCCTCAGTTCCTTTGCTAATCTGTTTTCTTTTTAAAATAAAACAGAATATAATATTAAAATAATATTATAAATTATAAAAAAACATACACGCATAAATTAAATCTTATTACATAAAAAAATAAACGAATATAAGAAAATTAAAACTTCAGACCTAAACAAGGAATAATTATTCCGTAACATTTAAAGGGTTTTATTCTTTTAAAACTCCCTTTTTCAATCTAACGCTTTCAACTATTGTCATTCGGTGTTATTAATGATTCAAATCTTGTAACAAAAAAACTTGTTTTAATACTAGAAAGTGTCAATTGCTTTCTTTCAAATAGAATTAATTAACGTGTTATTTGGAACTTGAAATATTTGAAGAATTTTATAACACATATATTTTAAACAGTACATATGTTTAGATTTATAATTAATTTAAACTGACTTGAGTCATACCTAATAACTGTTTCAACGTGATCTAAGATGTATCAAGAAAAATTTCTAGAGTTTCTTCACGATTGGCTCATATAAGGCTAATAATTGTCTCATCATAATGGCTCATGATAATAATCATAATTGGCTTATAATTGTCTTGTACGTAATTCACACATTAGTAATAATGATTGAAGTAAACATATATCTGAGCGTAGCTTTCGAAACAATTATCATTCTGTTACTGCTTCAAGTTCGAAGGAAAGGAAACCATAGATTTTCTAGCTAAAAGAATTTAAATTTTTGTGAAATAATTTAATATTTAACTAGTATAAGATAAAGTTAGTCATATAACTCTGTATTTTAATAATAATTAAGTAAATATATTTAGTTTAATGTTTCTATGTTAATGACTGAATATAATATTTTTTTGTCTGTAAGATATTACTAAAAGTCCTTACTTAGTCTTGATAATTAGTATTTATTAATAGGTAGTTTAGTTTAAACTGATGATGCTTATACAATATAACGTTTTTAATTATGGTTGTAGTAGATAAGTAAATAATTTAACTTGAAATGTATAATAGCTAAATAAAATAAAAGTGTATTAACCATATTTGTGTGTTTTATTTACATCTCTTATCAAATTACATATAAGCACCGTGTATTATCTGTCAAGCGAAAGTAGATGTCTACCAGCAGAAGGTCCTCGCAGTTGATGAACAATAATTATAAGCCTTCAATTTTAAAATATATTCTTTCAGTTAATCTAATACCTTTTAAATCTAAAAAGAGAAAAATAGCGGTTAAACGCAAGCCTTGTTAATCGCGTTCAATTTAGAGTGTTTTCAGGAATTTATTTGAATTCATTATCAATATTATCCTAATTAATTAATTATTATTATTATAAAGATACTTATTTTTATTAGAGAAAGTTGTTTATGGCGTTTGGATTTAAACAGGTTAAAATGCAATAGAGATAATCCGACAGGCGATTGACAGTAACTGTTTAGAGGTACCTTGTATACTTGAAAGTAAATTTTTTCTCGTATTATTATCTAGATGTTTCTACATGTTAATTATATTACAAGTATGTTAATCATATGACGTATAGATCTATATTTAAATATCAATTAGGAATGACAACATAAGATTTATTTTGAAATCAATTTATGAGAGTGAGAGATGAGCTGTACAAATGAGAGATGAGAGATGAGATATGCAAATGATTAAAATCGCTATGATCCCCCCCCGGATGACTGCATCAATCATAATGTAATATGTACAGTTGATCCGTATATGTGGTTATATCGCATGCTGATCCGCGCTAATCCGACAGGTGATTGACAGTAACGTTTCGATGAAATCACGTTTAACGATGTCTGGGGCATCCTTGAAAGCATACATCATTTAAGAAGGATCTTAGTATGAGAGATGAGATATGCAAATGATACCGTGAATTAAATTAATTTAATTAATTAGATCAATATAAAATGGTTATGATCCCCCGGATGACTGCATCAATCATAATGTGATATGTAGAGTTGACCTGTATTCGTGGTATACGCTGGTCCGCGTATAACGCGAGCGCGGTGAGCTCACGCGCTAGACCGCGAATGACCTTGAAATTGACCAAAAAATTACTACGTTGGACCTCCATAAGAAATAACATGGGATTTTGCCGCCGAACTGTCCTAGCCTATTTACTTTTTACAATCTAATTCTCCTCATATGAGGACATTTCCAGATTGCCGGCGATTTAACAGTTACTATTACAGGTTAAACTTTAAAATAAAATACAATTTACAGTAGTATGTTCCTTGAAATAGACACAACAGTTTGCCGTTGATATGTATAGGTCCAACTGTGATTGGTTCAAATGGAGGTTGCCGCTTTTGAAAATACCGCATCTATGGAGATTGCCAGTTTTGTTTCTAATACGCAACTTTAAATATAACTTCACATGAAATATTTCCGAACCCTCGTTTGTACAATTTGTTTTCTTTCAAAGGTTTATTTATTTAATATAAAGTATTTACATGAATAAATCCCAAGAACAAATACTTATTTATTAACACATATTATATGTAACTAACAAAGGCTAAGTAAAAAAAACATTTAAAAAGTAGAATTTTCATTAATTATAAAAATATTATATTAATTATTATTATTATTATTATTGCATTTTGTTATTAATACATATCTACGCAACCTAATAACAAATCAAACGTTAAACACTTTAAAAATGCAAGTGCAAACTTTTATAATTGTTAATAGTTTCCAAAGTTGCCACGTTTAGAAAGTGAGATAGTAAAGCAAGTGGATGCAAGTGTCTCGTGCATATCCAAATAAATGTTTTATATTTATTTAAAAATATTAAACTTAATTAAATACAGAAATGAAGTAGTGTTGACTAATCTATTCAACAAAAGCTTTAATATTAAAAAAGAATCACGCAAATCGGTCTAGTAGAACTCTCAAACGAACTGGAACAAAAATAAGTGTTTTAAATATATAGATTTAAAGGATTGTTAAACCAAATTATTTTTCTACACAGATTTTTTGTAGCTAGGGCATGTTATTGCTCATCATTGCGATGATACTAACAAATTCTGTTTTTTCTCTGCAAACTATGGACTACCTTCTTCTCAAAACCAACTTTCAAGAAGTGTAGTTCAGTTCTTTTTATATCGGCATGTTAGTGTAGTGATTTACTACATTCTTTATAAATCTAGAAGGTACTAAACATACAAAGGATTGCTATAACTACAGGAAAACATAAATAATAAACAGATCTAAAAGTAAAAACGGGATATTTTATTCTCTTACAAATAATAATTAATTAAGTAGAGAACTGGTCAAATCTTTCCGACCGCTTTTGTTCTGCGTACAATTTTTTTAAATCCTAATAACTCATCTATTTTTTAGTTTTGTTTTCTTCCCTTTTCTTCAAATTTATTTTATTTTCAGTAGTAGCAAAAAATTATTTTTAATATGTGTCACACTAGGCACCAAAAATGAATTTTGTAATATTTGATAGTTTAGTAAAATAAAAAAAAGTTATAAACTTTTCTAAAATGTCGTTTTTATGCATGAATAAATACTATGTACTAACAGAGTTTAAATAAAACTAATTCTTCAAAAAAATATATGTTGTAATATTTAAAAAACTGAGATAATTTTTGAAAATTCTTTATTTTTAATTTACACAGCGCCTAAAAGTAAATATTTTATAGTAAATACACGGTAATTGTCTAGGAAGAAAAACTAAACTTTGTTCCTTGTTTCAAATCTAATTGCATTATCGTTGCATGGATAATTTTAATAAGCAATTAGTAAAATTAGTAATAATAACTTTGATGAGATTTGTTTTGTGAGTGTCAAAAAGCTTCATCCATTACTGTGATATATTTAATCATCATTAATTTAATAATATTAACAGGGTTTAATTTACATAAAAGCTGCATTATATTTATTTTATATTTTAAGCAAGCGTATAAGCAACGCTACGTACGTAAATAAGTGCAACGACAATGATAATTGATACACCGATCACAACGACTTATTATGTGCAGGTGGGGTGCACTCGCATATTTTCCTTCAATTTATTTATTTCGATTTATCTAATAATCGGTTTTAAAATTTCGCATTGTTGCAAACATTAATTTTACAGAGAGGAGTGATTTTATAAGAAAAATTTTAAAATGTTCATCACAAGTCTATTAACCCTCACAAAATGAAATTGTAATCCCTTATTCCGGCTCCACTGTAATCTTTCCCTTTTTCATTAATAACATGTTCGTTATACAAAACAGGTAAACATAGTAAATACAAATATCGCTAATTTCATGACTAAGTTGAGCATTAAAATTTTGTGGTAACTTCAGATTAAAAACATTTAGAATTAATTTCCTGTTAGGAAAACATATTTTATGAATTTAGATTAAGTGTTATCGTTATATAATATTACCTTTTATAATATATACCCAACAAAATATCGTAATACCAAAAGCATGGTGAATTTAGGAAATATTTGTCTTATAATAGATTTTTGTGCAAATGTAAAAAAACAACGAAGTTTTAAGTTGACTAATATTTACCATGCGCAAAGGGCTAACAACTGTTTTAATCTGTTGTAATACAGTGAAACCTGTAAATCTGACCACCTGTTTAAACTGACCCTCTGGTCATATTGACCACTTTTTCTCAGTCCCTGCAAAAATCCCATTACTTTAATGTAATTTATACTGTATAAACTGACCACTTGTCTTTTGTGACCATTGACCACATTTACCTCAAATATTTGTTTAAAAATGTTTGTGTAATGTGACCATTAGCCAAGGGATTACTTTACTTACAGTTATAACTAATCTTCTAAAAGTTTAAATAAGCATGTACATGTAAATTGCATTCAAAGAATTTCTAAGAATGCATATAATCCCTTAATAGTGACCAGTTGGGTTCAGGTATTTCCAAGTTTTAAGTCTCTATTTCTGCTTCTGAGAAATTCATTACCTGCGAACTTTCACATTAGTAACCCTTGGATAGTTTTAAAATTGTTTTATAAAATCAGTCTTGTTTCATCTATTGATTGAAATCCTTGTGTTAATTAGTGCGATCAAGATGACTTAAAAAAGTTTACAAAGAACTAAATTTGAAAGAAAAACAAAAGGTGTTAGTTTTTAGAAAACCACAGTGAAAGAAAAACCGCGAAACATTTTACTATTCAGAACTGCCCTGGAATCCTAACAGAACTGTACCATGCTAAAAATAATATTAATGAACTAATCTGTGCTAAACATATGATCTTAAGACAATCTACGTTACATGATTTTTAAATCAATATGTACATAACACATATCTATCGCATGTAATAAGTAGGGTAAGTGATCTTTTGAATAAATATATATTGTACATATACATTTTTTTAGCATTTACTATAAGCACAAAAACTCAAAATACCTACCCATGTAATGAATATCGCAAGAAAATAAAAATTGTTGTGTATAAAAAAATTCACACTTTTACAAAGTGACCACCTGCTTAAATTGACCGTTTTGGGTCAGTCCCAAAGGTGGTCACTTTAGGCAGTTTTTACTGTATAAGTTTTTTATGTGTTCAGTGACTGGAAAGTATTAACTTATGATTAATTCATTGAGATCCTAGGTCAACTAGTTTCTGAACTAATAGGCATTTGATTTTATTAATTTTTAAAAAGTGTCATTAAATATGGATATTCTATTCTTTTTCCAGTCACATTAAATCCATTAACAGAATCCCAGGAAAATTTTAACAAACTCTCTAAAAACTTGAGGTTCATCAACCATTTCATTTTAAATGGACGTGTAAAATTACAGTGACATTTACGATTTAATCCTCTTTCGACATTTTATAATTGAATTCCTCGTAGAATTTAGTAGAGCTGGAAAGCTGTTATGAGCCCCAGTTGTTTATTGAGGTTTAGTCTACTTCTTTGTGTTATAATTAAAAACATATTAACAACAAATAATACTATGTATAAAGAAGTATTTATTATATTAAGACGTATAAATGAAAAAATATAATATATAAAAAATTGTATTTAATAAAAATACATTATTTTCTGTTTACTTAAATAAGTAATATTCATTTTATGAAAAACAATCAAATTTTATGACTCCATAAATATAACAAAAGTTTATTTTTAGAAATAATTAGCTTTATCGATTGTTTTAAATCTTATTATTACAGTTTTTATAGTTAGTTTATGCTTATATTGTTTTGTTAAATTATAATTAGAACGAGACAATTACCGTAATTAGGATTTCCTAAGCTTAATTATTTAGCTGCCATATAAAATCCAATTGTAAACATTTTATTCGTATTTTAAAATTATTATTATTCCTAGTAATAAGAGAAATAAAACACAATTATAAATAACAAAAAGGTTGAAATAGTATTCATAATTACTAATTAATTTATAATTATGTCATACATGATGGGAATTTAATATCAGCTCATAATCATAGAAAAACATTTTTAGTTAAGTTATTTATTCATAATAATAATTTTCAATTAGATATTTATTCATGCTTAACTGATTTATTATTAATATTTAATTAAACTGTAGGACGGGGATGTAATTCAATATTGATTTGAATTTGTTAAACATTTATTGGAACTATGTAGTTCCATTCTTCTGAGTAATCTTTAAAGTAGGTGAAACGGCATTGCCACTTACAAGGGGACCATACAGTTGACGTGTCGCCGATTTCAAAATGTAAATGCGCATGCGTGTTTATAGTTTTTGATTCATTTTTTAGGAATGAGTCTTGGTTTGACTTTCACAGAGTAAGCTGGTGATATCAAGCGCAGTAGTGCATTCAAGTGATAAGGTTGCCCACGAGGTCCGGCCTGGCCTGATAAGTGAAACCTATTCACGTACGTACAATTTAACTTTTATCAGTCAAATACATTGAACTAAATAATAAAAATGTTCCTAACGGGCAACGGCCCTGGATTTATAAACAATAATTATCAAACTATGCCGCCACCAAGTTTTACGCAATGTTCGCCCAATAGTAAACCTAACAATGTCACAATTATATCTACCACAATTCAATGCCTATAAATACTTTCCACCGAATCAGGAACAATTTCAAATTCATATGCAAATGTACAATTCACAACAACAGCCGCAACAAATACAAGTTTCATCACAACAATCGCAATCGTCTAGTAATTATCCTCCGCTTGTAAGACCAGTGATGAGGAAATTGAAAATCCAACTACTGGAAACCCATGGCAGGTGATAAAAAGCGTCAAACGAAAATTTTTTCCATTAAGCAACCTGTAGTGGAATAAAAAACTTGAATCATAAATACGACATCCTAAATACAGACAATTACGAACCCTTTAACATAAACAACACTCAAGCAAATCTTCCAAAGCTTCCCCCTATTTTTGTTTATGGTGTGGCCAATTTTCCTGAAATGAAAAACAAATTAGCTAACATTGCAGAAGAAGAACAGTACACTACTAGAAGCTTGGCCAATGACACTGTAAAAATAAACTGTAATAGTCCGGATCTTCCCTTCACATGCTAATCCGTTACCGGATGTTAGCGATCATTCTAGCTATCATGACTTTATTCGTAGTTGCTCTGATGAGCCGTGTTGTTGTTGTCGAGAACCATGTTCTTAGGTTTTTTATCCAGGACATGCGTCTCCTACCCGGGCCCCTCTTCCCTTGGAGAACTAACTGTAATAGTCCATATCTCTCTTCATTCCTCATAACGTGTCCTAGGTATTCGAGTTTTCTTTGTTTAACTACTTTCATAATTTCCATAGATTTGCCTAGTTGTTCTAACAGCTGTCCCTTTTGTTGGTGACATGTTGGGCCCATGATATTCACAAAATGCGTCTATACAGCCACATCTCGAAGGCTTCCAGTTTTTTGTTTGATGCCTCTGTCACCGTCTAGGATTCCACTCCATACAGGAGAACGGAAAATATGTGTCAGCGGGGTAATCTGATTCTAGTTTTCAGACTCAATTCCCTGCATTTTAATAATTTCGACATTCTAATGAACGCTGTTCTTGCCTTTTCAATGCGGCATCTTATTTCCAGCGTGTGGTCCCACTGATCGTTAATTGTGTTGCCCAAGTAGTTGAGTGTGTCGACTCTTTCCACTTTTCTCTGGTTAATAAGTAGTTGCCCTTGTGGTATAACATTTTTAGTTAACAAATGGTATTGCTCGCTCTTATATGGATATAGAATCGAACTATGACCTGACTTCGGATCACACGCCTGTAATTGCAACAGTTGCCACATCAGTAGTAAATATTAAAAACACACCCAGACTACACAACTCAAGGACTAACTGGGAAGTCTATAAAGCCAAAATCACTGAAATTGTGAATCTAAAAGTACCCCTTAAGGACACTGTAGAGTTAAAAGAAGCTACATATACACTAATTTCACTCTTACAACAAGCAGCAAGCCATGCAACACCGAAATTGAAAACCCCAGAAAGCCTTTTCAATATTTCATTTGAAATAAAAAACTGATAAAAGAAAAAAGGACAGCCAAAGCAAAATGGCATCGGTCTCATTCGCCAGATGCTAAAACTATATTCCTATATTCACACAATATTTCTGGCATTATCTACCAATCCAAAATTCGACCAAATTTTCTAACATATTTTTATTAAAAGATGCAAGAAGCCATAAAACTTTAAAATACTATCGTGATATTTGGCATACAAAATAAAGAATGCACCCACTCAATAGTTTTTATCAATAGTTACTTTTCAAACGACACGTTAGATGGTTTGCCTAACCACACTTCAGAATTATTATTTTGAGCAATTTATCTTTTAAGAAGCCTTAAAAGGGTTTATGCGCACTAGCACACAATAGTTTAAAAAAGGATATTTTTTTAAGCTGATTTTCCATAGAATTTGAGTAACTTTCCTTAGTTCAAACTAACGATGTGAGACGATGATCGAAAATGACAATTAAATTAATTTGAGGCCATAGTTAATGCAACATTTAACCTAAAACATACAAAGTGTGTTGTAATTAGGAGGTGTACAGGTATTGACTACCTTTTACGTTTCAAGTTAACGAGATTTTGATATCATAAAATTTTCTTCTTTTGCAAAATTTTACAGTTCTTGGCTAAATAATTTTGATGGAGTATTGTGAAGTGGTTTCTTTACCACAGAATGGAAACTGTCTTAAATGTTGGGGCTGCTTTTTGCAGATATCAGTGGAATATCATACAAGTATGTGTAGATTTGCACCGTACACAAAAAATAATGCATTTAACTTGAATTTTCATTTTGTTGATATCTGAAATTATGTAAATAATATTTGTTAGTGTATAAAGTTTAAGTTTATGAAGATAGGAAGGTGTGAAGAGTTATTCTTAAGTAATTAAATTAGTTTTAGTTAAGTAATAGTTGTGTAAAAACGAGATTTTATCGACAACTCTGGCCAACACATTTTTTTCTGACTTGTATATGAGACTTGTTCTTTACTAATTTAGGTGTGCTGAATCCGAAACTCATATTGGTTTTTGCGTATCACGTCAAAATTTAATTCTATATAATTTTATGCTCTTTGAAGAATTGCAAATGCGGCCAAGTTGTAACTTAAGAACTTATACGATATAAACAAAGTATAAAATTATAATAATTCATTTATTTATATAGGTACAATATTTACACAATGATCATTCAAAAAACTACAAAAGTGTTAGTAATAAAGAAACAACAGTCAGGGGATAAATTTTCGTTTGTAGCACTTTCTGCTGTGCATTTTGGTTTGGCAGTCCCTTTGAACACTCCAACAGTAGTCGGCCATCATATGAGAATCCCATCTTCCTTGGTACCGAGTTTCCATGGTTTTTAAATCTTGATGAAATCTCTCGCCTTGCTCATCGCTTACAGCACCTAAATTTTCGGGAAACCTATCAAGATGGCTATGAAGGAAATGAAGCTTTATGCTCATGTTACAACCTAGGCGGTGAAATTTTCCTACCATTGATTGCACTAGCTCTTTATAATTGGATGCTTTTTTGTTTCCAAGAAAATTGTTCGCGACCATCGTGAATGAAGTCCAGGCTTCTTTCTCTGCTTCGTTCATAGAGTTGACGAAATTTGGATCTCTCATTAAAGTTCTAATTTGAGGTCTATCAAATACCCCAGCTTTGATTTTTTCGTAACTTAGTCGTGGAAACTTTTCACATATGTACTGGAAACAGTCACTTTGCAAATCTAGTGCTTTAACATATTGCTTCATAAGATCCAGTTTGATGTGAAAAGGTGGAAAAATTACTTTTTCTCTGTCGACTAAAAGTTGACGTACAATATTCTTCTTTCCAACAACTAAGGATGTTCTAGGAGGCCAATGTTTCTGAATCCAGTGTTGGTTTCTATCTCGACTATCCCAGACACAAAAAGCAAGGAAATTTTGTATATCCTCTTTGAAAACCAAGTAAAAAGTTTACCATTTTGATATCCACACAGATGACCCAGTTATGGTCTGTATATATTAGTAAATCTATCACCTTATCAATGTTGTTATATGTTTCCTTTAATTGAACGGAATATCCAATAGGAATTGAACCGAAAACATTTCCGTTGTGTAGTAGGACACACTTGAAGCTTCTGCTGGAACTGTCGATAAACAAACGCCACTCACTTGGGTCATATTGTACAACGCCCATTTGAGTTAGCAAATCTGGCACATTGTTACAATAAACAAATTCACACTCTTGTTTAAAATATTGCACAAGATCACTTTCCCTTTTACGATAAAAAGTTATCTTCGTACCTTGCTTGAGTAAGTTCTTTTCATTTATCTTGAAGCTAGCAGTTCCGATGATTCCTTTAATAGGCCCAAATCCCTTACTAAATCATTTAATTCTGCTTGAGTAAAGCGTTGTGGTCCAGAATTACAAACTATATTTTCATTGGCAGAATCTACATCTGAATCATCTTGCTCTTCAATAACATTTGACATGTATTCAGCATCCGAGTGCTCAAGTGAAGGAAGCTCTTTATAAACTGGCACAGGTATTTCAGCAGAATGAGGTACTGGTCGAATCGCGGAGTCAATATTCGGATATACAATTTTATTCTTATTCTTGGTATTATAACCGGAGGTCTGAGTTAAACAAAAGTAACAATCATCTACGTGGTTTTTCGGTTCACGCCATATCATTGGAACGCCAAAAGCTAATTTCTGACGTTTTCCTTTGCTCCACTGCCGCAAATTTTCCACACATGATTTACACACTTTATGTGGAGCCCATAACTTGTCTTGATCAGCAAGTTTTACATCAAAATAAGCCAAATACATTTTCTTAACGAAAACACAATATTTGTCCTTTGACTGGGAACGGTGAAGCTGCCACAAATGTATCAGAAAGAATCGGCACTATTTACACATCTTCGAGTAGTAGACATGATGTAGTTTCTTCACTAACAACTAACATGTAACTAGCATTTTCTTATCACCTTGCTTACTTTTAAATAGTTCTAAGTGTTCAATACTTTCTAATAAAATCTCATTAAACCCTAATATGTTGACGATGAGGACTAGCTTAGTAGACTTGACTACTTTACAATTGTTTATTACTTAATTATTTAATTAAGTACTTAAATATTATGAGGTACAAGTGTATATTATGCTAATGACTAAATGTATTTGGAATGTCTAAGAATTCCGTAAACAATTAAGAATTTGCTGCATTTAGTTAACGATTTTCAATAATTTTGGATTCGGCAAACAAGAAACGCCGTAGAAAAAAAACCTGAGGTGATACGGAAAAACGGGATTTATATTTGGCATTAGCGTACCAATTTTAGTTAAAATCAAGTGTCAGATCAAAGTCAGCAGAAAAAAAATTTTTTGTTGGCCATGGTTGCCTTATTTTGTAATGTGAACAAGTCACGTACGAGACAACAGATAATATAGTTGAGGGATAATGTATCATCTCCAACTTGCACCTTTCAAGATAAGTCACATTGCTGATTAATCTAATATGCACTTTTAGATGTCTTCATTTTTTTCTTAAAAAGTCAGTCTTCTCGTAAAATCTTCTACAACAAATTTAGGTGCGGACTTCAAAATTGTCCTACTAGAAACGTAAAGATTCATTCGAGTATTAATTAATTGGGTTTTGCTTAATACGATTTAACATTAACGCTTTTAACATCGGCACCCGGAGGTCTCCCGTTTGAAGGTACAGCTCATTGATCATCGCGTGATTATTGCACTCATCTCCGTTCACCTCAACGCAACGAAAAGTAAGTGCAGTTTATTTTTTTTCAAAGTAAAAAGTATTTCAAAAAGAAACCAGTGAATTTATTAAATCATTTTTAAACCCTAGTAACTTAGTTTTAACATTTTAATTTTAAGGGCATTTGATTACACAATTTGTATCAATTTATTTGATTTCGATAGACGAAATAAATAGTTGGACATTTTGGTAATTAATGATTGCGTTTAATTTAATTTAATCTACGTACAGTAGGGCAGACCGTTGGGTTTTTGTGGATTAACGACATTGTAAAAACAAATCCCTTCATACTGGCCACTGTATGGGTAGTAGGAACCTTGAAACAGTTTACTAGCAATAAATATAATTATAAAAATAATTGTGTTATTTCAGTTCTTCTTTTTCTCTTAACAAATTAATCTTTAAAGTAAAGATTATACAATTTTGGTTTAATTTTAAATGCTTAACATCGATCTCGTTCTTCGAGACGTAGTCGAAGTGCTGAACATAGAGTGAATCCAAGTTCAAATTCTAATACACCCCCTTTATTATTTTTAAATAATAATAACAATAACAGCATGGCAGTTTTCAACACCACACTTTTGAACGAAATTCCCATTTATGATGGAAATAGAGCCACTCTTTCGGAATTTGTTAGAGCTACCGAAATTATCACCACACAATTTTGTGCAGCAAACCCCGAAGAATAAATAAATTAGAGGAAAATTCAAAATTAGCTTTAAGAACATTTGTCAGTGGATTCAATGAGAATTTAGGCACTTTTGTTAGATTTAGAAAACCAAATTCTTTAGAATCAGCCTTAAAAATAATTAAAGAAAAATTGAATATTCGTTATTTTCAAAACCAAAATTTTAGAATGAATCAAAATTTAACAAAAATAATCAGATAAATACATTTAACATCTAAACAGAACGATCCTAGTAGGTAAAAATTGGGTGTTCTGAACCCACCCCCCACTCCTGACATTGACCTTGAACCTATCTCTCTCGAACACATGTGTTACGAGATCGCGTGTTAATTATTTACAAGGTGATTCAAAAACAAAATAAAAACAGTTCATTGAATAAATGTAAACATACTAATATATATATTGGAAAAAAATGATAATGAAAACAAATGCAAAAGTAACACTAACAAACTGTAAACGATAATATTATAAACTTACATAAAAATTAAAAAAATAAAATAAAATGATTTATAATTGAACGGCTTTAAAATCGGCGGTCAGGATAGGCGTGCGGATTGGCCTGTCTCTGGAACAAAGGAGAAATTGCGTGAGACTTCAATCTCAGTAAGTATGCACAAAATGGTTAATAGTTCTACGACGCGGCATGTACATTGTGATCGAGAGTATTCATCAATTGCCCCTTCGGCAACATATTCCAAACAAAGAAAATGAGAGTCTATAATAATCATATATTCATCAAAGTTAGCTCGTCCAAGGGAGCCAGGGTGGTAGCCCGTATAACCAAAGTGCACTTCGGCATACACAAACAACAAAATAGGCAGTCGCTAAAACACGCAGTTTAACGAGAACCAGTAGCGCACTCAGTCTACTAGTTATGCTGCCACAAAAACAACGGGGCTCCTCCTGGATCCCAGCATTTAGCGATCAACTAAATGTAAGAGAGGCGCTACCCTCACGGACATCAACAAATAGTATTTCTCTGGTATAATAGTATAATAGATGAATACTCCCGTAAAAGTAATTAAAGGAAAACATGCCATTTTATTATAAATAAAACATTAGCGTGCGGTACTGACAATATTTTATATCCAACACTTAAAACTTCAATTTTAAATAAACACTTAAACAATGTTATTCAAACTGAAAATTAATAAGATCGATTCGACTGCTGCATTCACGCACCCCACTTTACTAATGAATGATTTAAAAACAACGAAAGAATGTTACCCAGCACCACAAAGGACATCTGTAGTAGGCTATCGGTGCGGGGTAGTGCTCGAAGCGTGAAATTGAGATTAGTTAAGCTTGTATTGGTTTCTTTTTGTAATATGTCTATGATTATTAGGGTGACTACAAAATCGGAAATGTGAATACAACAGTCGGCCATCCTACAAATAAGAACGTCCCCGTTCTGAATGTTTACCTGATATTAGATAATTGGACCATCTACTGGGCCTTTTGTTCGTCTTTTTCAGAGGAACTCAGATCGGCTGGGTTTCCCACTGGTTTCATGTGGTCTACCGATTCCACACTAAGAAAATTTCCTCGCCTCTTTCTTTTTGAACCTTCTATTTCTTTGATCACATATCTGTCATTTGCTAGCTTCTTCTCTACACAAAATGGCCCTTTATAGTTGGGCATTAACTTTGTACTACCTTCTCCAATTTTTGGTCTTTTCAAAACTATTAGATCTCCAGGTTGAGAAGTTCTTGGAGCTTTTCTTTTCTTATCAAATCGAACTTTACTAGACTCTTGTTGTCTAGTAATTTTTTAACTAGCTTCTTGCCTTATTTCTTCCAAGTCAGCAGTTGGAGGTTCAGATTGCACGAGATTTGATAACACTGCATCCGCAGGAGCTTTGGGTTTGTATCCCATCAACATTTCACTTGGCGTCTTCCCTGTCGAGGCGCTCCAGGTATTGTTCATAGCAAATTGAACGTGACCCAGTTTGCCTTCCCACTGGGAATCTTTTGCTATACTTGTGGCCTAAGCAGATATTATTGTGGAATTATATCTTTCCATTAGTCCGTTAGCCCTTGGGGTGTTGGTGGCGTTTAAAATGTGTTTTATACCTTTGGATCGGCAAAAGTCTTCAAACTTTTTGGACGTAAAACTTGTCCCTCTGTCAGTGATGATGCGTGTCGGGATCCCGTATAAATTCACTACATTATGAAGAAAACGTAAAACTGGAGCGGTCTTAGTGTCTTTAGCGGCACATAATGGGCATGCAACAAGCTATGTACCGTTCAACATATGCGCGCATCCCTGGGAACCAGTACTGTTCAGAGATCTTTCGCATCGTCTTATCGATTCCAAAGTGTCCTAAATCGTCATGAGTCGCTTTTACAATAGTTTGCCTCATGCCTTTGGGTACAACCCATAAGTGCTTTCCGTTTATTTTTATATAAATCTTGTTACCATCTAACTTATACTTTTCGAAAATCTCTTTTTCGTATCTATCTGATGGAACTTTATTTTCGAGAATGTTTTGTATGGCCTTCAACTTAGCATCGGTCAACTGGGATGCGTGCAGAACGTCCAGAGAATCGATTTTAAATATTTGTAGCTTTTCTAGTGTGCTAACTTCTTCCCTAATGGGATTTCTGCTTACAGCGTCGATATGAGCCATTTGTGTTCCGGCTCGATGAATCACATCGAAGCTAAATTCTTGTAGATGGATCCACCACCTAGCTATCTTAGGCACTAGATCTCGTTTAAGGGCTGAACTTTTTATGGCACTATAATCTGTCACGACTTTAAAATGTATTCCAAGAAGGTATACTCTATATCTCTTTAATGTTTCGACGACAGCCAGGGTCTCCAGATCGTAGGCGTGCCATTTGCTTTCTGTGTCTGTCGTTGTACTAAAATACGCAACTGGATGTAAGGCTTCGTTGTCATCTTTTTGTAGGAGAATTCCTGCAATATCAACTGAACTTGCATTAGTATGAACTTCTGTTTCTGCCTTAGGATTATATATGGACAGAACAGGTCTGGTTATGAGAACATCCTTCAGCGTGTCAAAAGATTTATGCTGTTCATCGGACCAAGACCACTTCTTATCTTTCTTTACTAAAGTAGTTAGAGGTTTTGCAATGATCGAATAGTTTCTAACAAAGCTCCGGAAAAAACCAGTCAGTCCCAAAAATTGTCTGACGTTGTGAATAGTTTTTGGGACGGGAAATTCTTTGATTGCTTCAATCTTTTTCATCCCGGGTTTTTTTCCATCACTGTTCAACTCAAACCAAAGATAATTAACATTTCTTTGAAAGAATTTACATTTTTCCGGATTTAGTGTCAAATTGTTTTCTATGAGTGTATTAAACAAAGTTTCTAAATGTTGCATACCTTCCTCAAATGTTTTAGATGGTACTAACACATCATCGAGATAAGCCACTGCTATACTGTCTTTAAGACTGCCCAAGATTTTGTTAACAAAGCGTTGAAACACACTTGGGGCATTTGTTAGTCCAAAGGGCATTCTCTTAAATTCATATTGCCCATCACTTGTTACAAATGCTGTCTTTGACCTTGATGCTTCATCTATGGGAACTTGATAATATCCAGAAAACATGGCAAGAATAGAAAAGAAATTATAACCCCTGAGCTGATCAATTTGGTCGTCTATTAGAGGCAAAGGATGTCTATCTTTTCTTGTTATAGCATTCAACTTGCGATAGTCGATGCAAAGCCGTTTATTCCCGTTAGGCTTGGCCACTAATAAAATCGGCGAGGCGAATTCAGAATCGGATTCCTGAATGATCCCTGCTTCAATCATCTCTTTAATCATTTCCTTGACTTTCTCTCTTTCTACAAAGGACATTCGGTAGGGTCTATATCTTACGATCTTGTTTGAAGTCAAGTCGATAGTCATCGATGTGTTCTTTGTGCAACCTATCTCTTTCAAGGAAGTGGCAAAACACTTTCTGTGCTTGTTGATTAGTTCAACAACGGCTTGTGTTTGTTCTGCAGTTAAACTTTCATCAATGTGAAGGTGTTCTGCTTTTAAAGGCAAGAGTGGTTCGTCATTCGTGACTTCGCATACGTCATTCAATGGCTGACACTCTTCTCCTCTCGCTACTACACTGGATTTTTGTATAACTACATCAGTTTTACACAAGTTTGTAACTGGTACCCTACATTCTCCATATTCAATACGTAGGACACATCTAGGAACACAACATTCTTGACCTTCTTTGAATCTTAAACTCTCTTCGACATATACCTCGCCAGAGTCACTTGACGTACATTTAACATAGCCGACATAATTGGGTGGAATGACTACGTCTTCAGCGGCACGCAAAACACGTTTAAATTGGGATATTTCGTTTTGAGGGAGTTCATTTTTGTCTTTAAATAAAATCTGCCTACTGTCTTTTATAACTATGATGTTAGGTAATTCGGTAAAGGGATGCCCTATCATTATTGGAACTTCTTGGACATGTGTGGGGACTACATGAAATTTTAAGTTTGCTTTGCAATTTTGTATCTTACAATATACACTTTCTGACAATCCTATAGTCTTGACAACACTACCACCATATCCCATTATTTTCTGTACAATTGTATCATGCTTATCTTATTTATAGTATTTACAGTTGATCCAAAATCAATATATGCCAGAACTTTTTTAAAATTTTAATCTAACATGCATTAAGTATATAGAATTAGACACCTTGTTGATATTGTTGTCCTTCGCTTTTGACTGACCTTGAGCTGCTGCGGGTGGATAGCGACAGTAGTTGGCCCTATGGCCTAATCGGTTGCACTTAAAGCATCTAACATCGAGAGATGTTTGGGGCTTCATATATGGTACTCTTATGGCGGTGGGTTTTGTTTTCATTGCTCTAGTGGCAATGGGACTGGTGTCTGGCAGTGATTTCAGAAAAAGTAGCAAACTATCTGGAGTCTGGTGACGTCCAGCTTTTGCAGCGGGTTCGACATGAGGGTCTTTCAATCCTCCAATGATCAAATTTACAGCTTTTGCGCCCGTCATCTCGCAAGCATTTATAAGCGCCAGTTTCTCGTAATAGTATTGCAGCATTGGCTCGTTTGGCTGCCTCGTTAGGTCTAACATTTTCCTCAATTGAGCTTCAAAGTCTTGCTCTTCCGGGAGGTTGGTTCTCAACAACCCCTTCCATTCTTCCCATGACAAATTTAGATTTTTGAGACTTGCATACCAAGTTGAAGCAAGGCCTTTCAGATTTGATGTGGCAGCATTAATCATGGCCACTTCGTCCCAACCACACAAAGTTCCAATTTGTTCGATATTATTAATATATTTGTCAACATTGGACATATGGTCCGCTGGATCAAACGGTGGCACATTCATTGTAGTGTGTCCTCTTTGACTAGCACCCGTTTGTAGACGCGAAACGGTTTCCGTAAGATTAAGGAGTAGCTGCGACGCTTGAAGCAAATTATCTGTAGTGTCAAGGCTGCTTGTGCCTGGAATTGGCTCCGCAACAGTACTGTTTGCAATTGGAGCAGGTCTTCGACCTCTGCGGCTCATTTTAGTACAGGAAAGTTGTTTCGGAAATAGATGTTACTATATGTGTCCAGAGACAGACCTCACCGGTTGTTGGTAATCCCACTTCTGAAAAATTGTTACGAGATCGCGTGTTAATTATTTACAAGGAGATTCAAAAACAAAATAAAAACAGTTCATTGAATAAATGTAAACATACTAATATATATATTGGAAAAAAATGATAATGAAAACAAATGCAAAAGTAACACAAACAAACTGTAAACGATAATATTATAAACTTACATAAAAATTTAAAAAATAAAATAAAATGATTTATAATTGAACGGCTTTAAAATCGGCGGTCAGGATAGGCGTGCGGATTGGCCTGTCTCTGGAACAAAGGAGAAATTGCGTGAGACTTCAATCTCAGTAAGTACGCACAAAATGGTTAATAGTTCTACGACGCGTCATGTACATTGTGATCGAGAGTATTCATCAATTGCCCCTTCGGCAACATATTCCAAACAAAGAAAATGAGAGTCTATAATAATCATATATTCATCAAAGTTAGCTCGTCCAAGGGAGCCAGGGTGGTAGCCCGTATAACCAAAGTGCACTTCGGCATACACAAACAACAAAATAGGCAGTCGCTAAAACACGCAGTTTAACGAGAACCAGTAGCGCACTCAGTCTACTAGTTATGCTGCCACAAAAACAACGGGACTCCTCCTGGATCCCAGCAATTAGCGATCAACTAAATGTAAGAGAGGCGCTACCCTCACGGACATCAACAAATAGTATTTCTCTTAATAGATGAATACTCCCGTGAAAGTAATTAAAGGAAAACATGCCATTTTATTATAAATAAAACATTAGCGTGCGGTACTTACAATATTTTATATCCAACACTTAAAACTTCAATTTTAAATAAACTCTTAAATAATGTTATACAAACTAAAAATTAATAAGATCGATTCGACTACTGCATTCACGCACCCCACTTTACTAATGAATGATTTAAAAACAACGAAAGAATGTTACCCAGCACCACAAAGGACATCTGTAGTAGGCTATCGGTGCGGGGTAGTGCTCGAAGCGTGAAATTGAGATTAGTTAAGCTTGTATTGGTTTCTTTTTTGTAATATGTCTATGATTATTAGGGCGACTACAAAATCGGAAATGTGAATACAACACATGGTAACCTTGAATCTATCTCTGTCACCTAAACGTGGCAACATCGCATTCTCAAGGTCAACAATATGACAACAACGCATTCTCAAGGTCATCAATATGGCAACACCGCATTCTCAAGGTCAACAATATAACAACAACGCATTCTCAAGGTCATCAATATGGCAACACCGCATTCTTAAGGTCATCAATATGGCAACAATGTTGGTAACCTTGAACCTATCTCTCTCCAACACATGGTGACCTTGAACCTATCTCTGTCACCTAAACGTGACAACAATGTATAGTCATAAAATAATGTATCTTCAAAGTCATCAAAATGACAGCAATGAATCGTCACCAAATAATGTATCTTCAAGGTCATCAAACATTCAATTTATTGACCTTGTCAAAGTTGACCTGTAAGAAAGAGAAGTTTTGGAGAGAGATAAACATGTCTGGCTGAACTGCCCCATAACCTACTGGCCGGTTTCCGCATTCCCTTTCGCCCGTCGAACGCGATACGACATAAGTAAGCGCGTCTTCATCGGCTTTCAGAGGATTACATATTTCAACTTTTTCAACCTTGTATTTACCTAGTGCATTTATATTTTATTTGAGGATTTTGAGAATGTTTCGAACTTTTAATGCAATGCAGTATGCATTTGTAAACTCATTTCAGAGGTTGACTTAAATAGTTTTATTGTTAATTTAAAATTGGTAAATTGAAATTAATTTAAAAATCTTTCAAACTTAAAGTACCAATATTTAATGCAGTGCTTTTTAAATGAATGTTAGATTTTGTTTTAATAATATGCTGTTTTCTTTTTAAATGCAACGTTTAAGTTAATGACGTTAAATGCAGAACGCGTGCTTTTAATTGTTAGAAAATGAAGTATTGCTATTTTTAGTTTTAATATTTTTAATAACTAACCAAGTAATAATAATTAACCAAGTAGCTTATTCTTATATTCTGAAGTATGAAGGTCAACCTGTTTACATTCGATTTGTACAGATAGGGTGAATGCACCAATTAATAACCAAATCAGGATTGCAAGCAAATTTGATATTAGTGAATGATACACTAAAGTGCATAAAAATTATTCAAATTTGATCCATCTGTCTAGTTGTCAGTACAGTTTAGAAAGAATTATTTATGTCAATCGTTTATTAATTATTATTGTTTAATTAAGTGAAGTCACTATTGAATGATCAGTGAATTCTAGTTAATGACCAAAAAAACAGTGAATGACCAGATAACTTTCATTTTAAAAAATGTTTACATAACTTGTTAACATCAAAGTAACTTTTATTTAAATTGTGACACAGACATTAAAACCCGGTCAAATATTGGTTCATAAAATCATAACCATTCGTACATTTGAAATATTACTAACAAACCCACCTCGTGTTGTTACATAAATATTATTTAAGATTTTTCAAATTTTGGTGCTAAACCAGTGAATGACCACTTCGGTCAATTACTGGGTTTAATGTAATTTATTGAACCAATATATGACCATGCATTATTAAAAAGTTAAACTTATTAGTTATTCCTCTTTTTGCGTAGAAGTGATAATTGTAGACTCCCTATAAGCCATTAAAACTATAATTCACTATACTTCAAACAAAGTGTTACCATTCTATGACACTACATCACAGAACACAATGTACTTACCTTATTAGTTTGTTAGATATACAGAACAACACGCTGTACTTGCAACTTCGTCATTTGTAAAAACTGGAACGAAATTGTGCTGTTGTCGCTTTTAGCACAAAGTTACTAAATGTTAGAAAAACCGCTAATATAATTATGGTTAGCTTTATTAAAAATTTGACGACTTCTGTAGTGTAGACGTGAAATAAAAAATATACGTTTTTCTCAATATGTTATTTTATTTATAGTATATAAGATTCAAAAGCCAGCTTATAATATGCATTACATTCAAACCTTACTAAAGCGATCAATATAAATTTTATGTCTATGTTCTATATCTAAAATTCTATTTAACACTACACCACATTTCTCGATACGTCTTTAAAACCGACACCGATCTACAACACTTTCCATCCACAATGATATTCGTGCTTGTCAGTAGGCGTAATTCCACGTAAATAAATGTATTTTATTATTCTCCTCCTTGATTGTAACACGTTTCTTTCGGTAACTAGATCGCGTAACTCTTCCTGCACTCTCTGTACTGCACTTTTAATATCAATAGCCTTAGGCCACGATTGTGAACTATAACACATCCACATCTTTATACAAGAACGTTTTGCAAGTCGATGTCACACTGAATTCTTTCCGGATACAATGCCACCAGTTCCAAAGCACACACAACGTTCTCGGACGGTGGTAAAGCAGATAACACTTGTTTAACGTTTTCGGTGGAATCCCCGCTTAATACACTCGATCCTTTTAATAAAATTGAACAAAATTTTACAAATTTTTTAAACGAATTTCTAGCAGAGGAAGTAGTTCTAGAAGCTGAATGATACTTTCAAATGTTTGGATCTAGCTGAGTGGTGCGGCTTGAAGTTATAGATATATCTATGCCCCCACTCCTTTCGGTGTAAATACAATCTCGTTGACCTTGCCTTGTTTCGTCTGTTCTCAACAACGTCTGCTTTCTTTCTTCTGTTCTCAACTGCATGTAACATTTGTACTTGTATTTGCACTTATTGCCCTTGCGGTCTTGTTCACCTTTCGTCCACATTCTTTTATTGACGTAGTTAGGTAAGAGTCTCATTAAAATTAAAATAGCATTAAAATTTTTCTTTTTAAACCTTAGGTTCGCTTTTTGATTTTTCTATGTATGTGTAGGAGTTCCTTCTTAAATGAAACAATATAATGTGACATATTTGCATCTTTTCTTTGACGCGATTTTGAATGCCTCTTTGTGGTGGTCTAAAGTTTTCTCGACGTTTCCACCGTATAGCTCTTCGTCTCTCATTTCATCGTCGTCGTCGTCCTCAAAATCGAATGTTATTAAAACGGTTGCCTCTACCACGTCCATGATGCTGTACTACTGAAGTATTCTTGCATATGCGTTTATATATACTGAGTTGACTGGTGGGGTACAAGGTCATGGTCTTTAATGGTAACGATAACGAGCGATACAATATATTCCCATGCTTACACCCACTACTGCAACTAACAGGGTGCCCAAGGTCACCACGGAAGCATAACACGTTTCGCTGCTGACTTTACATTGTTCCACCGGACTATTCCCGATGGTTTGCCACTCACTGTCATTAGTATGTGTTGGGTACACGAATTTGACCCTGAATCGTACTTCTTGCGTTCTATTGCCGACCTCGTGTTTAAACATTCCCATTTGTTGCAACGTCACTGGTTGCATTCCATACCAAACACTCGTATTGAAGTCATAGGAAATAAAAGCTGCTGTTGTATGTGGGAGTTTTGCAACGTACACTGCACCCTCGTACAAGGTTGCTAATAATATTACCGCCTTGATTGGTAACATCTTCCCTGTTCCCTCGCGTTATATTCTATGTTGTATTTGGTTACTTTTAACCACAAACATCTTTACCACTTTCATCGCTAATGGGTGCTAACACGTTTGCAAACACGCAATGTGGTGACCATTTCAGGTGCTCTACGATTGGGCTATCCGATGGTTCCCATTTGAAAATGTTACCTCGGCAATAAAAACATTCTACTCTATCTTCACGTCCCGTGTAGATTTTGGGGTTTGTATACCCTTCCAATTACGAAATGATAACACTCGCTCTGTCAAGCACGTATTTTGCAACCTAGCTTCTACACACATTTTGAACTTTCAATACTTGCAACCTGCTATATATACCTAGTGAAATTTAAAAAAGAAGTTAATTTAAATTGAATTTTTAATTTTAATGGAAGGAAATTTGTTGTTCGAAATTAGTATATCCAAACCATTTCTTAAATTTAATTGCTCGGATCAAACTGTTTTAAACTATGTAGTAACTGTGAATTATAGATTTTCAATGCTTATATTAAATAGCTGTTTAACCATATTATTGTTTATTTTTATCTAAATTTCAAAAAATTGTAAATAAAATTATGCGTTTTCTAAAATTTCTAAAGGTTTTTATAAACTTTAAAAATCATACTGTTGCAAATTTTAGTTTTAAAAGATTCGTGTTTGAAGTTTTTAAATTCTAAAATATTTTAGTTTTAAAATAGATAAAAGATTACATCTTCAGATTTTAAACGGCGAATTTCAGAGATTGTTAATTAGCTTAATAAACCGCTGTATTAATAATATATCAAAATTAGGTTGTTTTTGATTTACTAAAACTAATAATAAAAATATTTTATTTTATTCTTGCATTTTTATTTCACAATGTATAACTACATACATACAATTTATTTTAAGACCGTTTTAATGGAATTTTTAGCTTTTAATACAAACAAAATTGAATTACGCGTCAGGAAATTTTTAACCAGTTGAAATGTAGTTTTGAAAATATCCAAGTAGATTTACTCGGAATTCACGGTTGTTATTAAATAATAATTAGCCATCGACAACTTTTAAAATATTTCGATCAAAGCAATAGTCTTTTATTGTTTAAAAGTGCTTAAAATGTATATA
Organism: Agrypnus murinus; assembly: GCA_929113105.1. Taxonomy (NCBI): domain Eukaryota; kingdom Metazoa; phylum Arthropoda; class Insecta; order Coleoptera; family Elateridae; genus Agrypnus; species Agrypnus murinus. The sequence goes on from OV816023.1 coordinate 48,225,724, forward strand.
ATTTAGATAATTATTCTCATATTTATCCTGTGTTAATAAAACCCAACAAATGTTTTATTGTCTTTTATTTTTATGTTTTATTTTGTAAGTTACTACAAGTCTACGGTTAATCAACTTATGCGTTGCATTCGATGTCCTAGTACTACAAATTAATCTGATGAAATTCCATCCGGAATATAAAAACAATAGGGCTCGTCTAAGATTCGAACCCGGGACCTCTCACACCCTAAGCGATAATCATACCTTTAGACCAACGAGCCAGTTATATATGGAAAAATTTTGCTTTGAGAAGATTAGTATGTTTCTCATTACATCTGAATAATATAAAATATAGAACCGATCTTGATACAAGCATTTTCAAAATTTGACATAATGTTTTAGCTAAAATTATAGGTCGCTTTGCCCTTATACACAACATTATTAACAGATTTATTTATTATACGATTTACTTCGAGAAATGCAATTACGTGAGTATCCAGTGTGAAAGTAAATATTCCGATTATGTATTATACAATTTATAGTGTTGAATAGAATATTTGGCAAAACAAACCTTACAAGGCATTCAATCGGCTGACCGAAGAACAATTTGACAATTACTAATACATTCTTGCTGAAAATGCAACGTATTTCGCAAGCTAACCCTCAAGTGGAAGATTTATACCAGAGGTATTAAGATTTCTTCGAATAATATTAATGGGTAAAAAACATACGATGAACAGATATCGAACATACATCAGTTAACATTCTGAATATACTAAAATTATATGGGGTATATAATAAATTAAAACTTATTATTATAAATTTAAAGAGCGCGACATATTTTTCAAATTCTATTCTCTCTATAAAACAACCCGGCTATTGGAGACATAAATCATTCTAAAATATTATTATTAAAAATTAAGAAATGTATTGCTTGTTATAATTCGCGCGCGGAAGGGTATTCTACCTAAAACTCTGCAGGTTCACCTCTTCTAAAATATTTAAATTAATCAATCGTTTTATGAAATCCATAGAGAATTATACAATCTTATTAAATAAGTCTAGAAACAGATTTATACCAGAACGTTTACTGAGACAGAGAGAGGTTGAGAAATAAGAAGCTTTTATAGAATGTATTTCGTTTATTTTGTCATCATATCAAAAATATCATATTACATATAAATACTATTACAATACGACTATATTCACGCTACTTTATTTTTTAATTCTGTATAAAGTTGGTGGTTGTATGATCAGAAAGATTGAACATGTTTTTAAATATTTACATTGTATAATACAACATTCCGATAGTCTTTCAAAGTCAGTTCTTTTTTCATAACATCCTTCTAGATACCTTTAGCTGTTTTGGTAAGCTTGCCCTCTACATCTACAGCATATGCTTTTTCCCCTGTTCCCAGAAATTCCCAGAGAATTCTACCCTAGTAAACGTAGTAAAAGTAGTAAACGCAGTAAACATAGTAAACGCAGTAAACACAGTAAACGTAGTAAACGCAGTAAACGCAGTAAACGCAGTAAACGCAGTAAACGTAGTAAACGTTGTAAATGTAGTAAACGTTGTAACTGTAGTAAACGTTGTAAACGTAGTAGACGTAGTAAACGTAGTAAAAGTAGAAAACGTGGTAACCGTAGTAAACGTAGTAAACGTAGTAAACGTAGTAAACGTAGTAAACGTAGTAAGCGTAGTAAGCGTAGTAAGCGTAGTAAGCGTAGTAAACGTAGTAAACATAGTAAACGTAGTAAACGTGGTAAACGTAGTAAACATACGTTGCATTTTCAGCAAGAATGTATTAGTAATTGTCAAATTGTTCTTCGGTCAGCCGATTGAATGCATTGTAAGGTTTGTTTTGCCAAATATTCTATTCAACACTATAAATTGTATAATACATAATCGGAATATTTACTTTCACACTGGATACTCACGTAATTGCATTACTCGAAGTAAATCGTATAATAAATAAATCTGTTAATAATGTTGTGTATAAGGGCAAAGCGACCTATAATTTTAGCTAAAACATTATGTCAAATTTTGAAAATGCTTGTATCAAGATCGGTTCTATATTTTATATTATTCAGATGTAATGAGAAACATACTAATCTTCTCAAAGCAAAATTTTTCCATATATAACTGGCTCGTTGGTCTAAAGGTATGATTATCGCTTAGGGTATGAGAGGTCCCGGGTTCGAATCTTAGACGAGCCCTATTGTTTTTATATTCCGGATGGAATTTCATCAGATTAATTTGTAGTACTACGTCATCGAATGCAACGCATAAGTTGATTAACCGTAGACTTGTAGTAACTTACAAAATAAAACATAAAAATAAAAGACAATAAAACATTTGTTGGGTTTTATTAACACAGGATAAATATGAGAATAATTATCTAAATTATATACATTTTAAGCACTTTTAAACAATAAAAGACTATTGCTTTGATCGAAATATTTTAAAAGTTGTCGATGGCTAATTATTATTTAATAACAACCGTGAATTCCGAGTAAATCTACTTGGATATTTTCAAAACTACATTTCAACTGGTTAAAAATTTCCTGACGCGTAATTCAATTTTGTTTGTATTAAAAGCTAAAAATTCCATTAAAACGGTCTTAAAATAAATTGTATGTATGTAGTTATACATTGTGAAATAAAAATGCAAGAATAAAATAAAATATTTTTATTATTAGTTTTAGTAAATCAAAAACAACCTAATTTTGATATATTATTAATACAGCGGTTTATTAAGCTAATTAACAATCTCTGAAATTCGCCGTTTAAAATCTGCAGATGTAATCTTTTATCTATTTTAAAACTAAAATATTTTAGAATTTAAAAACTTCAAACACGAATCTTTTAAAACTAAAATTTGCAACAGTATGATTTTTAAAGTTTATAAAAACCTTTAGAAATTTTAGAAAACGCATAATTTTGTTTACAATTTTTTGAAATTTAGATAAAAATAAACAATAATATGGTTAAACAGCTATTTAATATAAGCATTGAAAATCTATAATTCACAGTTACTACATAGTTTAAAACAGTTTGATCCGAGCAATTAAATTTAAGAAATGGTTTAGAAATACTAATTTCGAACAACAAATTTCCTTCCATTAAAATTAAAAATTCAATTTAAATTAAGTTCTTTTTTAAATTTCACTAGGTATATATAGCAGGTTGCAAGTACTGAAAGTTCAAAATGTGTGTAGAAGCTAGCTTGCAAAATACGTGCTTGACAGAGTGAGTGTTATCATTTCGTAATTGGAAGGGTATACAAACCCCAAAATCTACACGGGACGTGAAGATAGAGTAGAATGTTTTTATTGCCGAGGTAACATTTTCAAATGGGAACCATCGGATAGCCCAATCGTAGAGCACCTGAAATGGTCACCACATTGCGTGTTTGCAAACGTGTTAGCACCCATTAGCGATGAAAGTGGTAGAGATGTTTGTGGTTAAAAGTAACCAAATACAACATAAAATATAACGCGAGGGAACAGGGAAGATGTTACCAATCAAGGCGGTAATATTATTAGCAACCTTGTACGAGGGTGCAGTGTACGTTGCAAAACTCCCACATACAACAGCAGCTTTTATTTCCTATGACTTCAATACGAGTGTTTGGTATGGAATGCAACTAGTGACTTTGCAACAAATGGGAATGTTTAAACACGAGGTCGGCAATAGAACGCAAGAAGTACGATTCAGGGTCAAATTCGTGTACCCAACACATACTAAGGACAGTGAGTGGCAAACCATCGGGAATAGTCCGGTGGAACAATGTAAAGTCAGCAGCGAAACGTGTTATGCTTCCGTGGTGACCTTGGGCACCCTGTTAGTTGCAGTAGTGGGTGTAAGCATGGGAATATATTGTATCGCTCGTTATCGTTACCATTAAAGACCATGACCTTGTACCCCACCAGTCCACTCAGTATATATAAACGCATATGCAAGAATACTTCAGTAGTACAGCATCATGGACGTGGTAGAGGCAACCGTTTTAATAACATTCGATTTTGAGGACGACGACGACGATGAAATGAGAGACGAAGAGCTATACGGTGGAAACGTCGAGAAAACTTTAGACCACCACAAAGAGGCATTCAAAATCGCGTCAAAGAAAAGATGCAAATATGTCACATTATATTTTTTCATTTAAGAAGGAACTCCTACACATACATAGAAAAATCAAAAAGCGAACCTAAGGTTTAAAAAGAAAAATTTTAATGCTATTTTAATTTTAATGAGACTCTTACCTAACTACGTCAATAAAAGAATGTGGACGAAAGGTGAACAAGACCGCAAGGGCAATAAGTGCAAATACAAGTACAAATGTTACATGCAGTTGAGAACAGAAGAAAGAAAGCAGACGTTGTTGAGAACAGACGAAACAAGGCAAGGTCAACGAGATTGTATTTACACCGAAAGGAGTGGGGGCATAGATATATCTATAACTTCAAGCCGCACCACTCAGCTAGATCCAAACATTTGAAAGTATCATTCAGCTTCTAGAACTACTTCCTCTGCTAGAAATTCGTTTAAAAAATTTGTAAAATTTTGTTCAATTTTATTAAAAGGATCGAGTGTATTAAGCGGGGATTCCACCGAAAACGTTAAACAAGTGTTATCTGCTTTACCACCGTCCGAGAACGTTGTGTGTGCTTTGGAACTGGTGGCATTGTATCCGGAAAGAATTCAGTGTGACATCGACTTGCAAAACGTTCTTGCATAAAGATGTGGATGTGTTATAGTTCACAATCGTGGCCTAAGGCTATTGATATTAAAAGTGCAGTACAGAGAGTGCAGGAAGAGTTACGCGATCTAGTTACCGAAAGAAACGTGTTACGATCAAGGAGGAGAATAATAAAATACATTTATTTACGTGGAATTACGCCTACTGACAAGCACGAATATCATTGTGGATGGAAAGTGTTGTAGATCGGTGTCGGTTTCAAAGACGTATCGAGAAATGTGGTGTAGTGTTAAATAGAATTTTAGATATAGAACATAGACATAAAATTTATATTGATCGCTTTAGTAAGGTTTGAATGTAATGCATATTATAAGCTGGCTTTTGAATCTTATATACTATAAATAAAATAACATATTGAGAAAAACGTATATTTTTTATTTCACGTCTACACTACAGAAGTCGTCAAATTTTTAATAAAGCTAACCATAATTATATTAGCGGTTTTTCTAACATTTAGTAACTTTGTGCTAAAAGCGACAACAGCACAATTTCGTTCCAGTTTTTACAAATGACGAAGTTGCAAGTACAGCGTGTTGTTCTGTATATCTAACAAACTAATAAGGTAAGTACATTGTGTTCTGTGATGTAGTGTCATAGAATGGTAACACTTTGTTTGAAGTATAGTGAATTATAGTTTTAATGGCTTATAGGGAGTCTACAATTATCACTTCTACGCAAAAAGAGGAATAACTAATAAGTTTAACTTTTTAATAATGCATGGTCATATATTGGTTCAATAAATTACATTAAACCCAGTAATTGACCGAAGTGGTCATTCACTGGTTTAGCACCAAAATTTGAAAAATCTTAAATAATATTTATGTAACAACACGAGGTGGGTTTGTTAGTAATATTTCAAATGTACGAATGGTTATGATTTTATGAACCAATATTTGACCGGGTTTTAATGTCTGTGTCACAATTTAAATAAAAGTTACTTTGATGTTAACAAGTTATGTAAACATTTTTTAAAATGAAAGTTATCTGGTCATTCACTGTTTTTTTGGTCATTAACTAGAATTCACTGATCATTCATTAGTGACTTCACTTAATTAAACAATAATAATTAATAAACGATTGACATAAATAATTCTTTCTAAACTGTACTGACAACTAGACAGATGGATCAAATTTGAATAATTTTTATGCACTTTAGTGTATCATTCACTAATATCAAATTTGCTTGCAATCCTGATTTGGTTATTAATTGGTGCATTCACCCTATCTGTACAAATCGAATGTAAACAGGTTGACCTTCATACTTCAGAATATAAGAATAAGCTACTTGGTTAATTATTATTACTTGGTTAGTTATTAAAAATATTAAAACTAAAAATAGCAATACTTCATTTTCTAACAATTAAAAGCACGCGTTCTGCATTTAACGTCATTAATTTAAACGTTGCATTTACATTGCGTCACTCGGCTGAATGGCAACGCTGTTGCTGGGGGAAAACAGATGGCACCAGTGTCGTTTTACGTGATTTTTGTACCGATATTCTGTATTATCGGCATTTGGTTCGTAACTCGGCTGAATGGCAACGCTGTTGCTAGGGGAAAACAGATGGCGCCAGTGTCGTTTTACGTGATTTTTGTACCGACATTCTGTATTATCGGCATTTGGTTCGTCACATGGATCTGTATTACCGGCAATCTGTGTATCGTCAATAGAGGGCGTCATGACAGCCTTGGTAGTGTAATGTCTGGCGTGCCGGACTTTCACCCAAGCAGCCCGCGATCGACACCCGGCCCCGGCAGATCTGGTTAAGGTTTTCTGCAGTTTTCCTTAGCTGTGACACAAATGTGGAATCTGCGCTGTTCCATCTGTAAGTCGGCTGCAGCCGCACATTGGGCCTATATAATAATAATAATCGCCCCCTCCCTCCCGCACAAGCTTATAGCTTCTGGGGCCTTGGTTTAGGCTATGGGTTGTAGTAGTTATTATTATTATTATGACGGGATCTGTATGACCGGCGGACTGTGTACTACTACTAGGGGGCGTGTCATGAAGAAATCTGTATTACTACCGGTATGATGATGTAGAGGCAACCATTTTATATTACAGCATATGGCGCGCGCTAAATTTGAATCTGTACTGTGAATCTGTCAATTTTAAAATTTGTCATTTTTGCATATGCCATTTTTGCATCTGTCATTTTAAAATCTGTCAATTATGCATCTGTCATTTTTGCATCTGTCAATTGTGCATCTGTCATTTTGCATCTGTCATTTTGCATCTGTCATTTATGCGTCTGTCAATTTTAATCTGTCATTTTTGCATCTGTCATTTTAAAGCTGTCATTTTAAAATCTGTCATTTTTGCATCTGTCAATTGTGCATCTGTCATTTTGCATGTCATTTTTAAAATCTGTCAATTTTGCATCTGTCATTTTTTGTCATTTGAAGGAGCCATCTTGGATTTCCCCAGATTTGAATTTTTCCTCGCTACGACCTACAAGTTCTGCTGCTACCTTTCTCTCTCACGCAGCCTGTACTCTTTCCACCGCCTTTTTTAGAAGAAATAATAAAGCCAGATAGGAATTAAAATTATGTTTATTATTATTAATATATTGTTATGACTACATTTAATTTATAATAAAATGTTGATAGATTGCTGGTGATGATGATAGCTTGAGGACTTCAGGACTGCCCTCTGTTTTCTATTTGCGGTTCCAGGGGCTGTAACAACAACAACAACAATATAACATTAAAAAGGAGTAAACTTGACGTTTCTACATACCTTATCTGTTTCCACAAAGATGCAGTAATCATAGCCGCAGCTTGCTTTTCCCAAGTACACTAGGCCTAGAGAAATCGTTTTAACTGCAATCTGCTCATTAACTTCCTTAACCCTTTGATCTGTTAACTTGTCGCTGATCCGCTTGGGTAGAAATGTAACGTAGTTTTCACCAACAACAATCACACTTTGACGTTTATCACGGCCAACGACTCTTTGGAATTGCAGTATTTCTACAACCTCTTTGACCCCGTAGTCGCACAATTTCTTGATATGTTTCTGGCTGCTGGTGTAGGGTTTGTTCAATTCTTTTAACAAATCCATTTGTCTACTTAAAAACAAAGATACACACACACACATGTTAGAATTTAAATAGTAGCAAAATTTTAACACGCACAAGAATAATAATAATGATAATTAGTTTTAACATACCTGTTTAGTTGAAGCAAACAATAATAATAATAATTATCACTATCACCGTAACGTAGCCGGCGAGAACAAAACTAAAACTAAAAAACGGAAGGGCTCGACGCTTTTATAACCTTCTAATCTGCAGGAATTAACATGCTTGCAGATGCATCTGTTGGTAAGATAAAAATTTAATTTACTACACCCGAGCAAAAGGGTTCAACCTCGTTAACGGTCAAAAGTGGTCGACGGTACACCTGCGCTGTCAATTAACACTTGAGACCAATCTAACCGACTATGTATTGCCGAGCCGTGAAAATCATGCAAGGACTTGCTCGAGGTTGCCAAAATATGAGAATGCGTATAAACCACAGAAGGCCATATCTTAATGTGTTATATATTGAAACTAAAAAAACGAATTGTTTGCTTATAACAGATTTAATTTAATGGCCTGCTATAGAATCAACTTAATTATTATTTTGTTTGTTAAAATGCGTCCTGTGTTTATAGCTAGCGGTCAGGTAAACCCTTTTGTTTTATGACTTTTCTTGAAACGTTATCTGATCGTCCCATCTGCCGCAAGAAGAAAGAATTTTTTTTGAAGACCTAGAGATATTACGTACGAAAATGTTATATGTACAAAATACTTATGACTAAATCTGTAAATTAAAATCTTTCAAAATGCAAGTATCTCTAAAAGAAATGTAAAAAAGGTTACACAATATTGCGTAATTATATATAATCTTGATTGTACGAGTTCTAACAAGATACAAGGGGTTGACCGTCGTAAAAGTAAACAATGTAAAGAAACTAATTGTTTTTTTCTTTCAGGTAAATCTTTATCGGTAGATCGATCGATACCTTAATTAAGAGTTCGGGGTGTTATATGACGATTTGCTAGGGCACAGTCGGTTCACAATCTGAGAGAACCCAAGATAATAGGCGTTATAATCCTATACAAACCTTTTAATTAAATATCTCTTGCTGCAAGTTTTCATTTCAACAATTTGATTTTTGAAAATTTTATAATAATAAAAATTACGATATCTTGTATAATTCATAATTCAATGATTTTATATGGCCGTATAAGAGACGTTTATCTCTTAGAAAAGTAACAAAGCAAACATACCTGTTTGTTGTCGATGTAAACAAAATCACTATTAGAAATAGCTACAATTGTGGAACTGATTTGTTCGTTAAATAATAGAGCGAAGAGAGAGACGCTGCCGAATTTAAAACTGAGGATTTTTTATGAGAATCGACGGCTTTTATACAATAAACGACCCCCCTGGTAGACACATATAACACGCGGGTTTCAGGTTGAATCATATCGGCTGCAAGTTTCATCTCGATTTCGGTGATGACCCCCACAGCTGCTGTTCTTAGAAATTGATTGATAGATAATATCAGAGATTTTTTTACCTGCCTGGTATTCTACGATCAGATAACGCTTGAACGCCCGAAATCAGAATAATAAACATGTTTTTATTATACGTTACTGGCATAACATACCTCCTTCCGTAAGTTACTTGTAAAATAATTCCTAGCTAAATAAATATTCTATTTAAACATTGATGTTTCATTTACATTTTTTAGCTTAATCGCGATTTCGGTTTTTACACCATCATCAGAAGACTGAACATTTAAAAGAAATTACAAGAATATATAAAGACTAGGGTAACCAAGTGTTTTTATTTATTTATTATTAGAATGTTTCACCTAGCGCCTACAAGGGATTCAATTAATCATATTTCTTTTGATTTCTTTAAAATAATTTATATTAAATTTGTCTAAAACATCGTGTATAATACACAGTAACCTTAATGGAACACCTATAATTGATTTACCAGTTACCATTAATGATAATACAAAATTCTTAGGATTAACTGTTGATAGGCGCCTAACCTGGAGCAACCATATCCAATTATTTCGTAAGAAGCTGTGTAATGCCTACTATGCTTTGTTACAAATTAAATCTGAAGCTGTAGAATGACCTTCTATAAATCCATGTTCTTGTACTGAGACATCTTTTGAGGATTTTTTTCGAGTACTAAAAAAGATTCTATAAATATATTTTAACGAAAATATTTGTCTTACTCGCACACACACACATATTATGGTTGGAATAATGAAATTAATTTTCCGCATATGTACAAACGTAATTTTGTTATACGCTTCAAATACCCATTAAACATCAGAATTAAAAACACACACTTAATAAGGCTAAAACAGGTTAGAACTCGAATATATTGCGTGATTCATTTAATTATTATGCAATCGTATTTACGAAAGCCTGTATCGACAGGCTGGAACATGCAAAAAAAAGTTCCTGCTTTAACTATTCACCCAGCTATAAAAAGGGCTGTAATCGTTTCAGATACAATCAGTCGTACACGAACGATCGTGCGTGTGTGAGTGCAATAAGTATACTAAACACTAGTGCTCTTTGATTTGTTTATAATAATAACATATAGTAAATTTGAATTGTTTTAAAAAAAGTGATCGACGGTTCAGCAACAACAAGGTAGGAATATTTTATTTATTTTTAAATTCTGAATCTTAATATCAACTTTCGAGTTTCCACGCATATAACAATATTTATAATTAGTTTATATTAATCATAATCTGAGGTTACGGGATCTTTGTAATTTTTGCAAGACGAGGTTCTGTTGGAGAATAAGAACGAACATTTTCTCCGTGGCAAGAATAATTATTTATAATATTTAATATACATTTGAATTGCTTAAAAAGCGTACAACGTTATACAAACAGTTTTCAGGCAAAATTTATTTTGAGTTTATTATTATTATTATTATCTAGGGCTTAATAATGTTAAATTTGAATTCCAGCAATGTAGGAATAGTTTTATATTTTTTGTTTATTATTATTATTATTATCTAGGGCTGTAACATAATTATTCAAATAATGATTTGAGGTTATGGGATCTTTGTAGTTTTGCAAGTCGAGTTTTAATTAGCCATACTCGTTCACCGTAATTAGAGCTCTTGCAACGCGAATAATAATAATGTTAAGTTTGAATTCCAGCAATGTAGGAATAGTTTTATATTTTTCAATTTTTCACTAGTCTTAATGTCGATTAAAGTTCATAGAGTTTCGAAGATTGTTTTGTAATATACTCTGATACACCTTACTAACTAAACAGAGCTCTAATGTTTAAAATTTTATTGTTACATACGATTATAACTTTTCTATAGTCTAATGTAATAATTTGTTCTGGTTTTAGCTCTGACCAAAGTGAGGTATTAGGCAGTTTTTTTAAACAAAACAGAAATGGCATTCCAGATAGTAGATGATATCACAAAAAGTAGCAAAAAATATAATTTCCAACGGCGTAGTGTCTGCTTCAAACTAAACGAAATTCCTCAAGACGTTATAGATCCCGAAGCGTGGGTGAAGAATGGGCTAAAAGATATCGTAGCGCATATATGCCAAGACGTCGACTCTGAAGATAAGATTGGTTTCACGTTTGACTCAGAATGTTTCGCCAAGGGGGACGCATACATATCCTTTAAAAAGGCCAGGGACATATCGTTCGAGGAAATATGGGACTTATTGGGAAAAATATATCAGAGCAATTCTGAAGGCTTTCATTCAGATGCACTAGACTTTATTATTGATTATTTTTTTACAGTAAGTACCTTGCATTATTTTTTTTGCAAATGGAACAAAAATTAATATTGTACGATTTCCTGGCGAAATCTAGCCAAAGGCTACTCTATTTAACCATAATATGAAGCCATAAGAACAAATATAATATAAAACAAAAAGTGTTAAATATAATTATGTACATTCAAATGCAAATCAATTTATTTAATTAATTAAGTTAAACTAAATTAAATGGATAAATATTTGTACAAGACACGTGAAGGTTTATTGTTTTTGTAAAAGATATTTCTTTAACTGACATTTGAACTTATTCGAATTATCAGTTTTAATACCTAAAGGTAGAGAATTACATAATTTAACTGCATTATAAGTAAAGCTTCTACGAAAAAAAGCAGAAGTATGATGAGGCATTGTTAGTAGATGATTATAGCGAGTGTTCCCGGAGTGAACACCTGGCCTAGGTATCAGCTCTTCGCTAAGAGATGTAGGTTGTTTTGAAGTTAACAGAGTATGTGTGAACGAAACCAATTGATATTTCCAGCGATTCTCCATATTTAACCATCCTAGTTCATTTATTTTATGTGAAATGTGGTCGTATCTACGCAAATTAAAAATAAATCTGCAACACCAATTTTGAACTTTTTGTATACGATATTTATCTCTTGCATCTAAACAAGGACTGTACACAATATTACCATAATTAAAATGTGACAATACTAAAGATTGGGATAACAATTTTCTTTGAGTAGAATTTAAAATATCTTTATTAGCATACAGTAACTTTAGAGAACAGTAAGTTTTTTGCAATAATTTACATATGTGCTGCTTAAATCGTAAACTGCTATCAACAATAATACCCAAGTCTTTAGCAGAGTCCATTATGGGTAATCATTCATTGTCAATATGTAGGTTGTGATCATTCTTCACAGTCATTACGTGATGATTATTACCAAACAATAACATACTTGATTTGCTACTATTAAGTTTTAGATTATGTTCTAATGAGAGTTGTTTTATAGTATTTAGATCACTATTAATGTTTTCATACACCACGGCTCTCTCAGTAAAAGCAAATGATTTATAAATTTGTGTATCATCTGCATAAGCTTGAATTTTGCAGTACTTTAAAGATTTTAAAATGTCAGTAGTATAAATTATGAACAATAGGGGGCCTAGAATACTTCCCTGTGGTACACCAGAGGTAATAGAAAAAGAATTAGAAACTTGATTATTATATTTAATTATTAAAGTCCTTTCCGATAAATAAGATCTAAGCAAACTAACAGCAGCATCATTAAATCCGTAATATCGTAATTTAGCACAGATAAGTTCATGATTAATAGTATCAAATGCTTTTGAAAAATCAAGTAATATTAATACAGTAATCATTTTTTTATCAGTCGTTTTGATTATATCATTTGTAACAGTAGCTAGGGAATCCACTGTACTAAATCCTCCTCTGAACCTGGATTGACACGTAGGCAATAAATTATTTTCATTAAAAAATGTATGCATTTGTTGGTACAAAACTTTTTCAAATATCTTAGACAAACAGGGTAATATAAGATAATATAAGATAGCTTTCGAATGATAATGACCCAAGTGAAATCCTATAGAGGCTCTGGACGAGTTAACACCTACAACAGCTATGAAGAAGAATGTACTAAACGAAAGGGTATAGCAGTCATCAACAATAAAGACAACCTATGCCTTCCCCGAGCTCTCGTTGTGGCCAGAGCTTATGCTCTCAAGGATCCTCTCGTCAAACAAATCAGAGAAAACCATGCAAAGATGCAAGATATCGAGATAAATAAGCTGATGCAAGAAGTTGGTATTCAGATTCCTGAGGAAGGCGCTGGTGTTTAAGAACTGAAGCGGTTCCAGACTCATATGAACGGTTTTAAAATAACCGTTTATGCATATGGGTCTAGAGGGCGAACCGTTCTATTTGAAGGTCCTGATGCTCCAGCGAAAATCAGCCTGCTTCGCCACAACAATCACTACAACGTGATTAGCAACTTGAAAGCGGCGTTTGTGTGTAGATATTACTGTGAATTTTGCCACATTCCATACAATAACAAGAACGATCACAGATGTGCTGGATCATGCCCATGTTGCCAGCAGACCCCGCCATGCGAGGAAAGCAGGCAGGAAATAACGTGCGAAGATTGTCATCGCAAATTTAGAGGCCCAGACTGCTATAACAAGCATAAAACTAGCGGTTCATATAACCAGAAAACCTTATGCCAACATATAAAACAATGCCCCGAGTGCCTGAAGACAGTAACAGCCCAAAGAGCTCATACTTGTGATGAAATATACTGCAAGATGTGCGGAAAACATCAACCTGCAGGGCATTACTGTCATATAAAACCCGATAGCAGAGAACCATCTTCAGAAGGCTACTTGTTTATATTTTATGACCTGGAGTCGAGGCAGGATAAACGAGGTCGTGATGGTGAGAAGATACACGTACCCAACCTGTGTGTCTTCCAACAACGCTGTGACAACTATATTAATGAGGCTAACACAGTTGCCATATGCGCAAAATGTCGTCTGAGACAACAGGTGATAAAATTAAATCTAATACAAGTCTTCCTAAACTATATACTAGGGGTTAAGAAGGCCTTTAAGAGGATTGTTGTGTTGGTCCATAATGGAAAGGCGTATGATCACCAATTTCTTCTTAAGCATGTACTTGAAAACACCGATCTCAAGGTTGAATTAATTATGAGAGGCAGCAGCATTATCATGATGGGTATCGATAACGTTAAGTTTATCGATAGTATCAACTACTTCCCGATGGCATTATCCACACTTCCAAAAGCCTTCGATTTAGGCGCCGAACTGAAGAAGGGTTATTTTCCGCATCTTTTTAACACTCAGGTCAATGCTAATTATGACGGACCTCTGCCAGACCTTAATTACTACGATCACGACTACATGAACGAAGACACGCGCCTAAAACTGATGGCCTGGCATAAGGAACACCGAAATGACAATTTTAGAATGCAACGTGACTTAGTGGAGTATTGCATCAGTGATGTTGACATTTTGACCAAGGCTTGCCTTAAATTTAGAAAGCTCTTCTTAGAGGAGTGCAACGTATGTCCGTTCACCGAAGCAGTAACCATATCCTCAGCCTGTAACTTGGTTTATCGCCGGAACTTCCTGCAGCCCCAAACAATCGGTATTATACCTCGTAATGGTTACAGAAATGTTGACAATTAGTCAAAAATAGCCACAGATCAGTTAATCTATGAAGAGACTCAAAGATCAACATTATCAACATTAAAAATTCAGCCAAGCAGCGAGAGACTATAGTAGATGGCGTCAAGGTTGATGGTTACTGTGAAGAAACACGACAAGTATTTGAATTTCACGGCTGTTACTATCACGGGCACACCTGTCTATCCGTAAGGCGAGATGAACCTGTGCATGAAGATCCCTCGGATACATTGAACAATCGTTTACAAAGAACCAGAAACAAAATTGAAAGACTGAGACAGCGAGGCTATGACATCATCGAAATGTGGGAATGCGAATTTAGGGAAATGCTGCAACGAAACAAAGAACTAAAACAAGAACTTGAAAACAGCCCTCTAATGGTATCGACACCTCTGAACCCTCGTGATGCCTTGTTTGGTGGTCGAACTGGTAATTGCAAAACATATTATCAAGTCGGGCCTGGAGAAAAAATAAAGTATGTTGATGTTTGTTCGCTATATCCTTGGGTGTGTAAGTATGGCAAGTTTCCTATTGGACATCCTAAGGTTTACGTGGGCGATGCTTGCAAAAAACTTGATTTAGAACATACAGACGGTCTCATCAAATGTAAGGTGTTGCCGCCGCAACAGCTGTACCACCCGGTACTACCACTCAGAATGAACAAGTTAATGTTTGTGTTATGCAGAACCTGCGGTTCAGAGCTTAACCAGAACGACTGTAATCATACGGAAGGTGAACGTTCATTAACGGGTACTTGGAAAATAGACGAAGTACAAAAAGCCTTGGAGATGGGGTATGTCATGCTGGAAGTTTACGAAGTTTGGCAATACAACATAGAACAGTATACCACTATGAAGAAGACTGGCGGGTTATTTACGGAAATGATGAACAAGTTTATCAAAATGAAGCAGCAGACATCAGGCTGGCCCGGGGATTGCTTGTCCGATGCAGAGAAGAAGAATGCATATATCGAAGAATTTTTCGAGAAGGAAGGTATACGCATGGAATTCTCGGAAATACTAAAGAACCCCGGATTAAGAGCTTTGGCTAAACTAATATTAAATTCGTTTTGGGGTAAGTTTATCACAACTAATTTATTAATTTATATTAATTATTGTGTAATTAAAACAACTATTATTCGTCAACCTTATGAGTTAGAGGAGCTTCTATCAAACCCGGCTATAGAAGTCAACCACATCGAAGCTGTTAATGAAGACACTCTGATAGTTGGTTGGCAATACAAAGAGAACTCTGCAGACCTTTCGTCGATAGTCAATGTAGCAATTGCGGCATATACAACAACTCAGGCCCGTCTTAAATTATACAGCTATCTGGAACGTCTTGGCGATAGGGTGTTATATTACGATACGGATTCCATCATTTACATTAGCAGAAAAAGGGAATGGGATGTACCAACGGGTTCCAGCTTGAGCTAGAATACTACGGGTCTGTCAGCTATATAGTAGCATTTACCTCTGGAGGTCCTAAGAACTACAGTTACATTATATTCAGTCCCAAGTATAACACTTACTTCACTGTGTGTAAAGTAAAAGGTATTAGACTGAACTATGAAGTACTGAAGCTCATCAACTTCCACAGTATGAGGCAGATGGTTACATCCAAAGAGCCTGTTGAACCTCTATACATTGCCTCTTTGAATATACGCCGTACAAAACACCACCAGGTTATTACCAAGAATGGAACAAAGATCTACAGGCCTAGGTCCGAAAAACGTAAGTTTGACGACAGTTTCGACTCTGTTCCCTATGGACATAAGAAGCCCTGTGTTAGTCAATGATATTCTATGAGGTTTGTAGTATAATTGTATTTTTAAGTTTTGTAAAAATTTGTATATCTTTACTTAAGTAAAAAAAATGTTTGTATAGTAACATATTTTTAACTCTTAAGTATTAGTAAAATAATTTTATAGTAATGTAGTAGCTTCAATAAGTACATTATCTGAACGACGATGTTTTAAAGAATATTATTATTATTGTATATAATTGAAAAGTTCAATTACTTATGTATGAGTAGCAACATACTCTGTAAAAAGTAACTATTGTTCATTTGCTTATAAATATGTTAGGACAACGAAAGTCCTACTGCATCACTATGGGATGGTCACCCTGTTGGACTCTCATTGGAGCTACTGATGTTGTTGGTGGTGATTTTTGTTGTCATCGTTATAAAACACATAATACGGGGTATGTTAATCGACTTCAGCATAGTGTAGTTATAATAATAAGTGAAACTGACGAGAGTTATACTTTATGTACCGGAATTGTAATTAATTATTAAAAAAGATGTTGAAACTTGGGAGTGATTGAATGTAAATCACAGCCATCACGGGGATACTCGGGAACATGTTCATGAAATAGATTACCTGATAAACGCGATTTTGTTCTTTTCAATTGTGTCTGTTAAGTAGTAGTAGTAGTAGTAGATCAAGACATTGTTGAAAAGAATATTTAGCGTAACAAATCGTACAAGGCATTCTACTGCTCCGACTAAACAACAACAACAGCAATTTGACAATGAAAGAAAGGTCAAGTTTCAAACGTGTTACGAGTATGTCTTCATGGTTATCCGAGAACAGATTTCAACCCTAACAATAATAATTGTTTAGTTATTTAATTATTGTTTAGTTGTTTAATAATTTTGAGAAATATTGTCATAGAATAAAAGATTAATGTTCTATCATGGTTATCCGAGAACAGATAATTGTTTAGTTATTTAATTATTGTTTTGTTGTTGTTCAATAAAATTTTTGAGAAAGATTGTCATAGAATAAAAGATTAATGTTCTATATGTGTATTATTACTATTCTCCCCTCTGTACCAAGGCATGAAAAAGTGATAGCTATAACTAGTATGAGAGAGAAGCAAGAATGAGGTAATTACCTACACACACCTGGCGATAATGATGACGTGTCTGTCAACGTCGACAACTTGTTTACCGTATGCATGTTACTGAGCATGCGTTGGATCTAGGTAAGTATAAGCGACTATATAAAGTCGACAGTTGTTAGCGTGTACTAGTAGCAGACAGTACGTGTACAGCAGCAGCACCAGCAGAAATTACGATGATGTCGAGTATAAGCAGTCCTAATTATTGTTATGATAACGAGAGCGAATTATTTCCCCTGGAAATAGGTAAGTTGTTGTTTATAAAGCTTCAAGTTTGTGTTTGTATGCTAATTTGTGTCTATTTTGCTGCTGCTTGTTTAGATGAAGGCCCGGATGTTGCAGATCATGCATCATCATCATCAACAGCAAGTACCGACAAGTACAGCGAGAACGGTCAAGCGTGGAACAATGAAGAAGAACTAGGTAAGGTGTTTAAAAGTTTTGTATGTTTATGCTTATATTAATCGATTATTGTATTATTATTGTTTAGCGTTTCATGATCTGTCGCAGCAGCAGCCTCTAAACTACACTGATGACTCTGTAGCAGCAGCATCAGCAAACTTTACCATTGTAGATACACCAGTAGCAGCAGCTAAAGGTGAAGTACGTGTTCAACTACTCGGGGCTGTCCAGTATTCGTTGTATGTTACGAGACCTCCAGGTGAAGAAGAACAAAACTACAACCATATACACAACATCCAAGTAGGACTTATTCCACCAGACGACGACTACGTCTTGGGGTCTAAAGAATTTGACGTGGTAGTGAAGCTCGAATGCGTGAATAACGTATGCCAGCATGGTGAAATAGTGTTGTCGGAAAGTGACTGGTTCGAGCTGTATGATATACGAGTCGAGGCAATGTTTAAAAATTTCTTTTATGGTTGCTGCTGCCGCAAGGACGACAGTGTACTACATCGTGATAAACATTTGAAAGTCCATCTATGTGAGAATTTATACATCGAGATTATTCACAACGAGGTTTTCGGCAACAGGGTGGCGATTCATCAGAATGATAAACAGCGGACTGTAACCTTAAAAGATTACGAGTTTCAGTCTATAATGCATCTAGCACCGCTGATCAAGGCTCGAACGTTACATCACCTGGACTTTTCGCGTTTCTACCACGCAAACATAGAGAACGTAGCAGAAGGTCAACTGAGGCGCCCTGAAGATGTCTATAAATCGCTCCCGACATCCGATTCAATTTTATTCACGTCCGAACTGTTATGCGGTTACTACTCAGCAACCAGTTTAATAGACAACAGAACAGACAACAACACAATAGACATTTTATTAGAAATAATAAAACATTATCCGCAAAAGTTTATCGATGCCGTACGTACACGACTGCAATCATATCAGCAGCAGCAGCAGCCGAAAACGTCAACGGCCACAACGTTTGCACCGTCGTATTAAGAACACCATGGCGGAAATAAACTATCTTAGAAATAGGTTACAAAAATATTTGAACAATTTGCAAGTGTTACGCGATGATCTCAACTCATACTGTGTAATGAATAATTTGTTAAATAATATGTTACAATTGTCCATTAAATGTATAGCAAAATAAATAATATGTATATTTAAACATTGATGTTTCATTTACTAGCACGACTAAGGGTGAAGGAGGGTGAAGTGACTAGCATGACTAAGGGTGAAGGGTGAAGAGACTAGCATGAGTAAGGGTGAAGGGTGAAGAGACTAGCATGACTAAGGGTGAAGGGTGACGAGACTAGCACGACTAAGGGTGAAGGGAGAAGGGTGAAGAGCGACTATATATAAGGTAGATCGTTATCAGCGAGAGAGTACATGAATAAAGCCGAATCTTTCCAATGGCGTACATCCTAGGTTACAAAGCAGAGCCGGTAAGTAGTCATACTATGAGAAGGAGAGAGAGAGAAAGAGTTCACGCTTAGTGAAAGGGATAAAAGGATCCAATCCCTGAGTTAACGCTAAAATTCAAATCTATGGCATGGGAAATCCAGGATGGCTCCTTCAAAATGACAAATTCAAAATGACGGATGCAAAATTGACAGATTTAAATGACAGATGCAAAATTGACAGATTTATAATGACAGATGCAAAATGACAGATGTATAATTGACAGACGCATAAATGAAAAATGCAAAAAATGACAGATTTATAATGACAGATGTATAATTGACAGACGCATAAATGACAAATGCAAAAAATGATAGATGCAAAATGACAGATTAAAAATGACAGACGCATAAATAACAGATGCAAAAATGACAAATGCATAATTGACAGATTTTAAAATGACAGATGCAAAAATGACATATGCAAAAATGACAAATTTTAAAATTGACAGATTCACAGTACAGATTCAAATTTAGCGCGCGCCACATGCTGTAATATAAAATGGTTGCCTCTACATCATCATACCGGTAGTAATACAGATTTCTTCATGACGCGCCCCCTAGTAGTAGTACACAGTCCGCCGGTCATACAGATCCCTTCATGACGCCCTCTATTGACGATACACAGATTGCCGGTAATACAGATCCCCGTTTCATGACGCGCTTTGTTAACAGCGCTCTCTGGGTTTTTTCCTAATAACACTTTAGCACCATTTAGCCGAGCGCCGAACCAAATGCCGGACAAGGCCAGTAGTACAGATTCCGTACTTCGAGAATCACGACACCGGCGCCTTCTGTTTTCCCCTAGCAACGACGCTACCATTTAGCCATGTGACGAACCAAATGCCGATAATACAGAATGTCGGTACAAAAATCACGTAAAACGACACTGGCGCCATCTGTTTTCCCCTAGCAACAGCGTTGCCATTCAGCCGAGTGACGAACTAAATGCCGATAATACAGAATGTCGGTAATGCAGATTCCGTACTTAACGACGACTGCATCCCCTCAAAAACGTCTGGCAAAGGTGGCCCAATACCTACTGTCATTAACTTAAACGTTGCATTTAAAAACAAAACAGCATATTATTAAAACAAAACCTAACATTCATATAAAAAGCACTGCATTAAATATTGGTACTTTAAGTTTGAATAAAAATATATTGAAATAGCAATACTTAATTTTCTAACAATTAAAAGCACGCGTTCTGGATTTAACGTCATTAACTTAAACGTTGAAAAAGGTGAAATATGTAATTCTCTGAAAGCCGATGAAGACGCGCTTACTTATGTCGTATCGCGTTCGACGGGCGAAAGGGAATGCGGAAACCGGCCAGTAGGTTATGGGGCAGTTCAGCCAGACATGTTTATCTCTCTCCAAAACTTCTCTTTCTTACAGCGTACACTCGATGTTAACATTAATATACCCCTAATAATGTTTAAAATTTGTTAAAACTGTCGTAATCATTTCTAACTTTGACAAGGTCAATAAATTGAATGTTTGATGACCTTGAAGATACATTATTTGGTGACGATACATTGCTGTCATTTTGATGACTTTGAAGATACATTATTTTATGACTATACATTGTTGTCACGTTTAGGTGACAGAGATAGGTTCAAGGTCACCATGTGTTAGAGAGATCGATTCAAGGTCACAACATTGTTGTCATATTGATGATCATTGTTGCCACGTTTAGGTGACAGACGCAGGTTCAAGGTCATCATGTGTTGGAGAGAGATAGGTTCAAGGTTACCAACATTGTTGCCATATTGATGACCATGAGAATGCGTTGTTGTCATATTGTTGACCTTGAAAATGCGGTGTTGCCATATTGATGACCTTGAGAATGCGTTGTTGTCATATTGTTGACCTTGAGAATGCGGTGTTGCCACGTTTAGGTGACAGAGATAGATTCAAGGTCACCATTTGTTAGAGAGAGATAAGTTCAAGGTCAATGTCAGGAGTGGGGGTGGGTTCAGAACTCCCAATTTTTACCTACTGATCCTAAACCATCCCAAAACCTGGGTACTACTCAACCTTAGAACTGAAAGATTTGGAAATCCAAATAATTTTTCAAACAGCACTTCAAGACCAATTAATTTCTCAAAAACTTTTTCTAATTTTTCAAATCATAATTCGAGACCAAGTGATTTTTCTAATAATTTTAGACTTCCCAAATTTCACAGCGAATAATGTTTCTAGTAGTAATGTAAGATCAGATAGATCAAGAAATTTTAGTTCTTTCGTTCCAAAACCAAATCATCAACCCACATATACTCCAGAACATATGGAGGTTAGTATAATTAAGAGATTCGCTACCAGACAACTAGGTAATCAAAGTAAATTTAGGACCAATTCGCAACTTTTCAGACAACGATTTCCAAATAGAATACTAGAAGAAATAAATTATCATCATGATAATTTACCCTCAACATCTGCTTTGAATAATCCCGAATATGATGAAACAGATCCCACATATTTTGATAATAACACTTATCATAGGTTGTAGTAATTATTATTATTATTATTATTATTATTATTATCATGAAAATCCTAATTATCCCCAAGATGAATATCCTCAAAATGATTTATTTCAAGAAAACGAATATAAAGATGAACCCGAAGAAGAATACGAAGACAACATGGACTCTAATGTAAATTTTCATTAAGAGCCTCGGAACCCCTATTACATTTTAACATAAACCCCAACGCAAACTTACCCTATGTAATCATTCCAGGATCAGACGAAAAGATTATTGATCGATTCCGGAAGTTCAAAAACTGTCATCTCCCAAATTTGTACAAGAAAATTTCCCAGAATCTATTTATCAATATAAATTTTGAAATTACAGCTTCTCACGGAACCACTTGACATAATTACGTAGCAGACATCTCTATACCTAATCTTTTTAACGAAGAAGAACTTCATACATGTTACTTATTTGACTTTCATCCCGACTATGTAGGACTTATAGGATCAGATCTTTGATGAACTTTTCTGCATCAATTGATTATAAATGGATGCATATCCAACCGAAAAAACCATAGTACCTTTTTATTATAACCCTTTCGAACTAAAACAAGAAATACAACAACGAAATCATTGTAATTTTTCAAAATTAAAACCAAATCAGGAACCAATAAAGAAGATCTATCTACCAGCTTGATCCGAAATTTTGGTTCCAGTAGTTGGTCTTAATGGAAAAAAATTAACCCCCAAACTTAAGTTTAAGTCCCACGTTATTATGCCTTCAGCTATTGTCAGATTACACAATAATTGTTTTCAAACAAGCCCTATCAAAACTTCCAATGAACCTCAAGTTATCAGTATTTATGACCCTTTAATTTTAGAAGAATATGATACTTCAGACGATTTAATTCAAATCAATAATTTTAATGTTAATAAATCCCCTTATGACGTTCGAACAATTTTGAACGAATATTTAAAAAATAATTTAAGATTAGAACATCGTAATGAGGAAGAAGAAACCCTATTGACAAACCTTTGCTATGAATACAAATACGTATTCTATTCCTCAGACATACCCCTTTCAGCAACAAATTTAGCAAAACACCATAATAGGATTCACCGTGAAGAAGTCAAAAACCAAATTAACAAAATGTTAAAGGATCAAATTATTAAACCATCAGAAGCCCCATTTAATTTTCTGATTTGGGTAGTAAAGAAGAAATTAGACGCATCCCAAAAACAGAAGTGGAGGATCGTCACAGATTATAGGAAACATAACGAACAGACTATCGAGAACAAATTCCCATTACCCCGAATAGAAACCGTTTTAGATAATTTAGGAAGATCAAATAATTTTAGTACGCTTGATCTCGCATCTGGCTTTTGGCAAATAGAAATTGAAAAAATAGACAGAGAGAAAACAGCTTTCTCGACAGAAAAAGGCCATTTCCAATTCAAAAGAATGCCTTATGGTTTAGGCAATAAGCCAAAACTTAAACGAAATATTTTCCTATCTTGGAGATCAAGAAGTTTTAACTATCCCCTATCCTACTAATCCAAAATATCTCCATTTATAGGAAACAATTATCATTACTAGAGTCTATAAACTTAGAGATTCCATTAATCTCTAAAATTCAAAAATTACACGGTACAACACAAAAATATGCCCAGGTTTTCATATAGTATTTCTAAAGATTTTTGGTATGAAAATCAAGAATCTGCTATTGGTTTTTTCGGGTCAGGTCAAATGCTGTTGTTTCTATGTCATTCGCGTGTCATGCAGTCTACACATACATGCCCCATGAGTCGTAACTCAAACTGGTTTGTTCACGAAGTGATTTCTACCTTACGAATGCAAAACACCAATAAAAGAATAGCATGCATACAACACATAAACAAAATTGATAGTTTTGATCTTTTGATGCTTCCTGGTTCTATAGTTTTCTGTTTTAGGGCTTGGTACTGTAGTAATTTAACATGCCTTGATTTAGTATCCAAAGCAACAGATGTAAACAGAGTCAGATATCAATTCATAAATAAGCCAATCAAACATTCATTCTCTCCTCTCCAACATTTCTCTAAATTTGGCTATTATTTATTTAGTGTTCGACTACTATAGGCTATTGTATAATAAGAAGGGTACTCCGATTCAACCTAACGATATATAAAAATGACGGGGGTGGTAACTATAACTCTCGTATATCTGGACTGGTCTAGTGCCTTCAGCTCTTTGTGATGGGTGGTTCCGGATTAATTATGAATTCATTACGGAGCGATTACCCATGACTATCTACCTATCTATCTACCTGCTAAACGCTAGAACTCGCCTATTCTTAACTGATCTCTGAAACCAGATAATAATTAAGTCGCGGCGTTGCTGATTCTCATTACCGAAGAACAAAAATTGCACCAAAATATTTTATAACCACCATGTAATAAATCTTGTTACCTGGTAAACGCTAAATCTCGCCTATTCTTAACAGCTGGGTAACGAGTTAACTGTAACCAGGGAATAAGCTGCGGTAACGCCAGGCTCTTGTTACCGACAACAAAACTTGCACGCCAAAACGTGTTTAATCACTACTAGATAATAAATTTTGTTACCCGATGCTAAACGCCAAAAGTAGTCTATTTTTAACAACAAATTACATCAAAACATGTTTAATTACTAACGTTAGTTACTAATCATTAACGTTAACCACGTAAAAGTTTGTTTACCCTTCTCGTTCATTTAAAAACGAGTTTTATTTGAAAACAAATTGGAATATAACTGAAATTTGATCTGACTCGAAAAAACCCATAGCAGATTCATCATCTGCATCTTAAAAACCTCTAGAAAAAGTGTATTAGAACCTATTGTTTTTTTAAGTCTAACTGTGTTGTACAGTGATAATTAAACAACTTATACACCTTATCTACTTAACCTTACTGATATAAAGATTTCCCAAATTAATTCTGTAACCTGGTTAATCAGTTCCCTTTCCAGATCCATTTTAAATAGGGAACTTCATAACCTATCAGTTTAAGGATTACTTAAGATTTATAAACAATAATTTGGTGATGGTATAAATCAAATGTCAAAGTTATTTTGTTTAGACCAATATTTATAGTAGATTTAAATTGTTTTCCAGAGGGGTATAAAAGCTCGGCCATTTTTGTAACAAACTCTCTTTTAATTTACATCTTTCAAACAGTGCACATCTGTTAAGAGCAAGAATTTTAAGGTTATGTTGTGAGTCAGAAAACATGTAAACAAAGATGTCACAATTTATAGGTTATCCTTTTTGAATAACGTCAAAGTGTTTTATATTTATCAAAGTTCTGTGAATACAAGTGTTTTAATAGTAATAACAGGATTTTTTTTGTAATTTGATAATAGTTTTATCACATGTTTGCTACGATTGGATGTTGTATATGGATATGAAAAATAATCTTTAAATTAATTGACTTACCACAGTTCAAACAAGCAAGTGGATGTGGAATTCGATCTATTAAAGCCATTTATTTGGAAATATTGGAGAGGTGATTGACCCTCTTTTTCATTTTATTGTTCAACCATATGAAAGCAGAGAGCAGAGTTTATAATGATACAGTTGGCAAACTAATGGAGCAATTTAGCAATTAAGCAATTTAAATATCTCAACTTGAGATATTTAACAATAGGTTTGATTAATTTTAGTATTTAAAAATTATGTTGATGTCAGAAATATTACTCCTCAGATAAAGAGACTTAACTATCTTGGAATTGATATGTCAAAAATTTGCAATCCAAGTTTTATTTTCTTTTATATTTATTTTTTTGTTTGCGTTGTTAAATAAGTAAATTTGTGTTATATTAAAATATAAAAATTGTTTTACATTAGTTGCATGTTACTGTGTTCCTAGAACTGTATAATTATTTAGTCCCCTATTGAAGCGATACGTCAAAGAATCTCAATTTTGTTGAGTTAGAAGCTTCAATTTAATTAGCCGAAGCAATTAGGTATTTTAAATTAAAGGTAGGTGAATTGTGAGTTTGTACGCCGTCTGTATTACCAACGCCATCTGTTCGCCATCAGAATTATGTCAATTTATTTTTTTAAGAAACTTGGATTTTTCAAAAAATAGAAAAACTGAATTTGCTCAGAAACTTTGCAGACTTTCGATATATACATTAGGCAAACATACTTAAAATAAAAAAATAAAGGCAGAATCGAAAACAGTAAAAATATACAGGGTGTTCCATTGAAAATAAAAAAAAATATAGTAGCCACAGCAATATAACTGATGTTCTACACCAACCAACTTTGCTATTTAACACTTTTTCGTAACTCTTACAGTTTCTAAGATAAGGTACAGGATCGTCTTGCGTGGGCCACCCTGTACTAGTACTGTTTGCTTAACGACACAACTGCATCTAATATCGGTAAATTTAATTGAAGCTCGTGTCCTATTAGAAAAATTATCAGGTCGGGACAATTTTGTTTTTAGGTGCCATCATCATTCCTTTGAAATAATTTCATCAACTGCATTCAACAAAATCAAATAGCGCCCGAATCAAGCATTCCCTTATTCAAAAGGTTCCGAGCTAAATGGCAGGAAATAATGAAAATCTTGCACCCAGAAATGCTCTAGTGTATTAGAATTTGCAATTTAATAGAGCAAATAACGAGATATTGTCATAATTTCCGAGAGATGATTACAAGGAATTCCTTGAATGTATTTTCATTTTCTTAGGTGGAAATTCTTCACAAGGCATCCAATTTAGAAAGTCTATTGCTTATTATTTGGCTAGGTGGATGGCGAAGGCAGTTTACAGCCTTAAGATCTTTCTTTTGTCATGTATTCTAATTAACAAAATATGAAAAACAGTCTCTGGTACTATTAAATATCTTTATAATAAAATGTTGCGTCCCATTTTCATTTTCTCAAGCCGATGTCATCAAAGCTCTTTTAAATAATATTTTTTAAGCAACATTTATTAGTTTAAAAAGTAATAATGTTTTTGCAGCATCAGCTGTCTAGAAATAAACTATTTCTAAACTATTTACTTTATATAAATGTAAAACTATAAATGGCAGAAAAAATATGAACACCAAAAAATTAATATTGAGGATTAACTGGGAAATTTGTTTTGGAGAGGAAGACTTAGAAATCTTACTCAAGCGTTGTATAATGTAGGCCTGTAGGGTAGTATGAAAATATAAACCAAACAAATGTTAAATTGATATCGTCCTAAAACTTGGAAAATGTCGATGTCGATCAATTTTTAAATTAAATCGATACAAGACAAAAAATTGCCTCAAACTTTGCGCGACGAATAATTTCATAACCCCGTACGTCGTTAAGTTATAGTATAAAACGCTTTATTCGTTCTTAGCTCTTGTTGACACAAACAAACCGACAGTACACGTTTTTATGTGTGAGCTAAGGTAAAATAGCAAATATCAATTCAACCGAGAAAGATTGATATTATCGCATCCTTGCATCTAAGGTTGCGCTAAGAATTTTTAAACATCATGGCTGACTACGATTTATAGAACCCTAAGAAGGGTGTATATGGCTGTTCCATTCACTTTTTTTTGCAAACTAATTTTTTACGTTACGTGGCGGCATCTGAGGGTTATTTTCTATGTATAGTTAAGTATATCGGTTTAGTAGATCATTGTAAACTAAATGTAACTATCAATTTGGAAACTTCAAACTGATTTTTGTGGTTTTTGTCAAATATTTAACTACTTAACTGCAACAACGTGCAAAAGAAAGTATTAAAGACCGATTCGTATAAATAACAGTACTTGTTCGTTTAGTAACTAAAGGTAAACAATTGATAATTCCGCTGCACTGCACAGAAGATTAGTACCACTTTTCACTTTTTTGTATTTTTTCATTAAGTTAAATTTTCAGTTATGTCAAAATGGCAACTGTTTTTCAATTATTTTTAATTTTTTTTACCTAGCATCAGCTTTACAAAAAAGTTACTATATTGTAAGACTTGGCAAGTATACATACTACAGGGTGTTTCATTTAACTTTCATCTAAATTTAATGTGTGACAGTACTTGTCGATAAGAACAGAAAATCCTTATACCATTTATGAATTTACGCATATTGAAAAAAAATTGATAAAGCAGCACCTTGTTGAGGACTGCTGGAACATGTCACGACCTACCTTACATACAAAATCAAATACCGTACCAAACTAAAGAGCACGTTAAAAACAATATTTGCGATTTTAGTCTGTGTATTGATGAGTAATGAGTGGCATAAAAATTGGAATGTTTACGTTCGTACTTTACTATTGCACTATTAGGAACAAGTTTCTCAATGAAAAACGACATTTACTTAAAACACAACGAAGTGAATAGTGCCTAATAAAATTAAAAAACTCGGGTGGTAAAAAAGTTTAATTAGTAAACTAAAAATATATACACAGAAGGTCATGTCGACCATATTCTCTCAATATTATCTTTTACGGAATAGACATTTTAACAAATAATTTCTACGTAACGAGAATTTGTGGTTGTAATAGGTATATTATTGTTTACAAATATTTGTTTTTAATATTTGCAAAAGAACTCATTTAAAAAGATGCAATAGATGCTCCTTTCTTCTCTAGAGAAAACCTTCTCTTCAGTATGCTAATAAAATTATTACACACAATTATTGCACACTTATTATTACTCTTAAAAAATACCCATAAATAAGTAAAAGTTTTAAAACAACATAGACGAGACTGCCCTTTGTTGGAAGTACGTGTATTTCATTTGCTAATTTTATTTTGAATTATAATACCATTAAAGCAAATACTTTCATTTCATGACTAACTGTTAATTATCCCTTGTGTTAGATAAACTACTTTAAACTTGAAGGATATTCAATTAATCGTACATTTATTACATTGTTTGAAATGTCAATTCAAGAATTTAAAATAATACTGCAAAATCTACTTCCTGGAAGATCGAGTAATGAATGAACACTTTTAAAGTAAACAATTGACATTGGTTTTGGAATTCATAAACTAAATAGGATAATAAAAAAATAGTAGTCAAAACAAACTGTGACATCATCTAGCAACATCTGCATCAATTTATTATTTACCATGTTAAAAATGCAGTTAGCTACATACAACTCCAATTATGATTCTTAGACCAGTGACCACCAAACCCACTTTTTCTCGGATATTATAAAATATAGACAAACATAATGATTATACGCTTTTTTTATTGGATTTTATTAAGTGTTAAAAAACTATCTAGCTATGTCAGACGTATTGCAATTTGTTATTTTTCCTTTGCAAATTCAAACCCAAAGCAAAGTGTTGCCAATACTGTATATGTAGAGATAATATAACTATAATCAGGCCTAGATTAACACTGAAGCCTACGAAGCTCGGGCTTCAGGCGCAACATATTTGGGGGCGCCAGCACCAGACTTGTTTTACACAATCGAAAATTCTTAGAAATGTCTGGGACTGAACTGCCGAAAGTATTTGTAATAGCTCAACAAACTGCTCTGGAGAGCGTTCATTTTCAGCCAATAAAAGGTAAAAAAATTATCTTAGATCATCTATTGGTCAAAAGAAATGAAATGTCCTGTCAATTTTATGCATTGAATCAGAAATAACTGATTCTGTAGATTTTTAAAATTGTATGTATATACATTTACGGATTTGGCAAATTAAAATCACGTGAAAAATGATTCCTAAATTTGAGTTTAAATTTAAAGTAATAGTGCTTTTTTTGTTGATATTGTTAAATTTATAAGAAAAATTATAATAAACATACCTCAATATAAATAAAACACAAAATAGTTGTTGACTTTGATACCTACTTCTACCATTTAAAGTCTGGTCGCATTAGCTATTCGGAAAGCGTAAACAAACCAAATGCAACGCTGTTAGTGGGTGCGCTTAATGACTGGATAAACGTCCAGTACTAATGTTCATTTTACACGGTTGCATTTATTTTTATTGTGTAGGTATTGTGACTACAAATTCAAAAAACGACCGAAGATCTTAATAATGTTCCTTTAAAAAGGAAAAGATTTTAAAAGAAAAAACTAAAATCTAAATACGCTCGTAGATGCAAGAATGCCATCCATGCTTGTTGACCGAAAAGAGATTGTTTCCGAAACTTTTTTGAGAGAATTAAAAAATATCACGAAGGAAGGCGATTGATATTTTTTACTAACGAAAGTTGGGTTAACGCTGATGATTGTTTTCATTTTTTCTTTTTTGTTTTACCAGTTAAATACACATTTTGCAAAACATTTTAATAATAACAGCTATTTCGACCTTGGAACTTTTATTTAGTATAGTGGGAGTCTACGTCGTAAAAATGTCCTTTTTATGAACACCTCTTTAAATTCGGCTTTATTATTGGTAATGATACGTAACGGGTCTAATTTAATTGGTGTTAAACATTTTCATCGCCTCTGAATTTCTCGTGCTAGAACGAATACTCTAAGCGATAACCCATCATTATGTGAAAGTAGCTTTAAGCAGTCACCTGACCACTGTTTGTTTACGCTTTCCAAATAGCTTACGCGACCGAAGTTTAATAATATACCATCAGAAGGCGCCAACCGTAAAGTGCTTCAGGGCGCCCAAGATATTAATCCGGGTCTGACTATAATATAACTAGTATTATACGTATGCTAGTGGGTACTCACGACAACTTTAAAACGGTGCAAATTATTTACTTCAAAAGCATCAATCGGCTTTATATGATATCTTGGCCCTCTCATAACTCTTCATTCCAGTACATTTTAAAAAAACATTTTTGGTTCCCATGTAGGAAACAGTAAAAGCTTTCTAGTACAACTTACCAATTTTGTGTAAGATTTTTGTTTTGACCAAAAACACTTTTTGTTCACCATGGAAAGCTATAGGGAAATTTAAAGAAAATTTCGTTTTTTACGTCTTGTAGTAGGTTACAACAATCAGGTTCATCATTTATGATACGTTTGGTAATTATCTACTATAACCTTATTTATAGATTTGTGTAAAATTAAAGAAATAAGATGATATTTGAGTTACGTTAGAAACGGACCATTTTCAATTTGCCCAGTTTGAAAATTAGACTTTTTCATTTAAAAATATAAAAAATATAAAGTTTGTTGTTGATATTCAAGAATAACTACTGGAACAGAGATGTAATCGCATTACTTCTTTTTTTTTGAAGATGCAAGTATCTTTTTGTGTGCGCGCTGCGCTTGAATGTTTTCATATAGGCAGCATATCTTGCCAACAGCCGTATTACGAAAATAAGGTAAACTGAGAATAAGGTAAAATAAAAATAAGGTAAAAAAACGCTTAAATGTTATAAAGCTTATCTTAGGTTAACAGCTGCTATAATCTACCCGACATCTGCGAAGATATCGCTTCTTCTGTTTTTATCGACTTATGTTAAATCATTTTCTTTTATATGATGATGTGACATATTTTATTTTTGTTCAAGAAAACATCAGCTTTCGTTTTTTTTCAGTGGTAAACAAGAAAGATTGCTTACCTGTCATTGCACGATGGCAGAGAAACGAAATCTCACACTGCTCTATTACGAGTACATGTCAGAGTGTTACGCCATATTACTAGTACCGAGAAAAAGTAATTTATTGACCACAATATATGTTTTGTACACTAAAAACGCAGTTTTGATATATGATCTTAGGTTTTTCTTGTAAATTAGTTGGGTTAGGTTGGATCCTCTGAGAAGAAATTATTACATTGTTGTGTTAAGTATTCTCAGGACTTTTTTGGGAACCGTTGCCTCTCGTTCGGGTTGGTGGTGATTTTGTAGCATTTGTAAACGAATGGTTGTAATGAAAGTAATTGTGGTTCGAGAACATTAGCGGTTGCTGGGGGTATTACTGTAGTGGTAACGTTGTCTTAGCTGTTATTTACAATCCATTTTTTTCAGTACTCTCCTTTGTCCATAATGATAGTTTATTTATTCCAATGGGGCTATTTTTGAACCAGTTTGAATTATGTAAGCGGCAAATTGGATTCGGAGTTAATTATAATTCAGAGATAATTTTCCATAATTTTTTATAGAGACAAACAGGGCAAATATCTTGATCCGCATCTTGAATTAACTATTTACTACTGGTACAAAACTTAGTATTTCTTTAGTTTGTCTTGGAGAATATCGGATTATATTATATGTATGCAGTCTGTGGGTATTCGACAAATGGATGTTTCAATTTGAAACTCATATAATATTTGTATAGGCAGCTTCGTTGCCTCTCCATGCTGCTTCCAAATTGATAGAAGAAATCATGTATTTTTTTGAGAAGGCCGTCCTGTGTATTCTCGTCCCAGATTTTTAACATTTTTGTTGATCGTCTAAAGAAAAAGCTGCTGCACTCAGTTTACACTATTCCTGAATGTTTTGCAATTGCTTAGATTTTCAATTTCTAGCTCTTCTTGCGTCCATAAATCCCACATCTTTAAAATGATTGAACTTGACGTTGTACTGTTTGAAAAACCATTTCTAGTAAGTTTTTAGCTATACCGTTTCAAAGGTTTTTGATTGCGGATTCATTATAATCAGTTAAATGAGCAATCCTTCAAATTAAAATTAGTTCAGGAGTTGTATTTCCGTATCTTATGGCACTTAGGTCAATGCAAGAACAGGTTTACTGTTAAAGTTGGGCAATTGAATTATGCTCTTAGAAAGAGACCAAAATAAGGAAATATGATTACTTGTTTTTTACTATTGCTGGATAGCTTTGTAACCAAACAAATTAACTCTCATTGGCGGAATTTAACATCACGTGACATAATGAGATAATGTCAAAAATTT
Organism: Agrypnus murinus; assembly: GCA_929113105.1. Taxonomy (NCBI): domain Eukaryota; kingdom Metazoa; phylum Arthropoda; class Insecta; order Coleoptera; family Elateridae; genus Agrypnus; species Agrypnus murinus. Next base: position 48,258,511 of record OV816023.1, read on the forward strand.
ATTTTTTAAATAAGGAAGCCACTCTATTGACAATTTAATTGTATAATATGTCATTTTTGACATTTTTAATGTCAGATTTACAAACGTAAAAGTGACATTAGCAATCAAATTGTCAATGGATGGGTATTTTTATATAAAAGAATGATCTACGTGCCTTTAACTCCATCTAGTATCCGACTAAATATAGCCTTAGAAATTGATGTATTTTTCACTTTTTAGATTAAAAAAATAAGAAATAACTGAAAATTAACGAAAATACCCTAAGAAACTTAATATACAGTGTGTCCCAAAAAGTTTTATGCAAATGGAGAAAAGGTTTATCTTACATTTGACAAAAAAATATTCTTGATAAAAATCTCTGCATGACTTGTAGATCCATAATCAAGTACAACATTTTTGAAACATTGGCTGGAATACAGGAAAAATGAAAATCATCATTTGGAGTGAGAGTAAAATACGTTCAAATTGTAGTGGAGAGCAAAATGTTCATTGAAATTGTTATTAAGTAGCAAAGAATTACGCACACTTGTAGATAAAAATTAAAAGATAATTTTAATAAACACGTCAGCAATTGTTAGATTAATGCGCAGTACGAAACATCGTAAGATCCCATTAATAATAAGCGCCTGATTTTGTGTTACTCATTCTTTTTAAACACGTTCTTGATAGAGTGCTTTGGAATATCATAACAATTTCAATGAACGTTTTAGTCTCCACTACAGTTTGAACGTATTTTACTCTTACTCCAAATCATGATTTTGATTTTCCCTGTATTCCAGCCAATGTTTTAAAATTTTTGTACTTGATTATGGATCTACAAGTCATGCAGAGCTTTTTATCAAGAATATTTTTTTGTGAAATGTAAGACAAACCTTTTCTCCATTTGTATCAAACTTTTTGGGACACACTGTATAGTATTCTCTAATACACGTATTCTACTGAAGGGAAGAACGGCCCGGACTGCGTTATCATTTTGTTCTTGTGAAAGATTTTTATGTTTACAATTCTAATAGTGAAAGTAAACGACAAGCGATTTTGAAAATTTATAATAATAATGATAATTTATATTTAATTTTTCTGGCTATTAACAGTAAAAGAATTTTTTGGAATTAGAATCCATGGGCCGTATGCATAAACTAAAGTAAATGCTTTTACTTCTATTAGTAAAAGGAAAAATATATGATTTTTAATTAGTAAGAGTGAGATCAACTTATAGTAGAAGCATTTGCTACATTTTATGCATACGGAGGTATATGTTTATAGATTATTTTGTGTAATCTTAATGACTATGGATATTTAAAAAAATCTTTAGAACATATTTATGTGTCGACAAGAAATGACTTCTATCTCAAGCATTAGTTGTTCATAAATAAATAAGAAAAATAAATATTCATGGTATAGATTACTGTCCATTTGCAGAAAACAGCTATTTGTAAAAATATGTGCTTTGTATAAGGTACCTTAGTTACACTAGTTAGTTATACATAGCTATTGCATATGTCAACATTAGAAGAGCAACAAAAACATTTTGGGATAATAAAATCGTAAAGTTTACTTCGTTGTCGAACTCTGGTGTGTCGCATGCATAATGCAAAGGAGAAATGCCAATTTTGTTATCTAGGTCAGGATTGAAATGTAGTGTCAGAACTCCAATAAAATTTGTTAATTTAGGATTAACTAAAATTACTTTGTAAGACTCATGATGCTTTTTGTGTCTAAAAAAATACTGTATTTGCTACTTATAACTATTAAAGATAATAAAGTTGGCGGAAATCATTAAATCACAGCGGATTTTCATTTACTTCCTTATTATATTATATTTTCTTCTTCTGAAGATTAACACGACGTTTTATAGTCAGCATTAATATAAAGATCTATTTTGTTGAAGTCTTGCTAAACCGTAAATACCTTAGAATATTAAAATTCAACTTGCATTCTTTACTATATCTCGAGAATCGTAAAAATAAAATCCATTAGGACGAATTAAAGATATATATCTCTGCAAATCTAAGATATTCTAACTCTGACTTATAAAAAATTTAAAACGTACACATTTCTTAAAATGAGAAAGTTGTTGAATATACAGGCATTTATCATAACATTTTTACTTATATTACTTCCTACTTTCGTGTTATATAAACGAGAAGCGTTTAGTAAATAGCTGTTTGTTTTATCCACAATAAGGACACTTATAATCATTAAACGCCCTTGAGGGCATAAGAAATAGTGTAACATAGTTATATATAAAATTTGCGAACTAAACGAGAAAGATCAATTTGAACAGGGTTTAAATGAGTTAGCATTACTGAGCATTTTATGTTCTACCGCAAAAACTCTGAGATATATCCGAGAAAGATTTATTTTTAATTCGGAAATGTATGAAAGACACTGAAATATTAGAAGCAAAAGAGAAAGTGACACAGTTTTGCTAAGGGAAGACAAATTCATTGTCCTTACATTCATTCATGGAACATCCATCAAAGCTTATATGTAAATGATTAATTATGCTTATTAAATTATTTTTATATATGCAATTACAATTATTAATCTTCAATTTTCGAAATAAGTAAGCATTTAATATAATTGTAACAGTTTAATGTTAAAAGTTTAATAATGTAAGTGAAATTGCGCCCACGTTAGATCCTCAAACGTTTTTAACTTACAAACTTGAATTATTTGCATAAGGTATAATCAGGCAATAGTTAGAAATCTCATTAAATCTTCTTAACTCTTGTATATCGCTGTCTATGTAAAGTGATATAACGACTTTTCTGACAAACAAAGACTCACGATTAAGCCGTCAATTGTACTACTTGATGTCTATTAAGACATTAATTAATTCCTAAACAAAAGTCCCACGCATGGACGCCAATTGAAACGGCTTTTTCCACGAATTAACCAATAATAAATCAAATACAAAATCAACTGCACTATAAAACACTATACTTACTTTTTAAGCTTATTTCCAGGTAGAGACGTCTCATTAACTCAAATTGTGCTCAGGCGTCGTGGGTGTTAATCGCAATGACCTACTAATTAGAAATAAAATGCAGGAACAAATATGCAGGAAGATAGAGGGGTGCCACCCAAAACTTTTGATGTTATGAAATAGTCAGCCAAAATTGAGGAATCCACTATCAGGGAAAGGATTACCCTTAAAATTTATGTTAAATTCATTTGAACAAATCTTTCTTTTACTATTCAAATTTAATTAATCAATGGAACACCAACAATTTGTCGTACCGAACGTATAGTGTTGATTATTAATTTTGAAATCTAGATATTGAAATAAATAAAAAATATTTGTTACATAATAAACACTCATAATGGCGGTAAATAAAAAACCTTATTATTATGAAATATCCAAAGTCTTAAACGCCGTTAATCTATTTTTAGTTATATCCTGTTTAAAAAAAGTACTAGGGAGACCCCGTCAAAACGTTTCTCATTTTTGTTCCAGTTCGCTTGATAGTTCCATTGGGCCGATTCACGTGATTATTTTTTATATTGAAGCTTTCGTTTTGTATATTAGTCGACACTACTTAATATCTGTATTTCTTTAAGTTTTATATATTTAAATAAATAAATCTAAAACATTTGTTTGGGTAAACAAGAGAACGACCATCTACTCGCAGCACCCTCTCAGTCCCCAGTGTTGGTAAAATTTAGAAATTAACCACACATCTGTTCATCATAGAAATTCAAAGAATGCAGAATTTCGTCCCTACAAACTCCAGTTAATCTACCTAAATGGAAACGATTTTGATAGGAGGATGGAATTTTGTGAGCAGATGATGGAAAGCTGTTATATGAATGAAAATTTTGCTTTTAAGATTGTGTTCTGCGTTGAAGCGACATTTTGCACCCTTGCTTCAAAAGTGACATGACTCAAACCATATGATTTTTGAGTTATTACCAAGTCCATATCAACTCAACCAAAGAAATAGTTAATTTGAACCTTGACATCTCAGATTTTAATAATTTTTGGTAGACTCATAGTACCCACCAATAAGACAAAAAATAACAAATGTCAGATTTTTTTGACTTATGGTTTATGAGTTGTAGACTTCCAAGAATTCAGAAAACGCTAAATTTCGACCGTGTTTTTAAAGTTTTAAACGGCCGTAGATTGAAAACTATTTATCCTAGATAGCTGAAATTTGTGTCATTCTCTTCAGTTTTTAATGGACTTTTATTTGATATACATCATGAGTGCTAGTAGAATTTTATATTTTTTTTGAAGAATTTAAAACAGTTTTTTTAAAAACCCTAAATACGTCCCCTCTAATTTTTTTGAAAACAATGTACGTATGTTGTTCATACACTGTTTGACTACTTGTATGCAAAATTTTAGACTGGGATGACAATGTGTTCTTATAGAAGATAATAGCCAAATGCTATGGGATAGGTTTATTTACAAGGCTGTTTTACCAATCCAACCCGAAACAGCACGGTGATACTAAAATATTTTTCTCTGCAAGAACTCATTGTTATCCCATTCTAAAACTTTGCATACAAGTAGTCAACCAGTGTATGAAAAACATATATTTTTTTCAAAAAAATTAGCAGGGACGTATTTTGGGTTTTAAAAATACTTTTTTGGATTCTTCACAATAACACAAAATTTTTCTAATGGTACACTGGTGCATGTCAAATGAAAGCCCATTAAACACTGAAGAGAATGGCACAGCTTAATTACAGCTCTCTAAGACAACTAGTTTTCGATCTACGACCGTTTAAAACTTTAAAAACACGGTCGAAATTGGGCGTTTTCTGAATTTTTGGAAGACTATAACTCATAAACCATAAGTCAAAAAAATCTGAAATTTTTAATTTTTTTTCTTCTTGGTGGGTACTAAAGTGTACCAAAAATTATAAAAATCTAAGATGTCAAGGTTCATACCATTAGAAGATTTGACTTGGAATGACCCTACAATGAATAAGTTACGCAATTATTATTCTATCATCAAAAATAAACTAACTTACCATTTTTTTGCCAGATGGCGTTTGTGTCATTTTTAACGGTTTCCAAAAAATCATATTGGTTTTTACAGTGCCACTGTTTCAAAAATCATGTTTTTTTTTAATTGTGTCACTTTTGAAGCAAGGTGCGGTTTATGCTAAACGATACGATAAATCGACGTAATTGTCGGTATGTGTCGAACGCAAATACACAGTGAGCGGAAGAATTACGCACAATATCCGCAAAAAGTCGATGCATGGACAGACATTATAGGAGGACGTTTAGGACCTTTTTTTTCTTGATGAAACTCTTACAAATACTGGGTACCTTAAGTACTTCCAAATCGTGGCATCCACAATTACTGCAATATTTCCCGGTGAAAATGGAGGTATTGGCAACAGGATTATCTTCCAACAAGACGGAACGCCGTCGCGTTTTGCAGCACATGTTAGGGAGCACTTGAATAATGTTTTTCCTAACAGATTGTTCGGTAAAAGAGGACCTGTGGAGTCGCTTGCCCGATCTCCAGATTTGTCACCACTAAATTTTTCCCGTGGAGTAACGTAAAGAATAACGCATAGAAAGGGATGCAACGTAGTTTGGATGACTTGGAGGCTAGAATAACTGATGAAATGCGCAGACAACCCGAAGACATGTGCTAAAGAGATATAATAAAGTTTAAATACCGATTAGTTTTAAATCACAAATTGTATGCAAATTCATATAAAAAAATTTATCATCTCCACTGGGACTCGAACCAAGGGCCTCCTGTTTTCTGGGCAGTTACCGTTCCACTGAGCTATCCAAAGGCGAGTACTAGCGGAATGACAACTTCTTTATATGATTATTAATTTTGAAATATTCAAAATTAATATATTAATATATTAATTAATATATTAATATATTGAAATTTCAAATTTATCGTAAAATATAACTAAATAGCGATTAGGTCACTGGTTGGCACAGTCAAAGGAGCTCAATTTGAAAATTTAATTTAATATTCATGTTAGATTTTTTGTCCTCCTACATTTCTAATGGGTATTTTTTTTGATTTATTTTTGTTATGGCTTCAATAAAAATTAATTTGTATAGTTTGTTTGTTATAACTTTAGTTGTCAAATTTTCACAGCATACTTAACTCAAATTGATAATTAAGTAATATTATGTAGATTAATTTTACTACAAGCTAGTTCTCATTTTTTGTCGACTAATTTTCTCTCGTTTCTTTTTTCTAATATATTTATTTCTATTTTAACTTTTTTTTCATTATGATAAAATAGCATTGAAAAAATAAAGTTGGTTGCTATAGCAACAAAACAAAAGAAGATACGAACAAACCAAAAACGCCACAATATGCATCAGGATAAACCAAAAACTTTTGTATTTAACATTTGTTTCTAACTCCACAAATTAAAAAGTTACAGCCATTATTTATAGTTTTTTAACACTATGACCGTACACAATTATACGTGGCAACTTTTGTTAAAATAAAATACTCTATGCTATAATTAACAATAATTCATTGTCATAGAATAGTCCACAGAATGTTTTTTTACCTCTAATGCTTGTTTTAAAATTTCTATTCCCAACGAAATAAAATTTCACGAAAACAGCGCCCTTTGGAGGGTTGCGCCCCCACCCGCGTCAATGGGTCTTTTTCTGCAGGACGTAGTTAGCGCAACTGCTAACCAACCGCTGCCAACAAGTGGCCCTGACGAATCGAGAATCTGGTCTGGAACCGCAGCACTGCATTACTTCGGATCAGCTTCATCTTTTTCTTGATTATTCCCGACCTGCTTGTAAACTGTTCATTTATTGCTACATAGCAATATACACCAATATATACTGTACAATATACAGTGCGTGTCAAAGGTAAGGAATAAATTTGATAAAAGGAAAGTATTGATTTTTGGAAAAATTCTAAAAACAGGTCAATTTTGTTTTTAAACTCCGCACTTTTTGACATAATATTCGGATATACAGGGAAATAATTATAAAAACGGGAAAGTGATTTTTTATTCTGTTTACAATAGTAAACAAGGAACAAATACAACAGTATCAAAGCAAATGCTCAAAATGTCCACCAGCAACTTATTGACAATAAGCTCATAGGTTAGCTTCAACATCAAACTCCAACAAAATATTAGAAATAGTTTCTGGTGCAACTGCTCTGATGGTAGCTCCTATCCTTTCCTTTAGGTCTTCCAGATTGTCTGTTTTGCCTTTGAATACAGCGCTTTTACGCAGCTCCATAAAAAGAAAACCAGAGGTGCACGATTCCACTGCACCTCGTCGACCAATCCACCGATTCGGAAAAGCATATTTGAGGTACTCACGCACCGGTTGTGCATATTGCGGTGGTGGGTGCTCCGTCTTGATGGTACCATAAATAATTATTTAGGATATCGGGATTATCAGCGTTGGGAAAAATATTGACTAATGCCGGAACTAACTCATTTTGCAAGAAATGAAGATACAGTTCTCTTGTCAATGTGCACTCAAAAAAGTATCGTCTAATAATTCGATTTTCAACAATTACTGTCCAAACATTGACTTTCTGAGGGTATTATGTTTTATTCTTGCGAAACCAGTGTGGATTTCGTGGAGCCCAGAACCTACAATTTTGTCTGTTAACAGTGCCGTCCAGATAAAATGTTGGTTCATCAGAAAACAGGATACTGTTCAGCAGCAGTTAATTAAGTTCCAACATATTTGTCATTGCTTCGGAAAATTCTATTTGCCTATCCGGATCATGTTCATTTAAAGCTTGTAATAATGGAAGTTTGTAAGAATGCCATTTTTGTTTCTTTAGGTGTCTTATTATAGAAGACTGACTAATGTTGTGGTTCGCAGCGATACTGCGGCTTGATTTGCGCGAATTTTCTTGCAAACCTAATACGATATCCAAACGAGCATCTTCATCCATTGCTGGACGTCCACGGAACTTTTTTTCTAATTTACTCACAGTTAACTGAGTTATTGGATTCTTGACGTCTTGATCTGTTACAATATCCAATCACAATCTATATTTAAAGTCTTTTTCTTTCGCTTAATTTAACCATGATTGTGAATCAACAAAGTATTTAAAGCTTGCTTGCAGAAACACTAGAATTATCAGACAAAACAAAATACAGTGATACGAATCTAGAATTTTATCAGCCCACTTGTTCAAGATAACATTTCAGGTGGACATTTTGAGCATTTGCTTTGATAATAACGTTGTATTGTTTACCTTGTTTACAATAATAATGAAAATGCACTTTCCCGTCTTTATAATTATTTTTCTCAGAAATTTTCTTATGTAAGGTGACCAACTTATTACATTACCATGTTGGCAATTGGATGAAGTTTCAGAATAAAAAATTGAAGTTTCTGTTTAATAAAATGCCGATGACGCCACACTTAAACGCATCACCCATATTTAAAAACAAAATTGACCTATTTTTGGAATTTTTCCAAAAATCAATACTTTCCTTTTTATCGAATTTATTCCTTACTTTTGACTAGCACTGTATGTTGCACCCACTCCACACAGCACTATGGTATAACTTTACCCGTTTTACTCACGTTCTTTAATATTTATGATGTCACCTATTACATTTTGAATTACCTTCCAGTAGTTTTCGCTTTGAAGCATCATAGCGATTGTACTCGTCGTAGTGACCTCGCTATCCAATGCATTTTGAGCCGCCCGTCTATGTTCTATCCATCTTATATAATGAAAGATGGCATGTTCAGCGTCATCCGATACTGCGCGCCTCACACATCTACTATCTATTCTTTCTAGCTAAGCCATAAAACTTTCGTGGCTAGATAGAAACTGAGGGATCTTGTAATTTATAGGTACATCTCCGTGTTTCTTGTTATTTCACGTAGCTAAGTTCGTTATTATCCTTCTGGTCCATATGGCATTGTCACTCCCTTCGCTCCATCTTCTTCGTCATTTTTGTTGCCCTTCTTCTATGATTATTTTTTTATTTTCCTTTTCCTTCTTGAAACTCCGTGTCCTGTTAACGATCATTATGTCCATCGATGTGATGTCTGAGATAACTTGAGCCGCTCCCGTCGACACTGTTCTATACAGGGAGGCCACGGCAATAGCCATTTTTCTTTGTGTTTTTATTAACATGTTTCTATATTTCTTATATTTCAGACATCTACCCCAAATGGGGGTTGCATATAGCAAGGTTGAGTGCCCTACTTCGCACAGTCTTCTTATCAGCCTATTATCACAAATGTACAAACTCCTTACAAAAATTATTACGAATCGCCTCGCTAATAAACTTGATTTATATTAACCAGTAAAACAAACAGGATGTCGTACAGGCTATAGTACAATAGACCATCTATAACAATGCGTACGCTCCTAGAAAAATGTACAGAATACAACATCCGTAATCATAGATCACCACAAGGGATTCGACTCTATGGAGACTTGGGCTATTATCCAGGCAATTAATTCAGCACGAATAGATTGTAGATATTCCAAATTAATCAAATACATATATGAAACTGCAATCTCTTATGTAAAAACCGATGAAAATTTTGAATCAGACAAAATTTATATTCAGCGAGGAGTGCGGCAAGGTGATACAATATCACCAAAGCTTTTCACCTTGGCCATGGAAAATATATTTAAAAACTTAAGATGGGAAACCAAAGGACGAAATATAGACGGTACGCACATAAATCATCTTCGATTCGCTGATGATGTAGTAACAATAAGTAACGGCACAAAAGAACTACAAGACATGGTAGCAGAACTATTAGAAGCATCCCAACAAATTGGACTACAAATGAATGCAGCAAAAACGAAAATTATGATGGAAATATTATAATAGACAATAAGGAAATCGAAGTCGTCAACAAATATGTATATTTGGGCCAATTATTCAAATTAGGGAAAGAAAACCAGACTGCAGAATTGACAAGAAGAATTTGCTTGACTTGGGCCGCTTTTGGCAAACTGGGCTGTATACTGAAAAACAGTTCAATCGCCATAAATCTGAAACGACGTGTGTTCGAATCATGTGTAACATCCGTAGCAACATATGGCCTAGAAATACTTACATTAACAGCTAAAAGTAGACATAGGCTACAAATCATGCAAAGGGCAATGGAGCGGATAATGCTCGGGATAAGTTCGAGGGATCACATAAGTAACCAAGAAATTCGAAGACAAACCAAACTCACTGACATTATCCGGAGAGCTCTGCAATAAAAATGGAATTGGGCAGGACACGTGGCAAGGCAAGATAGTACCAGATGGCCTAATAAATTAATACACTGGCGACCAAGAAAATCCAAAAGAAGCGTTGGAAGACCGCAACAACGATGGGTAGATGATCTGAAAAAGGCAGCTGGTCGAAAATGGTATCAGAAGGCCCAAGATACGGTAATGAAGAAGAAGAAGAGATTATAATACCGGCAAAGTGTACACCATAATACCTTCGTGAGCTACACCTCGTTTTAGCAGTATTATAAGATAACTATTGAAATATAAAAGAGCAACTGCCGGAAACAGCTACACAGCACATATCGACGACTTAAACCCCAGACGCCAGTGATAGTGATGGAAGTAGATTGTATACAAGAGTAATCTCAGATGGAGCTGCGAGTGGATGTCTTTTTTCGAGCGTATCCAAATGAATTTTTTTAATTTTTGCATTTTAAAAATATAAAAATTAAAAATATATAAATATTAAGTAAGGACTGTATCGAAAAGAAAGTTGACACCTTCAGACTCATATACAGGGTGTTCAAATTGAAGTCGGCACTATTGCCAACTTTGTTACTACTAAAGATACGATGTTGGTTAAGTTACCAAAGTGGTAGCGTTTTTTATTCCGATTACGATGGTAAAATTATAAGAACAATTGAACGTCGCATTTTCGAGATATTAAAAAAATCAACATTTTTTAAATGGAATACCCTGTATATTTTTGTACATTTTAAACGATAATTTAATTTTAAACAAAATTTATTAATAAAATCAACCTTGTGTTTTAAATTTATAGATTTTTTTTATTATCTAAAGAATTATTATTTTTAATAGTGGCGTAGTTACATGACATAAAAGCTGCAAATTTGATATAGTTATATGGCATTTAGGATCCCATCGATGAAAAAATCAAATTTTATCGTCAAGGTTTTAGGACTCTTGTAAAGAGTAAAACCAAAAATTGTTAAAATGTCAACCTTGATCCTCTTAGAGGGTTGTAAAGCTTCTAGATAAAATCTGAAACCAGCAACAACCACACAGTTACATTTTTTGCTATTACAGTTTTTATCAGAACACTAAAGCGTTAAACATCGTTGCACAATAACAAGAATTAGTTTTTGAACTGAAAAAATTGGATTCTAACAGTCATTCTATAAACTCCACCCACAGCATCCAACATATTCTCTAACTAATGTATACATCTGCAATTATTAGTAGATAACTATAATTAAATCATTTCTCCTTGTATCCTTGTTTCGGTACAATAAGAGAACATATTGTGCAGCTATTTGCAATACATCTGGCTTAGGCAATTTTGGCAATTCTTCCCAGGCAATCAACGTTCTTCCTCACAACATCAAATGCAAGTTGTACTCGTATATACAAAGTAATTGCATTTAAATCAGCAACCGAGCAATAGAAGTGAATTAGCAAAATCAAGACGTCAGTATCCACAGATTTTACCAATATTTCTTGACTAAATTTGGATTCATACAGAGCATGAAGAACTATACCAGTATCTGATTCTTGTTGGTTACTACATAAATCATTTAATGCCTTCTATAGGATTCTTGACGTCTTATCAACAGAGAATACATGTCTGATGAATTCAAAACATTTATGGTGTGGTAATGCCACTATCGTCCAGCAAGTCCAGGATTTCCTAGATCCAACGCACTGCCAGAACGGTATGTATAAAAAGCGAAAATTAAATTGACAAATGTAATGACGAACAGTCCGATATTTATCTAGTACTACAGCATCATAGGAACACGCCTCGTAATAATATTAGATCACCACTGCAACGGCTTATGAGTTGAACAAAAACCTTGTTACTTACGACACATAATGCCTAAAATAATTTGAAATGCCGGAAAAACTGAATTATTTAAAAGCTAGCGAAAAACGTTGGGCAGAAAAAAGTACAGGATTGAATGACGAATTTAAAATAGGTAAAAATATTCTCTAACGCAACAGTAAACGAGAGTAGCTATCTTTCATAGTGTAAACACAAGATGAATCTAAATACAAGATGTTTCATAGCCCCTGCACCAGACTTTACCAGCGCATTTCTGAGGGCATTTGGAACAAAAATCTTAATAAAACTTTTTGATTAGAAAAAGTTCAAATTTTTAATACTTTTGACCGACGTTTTCAGAAGATTACGTATAATTGATGTAGGTCTGGTGTTAAGTCGAATAGGATTAAATGCAAGCTCTTTAGAAATTGATACCATCAGTAAAAACGTGACATCTGTTGAATTAGCACAAGGATGCAGACGGTGCAAATTCCTTTTTGGATGGTGTTGAAAGAATTTAAAAAGGTTCTATTAATTCGGGGGATTCCCCTGTATTCTAATAGGAAATGCATACAGAAATTACATCATTTTAATACTGACCCATTTAATGATATCATTAATTTTGATTTGTTATTCGTCAATAAACATAATTTAGTAAGGACGATAATTTAATCTATCCGTCAATAGGTATGGTTATTTTTTATTTATTATTATTTTATTGGAAGTCTAAAATCTAAATACAGTATAGACAGTTCTATTAGTAAAACCTTTATTTTTTATGTTTTGATAGAATGACCTTGATGGATGGTAATTTGTTTACATAGTATAAAAACAATGCCTAAAAAATAAGTAAATACTGTTATACTATTTTACTAAAAACTGCAGTGTAAAGGATTTGCAAACTGTTAGGCCCTACCTTGCTCGAGTGTTTACAAACATAAAATGTACTCAAAATAAAAGTAGTCGGCGGGGTTGTTTTTATTATTTCATTACTAATGCAGCTGTGTCCAATTGTTAGTCACAATTCTTAGGAATATTTACGTTATCTACAGTGATGATTTTATTGCTTTTCACTAAAAATCGGTACCCTTTATTTATTACATAGTATATACTTTCTGGGAATAAATATTATTTTAAATAAAAAATAGTTGGAAATAATACAGTACCCAAAAAATAACATAAGATATTTTCAAAGATTCGCTGGAAAGTGATTTAGTATTATATTAGTAGTATTATGTGTTTTGATTATTAAATTTTTGTTTCTGATAACCGCGTGCCAGTTACACCGTACCGTCGACAGGCGGTTATCAGAAACAAAAATCTAATAATCAAAACACATAATACTACTAATAGAATACTAAATTACTTTACAGCGAATTTTTGAAAATATCTTATTTAATTTACTGTAAACAAAATTAACACAAAAAAAATTTTTTTTATTTGCAGACCTGCTTGTATTACGCATAATAGAGGTTAACGTACCATTAAAAGAATATGAAATTGTCTTACAAAGCAGTAATCAACAAAAATACCGTTTTTGAAACATAATATCAAACACGAGTACGCTTCTTATTTATTTATTTGTTCTTATTCCACGAAACACTTGGCCAAAATAAAGACGGGTTATTATTTTCTTATGATAGCTTGCACATTCTCGAAAACAAGTAAGTAGTATTGTTATCACCTTGAACTTTAAAAAATGTGTCATGTGCATTCATACTATTGAAGTTGAAAACATTAGGCTGAACTTCGATGCCATATTTCTGCAAAAGTATAGAAGTACGAGAAAAATGGTATATAGGAATTTTCTATCTTGTTACGTTAAAAAAAATTGAGTCTTTAAGTAGTGATAGTTGGCTATTAATTCCTTTGATGGTTGTCATGGTGATTGTTAGAAAATGGTTGACTTTGCCGGACATGAGTGTCCTGTAGTAGAGATCTCAATAATATTGTTGGATGCAATACTTCTAAAGAAGGATTTTTTGAGTCTTTAAAAAGGTTTTCATTGGTTCTTGGTAATTGTTCTCGAGGAACCTTTACGCCTTCGGCGGATTTACATATGCAGGATTTCTTATATGCATGTAAGTTCTGAAAGTATTGACAAGTCAGCCTACTGTCATTATTTATTTATAGGAAACTTATTTGAAATAATAACGAAATATATATTCTATTTGGATTTCTCTTGGATTAAACCCTCAATCAGAGGTGAGTAATTTAGTATAATTGAAATCTAAGATTCCGATGATACTTTTACTTCAGGGTTTACGTAACTGGCTAATCACGTATGTATACCTAGTGGACATTTGGTTTCTACGTTCCTGGTTATCTCACCTGCCTGATTTAATTAAATATTTACCTGGTCCATACGCTTTGAAGTCTTGGGTTAGTCGTCTCTCACTGTTTCCGATACTGCACCATTACAGATAAGTGGGAAATACTGGTGACCAAGCTAGGTGGACATTCTAAAAACCTTATGATCAATCTTCCCTCTCTCTTTAAGAGAAACTCAACCTAACTATAGTAAACATTGTTATTTTGATCAAGTTCGTTCTGTTATAACTTATAACATTAATATTCATTTTATATTTATTAACCATATTTGAGTTTAAGTCAAGTTCTGGAAGGATCTACTATTTAAAGTTAATCATTTACCAAAGAGCCTGTAATCGTAATGCCTTCTTTTTGATATCAGTACATGATTTAGAATGTTTACCCGTATGATTGTGTGAGCTCACAGGATTCTATTAATTTTACAGAAATCTAATTATTTAGTGCAGAATTAGTCAGAAAAGTATTACGATCCATTTAGTTTGGGTATATACCTCAGTTCTCCAGCTAAGCCTTAAACAACAATACTGCCCTGTTTTCTTTGTACAATTAAAAGTATAATAAATATTGGTACATCCAACGGCATTTCAAGATTACATTATTTTCTTTTATGGTTTTAATTGTTTAATATATTGTTATGTTGCATCGTAATATCTTTAGTTTCTTGAGCAAGGGTGTCTAGTATACCAGGAGGTTCTGCTGTTCGAGCCGCTTAGGACAGCTGGCGCCTTAGAAATTAAATATTTAGAATCCACGTCCCTGCCGGGACTTTTGTCACCTTATTGCGATCCTTGCTCAGGAGGTTACTGAATTTACCCGCGATTGGTAAATCAATACCACATCTGCTTTTAAGAAAGGTGACAAATTTGGTGCCCAACGTTTTATTGGGATTGCCTCAGATTTGGCACTAATCCGTATTTGGATCTACCATTATTTATTTGTTTACTTTACTCTTAAACAAAAGGAGAGGAAAGGACGATATTGAGTTATAAATTTTACCTTAACTATTTTAAGTACCTATATTAATTGGCACATTATTTTGTTCTTTTCATTTATTGTTGTAAACTGTAGAATAGGGGATATTAGGTTCTGGTCACTTTACTGTTATCCTCTAATTTATTATTCTTTTAAGTAGGAGGGGGAATTCCTTCGGTAGCTTATAATATTTGACTTGTTTGATTAGGCAATTCATTAATTGCTTGACTTGAATTATTTTTTTTTCTGTTGTTTTTTTGTATTTGCATAAGCATGACTTCGAAAATGTATATCAATCGCCTTGATAAGGAAGAGTTAGCTTACGAGCTTAATTATCGCGGCATTTCGGAAGCTCTTACGGTTTCAGAAATGCGCAAATCGCTAAGATCACTTTTAAAACTAGAACGCTCAGGTACACTTAAGACCGAAACTCAACTTACTTTTGAGTATGAGTTTACGTATCTCGAACGCAAACATGACGAGTTGAATAAATTAATTTCTGAGTTTGAAGAAGGGAGTTCTAGCGGTATTTTTCTTAAGTTATCTTCTAAGCTTCTGCATCTATTGGGAATAACTAACAGGTTATCACCTTTAAGTGATATGGAAATTAAACAAAAGTGAAAAATAATGCTTAATTTGGTCATCGCCCAAGGCTCTTTAAAACGAAAAGCCAAACGAGCGGATAAAAAGGCCAGGGTCCCAATGAGTCTATGAGTATGTATATCTCGATCATGACCAACCTATTCCATCGTTTAAGCTGTCTCCTCACTGACGCCATCAAGTTAAAAATTCTTTTGAAAAATATTTCACCCTTTTATCAATCTCAATTAGGATACTACTGTAGTACAACTCCTCGAAATTGGCAAAAAGATTGAAGTTAGGAAAGAATCTATCGACGCATTCGCACCACCTCCACGACCTAGCTCACGTTTGCTGGAACCTGATCTAGCTTATGTGGATCGGGAAGTGACTTCTACTAGTTCTTTGGATGTCGCCGTAGCTCAAGCTACAAATAGAAGTGTTATTTGTTTCAATTGTCAGACTAAAGGACATACCAGACGGGAATGTTCTCAACCCCAAATGGGTAAGTACTGCTACCGTTGCGGTCACCCGAATGTGACAGCAAGATCGTGCCCTAAATGTAATTTAAACGTACACCAGAGGCATTAAATGACCGGTTAATGCCCTCCCGTCCAACTAACTCGGTCAATACTCTATCAGAACAACATAAGGTATTACTGGATTTTATTCTTGCGCATTCCGAAGGTGATGAGCGTCCCTATTTGGAAATAATTGTTTTAGGTATTAGAATTATGGGTCTTCTTGATAGCGGAGCTTCGCAAACTGTCATTGGTTATCCAGGTTGGAAAATTCTTGAGCCTTTAGGCTTCCATCTCGAAAGTGACGATGCAACTTCTTGTACTATGGCTGACTGAAACAAAGGTGCTGTCATGGGCAGTATAACGATACCTATGAGTCTCCAAGGCCGCACCTGTGTTATTAGAGTAATGGTCGTACCAGCTCTACCGCATGTTCTAATCTTAGGTGCTGATTTCTGGAAATCCGTGGGCATAGTACCCAAACAGGATGTATGGTATTTTGCGAATCCCACCTCCAACACCTTCATTGATACGGTGGAAACCTTGACTTCTCATGATGCTTTAGATCCTGAACAGCGAGAATCTCTGGAACAACTCCTTGATGACGCCTTCAGTCACATGGGAGACAAACTGGGTTGTACCAACATGGTGGAACATAGTATAAAGACTAAATCGCCTCCAATCAAACTCAGATACTATCCGGTATCACCGATAATGCAACATCATGTAGATCGCGAATTGGATAAACTACTGGAACAGGATGTGGTGGAAAGATCTGATAGCCCTTGGTCTGCCCCTATCCTTTTGGTCAGAAAGAAAGATTCCACTTATCGATTCGTAGTCGACTATCGTAAATTGAATTCAGTGACAATAACAGATGCCTATCCGTTACCTCGAATAACGTCTATTCTTGATAAACTTAAAGACGCGCGTTATTTATCATCCATGGACATCAAGTCTGCGTATTTTCAAGTTCCCCTTGCAAAAGATTCGCGACCTTTAACAGCCTTTGCGGTCCCTAATAGAGGATTATATCAATTTAAGCGCTTGCCTATGGGTTTGTCAAATTCACCCGCTACGTGGCAAAGATTAATTGATAGAATTCTTGGTCCAGAACTAGAACCCTACGGTTTTGTATACCTGGACGATATTATAATTATAACACAGACCTTCGAAAAACACCTTGCAATCCTGAAAGAGGTTTTCAGCCGTTTAATTAAAGCTGGTCTTACAGTTAGTAAGGGAAAATGTCAATTTTGCCGTTCTGAACTGAAATATCTAGGATATGTGGTAAATCATAATGGTCTCCATGTCGATCCTGATAAGATAGAGTCTATTTTACGTCTTCCGACCCCTAAGAATGTCTCAGAGATACGTCGAATACTAGGACTAGCCTCGTGGTATCGGCGTTTTATACCAAACTTCTCTACTGTTGTTGCCCCTATGACGGCCTTGTTAAAGAAGAATCAGAAATTCACCTGGAATGAAACTTGTGAAAATGCTTTATTGACAATTAAAAATCAACTTGTCTCAGCTCCGGTTCTAGCATGCCCCAATTACGAATTGCCATTTTATGTCACGACAGATGCCAGTAATTTTGGTCTTTGAGGAGTATTATCGCAGCCCTATCCAGAAGGTGAAAGAGTTATTGCCTACATCAGTAGGTCCTTAACCAAACAAGAACAAAAATATAGTACAGTCGAGAAAGAATGTCTTGTAGTTATATTTGCGGTTGAGAAATTTCGACCCTACCTAGAAGGCCTACCTTCATTCAACGTCATTAATGACTGTCACAGTCTCCAATGGCTACATAGCATCAAAGATCCAATTGGACGCATAGCCCGTTGGGCCGTTCGGCTACAACAATATACTTTTAACATAATTCATCGTAAGGGAAGCGAAAATGTAAGCAGAGCGGTCCCTCGACTTGATATGTTAAATGAAACCTTGGCCAGTCAACCCCTATCTGACGATCCCTGGATTACAAAAATGTTAGACATAGTCTAGAAAACCCCTCAACGATTCCCTTCCTGGCGCATCGAAAATTCTCACCTTTATAAATTGGTAACGCCTACTTATCCTCAACTATCCGATTTCCCGTCGAACAATTGGAAGCTGGTTCCTCCTAAAACTGAACGTAAAGAAATTATCAGATCCCATCACGATATTCCTACTTGTGGTCATACAGGTGTTTATAAAACATTATCTCGTATTCAGGAGAATTATTACTGGTCGAAAATGAGAACTGACGTTGCTCGCTATATACGTAGTTGTATTATATGCATCAAAATTAAACCCAATCAGCAGGCCCCGGCAGGATTCATGCTTAGTAAGGTTCCATCCGTCAGCCAGCCCTTTCAACTTCTTTGCGATTTTGTGGGTCCTCTACCTCGATCATCAAAAGGCTATTGTTACATCCTCGCTGTGGCGGACTGTTTTAGTAAATTCGTTTTATTGTTTCCTCTTAGAGCCGCTACTGCTGCCAACGTTGTGAAATGCATGGAGGATCATGTTATTCTTATTTTTGGTGCTCCTAGCACTATTATTGTTGACAATGGAGTTCAATTCAAAAGCAAACTGTTCCAAGACATGGCTAGCTCTTACAACATCAATATGGCTTATACCGCTCTTTATCGCCCCCAAGCGAATCCTACAGAGCGAATCAATCGTGTAGTGAAGACGATGTTAACTGCATACACATCCCAGAATCATAAAAATTTGGAAACATTTTTACCAAAGATAGGCTTTGCTATTAGATCCTCAAAACATGAGGTTACTAAGTTGACTCCTAATTTTATAATTTTCGGCAAGGAACTATGTCTCGACGGAAAAGCCGATACAGATCCCACTATCGATGACAATGTAGACTTTAACCGAAATACAAATTTTGAAACTCGACATCAGGCCTTTATTAAACTATACAAAGACGTGCAATTTCGACTTCAAAAGTTTTATAATAGAAGCTGTGGTTATTACAATTTGCGTCGACGTCCTGAGAAGTATCAACTGCGACAGCAGGTTTATCGTAGGAATCACGTTTTATCTGATAAGTCAAAGCAAATTACCGCCAAATTAGCTGATAAGTTCGATGGGCCATTTTGGATCTCTAAAATCGTGTCTCCTTGGACATACCAGTTAGTTGACATTAATAACAAACCTCGTGGCATTTGGCATATAAAAGATCTTAAAGCTCATCCACCTGATTAATCTTTCTTAAGTCTTAAGTTTTTTTTTTGTTTTGTTCAATTTTTGTTTGGAAAATCTTTTCTGGTCGATTTTCTCTTGGGTAAGTGGGGAGTTTGTTACGTTAAAAAAAATTGAGTCTTTAAGTAGTGATAGTTGGCTATTAATTCCTTTGATGGTTGTCATGGTGATTGTTAGAAAATGGTTGACTTTGCCTGACATGAGTGTTCTGTAGTAGAGATCTCAATAATATTGTTGGATGCAATACTTCTAAAGAAGGATTTTTTGAGTCTTTAAAAAGGTTTTCATTGGTTCTTGGTAATTGTTCTCGAGGAACCTTTACGCCTTCGGCGGATTTACATATGCAGGATTTCTTATATGCATGTAAGTTCTGAAAGTATTGACAAGTCAGCCTACTGTCATTATTTATTTATAGGAAACTTATTTGAAATAATAACGAAATATATATTCTATTTGGATTTCTCTTGGATTAAACCCTCAATCAGAGGTGAGTAATTTAGTATAATTGAAATCTAAGATTCCGATGATACTTTTACTTCAGGGTTTACGTAACTGGCTAATCACGTATGTATACCTAGTGGACATTTGGTTTCTACGTTCCTGGTTGTCTCACCTGCCTGATTTAATTAAATATTTACCTGGTCCATACGCTTTGAAGTCTTGGGTTAGTCGTCTCTTACTGTTTCCGATACTGCACCATTACAGATAAGTGGGAAATACTGGTGACCAAGCTAGGTGGACATTCTAAAAACCTTATGATCAATCTTCCCTCTCTCTTTAAGAGAAACTCAACCTAACTATAGTAAACATTGTTATTTTGATCAAGTTCGTTCTGTTATAACTTATAACATTAATATTCATTTTATATTTATTAACCATATTTGAGTTTAAGTCAAGTTCTGGAAGGATCTACTATTTAAAGTTAATCATTTACCAAAGAGCCTGTAATCGTAATGCCTTCTTTTTGATATCAGTACATGATTTAGAATGTTTACCCGTATGATTGTGTGAGCTCACAGGATTCTATTAATTTTACAGAAATCTAATTATTTAGTGCAGAATTAGTCAGTAAAGTATTACGATCCATTTAGTTTGGGTATATACCTCAGTTCTCCAGCTAAGCCTTAAACAACAATACTGCCCTGTTTTCTTTGTACAATTAAAAATATAATAAATATTGGTACATCCAACGGAATTTCAAGATTACATTATTTTCTTTTATGGTTTTAATTGTTTAATATATTGTTATGTTGCATCGTAATATCTTTAGTTTCTTGAGCAAGGGTGTCTAGTATACCAGGAGGTTCTGCTGTTCGAGCCGCTTAGGACAGCTGGCGCCTTAGAAATTAAATATTTAGAATCCACGTCCCTGCCGGGACTTTTGTCACATTATTGCGATCCAAGGATCGCAATAATGTGACAAAAGTAAATTCAGTAACCTCCTGAGCAAGCTCAGGAGGTTACTGAATTTACCCGCGATTGGTAAATCAATACCACATCTGCTTTTAAGATAGGTGACAAATTTCTTAGGAATCTTAGATTTCAATTATACTAAATTACTCACCTCTGATTGAGGGTTTAATCCAAGAGAAATCCAAATAGAATATATATTTCGTTATTATTTCAAATAAGTTTCCTATAAATAAATAATGACAGTAGGCTGACTTGTCAATACTTTCAGAACTTACATGCATATAAGAAATCCTGCATATGTAAATCCGCCGAAGGCGTAAAGGTTCCTCGACAACAATTACCAAGAACCAATGAAAACCTTTTTAAAGACTCAAAAAATCCTTCTTTAGAAGTATTGCATCCAACAATATTATTGAGATCTCTACTACAGGACACTCATGTCAGGCAAACTCAACCATTTTCTAACAATCACCATGACAACCATCAAAGGAATTAATAGCCAACTATCACTACTTAAAGACTCAATTTTTTTTAACGTAACAATCTTTAATGGTTATTTAACCATTGACCAAGTCTGACTACGTCTTAATGGGACACCTTGTATAGAAGATATACATGGTTCCTTTAATGTGACCATACACAAACAGTTACTGAAGAACCATAATCACAACATCACTCACCAGTGGGTCGTCAACATTCAGAGAAGAAAATCTGGAAAACCTGAACCCACGGTCACAATTAAACATAAGCATCAAGGACAATCAACTCAGGATACAACAGAACAGCTAGATGAAACACTCCAAAGGAATACAACAAAACACAGACGAATGAAGGGGGACAGATTCACCAGAAAGAGAAACTTATGAAATAAGGCAATGGTGATGTCATAGTATAATATTTAAGTATGATTTATACTTGTATGAAAAATAAGTTGTATGAACAATAACTCATATACAATGTATACAGTTGGCAACACTATTTTTATTAAATAACGTTAACCTCAACTTACATCCGATATCATTTACGAATTTATAATTTTATACCACAACGAAATGTTAAATTTTTATTTCTAACCATTCCTAAGATATGACAATTTAAAGATTGCTAAAAAAAAAGAAAATTTAATGAAGGTTATGACTTTTTGTTACAAATATTCAAAGTGTTGCCCATTTACTTGAGGGCAGCGGTCTAAACGAAAATAAGACTCATTTCGGACATTTGTCACTGTTCCGGATGAAATGTCTTATTCGTTCATTCAGTCTTCCTATTCTGCAAGACCTGTTGGTAAATGGCTGGATGAAATTTACCCAGACAGATGGATAGGAAGCAGGAGTCTCCTGAAACGGTTAGCCAGGTCTCTCGCGATGTGTAATGAAGCTAGTAACTAATGCAAGTAAAATGATATTTGTTTAATTAGTTAACACTGGCAAAGTTTTATAAAAAAACATTTTGCATGGTAATTAATTTGCTTGAAAAGTTTTTAACAGAAAAACACATTTTACACTGGTTAAAAAAAACTTAAATACTAACAAAGCTTAACATGAAAATGCAATTAAATTCTGTTAAATTGGTATAAACTCTTCATTGTACCTTTCATTAAGTTAATAAAACCATCTGATCTTTTAATAATAGACAAACACGATATTATCCCCATTAACTTTTATTCGCTGGGTACTGTTAAAAACCGCCGTGTACAACTTTGAGGGTCTAATATTAAAAGAACGTGTCAAAGATGTGCTTCTGTCAATAAATGAAAACACGCTACATTGAATTTGCAGATGGGAGGGCACACGTTGTAAGAAGTTCATTTTTGGTTGATTATTACTTAAGCTGTTTCATTTTACGTAGAATGATCCTCGTATGGTATAAAACATATTAAAATCATTTTTTCAATTGGTAAAATCAAACTGAATTGAATTAAAACAAAACCTTTATATGGTGCTGTATTACAACGTCTTGAATTTATTTCTCACACTTTGCAGTGAAATTGATGGCAATACTTGAGATTTATTTGCTCGTTGAAACAAATTTGAAGATAAACTGTTCTTTGGGCTTATTTATGGCCTATTTGGTACGTTTTTCGTGGTAACAATGTAATAGTTTGAAAATAAGGACATTTTATGGTTGAGAACAAGCATATTTTATTTCAGGGAACCCATTTCATATAAAAAATCTTAAATTAAGAGGTAAATTTCGCTTATTTGTCATTGGTTAATCGTAAGAAAACAAAGTGTTTTCGAATAAAAGAAATTTAATGACAAAACTACCAGCCCCAGAAATGGGCGTCAAATTTGTAACGTCAAATCCACAAGTAAATTAAAAATTGTATATTTACTTTAAACGACATTAAAAGACCCAAAGCAGCTTATGCTTTCAAAGATGGAGACTTTTATAACAAAGGAAATGAATTGAAAAGCTTTATAATTTTAGATTTAAGAAGAAATAGGAATTATTTTAATAAAAATGAAATTCGGCCACCAAATTGATTGTATGAACGATCATGATTATTCCAATCGTATCTGCTCCCACTTTGGAAAGATTGAAATCAATCAATACTTTAAATTAAATGAATACAGAGCAAAGATTACGCGACAGTCAATTTGTTGTTTCCCAAACGTTCTATTGTTATCTGAGGACATTTTATTTGTCAATAACGTAGTAGACGGAATTACATACATTTGTAAGAAAAGATTTTTATACAATATTAGTTTATTTCTACAGGTTCTAAATAATTTCTATTAAGAAATAAGGAATTAATAATTAAACTTCTTTTTGCTTAAAATGTTCTGTAAGTTGTTATGCACACGTAAGTAACCTAATCCAAAGGTTTACCGGATACTTCTTCGTATTTTTTTAACGTCGAAATAATCGTATTTAGGGTGTGACATTAGTCAAACTCTAAGAAAGTCATTTATCTCTGCTATTCACTTTAAGAATGTTCGATTTGTGGATTTCTCAATTTCGGCACTAAACTTGCTTTCTACCTTTACTAGACTTTAATTTTAAACATTCGCTACAGAAAATGAATTCAACGCGCAGGGTATTATTTTGTGCACGTACTGCGATACGGTGAAACTGTAAAAGCTCTCACTAAATTCAAGATTTTTTAAATTTTTTCTGCTATTAAGTAAATTTCAACATAGTTAGAATAACCAAAACGCACAAATTATTTTGTTCAGATGATACAGTAAGACACTGTCATCACGAGTTGAACGAAGAAAGAGAAATTCGAATTTTTTTTTATTCGAAAACACTTTGTTTTTGTCACGATTAACCAATGACAAAAAAGCGAAATTTACCTCTTAGTTTAAGATTTTTATATAAAAATGGATTCCTAGAAATTAGATATGCTTGTTTTCAACCATAAAATGCCCTTATATTCAGACTATTACATTTTTACCACAAAGTATAAATAACAACGAAAAACTTGCGAAATTGGTCATAAATAAGCCCAAAAAACAGTTTATCTTCAAATTTGTTTTAACATTTGATTTTACCAATTGAAAAAATGATTTTAAAATATTTTATACCATACGAGGATCATTCTACGTGAAATGAAGCGGCTTAAGTAATAATAAACCAAAAATGAACCTCTTCCAACGTGATTCCTCCCATCTCCAATTTCAATGTAGCGTGTTTTTATTTATTGACAGAAGCACAGCTTTGATGCACGCTTTGATCAGACTAAACAGTCGTACCCAAAAAAAGACGAAAAAATACCCTAGCGGAAATCTCTAGAAATGCCCCCAGGCCCAAGGCATTGACCTGATAAATAAAAAAAATCTTTTCTTCTGGAATAGGGAAGCTATGAAAAATTTAGAAATTCTAAGAACAAGGACAATTAAGGACAATTAATCCATCCATGTCTTTGCAGTAGAATCCTCTGTTCATCTATATACATCCATGGATTAATTGTCCGGACATCGCCAAGCATCAAAATTGTACGTCTCCTTCTTTCAATCGTCATTTACCATACGAAAGAAGAAATAATTTACTATCGACTAGTGGCCATCATCAAACCATCATTTGTTCTATTTTCTCAAAAAGCTTTAATTTTTTTGTTTTTAAAGGTTTTTCTAAAACTGCGAACGGATTTAAGTTTTAAATTAATCTAATTTTTATTTTGAACATAAAATTTGTGAATTTTCAAAATTACTAAATCGATTGTTTTGGGCAAATATTACGTTTTGATATTGACGTTCTTCCCAGATCTGCTATTGGGATTTAAAAATGCCATAAATGTATTTATTGAACAAAATGAAAAAAAATCATTAATTTCACAGATTATAATCTCATTTCTATTATTACTTAATTTTTTCTAAAAGTTTTTCCTGTTAAAAGTATGTATTTCGTCATTTACGTATACCTTTCAAGTGTAATAATTGAATGGAAAAAGTTCCAATACCAATTTAAATAACGAAACGTGTGAAAATAGGTATTGGAATTTTTCCATTCAATTACTATAATTTAATTATTGAACCTATTTGTTTAATACATTGCAAAATGTATTCTTGTATTTGTATACCTTTCAAGTAAATTTGTTATCATACAAATTGGTTTTTATTAACTCCATGACTTTATATTCTTTGTCTCACAAGTAATACTCAACACCATTTCTCTTAAATAATCTAACTGAAATACAAGGTATACATGAAAAGTTGCATATCATTGAAGAGCTCATCACTGAGCAATCCAAGATGGCTGACATAAGCACAATAACAGTCGATGTAGATAACTAATAAACAAAAGATTATCGCAGGTTGTTATTAACATTAAAAGATTTATCATAAGAAGTGACGTAATAATGCGTAAGTTTAAACTGTGGCAAAGCAACGGGCAAATTTTTCTCAAATATCGGAAAAACTAAAAGAGCTATGTTAAATTCGAAACGACATTTGAAATCAGCATAGAATTCAGCAAAACTTTCCTAATTTAACCTCCTTTGAATCTCATATAATAACGGAGATGCCATGTTGAGGCCATCAACTTGGGACACACTTTATAAAGAAGCTTAGAATTTAATTACAGAAAACGCCCTTCATTAATCTAGATAAGACCGTGATATTACAAAAATTCCTACATTTTACTCATTCTTATTAATCCGTTCATAAATGAATGTTTGTGTGACACGTTAACGTATACAGTATAAAGTATACAGGGTGGTTCATTTCAAATGCATGTGAATTTATGGGGCGAAACATGAAGGTGCAACAAAAATGCACATTAAAAATTTCTATCTCAAAAGAATATTTTCATTAAAAATTGTGGGGCCCGTCAATAAAATTAAACCGGTCCTGGCGAGTCTGGTTGCTTAATATTACAATAGTTCTCTTACTAGATTGTTAAGGTAGCATAATACGCAATAGATGTTTGTATAACTGCACCAAAATAAAACAAATTCTATAGTTGACACTATAAAAAACTGGAATAGGAGTACTTACTGAAGGTCATCACGTAGCATTTCATCAATCAATTTAAAACAGCTGTTCTTATACTATATAATAGATTTATTACATACGTAAATGCCGCATATTTGACGTGTTTTCCAGAATTTCTAGTAAAATAACCTTTGGTACGATAATATAATCTATCCATACGTTACTGAAAATGGTCGCAAATTTTGCATAAACAATAAGAAAATATTTACAATTATTTCAAAAGGTGGTTAAAATAATTTAACACTTCACAACATAATCATTTTAATTTGCTTTTCAGTGATTACTGGATCAAAAATCAGTTGTGATGACATCAACGTATTCACAAATACATTTTTTTTAGGACCTAAAGGAGTTATTTTTAAATGTCGCCCGAATGACCCTTTGCGCTTATGTGCTATAATTTAAAGCCTTCTGTTACTAACAATAAGAATTGTATTCAACATTTTTCCTTTAATAATCGACAAATTCGTACTTGTACTAGTACCCACATTATAAAGTACTCGTACTTATTGAGTACAGCAGTAGAGCGTAAAGTATCGTTAATCCGGGGATTAATAATAATGCAAATGATTAATAAAAATGTTATGTGAAATGAAACTATAATAAGAACTAAGGATTATTGGGGTCTGTATCATAGTGTCCAATAAGAACATATTTCAATTTGTTAATACTCAAACGCTATAAAACAAAATATAGTAGCGACTAACAAATATTTCATTGAGTCCGTTATAAAATTGCGATTCTGAATTCGTAAAAGCACAAATAGAATTTTTTTGTAGTGTCAGTCAACCATAAACTAATAACAATACACTTCGGTTTTATTTATCGTAGTTGCAGACAAAGTCGTATCACATTTCGGTTTTCAATGACAAGTCTACCTTCCGTAATTAGGTCAGTTAGGAATGATAGGACCGGAACAAAAATTCAATAAAACTATTAAATTAATTTTCTAAAAACTATTCGTTTTTGGGCCATATTTCTCAAGCCAAATCCGCTCTACTAGCATCCCTCTGCCTACCCTAAAGACAATAACGCTCATTTAGCAATCACCCTGTATACTTAACAGTGGCATACAGTTAGTTGGATAGTTTAATATTCATCAGCAAAGTGTAAATGTGTAATTGATTACTAATTGGTAACTTGGGATACAGTTGTCCCATAACATTTTTACTAACAAAAAGTAGCTAAAGAGTAGTTTCAATGTGTGCTGTAAAGTCTTGTAAGATCTTGTGAAAAATAGCGACAGAGAACTGATATATGTATCAGAGGAACGTTTTTAGGAAATGAATATTGCTTAATAAACAGTTTTAATTGTTTCTTTTTTGTTATTGAATAAACTAAAGAAAGATCAAATTACCGCTTATAGTAATATAAATTAAACATTTTTTGTCTCTGAACACTGAATACAAGTTCTATCAAACTCAACATGTGTGCACTCTTTGGAAGTTCTAAAACACAAATAATTTGTTACTAAAATGATCGGTATTTTTATACCCTTTTCAAACAGGAGAAGGCTATAGTGATCTTTTTTTGTTACAAACAAAAGAATTTTTTAAACTAAATTCAACATAACCACATAAATGTTTATAACTATTAATTATTATTTAAATAAATTCAATAAATTGATAGCTAAAGAATTCCCGTTCCATTGGTATATGGCATTTATATTGACATAAAAAATAAGGACACTAGAGAACGTCAACCAAAATACATTTCCTATACAACTATCAAATAACTAAAATTAACTTTATTTTTTAAAAGTAACTATTTACATCTTCCTATCTTGTGAATATCCAACCTTACATCCTAATAAACATTATTTACATACTTTTGGATATCTACAACATGAAAATAGTAACTTATAAATACATTATTTCAGATTACAACGGAAAACGCACAAGCTTGCATTTTATTTCAATGATCTTATATAAAAAGCAATCCCAACATTCGAGATTGTTTTAAAATTGTGCTTAAGAAACTGCTTAACAAAACAGCATTAAGATATTTTAGCCGCGATCAATAGAATCTAGCTAATAAAGAAAAATTTAACGATATCAAAATGTCGTTAACTTGGAACATTTTTTTCATACAAATAATTTACGTAAAGGTGGGATATCCCATACGCGTCTGACGCATGGTAGCCGATTAAAGGAAAAACAATGTTCTTGATTTCCTATAGCTGCGACTCGCCGCAATATACTTCGGTTGACGGATGCGTTATGGAGTCATCTGCTTCAAAACCAGTCCAGACGTGCATCACAGAGACAGTTGATTGTTTTTTAGTTATTATTTGATATATATTTCGACACGCCAACACGATTTGCCATGGAAATTGCAACAAAATTTTCCTTCACCAATGAAAAAGACGAACGATTGATTAAATGCGTGTCTAATTGTCCTGCCCTATAAGACAGTGGTTACACAGATTATATTCGACTCACGCGTCAAACGTCAGATGTGTATAGGAAATCCCACATTTTCGTAGCAAATACTTGCATACATCATCACTACCATATACCATGTCTGTTTTAGGTCAAAATTTGCCTTAATTTATCCTTGATTTTAATGGCCTAATTAGGTTGCAATTTCACCTCGTTAATTGAACAATGAAAAATTACCAAGATCCTAAGAAAAAGCAGCTTTAGAATTTATCCTTTTACTGCCTAGTGTGTTCTAGAGTGTATGTTTATTAAATTAAAACCTTTTCTTTGGCTTTAAAAAAAATTTTTTAAACAATTATTTTTTTCCTTGAGATTATGCAACGCATCTAACATCTTGTTGGAAAATTGTATGTGTGAGTGCATACTTTCTATTGTATGTCAAAGATCATGACAATACGTGAGTTATTTTATCTAAGCTTGCTAGATAATTTTGTTTTATTAATTGAAGTAACCATTGTACAAAGTCTAAATTCAGCAGTAAATTCTATTACGCGTTTTTCTTGAAAAATTTTTTTTGTAAGAGTATGAATATTTATTATGGTTGAAAAGAGAACACAATACTTTAATTGAATTCAGTAAAAAATACCTATTATGTAATTTAAATAACGCTCGATGACAGCATCTCTTTCACGCCGATTTAGTAAATACAAAATTGAACCAGAACATTATACCATTTCTGACCGAAAATAAAGTTGCTACAAAGCAGGACCTTTTAAATGAAACACACTGTATATTGAATTCATCTGGCCAACAATATGGTATTTAACTGGTTGGTCCTAAGAAAATATTATCGAAGAATAATTTTATACGTAATATAGCCTTATCGATTAATTGTGCCACTCAATGACTTTAAATAAAGATTGTTATTTCTTCTTTATCTTACTTGTTGCTTTTTAGCGGTCTTCCTTTTTTTTAAATTACTCCACTCTTAAAGCGTTTTAACATTCAAAAGAGATATACGAGAGCAGCGTCACATATTATCAGCCTGACCAGGTTAAACAGTGAATAGAAACACAACACTGATTTATTTTTCTATATAATCCCTAGGGTGGCCGTTATTTTGCAAAAGTTAAAATTTTTTAGCTCCTTCCTCCTAGATCTCTTTAAAATGTCAAAAAACGAGCTGTGGGATTTAACATGGATTTGGTGCATTTCTACAGACTTTCTGACGTAAGTTTTAATCTTTCTATGTTTTAACTTGAAAATTTATATACTTATATTGTTGAAACTGCTTAACACGAATATGATAAATTTCAAACTGTCAGAAAAACTTTTGACAGTTTACGGCTGTCAAAAGGCGGTCAACTTCACTAATATTAGCATTTTCGCGGAACTGGCAAAGTTTTTTTGGCTTCGGATTCGTGTTAAGTATACAAAATTTCACGTTAAAACATAGAAAGATAAAAAAGTTATGCCACAAAATTTCTAGCAGTGCACCAAACCCATGTTAAATCCCATTTAAAACTTTAACCTCTCGGTGGCACGGGTTAATTTTTTGACATTTTAAAGAGATCTAGAAGGGGGGGGGCCTAAAAAATTTAACTTTTGCAAAATAACGGCCATCCTAATTAATTCCCTTTATTTTCAATGCACTTATTACAACTTTTAAACGACATCCGCGAAGTGCCTTTTTCAGCGCAGGGAAGAGATAATAGCTACTGGGAGCCATATCTGGACTGTAGGGTTGATGATCAAATTGTTGAAAACCACAGTCTTCAATACTTAGCAGCTGTGTAAACAGGCGCGTTGTCGTGAAGTAAGCGAACACCTTTAATGAGTTTTCTCCGCGCTTTTCATGAATGTCGAATGAATAATTTACGGCATTAAGAATGGTGTGGTGTTGCGCTGTTTGAAATCGACCAGCAGTATTCCACAACAGTCTCAAAAAACGGTTACCATTTGTTTCGAAGGACGACACCTTTGGTTTTCTTGAGGCACCTTCATTTGGTCTGCGACATTTCATCGACTCTCTTTTTGAAAGGGAATTATGATAGAGAACCGTTGTTTCGGCACCTGATCGATTCTATTCTGAAACTTCTTTAGAATATGCTTCACACAGTGTTAAAAATGCAGAAGTACAGTCAACACGTTGCTGCTTTAGAAAATTTAGGAACCTAGCTCGCACTAATTTTATTCATCGCTAGATGCTCATGAAGAATTCGTCTAACGCTTATTTCGGAGAGCGGTGACATTGCAGATATTTATTTCACTTTCAAGTAGTGATGCCCACGAGAGGAAACCTTTGTTAACTCTCGTCTCGTCTCGCACAAAATAAAACGAATCTCGTCTCGAAACTCGTCTTGCATCAAAAATCTTGTCTCGTCTCGAATCTCGCGCGAGAAATCTCGCGAGTCTCGCAAGTCTCGCACTTCTTCTTTAGAAGATATATCAGAATATAAACAAAAAATCAAAAAGGAATGTAATACCTAATTAATAATTAAATAAAGCCTAAATTATTGTTTATTTTAAACGTTAAAAGTTAAATCTTTTAAACGTTTTATACTACCTTCTTTGCAGTTTGTCATTGAAAAATATTCTTCAAATTTACTCTTTCTCTTTGATAAAGTCTTGATAGTTGTTGCAGAACTACTAGTTGAATCTTTACTCACATTTTGATATTCAGGAGTAAATAATTCGTTACTTTCACTAGAATAATGACCACTAGATGTTGAAATATTCTCGTGTCCTTTAATGTTTTTGCGTTTTCGTTTTGAAAAATTACGACTCATTTTAAACAAGCGTAATTTGAATAATCACCTATTACCTACATTAAACTCAAAATTTATAATCTGTTTTAAATCTAAGAAACTACTACTAACCTTAATATTTCCAAATCAGAGTAAAACTAGTTTTAAGGTTATTAGATTTAAAAAACTACTAGTATTTAAGTATGCGGCTTAAAAATCAAATGTTTACCGTGAGCGTACAACAAAACGGGAATGTCCAAAGATAAAACTTTATATTACACTAAAATCACAGAGCCAACAAAACTTTAAATCATATAATCCTTATCCTTCCAGCCTAAACACATGTTGGCAACAGAACAAACCCTAAACGAAGACTTAGCTAAACTAAATATTTATTTCAAAGAATGGAGATGTCCTAGTGCGAGCAAGACAGAAGTGTGTTGCTTTCATCTATCAAATCAGAATGCGCACGACACCTTGAGAGTAGAGCTAGATGGAAGGACTCTCAAACACAACAGAAGCCCTAAATATCTTGGTGTAACTCTCGACCGATCACTGACATTTAAACAACATCTTACGAATGTTTCTGAAAAATTAAGAACACGCAATAACATGATCTCGAAGCTAGCAGGAACAACATGGGGTGCCGACGCATCTACATTCCGAACAGCAGATCTCGCCTTAGTCTACTCGATTCGGCGGAGTATTGCGCTCCTATGTGGACTAATAGTGCGCACACAAAAAGTATCAATACACAACTCAATCAGACGATGAGACTAATAACTGGAACCATCCGACCGACTCCAACCCGCTGGCTGCCAGTGCTCAGCAACATCGCTCCACCTGAGATACGCCGAATGGCAGCTCTTGTCAGAGAATAAAAAAAAATTATGGCTAACGAAACTTTGCCAATACACCAAGACATGCTATGCCTCACAAAGGAACAGAACTGACTAAAGTCCAGACATCCTCCTATTAGACAGGCAAAAGAGTTACTTCAGAACTTTACTGTAACAGGCAGATGCATGGGCAGAAACTACAGAGCATGATTATATCCAAATAACCGATCTAACCCAAGGTTTCAATGGTCACAGCCTACCACGACAACTATGGTCGAAACTAAATAGAGTACGAACTGGCCATGGGAAATGTGCAGACTCCCTATATACCTGGGGAAGAGCAGAATCCCCAAAGTGTGACTGTGGAATCGAAATGCAAACTGTTCGCCTCATTGTTTTAGAATGCCCAAATCGTGCCTACCCTGGAGATCCCGCAGACTTTGTGCAGTGCCACCCGGATGCAATTGAATGGCTAAGAAACCTAGATATTAATATATAGTTTTATTGTATTTATGTGTCCTAAATAATTTGTAATTGTGATACTACCCATTCGCTAAATAATAATAATAAATAATAATTTAACTAATTTAATCTAGGTATTTAGTTTCCTTTCTTAGCATCTCATAACTCTTCTTTTCAAGAAAAAACAATTCGGTGCCAGTTTTTGGCTGTTTATGCATGTAAACATTCATTAATCTTTTATTTTATTACACGATACAGAAACGGTTAACAAAACACAATCCATAAACGCATATAAAAAAATGTTTTCTCCATAACGAAATAATATACGTGATTATTGTGAATTTTGATATTTTATACTTTATTATTTTGTCTTTGATTCTATATATAAGAGAACTGCAACATAGACCCCAACAAAGTAAATTATAAAATTTATGGCTAAAGAGTAAAGTATTATATTGTATAAGTACTCGGATTTCTAATAAAACATGGTTTTTAGCTGATGTAGGAAAAATTTTTAATGAGTCGTTTTTATTGTTAAATAAATTAAAACGTTTCAATTAGTTTTTAATATCATCATTTTGCATTTATTAAATCCTTCTTCAGTTGATAAATAATATAATTAAAACTGCAACAATAAATTTTTTTGGTAACATGTATTTTTTTTATTATATTAATAGGAAAGTGAGAGAAATTTCTTTTTTTTTTGCTTACATTTTTGTTGTTATAGGATTGTGATATTTTAAAATTGTTTTTTTTCTCAGTTTGTGGTGGAATTAAGTCTTAATGATGGAATTCTTAAAAAAAGAATAGTAATAAAGTCTTTTTAAATACAATGTTTTCCCTTATTTTCTTTTTGTTTTCCCTATATTTTTAATATCGTTCTCTTTTTAAAAAAATTTTAAATTTATACTACTAACTATTTGGTTAAAAACGAAACATTAGAAATTATAAAAATTAAATATAATAAAATATTTATAATGTCGTTTATAGACATGCGCTTTTACTATTACATTTTTATCAATTGACAGAATTAAAGGAAAATTAGTTTTTCTAATAAGAATCATATATTAGAGAAATTATAAAATTATTTTAAACAATCATTCAAACAATTTTACAAAATAAAATAACAAAAATCAAGTGGTGTGCTTAATTCCACCACAAACTGAGAAAAAAAAATTTTAAAATATCACAATCCTATAACAAAAAAAATGTAAGTAAAAAAAAAGAAATTTCTCTCACTTTCCTATTAATATAATAAAAAAAATACATGTTAACAAAAAAATTTATTGTTGCAGTTTTAATTATATTATTTATCAACTGAAGAAGGATTTAATAAATCCGAAATGATCATATTAAAAAACTAATTGAAACGTTTTAATTTATTTAACAATAAAAACGACTCATTAAAAATTTTTCCTACATCATCATTAACAAAAAACAAGGTAGTTATTAAAATTTTAAACAAAATTATATGATTTTTAGCTTGTTAAAGAAATAATTTCCATAACGCGAGACTTTTGCGAGATTGCAAGATTTCTTGCGCGAGATACGAGACGATATTTTAAAAAATCTCGTCTCGTCTCGCAAGCAACAAGTTCACTCTCGTCTCGTATATCGTCTCGCAATCGAGACGATATTTGCGAGACTCTCGTAAACGAGATTTATCGTGGGCATCACTACAGTTTTAAGTGGCGATGACGAAGAACGATTTCTTCAACAACAGTAATATTTGCGGGAGTGACCACATCATCTTCCAATGATTCTTGTTCCATGCGAAATTCTTTACCCATTGTTTCTCAGCTAAATAAGAAGGGGCGGTATGGTCGTCTATCTATCCGTTCTATAATTTTTGTTGTTAGTTAAAAATGTCAATCACTCCACGATACTTATAAGTTATAACTTTTGAAACTGTAGACATTGTTGTACTTCTGACTTTACATACAACGAATTGTTTAAGATTGTTAAGTGCAATTTCTACATGTGACTGATAAGGCCCTTCTTTATAAGGTATTCCTGATTTTAGTTGTTGGCACATTTTCAAATAGGTCGGGCCGAGAATATGTGGCTCTACCCGCGTATGCATAAAAAATGCTCTATAATAACAATAATAATAATGTAGTACATGATAACCTACACTGTGGATATAAAACGCTAAATCATTGTAATACCGGGTAAAGTAGTTAAGGGTAATGTAGGTTAGGACTGCAAATAGGACATTTATAGTTGTAATTGCTTTAAATGTTTCAGTGCATGTGTAGAGATATTGAATTCCACTCACACGCTGCCCTAGAGGGTGTAAGTTTCGTTAAGTTTGTTATTCTTTTATTTTAGTTACTTCTTTAAGAAAACAAAATTTACTTGGTGTGTTGATTTAGATAAGCGATAAGTAGGTAATAAGGATAAAAAGAACCTAATGCCAACTCCCAGTTTACATATTTCTTGCGTATAATCTTCAACTCTCCACCGTCGCCTTTTCTCTGTAGTTGCCATGGTTTTTATCAGACTTAATGCCCTAAAAAGATATGGATATTTATGGCGCTAAGTTCACAGTTAGGATGTCTAAATTTAACACTCCCGCTTTATATTTGATTTATGTAGTAATTTCTACGTGTTTTATAAAGCATAAAAAAAGTTTTTCTTTTTTTTATGACTCACGTACTTGTTCCAGTTTGTTAGTGATTTATCCGTTCCAGAAAATGTAAATTCTAAACTCTATACCCTTTTCGTTTGCATTTATTTCTCAAAACGCAAGAACAGATTACTTGTCTCATTTGTTAACATTCCGCGACAAACTGGGGAAGCGCAATACAAATGTTTCTTACAACAGAGCAAATTGTTCCTGTTTTTTCTCTTATGAAGATTATTTTAAATACTCTTCTACTGAGGTGTAATTTTTTATATACTATTCCATCTCCAAATTGTTTTTTTTCTTTCCGAGATCAAACTAGAAGGCTTTGCAATCTCTTTAATGTCAGAAATTTATTATTAGGAGTCTACGGGCCGACAGTATCCCATCTGCTACGTGTAGTTACGCTTAAGTCTCGCTTGCGATAATACCACAAAATGAATAATTTGTTTTTTGATATCTTGATCTATGTTTTGCCGGTTTTTCTTTAATACTTGGTATTACAATGTTTTAGAAAATTTATGAGCCTGGAGATTTACTGCATTTGCAAAACACTTTTCTATTTCTAATTAATTTTATCTAATGGATATGTATACTGCCCCCCCCCCCAGCGATTCGTTAAAATGTATCCATATACAAATAAAGTGATCCTTGAAAGCTTGGCTTAATATTAGATTATTTCGATTTCTTGGCTACCCACAGTTATTCTTGAGAAGTTTGACCATTCTTATCTTTTCTAAACCTTTAACTTGCAAAAGGGTGATAGATGTCCCATCGAATTTTAAAAAAAATCTAGAGGTTATTTAGAAGTAGCTCTTTTCCGTTTTCTTTGCACTATTTAGAGATTATGAGTCACTGCATACACAATCAAACAATATTATAACGAAACTCTTAATGTTCCGTAATAAAAAGAATAGAAAATGTATAATTAACAACGCCGTTTATTAATAATATAAATTAATAGTTAAACAACTTCAATAACCACCGCACACCGCTAAACTAAAACTAATACTAATTAACCGCCACCATGTCCAGAATGCATCGGCACCTGGTGATACCCTTGTGCCAAATCAAGAGTTGTGTAGTAACACTTTCCCGCCAGTTTATCTAGTTGCTCTGGAATGGATGGCAATGGCTATCGCATTTTAACTGTAAGCGAACTCAGCTTCCTATAATCAATACACATTCTCACGCCACCATCTTTCTTTTTAATCTTAATAATTAATTTTAATAATACTATTGGACTAGCATCATCAGAATCAGATTCTTGGATAACGCCACAATCAAGAAGTTGTTGGATCTTCTCTCGCACTAAACACCTTTCTGACTCTGCTAGCCTATAGGGACGAAAATATACCTGAATCTCGCTAGTTAAATGAATTTTCATTTCGCCTAGATGTGTAAGACCTAAATCAGTATCGCCAGATGAAAAACATACCGCCATATCGGTCAATAACTTAAGAAGTGTTTGTTTATTACTTTCGCTGATATTCCCCGCCTTAATGTGCTCGAAATTAATTGGTTGAATAGAAAAAGGTTTACTTACCAAAGCTTTTTCTTTTTCATCGTTAGCTATAACCCAATCACCTCTTGCCAATACATGTCCCGCCTTCAGGATAATGCTCGCCTGTCCAAGATTGTTTACACCAATCGCAACATCCGCTGCAACCACAGGTAGTTGTGTAGGTATTGCCAAGATAGAGCCGCCATATTCATACCGTCTGGATACTACAACCAACTGTTTACCTTTCACCACGCCTTTCAACAGCACAGGAATAATAGTGAAGTGTCCTGCGTCTACAACTGTGTCATCTACCACGACAAGTTCCGCTCGCTTGGGTTCCACTAGGTTTTCCGTCTCTAATTGCATGTTTTCTAACAGTTCAACTATATCTTTAAGTTTAGAAATTGTCACCTTTCCTCCAGATACATTTAGTTATACAGACACCAATGGAGGTTGTCCTAAAATGTGATCAGCACCAGATAAATATGTATTAACAACTACCGCCTTAATATTTAAAAGTATGCCATCTACTACCAAGGTCAAGGTTGTTTCGCCAGAACTCTTGCAAATGCCACCACCGAATCCATGTAACAACTCGAGCTTAGGTGCCACACAACACCCAAGCCGAGCAACACACTCATCAGTAATGACACTTCCTGTGTCCATGTAAATCTTAATCGGCTCGCCTTGAAGAGTAGTCGCCATTTTCTTAAAACTGTTTAAACTAATTAACCTCACCTTGTTATTAAAGCTGCCGCCGCCACCAATACCGCCGCCATTGATGTTTTGTCGCTTTGGACAGCTGCCCTGCATAGGTCCAGGCTGCTCACAGCCTACACACCTTTCCATCCTTGGTTTGGGACAGTTTTTGCTAACGTGGTTTCCAATTTCTTGGCAATTGTCCAGTCCAGTCCAGATGTTGTTGTTGCCATAGGTATATCTCACATTCGCCTTTTCTTCGTTTCAGCCACGGCGCACTTGTCCATGCTCACCAGAAACCTTGCATATAATTCTTCAGGTGTAGAACTTTTACACGCCCGAGCATTACCTTGAACCTCCGGCGGTAGTCCAAAAATAATGCATGATACTGCATTTTTGACAGTAACGCCCACACGTTCACATAACGCTAGCTTTTTATGGTAATAATGAGTCATTGTCTCACCATCTCTTTTCTTTCTATTTGATAGCTCATACAACATTTCGCCGACATCGTGTTGTCTGGGAAACGCCTTTCTCAATACTGCCCGCCATTCATTCCGATGCATATCATAATTATCAAGCCTATTGAACCATGCTTTTGCCGCGCCCGCCAGTTTTGCATGTAAAATCATGGTTTTCTCTAAATCAGTCCATTCGTGAATACGCTCCAACTGTTCAATCATATTTAGCCATTTATCCACATTATGATCGTTATTATCGGTGTCAAAACACTGTACCACCTCGAGCATAGGCTTTGCATCTCGCCGATAAAATCGCTGTGTGCCCACGCCGTCTTTTGAAACCGAATCCACCGTGCTGGTACTTAACTGACCGACCACACCCTGTATTTCTTCAATACGCCTCGCCACAGTAAAATTAACAGCTTGGGAAATCGCCTTCGCTAAACCGCCTTTGAGTAGTTTTTGTACTAACTCATCCGCCGCATTATCAAGACCGTCACTAAAGTCACTTTCTTGATTTATTTCTACAACATCGTCTTTATCTCCCTTTTTCGACATGCATATTTCCACAAAAGGGTAACTAAACGCCTTAGAAATGGTTTTCCTCTTTGTATTCACCACGCCACGCCTTAATTCAAATTACCGCCAATTACGCAACGCTTTCTTTTTCTTCTTTATACGCCAAACGCACTTTTCACAACAAAACTCGCATAAACTCCCGATTCGTAGATCACAAATCCCACTCCTGAAATATAGCTAAACTCTTAATGTTCAGTAATAAAAAGAATAGAAAACGTATAATTAACAACGCAGTTTATTAACAATAAAAAATTAATAGTCAAACTTCAATAACCACCGCACACCGCTAAACAAAACTAATACTAATTAAACGCCACCATGTCCCGCTCCTCGTAACTTCTTACGTGTCGTTTTATACCTGGCACTGGAACGTAAGAGGTCATTCGCATCGCTGGACTTCTCCCCAAAAAAATGTATGCTTACAATATAGTTGTTAGTCCGCCTGTTCATATATCGCTGACTGTTCTAAGAACATACAAATAGAAGAAAAACTAATTTAATAAAGTATATTTAATTAATTGGTTTTTAAAAATTAATATGCATAGCATGAAATACAATTAAGAAACATGGACAAACGCTATTTGGGTTATTCTACCAAATGCCAAGAAACAGGTTACAACTACAATTTTATTTTATAACTATTCCATAAAAATTAGCTTTATTCTGCTAATAATAATTGTAAAATACATTTTTTAACTGTTACCTAAAAAAATATAAATGCACAAAGTTAAACAAAGAATCAGTCAAACTTGACGAACTTGAAATCACGTCCTGTTTGCTGCTACTTTACTGAGTTGTCTACTTCTCGATGTTAATTAAATAAAACGCTTGATACATTTTTACAATATTACGTTCACATAATTCCTACATGCTTTTTTATGAATAATACAGAAAGGGTTGCATTTGTTGTTTTTAGTTTGTTACTTAGATTTGCATCACTCCTGTGTACTGCAAAAACTTCTGTGCGCAATTTTATGTATACATTAAATATAATTTGAAATCTACCAGTAATATAACTAACATTTTTGCCCCTCCCTTGGCGATGCTTATATATTCGCTGATTTTTGTTTGCGAGTTTAAAACAACAGAATTGAGAGCTGAACTTATCTGTGTCAGAATTGATACCGTCATTCTTGTTCCTGCAATATCAAGTTACTTAATTACTTTAAATTGCATTCAAGCTACCAACTTAATATACATTTTGGCAAATTTTTGGAACATGTGATCCATTGTAATCTAACCTCAAAGTGCATATGGCGATGTTTATTTATTTCATGGAACTTCATTTCTGTGTTTGCACATCCAATCCACTTAACATTAATTAGTTTTTCGCTTAATTAGGTGTTCCGTATAATTAACAAACAAAATTATAGTATTTAAATATTCTTTTTTTGAAGTTTACTTATCTTTACTTTCATTTGTCTTTCAATTTCATCATTCCTGTGTGCATGTGCTGTGCATGTCACAATATTACTTCTGTAATTCTTTTTCTAGTATTTGAGTTGTTTAGATATGATTTTTTGTCATTTATTTCTTTATATTTGTGATAAATAAGTAGAAATAATCAAAAAATACAATGTTTATTTTTCAAGATTCGATTTTTTTAGAACGACCCATTTATACCACAGTTGTCTATATTTAAACAGGTACAGGGTAGCTCACATAAAATCTGTACCTTATCTTGGAAACTGTAAAATGTTAAATATCAAAGTTGGTCGGTACAAGGTAAATTAAAATTTTACAATACTCTTGTATATACAGCGTGAATGATTATGCTGCGGCTACTATTAACTATTATATTTGAAATAGAACACCCTGTACATTTATACGTTTTTCGATTCTACACTTTACTTAAGTGATTTTAGTTAATACATATAATATAAAATTTTGCACAATTTTTGAGTAAATTCAGTTCCCCAAATTTTTAATTGATAATGTAACATTCCTTAAAAAATAAATTTACATACTGCAAGTTACATTTGACTAACTATAACAATAGATGACGCTTATAAATATCTAAATCGGCATTTTTTGTAAATTTATTGTTGAATAATATTCAGGGTGTTCAACCCACTAGTTGTTTAGACCATGCATTCAAATAAGAAACACCCTGTATATGTATATTTTGTATAATTTAGCTCTTTAGTCTTTGTCAATTTATATGTGTATTTTATATTTCAAAAATGAACAGTTTCAAAGTTTCGTGGCGTTTCTTATGAAGTCTCGTTGTTTTATTACTATTTATAATTTACTTTTTTATTACTAATATTTTTCATTAGCATACGATTGTTAAGGTGTAAGGTGTAGATAAAATGGAGTTATGTTGTAAAGGCATTTATGATTTGACTGATAAATTATTTTAAGGAAAATAGTAAGACAGAACAAATACTCCGTTCACTTTTAAAATATAAAATATCTCGATAAAGATTCTCTCACCGAATTTAAACTACACAGCCAACGGGTTTCAACGGGTGATGAAGAACTATTACGCTGCCTAGCCGCATGATAAAGAAAACGCCTGCAACGCACATTAAAATGGGGCGCTTATATTCCAGAAGGTTCTATCTAACCACAAGTTAGGCTTAACATCATTGTAACCAATAACAAAAAATGAACTCAATTACTTTTCATATCTTTTCGAAAAACGCAGGCAGGTGCAGAGTACACTGGAAAGACGAAACTAACCTCAATCCTAAGTGTAATTATATCTCATAAAATATAAAATATAGTTCTAAAGGCAATATGCTGATTTGTGAACATTTAATATATAAAAGGTTTGGCCCAAGATGAACATACTATTTTGTTGAAAGAGGAACATAAATGTCTGTATATTTTTTATATGAAAGATTTATTAGTGTGTTTCAAGGAAATAATTTTAAACAAAAACCCAACCACAAAATTCCAAAAAGAAATAAAACAAGGTTTAGAAAACTGCAATATCTGCTTTTCAGAATTAGAAAAGCAACAAATCATTAATAAAAACCCACAAATTCCTAAACTATATGGATTAGTCAAGACGCACAAACAGAATATGCCAATAAGACCAGTTGTATCATACATCAATGCACCTAATCACATTTTATCCAAAAAACTGAACCAAATTATTAACACGATAGGTTACAAATCGAAATACTCTGTTAGAAATTCATTAGAATTAGTAGATAAGCTGCAAAACATACATCTTCCACCAAATTCAAAACTTGTTAGTTTTGATATTTGCAACATGTTCTCCAGAATACCCCCACAAGAATGTATTCCTTTATTAGATAGTTTCTTGATCAATAGTAATATAGAATTAGTTAAAAGGTTAGAGTTAATTCAATTATTTGACCTTTGTATAAATCAAAAGAATATATCCCTTTGACAATCAAACAGAAGACACAAATTACATATCTATACCATATTTTGGCAAAATATCAGAAAAAATTGCACATATACTAAGAAAAACCAACAATTATAAAATAACATTTAAAACCAACACTAACACTTTTTCATTTTTATTTAATGCTAAAGACAGAACACATGATATCATGAAATCGGGCATTTACCGTTTAAATTGTTCTTTTTGTAGTTCGGTATATATTGGACAAACACTTCGAAATTTTGACATAAGATATAAAGAACACGTACGTCATTATAAAAATAAACATCCTGAAAAATCGAATTACGCCAAACACCTTTTAGAACAAAATCACACAATGACTCCTCAAAATAATATTAAATTCCTACATTTTTGTAATAACAAACGCAAATTAGACATTTTAGAAGCCTTTGAGATATACAAACACAAACTCAGGGTACCTTTAATGAATGAACAACTTGAGCTCAGTAATTCTCCGTTACTGGAAGTATTAGATATTTAATTCTGATTATTATTATTATTTTATCTAGTTACCTATTTTGTATCTACCTTAGCGACGTTTTTGTTTATAATTATATTACCTTTGATAATGACAGCATAGCTGTCGAAACAATATTGTCAGGTTGTAATTTAATAAAACTGTGAAACTTTTGATAATCTTTATTTATTTCAAGAAATAATTTTAGTTTAAGATAATTCTGTTGACTATTACAATAAACGAGATGATCTCAATATGTAACCAAAAACGTAACTTGACACATGTACGTAAACAATTCTGTGCCAAAAGCAATAAATAAACCCCACTTAGAAATGTAGTTTTAAATAAAACATTCTATTGAGCTATTTAAGAGTTGTAAATAGACGAAAATTATCTATAATTTAAACTTTACTGCACCTTCCAATAGGGAAATATCTTCAGTAAAACAGAAAAGATTATTTAATCTTAATCAGAAAAGATAAAAATAACTAAATGTAACATTAAACAGAGTGAATTAAATACATGTATTAATGAGTCCGGTACTGGAGCCACTAACCTACCACTACTAACAGGTATGAGTGTTGTAGATTAGTCTACTTTACTTCTTCATTATTCTTTTAATTTATTAATTAACTAATTATAATTCAATAAGCTGATTCCCATTTGAAATAAACCAAACCTTTATAATATCACCCTACGCGAATTTTACTAACTGTTATTTTAGTAGCACTTTTGTTGTTTTATTTCAAATAAAATAAATAATATAGTATATATATATATATATATATATATATATATATATATATATATATATTGCTGTGGATGGTAGTTTCAAAATTTTGGAAAATTTTGAAAATTTTGTGAAAATCTAAAATCTTTGCTAAAAACTAACACTTTTGAAATATTTTTATCAACTTTTACAGTTAAAAGTAAATTTAAGTTATTTAATGGTGGGTCATTGATTTTGAAATCAATGTGTATACTTTTTAATAAGA
The DNA here is from genome assembly GCA_929113105.1 of Agrypnus murinus. NCBI lineage: Eukaryota > Metazoa > Arthropoda > Insecta > Coleoptera > Elateridae > Agrypnus > Agrypnus murinus. Next base: position 48,302,083 of record OV816023.1, read on the forward strand.
TTAAATAATACATATTTGTTTATTTATTATCAAATAGCTGACTCACCGATTACTTAAGTGTACGTAACATCCAGTTGTGCGCAAGTTATTGTTGTGATGTAATTCAATTATGTATAATTTCAAATGAGTATATCGACGGGTTATGTGATTCTTTAAGGTTTTGTTTTTGTAAATAGTTCGTTATTATTGCGTAAAAGTACTGTAGAATAATGTGTAATAGATGTGTCATTTTTATAAGAATATTAATCTGCTCTTATGTATTATATGAGTGTACAGTTTGTATTAGTTCGTAAGTCAAATTGTGTAATATAATTATGTAAATAAGAAATAGTATATAAGCTTAGAAAATTATAATTTTAAGGACTTCCTGACATAAAGCGACGCAGTAAAGTCGTGTTAAAGACAATAATAAAAATGTAAATAGACACTTACTGTTAAACGACGAAAGAGTATAGACACTTACTGATAGAAAGCGACAGAGTAAAGTCGATATCAGAAATATAATAAAAATGTAAAGGCAGTCAGGAAAATAAAGCGACGCAGTAAAGTTGTATTAAAAGTCAGTAAAATAAAGGACGCAGTAAAGTCGTGTTAAATACAATAGTAAAAATGTCAATAGATAGTTAAGTTGATTGATGAATTGAATGCGGCGAAAGTGTAAAAAGTTATAAATTGTAAAAGTGTATATGATTATAAAGAACCACCTTTAAGATAAATTACTTGCTAAAGTTAAGCAAGATAATAAATCTACGTTAAAACCATAAACGGGTGTTTTATTTAATTAAACACAAAAAAAAACAACTATAAGTATTCTACGAAAAATGGAAATTGTACCCGCAGTTAATAAACAAAAGTGAGTTCCAAAATCAAGTGTGTGGATGAAATTATATGGAAAATCCATGCAAAAGGAAGAAAGTCAACCCTGAATTGGAAACCAGCCCTGGGTCAACTTAAAGTGATCTACTCTGCCAATGGTTTGGGAAAGAGGACAGCTATACTAAAAAGAAAAAAGAAGTATTATAAAAAGGTAGGAAGTTATTTCCTTTTTGTATTGGCATTTGCTGAAGAAAAGACTATCGTTTGTAAAGTGTAGTAAAGTGATTTGAACAATTTAGTAATAGTTAAAATTAATTAAGATTTCAATTTAAAAGTGATTTTAAATTTCAATTTGTATAATTTTAATACCACAAGAAACCACATTCACCCTGAGATGAGTCTTTATTAAATATAATTCTGTTAATTTAAGTTATTAACTGGCGCCCAACTCTCTTACGTAAACTTGAGTTAGTCAAGAACTAACGTAACACTAATTTATATAACCATTGCATTATTAAATCTATTAAAAGGTATTTTCAAATCATATTAGATATTATAAAGAAGGAAGTTAAAAAGCATTTCCAAAGTTCACAGTCATTTTAAAAAATCACTTTAATTATAAAGTAATTATCTACGATCAAACGGCAATTATTCACAGTTTCAAAATATATAATAAAATTTTTAAAAATAATTTATTTTTAATTAACCAATATCATTGCAATATATATATATATATATATATATATATATATATATATATATATATATATATATAACGCCGTAACGTGAGGCAATACAACATTTTTGGCGACCAACGTGGTAGGGCATGTTAATTAGGGATATATTACTACATTTTGACTCCAATGTGGATGGGGCAAGTTAGTTGAGGTATATATATATATATATATATATATATATATATATATATATATATATATATATATATATATATATATATATATATATATATAATAATAATAAAAATTGCTACAACCCATAGTCTGGGAACCAGGCCCCAGAAGCTATAAGCTTGTGCGGAAGGGAGGGGGGCGATTATTATTATTACGCAGGTCCTAAATGCGGCTGCAGCCGACTTACAGATGGAACAGCGCAAATCCCACATTTGTGTCACAGCTAAGGAAAACTGCAGAAAACCTTAACCAGATCTGCCGGCACCGGGAATCGACCTCGGGCCGCTTGGGTGAAAGTCCAGCACTCTAGACAGTACACTACCAAGGCTGTTTTATATATTTTATATATATATATATATATATATATATATATATATATATATATATATATTTGTCAAACCGCTTATACACACCCGTTTCGCTATATTCTACCGACTTGTCTTGTCTACAGGATAATGCTTACCTAAAACTGCAATAAAAAAATATACAATTTGGGTGTGGAAAAGTAGGGTCTGTAAAAAGTTTTATACAACCGTAGTTCATCACATTGAACTATAGGGGGCGTCGCTCCTTTCTCAAGTGTATATCGTATATTTTTATACAAGACGCTATCAAACCCGCTATGTTCTACAGACTTCCTAAGCCCTGGATCTGGCAACATTGCCATGACGCATATGTTAAGCTTTGTTTTATAAACGTTTGGTTATAATAGCTCGCATTTAATATTTGATGCAGAAAAGTGACGTAAGAATTACAGCTCGTATGCGAGTTCTTTTCACATTTGCAAATAATTCTCTGGCTTTGAAAAATTGAAGGATTTAATATTTATTAATAATAATAATATACTTTATTTATAGCATATAACTAGATAAATTCCATATAATACATTATAATTTCTTAAATATTAATGTAATTTATTACATATTTTTTACACCGTTTCTTAAATAATGTTAAAGATAATAATAATGTTTATTTCCAAATAAAGAATTTCCAAAAATTCTCAAAATACAAAAAATCCAAGATACAAATATGAGAAACAAAATAAAAAAAACATGTTCATTCACAGCATTATATCATAAAAGAGAACGCAGTATCAAATGCATAAAATAAAGTAAAGAAATGGAAACCACAAGGATATAATTCAGCACTGCTGATCTTACATCATACCTTGAAATAAAAGTTTTAATACATTGTTAGGTATGTTGACGCCTATACTAAAAAGAAACTTATAATTAATTTAGATTTAAATAAAATATTCTGCGCAATAGGTGCAATACATTTCAGCATTTTTTAACTGTATAAAAGTGTAAAATTATAAATATACAATTAAAATAAAATAGAGTAAAGCAGGCAGCTGCCATCCACTGAAACATAGTTTAGGTAAGAGATATCATGATATCAACATGAAAAAGATTTAAGAAAAAGATTTAAATACCAGATACTTGCTTAATATATACATATTTACGTACGTGTCGTTTAAAGCAGTTTAAGGAGTAGCTTTTAATATAATCTGGTAAAACATTGTACATTTTATAAACGTTAAATGTAAATGATCGTTCAAATAGAGCTGTATGATGAGTAGGTGGAGTGATGCGTTCTTTAAACCTTAAATTTAAATGGTGAACATCATTTCGGAACGATATTTTTTTGTATAAGTATATAGGAATTTTCTGAGTAATAATTTTATGATAAAGACATGCAGCCTGTAACAGCCTTCTGTTTTTCATGTTCAACCATGAACAATCAGCTAATTTATGAGATATGTGATCATATTTTCTAATGCCAAATATCAGTCTCAAACACGAGTTCTGTACTCTCTGAATTCTGTCAGCATAGTCTTTAGTCATACAAGTACCGTAAACTTCACTACAATATGAAAAATTGGATAAAACAAGGGCTTCACACAACGTGGTTTTTACCTTGGGTGTTAGAAAGCACCTATGTGGGTAAATTAATTTTAAATTTAAGTAGGCTTGTCTTATGTTATTAGTAATGTGAGTAGTAAATCTAAGAGTATTGTCAACAACTAATCCCAAATTCTTTGCTTCGTTTTTTATTGGTATTATAATGTTATTGATTTTTAGTTTTACATGAGGTCTTAATTGCTCTAACTTTGCAGAATTTCCAAATAATAAAACTACTGATTTTGATGGATTGATTGATAAAGAGTGCTGTAAAGATTTATCAGAAATTGTATTTAAGTCGGTTTAAATATTTTGCAACGCCAGCTCCCACTTATCATAATCAAAGGAAAAGTATAGTTGAGTATCGTCTGCATACATGTGGATAGAGCAGTATTTAACAAATCTATGAAACAAATGTACATATAAAGTAAAAAACAAAGGACCAAGAATTGATCCTTGAGGCACACCAGATGTAATAGGATGGAATTTCGAGAAACCGCTGCTCAATCTCACCATTTGTTGTCGATCACTTAGATAACTTTTAAGTAAAGCAATTGCATTATGGCCTAGTCCAATTGATTTGAAAATTGATAAAAGAACTTCATGATTGATCATGTCGAAAGCTTTGCTAAAATCCAATAAAATCAATACTGATATCTTATTTTGGTCACTAGCCATCATTATGTCGTCAGTAATTTTTAACAGTGCTGTCGTACAACTATGTCCAGCTCGAAATCCCGACTGGTTATCAGGTAAAACTTTCTGATTATCTAAGAAATTTCGTAATTGATTATTCATTACTTTTTCAAGAAGCTTAGATGTACAGTTTTTTACAATAGCTGGAAGTGAATTATATTCAACTAAACCTTTATGAAACAGATCATTTTGTCCTATATTTGTTGTTACTGTATGAACATAAAAATTATTTCTACTTCTTGTATTATGATCATGAACATCTTCTACGAATAGTAATTCATTTAAAATGTGTTCTGGATATATTCGGTTTTTTATTTTAAATATTATTATCATCGTATTATAAAATATATTTTGCTTAACACTTAACAAAGATGTAACTTGCTACATTCTTCTTAAGCCAGTATACCTACTACATTTTAGTATTATTCTTAACGCACAATTTTGTTTTTTTTGAAGATTGTTAATTTCAGTATTATTTAGGAGGTAAAGTATACTAGCACAATAATTAAAATGGGGAAGTATTATTGTTTTATATAGTAATAATTTAGATCACTTGCTAAGATTTTGGCTTATTCTACCCATGAAATTTACTATTTTTGAAACTTTACTGATAACATAGTTTGAATGACTAGAAAATGTTAAGTGACAATCCATTATTCCGCCTAAGTACTTCCACTCATAAACTTGCTCTATTTTTTTACTATTAATTTGTATTCCCACATGACTAGATGTATCAATTTCGTTAAACTTATTTTTTATTATCATGAATTTTGTTTTATTTACATTTGAAGAAATACTATTTTTACCTAACCAGTTATATACATTTACTAATTCATCATTGATGATATTTATTACTTTTTCAACATCATCTGCTATAAAATATATTAAAGTGTCATCTGCAAATAATTGAATGTTACATTTTTTAATTACATTAACAATATCATTTATGTATAGTACAAATAAATCAGGACCTAATACAGTTCCTTGTGGAACGCCAAAGGTAGTTTTTTTAGCTGAAGATGTAGCATTAAAGTATCTAGTTTTTTGAAATCTGTTTTTGAGATATTCACTAAACCATTTTATAACTATTGGGCCGAACCCATATCTTTTTAATTTCAATAATAATAGATCTCTATTAATAGTCTCAAAAGCACGTCTGAAGTCTAGAAAAACTACACCTATCACCTTCTTCTTGTAAATAGCATTTTTCCATTTCAAAAGAACTGATTGTATTGCACTTTCACATGAATTATTTTTCCGAAACCCTGATTGAAAAGGTGTTAACAGTTTGTTCACTTCAATGTAGTCACGAAACTGGATATTTACGACGGTCTCTAATAATTTTTCATAAGTTGACACCATGTTGATCTGTCTGTATTCTTCACATTTGTTAGTGTTGGTTATCTTCTCAATGGGGATAATATGGGATGTCTTCAAGGTTTCTGGGAAGGATCCACTTTCTAGACTCATTTGAATTAGATGCAAAAATCTCTGTCCTATTACATTGAAAGCTAATTTAAGAATCTTTACTGTAATACCATCGACACTACTATTCTTATTAGGTAAATTGTTTATAATTTTTTTTAACTCCAAAAACTCTATTGGTAAAAATTTCTCGAACTTGCATTGATGTACATTAATGTGGCTTAAATCAGTTTCAATTTGGGTTAAATTTGTTAATGTAATAATTTGTCGTATGCTGTTAATAAAGTAAATATTGAATTTTTCTGCAATTTGAATTTCCTTTTTTTCTAACTCATTGTCAAAAATAATACCTTCCTTTTTTTGTCTGTTATGGCCTCCTTTAATTAATTCTTTAACTGTTTTACACATTTCTGTTGAGTTATTTTTCATATCATCTATTTTTTCTTGATAATAATTTCTCTTGTGGTTCCTGATCAAACTAACAATTTCATTTCTTTGTTGTCTATGCCAATTCATATCACTTTCTTCTTGTGTAAAGATTGCTCTTTTATATAATCTGTCCCTTTCTTCAATTTCCAAGGCTATTTCTGTGGTCCACCAACCCTTACAACTCCATTGACGTTTAATGGTTTTTTTAACAGTTGGAGTATGCCTGTTTAGTGTGTCCATTATGGTTTTAACTAATGTTTCTGCTAGTTGATTGGTGTTTGTACAGTCCGGATTCCATGATTGATCCATTAGATCTAATTGAAATTGCATTTCATTGAAGTTGCTCATTTCTCTGTGTTGTATTGTATATTCTTCATATTTTTCTTTCACTTTTGCCTTTACAGTTATTATTGAGTGATCGGTTATTTTTGGAACATGGTGAGTTAATTTCTGGGAAAAGTGGATGGTTTCCAAATAAGGTGGAAAAGTACATATGTCATTTTCCGTAGTAATCAAACGATAAATTTCAAGAACTTGATTAAATTCTTTAGTATAAAAGTACTGTAATATCTTCTTTGTACGTTTGTTTGTTGTTAATTAAAGCTTTATTCTTTTACTGTTAAGATGAGAGAATGAATGCTTGAACTATTTGGTTTCTGAATTATTTTCTGATCCCTCGTTTACATTCGTTTCCTTGGATACTACAAAGTATCCAAGGCAACGGTGATCATCACATTTATTGCTCCCTTGTTTTTTAGAATTTTCCCAGCAGAAAAAGTCTCCATCAGTTTGCTTGAGGACAGGATTGGAAAGAACTAGTGAATGTACGCATAAGATGCGGTTGTGATTGTAAAGCAACTTGATAGATACGTAAAAAACCGCGTTTTTTCTTTGGCTGGTTTTACAATTGATTAAAGTTAGTACAGGGCTCTTAATGTTAATGTTCGTTACAGTGATAAGAACTTAACCTATAGAAATGAGCTAATAAGAATAACGTGAGAATCGAATGAGATAATTGAAAACGGTTAAAATTAAGACAGCAGATTCTAAATTTTAGGGCTCGTTGCAAAATGTAAATAACTAAAAACTACAAAACTTAACCTAAGAGGAACGTATGAGGATTCTGTTGGACTTGTAGGTTGTTGGTTGGATAATAATCGTATATGCAACATAAAAGGAAAATAGTAAATGTATGTACACAAATATGTCTAACAGGTAACAAAAAGTAATTGGGAACGTTCTATACATAAACGGCACAAAAAAGATAAGAAGGATTTGTAATGGGCTGCATCCGAGTTTATCTGCTATGTATTCCCTGTGTTCCCGATCACACGAAGTAACGAATTTTTGGTACGACCGTTTATATAAGTTCACAACAACCGATTTGTAATTATACGTTTTGCGACACATTGTTGTGTGGGTTTCTTGTAGGGTTCTGAAACTTTTTCTGGAATAAATAGGTTTAGCTCAGGTTTAAATCGACAATCTATGCCAACGAAATGGCATAATTCTTGTTGCATTCTAAGGATTGGAAAGTTATGAATAGCTTCTCCTTTTGAAATTTGCGGCGTAACTCCATCACTGTTCACTGTGTGGTCGAGACAAGTTAGTTCTTTGGCTTCAAAGATTGTTTTTTTTAATTTGATAGTAAACCGTAATGATATAGGCGTTGAAATACTTCCTTTAAATGCTGTAGATAGTCTGCTTTGATGTCAGAAAAATTTAGAACAGAAAAAAGCTTTATACAACCGTGACTTCAGATAGATTATGACTTCAACGATGGAACTGCTCCATGTACTGGTAGTGGTGCTGCTGAGAGAGTATTGATCCTCTACTGGAATTATGCTAATTGATTTCTCGACATCTTCTTCATAAATAGGATCCTGGTATCTTGAATGGTATGCTTGCAAGAGTAAGTTTCTTGACAGATTGTTGCTTGTTCAATTAAAGTCGGCGGTCACCACATGTAATATCTTCTGTGTTTGTTTGTTTGAAAGGCTGTTTGTGGTTAATGAATGCTTTATTCTTTTACTGTTAAGATGAGAGAATGATTGCTTGAACTATTTGGTTTCTGAATTATTTTCTGACTCCTTGTTTATATTCGTTGCATTGGATACTACACTCACACATACATATTTATCACTGGATCACAGTACTCATTCATACATATCGTCGACGTTAATGCATACTAGCGGAACTATTTTGTAGCAATTTTCCAGGAGCGCGGTTTAAATGCTTATAAAAACTTTGTTACAGATGGCATGATGAATTTTTTGAAATCGCAACTAGCAACATTGCTAGTTACAACAGTTCAAAGAATTAAGTTCATATGCATTAACGGCGACGATATGTACTATATACCACCAATAAATAACAACGTCGTAGACCATTCAGAGTAAAAATCGTGAGGTGTTGTGTTCTTTATCAAAAATTAAAATGGGCGAACTAAGTTGAGCATCATTTGTGACTTTTTTGCTAAAACACTGAAGGAAAGATTTTCTCGTCTGTAATTTGTAAGATTACTTAATGGAACTTTTAATGGAAACAGGGCACTCAAAAGGTTCGGAGGGGCAGTGTATGTTTCAACCCCCAATTGAATTTCATGAACATTGGTATGGGGTAGATGCAGTAGCAGCACTTTACTATATCAACAAGAAACGGCCACCTCATAGAACAAAAGATAAACGGAATAAATTCTGTGGGACGTTCTTTAACAAAAATGAAACAGGGTGGACTAATATGATTTGCGCCTGGTATATTAGAACTACATATATTTCAAATGTAATCAGAAAATCTCTGGTGTACAATTCGTCACTAAGAATATAATACATATTCCAATTCACAAATAGCTATTTCAGAATACAATAAAAATTGATCTTTAACTTAGTACAAGTGCAATATAACGGAATTGAGCAAGGTTTGAAAAAACTTCTTCTCTTCTTCGTTACCTTTCGACGTTTTTGTTAAAGGCACTTAACCACCATATAGTGTATACTGTTTTGTACCTTCAAATTCATTAAACAGAAAGTAGGGATCGAACATTTCATAATTTTCTTGTAACTGTACAAACGCACAGTAAAAATAGAAACTGCTATTTTTTTAATCTAGGTTAAACCAATCAAATGTAGTGTATTTTGGTCAGCTAAACTTGAAAATGACTTTATGCTTGATTTGTTCATGTTTACGAGTAGATAATATCCTGAACTTTGTAAAATATCAATATTAAACCGCACCAAATGATCTGGGGGCATGGCTGACCCTCATCAGCTTCTCTGGTTCACCACTTTTGAGTAGTAACTTTTAAGGAGTTATTTAACATATCACAAAGAAGGCCTATAAAAAATCCAAGGATCTACCTCAATTCCCCTCTATTTTTACTAATTTGACTGAACTGTTACTGTGGCATTAAAATATACATATCTTAGAAACTGTTCATTTGTGCTAGAAACATAACAGTAAAATGTTCAGGAGATCAAAAGATTTGGCTATAACATTTACTTTTTCAAAACACATATGCATGACGTGTCTTCTAAACTTTTAATTATATTCTTGTAAACAAAAATAATCATGTTAAAATAAATGATTTAAAAACAAATTATTAAAAAACAATTATTTGCATAAACCTTATGTATTTTAGAACAAAAGAGGCTCAATGCTATTTTCTCACGTTAATAGTAATTTTCAGAGTTACATCGTTTTACTGAAAACGTTAATTTTTCAGCGTTTAAGGTTATTTATGGAATTTACGAACAAATCAACAAAAATAAAGATCACTTATGTGCTTAGCATCCCGAAATCATTACGTCAATCGTAATTTTATCTCTGATACATTCGGCAACGTTGCTGGGTTCGGTAGGGTAGGTACGCTTGCTTAAAATTATACAAATGGGTCTGTAAACACTGTAATATGTATCGGGTTCAAGAACGACTGTCAAATATCACCAATATTTTTTTTTTCATATATTTTTACCCCTCGAGGATCTTAAATATTGCTTATCAGAAATAGATCAATATTATGTAAAATATACACATTTTAAAAATCAAAAAATGCGGGTCTACTAACGACCCTACCATATAGCGGGTCCGACAACGTCGATTAAACCAATATATATATATATATATATATATATATATATATATATATATATATATATATATATATATATATATCTATAGAGGCCTACCATGCGTCCGGACCAAAAGCGTAGCGCCCAGCGTCCGGCGTATATAAGTGTATATAAATGATGGTATCAGTCAGCGTCTTTTGCAAGCTATAGGTTTATTCAGCGTCTGTTTATTTTATGCAACCTATAGGTTTATACAGCGTCCATTTATTTTTTCAGTATTGGCCAGCCTGCTTGAATTCCTTTGCCTGTCTGCGGTGTCGAGTTACTCTCTGCATTTCTGAGTAAAGATTGCGTCATCTCAACTGGCAAAAATAATTCTATTTTATTAACGCTATGTAATAAATACTTTTAGTTTCGTTTCTGTATGTGTATGAATTTTATTTAAAAGGCTTTCAGATTTATGCATAAAAACATCATAAAACTCGAAATATTATTGGATTTGTATGAAATTTTCTACAAAGGGGTTTTTCAGGTCGCTGATTTCAAATTTGATGTCAACGTTTGCAAATTTAAAGCGCGGATGAAATATGGCGGCCATAATAATTAAAATTTGATTTATTTGCATAAAACTTAACATCTGGGAGTATATTCGAAACTCTCTGCGTTGCCAAAATACTATGTGTGTTTCTCAGTAAGGATTGCGTCATTTAAAGTGACAAAAATAATTTTATTAAAGCTACTTAATAAATCTTTCACTTCCATTCAATTGTGTCTGAATTTTATTTAATTCAGTTGAATTTAGTTGATTTTAATATGTATTTTCTAGATGAAAACTATTTAAATTGTGTAGGTTAATTTATTATTATAGGTTAAATGCATATAAAAAATTGTGATGATACTTATTGCTACTAATACCTAGTTCTATATTTTAAAGAGCCAAGCGATTTAATGTGTTAATTAGAGCTTCCAGTTTTTTAAGTTCTTCCAGTGGTTTAAATCGTTATATCTCTAAACATATTTGAGCTAGAAAGCTGATTCATTTTTTAAATTAAACCTTAAAAATGAGCGCATGCAACAATATTATCAAATATTGCCTAAAGAGAAATTTGGCAAAAAAAGTTTGGGTAGTGATAAAGATAGTTTAGATGGGAATTTCAAGGTCCAGCGGTCAGTGCAGATGTATTGTTTTGTATTTATGTTTGTTTATGTACTAGAAACTACGTTTTACATGTCTATTAAAGCAAACTATAAAAAGGAATTTGTAGTTCTTCTTAAATTATCTTCTTTCTGTCACTGTTTTACAAAACAGTTACTATTCGATCGCACAAGGTAAAACTTATTGGTTATTTATAACGACTAATAATTGATTTTATGAAATAATGAAATATATTGATTTTTGATTGACTTGTTAATTTTTATTGGGAACGCATTTTAATTTCAATACCTAATTAAAAATATCAGATTCGTTGTTTTATTTCTTATTGACATTCTGTAGTACATTTTCTCGTTCTATATTTTATAGAGCCGAGCGATTTAATGTGTTAATTAGAGCTTTCAGTTTTTTAAGTTCTTCCAGTGGTTTAAATCGTTATATCTCCAAACATATTTGAGCTAGAAAGCTGATTTTTTTTTTAAATTAAACCTTAAAAATGAGCGCATGCAACAATATTATCAAATATTGCCTAAAGAGAAATTTGGCAAAAAAAGTTTGGGTAGTGATAAAGATAGTTTAGATGGGAATTTCAAGGTCCAGCGGTCAGTGCAGATGTATTGTTTTGTATTTATGTTTGTTTATGTACTAGAAACTACGTTTTACATGTCTATTAAAGCAAACTATAAAAAGGAATTTGTAGTTCTTCTTAAATTATCTTCTTTCTGTCACTGTTTTACAAAACAGTTACTATTCGATCGCACAAGGTAAAACTTATTGGTTATTTATAACGACTAATAATTGATTTTATGAAATAATGAAATATATTGATTTTTGATTGACTTGTTAATTTTTATTGGGAACGCATTTTAATTTCAATACCTAATTAAAAATATCAGATTCGTTGTTTTATTTCTTATTGACATTCTGTAGTACATTTTCTCGTTCTATATTTTATAGAGCCGAGCGATTTAATGTGTTAATTAGAGCTTTCAGTTTTTTAAGTTCTTCCAGTGGTTTAAATCGTTATATCTCCAAACATATTTGAGCTAGAAAGCTGATTCTTTTTTTAAATTAAACCTTAAAAATGAGCGCATGCAACAATATTATCAAATATTGCCTAAAGAGAAATTTGACAAAAAAAGTTTGGGTAGTGATAAAGGTAGTTTAGAAGGGAATTTCAAGGTCCAGCGGTCAGTGCAGATGTATTTTTATGTAATTTAAAAATATTTAAATAAAGATGCAACAAAAATATTATTGACTAGCAATCTCTTAAAATGACGTTTTTGTTTTCGTTATTAGTGCTTACTTTATTTTAATCAATTACTGATTTTTTATAAATTGAAACCATTATTAGTTTCAGAAGAAAACAGTTGTGCATTCATAATACGTAGTAAATAATATCATATCTAAAATGTAAGATCATGCTAATCTATTCACCTATTTTTGGTATTAAACACATTTCTTGTAACCTTGTTATATATAATTGTTTATTTCGGATCATTTTCATTTGTGTTTGGAATAATATTTTGAGAAAGAAATTTTTATTACTTGCAAATTTTAGTTTCATGAGCAACCTTTATTTATTTTATTTACCTTTTAAATATACATTCTGGTATTAAGTTATCGATGTTCCTCTGTGAAATTTACAAAACATGTACGAGCCCTAACAACTAAATATGTATTTGGACAGTTTCATGAATTCTGTGTTTATTTTTCCTACTAGTGTTACAAATTACACCATTTTCAAACAATAACCATTAACTTCTGTAAAAAAAGATCTGCAGAAAACAATTTTCAAAAATTCAATAAAACTCGCTGACAACTAAATATTCAGATAGCAGTTTATAAATACAATTCAATAAGATTTAACATCTCGCTTTGCTTTATTCGCCTCTTAAATTTTGGCTGACATACTTCTAACTTGGGGATTACAATTATCTAAATTGGATAATGCCCCACTTGCTGATAATTTCAAATTCAATAACACTAAAGATCCGAACTGCTTGAGGATCATTCAACAACTTTGAAATTATGATTTTCAAACCATTTTTTGGTCGTTTTTGATGTGTGGTAAGAAGCACCATCTTGTTGAAAGATTAAATCGCGGTCAAGATCGATTTTTAACGATTGGTAACAAGTTTGCGTTAAGAATTTGCTGATACTTTTCAACATTAACTGTGCCGTCTATGGACTGAAATCATTCTAACCCTCCAGCTGACATATAGCTCTAAACTATTGCACCTTGAGGAAACCTAACCGTACGTTTTAAGCAGTACTTATGGAATGCTTCATGTTTAGCTCCGATCAGTCTTTTGCGAGAGTAACCAACGAAAACACCAGACTTTGACTAGTCGCTGAATATGACCTTATACCAGTCATTCTCTGGAACATTGTCTAGGACAACTACATATTTAGTCCATGTCACTCGTCGTTGTTCTTGTTTCTCGGTTAGAAGTTTTACTTTGACTAAATACAAAAACCGTTTATGTTACAAAGATAGTTAAGGAATACTCAATGCATCAAAGTTTAAAGATAACTAACTACCTTATTAAAGAATGGAGAGTCTATCTGAAAACAAATAAACTGTTTGGATTCTTGGCAATTGTTGCGACAGAAAGGTAAAGACAGGATTAAGTGTGCCCAAATAGCTGCAGGACATGATCTGGACTTGCAGAAATACATAGAACAAAATTAAATAGCTTATCGGTATGTCCAACGTAAATGACTGCTTCTTCACGGCTTGCTCCAAAATGATGAGTCTGGATTTCTTCAGCTAGTTTGCAAGGATAATTTTCAGAGAAGACTATATGGAGTAACCCTTCACTCTTACTAAGACTCTTTTTCAGTGTGTTGTAAGCAGCATTTTTATTTCTAATGTTAAATTTATATTTATTTTTAAAGTTTTCATTTCTTCTTGAACCTCTCCCTGCAACTCTTGAACTTCTGCTGAGCCATACCTAAGACTGATAATGGAGGGCAAGATTGAGGGTAGAAGAGAACTGGCAGGAGACAAGGCTCATGGTTGAGAAATGTGAGAGACTGCACTGGCCTAAACTCACAGTTATTACTAAGAATAGCAAAAGATAGTGAACGATTTGCCGAAGTTGTTGTTAACCTTCTATAAGAAGACAGCACCTTAAGAAAAAGAAGATGTAAAAAAGTCCGCAAAGTTAGAAAATGTAACAGTTTTATCGAGCTTACTGAATATTTCTGAATTTGTTTCTCGTCATGCAGTTTTATGCAATATCGACTCCTTTGCCTTCTTCAACATACCAACACAAATTAGCTTGGGGCAACGTATGATAGCCTAATAAAAACAGGATGCCAATAAAACTGAAAAGTTTTTCCCTTGTAAATATAAAATCGTGTGTATTATTTGAGCCCACTAAATACAAAACTCTGCGTTTACATTGTTAGTGAACTTGAGTCTTGCACCTAACAATCTCACATTTCCCGTGAGTTTTGCATCTGATGATGACTTTTACATGATTATATTTTATAAGCGTGAAGTTTTACATTTATAAAACACCAAAGTTTGCATCTCATACATTTATCAGTACTGCAAGTCCATAAAACAAGACAACCAATAATATCGATATCTAAATTGTTATAATTATTTTTGTAAATAATTACAAAGTTTTGCATTTAGCGAGTTCATTTATCATGAGCCTACTTTACAAAAAATCGCAATACTATATCTTGAACTTCATCATCAAAAAGTTTTAGAAAAATATCCAGCGGTGATTGACCTGCCAAATGATTTTTTAGCTGTTCAATTTTTTTGTGTTCTCTTCGTCGGGCAAGTTCAGATACAAAAAGAAACCTCTCTGCACTTGGGTTTCTGGCTATTTGTTTTGAGCAAACTTGAGAATGTGAAAAGAAGAAGAAAGCATTTAAGTAGAAAAAAACTGAAAACAATACAGTTATGAAAACACCTGAAGAAAAACTAATGCCCATCTCTGAATAAAAAAAAACTGCAGGGAAACGTTTTGTTGGACTTGGACCTGGAAAAGGAAAAAGCAATGAGGAATAAGCAATCCGTACTCTAGTTTTGCATGACTCGCTGGTGAAACCTTGGAGAGTTGCTGGAGGTCAAAAAAACCAACGGAAAATATTTTTAAATGCTTTGTTGATGTACATTGATATAGGACACTACCGTCTTTATAGTTTAGCAAATAAAACAATTGGCCTTGCACACAAAACAAAAATATCCTACAGTACATTCTCTCGATGCCATCCCTATGTTATTACCGTCTATATTATGTATGCAAACCTAATGAAATAAACAGAGCTACCTGCTTGTACAAACAACGTGCAAACATAAGCTTCAAACCACAAAAACTAAAGCCACTAAAACTTGTAGATAATGAAAATTCATATGAACTCCTGTAACATGTAGTAAGGCTTCCGCATTGCATATGTATGGCAGGCCTCTGAAATGTCAAAATAAAATGAAGAAAAGGTTCAATTTAATGTTAAGATTGCAGCTAAAATCAATGTTACTAAACCTGTCCGAGAGTTGGAGGGAGAGGTTCAAGAAGAAATGAAAACTTTAAAAATAAATATAAATTTAACATTAAAAATGAAAATGCTGCTAAGAACACACTGAAAAACAGTCTTAGTAAGAATGAAGGGTTACTACATATAGACTTCTCTGAAAATTATGCTTGCAAACTAGCTGAAGAAATCCAGACTTATAATTTTGGAGCAAGCCGTGAGGAAGCAACATTGTACGCAGGAGTCACTTACACTGGAGATACCGATAAGCTATTTAATTTTGTTTTATGTATTTCTGCTAGTCCTAGGACCTTGAACTGCTTCTCTAGTTCCAATGCCTAAGCGAAAACCAAATTGTTCTTCTCCTACATATTGTCCGCATTTTGTGTGTACTCGTTGATGCATGTTCTTAGCATTATCTACTGTACATGGCTCATCAGGCTAATCAATCGGTACTGTGAGCACTGTTTTACTCCGCTCTTTTTAGGTATCGGAATAAAAGTAAGTTGGGTCCAGTCGTGTGGTACGATTCCTGTATAGTATATTCTATTTAAGAAAGATGTTAAGATGTTGAGGCTTTCATCGTCTAATACTTTACGCATCTCAGTATAGATGTTATCTTCACCTGAGACTCTACGTGGTTTGATAGTTTTATTGCGCGTTTCACTTCTGCTATAATAATTCTCAATGGCTAATCTTCTTGATCTATTTCTCTTGGTTCTGGTTACATTCTGATATCATCAAAAAGCTCTTGTATATAGCTTGTCAAAATCTCTTCTATCTCGTTTGGGTCTATTGTTTTTTTGTTACTATCTGTGACTAAGATATCGTGTTGATGGGTTTTATTTCCAGTTATTTCTTTTATCTTCTTTTTTGTGTGTTAAAGAAATCATGCTTTCTTGGCAGCTCTTCGAGTACTTGACAACGTTTCTCCACCCAGGTCTCCTTTGCCTCTCTTATAAGCCTTGTAATCTTTTTATGGATTTCTTTATATTTATTATAGTCTTTATGTTTGTACTTCCTTCTTTCGTTCATCAATAAAAGGATTTCTTCCGTCATCCATCTCTGTTTTGCTCTCTGCTCTTGGTTTTCCAATTCATTTTCTTGTACTTCATGTTTACATTTTTAACAGACTGCCAAAAGTTTTCCATTGTTTCTGTTTCCAATTATACCGTTTCCCTAAACTTACTATTCAAAACTCGTGTTATTTCCTCTTTTATTTGTGGTTCCCCCAGTTTCTCAAAGTTAGGTCTTGTTTTATTTCTCTTCCGGATTTTCTTCAATTTAATCTCACGTTTTTCAGCTACGGGGTTCTGATCAGATCATATGTCTGATCCAGGATAAGTTCTTACAACTTTAATTCCGTTTCTATATCGTTTATCAATCAGTATATAATCTATTTGATTTTTTATGATATTTCCTTCATTGTCTCCTGGTCCTAAGTACACTTCTAAGTGTACAATCGCCTTTCTGGAAGTTGGAACCAGGTGTTTGCTACCATTAAGTTTTCTTCATTACAGAACTGTACCAGATATCCCCCCTATCGTTTCGTTTGCAAATACCATGGTCTTCAACAATATATTGCACTCTTCCTTTACCTATCTTTCCGTTGAAGTCACCCATGATTATATTCACTTCATTCTTTTTGGTAAATCTTAGTAGGTAATTTTTACATCATGAATAAAAAACTCATGCAGTATGGAGTATTCTCGTGCAACTTATATTACTAGATGAACAGATAGTTCCATATTTTGAACGGCACTCGCAACAAAATGCTTCTAAAAGTGAAACCGGTAAGATTCGGTTTCAAATTATGGTATATCTGTTCAGATGAAGGGTACTTATACAAGTTATCCTCCAAATAATAAAAAATCCAGACTTGGGTTGGGAGGTGACTTTGTTTTTTATCTACTATCTATTGTAGAGAATAACCCTAATCATAATATTTTCCTTGACAACTTCTTTTCTTCATATAAATTATTCGACAATAACACACTATGGTGTTGGAAAATTGAAAACTGCAAAAAATTATGACACAAAGGAAAAGAAAAAACTACCGTACTGCTCAAAAGCTACTGTACTATCAAAACAAAAGGAAATAGTGACGTTAACGAAGAAAATGAAGTAAAAACCTTCCCAAGGATCTTGTATGGTTTCTCTATTTCTTAGAAAATCAAATGTAACTGAACTAAAGGGTTCATTGTGATGCAATGAAGAAGTACATCACATGCTCAAATAAATTCAGTGTGTCTAACAAAAATCCCAACCTATTGCTTGGTCTTGGAGGGATTCATCTCCTAAAAGTAGTACTCTCATGCATTGGGCTATACCTCAAAGACAGTGGAGCTTCGAAAATCCTTGTTGAGACAGTATAATTGGAATGCTGTTTTCCATTTTGAAACGCTTACGGTGTTATACCAGTGTACGAAGATCAACGCTTGTTGGACAAATTTAAATTGCTATAAACTACACATAGTGACATAAAAAATATTTTGAGAAACTCGTAGAAAATGACAGGCAGAAAAAAACTGGGGCCTGCGTGCATGCAGTATAAGAGAGTGTTTGCCACTTTCCTTCTTCTTTGATAGAAAAAATTATTCACGATGGTACATTTTATACTACAATGATTGCTTGAAGCTGGACGAAGGTCCTATAATTTATAATTCCATGTCAGTCTTTTAAACAAAAAATAATAATCTTAATTCAATCCTATTAACGCATTTAAAACAATAATTATTCAAGACTTTTTAACCAAAATTTGTTTTGGTGGTTTCAAGTGTAAACATTTAAAATATTTTCAAAAAATTTCAGATTCAAGAATATAAAGAAAAATTTAAAATCTGGCAGCATAAATAATTAAGATTTTGCAATGGGCAACTAAAATCTTCAGTAACATGATATTTGATACGATGTTTGATGACGCGACGTCAAATTGTTCATCATACAATTCTGAGAACCTAAAATGTTTACTTTAATTCTTAAATGCTCCGAATGAATGCTGCATAAATGAATTGTTTTTTACATTTACTTATATGTACAGCTGTAACCGTTATCAAATTCATAATTGCAAAAGAGAACCTCTACTCCTTGGAAAATCCCCGAAAAACGAGTGTTAAAAGGAACACGATTAAAAATTTGTAAACACAACTGACCGAAAAAAGTTATATACAAGAATACACAGGTTGGGTCTATTAGCAGACAATTTTAAGTTCTTTTTCCAGCTTCAAGCAATCATTCTAGTATATAAAATGTACCATCGTGCATAATTTGAAAAAAATGGAATTTCTGGCAATAGCCCAATATCAGAATCTATTCGCTAACTAGAATTCGAATTAAGTGTCATTTTACACAATAATTAGCTTTTGTTTTTTACGTGTGCGTTATAGCATACACAAAATTACGTCACTTTATAGACTTGCACACCTGCAATGAAATTTAATCCATGCTTACAAGGAAATATTCTCTTGCTAACAACATTAAATTTTTATAAGGATGTCTTTCAAACTATAATATTGAGTTATATTCCTGATTATCTAATATCCATTTTTTTCTCGAGTCCTCTGACTTTAATAAAGCTTAACTTGAGTAAAATATTACATTTCTAAATGCTATAGCTACTTTTGTTTTTATCAGACAATAGGTAATAAAAGTTACCCATTTTTAGGGACAATTTTATTAAAAACAAATTAGTTTTTATCTCAGAAAGTACATGCCATATATCTATGAAATTTTTGTAGGGGTTATAGAAAGAAATCTTGGGTTCTAATTTTCAGACCAAAAAGCAATTCATTTAAGATTTATATAAAAAATAGGGAATTATGTTTTCTTGTTTATTAATTTTTTGATTTCGTTTTGGTTAAATGAACACTTTTCATATAGGCATTATTTTTCTCAAAGAAATGTTCCTAATTTTAACAATAACAGTGCAATAACATAAAAACCAATTTTTTGTCCAAACCGCTTGTCACTAAATTAATTTTTCTGCGATTTAGAGGAAGATATTGAAGACTATACAGGGTGTCCTGTTTAACAGTCTACACTGAATCATTCCAACAAGCTTGTGACTATAGCAGTGGAATTAAAAGAACTTTGTATACTTTGACCTCTAGTTTACGACATCAGAACACATCTTAGAACTTGTGCTGGTGCTGGATATCATCATCAGGATTTTTTTAAATGGAACGATTAGATTTGAAGTATGGAAATCGATAGCAAGTGGGATTCTGAATAAAAAAGTAATAAGGTACTACAGATTTAAAGTGAATGATAATGAAATAATAAAGTGAATGTATTCTAATACTGTTTTCGTAAACAAGAAGCCGAAATCTACGAAGTTCTTTTAATTCCATTACTATAACCAAAAGCTTGTCCGGATGATTGAGTGTAGACTGTTAAATAGGCCAGAACCCGTTAAATGGCTAAGTGTTTACTATTTTTTTCACATTTAAACATTTGAAGTGGTGACTCGTACACCTTTGAAATCTGAATTTTGCAAAATCTAAAAAGTATCTTGTATATTATTAACCATAAAATATGCGACTTCTTATGTTTTTTCATGATAACCATGAAAATGAAGCGCAACAAAAATCGTTGCTATTTTTTCACATTTAGAAATTCTAAGGGTTGGCTGCTACCCCCTTATATCCTGAATTTCGCAAAATCGGGGAAGCATGTGCGTTTTTATGTTCTTTCACGCAACCCATTCAACAATGAAACGCAAATAAACTGCTTTACTATTTTCTCCACATTTGCAAATTCTAAGGGATGGCTGGCTACCCCTTAGACCCTTAATGTCGCAAAATCCGTAAAGTATGTAACTTTTTATGTTCTTTCACGTCACCCATTCAAATATGAACCGCAACAAAGATTATTTACTATTTTCCCGTATTTCAAAATTCTAAGGGTTGGTTGCTACCCCCTTAGACCCTCAACTTCGCAAAATCTATAAAATAGGTGACTTTTTATGTTCTTTCACGGCACCCGTTCGAAAATGAAACGCAAAGATTGTTTACTATTTTTCCCGTGTGTAGAAATTCTAAGAGGTGGCTGCTACCCAAAACAGAACAAAATTTTGAAAATATAAATATGGGTTTTTTTAACGTTTTTTTAATTTTTCGCTAGACGAGAATCCGAAACTCTGTAAATATACCAAATTTCAAGTTTGTATGTACTCTAGAAATTCGGAAGTTATAAAGACTATTTAATTTCATTACTTAAATACATAAAGTGAAGTCCCGTTTTACAACACCTAAAGGGGTAGCGGAGGGTTAACATAATAACAATTTTTTATATTTTTCTTTACGAGAACTCTAAACCCTATAACTAAACCAAATTCTAAGTTTTTATGTCATCTAGAAGTTTTACAACCCCCAAATGGAATACGGGGGTTGATTTAATAATTTTTTTAAATTTTTCTTTAGGAGAGTCCTAAATTCTATCGCTATACCAAGTTTCAAGTTTGTATGTCATCTAGAAGTTTTACAACCCTAAAAGGAGATGCGGGGTTGACATAATAACATTTTTTTTAATTTTTATTTACTAGAATCCTAAACCCTATAAATATACCAAATTTCAAGTTTGTGTGTGATCTAGAAGTATTACAACCCCCAAATAAATTGCAGGGGTTGACTTAATAAGATTTTTTATGTTTTTCTTTACGAGAGTCTTAAACCCTATCACTATACCAAATTTCAAGTTTGTATGTCATCTAGAAGTTTTACAACCCCCAAATGGAATATGGGGGTTGATTTAATAATTTTTTTAAATTTTTCTTTAGGAGAGTCCTAAATTCCATCGCTATACTAAATTTCAAGTTTGTATGTCATCTAGAACTTTTACAACCGCCAAATGGAATATGGGGGTTGATTTAATAATTTTTTTAAAATTTTTCTTTAGGAGAGTCCTAAATTCCATCGCTATACCAAATTTCAAGTTTGTATGTCATCTAGAAGTTTTACAACCCCCAAATGGAATATGGGGATTGATTTAATAATTTTTTTAAATTTTTCTTTAGGAGAGTCCTAAATTCCATCGCTATACCAAATTTCAAGTTTGTATGTGATCTAGAAGTTTTACAACCCCCAAATGGAATATGGGGGTTGATTTAATAATTTTTTTAAAATTTTTATTTAGGAGAGTCCTAAATTCCATCGCTATACCAAATTTCAAGTTTGTATGTCATCTAGAAGTTTTACAACCCCCAAATGGAATATGGGGGTTGATTTAATAATTTTTTTTAAATTTTTCTTTAGGAGAGTCCTAAATTCCATCGCTATACCAAATTTCAAGTTTGTATGTGATCTAGAAGTTTTACAACCCCCAAATGGAATATGGGGGTTGATTTAATAATTTTTTTAAATTTTTCTTTAGGAGAGTCCTAAATTCCATCGCTATACCAAATTTCAAATTTGTATGTCATCTAGAAGTTTTACAACCCTAAAAGGGGATGCGGGGTTGACATAATAACATTTTTTTTAATTTTTATTTACTAGAATCCTAAACCCTATAAATATACCAAATTTCAAGTTTGTGTGTGATCTAGAAGTATTACAACCCCCAAATAAAGTGCGGGGGTTGACTTAATAAAATTTTTTGTTTTTCTTTACGAGAGTCTTAAACCCTATCACTATACCAAATTTCAAGTTTGTATGTCATCTAGAAGTTTTGCAACCCCCAAATGGAATATGGGGGTTGATTTAATAATTTTTTTAAATTTTTCTTTAGGAGAGTCCTAAATTCCATCGCTATACTAAATTTCAAGTTTATATGTCATCTAGAACTTTTACAACCCCCAAATGGAATATGGGGGTTGATTTAATAATTTTTTTAAAATTTTTATTTAGGAGAGTCCTAAATTCCATCGCTATACCAAATTTCAAGTTTGTATGTCATCTAGAAGTTTTACAACCCCCAAATGGAATATGGGGGTTGATTTAATAATTTTTTTAAATTTTTCTTTAGGAGAGTCCTAAATTCCATCGCTATACCAAATTTCAAGTTTGTATGTGATCTAGAAGTTTTACAACCCCCAAATGGAATATGGGGGTTGATTTAATAATTTTTTTAAATTTTTCTTTAGGAGAGTCCTAAATTCCATCGCTATACCAAATTTCAAGTTTGTATGTGATCTAGAAGTTTTACAACCCCCAAATGGAATATGGGGGTTGATTTAATAATTTTTTTTAAATTTTTCTTTAGGAGAGTCCTAAATTCCATCGCTATACCAAATTTCAAGTTTGTATGTCATCTAGAAGTTTTACAACCCTAAAAGGGGATGCGGGGTTGACATAATAACATTTTTTTTAATTTTTATTTACTAGAATCCTAAACCCTATAAATATACCAAATTTCAAGTTTGTGTGTGATCTAGAAGTATTACAACCCCTAAATAAAGTGCGGGGGTTGACTTAATAAAATTTTTTATGTTTTTCTTTACGAGAGTCTTAAACCCTATCACTATACCAAATTTCAAGTTTGTATGTCATCTAGAAGTTTTACAACCCCCAAATGGAATATGGGGGTTGATTTAATAATTTTTTTAAATTTTTCTTTAGTAGAGTCCTAAATTCCATCGCTATACTAAATTTCAAGTTTGTATGTCATCTAGAACTTTTACAACCCCCAAATGGAAGATGGGGGTTGATTTAATAATTTTTTTAAAATTTTTCTTTAGGAGAGTCCTAAATTCCATCGCTATACCAAATTTCAAGTTTGTATGTCATCTAGAAGTTTTGCAACCCCAGAACGGGGTGCAGGGGTTGACATCATAACATTTTTTTTATATTTTTCTTTATAATAATCTTAAATCCTATAATTACACCAAATTTCAAGTTTCTAAGTCATCTAGAAGTTTTACAACTCCTAACAGGGGGTGCGAGGGTTGACATAAATATATTTTTTTATTTTCCTACTTACAAGAATTCCAATTCCTATAATTGTGCCAAATCTCAAGTTTGTATGTCATCTAACAAATTAGAAGTTGTAAAAGTTATTTAATTTCAATATTTTAATGCATAAGAAGTCCCGTTTGAAATGATGTCACTGTCTGCCTCACAAACATATGAGTTTTAAAAATTTTAAAATATAATATGGGATAAGATTAAACAGCCAGATTTATTACTAGCTAACAGCATCAGTGATTGATTAAATACTGAATGATAATATAATAATGGTTACGTTTGTTTCACTTAAATCAATAGAGCTTTGAATTAAATCTTACGATTTTATTAAAATTATCGCCCATTTGTAGAAGCAATTAAAACCGGTTTAAACGAAATTTACATGACGCATAAATGAAACGTATTAAAAGTGTTTCTTAAATAGCTTTAACAAAATATAATATGTACGAATTTTTGTCACCTTAAATGACGCAATCTTTACTAAGAAATACAATGCATAAAGTGAAGTCCCGTTGAAATGACGTCACTGTCTAGCCACAAAGGAATCAGTGTTACCAACACAATTCTTATTAAATATGCGGACGCAGGGTAAACCTATGCCATAAATTTGTATACAAATGTATACAAATCCCGCGCTATTAGCGCTGCGTGTGGCAAACGCTCGAACTACCATTTTATACACGAATCAGGAATGGGTGTCAAACTGCGCACAGCTAATTTTTACATTTTCGCCATCTAGACACTTTAAGCTTCATATGGTGCAATTTTGAGGCACTAGTCACCCAGCGTCCGTATATCCGGACGCCGAGTGACTTCGGACGCTGCTTGAACCTAAGATTTTACATGGGGGGACGCATAGTGGTGCCCTATAGATATATATATATATATATATATATATATATATATATATATATATATATATATATATATATATATAAAACTATTGACTAATTCCTACAATATTAGTTTTTTGAAGAAATTAATGGCAACTTTAACTTCCTATAAAATCTCTCTGCGATCAAGTAGGGTTGAGCTATACAGTCAGTGGTCAACTTCCGTTAACCTTGTCAGTGACTTCGCTATCTTGGCACACCCAGGGACAAAACGAATCTGTCTAGGAGTTTGCAATGTCAAATCTATCTATATAATTCTATCTAAACATACTGCTGGTGCGATTCTTCGATGATATGGCGTGAATGTTAATTTTCACTCAAGCTCAACGTCCGCACTATCTTGTCCACACCCTTCAATTTTCGGACGGCTGTTCTTTTCTTGATTCGGCACAATGATGTCATGTGTGCCTTTGTTCGGAACCCATGTGTTGTGACATAAAATGGTCGCCGGAAACTCCAGAACCGTCCGACAGCAACCAAATATCTACAACATGGATGGAAAAACAAGGGGTGATCGAGTCATCTAGCACCCTATTATGGGCATCACCGGTAGTCCTAGTCAGCAAGAACGATAGTGGTAAATGTGAATTTGTATGATGGAGATTATGTAACCCCGACGATCCAACATGCAACTAAAAGAATTAGAAGAAGATTAGTTTATTAAAGCATAGCCTAGCCTACCATAACTTATTCAAACTCATCCTACTACAAACTACTCTACTAAGTAAATGAGTTAGGAAAAATTCAACGCTTATGAAGCAATGGAAAATTGCTCTCTTCGAAATATTGCCCTTTAATTAAATATACTAATGTTCATCAAAGTTAGATTCATTGTTGAGCAGTTGAAAAATCTTTTAATTCACGTATTCTGTCGACTTTTAGTCACTCTAATTCCTTTATGAGTAAAATTTTGATCTAATTTTGGTAGAACATGAACGGTCCAACTGGCAATCGTTATCCACCGCCACCTCCACCACAACCTCCCAAAAAGGACCCCGCGCCTGCAGGATCTAGTAAGGGCGACCAAAAAGAAGGCTCCGGCGGAAATAAAAGTAAGTCTTAAATATTGTTTTTTTTTATTAGAACATTAACACCGAATTCACTAAGTATCTAGCAACTTTTGTGTTTTAGTAAAACTCAGTTTTAAAAGGAACATTATTGCTATCTACCACATTGTACGTTAATATGCTCTTTTGTCAAAATAGATTTTTTAACTTGTACTTTTATAAAAAATTATTTGCTTTAATATTAAATCATTCCTAATGAAATATTTTTGTTCGGTCAAATTGCTACAGCCCATGTAATGTTTTTGGCGTAGTTGAATTCGTGCCTAATTCAATGGTTTTTGTAATATTTGCTTTTTGTTGTCTTTATTTTTTGTTTGTTGTGTAAAACTCGGTTAATTTTGCAAAATTTGTCAGACATGTTAAAAAAATTAAAATTTGAAAATATGTTTTAAGCAGTAATATCTTGTCATTACAGACAGAAGTTTTAGAATTTTTCCATTAAATAAATTATTATTAAATAAATTATTATAACGTGATTGTTTATCACGTTATGTAAGTAATAAGAAGGTTAATTATAACAAAGACGAAGCTTTTTAATGCATGCTTAAATGTAAGGACTGCTTTCATTTGTGCTCCCACTCATATCACTGAATTTGATAACAAACTATTTTTGATACCGACATCCTGTTTTTCTGAGATATCTGTTGGAAAATATTTTTACATGTAAGCTTTAGTAGGTTTTATTCGTAATCAGGATTTAAAAAATTGTAATTTTTTTAATTTTGTTATAGATGACGCCAAGTCCGGGGATAAGAAAAATAAGGAGCGCAGACCAAGCATTCAATCTCCCCCGAAAAAGATCTCGCGTCCTGACAACTAGAAAAAAACCAGCCAGTCGCCCCATTGTAATAATATCTACAACATTCTAAACTTTTAATAAAAACTGTTTACAATGTTCTGAATTTACTTTAAATCCTATATATCATCGGTCTAATTCTAATACGTCGTAACCCACTTTTTGCGATTTTGTGGTTATGAGCTATTCCCATGGTAAAAAGTGCGCTGAGTCGATTAGTAAACTCCTCGTAAACCACAGGGCTTCCAGTTTTATTCTATAGCGATTTAAAAAATACCTCGTATCCCAACCTGGTACAGTTTTTGGGATATGGGTAACCCACTTTTTAATAATGTATGCATGCTTAATCGCGCGATAAATTAATACATTTGTCTGTTTAAATTTAATTAACAAAATTTCAGGAATTCAAACCATTTAAAAAAGTTTTGTTTTACATTTGGTGGCATTTTCTTGTTCTCCTAAAAAATTGAGATTTGGGGGTTACGAGGTATTAGAATTAGACCGACGATATGTACAATATTATACATTTGTAATAAGTACTTTATACAATGCTCTAAATTTCAAATAAATTCTTTCGGCCGATTTTCTTTTTTATTATTCTATTCTAGTACTTCTACAGCTTTTTCTAGTGTTTTGATCATTTCTAGTTATGTTAATAAGGGACAAAGTGTAGTCACTTTTGAATTTAATTGGTTCTGACATATCTTGCCCTGATTAGTATAAATTGAAAGCACTAATGCCAAAAAGGCATGCAAATAATGTGAAAATAGTTTCTATTGAAAAGTATTTATAGCATGGAAATTTACTTAAAGGTAAGTATGATTATAGAATATGTTAGCTGAAATGACATCACTTTCATCTTACGTTATTATTCACCATCAATAACTTATCTGCTATGTATACACTGCGAGTCAAAAATAAAGTATAAATTCGATAAAAGGGAAAGTATTGATGTTTGGAAAAATTCCAAAAACAGGTTAATTTTGTTTTTAAAGTCTGCACTTTTTCGTATATACAGGTTGATGCGTTTTAGTGTGGTGACGTCTTCGGCATTTTTAAAAGCAACTTCCGTTTGGTATTTCATATTCTGGCATTTCATCCAATCGCTAACATTGTAATGTAATAATTTTTTTACCTTAATTAAGGAAATTAAAAAAAAAGTTATGAAGACGGGAAAGTGCTATAGTCACCACCCTGTAAATCTGAATATTATTATGTAAAAAAGTACGGACTTTAAAAACAAAATTGACCTGTTTTTGGAATTTCTCAAAAATCAATACTCACTATTTTATCGAATTCATTCCTTACTTTTGACTCGCACTGTATGTGTGTGTATGTGTATTAGCACGTGTATGCATATGCCTATGCCTATATGGGAAACTATTTTGTTTTTCATTGGTGAAATACTTTATTCTTGATAAAAGTGCCAGCTTATCCAGAAAATAGTCACCCACAATTATGGTATAGGAGCTAAGTTCTATAAACAGTTTCATGAGCTTTTAAAAATAAAAAAAAAGTTCCATCATTCACATTAATGGTATTAATTTGTAATGAATTTGACGGTTTAATAAAATGTAATTTTACATACTCAGTAATTCGTATATGAAATTTTGAATTTTCAATAAAACTCATGTATCTATAGTTATTTATCTTTTTTTTCATTACGTCCCACTGAAAAGTACTGTAGTACCCAATGTGGTCCTGGTGGCGAAACCCCTGTTCTAGAACATCAGAAAGTGTTAAAGAAATTCACACCAAGCTATGGTATACCAGGTTAGTTGAAAAAACTAAAATCATAGCAGGAGTAAACTGCCCTTAAATTTAAAAATTGGCAAAAATGTTATTAAGAATTATTTCTAATATTTTATACTCAAAGAACCCCGCACAAATTTAATGGAAAGTGGGTCCCGGTCAAATTGTCTGAAAATTGAGTATGTTATAGTTCTCGACTTTCTGAACAAAAGTTCTCACACACACAAATTGATCCTATGATTAGGATCCAGGATACAGAGGGCCGAAGGTTGATAGTTTGGCTATATTACTGATATATCCCTAATGTAGTTTCCAGATCATGATCTCGGGAAATCAGTAATCTGAAACAAATCTGTCAAAAAATTAGTTGTGAATAGGTGTTGAGAGGTAATATATTGGTCATTACCATGAACCTTACAAGGTCAATTCAAGGTCAAGTTGATTTTTTACAGGTAAATAACTGTTTTCTAATATTGCCCTAAATAGAGCAGTTCATGGGTCCGAACAACTTCAGATATAAAGTCAGTTGGCTTCCCAAGCTCACCCAAACGTCATGTCTGTTTACTTGCCCTTGATCATGAACCTTACAAAGTCAATGCAAGGTCAAGTTCATTTTTTAGATATAAAATCATTATTTAATTTTTAAAATTAACATCATAAAAAAATTGAATTTTTTGTTTATTGTCTACATATACAAGGGTCTCGCTATATATTTTGAGATACAAGAAAACTACAAGTCTTTTTAGGAAAATGATTTTATTTATGTTCAAAGTAATCACCACCTACATCAATACATTTTTGTAACCGAAGCTTCCACAACTTAAACGCTTGAAGTCAGTCATCTTTTGGAATGCTCTCAAAAAATTGATGAATTGCTTCATCTATCTCATCCTCCGTCGTGAAACGTCGACCACGTAAATGTTTCTTTAGGTTAAAGAACAACCGGAAGTCACACATGGCCAAATCAGGCGAATAGGGTGGATGTTCAATGACTGTTACATTATTTTCACGTAAAAATTCAACTGCCTGTTGTGCAGTGTGTG
This sequence comes from Agrypnus murinus, assembly GCA_929113105.1. Taxonomy (NCBI): domain Eukaryota; kingdom Metazoa; phylum Arthropoda; class Insecta; order Coleoptera; family Elateridae; genus Agrypnus; species Agrypnus murinus. The sequence continues at coordinate 48,331,430 of OV816023.1, forward strand.
ACGATGCATTGTCGTTAACCCGCGAATATTGATTGACTCAAGCACTACAGGTAAACATTTTATGGTGTACCAGTTTGCTGTAACTGTACGTTGATCTTCAAGCTTAATTGCTTTCACTAATCCTGTACTACGAAAGAAAACTGCGGACATAACTTTCTTGAAAGACTTTTGCTTTTTCGCCATTGTTGATGTTGGTGCATCTTCGTTAATCCACACACGGCTCTCCTGGCGGGTAGGAATATCATAAAATGGTTTGTATGTTTCATCACCTGTTACTATTTTAGAAAGAATACGATGCTCATTATTTAACATTTCTAACGTTTCCCGCGCGATTCTTACTCGCACTGCCTTTTGGGAATCGTTAAGCGTATGTGGCACCCAACGAGTAACAATTTTTTTCATATGAAGATGATCATGTAAAATGGAATTTACTGTTGCGGATCCAACACCAAGAGTTGCCTCAATCGCTTGATAGCTGCATCTTGGATCTTCTTCGAGCATACGTCTCACTCTCTCAATGTTTACAACAGTAACTGACGAACAGGGCCTACCAGCACGTGCCTCATCACCAAGCGATATCCGTCCTCTTTTAAATTTGCTATACCAGCGAAACACAGTTGCGCGTGAAGGACTTTCATCACTAAATGCCCGTTGCAACCGTTAAAGACTTTGTTGTTCACTTAAACCGACCTTTAAATCGTAGTAAATCATTGCGGGCACATGTTCTTTTGACAAATTTCATGTTTAGACACGACAAATCGTATGTACCACGTTTACTCTGTGACAGCTGCGACTCAACTGTTGTCAGAGCTTACTAATGGAGGATGGTGGTATGTAACAATGCCGTGTTGCCATCTCTAACTCCTCTAGTTTCGTGGCATCTGACATTATACGGTGTGGCCCTCGTATAACTGGTACTGTGGGTTGAGTATTTATGAAGAGAAAAATTAATTTCCTGAATAAATATATTGCAGCTCAGTAAAAAACAGTATTAAGTGGTATTGATAATGTAGGAATTTACAAGATGTTCAATCAAGTTTCAGATTGATTTTTCTGGATTCAATTATTGGTTCCTACTAAAAAAACTCACATGGCCAAAATACACCTAAAAATTACCTTATAAGGTTTATACTCAAGGGCAAGCTATTGACAAGCTAACTGACTTTATATCTGAAGTTGTTCGAACCCTTGCACGCCCCTATTTAAGGCCACATTAAAACACAGTAAAAAACAATAATTTACCTGTAAAAAATCAACTTGGCCTTGAATTGACCTTGTAAGGTTCATGGTAATGACCAATATATTACCTCTCAACACCTATTTACAACTTATTTTTTGATAGATTTCTTTCAGATTACTGATTTCCCGAGATCATGATCTGGAAACTACATTAGCGATATATCAGTAATATAGCCAAACTATCAACCTTCGGCCCTCTGTATCTTGGATCCTAATCATAGGATCAATTTGTGTGTATGAGAACTTTGGTTCAGAAAGTCGAGAACTATAACATACTCAATTTTCAGACAATTTGACCGGGACCCACTTTCCATTCAATTTGTGCGGGGGGTTCTGCCGACTTCAATTTTTTTTAAATTTAGCCGCGGTGTAAACAGTAGCATACATTATTCAAATTTCACCAAATATAGCAGCAGACCTAAATGTGAAAGCAGTATGAGGCGTTTATTTTACCACTGCGTTATTTTTCGTAATAAGTTTATCTAAATTTTGGTGCATACGATTTGTAATGTTTAAACAGTATTGAAAAATGTCTTGTTAATGTCGTACCTTTTAATTGGAATTTAAAAGTAAAATAACATTATAAGTAAGTTTTCTTACTAACATTATTTGGTATTTTTAAATTTAAGGGTAGTTTACACTCTTGGAACAATTTCAAATTTTTGAACTTGCCTCGTATATCAAAAACGTGCGATAAATTTTTTTAACATTTTCTAGTTTTAGAAAAATCATAGAAACTACCGGACACTATCTATACAGGGTGTAACTAATATAACTAGAGAGAAGCAGTAATGATTCACAATTTTCCTTATCAACATGTGGTCACTTCCTGCTAGTTATCGATAAGATTTTTTTGCATTTTTTGTACGCCCGTTGTACTATGTTGTAAGTCATTACAGTTACCCACCATTACCAGATTTCTAGTTATATTAGTAACACCCTGTATAGATATATTCAGTGTTCGGCAAAAAGTATGCACCATATGGGAAGCCGTTTTATTTTCAATTTCTGTAAAAAGTCTATTGGTGATAAAAGTTTATGTGCTTCTTCTAAAACAGTAGAAAATATTAAAAAAATTGATATAGGACATTTCTAAAACAGGTAAGTTATCTTTATCTACGACCACTCTAGAAACTTACACATTTCGCACAGTCTAGTAACCAGGAAAATGACTCTTTGCTCACAATCTCTAAACTGTACGGATATGACCGTGGAAAATGATATCGCAGTATCAGTAGTTCTATTAAAACGCCATAGATGTCGGCACCTGCAATATTATTATTATTATTAATTATTTGAAATATAAAAGTTATAGATTTTGGATAAAAATTGATTTATTTTTGTTTAATTAATGTTTTATATTAAATTATATTTTGAATGCAAATACATTGTAGCGTTTACTTTTTATAAACAAGTACTATTCACGATAGTTGCCAGACAAGGTTTACCATGATTGCCCAACACACTCAGTGAAGATGGGGTGGATTTAAAATAAAACAAACTAGGCGCCACACGTTTACAAGAAAAAGGAATTGGTAAACCGCTGGCCTCAAACGGTTAAACGTGAACCCGCAGCTACTGCAACATTTAAATTACTTAACCTGTAAAGAAAAGATAAGCAAATCTTGAACAGTACTTCTAACTCAAGAAAACAATTGAGCAATTGGAACAGATTCCTTTTAAATTTCATTTATTACCCCAAAATAATACATATGAAAATCCTTAGTGTTACCTTCAAGTTCACACAAAAGAAATACAAAATATAATTTAGCAAGTGTACAAAATTAAATAGCATTATAATACACCAATAATTACTCAAGTTTTATCTATGTAAACAAGTTACTGGTATTAAAAAAAATATAGGTATATTTAAATATTGATTGTAGTTCTTGTAGACAATGGTACAAAACTAACGTAACTCTCTGACCTTGTCAATCTCGTGCTTCCGCTGCAGCTACCATACCATAAAAAAAAGGTTTTAATTAATTATCCATAGTGCCATACAATGCCACCAAAAACCAAACTAAATGGATCAAAACGCCTCATGCACCAGTCTTGGATAGCGTGCATGAATTTATAGCCTCAACGAGTTGGGCGAGTACGGTCCTCGGCGCAAAATTTGCTAGCGCCTATAATTATTGCAACTTATCGGAAAAACTTGCCATAAACTAAAAGCCTAAAATAAATGATTAGTCGTAATAAAAGTAATTAATTTATAGTAAATTTAAAAAAAGTGTTACCTTGCTGGAGAAGGCTTAGAGCTTGAAAATAATCGAAATCTTTGGGAACATAAAAATGCGAATAAGAACCGACAACGTCGAATTTAGCTCCAACTAAATTTAAAACTGTGTTGATATGAAAAACCCCATTTCTTAGAAATCCACCACAACAGAATTATTCAAATAACAATTTAAATTATTATTAATTTAATTGCACAAAACTGCGAGGTGTAATTACAATTTACTTAATAAAATCAACACAATTCGCAAGTGTTCACCTAAATAACGATAATCTGCGTTCAAAACTCAATGCTCGAATGCCCTATGGGTTCGTTGTTCCTACACATCTGCCGATATAAAAAAAGATAACCGGATTTCAATTGAAAACATTTTCTCGCCTAAAAATGTTAAAATAATGTATTAGAAAATTTTAGAAAATACAGGACCGGGTTGAGGAATAGTATTTTAAAATACAAGAATTAATCAAAATTAAAATAACCCGTTGAATCGAACCCTGGATTGTTCGCTTGCTAAACGAGGTCTCTATCATTGACCTATTGAGGCAACTTATCACAATTTATTTATTATTACTATATAAAGTTAGTATAAAATTGTTGTTGAATTAACATAAAATTGATTAATTTTTAACATTATATAATTGTTAATATCTATTAATAATATTCATTATCGCTTAACTTGGTAAACCGGGGTGATGTAACTTTTCAATCCTAGTCACATTGAGGTAGGATTCGGTAGGGCAGTGGTCTCACTACGTGTGGGGAAAGTCCGAAGCTGAGCTAGAAGCCCATTTCTTAAGAGAAGGAATCCGACGGGTGAGCTCGGTCATAGCTCCGGTACTATCCTGCAGAGCTAGTAGAGAATGGATAGCAACCTCCATCGTACCAGTGCGTACTGGTAGCATTTGCATAGCAATTGTGCGTTAATTGAGCGTATCTCAATTTGTGTTCCGGAAAGGGGGACCGTGGTGATTATTTTATAGGGTGCGCCACGTTAAAATAACGCTATCCGAGTTTGTTCATTCATACTCAATATTAATAGTTACTATTATAGTTACAACTTAATATTTTTTAAAAAATTAACGTTTGGTTAGACGTCATTGGGAACGTATTAGTATAACTTATGCTATAAGTATAAGTCTGTCCGGCTAACCAGTTTTTATTAAAAACTCATTGACGTAGCTCTACTTCAAAATGAATAATACCTCACCTCCGTAATATTTTCACCGAAGAACAACTAAAAAGGTTGGAACAAGATAGAGCCCTGCCTTTCCACAAAGGTAGATTGGAAGGAGAGGATTATTGAATGACCACCAAGATCGCTGGATTTCCAGATATTAGATTTCTCCATTTAGGGACAACTGATATCAAAAATTAATACCAATAGGCCACAGAATATTGAAGAATAAAAGTTGAGAATTCCAGAATGAAGTTCAGAATATTAATGATGAACATTTAGAAAACTGTTTACGTGAACTTGTAGAGAGGTTGAGGCATTGTTGAGTATTGTTTTATTAACATTTCGATTAAATTAAATGTGTATGCATGCAGAGAAATATTCTTATTTTACAATTCATTTGTCAAAACAGTTTGTTTATAATACATTTGTTACCGAGAAAAACGCTTGTAAAGTGTAGAACCTGTGATGTGATGACGTAGCTACTACCAGTCAGAACCGAAACCCACTTGCACACACACTGCATTATTATGCGTAGTAGTCGGTTTGTATGTCCTTGATTGACGCTATTTTTAATTTAGTAACAAAATACACATGTTAGTATGAATCCGTGTTGTGTAGTTCAATATAAAAACCACAATGATGTCAAAAATCAAATCGTAACATTAGTTTCCATACGTTCCCAAATCGCGATTGGTCGCCAAAGCGTTATGCGGCTTGGATGAAAAGAATAAATTCTGCACTTGAATTTTAGGAACAATTGATATTTGGATTCTTTTTGTACACACTTGTGTACCAACCTTTTTTCAATGTGGAATTTACTACAAACCATGTCGCCATTATCAAGTTCGCTAACAACCTAAATGTCAGGGTAAGAAAATTATCACCTGTGAATAAAAACATTTAATGTAACCAAATATATTTTCTATGATAAAGAAACACAAATACTTTCACTTATTGTTACTACGTAATAAATTGAAATCTTTTGCTGAAAACAAATCAATCGAAAACAGTATCAATTAATAAAGAATTATCAAACAAAATTCGACAGCGCGCATACAGCCAAAATTTTCTAATATTGGGTCATATAAATGAATGGTACCTAGTGATTGCACTTCTATTAATGAAGGATAAAAAATATGATATTAAGTTAATGAGTCATTTTCTACATTTTACTCATGCGACATTCTAACCATTACCCAAGCACACCTCAAAACTATCGAAAGAGACCATAAATACGTATTGTAAATAAATTTAAATAGCAATCTTGTTGAACACGAAATCTCTTTAGCTGAAAATTTGCAATTATCCGTGTATTAATAAAACTGCAACCTTTCCCTCTAATTTCAACCGTCGGGAGATGAATTTCTCAAAAATTTTTTTTAGTGGGTAACTAGGGCCCAAGACCTCCCAAGAGGCCCCAGGGGCTCCTTCAATTACCTAGATCAAGGAGTAACCCAGAAAACTTCACAAGCTTGATTTGGTAGATTATGAGAAGACTAAAGCTTGGGACGATGCTTATCAATTCTGGTACAAACCTAAAATACAAGAATGTGAAGGTTCACCAAACTTGGTTCAAGGGTAAGAAACCAAATCTATAAATACTAAAATTGGTTGAAGCTTGGGCAAATAGTAAGAAACCGAGACTAGGACTGAGGGTTGGATTTGACGTGGGCAGAGATTAGAGTACCCAGATTTGCTACCGAAGCGTTGCTTGACACATGAGCGACAACAAAGATCACATGATCTGAAAATTGGCCTAGGCTTGGGGAAATGTTGAAATAACGACATTTGGTTATCCAATCTTCAGCCAAGCTGGGGCCTGCTGTCAAGACTGGCAGTTCCTGCATGGGAAGTGTATTTTCTATAGCATTTTCGATGAACGAAGAACGATGGGTAACTAAAAATACAAAGGTATGTGTCTCATCAAATAAATGTATCAGATTCAGTAGGTAATGTACACTTTTCCATGCAGAATTAGGTGTTTGGCTCTTTATGTAATGCATGAATATTTTCTCGGCAGTCGTTTCTTTCAATATTTTGCAACTATTATGAATTAACTGATGAAAAAAACTAAGAAAGAACAAAGTGATTTGGTCTAAGGCACCCAAGGTGGGAGGTGTGACGAAGCATGGTTAGTAGTAGCAGCCTATTCTCCTTTGCCAGATTGACTGCAGCAACCGAGATGTATGATTCGTGTATATCCAATTTTAAATTAACACCACTTTTTCATCTACAGTTGGCGTAACATGAAATATAAAGTGCTTTAAATATTCTACGACTAAACTTTATTTATCCTCCCCATGGATTTGCAACTCTCTATAATTTCCGGCCTTTCAACATGTGCGTTTTAAGGTGTACTCTTGGAAAGACCAGCATGGGCGAAACCTGAATTCCGACGGAATATACGGAAACCATTATTGTTACGTTTATTCCCCGTTACCTGATGTAACGCTACCAAGTTTCTTTTGGCCTCTTGGAACTAGAACTTTGAGCGGAACGTGGACTATAGTATTTTCGGTTTCATCCAGGTCAAATAAGTTCTTTGGGTCAAAGTAGTAGCGATCATAAACACTTTTCAAAGTTCTAAAGAAATCGCCCACATTTTTTTATTAAAGGCAGTTGCACGTGAAAGACTTCAAAGATTCGGTTCTTCAAAGATACTACTCGATACCTCAAACAAAACTGACGAATCCACTCCCTGCTATCCGTCTTTTTTGTTATCGAAGAATCTGGAATTATTTTTTTATTCTCAGTGGCAAACTCTTACGCCAACTTTGAAAGCTCATGTTTTGAAAGACCATAGTGCAATTTCGCGGCTGTTTTTATGTAATCTACTAAACGATCTTCATCTTCATCTGAAAATATTCTTTTATATGCTATGTTAGATTTGTAAGTAAACGTTTTTCTTCCGTACTTCTATGGATCTTTAAATGCCTAAGCTAGGCTGTTTTTAAAATTTGATTGTTCCCCGCAGCCTGACATATCGACTACTGTCGCGAAAGAACATCTACAGCCATTTTCAAATTACTCGTATCTCTATCTTTTGCTGGACAAGTTTTACCAATCTTACTTCGTGGTAGTGTTTTACAAGACAAGATTTCTTGTCTTGTACGACTATTTCTTGTTTGTCTAATTGAAGAATTCTGATAAACGCTTGTCTTGCTTCATTCTTGCAAACAAAAATCTTGTCTTGCTTGCAAGACTATTGCATTTTCTTGTCTTGCATGTTTTCGGTTGGAATTTACGCCGGAACTTCCCCATTTCTTGAAATTCTTACACTGTTGCGACTCGGGGATTTAGCTGTTGCATTCTGTTAATGAATCATAACCTCATTGTCAGTAATCAATCTGACTTCGCGTACGTATGGACCAATAAAGCGTAGTCAATATCGGTAAAATATTTAACACAGGCAAGGACACATTTATTACGGACAAATCAATGGCGTAGCGAACAAAATGAATATTTTGCTTATAAACGGGCAAGATACTGACTGACAGTGTAGTGCAATCATACAAAAAACTACCCTGATATTTTTGAAGATGGCGAAGCCTTTATACGTTAATTCCTGGTTCGACGTTTTCAATGACTAATAAATATAATAAATAATCAAACATAGCCGTTTAGTTACGTTTCTATATTTTCTTGTAGTGTTTTAGCTTTTAGATTATTACCTTATTTCTAATCGCCTGAATGTTGATATCTTATACTAATAAAATATCAACATTCAGGCAATTAGAAATAACGTAATTATGGTAACTAATTATGGTTTTTAGAGTGGTAACTATACCACACTAAAAAATATATGTAATAGTGTAATAGAGAAATATTTTATATATTGTTTTTATATTTTTTGTTTTATTAAAACAGCTTTTAAATAAATAAATAAAATATATTATAAATTCATAATATGTATATCTAGACTAACACTGCCAATAATAACTCAAACACACCAATACCTTTTCAAAATCTTTATTTTAGCAAGACTTGCAAGAAAATGCAAGAAATATTGCTATTCTTGCACTTTTCTTGCAAAAAAGATTCTTGTCTTGTCTTGCGGAACGGAATGCGATTCTTGTCTATTTCTTGTCTTGCAATTTGTGCAAGAACAAGACAAGAACAAGAAAAATGCAAGACTCTCGTGAAACACTACTTTGTGGCATGTTCTAGAAATAAAAATAAGACAACTCTTAATTAAGACTTTCTGTGGAGCTTGCATGTACCTTGGACCGCACCAAGGTACAAAAATTTTATTGGTCAAACGTGCACGTCAGGTAGATTCATTAGACAACAATCTTACGAGTATTCTAGGTTAAGTATACAGTTTTAAAAATTAAAACTTAAAGCGGCGTTAATTTGTCATGAAAAAAATAAACGTTGAACACCAAAAGAATAAACAAAATATTTACTCTTCTGCTTGAAAACACTAAAAAACAGTGGATTGAAAATGGTTTGAACTATTTTATCTTAAATTGGTCATAGCCACATCTATTCTAAACATTTTCAAGCAAGTATAGTAGAATCATGTAATCCCTATATAATATAGGAAATATCGCAATTGGTTCAAGGTACAACACTCTCCTCTACTTAGTTTTTTTTAGGTCTGTCACTATTCTGATATAAACTTACCCACTTAAACTTAAACAAACCCCACTTAGAAATTTAGTTTTAAATAAAACATTTTATTTAGATATTTAAGAGTCGTAAATAGACTAAAATTATCTCTAAATTAAACTTTGCTGCATGTACCAATAGAGAAATCTTTTCTGTAAACTAGAAAAGATTATATAATAATATATGTATAATAAATTTAAAACCCTGAGGGGCTCACACCTTGTGAGTACAGGGGCTGGCAACCCGAGGTACCCTAGCTGGGCCTGTCTATACTTCAACTAGCCTTACGGACAGGTCCCTTTCTGTCTCTTTTTTTTTTTTTTTTTCCTCTCTATCTGGTCTCCCTTGACCAACTCTTGTTCCTTCCTTGACTACATTTTCCTTTTCTCTTTCTTCTTGATGGAATTTCTTCGACGACGACTTGCAATGGAAAGGCTTACGAAACGATATAAGATTTGATTTAGACGCAAGAGCTGGCGCTGCGGGGTGTAGCTTCACTTCTCGAAGTGGAGTCAAGCTTCCGTAGGCCCCCGGCCTGGCAAGCACTTAGGGGGGTGCCCACGTCGTCGGAGGCGTGGGATCCCCGAAAGTTTTCAATCAGTAAGGGACTGGAGCTCTAGGGAGATGTTTTTCCTCCCAACAGGGCATATTCCCGGTGCAGCAGGGGAACTTGCTGGTGTCGGTGGTGATCCCACTGACATGGGTATACCCCACCGGGACAGCTCCCCTAAGTTAGGGATTCTTTTATATGACAAGTATAATTGAAAATATTTTAAATCCGGAGCTTTCCGGCTCTACCCCATTAACCACTCCTTTAGCTTCCCCTTTACCCTCTCCCAACCATTCCACTTCCCTAATCCCTGTAAATCCTGTATCAGGTAATTCTGATACGCGAAAAAATAAAAGAAAAAAGTCTGGTGAATCATCACCGGAAATTGAGATTGAGGAGCCATTAACAGGAACGGTAGCGATGAGCTACTCCAAGATTAATTATTTAGTAGTAGAGCGCGAAGATGGTGAAGACTTTTCGAATGTTAGTCCGTTCATTATTAGTAGAACTCTAAAACAGTTAGTTGGAGATGTAAGGAACGTTAGAAAAATCAAGGAAGGCCTTTTAGTAGAATTAGAAAATATAGAACAAACAAAACGTCTTTTTAAAGTTACACTGTTTGATAAATTTAAGGTCAAAGTTTACGCTCACAGAACCCTAAATTTCGTCAAGGGTATAATAACATGCAAAGATCTGAATAATTGTTCGATCGATGAAATTAAAGATGAACTGAAATCTCAGAAAGTCGTCGAGGTAAAACGTATGACAGTTAGGCGACAAGGTGAAGTGCAAAACACAGCGTCATATCTCCTCACGTTTATTGGTACTCGTCTACCAGAGAGAATAAAGGTCGCTTTTTACTCCTTGACGGTGCGAGCATACATCCCCGCTCCCCTGCGATGTTTCCGGTGTCAAAGATTCGGACATACAGCGGTAAATTGCCGTAGGGAACAGATCTGTGTATGTGGTAAAGCTGAACATCAAGGGAGACCTTGCGAAATCCCTTTCAAATGCATTCACTGCGACGGGCCGCACTCGGCCCGATCTTTTAATTGTCCTGTCTATAAACAGGAAGTTGCGATCCAAAAGATTAAAACTCTTAAGAGACTTAGTTACTTTGAAGCGAAACAGGAATACTTGAGGATATCTCCACCAGTACAACAGGTCACTTACGCCAGAGTAGCTCAGCAACAGCAACAACCTTCCGTCTCCGTATTGTTACCGGAGATCAAAAGAATGATTGAAGAAGCGGTGAAAAGCTCAATCGAGGGCTACAAAGTTGTTCAGTCCAAACAACCTACCATCCTACAGTTTACACCCCAAACTTCATCCCAAATCAACCATCCTTTTCTCCCTCCCCCAGCCGTCACTCAGATGTCTCAACCTACAACCGACACTGAGAACCCATCCCTAATTGAAAAGTCTTCTTTCCCCTTTTCCCAAAGTTCCCAAAAATCCCAAAAATCGGATACTGCATCCCACACCGATTCGGAGTCTTCAGTTGGAAGACTCGCCAAAGCGAAGAAGAAAGGATGGCCTAAAGGCAAACCGAGAAGTCGGCCGTCTTCTTCATGTTCGGGTGAATAATAATTCTTTTTAAAGCACGCTTTAATTTTCCTCCTATTTTTTTTATATACTCGTATTAATTTAATAGTTCTCCTTCTTGTTCTACAATGATCGTAGATAAATATACACTTGTAAATAAATATAATTTTATTTGATGGATAATTACAACAATTTTCTAATCCAAGCTAATTGTAATGGCCTTGCTTTCCATTATCCAGAAATTAAAAAGATCATTGTGGACAAAAAACCTTTTTGCTTTTGTCTTCAGGAAACAAGGTTGAAAGCCAATCAGAATTTTAATCTCCGAGGTTATAAATGTTTTCGATGCGATGGAATAGATGGTGCAAGAGCAAATGGCGGCGTGGCTGTCTTCGTTCGAACAGACATTGCTGCTGAGGAGGTTGTCCTCAATTCTGCCGTTCAAGTCGTAACAGTAACCTTATCCCATCCGATTAAGATGACTGTTTGCAATGTTTACTTACCTAGCGGACCGAGAAACCGTGCTGACATGGACAACATAATCAATCAGTTGCCCACACCATATCTCCTCGTTGGTGACTTTAACTCGCATAATCGGATGTGGGGATCCGAAAGCACGGACATGAACGGCAGAATTATGGAAGATGTTATCTCCGACAATGATCTCTTTCTCTTAAACACTGGACAGCCCACGTATGTTAACTCTAGATCTAACATCCTCTCTTGTCTTGACCTATCAATATGTTCTCCAACCATTGCAACACACATTGAATGGACCACTATGGAAGGAGAAATCTTTTCAGATCACATTCCGATCTGCATGACATTTCCTCTGCAGTTTGGAATATCGTCATTACCACCACGCTGGATTGTAGAAAAAGCTAATTGGGAGAAGTATGCAGAGGCCATACCACAAATCCTTTTCCCAAACAATATTTCGGAATGTGTGGATAACATAACCTCTGTTATTCTAGAGGCAGCTACATCCAGCATCCCGAAATCGTCGGGCCGTTTGCCAAAACGAGTCGTTCCGTGGTGGAATGACGAAATTGCTAGCGCCGTTAGGAGGAAAAAGCAAGCATTTAATCGATTTAAATCTAATCCAACACCCGAAAATTGTATTACGTTTAAACGATACCGGGCGAAAGCACGGAAACTAATATTAATTTATACGCGTAGGAGCTGGCAAGAATATGTGTCTTCTCTCACACCTGTCTCATCGACTGGTGAAATCTGGAGTAAAATCAAGAAGATCTCTGGCAAGCAGACAAATAATCTTCCGTCACGACTTGTCACTGCTGATAGGACGGCGTCTGATCCAATAATTATGGCCGAAATCATGGCAGAGCACTTTAGAAATGTTAGCAGTTCTGTTAATTACTCGCCAGAGTTTCAACGTATCATAGCTGATATAGAAGTACGCCTAGATTTCGCAACAGACGTTTGTTTTGAGTACAACCAAGATTTCACTATGGCAGAGTTGGAGCATGCATTCATGTCTTGCAATGATACAGCTCCAGGCCCGGACGGAATTCCATACTCTATGCTGAAAAATTTACCCTTCTCGGGAAAGAACTCCCTATTGCATCTATATAACAAGATTTGGCAGTCTGGCGAATATCCAGAACAATGGAAAACAGCAGTAGTTGTTCCTATTTTAAAGCCAGGAAGAAACCCAGAAATGCCCTCGAATTACAGACCCATCTCCCTCACGTGTTCCATTGGCAAACTATTTGAAAAAATGGTCAATAACCGGTTGGTATGGCATATCGAGAGGCAAAATTTACTGTCTCCATACCAACATGGCTTCAGGCGCAACAGGTCTACAACCGATAATCTTGTTTGTTTAGAGAACGCCATCCAAAATAGTTTTGCCTTGCGCCAACATACCATTGCCGTTTTCTTCGACGTAGAGAAGGCATATGATATGACTTGGCGCCATAATATTCTTAGAACCCTCTACGATTGGGGGATTAGGGGAAAGATGGGTCTGTTAATAGGGAGTTTTCTATCAGACCGAAAAATAAGTGTGAGAATGGGTAATGCAGCATCATCTTCGGTAGCATTAGAGAATGGCATTCCTCAAGGATCTACGTTAAGTGTTACTTTATTTATTATTGCTGTGAACAATCTTCTAAACGCAGTCGGCGAGTCAGTTGAGAAAATGTTGTATGTTGACGATTTATGCATTTATAAATCTGCCGTCTCCATGGAAGAGGTATCTAGAGATATGCAAGTAGCAATAGACCGACTCTCCGTTGCTGCCAACAACATTGGGTTCAAATTCTCAACCCAAAAAACGGTATGCATGCATTTCTGCCGGTTGCGATCATGCCAGGGCGACCCTGTCCTTAATTTGTACAATTCTCCTATCCAGTGTGTGGAATCCACTCGGTACTTGGGGCTCACATTCGATCCCAAGCTGAACTGGAAGGAGCACGTCATTAATTTACGTGGTAGGTGCCAGCAGTCACTTAATATTATGAGGTGTCTATCAAACATAAATTGGGGAAGTGACAGGGATACCCTGCTTAATATATACCGTGCGACAGTGCTTTCGAAACTGGATTACGCCTGTTTTGTTTACGCATCTGCACGGAAGTCGGTTTTACGATTATTGGAACCTGTTCAAAATATGGGGCTAAGGTTAGCTACCGGTTCATTCCGCACTAGCCCTTCCATGTCGCTATGCTGCGAATCAGGTTTCCTTCCTCTAGAGCAGAGACGTGTATATCTAATGTGTCAGTATGCAGCAAGAACATGGGGACAACCTCATCATCCTAATTATAAAAGTTTATTCTCTGACGAGCTTGAAGACGTTTATTTCTCTCGCCGTACAATCACGCGACCATGCGGAATCAGATTTGGGGAACTTTTAGACAATGTCCAAACTAATCTACCTCCGGTCTACCAGTTAGGTCCATGTGAAGAACCTCCATGGAACTTACGAAAACCGATCTGTCATATGGAATGTGCCGCAATTAGAAAAGGGGAAATCAGCAATCAGTTTTATATAGCAACACTCGGTTCTATATTAAGCAAGTATCCTCAAAGCCTGATCATATACACAGACGGGTCAAAAACAAACACGGGAGTGGGGTCTGCCATGTATGTGCAGGACAATGCTTACTCCTGGTCGTTAACCCCCGCCGCTAGCATTTACACAGCGGAGTTGTATTCTATCTGGCAGGCTTTGAGATACTTTGAAATGTCTGCGTACACCGTAACATTAATATGTACTGATTCAAAAAGCTCAATCGAAAGCCTAAATAATATATTTACCGACGACCCCTTAGTACAGAACATACTAACCCTATTACGGTGGCTAGAATCCATTGCAAAGAAGGTAGTGTTTATTTGGATCCCGAGTCATATAGGCATTCCGGGCAACGAGAAGGCAGATGAGGCAGCCCGTCAGGCTGCAGATAACGGTTCAGTAGATCAGAACATCGCCATTCGTCACAAGGACGTTTCATGCCACCTAAAGCAAAAAATCGTCTCCACGTGGCAAAACATCTGGTCCTCCATTGAATCCAAACTAAAAACGATCAAACCAAATGTGGCAAAATGGCGATATCCATCTGAGCTGAACAGGAGAGAGCAAGTAACTATCTGCAGATTAAGAATTGGACATACCCGGCTAACGAACACGTACTTGCTGGTAGGGAGACAACCTCCAGTATGCGAAGATTGTGGAGGCATACTTGGAGTAAACCACATACTTCTAGACTGTCCTCAATATACAATACATAGAGCAAACCTACAACTGCCGGATAATATCGCTGAATGTTTGGGAAATAACCCAATCATGATTAAAAAGCTGGTAATGTTTTTAAAAATAACGCGATTGATGTACAAGCTATAGCAAAATACTTTAGAGTAGTTTCTTATACTGTGATATACTGACTGTGATATAGTATTTACACCGAGTTATTTACAATTTATTTATTTATTTTTTATACATATACCTGCATATATTTATACATATTTTATTTATACATATTTTATTTATACATATTTTATTTATACCAACTATATTTTATTTTTACTGTTATTTTATTACGTACATGTTTTGGCGTCCTTCTTTTTCGTACTTTTTCTCATACCTTGTCTCTGTCTTATCAGTTTACCACTGATCTCTGATTAGTCTTTTCTAAGATATATTTTATTATATATATATTTTATTTTAATTAGTTACTTGTTTTTTTCCTCTCTCTCCTTACATTGGTTATTATAAACCAACATAGACAGATTAATATCAAAGAAGAGTCTGAATTGTTGTTTTTTTTAAACAACTTGAGAAAAGCGGCTAATAACCATAGAAGTTGATGCCGCTATGCTTAAAAAAAAAAAATAAATAAATAAATTTAAAAAAGTTAATGTTAATTTAATGTACACCCTTATTTACGTTAAATTGGTCAAAAATATTATACATTTAAAGTAAATTTAATTAAAATGGGTTAATTTAAGAAGATGTCTCGTATAAATTTAATGTAAATCCCTATTTACGTTAAATTTATAATTCAAATAAATATTATATATAGATATAATGCGAAACGATAATTGAAATGTTTAGGGTTATGTTTATTTTTACACATTTGACAGCTCTAGATTTCGATAAATGTAAAAATTCTTTTCTTAATAAACGAAATAAATATTTAATTGAAATATCAAAAATGTCCAGTAATGAAAGAAAATTAAGTGGCAATGATTACCGAAATGTAAATGTGGTTATAGAAAAACAAGATGAGTCAAGTAAGTCCGTATGCTTTTTTATTCTGATTTATATTATATTTAAATTAGGAATAAAAACCTCCTGAGACTGTTTAGTGCAAACTGCAAAGCACATTGACATGACAAATGTGAATTTAAAAATCATAACATTTGATCAAAGTATTTGACTTGATTTTTGGCGCGTACTGTGCCAAAATTAACCTAAAATTTATACTAAATTTACATATTTGAGTACGATCTCGTTATTATAGAATTACAGTAGATCTACCATCGTTTCAGATCGTTTCAGTGGATGTGGATGTCGCTTTGTATGCCGATGATCGTAGGTTCGACTTCAGGTAGAGGTATAATGTGTAAATTCTCCCCCTCCCACCCACACAAGCTTATAGCTTCTGATAAGCTTGTGTGGGAGGGAGGGGGCGATTATTATTATTATGTAGGCCAATGTGCGGCTAAAATAACAATTAGTAAAATTTGGGTAGGGATGATCTTATAAAAGTTTTACTTAATTCAACTGGGAATCAGTTGATCGAATTATAATGTCAGCAAACATTCTTAAAATTAACTTTACATTAAATATACTTTAACTAAATGTATGGTTAATGTGAATTTAACATTCTAAAAAAGTGCACTATATAAACTGTAAATTGAAAAGAATTGTAGGTATTAACCTACAATAGAATTTTTTGGAGAAATTAATGAATGATGAACAAGATGAAGTAATAAAGATGGTGGGGAAAAATAACCCAAATGCAGTTACCACCAACGATCAACGAAGGCAGCATCACGAACATGCTCGAAGATGAAAGAATGGCCCCGCTAGGATTGCTCCCAACATCTGGGTGTCCGGTTGATAAAGTAAAGAATAGAATACAAGAGGAATTGGGTCCTGCCGCAAAGATAAATGTAAAATCAACCTACAATTCGAACCTATTCTCAATGGACAGATACCTTGATCCACCTACTATAAACAATTTAAAGCGACTGCGATTGCCAATGGGTGGATTTGCCAAGAAAAGATCGCCTCTTTAATTGCAACGTTGCGTGGAAATAATAATTTCTAAAGCTATTAAAGCACCCAAAATAGTGGATTTATAGCTCATTTGAGTGCATTAATAGCCCAATTTTTTCAAAGTTGGTAGCATTGAAACGAATTGAAAAAGTAGAAAATTGACAAAAACTGCACTCTAAAAATTTGAATTTTCAAATGTCACATCAGTCTTGCCAACCACTACAAAATGCCCTAAATCTTGAAATTGCGATTTTTTTTTATTTAACTCTTTAACCGCTGCTCCTTGAAATAGTCTGCAGAAGTTGATGATTTTCTATAATATGTATCTAATGAGCATCTCAAAGGATAATTTAAATTTCTATTTGGCACATTGCTAGCGGTTATGAAAAAAAATGTTGGTTCCATTATGGGAACGTTGGCGGATTGAGGGGGTAACCTTTATAAGAGCTTAGAATGGTTGCATTACTATTTATTAACGTTTATTACAGTTGCAGTTCCGCATGCGCGAATATTTTTATTCCTAGATCAATTAGAAGAGAGTAACTGGTAAAGAAATTATAGAAAAATACCACATGGCAAGGGGTATCTGGAATAATGGACAACATGTTATTTACTACTCCACTACCCAAGGGACCTTTTGGGCCATCTGCATTGTAAGGATAACCATTTGTGCCGCATAACATCCAAAGCTTGAATCCAAACCATAGTATGGTGTGGTTACCATTGATTCATCAATGCTGAAATCTCTATAAAATACTCCAAACTACTGAGACTGACAAGTAAATTGTTTCATAAAACGTCTGAACTTTGCTACTTTGAATTTAGGTAAATGTGATTTCTGACAAATGCAAATAGCGTTGTATTGCTCTAAATACTCATAGTTTTACCAAAAATTGGCGTGAAATATTTGGAGCTGTTGACCAGCAATGTGTTCTAAATCAATTTCAGGAACTTGTAAAGGATTTCTTGTTAGCCAGTATTTTCGGTTTTTCTCCATCTAACAGCAAAGGTATAGAACTACCTTTTTTTCTTTGAGACACAAGTAGTTCTTCATCCCTAGAGGATTCTTCATATTCGTGAATTTCTATTTCACCTGTTACTTCATCAGGCAAAACTTTGTTATAAAAATAATTGTCGTTGATGTTTTCTTCATCACTCTCCATGTCTTTGTTCTCCGAGTGGTAAAATCACCATATCAATGGATTCACTACTGATAAATTTAACTGCATAGATTGAATGCACTTGACATAAATTAAAATTTCCTCAAAAATGAAGAAAACGAGAACTTCAAAAGCAAAAGATAAATCTAAATATATTAATTTAACATCAATTCTATATAAATTTGATTTTATCAATTTAAAGTTTATATAGTGCGCTCTTAGTGTTAAATGTTTTAAATTCACATTAACCATACATTTAGTTAAAGTATATTTAAAGTAAATTTAATTTTAGTCAATAGTTATATATAAAGGTGCAACAAAGGTGCTATTAAAATAACAATTAGAAAAATTTGGGTAGGGCTGATCTTATAAAAGTTTGGTTTAATTCAACTGGGAATCAGTTTATCGAATTATAATCCCAGCAAACATTCTTAAAATTAAATTTACATTAAATATACTTTATCTAAATGTATGGTAATGTGAATTTAACACTCTAAAAGAGTGCACTATATAAACTTTAGATTGAAAGAATTTGTAGGTGTTAACCTACAATAGAAGTTTTTGAAGAAATAAATGAATGATGAACAAGATGAAGTAATACAGATGGTGGGTGAAAGAATGGCCCAAATGCAGTTACCACCAACGATCAACGAAGGCAGCATCACGAACATGCTCGAAGATGAAAGAATGGCTCCGCTAGGATTGCCCCCAACATCTGGGTGTCCGGTTGATAAAGTAAAGAAAGGAAAACAAGAAGAATTGGGTCCTGCCGCAAAGATAAATGTAAAACCAACCTAAAATTCGAACCTACGCTCAACAGATACCTTGATCCACCTACTATCAGGGCCGGCGCTAGCAGTTTCGCCGCTCCGGGCAAAAAGGTAAAATGCCCCCCTGATTTATAACAAAAATTAAAAGAGATAACCTAAACCCTTCCCACGCTTAGTAGTAAAATAAAACGAGAGCAAAAAATTGGTATTAAAAATGTTGAAGTTTTGATTTACCAAAAATACAAATTTCTTGATTTATGATTTTGGCACTAAATTGAAATTAAGGTTGCACAGAAAAAAAGAAAAGACACAAATCTAGTATATAATTATAAAATGCATATATTAAAAAGATAGTAAAACAAATTATAGAACCACTAAAAATAAAAACCTAATTATTAAAAGTACAGTTAAATTTAAAAGTATTTTTTCTCACTTTTAATTCTGAGAATTTTCTTGACATCAATTTCTTCAGCTAGCTCATGTTCAGTGGCTAATGTTGTCAATTAGCCGATCCTCGGTAGTTGTAGAGCGTAAAAATTTTTTAATTAACTTTAATTTGGAGACAGGTCTTTCTCCACTTGCCACCCTTATTGGGAGAGTAAGCAAGATTCTTAAGACTATACTGAGATTTGGAGCAAAATCCAGCTTTGAAATAAATTTTAAAATCTCGATTCGACTTTCTTTTTTATTTAGTAAGGCCAAAACCGATACTATCTCGTCTGCCAGGTCCAGCGTGTTTATATCTGATGAATTCCCATCAGTTAACACTATTTCTAGATCTTTACAATATTTTAGAAAGTCGTTTTGAGGGGTATCTTCTAAATCATATAAATATTGTATAAAAACTGGAAATAGTTGCTGTGGGTACTGATCAAATCAAACCTGGATTCAAGTGCATTGATAGCTTGGTCTAATGTGAAAAAATAAAACTCTGCCTTATATTTCAAAGTAGGATCTTCTATCGGATCATCTCGCGCCTCATAGTCAAAATTAACATTCCTTCTTCGAACTCCATCGAAAAGTTGATGAGGAAAAAAATAGATATATTTTTTGGACCATATTAAAAAAAATTGGCGGCTTCGAAGGATGCCTTTGCCATGTCATTAACGACCAAGTGTAATGAGTGGCTACTACATGGGAGGTAAAATGCTCGTGGATTTAACGCTTTTATTCTAGATTGTACTGCCGGTTTATCAACTCTCATGTTGGCCCCATTATCGTAAGCCTGTTCCCTCATAACCTGCAAATTCAATCCCAATGTTTCAGGTCTTTTAAGTATTAGAGTTGAGAGTACAGAGCCAGTCGATCTTTCAACCGGAAGAAAGCCTAAAAAGCTTTCATTAATTTTAATGGAAACCTCATTGGAATTGGATTCGTCAATGCTGATATCAGGAGTACAATCTAGAATAATTGAATAATATTTAGCTTTTTTAATCTCGCTAATAATGTGAGATGTTATATTTTCACTTAAAAGAATAATTATTTCATTTTGAATATCTTTTCCGAGATAGTGGACTTCAACTCCCTCGTTTTTGAGCACTCTGCGGATATGCTCTTCCATTACTGGCACCATTATGCCTCCTTAGAACGAGACATCAGAGAAGTCTCAATGAATCGCCTCACACGTTGGTAGTTGTTAGAGCAAATGTGTCAACACTTTCGGGATCGATTTCGACGCGAATACGTTTCCCACTTGCAGCGTCGCAACAAGTGGAAATCGTCATCGACCACTACGATTGTACCAGGTACTCTAGTACTTCTTGTAGAAGACAACACTCCACCGTTATGTTGGCCCATGGGCAGAATTGAAGAAGTCCATCCAGGAAGCGAAGGCATTGTCAGAGTCGTCACCGTGAAGACGAACAAGGGTGTATACAAACGTGGGTGTAACAAAGATATGTGTTTTACCAATGAACGACGACGTCCATCTGGTTAAGCAAAATGACGTATGCATAGTAAAATAAATTAGATTGTGTGCAGATTAGTGATTTATGAACAATTATAATAACATTGGACATTACAACTTAATTATTTTAGATACTGTGCTATTTGTGTTATTTTCACGTCATATAACTATTTGATGATCGATATCTAATTACTGATCATAAGTAGATATTTTTATTATTAAGAGATTATATACTAATTATGTTTTTCGTCGAGCACGTTCGTTTTTCCCGCCAGTCACAGTGCTTTTTATTTTGCGCGGTTGGTTGTCTTATATTCGATGCAGTCATAAAACACTACCCTACCAGGTATTAAAAGCGTCATTCTACTTCGCGCAATCAGCTACTTGAGTTGTACCAATAGTGCTCCTTTTATTCTTCTTACTTGCTTCGATAGAACATGAACGGCCCAACTGGCATTCGTTATCCGCCTCCACCTCCACCGCCACCGAAACCTCCCAAAAGGGACCCCGCGCCTGCAGGATCTAGCAAGGGGGACGAAAAAGAAGGCTCCGGCGGAAATAAAAGTAAGTCTTAAATATTGTTTGTTTATTAAAACATTAATACCGAATTCACTAGCAACTCTTGTGTTTTAGTAAAACTCAGTTTTAAAAGGAATATTATTGCTATCTACCACATCGTACGTTAATATGCTTTTTTGTTAAAATAGATTTTTTAACGTGTACTTTTTATAAAAAATTATTTGCTTTAATATAAAATTATTCCTAATAAAATATGTTTGTGCGGTCAAATTGCTACAGTAAAAATGTAATGTTTTTGGCATAGTTGAGTTCATGCCTAATGCAATGGTTTTTGGAATATTTGGATTTTTGTTTGCTTTTATACCAAGCGGAATTTTTAACGATTATAAGCGTGTAGAACCAATTTTGCAAAATTTGTTAGATATGTTAAAAAAATTGAAATTTGAAAATATGTTTTAAGCAGTATATCTTGTCATTACAGACAAAAGTTTTAGAATTTCTCCATTAAATAAATTAAACAATCATGTAATGTAAGTGATAAGAAGATTAATTAAAACAAATACGAATCTTTTTTATGTCTTAAATGTAAGAACCGCTCCCATTTGTTGCATTGCAACTTACTTAGAAATCACATTGTCAATAAATATCAATTCATATCATTGAATTTCATACCAAACTATTTTTGATAGCGACATCCTGTTTTTCAGCAATATCCGTTTGAAAATATGTCTACGTGTGAGCTTTTTTAGGTTTTATTCGTAATCAGGATTTAAGAAATTGTATTCTTTTTAATTTTGTTATAGATGGAGCCAAGTCTGGCGAGAATAAAAATAAGGAGCGCAGACCAAGCATTCAATCTCCGCCGAAGAAGATCTCGCGTCCTGACAACTAGAAAAAAAACAGCCAGCAGTCAGTCGCCTCATTGTAATACTATCTACAACTTTCAAAATTTTTGATAAAAGCTTTTTACAATGTTCTAAAGTTCTAATAAATACTGTACAAAATGTTCTAAATCTATAATAAATCCTATAAATGTACAATATTATAAATTTGTAATAAATACTTTATACAATGTTTTAAATTTCAAATAAATTCTTTCGGCCGATTTTCTGTTTTATTATACTATTCTAGTAGTTCTAAAGCTTTATCTAGTGTTTTCAGCGCTTCTAGTTTTGTTAATAAGGGAAAAAGTGTTGGTCACTTTTGAATTTAATTCGTTCTGACATATTTTGTCCTGAATAGTATAAATTGAAAGCACTAATGCCAAAAAGGCATGCAAATAATGTGAAAATACTTTCTGTTGATAAGTATTTATAGCATGGAAATTTATATGAAATAAGTATGATTATAGAATATGTTAGCTGAAATTAAATCACTTCTATCTTATGTTATCCTCCCCATCAATAACTTATCTATTATGTATACACTGCGAGTCAAAAGTAAGGAATAAATGCGATAAAAGGAAAAGTATTGATGTTTGGAAAAATTTACATAATCTTCGGATATAGGTTGATGCGTTTAAGTGTGGTGGCGTCTTTGGCATTTTTAAAAGCAACTTCCATTTTTTATTTCATATTCTGGCACTTCATCCAATCGCCAACATGGTAATGTAATAAGTTTGTTACCTTAATTAAGAAAATTTTTGATAAAAATAATTATTAAGACTAGAAAGTGCTATAGTCACCACCCTGTAAATTTGAATATTATTATGTCAAAAATTACGGACTTTAAAAACAAAATTTACCTGTTTTTGGAATTTTTCCAAAAATTAATACTTACTCTTTCATCGAATTTATTCCTTACTTTTGACTCGCACTGTATGTGAATGTGTATGAGCATGTGTATGCATATGCCTATGCCTATATGGGAAACTATTTTGTTTTTCATTTGTAAGAAACTTCATTCTTGATAAAAGTGTCAGCTTATCCAGAAAATACTCACCCCACAACTATGGTATAGGAGGTAAGTTCTATAAACAGTTTCATGAGCTTTTAAAAATAAAAAAACAGTTCCACCATTCACATTAATGGTATTAATTTATATTAATGAAATTTGACGGTTTTGTTTGTCGTTGTCAATAAAATGTAATTGTACTTTCAATAAAACTCATGTATCTCTAGTTATTAAAGGTACTGAAGTACCCAATGTGGTCCTCGTGGCGAAACCCCTGTTCTAGAACATTAGAAAGTGTTCAAAATTCACACCAAGCTATGGTACACCAGGTTAGTTCAAAAAACTGAAATCGCGCCAGGAGTAAACTTCCCTTAAATTTAAAGATTCCCGAAAATGTTATTAAGAAAACGTATTTTTAATATTTTATCCTCAAATTTCAATTATCTGGGTCCGACTTTAATTTTTTTTTAATTTACCCGCGGTATAAACTGTATGTAGCAATCATTATTCAAATTTCTCCAAATATAGCAGCAGACCTAAAATGCGTGAAAGCAGTATCAGGCGTTTAATATGTTGTAAATCATTACAGTTACCCACCATTACCAGATCTCTAGTTATATTAGTTACACCATGTATAGATATGTTCAGTGTCCGGGAAAAACTATGGGAAGCTGTTTTATTTTCAATTTCTGGAAAACGTCTATTGGTGATAAAAGTTTATGTGCTTTTTCTAAAACAGTAGAAAATATTAAAAAAATTGATAGAGGACATTTCTAAAACAGGTAAATTATCTTTATCTACGACAATTGTAGAAAAGTACACATTTTTAGGCATTGCTCACACTCTCTAAACTGTACGGAAATGACCGTGGGAAATGATATCGCAGTATCAATAGTTCTATTAAAACGCCATGAATGTCGGCACCTGCAATATTATTATTATTATGATTAGTTATTTGAAATATAAAAGTTATAAATTTTGGATAAAGGTTAATTTATTTTTGTGTGATTATTATTTTATATTAAATTGTATTTTGAATGCAAATACGTATAGAAGAATTATCACTCCAGCGGGGAATCGAACCCTGGACCGTTCGCTTGCTAAACGAGGTCTCTACCGTTGACCTATTGAGGTAACTTACCATAATTTATTTATTATATAAAGTTATTATAAAATTTTTGTTGAATTAACGTAAAATTGATTCATTTTTAACATTAAATAATTGTTAATACCTATTAATAATATTCATTATCGCTGAGCCTATCAGCCGTCGAGAACCACTACTCTTAAGGGATGCTGATGCGAATATATAGCCTCTCACGCTCAAGTCAACATCTCATTAACGGGTACATACCGGAATTCTGCTTTGGTAGAATTAAAAGGATCACTGACAGGGGCACACCAGGCACTATAACTGGTAGACCGGGGTGATGTAACTTTCCAAGCCCAGCCATATTGAGGTTGAATTCGATCGGGCAGTGGTCTCACTACATGTGGGGATAGTCCGAAGCTGGACTAGAAGCACATTTCTTAAGAGAAGAAATCCGCACGGTCATAGCTCCGGTACTATCCTGCAGAGATAGTAGAGAATGGATAGTAATCTCCTTCGTACCAGTGCGAACTGGTAGCATTTGCATAGCAATTGTGCGCTAGTTGAGCGTATCTCAATTCGTGTTCCGGAAAGGGGGACCGGGTGATTATTTTATAAGGTGCGCCACGTTAAAATAACGCTATGCGAGTTTGTTCACTCAAACTCAATAGTGATAGTTACAACTATAGTTACAACTTAATATTATTAAAAAAATTAACGTCTGGTTAGACGTCATTAGGAACGTATTAGTATAACTATGACTATGTCTACCTAACCAGTTTTTATTAAAAACTCATTGACGTAGCTCTACTTCAAAATGAAGTAATACCTCACCTCCCCCCTGTAATACCTTACAAGATATTAACAATTATTTAATGTTAAAAATGAATCAATTTTACGTTAATTCAACAAAAATTTTATAATAATAATAATAATAATGATAATAATAATAATAATAATAATTACTACAACCCATAACCTTAACCAAGGCCCCAGAAGCTATAAGCTTGTGCGGGAGGGAGGGGGTGATTATTATTATTATGTAGGCCCAATGTGCGGCTGCAGCCGACTTATAGATGGAACAGCGCAAATCCCACATTTGTGTTACAGCTAAGGGAAACTGCAGAAAACCTTAACCAGATCTGCCAGCGCCGGGAGTCGAACCCGGGCCGCTTGGGTGAAAGTCCGGCACGCCAGACATTACACTACCAAGGCTGTTTTTTTATATAATAATTATATAATAACTTTATATAATAAATAAATTATGGTAAGTTACCTCAATAGGTCAACGGTAGAGACCTCGTTTAGCAAGCGAACGATCCAGGGTTCGATTCCCAGCTGGAGTGATAATTTTTCTATATGTATTTGCATTCAAAATACAATTTAATATAAAATAATAATCAAACAAAAATAAATTAACCTTTATCCAAAATTTATAACTTTTATATTTCAAATAACTAATCATAATAATAATAATATTGCAGGTGCCGACATTCATGGCGTTTTAATAGAACTATTGATACTGCGATATCATTTCCCACGGTCATTTCCGTACAGTTTAGAGATTGTGAGCAATGTCTAAAAATGTGTAATTTTCTACAGTTGTCGTAGATAAAGATAATTTACCTGTTTTAGAAATGTCCTCTATCAATTTTTTTAATATTTTCTACTGTTTTAGAAAAAGCACGTAAACTTTTATCACCAATAGACGTTTTCCAGAAATTGAAAATAAAACAGCTTCCCATAGTTTTTCCCGGACACTGAATATATCTATACAGGGTGTAACTAATATAACTAGAGATCTGGTAATGGTGGGTAACTGTAATGATTTACAACATATTAAACGCCTGATACTGCTTTCAAGCATTTTAGGTCTGCTGCTATATTTGGTGAAATTTGAATAATGATTGCTACAAACAGTTTATACCGCGGGTAAATTAAAAAAAATTAAAGTCGGACCCAGATAATTGAAATTTGAGGATAAAATATTAAAAATACGTTATCTTAATAGCTTTTTCGGGAATTTTTAAATTTAAGGGAAGTTTACTCCTGGCGCGATTTCAGTTTTTTGAACTAACCTGGTGTACCATAGCTTGGTGTGAATTTTGAACACTTTCTAATGTTCTAGAACAGGGGTTTCGCCACGAGGACCACATTGGGTACTTCAGTACTTTTAATAACTAGAGATACATGAGTTTTATTGAAAGTACAAAACTTCATATACGAATTACTGAGTATGTGAAATTACATTTTATTGACAACGACAAACAAAACCGTCAAATTTCATTAATATAAATTAATACCATTAATGTGAATGGTGGAACTGTTTTTTTATTTTTAAAAGCTCATGAAACTGTTTATAGAACTTACCTCCTATACAATAGTTGTAGGGTGAGTATTTTCTGGATAAGCTGACACTTTTATCAAGAATGAAGTTTTTTACAAATGAAAAACAAAATAGCTTCCCATATAGGCATAGGCATATGCATACACATGCTCATACACATTCACATACAGTGCGAGTCAAAAGTAAGGAATAAATTCGATGAAAGAGTAAGAATTAATTTTTGGAAAAATTCCAAAAACAGGTAAATTTTGTTTTTAAAGTCCGTAATTTTTGACATAATAATATTCAAATTTACAGGGTGGTGACTATAGCACTTTCTAGTCTTAATAATTATTTTTATCAAAAATTTTCTTAATTAAGGTAACAAACTTATTACATTACCATGTTGGCGATTGGATGAAGTGCCAGAATATGAAATAAAAAATGGAAGTTGCTTTTAAAAATGCCAAAGACGCCACCACACTTAAACGCATCAACCTATATCCGAAGATTATGTAAATTTTTCCAAACATCAATACTTTACTCGCATTTATTCCTTACTTTTGACTCGCAGTGTATACATAGTAGATAAGTTATTGATGGGGAGGATAACATAAGATAGAAGTGATTTAATTTCAGCTAACATATTCTATAATCTAACTTATTTCATATAAATTTCCATGCTATAAATACTTATCAACAGAAAGTATTTTCACATTATTTGCATGCCTTTTTGGCATTAGTGCTTTCAATTTATACTATTCAGGACAAAATATGTCAGAACGAATTAAATTCAAAAGTGACAACACTTTTTCCCTTATTAACAAAACTAGAAGCGCTGAAAACACTAGATAAAGCTTTAGAACTACTAGAATAGTATAATAAAACAGAAAATCGGCCGAAAGAATTTATTTGAAATTTAAAACATTGTATAAAGTATTTATTACAAATTTATAATATTGTACATATATAGGATTTATTATAGATTTAGAACATTTTGTATAGTATTTATTAGAACTTTAGAACATTGTAAAAAACTTTTATCAAAAATTTTGAAAGTTGTAGATAGTATTACAATGAGGCGACTGACTGCTGGCTGTTTTTTTTCTAGTTGTCAGGACGCGAGATCTTCTTCGGGGGAGATTGAATGCTTGGTCTGCGCTCCTTATTTTTCTTCTCGCCAGACTTGGCTCCATCTATAACAAAATTAAAAAGAATACAATTTCTTAAATCCTGATTACGAATAAAACCTAAAAAAGCTCACACGTAGACATATTTTCAAACGGATATTGCTGAAAAACAGGATGTCGCTATCAAAAATAGTTTGGTATGAAATTCAATGATATGAATTGATATTTATTGACAATGTGATTTCTAAGTAAGTTGCAATGCAACAAATGGGAGCGGTTCTTACATTTAAGACATAAAAAAGATTCGTCTTTGTTTTAATTAATCTTCTTATCACTTACATTACATGATTGTTTAATTTATTTAATGGAGAAATTCTAAAACTTTTGTCTGTAATGACAAGATATACTGCTTAAAACATATTTTCAAATTTCAATTTTTTTAACATATCTAACAAATTTTGCAAAATTCGTTCTACACGCTTATAATCGTTAAAAATTCCGCTTGGTATAAAAGCAAACAAAAATCCAAATATTCCAAAAACCATTGCATTAGGCATGAACTCAACTACGCCAAAAACATTACATTTTTACTGTAGCAATTTGACCGCACAAAAATATTTTATTAGGAATAATTTTATATTAAAGCAAATAATTTTTTATAAAAAGTACACGTTAAAAAATTTATTTTAACAAAAAAGCATATTAACGTACGATGTGGTAGATAGCAATAATATTCCTTTTAAAACTGAGTTTTACTAAAACACAAGAGTTGCTAGTGAATTCGGTATTAATGTTTTAATAAACAAACAATATTTAAGACTTACTTTTATTTCCGCCGGAGCCTTCTTTTTCGTCCCCCTTGCTAGATCCTGCAGGCGCGGGGTCCCTTTTGGGAGGTTTCGGTGGCGGTGGAGGTGGAGGCGGATAACGAATGCCAGTTGGGCCGTTCATGTTCTATCGAAGCAAGTAAGAAGAATAAAAGGAGCACTATTGGAACAAATCAAGTAGTCGATTGCGCGAAGTAGAATGACGCTTTTAATACCTGGTAGGGTTACAGTGTTTTATGACTGCATCGAATATAAGACAACCAACCGCGCAAAATAAAAAGCACTGTGACTGGCGGGAAAAACGAACGTGCTCGACGAAAAACATAATTAGTATATAATCTCTTAATAATAAAAATAGCTACTTATGATCAGTAATTAGATATCGATCATCAAATAGTTATATGACGTGAAAATAAAACAAATAGCACAGTATCTAAAATAATTAAGTTGTAATGTCCAATGTTATTATAATTGTTCATAAATCACTAATCTCCACACAATCTAATTTATTTTACTATGCAAACGTCATTTCGCTTAACCAGATGAACGTCGTCGTTCATTGGTAAAACACATATCTTTGTTACACCACGTTTATATACACCCTTGTTCGTCTTCACGGTGACGACTCTGACAATGCCTTCGCTTCCTGGATGGACTTCTTCAATTCTGCCCATGGGCCAACATAACGGTGGAGTGTTGTCTTCTACAAGAAGTACTAGAGTACCTGGTACAATCGTAGTGGTCGATGACGATTTCCACTTGTTGCGACGCTGCAAGTGGGAAACGTATTCGCGTCGAAATCGATCCCGAAAGTGTTGACACATTTGCTCTAACAACTGCCAACGTGTGAGGCGATTCATTGAGACTTCTCTGATGTCTCGTTCTAAGGAGGCATAATGGTGCCAGTAATGGAAGAGCATATCCGCAGAGTGCTCAAAAACGAGGGAGTTGAAGTCCACTATCTCGGAAAAGATATTCAAAATGAAATAATTATTCTTTTAAGTGAAAATATAACATCTCACATTATTAGCGAGATTAAAAAAGCTAAATATTATTCAATTATTCTAGATTGTACTCCTGATATCAGCATTGACGAATCCAATCCCAATGAGGTTTCCATTAAAATTAATGAAAGCTTTTTAGGCTTTCTTCCGGTTGAAAGATCGACTGGCTCTGAACTCTCAACTCTAATACTTAAAAGACTTGAAACATTGGGATTGAATTTGCAGGTTATGAGGGAACAGGCTTACGATAATGGGGCCAACATGAGAGTTGATAAACCGGCAGTACAATCTAGAATAAAAGCGTTAAATCCACGAGCATTTTACCTCCCATGTAGTAGCCACTCATTACACTTGGTCGTTAATGACATGGCAAAGGCATCCTTCGAAGCCGCCAATTTTTTTTAATATGGTCCAAAAAATATATCTATTTTTTTCCTCATCAACTTTTCGATGGAGTTCGAAGAAGGAATGTTAATTTTGACTATGAGGCGCGAGATGATCCGATAGAAGATCCTACTTTGAAATATAAGGCAGAGTTTTATTTTTTCACATTAGACCAAGCTATCAATGCACTTGAATCCAGGTTTGATTGGATCAGTACCCACAGCAACTATTTCCAGTTTTTATACAATATTTATATGATTTAGAAGATACCTCTCAAAACGAGTTACTAAAATATTGTAAAGATCTAGAAATAGTGTTAACTGATGGGAATTCATCAGATATAAACACGCTGGACCTGGCAGACGAGATAGTATCGGTTTTGGCCTTACTAAATAAAAAAGAAAGTCGAATCGAGATTTTAAAATTTATTTCAAAGCTGGATTTTGCTCCAAATCTCAGTATAGTCTTAAGAATCTTGCTTACTCTCCCAATAAGGGTGGCAAGTGGAGAAAGACCTGTCTCCAAATTAAAGTTAATTAAAAAATTTTTACGCTCTACAACTACCGAGGATCGGCTAATTGACAACATTAGCCACTGAACATGAGCTAGCTGAAGAAATTGATGTCAAAAAAATTATCAAAAAATTCTCAGAATTAAAAGTGAGAAAAAATACTTTTAAGTTTAACTGTACTTTTAATAATTAGGTTTTTATTTTTAGTGGTTCTATAATTTGTTTTACTATCTTTTTAATATATGCATTTTATAATTATATACTAGATTTGTGTCTTTTCTTTTTTTCTGTGCAACCTTAATTTCAATTTAGTGCCAAAATCATAAATCAAGAAATTTGTATTTTTGGTAAATCAAAACTTCAACATTTTTAATACCAATTTTTTTGCTCTCGTTTTATTTTACTACTAAGCGTGGGAAGGGTTTAGGTTATCTCTTTTAATTTTTGTTATAAATCAGGGGGGCATTTTACCTTTTTGCCCGGAGCGGCGAAATTGCTAGCGCCGGCCCTGATAGTAGGTGGATCAAGGTATCTGTTGAGCGTAGGTTCGAATTTTAGGTTGGTTTTACATTTATCTTTGCGGCAGGACCCAATTCTTCTTGTTTTCCTTTCTTTACTTTATCAACCGGACACCCAGATGTTGGGGGGAAACCTAGCGGAGCCATTCTTTCACCCACCATCTTTATTACTTCATCTTGTTCATCATTCATTTATTTCTTCAAAAACTTCTATTGTAGGTTAACACCTACAAATTCTTTCAATCTAAAGTTTATATAGTGCACTCTTATAGAGTGTTAAATTCACATTAACCCAGTGGCGGATTTACCTTGTGCGGGGCCCTAGGCACAATTAGCTAAGGGGCCCCTATTCTTTTAGGAAATATTGGAAATAGGTGTAATTTAATAAACTTTTATAAAATAGATTTTATTTCCAATCTACACATTTAAATCATTAATCATGACAACGAAAATATATAAAATTAAAAATTAAAATTAATATCTAACAAAATAGGAATTAAAGATTCTTTTCAAATATGAATGAGATTAAAAAATAAATAAAATAAAACTAAACTCTACCTATGTAAACGAAA
Organism: Agrypnus murinus; assembly: GCA_929113105.1. Taxonomy (NCBI): domain Eukaryota; kingdom Metazoa; phylum Arthropoda; class Insecta; order Coleoptera; family Elateridae; genus Agrypnus; species Agrypnus murinus. The sequence goes on from OV816023.1 coordinate 48,363,147, forward strand.
TAAGTAAAAATATAATAAACGAGCCCAGGCCCATAATAGTTAGGACATTATATAATAGTTCGGCCAGAACATTTATAACGAATTTTTGTTGTGGTCCATGATAATGCCGTTTCTTGTTGTTAAAATACTGCCCCATGCCAAGTTTCATGAAATTCTATTAGGATGTTCCCTCGCACCACCCCTTCGAACTTTTTGGAAACCCTCTGTTAATTTCCGAACGCGATAAGAAGCGGTGTGAGCTGAGGGAACCTGCTAATAAAATTGAATAAAACTTGGCTTACGTACTTGGTTGAGAAATATTTAAACAAAAACTTTTCTCGATTTCATTTCATGTGGACTTGGTTCCGGGAATATTTCCTTAGCCAAAACAATAAAATTATATTCTCACAAGATTTCAGAAGCGTCCCTAAGGTCGGTCAGCCGGGCGTATGCACAGGGCCCCAGGAGGTAGTGGGGCCTCGCAACGAGCTACCTTATTTTAATCAACACTTGTTTATTTACTGGAGGCCCCACTCGATATTTGTGCACGGGGTCTCAAAATCTAAAAGGCGGCGCTGCAAGATTTAAAAATTAAATGAAAGAATTACTCTTTGTTAAAAAGGTATAAGTTTATTAAAAATACTTTTAAACAGCCACTTCTTGTTTAATAACTATAAATTTGTATTCGTAGCCTTCTGGCATCTATACTTTCCATGCATGCAGCTGTATTTAAATACTTTGAAGGAAAAATATGAATTTTTGTACAACGTTTCGGGGCCCCCGCTCGATGCGGGGCCCTAGGCGCGCGCCTAGTGCGCCTATGGGTAAATCCGCCACTGCATTAACCATACATTTAGATAAAGTATATTTAATGTAAATTTAATTTTAAGAATGTTTGCTGGGATTATAATTCGATAAACTGATTCCCAGTTGAATTAAACTAAACTTTTATAAGATCAGCCCTACCCAAATTTTTCTAATTGTTATTTTAATAGCACCTTTGTTGCACCTTTATATATAACTATTGACTAAAATTAAATTTACTTTAAATATACTTTAACTAAATGTATGGTTAATGTGAATTTAAAACATTTAACACTAAGAGCGCACTATATAAACTTTAAATTGATAAAATCAAATTTATATAGAATTGATGTTAAATTAATATATTTAGAGTTATCTTTTGCTTTTGAAGTTCTCGTTTTCTTCATTTTTGAGCGACTGTACCTACTGGAGCATTTTATGGCAAATCCATTCGGAAATTTTAATTTATGTCAAGTGCATAAAATCTATGCAGTTAAATTTATCAGTAGTGAATCCATTGATATGGTGATTTTACCACTCGGAGGACAAAGACATGGAGAGTGATGTAGAATACATCAACGACAATTATTTTTATAACAAAGTTTTGCCTGATGAAGTAACAGGTGAAATAGAAATTCACGAATATGAAGAATCCTCTAGGGATGAAAGAAAAAAAGGTAGTTCTATACCTTTGCTGTTAGATGGAGAAAAACCGAAAATACTGGCTAACAAGAAATCCTTTACAAGTTCCTGAAATTGGTTTACAACACATTGCTGGTCAACAGCTCCAAATATTTCACGCCAATTTTTGGTAAAACTATGAGTATTTAGAGCAATACAACGCTATTTGCATTTGTCGGAAATCACAATTTACCTAAATTCAAAGTAGCAAAGTTCATACGTTTTATGAAACAATTTACTTGTCAGTTTCAGTAGTTTGGAGTATTTTATAGATTTCAGCATTGATGAATCAATGGTACCACACCATACTATGGTTTGGATTCGAAGCTTTGGATGTTATGCGGCACAAATGGTTATCCTTACAATGCAGATGGCCCAAAAGATCCCTTGGGTAGTCGAGTAGTAAATAACATGTTGTCCATTATTCCAGATCCCCCTTGCAATTGTGGTATTTTTCTATAATTTCTTTACCAGTTACTCTCTTCTAATTGATCTAAGAATAAAAATATTCGCGCATGCGGAACTGCAACTGTAATAAACGTTAATAAATAGTAATGCAACCATTCTAAGCTCTTATAAAGCTTACCCTCTCAATCCGCCAACGTTCCCATAATGGAAACAACATTTTTTTTCATAACCGCTAGCAATGTGCCAAATAGAAATTTAAATTATCCTTTGAGATGCTCATTAGATACATATTATAGAAAATCATCAACTTCTGCAGACTATTTCAAGGAGCAGCGGTTAAAGGGTTAAATAAAAAAAATCGCAATTTCAAGATTTAGGGCATTTTGTAGTGGTTGGCAAGACTGATGTGACATTTGAAAATTCAAATTTTTATAGTGCAGTTTTTGTCAATTTTCTACTTTTTCAATTCGTTTCAATGCTACCAACTTTGAAAAAATTGGGCTATTAATGCACTAAAATGAGCTATAAATGCACTATTTTGGGTGCTTTAATAGCTTTAGAAATTATTATTTCCACGCAACGTTGCAATTAAAGAGGCGATCTTTTCCTGGCAAATCCACCCATTGGCAATCGCAGTCGCTTTAAATTGTTTATAGTAGGTGGATCAAGGTATCTGTCCATTGAGAATAGGTTCGAATTGTAGGTTGATTTTACATTTATCTTTGCGGCAGGACCCAATTCCTCTTGTATTCTATTCTTTACTTTATCAACCGGACACCCAGATGTTGGGAGCACTCCTAGCGTGGACATTCTTTCATCTTCGAGCATGTTCGTGATGCTGCCTTCGTTGATCGTTGGTGGTAACTGCATTTGGGTCATTTTTTCCCACCATCTTTATTACTTCATCTTGTTCATCATTCATTAATTTCTTCAAAAAATTCTATTGTAGGTTAATACCTACAATTTTTTTCAATTTACAGTTTATATAGTGCACTCTTTTAGAATGTTAAATTCACATTAACCATAAATTTAGTTAAAGAATATTTAATGTAAAGTTAATTTTAAGAATGTTTGCTGAGATTATAATTCGATAAACTGATTCCCAGTTGAATTAAGTCAAACTTTTATAAGATCATCCCTACCCAAATTTTACTAATTGTTATTTTAGCCGCACATTGGGCCTACATAGTAATAATAATCGCCCCCTCCCTCCCGCACATGCTTATAGCTTCTGGGGCCTTCGTTAGGCTATGGGTTGTAGTAGTTATTATTATTATAGTAGCACCTTTGTTGTTTTATTACAAATAAAATAAATAATATATATATAACTATTGACTAAAATTAAATTTACATTAAATATACTTTAACTAAATGTATGGTTAATGTGAATTTGACACATTTAACACTAAGAGCGCACTATATAAAGTTTAAATTGATAAAATTAAATTTATATAGAATTGATATTAAATGAATATATTTAGATTTATATTCAATTCACGCAGAATTAACCAGAAAGAAAATTTTAAAAATTATTTTTTAATTTAAGGGTTTTCTCTGGCACTTTGTAATCATATATAATATTATAGAGATTATTGTACAGATTTATAAACCCACCTATTTATTAGAAGCACAATTAGAATTTACACATTATACCTCTACCTGAAGTCGAACCTACGATCATCGGCATTCAAAGCGACATCCACATCCACTGAAACGATCTGAAACGATGGTAGATCTACTGAAATTCTATAATAACGAGATCGTACTCAAATATGTAAATTTAGTATAAATTTTAGGTTAATTTTGGCACAGTACGCGCCAAAAATCAAGTCAAATACTTTGATCAAATGTTATGATTTTTAAATTCACATTTGTCATGTCAATGTACTTTGCAGTTTGCACTAAACAGTCTCAGGAGGTCTTTATTCCTAATTTAAATATAATATAAATCAGAATAAAAAAGCATACTGACTTACTTGACTCATCTTGTTCTTCTATAACCACATTTACCTTTTGTACGCATGCTTCGTTTGTTTTTGATTTGTTACCGTACACATCGTACGTTTGTCGAAACTTTTTTATATTTCGGTAATCATTGCCACTTAATTTTCTTTCATTACTGGACATTTTTGATATTTCAATTAAATATTTATTTCGTTTATTAAGGAAATTTTTTTACATTTATCGAAATCTGGAGCTGTCAAATGTGTAAAAATAAACATAACCCTAAAAATTTCAATTATCGTTTCGCATTATATCTATATAATATTTATTTGAATTATAAATTTAACGTAAATAGGAATTTACATTAAATTTATACGAGACATCTTCTTAAATTAACCCATTTTAATTAAATTTAATTTAAATGTATAATATTTTTGACCAATTTAACGTAAATAAGGGTGTACATTAAATTAACATTAACTTTTTTAAATTTATTATACATATATTATTATATAATCTTTTCTAGTTTACAGAAAATATTTCTCTATTTTTTGCAAGAAAAGTACAAGAATAGCAAGATTTCATGCATTTTCTTGCAAGTCTTGCTAAAATACAGATTTTGAAAAGGTATTGTTGTGTTTGAATTATTATTGGCAGTGTTGAATATGAATTTATAATATATTTTATTTATTTATTTAAAAGCTGTTTTAACAAAACAAAAAATATAAAAACAATATATAAAATATTTCTCTATTACACTATTACACATATTTTTTAGTGTGGTATAGTTACCACTCTAAAAACCATAATTAGTTACCATAATTACGTTATTTCTAATCGCCTGAATGTTGATATCTTATTAGTATAAGATATCAACATTCAGGCAATTAGAAATAAGGTAATAATCTAAAAGCTAAAACACTAAAAGAAAATATAGAAACGTAACTAAACGGCTATGTTTGATTATTTATTATATTTATTAGTCATTGAAAACATCGAACCAGGAGTTAACGTATAAAGGCTTCGCCATCTTCAAAAATATCAGGGTAGTTTTTTGTATGATTGCACTACACTGTCAGTCATTTTGTTCGCTACGCCATTGATTTGTCCGTAATAAATGTGTCCTTGCCTGTGTTAAATATTTTACCGATATTGACTACGCTTTAATATCGGTCCTTTAATATATATGGTCCATACGTACGCGAAGTCAGATTGATTACTGACAATGAGGTTGTGATTCATTAACAGAACGGCACAGATAATTAACAGCTAAATCCCCGAGTCGCAACAGTGTAAGAATTTCAAGAAATGTGGAAGTTCCGGCGTAAATTCCAACCGAAAACATGCAAGACAAAAAAATGTAAGAGTCTTGCAAGCAAGACAAGATTTTTGTTTGCAAGAATGAAGCAAGACAAGCGTTTATCAGAATTCCTCAATTAGACAAGACAAGATATAGTCGTACAAGACAAGAAATCTTGTCTTGTGAAACACTACCACGAAGTAAGATTGGTAAAACTTGTCCAGCAAAAGATAGAGATAATTTGAAAAAGGCTGTAGATGTTCTTTCGCGACAGTAGTCGATATGTCAGGCTGCGGGGAACAATCAAATTTTAAAAACAGCCTAGCTTAGACATTTAAAGATCCATAGAAGTACGGAAGAAAAACGTTTACTTACAAATCTAATATAGCATATAAAAGAATATTTTCAGATGAAGATGAAGATCGTTTAGTAAATTACATAAAAACAGCCGCGAAATTGCACTATGGTCTTTCAAAACATGAGCTTTCACAGTTGGCATAAGCGTTTGCCACTGAGAATAAAAAAATAATTCCAGATTCTTCGATAACAAAAAAGACGGATAGCAGGGAGTGGATTCGTCAGTTTTGTTTGAGGTATCGAGTAGTATCTTTGAAGAACCGAATCTTTGAAGTCTTTCACGTGCAACTGCCTTTAATAAAAAAATGTGGGCGATTTCTTTAGAACTTTGAAAAGTGTTTATGATCGCTACTACTTTGACCCAAAGAACTTATTTGACCTGGATGAAACCGAAAATACTATAGTCCACGTTACGCTCAAAGTTCTAGTTCCAAGAGGCCAAAGGAAACTTGGTAGCGTTACATCAGGTAACGGGGAATAAACGTAACAATGATGGTTTCCGTATATTCCGTCGGAATTCAGGTTTCGCCCATGCTGGTCTTTCCAAGAGTACACCTTAAAACGCACATGTTGAAAGGCCGGAAATTATAGAGGGTTGCAAATCCATGGGGAGGATAAATAAAGTTTAGTCGTAGAATATTTAAAGCACTTTATATTTCATGTTACGCCAACTGTAGATGAAAAAGTGGTGTTAATTTTAAATTGGATATACACGAATCATACATCTCGGTTGCTGCAGTCAATCTGGCATAGGAGAATAGGCTGCTACTACTAACCATGCTTCTTCACACCTCCCACCTTGGGTACCTTAGACCAAATCACTTTGTTCTTTCTTAGTTTCTTTCATCAGTTAATTCATAATAGTTGCAAATATTGAAAGAAAAGACTGCCGAGAAAATATTCATGTATTACATAAAGAGCCAAACACCTAATTCTGCATCATGGAAAAGTGTACATTACCTGCTGAATCTGATACATTTATTTGATAAGACACATACCTTTGTATTTTTAGTTACCCATCGTTATTCGTCCATCGAAAATGCTATAGAAAATACACTTCCCATACAGGAACTGCCAGTCTTGACAGCAGGCCCCAGTTTGGCTGAATATTGGATAACCAAATGTCGTTATTTCAACATTTCCCCAAGCCTAGGCCAATTTTCAGATCATGTGATCTTTGTTGTCGCTCATGTGTCAAGCAACGCTTCGGTAGCAAATCTGGGTACTCTAATCTCTGCCCACGTCAAATCCAACCCTCAGTCCTAGTCTCGGTTTCTTACTATTTGCCCAAGCTTCAACCAATTTTAGTATTTATAGATTTGGTTTCTTACGCTTGAACCAAGTTTGGGTCAACCTTCACATTCTTGTATTGTAGGTTTGTACCAGAATTGATAAGCATCGTCCCAAGCTTTAGTCTTCTCATAATCTACCAAATCAAGCTTGTGAAGTTTTCTGGGTTACTCCTTGATCTAGGTAATTGAAGGAGCCCCTGGGGCCTCTTGGGAGGTCTTGAGCCCTAGTTACCCACTAAAAAATATTTTTGAGAAATTCATCTCCCGACGGATGAAATTAGAGGGAAAGGTTGCAGTTTTATTAATACACGGATAATTGCAAATTTTCAGCTAAAGAGATTTCGTGTTCAACAAGATTGCTATTTAAATTTATTTACAATACGTATTTATGGTCTCTTTCGATAGTTTTGAGGTGTGCTTGGGTAATGGTTAGAATGTCGCATGAGTAAAATGTAGAAAATGACTCATTAACTTAACCCATTATCGCCTAGGGTTGCCATATGGCAACAGCTATCAGCTGATGTTGCAAAGTTTTTGTACAGCACAATGTACAAGTTAGAGAGGTGGGAAAAGCTGCAATCCGTTAGTCAACCATTGCGGCTTGAGCTAGTGTTGTTAGTTCAGTGGTTTGTGAGCAATTCGTATCCCAGAAATTACGCAGAATTTAACGTAACGAGATTTGGTAGAAAAACATGGACATCAATTTTGAGTGAGTACGTTTTATTGCATGAAACATATTATTTAGCCCTATCTTTGCTGCAGTCATGTAGTAAAGAGTACAGGCTATATATTGGAAGCCAAATATGTATGATTAGTGAAAAATTTGACCGTTCTGTACTTGTGTAAAGTTGAGCGTTGCCATATGGCAACGCTAGGCTCTTGTACATAGTAAATTAGTAATTTATGTTCAGGAGAGGATTCTCGCTTGCCGAAGCTTTAGACATGATCTATAATGATGATATTGATGGAGATATTTTCATAGAGCCACCAGATCCACATGTACAGTCAGATGAGGATTCGGGGGATGAGGATACTGGGGGGTTAGTGGTAGTTTTTATGATCTCGCTACAAATTTATTGTTAACAAATAATTACAGATTAGTCGACAACCTCTCATCTCGTCAGTTGAGAGCTAATGCTGAAATAAAGTTACCGAATAACCAAAGGATAGGGCTTCGCCATAACGATATTGAGGACGTTGAGGTGGCTGAGGTAATGGACGAGGATGATCCGACTTTGGTAACAGCAGTTCATCCTTCTCCTACGCCTTCACCTATTGCCAATAATAATAACTCAGTTTCTAATAAGTACAAAGATTGGATGACAAGTAGGGAAAATGAAAAATCCAATTATAAACCAAGGTGGGTCAAAGGTGCAGATTTTGATACTGAGATGCCTAAGCCATTTCCTCTTCCGGATTACTCGGGGTTTGAAAATATGTCTGTTACTGAGTTATTTGAGAAGTTCATTGATGCCGAATTCGTTGAGCACTTGGTTGTGGAGACAAGACGATATGCATTATTTTTGAATCTCCCCGATCCGAGGATAACGGCAGACGAGATCCGGTGCTTCTTTGCCATTTTGTTTGTTAGTGGATATAACACTTTACCCTCTAAACGTCATTATTGGGACTCTAATGGCGATATGAACAATCTGACGGTATCCCAATCTATGCGTAGGGATAGATTTTTGCAAATATGCCGTTTCCTACACTTTGCGGATAACACTAAAGTTGACGAGAACGACAAAGCTTGGAAGATCCGACCTATTATGGAAATGTTGAAAAAAAAATGTGTCAATAATTTTGTGCCCGAGGAAAACCTGGCATATGACGAGTCAATGGTGAAATATTTTGGAAGACACGGTTGTAAACAGTTCATTCGTGGAAAACCTATAAGGTTCGGGTACAAAATATGGAGTCTAAATACCAAAGATGGGTATTTAGTAAATTTTGAAATGTATCAAGGGAAGGGACCAAAAGCAAACCCCGAATATGAACAATTGTTTGGAAAGTGTGCCAGCCCTATGTTGGTATTACTAGATGAACTTCCCGACGAAAAGAGAGAACTGTATTACAAGTTATACATGGACAATTTATTTTCTGGACCGGCATTGTTTTCATTTTTGACATTTCGTAGCTACTCAGCCATAGGCACTATTATAGAAAATAGAATCCCGAAAAACTGTCCATTACTGGATAAGAGATTGTTCAAGAAAAAAGACCGTGGATACTTTGAAACAGCGATGGAGAGAAGTGACGGGCATCTATACCTTAGATGGATGGATAACTCCGTAGTTACGATGATATCGTCCTCATGTGGTACTTTAGAAGTTGGCCAAGTCAAGAGATTTTCTCAGAAAGAGAAGCGGAATGTGATGATCCCGAGACCACAACAAGTTGCGAGATACAATTCATTTATGGGAGGTACTGACCAAATGGACCAGAACATAAACTGCTACCGCATTGGTATGCGAGCTAAGAAGTGGTATTGGCCGTTGTTCACTTGGATGCTGGATGTAGCGGTACAAAATAGCTGGATTTTGTACAACAAATCAAGGAGACAGAAAATTTCTCAACTAGAGTTCAAGAGAGAACTGGCTAATGTGTATTTATCTCTATACAAAGTGGAGCCAAGAGCAGCAGGAAGACCATCAGTGTCGGTTGCATCGTCGGCAGATAGTCGAGTATCCGATACCATTCGATTCGATAGAACAGATCATTTCGTTCAACACACAGAAGGGCACCGCAAGCGCAGGTGTGCTAAAAACACTTGCAAATCAATTATCAGGACGATGTGTCGAAAATGCCAGGTGGCATTATGCATCGACTGTTTTGTTGCCTTTCATTCTCGGTAGATAGGTTATATACGAATAATTTTGAATAGTTTCATTTTGTTTCAATTTTATTTTAATAAACTATATTTTCAGCTAAAACGTTATTTAATTTTTACGTTAATTTTTCGGAAATAATTAGGTATCTGTATGCCCACGTATCGCTCAAAACCATGTTTTTATTATAATCAGACACCTTTCTAAGTTCGGGTAGTGCAAGCGCCTATTGTTGCCATATGGCAACAGTCAAAATTTTGGAAAATACGAACGAAAATTTAATTTTTTACTATAGGTTATCATTTCTTAACATATTTTTAGTATGTTCTGAAAAAATCACAGTGAAGAAGAAAAAATAAATAATTCCGGCGCTAATGGGTTAATATCATATTTTTTATCCTTCATTAATAGAAGTGCAATCACTAGGTACCATTCATTTATATGACCCAATATTAGAAAATTTTGGCAGTATGCGCGCTGTCGAATTTTGTTTGATAATTCTTTATTAATTGATACTGTTTTCGATTGATTTGTTTTCAGCAAAAGATTTCAATTTATTACGTAATAACAATAAGTGAAAGTATTTGTGTTTCTTTATCATAGAAAATATATTTGGTTACATTAAATGTTTTCATTCGCAGGTGATAATTTTCTTACCCTGACATTTAGTTTGTTAGCGAACTTGGTAATTGCGACAGGGTTTGTAGTAAATTCCACATTGAAAAAAGGTTGGTACACAAGTGTGTACAAAAAGAATCCAAATATCAATTGTTCCTAAAATTCAAGTGCAGAATTTATTCTTTTCATCCAAGCCGCATAACGCTTTGGCGACCTATCGCGATTTGGGAACGTATGGAAACTAATGTTACGATTTGATTTTTGACATCATTGTGGTTTTTATATTGAACTAAACAACACGGATTCATACTAATATGTGTATTTTGTTACTAAATTAAAAATAGCGTCAATCAAGGACATACAAACCGACTACTACGCATAATAATGCAGTGTGTGTGCAAGTGGGTTTCGGTTCTGACTGTTAGTAGCTACATCATCACCCCAAAGGTTCTACACTTTCTTTACAAGCGTTTTCCTCGGTAACAAATGTATTATAAACAAACTGTTTTGACAAATGAATTGTAAAATAAGAATATTTCTCTGCATGCATACACATTTAATTTAATCAAAATGCTAATAAAACAATACTTAACAATGCCTCAACCTCTCTACAAGTTCACGTAAACAGTTTTGTAAATGTTCATCATTAATATTCTGAACTTCATTCTGGCATTCTCTACTTTTACTCTTCAATATTCTGTGGCCTAGTGGTATTAACTTTTGATATCAGTTGTCCCTAAATGGAGAAATCTAATATCTGGAAATCCAGCGATCTTGGTGGTCATTCAGTAATCCTCTCCTTCCAATCTACCTTTGTGGAAAGGCAGGGCTCTATCTTGTTCCAACCTATTTAGTTGTTCTTCGGTGAAAATATTACGGAGGTGAGGTATTACTTCATTTTGAAGTAGAGCTAGAAGTCAATGAGTTTTTAATAAAAACTGGTTAGCCGGACAGAGTTATACTTATAGCATAAGTTATACTAATACGTTCCCAATGACGTCTAACCAAACGTTAATTTTTTAAAAAATATTAAGTTGTAACTATAATAGTAACTATCACTATTGAGTATGAATGAACAAACTCGGATAGCGTTATTTTAACGTGGCGCACCCAATAAAATAATCACCACGGTCCCCCTTTCCGGAACACAAATTGAGATACGCTTAATTAACGCACAATTGCTATGCAAATGCTACCAGTACGCACTGGTACGTTGGAGGTTGCTATCCATTCTCTACTAGCTCTGCAGGATGCAAGGTTCATGGTAATGCTTGTAAGGTTCATGGTAATGACCAATATATTACCTCTCAACACCTATTCACAACTTATTTTTTGACAGATTTGTTTCAGATTACTGATTTCCCGAGATCATGATCTGGAAACTACATTAGGGATATATCAGTAATATAGCCAAACTATCAACCTTCGGCCCTCTGTATCTTGGATCCTAATCATAGGATCAATTTGTGTGTATGAGAACTTTGGTTCAGAAAGTCGAGAACTATAACATACTCAATTTTCAGACAATTTGACCGGGACCCACTTTCCATTCAATTTGTGCAGGGTTCTTTGAGTATAAAATATTAGAAATACGTTTTCTTAATAACATTTTCGCCAATTTTTAAATTTAAGGACAGTTTACTCCTGGTGCGATTTTAGTTTTTTTCAACTAACCTGGTATACCATAGCTTGGTGTGAATTTCTTTAACACTTTCTGATGTTCTAGAACAGGGGTTTCGCCACGAGGACCACATTGCGTACTGCAGTACTTTTCAGTGGGACGTAATGAAAAAAAAGATAAATAACTATAGATACATGAGTTTTATTGAAAGTACAAAATTTCATATACGAATTACTGAGTATGTAAAATTATATTTTATTAAACCGTCAAATGCATTACAAATTAATACCATTAATGTGAATGATGGAACTTTTTGTTTATTTTTAAAAGCTCATGAAACTGTTTATAGAGCTTAGCTCCTATACCATAATTGTGGGTGAGTATTTTCTGGATAAGCTGACACTTTTATCAAGAATAAAGTATTTCACCAATGAAAAACAAAATAGTTTCCCATATAGGCATAGGCATACGCATACACGTGCTCATACACATGCTCATACACATACACACACATACAGTGCGAGTCAAAAGTAAGGAATGAATTCGATAAAATAGTGAGTATTGATTTTTGAGAAATTCCAAAAACAGGTCAATTTTGTTTTTAAAGTCCGTACTTTTTGACATAATAATATTCAGATTGACAGGGTGGACTATAGCACTTTCCCGTCTTCATAACTTTTTTTTAAATTTCCTTAATTAAGGTAAAAGATTTATTACATTACAATGTTAGCGATTGGATGAAATGCCAGAATATGAAATACCAAAAGGAAGTTGCTTTTAAAAATGCCGAAGACGTCACCACACTAAAACGCATCAACCTGTATATACGAAAAAGTGCAGACTTTAAAAACAAAATTAACCTGTTTTTGGAATTTTTCCAAACATCAATACTTTCCCTTTTATCGAATTTATACTTTATTTTTGACTCGCAGTGTATACATAGCAGATAAGTTATTGATGGTGAATAACAACGTAAGATGAAAGTGGTGTCATTTCAGCTAACATATTCTATAATCATACTTACCTTTAAGTAAATTTCCATGCTATAAATACTTTTCAATAGAAACTATTTTCACATTATTTGCATGCCTTTTTGGCATTAGTGCTTTCAATTTATACTAATCAGGGCAAGATATGTCAGAACCAATTAAATTCAAAAGTGACAACACTTTGTCCGTTATTAACATAACTAGAAATGATCAAAACACTAGAAAAAGCTGTAGAAGTACTAGAATAGAATAATAAAAAAGAAAATCGGCCGAAAGAATTTATTTGAAATTTAGAGCATTGTATAAAGTATTTATTACAAATGTATAATATTGTACATATCGTCGGTCTAATTCTAATACCTCGTAACCCCCAAATCTCAATTTTTCAGGAGAACAAGAAAATGTCACCAAATGTAAAACAAAACTTTTTTAAATGGTTTGAATTCCTGAAATTTTGTTAATTAAATTTAAACAGACAAATGTATTAATTTATCGCGCGATTAAGCATGCATACATTATTAAAAAGTGGGTTACCCATATCCCAAAAACTGTACCAGGTTGGGATACGAGGTATTTTTTAAATCGCTATAGAATAAAACTGGAAGCCCTGTGGTTTACGAGGAGTTTACTAATCGACTCAGCGCACTTTTTACCATGGGAATAGCTCATAACCACAAAATCGCAAAAAGTGGGTTACGAGGTATTAGAATTAGACCGATGATATATAGGATTTATTGTAAATTCAGAACATTGTAAACAGTTTTTATTAAAAGTTTAGAATGTTGTAGATAGTATTACAATGGGGCGACTGGCTGGTTTTTTCTAGTTGTCAGGACGCGAAATCTTTTTCGGGGGAGATTGAATGCTTGGTCTGCGCTCCTTATTTTTCTTATCCCCGGACTTGGCGTCATCTATAACAAAATTAAAAAAATTACAATTTTTTAAATCCTGATTACGAATAAAACCTACGAAAGCTCACATGTAAAAATATTTTCCAACAGATATCTCAGAAAAACAGGATGTCGCTATCAAAAATAGTTTGGTATCAAATTCAGTGATATGAGTGGGAGCACAAATGGAAGCAGTTCTTACATTTAAGTATGCATTAAAAAGCTTCGTCTTTGTTATAATTAACCTTCTTATTACTTACATAACGTGATAAACAATCACGTTATAATAATTTATTTAATAATAATTTATTTAATGGAAAAATTCTAAAACTTCTGTCTGTAATGACAAGATATACTGCTTAAAACATATTTTCAAATTTTAATTTTTTTAACATTGACAAATTTTGCAAAATTAACAGAGTTCTACACAACAAACAAAAAATAAAGACAACAAAAAGCAAATATTACAAAAACCATTGCATTAGCCACGAATTCAACTACGCCAAAAACATTACATGGGCTGTAGCAATTTGACCGAACAAAAATATTTAATTAGGAATGATTTAATATTAAAGCAAATAACTTTTTATAAAAGTACACGTTAAAAAATCTATTTTGACAAAAAAGCATATTAACGTACGATGTGGTAGATAGCAATAATGTTCCTTTTAAAACTGAGTTTTACTAAAACACAAAAGTTGCTAGATACTTAGTGAATTCGGTGTTAATGTTTTAATAAAAAAAAAACAATATTTAAGACTTAGTTTTATTTCCGCCGGAGCCTTCTTTTTGGTCGCCCTTACTAGATCCTGCAGGCGCGGGGTCCTTTTTGGGAGGTTGTGGTGGAGGTGGCGGTGGATAACGATTGCCAGTTAGGCCGTTCATGTTCTAGCGAAGCAAGTAAGTAGAATAAAATGAGCACTATCGCAACAACTGAAGTAGTCGATTGTCGGAAGTAGAATGACGCTTTTAATACCTGGTAGGGTTAAAGTGTCTTATCACTGCATCGAACATAATACAACCACGCAATATAAAAAGCACTATGGCTGGCGGGAAAAATGAACGTGCTCGACGAAAAGCATTTCTTTAAAATAGCATCTTTTGGCAAAAGAAAACATTTTCTAAAATGCTAACCTTTACTTGTTTATAAACATTTTTAATTGTTAATATATATTCTATTTGAGATTTTAAAATACTATAACAGTTTTATTTCCGTGCATACAGATTAATTATAGAAGAATATCTTCTCATTAGATATCTCATTTTTTTTAAATCGGTGGTATATACTCTTCACTTCTCCTAAAAGAATAAAATACAAATTTGCAGTACATTAAAATTTGCAAAATTAGATCAAAATTTTACTCATAAAGGAATTAGAGTGACTAAAGGTCGACAGAATACGTGAATTAAAAGATTTTTCAACTGCTCAACAATGAATCTAACTTTGATGAACATTAGTCTATTTAATTAAAGGGCAATATTTCGAAGAGAGCAATTTTCCATTGCTTCATAAGCGTTGAATTTTTCCTAACTCATTTCCTTAGTAGATTAGTTTGTAGTAGGATGAGTTTGAATAAGTTATGGTAGGCTAGGCTATGCTTTAATAAACTAATCTTCTTCTAATTCTTTTAGTTGCATGTTGGATCGTCGGAGTTACATAATCTCCATCATACAAATTCACATTTACCACTATCCTTCTTGCTGACTAGGACTACCGGTGATGCCCATGATAGGGTACTAGATGACTCGATCACCCCTTGTTTTTCCATCCATGTTGTAGATATTTTGGTTGCTGTCGGACGGGTCTGGAGTTTCCGGCGACCATTTTATGTCGCAACACATGGGTTCCGAACAAAGGCACACATGACATCATTGTGCCGAATCAAGAAAAGTACAGCCGTCCGAAAATTGAAGGGTGTGGACAAGATAGTGCAGACGTTGAGCTTGAGTGAAAATTAACATTCACGCCATATCATCGAAGAATTGCACCAGCAGTATGTTTAGATAGAATTATTTGGATAGATTTGACATTGCTAGTCAAACTCCTAGACACATTCGTTTTGTCCCTGGGTGTGCCAAGATAGCGAAGTCACTGACAAGGTTAACGGAAGTTTTTTTTTGTTTATTGTTTCCAGCCTTATTTTGTGGAACTCTATAATCATGAAATAAATAAAGATTATTAAAAGTTTCACAGTTTTATTAAAATACAACCTGACAATATTGTTTCGACAGCTATGCTGTCATTATCAAAGGTAATATAACTATAAACAAACACGTCGCTAAGGTAGATACAAAATAGGTAACTAGATAAAATAATAATAATAATCAGAATTAAATATCTAATACTTCCAGTAACGGAGAATAACTGAGCTCAAGTTGTTCATTCATTAAAGGTACCCTGAGTTTGTGTTTGTATATCTCAAAGGCTTCTAAAATGTCTAATTTGCGTTTGTTATTACAAAAATGTAGGAATTTAAGATTATTTTGAGGAGTCATTGTGTGATTTTGTTCTAAAATGTGTTTGGCGTAATTCGATTTTTCAGGATGTTTATTTTTGTAATGACGTACGTGTTCTTTATATCTTATGTCAAAATTTCGAAGTGTTTGTCCAATATATACCGAACTACAAAAAGAACAATTTAAACGGTAAATGCCCGATTTCATGATATCATGTGTTCTGTCTTTAGCATTAAATAAACATGAAAAAGTGTTAGTGTTGGTTTTAAATGTTATTTTATAATTGTTGGTTTTTCTTAGTATATGTGCAATTTTTTCTGATATTTTGCCAAAATATGGTATAGATATGTAATTTGTGTCTTCTGTTTGATTGTCAATGGGATATATTCTTTTGATAGCTAACCTATAATCTTTTTGTTTAATTAAAGTGTCAATCATGTTCGGATTATAATGATTTGCATGTGCTAGTTGTTTAATGGTTGATATCTCTTTGCTAAAATCTGATTTTGTTAGTGGAATAGTTAAAGCTCTGTGTACTAATGATCTGTAGGCTGCTATTTTATGTGTATTATGGTGACAAGATTCATTTGGTATTGTTATGTCTGTTTGTGTTGGTTTTCTGTATATGGAAAATTCAAATAGATTGTCTGCGTTAATCTTGATATTTAAGTCTAGAAAGTTTATAGCCCTGTTTTTTTCTGTTTCTAGTGTAAATTTTATATTAGGGTGGATACTGTTTATAAGAATTAAAAATTCATTGATAACCTCAAAAGAACTGTCAAAACAAGCTAAAATGTCATCAACATTACGAAACCAGAAGATAATGTGTTTAGAGAGGTTTAATTCAAATATTCGATCTTCAAACTTGTCCATAAATATGTTAGCTAATAGAGGACTTAGAGAATTACCCATAGGTAAACCATCCTTTTGTAAATAAATTATGTTATTAAAAGTGAAATAATTTTGACTTATACAAAGGTCAAATAATTGAATTAACTCTAACCTTTTAACTAATTCTATATTACTATTGATCAAGAAACTATCTAATAAAGGAATACATTCTTGTGGGGGTATTCTGGAGAACATGTTGCAAATATCAAAACTAACAAGTTTTGAATGTGGTGGAAGATGTATGTTTTGCAGCTTATCTACTAATTCTAATGAATTTCTAACAGAGTATTTCGATTTGTAACCTATCGTGTTAATAATCTGGTTCAGTTTTTTGGATAAAATGTGATTAGGTGCATTGATGTATGATACAACTGGTCTTATTGGCATATTCTGTTTGTGCGTCTTGACTAATCCATACAGTTTAGGTATTTGTGGGTTTTTATTAATGATTTGTTGTTTTTCTAATTCTGAAAAGCAAATATTGCAGTTATCTAAACCTTGTTTTATTTCTTTTTGGAATTTTGTGGTTGGGTTTTTGTTTAAAGTTTCTAAATTTTCTTTATTAATAAATTCATTAACTTTTTGTATATAAATATCTTTTGAAAGAATTACCAAAGTGTTACCTTTATCTGCTTTAACAGAAATTAGATTGTCCTCTGTGATTTTCTGTTTTATAGATTGAAGAAGTGATATGTTAGATGTGTTGTACATTTTGTCCTGTTTCAAAGACATCTCTTTTAACAAATTCGAAATTTGGAATTTTGCATAGTTATTATGATCATATAATATGATTATGATCATATAATATGATATTATGATTATTAGTAGAACAGTTTCTTGAAATTCAATAATAAAAACTGTAAGTAAAGTAATAAATACTTGTGTATACCTTCTTAATTATGCCTTTAATAACTTTGAGGTGAAAACATGCTATAAAATGGCTGCAAAATATCTAAATGTCAAAATATCAACCAACGACAGAAAATCGTTCATTTTAAACTTGAGTTTGTGAAATTCAAGTGCAGAATCTGTTTAAAATATATCCTCTTCCATCTCACAGTGTTGTAATGTGTATCCTTCATAAATTGAACCAAAATGAAATAATTTAAATTACAAATTCAGTCGGATGTCAGATAGGCAACACATCCTGCATACTTGTAACTCGGGATGCTTATATCATGACAATATCTATACCATATTTTGGCGAGATATCAGAAAACGTTGCACATTTACTAAGAAAAACCAACAATTATAAAATATTCTTTAAAACCAACACTAACACTTTTTCATTTTTATTTAATGCTAAAAATAAAACACATGATATCATGAAATAGGGCATTTACTGTTTAAATTGTTCTTTTTGTAGTTCGGTATATATTGAACAAACACTTCTAAATTTTGACATAAGATATAAAGAACACGTACGTCATTACAAAAATAAACATCCTGAAAAATCGAATTACGCCAAACACATTTTAGAACAAAATCACACAATGACTCCTCAAAATAATCTTAAATTCCTACATTTTTGTAATAACAAACGCAAATTAGACATTTTAGAAGCCTTTGAGATATACAAACACAAACTCAGGGTACCTTTAATGAATGAACAACTTGAGCTCAGTTATTCTCCGTTACTGGAAGTATTAGATATTTAATTCTGATTATTATTATTATTTTATCTAGTTACCTATTTTGTATCTACCTTAGCGACGTGTTTGTTTATAGTTATATTACCTTTGATAATGACAGCATAGCTGTCGAAACAATATTGTCAGGTTGTATTTTAATAAAACTGTGAAACTTTTAATAATCTTTATTTATTTCATGATTAACGGAAGTTGACCACTGACTGTATAGCTCAGACCTACTTGATCGCAGAGAGATTTTATAGGAAGTTAAAGTTACCATTAATTTCTTCAAAAAACTAATATTGTAGGTATTAGTCAATAGTTTTATGTATATATATATACAGGGTGTCTCAAAAATAACGAACAATAACGCAGAGGGTTAAAAAGCGTCCGAGGTAGAATCTAAAACTAAAGAAAAAAAAACTCTACCTTCAAAAAATTTTTTTTGTAAATTTGTTAAAAATTGTTTGCAATACTTTTTGCTAATACGGTCCTGTTATATTTTGCATCAATTTGATAATAAATAATAAGTCATCCAGCATTGGGATAGTCAAAACATTGTAAAGCGATATGTGTAGAGTTAAGCAAAAATTCGGAGAAGTCGATTTAAAAACACGTATATTGGTCAAGGTTACGTCTTTATAAACACCATGACATATCACCGTAATAAGCGTTTTGTTATAAACTGCATAGTTGCAAAAATGTCCCAAACGTTTGATGATAGTTCATCAAACTAATAATTTTTATTATCAAGGGTTTATTTGAAGGTGTTTTCCGTTTTAAATAAAATAGATTAATGGTAAAAATTGCTCTTATTTAATAAATTGCGACCCTTGTAGTTTTTTGAGTAAACCACAATCGGGCCGCAAATTCAACCTGGCGGCGCCCTAATTATGAAAATGTTCTTTTTAAAAGTTTATCTTCTGTTTATTTTCGAATGTTATTACAGAACGTAAAAATATATTTATGTTTTGTATCCTTTTTTTAAATTGCGTTTTGTTTATTTTACATAGATCAAATTTCACTATGTGTATTTTTGCGGAATGTTTAGTCCAAAATTTTATTTACAAGCACAGAATACGAAAGAAAGAATTGCTATAAATAAGGAAAGTCTGCCAAAGGGGATGTTTATAACAAAGAGAGTTTTTGATTATTGTGTTAGGGTAATGAGAAAATTAAGTCTTTAAATAACAGTAAGAAATAACCACCACAAACGTATGAACAACTTTAGTAATTCTTCGCAGCAATATTACAAACAGCATCTGCTATTATCAACGCACTCTTCGAACACCCAAAAGCATATCCCCTTTTTCCTGGTCCTGCTTAGCGGTCTCGCATTTTGATTCCCCGTTCCTCGCCTTACGATGACGGAGCCTGATGCTGTCACGTTTTCGTCTCGCTACATTTGGTGTTCATCGAGCCCAACGCCATCGAGACGCCAACAATTGACTTACGTTCATTACCTTTTCATTAAGAAATTTCGAGCCCCAGATCATTTTTGTAAAATTTTATTTCAGTTTTAATGAAAAGGTTTACTATTAGTTTTAAATATTAATGCTTCAGATTCTAGTAAAATGTATTAGCATCGCAGATTAGAAGAACTAGTAATTAATTTTCTTATTAAAGCCCAACACTTTTTATGTTTTTTAAATTACGTTCAACGCCGCCACACATAAATAATTCCCTTTAACCGCTTTAACTTATTGAAATATGATATCAGATGCACTCTTTAAAAACGAGATGTTTTAAGCTGTTATTAGACCTTGAGTTTATTTAAATATAAACAAACTGCATCATGAGCGAAACGGAACGTGTCTTATTTACGAGTTTCTTCAAGTTCAATTCATTCGGGTATTTTGCGGCATTGACAAAATTGTGCTGTATTGACAAATGCTGTAAAGTTCAACAAACTACAGTCCTCTGCATTATGCGACACCAGGAGATTGTGGAGCAGAAGGTGCAGGACCGGACTCAAAACTTGAACCTTAAATAACTCTGAAAGTAAATATTTTAGAAAAAAAAGTTATGGGAAAAACTTTCTCTACACATCATCAACTATCTCGTATTCACGTATTGTCCGTTATTTTTGAGACATGCTGTATAGACTTATAAAATGACTTATACGCACCCAAAGGACATATGAAATATACAAAGTGGCACCCGGTTTTTTCAATGCGGCACCCGTTTTGGGTGCCATAGTGTTTTATACCTTTTTCTACGGTTTCGGCATGTACAAGTTGTGAAACGCCTAGAAACGAATTTTTGTGTGGGTGCCTTAAGGTCGTTATATACCGAGTGATATACAAAAAAGTTCAGCGTATCACCACGAGTGGCGCTGCAGTCGATTTCTGTATATACAGAAGTATATGCCGCCTCGCAGTACTGGCACCCATCATAATTATTGTTCTACTGGCACCCGTAGCACATGTTTTACCGGCAACATCGCATTACTACGCGTTTTGTTTCTGATTTGCTTTTCGATGGCTGGCGACTGGCCGAAGTTATAATACAGGGCGCTCATGCTGGTCAGAATAATTTTAACACCAATTTGAAGTAAAAAGCTCAATTATAAAGCATTTTGTTACACTGAAAGAAATTTCAGTTTTTATAACAAAAATGTTTACGTTTGACGTTCAAATAAATGCATTTACTTTAAAATTGAAAAAATGCAGGTAGATTTAAACGAAAAGGCTATATTCTGGTTTTGTTTATTACTTTCAACTGATTTTTTTAATTTAAAACACATTTTACTTTTATGTTCATTATAAATTTCTTGTTTGAAGTGCAAATGCGTTCTTTTATATGCCGAATCTCTTAAATGCTGGTTTATTAAATTTCAAGAAGGGTGGTATTTAAAATAAAAATGTAAACAAAATAATATGTTTTTAAAACAAGGTATGTAGTATTAAAAATTCGAAACACTCTCAAAAGTAGAGCTATTTTTAAATTGAAAAAATATTTTGTTGGAGCATTTTGAAAGTAAAAAATTTTGATGTTACCTGCAAGTTTTTCAATTTCAAACAAAAATTTTTTCAGTGTATAAAAATTGAAGTGCTTAAATCGTTTCCACAGTCTTAATAGTAATTACCTTTATTTTTAAAAATACAAAAATATTTATAAACAAAAGTTGTTTAGGTCAAAAGGTTAAGCCCGATTACAAATTAAATTAATTTACTATCGCAACGTTTTTAAAGTTTGCCCCTAAAATCATACAATTTCTAATGCCCACAGAAGCAATAAACATATTTACAGTTGAAATTAAATTAGTTACGGAGGTTCGGACAAAAAACGCTAATTAAAAAAGTACATTATGCTAATAAATAACTGCAATTTTTGTGTATAATGTAGATATTGTTTGGAGTATCCTTCTGTCCCTCGCATGCCATCTTTATTGCATGGTCGGGGCGATCAGGTAAGAGCCTTTTTCAGGCTCGAGGACCGCAGAGGCTCATGTTGCCGCCTGCCTTCGGTAGTCAGTAAAAATTTTTGTTAAGTAAAATAATTGCAACTTTACATAGGCATTTATTTGTTTTTTCTTATAAATAAATGCTATAACTGTTGCATTGGGTATTGATTGAATTTCTTTTTCTTCCTATGTGGGGCGTAGTAATATGCTTTAATTACTTTCTTGAGGAATATTTCACATTTCTTAAACTGAATACACATTTAAAGAAAACAACATAACATGACCGGGAACAGCCCAGATGTAATTCAATAGAAAACCTGGAGATGTTTTTGACCCTTCGTAATAACCTAATAACTATTGCCATTCGCAATTTTGCGTATGATTCTTTGAAATATTTGCTATGATATAGTGATATCCCATCAAACAATTGATATTTAATATTACATTATTTGTTTTCTAATTCGGTTGTGTTGTAATATTTAGAGATTATAAAACATTAAATTAATAAAAGAAATACAATTGGGTTCAACTTGTAACATAGTAGTAGTTTTTTAGTATTATTATAACTGTTAATATATGTTGACTGTTAAATATTCTAAAACATTAAATGAAATATTTCACGTTGCTTCGTAACTTGCTTTTTACGTCTAGGTAGACCATTGATTTTTGATATGTACATAATTTGTTGTTTTTGATTAAGTATTAAGTAAGTACTGATATTGTTTTAATTGTTAGATAGTTAAAACATTAACTTCAATCAATAAATAAAATATTGCAATTGGCTCCAACTTGTATTAATACCTACGTTCCTTTCTTTGAATTTATTACTTTCTTACAAGCGGAGTACGCATTCTAGTTGGAAATCTTGAAGACAACTCGTACACGCGGTCAGCTTCAGTCAAACCTTATTTCATACAATTTTGCCTTTACCGTTCGTCCCTTGTAGAGTGCTCGAAGCCCCGAAACTTGCAAAAAACACATTTTGTGGGACTTCGAGGTAAAAATGTATAAATTCGAATTGTAGCTTTGGTTCTGTGGATTCTAAAACTCCAACTTGTCAAAAAATTGTGTGGTGCAAAAGGGCACTATTTAAAAATAATCGAGTTGAGTACTATATGAAAAATAGAAGATATAAGCTACCTCTGTAATATTCGACTGATTTTCTAATTCTGCATTCTTTTTAGAGGTTTGAAGACACATCTAAAGATAATAATCTACCTTTTATTTATAAATTACAAAGTGTTGACTTAATAATATTTAACACTTTTGTTTTAGCGAAAATTGAAGTAGATTTTTGATTACTGTATTTTTTATTTAAGTAACTCTTACTAAGAAGTCGTAAAATTAAAAAAATGCTGATAAGAATAAGAACTTTTATTATTGTTTCAGGCATGCATAATTAGGATTCATGATGATAATTTGTATCTGAATTTAATAATATCTTTCTTAAAAGCTTTTATTAGAATATTTCAAAATCTTTATTAGTTTAAAACAGTTTAAAATCATGTTTCAAATGCTTTTTATATATGGGGTGTTTTACACTCATTTTCGAAAAAACAATGTTTTATTTGAAAAAAACAGCCGTTTTTGATTTATAAAACATGCTTTTTGCCAACCCTGCCAGAGACGTTCCAGTTTGATCTTGATACATATCAACAATATGACTCTAGAGTTTCCCAGGGATCAAGTCTTAGACCTCTGCTTTTTTATTACTAATAAATGATTTTCCTTCGGTAGTAACAAACTCTAAATGTTTTCATTTTCTAACGATATAAAATTGACACCCTGAAGATGGACAGAATATATGGTGGAGTGTAAACAGAAGTTATATTTCAATATTAATAAATGCGTTGTTATAACGTTTTCCAGAAAGAGAACTAATTACGTATGGCTTACTTAATTATAAACTAAATTGAAAAAAAGACAAATATACGAAATCTTGGAATATTAGTATCATAGCATATCTAGAGATATTACTATACCCAAACGAACAAATGAAGAATCCAGGTCACCGAAATCACGAGGGCGAAAATGCTTAACGCATCGCAAAACACGCGGCGATTACGAGGCGAGATGCGGTTATCACATGTTCGCAATTTTAAAAAGTACAATCCTAACATACGTTACTTACTTTCTTTAAGACCCGAGAGTAACACAAGATGCTGGTTACTCTCTCATATTAACTTAATGTATTTCACAACTGTTGATCACGCGTTGACCGAGATTCTTCATTTGTTTGTTCGGGTATAGGAATACCATTAACATGGTTTTATGTGTTCAATACAATCTAAATGGAAAATCTAAAGAGGGGAGTCTACGCACTTATCCAACTGGGATATTTTTGCCTTTTTGGTATTTTTCGCATAAAGGACAAAAAGATATTTAGAGTTCATTAAATTTTTGGTAAATGACTATACCTATATCCACATGTATGACTGAAAGATTATATGGACGCTATTTTGTTGCTGTACAACCAGCACAACCAGGCCCGGATTACCCATAAGGCCAACCTAGGCCATGGCCTAGGGTGCAGGCTCTGGGGGGCGCACCATGGGGGTTGGGCGTAGATAGATAAATATTATAATAACATAGTTGGGAAAATCATCGTGGAAGCTCAAACGGAATGCAAGCTGATCGTTTCATAAGTAATTTACTCATCTTTATTCAATGGCATTAAAAAATTAATAACAATTTATTTTTTATTAAAATAATAAAAATTTGTATTAAATTCTAAGAACTTAATAACAATAAGGTACACGAGTGGCGACATGCTGCTCAGTGCTCACTGCTCTGCGCCAGGAGCTCGACATTTTTAGGTCTTTATTAAGCGTTTTTCTCCTCCACTTCTCACCCGATTGCAAAACTTTTGAACTATAAGGTTTTTTGAAGATTTGAAATTATTTTACTATTTATGTATATATTGGGGGTGGGGGGGGCAGTCATAAACTTTGGCCTAGGGCGTAAATCAATGCTAATCCGGGCCTGAGCACAACGCTGTTTATATTTATTGACGTGTCTCAATGCCTACATATTCCTAGTTTTCAGTGTTCCTGTCAGAATATACTTTCTGTTTTTAATTCCGTACGACTCATTTGGAAATTGAATATAAGGAATATTATTCCAACAATAAAGGCGCAACAGAATATTGTTGAACAACTGAATAAGATCATACTCATTAGTTTAACAATTAGATTAAACTGATGATTGCATATTGCATAAACCCGTTGTGCACCGCACACAAGCACAAAAAAATTGTTTACTATATTATACCGCGATTTGTGCCTGGTTTCTCCACAAGCCTGGCATACACGTTCATTTTTTATTTCTACTCACAATCAGTATATATATTTCATTACCTGACAGTCTACTGATTACATGTCTAACCTTTTAAAACTTACGAATAAACTTTTGCACTGGAAATTATAAAATACTGCTATAAGTAAGTGATATTATAGAGTAAATCTACTATACATATATTATATGTTACGTACCAAGCCAGAAATTGTACAATTCGCGCATTGCACAGTGATTTTTGTACCGAGCGCGAACTGCACAGACTGCACGAAATGCGATTTACCAGATCAACTTTATTTTTTCGTTTTTACCTTCACTTTCTATTATTCGTGTTGTGTACAAAAAGTGCTGTACGAAGTTGACTGAAAGGCTGAAACTAACAACTCGGTACAAATAGATTGACAGAACCCGAACAGTACAAAACTTATAATACCAAGTCCGGTAAATCCCACTTCGTACAAAGTAGTCTGTAGAGTAGTAGCAAAATGTGAAAAGCCTGTTGACGTCATAAAAGATACGCGTTGTGTTCGCGCTAACACTGCAGTAGTGGCGTAACAAATATTGTTTTTAATTACTACTATACGAAAGATGAAGGTTAATGTAAGGCGATCGCTATTGAACGACTTGACAAGTAAAACATATCCCTATTAAAATAATAAACTAAGTTCGAACGTAGTTTCGTCTAGTACGCATGTGACGTCAACAGGCTTTTCTCATATTGCGATTACTTTACACTTCGCGCTCGGTACAAAATCACTGTAGAGTACACGCATTGTACAATTTCCGGTTTGGTACGTAATATACTAAGAAAACAGTACAATACTATAAACCAAGTAACACATAAATAGGAAAAAGTTTAATTCCTTCAATATTTTAAATCCTTTCAATATATAATATTGCTAATATTAGGTAAACTTTTTGCGTGAAGAACGTACAGAAAAGGGTGTCTACTTACATTTTTCGTTTTTAAACGATTTTGGTATTTAAATATTCTTTCGACAGTTAAAGGAAGTTGGTGAAAGATTTTTACGATTAGAAGTATTAAAATTCTTGTGCTTCGTTTTTTCTCTTTAACTAATACCGACGTAATCTAGTCATAAAAATTGTAACAACTAATTCATTATTCAAAACGTTGTAAAGGTAGCTTAATCGTTCATATATTGTTTGCCAAGTTTTATACATTTTCATTAGTCGTACGTAGAATGTCAAACATTAAGCCCAGTGTCGATAATTGGATAACATTTAAAAAAATAGTTAATAACCTAACAGTTTATAAAATGTATTTTTCTATTTTTGATTATACATAGAGTTAATTATTTTTATATTGCATTATATTGGGTAATTCTCAATGATAAAAATAAACCTATAAAGAAGCGACTACTATAAATACATCGTATCAAATTTCTATGAAGCATTTTAGAACGTTTCTTAAACTATTTATACTTGTTTATAGTTTACATGTTCTTTGTAATGCTTTCCTTGCAGGTTTTGAACCATTCAATATATATATATATATATATATATATATATATATATATATATATATATATATATATATATATATATATATATGATTTACCATTAAATGAATTTTTAACAGCATTAGATTTAACTTTATCATCGTCATACTTTCAATTACAAAACGAATTCTACTCTCAAATTTTTGGATGCAGTATGGGAGCACCAATATCTTCCACAATAGCACAATTAGTTATGGAAGATTTGGAAGAAACAGTTATAAAAGATTTTAACAAAAACAAACAAACTATAACCTTTTTCAAAAGATATGTAGACGATTGCCTAACATGCATTCCAAAAACTGAAATATCCAATCTTTTAAATGCATTCAATTCATTCCATCCAAAATTACAATTTACCAGTGAAATAGAAGAAAATAAAAGTATTAACTTTTTAGACATAACATTAATAAATAATGGTAATACAATAACAACTATTTGGTATACTAAACCTACATGGAGTGGACGATACCTTCAATTTAACGCCACAACCCCAATAAGTAATGCAACATTCTAAAATCTAGGCCCACGTTGGACCGTCAGTGAAACTTACATAATTTCCTGCACAAAAGTACGACAACAAAAAGGCCCCGCGATTGGGCGCCAGTGAAACATCCATAAAAAATCACACACGAAACTATAAAAATGCTTTATACTTACTGTTACTAAAAACTCAAATGTCTGCCACAGCTTGAGATTTAAACTCTCTCTTACAAATTAATTAGTCAAGTCATAGGTATTGGTTCCACAGCTGTATAAATTGTGAAAAGGAATAGATAAATGTTCAAACACAAATAAAAACTTAAAAGGGCGCCATCTGGTTATGAAGCTTAAGTTATTAATTATAAATAACCAATCAAAGATGTAAATTGAATAAGCATTAAAAATGATTAAATTCATTAACCAGAAAATGAATAAAATATTTAGTTGAATCAAAAAATTTTGTTAATTTAAAATTTTTTAAGTAAAAAAGCAGAGCATTCATAACTAATATGGTTCCGTTTTCTAGATCCTTAGTTTTGAATTAATAACATTTATTTAATCAGAAAAATGGTAACGACATAACTTTGCATATATATAATAAATAAAACACACCTCATACATTTATTACAATTCCAATCTAAGTTCATTAGATTATAACTAAACCAGAATAAATCAATAAAAATTCATCTAGAACTTTTCATTAGATAACGGAAATAACCAAAAAGTTTATTGGATCGACCACAAAAATTGTTCAAACACATTAATTCAAATATTAAAATTTGTATTGACTGGTCTTTTTCTGGACAAAATTTATAAACAAATTTCTAAATGAGATTAGGCAAATTAAATCAATTCGACAGTATCAATATAAATTATTTGTAATTAAATTAAAGTTTAAAGATTTTTTTAATAACGAAGAGAGCTCTCCCCTAAGAAAAAATTCTGTGAGATTCTTAATTAACTGAATTATAAACAAATCCTTAAAACTACAGTACCTTGAATATTATCCATCAAATTCGTGGAATTCCATACATATAGTCCAGTAGAAATTGGAAATTCGGTCTTTCATTTGGGGAAATTGTCGTTGAACTCGGCGTTGTATTGAAGTGTTGATTCTCCGTACCAAAAATGCGATAATATTTAGTTATTGTCATTCGCCCATATGATTTCATGAACAAACGGGGTTTTCATTTGGAAAATAACGATAATGTTTCAGAAACTTAGGTTGTTTTTAATCACGTGTAGCACCAAATGCGTTTAAATTCTTTAAGCGGGGTTTTAATTTATAAAAGCACTAGAGTCGATCGTTAAATTCGAGATCGCTTTATATGGTTTTGCTTTAAAAAAACTGCACTGGTCTTAAACCCAAACGAAGCAAAACAATTGTTTGTTGTTTTATAGTTCTTCACTATAGCGTGAAACACATTTATTTACCCGCGTTACAAAATTATAAAAATTCTTCTAACACGAATTAACGAGACGGAAATTCTTTTAAAACTTGCACTCTACACAAAATAGCATTAAAACTGTACTGTACTGTATTTAGGATTATCTTTCAAATCTCATAGCACTTAAGCTAAACGGCATCTTTAACACAATATCGACCGCATGCAATCAGGGTGCAGTGTCGAGTCTGTAACACAATGTCGACCGCATGCAAGCAGGGTGCAGTGGCGAGTCTCTCGCGTCAAAACCCGCGAAGGCTTTTTATGAACTCGGATCCCGTAGTTACACGTGGATACATCTGTTTTTATGCGGCAAGGGCGCTTTTATTTGGCCTTCTATAGGATTCTCGACTTTAAGTGTAAAAAGTAGCACTTAAAATTGCGCGCCAAACTAGTGTGGAATGCTACAGCATCTGCCTTGTAGACAAGATTCCTACGCTATAAACAGACTTAAAATTTAAAACGCAATTTACGAACAAAGGAAACTTCATTTTCGAATCCTGTATACTCAGAATGTTAACAAAATATTTCTATAAAATTGATGATCAAGTACTTCTCACAGTTTCTTAGCAAGGTCTCTCCCTAAAATAATTGATAATATTTTAAAATGAAATTTAGCAGGATACAAAAAGACAACATCATTATGACGCTACATTCTTTAATTACAGCAAATATGAAACAATCTTTTCTTAAAAGTGCTTTCAGTAGGAATTATTTACATGATGAAATGCTGATTTAAAAAAACGAAGCCCACAGGACCGAACTTAAGATTTTAAATAAGAATAAATGCTAAATTCTGCGTACAAAATGCTGTTGGAAAATGTACCCGTTACACTCGCCCACTCGTCGAAGAAAAAGAAAAAACAATAAAAAAGAAAAGCTGTGAAGCCCGTCTTATGCTATACTAAAACTAACAAAATGCCGAAAGCATACGAAGATACCATACTAATATCAGAACCAAGGCACACCCAAAATTGCCTAACGCCAAATCTATAAGACCCTAAGTGTCTAAACATTCAAAAAGGAAAGAGGAAAGGAAAGGGACTATCTGGCTAGGAAAATAGAAAGGACCAAAGGTAAGGAACGCCGAATAGAGCTGAAAGGAGCCACCCTAAAACAAATGTCTTCACAGAACATTCAAACAAAACCGAAGGTGTTGGAGAAGCCAGACGCACCAACGGGGACCCCAATAGTCATGTACTAGGAAAATCACAAACGGAATCATACTCAGAAACACCCACCAACATCATAATCTAAAACGAAATCTAGTACGCACACAAGAGAGTGTAACAGCAAGGTGCCGCATAGGGTACCAAAAGGCAACACCCCGTGATCTCCGGTTTACAGTAGCCCGATATGGTACTAACTGAGCCTTCACAGATCGAGAAAAAGAAGGAAGAGAAAGAAATAAAAGAATAGTAAACAAAACTGGAAAAAGGAAAACTACACAGATAGTACTTCACTTCAGCAGAAGCCAGAACAAGAACCAATCCCCCACTAAACATCCACCGTCCAGCATTAGGACCTCCTTCTACCGTCAGGAAAGGTTCAAGCCCAACCACTACCAAAACAAAGCACTAACCGCCACCAGAAGAACGTCACTAAACTAAAAAGTAGTCAACACTACCCATACATCACCTCATTCACTCAAAATACCTATACAAGATAAGTGTATACCAAATGGTATACCAAAAATAAAATTCAAGATCAATACCTGAACGAAATGACTTCCAAAACGTAAACCATAACTGAAAATCAAACGATATGGAGTTACTAAAACTCCGTTTAAATTCTAACCTATAATAGGTTACCTATAACTATAAACTAAGTAACTTAAGGTTGATAAAACCTCTCCAAATTACACACCTAAGGTTATATAGAAACCTCATCTTAGGATTACAAAAACCCGTTAAAAAGTCATCAGACTGTACTACAAGCTAAAGGAGTTAAGGTTAACAAACCTTTTCATATAATTCAATAACTGCAAGCTAAAGGAGTTAAGGTTAATAAACCTCCTCGAAATTAAATATTTACAAGTAGATAAATTAAGGTTAGTAAACCCCTATTATACTTACCAGTGAAATATGCTAAATCTTAACCAACGATTGGACGACTTAAAGTTACTAGAACCTTTTCAAATAATCTCCAAAGTATATTGGGTCGTAGCTATTAACTGAAAGACATAAGGTTAATAAACCTATTCATATTAACTGAAGTCCGTTAACGGCAACGAATAACTATATAACTGAAGGTTAATAAACCTTTTCATAGAACACATTGACTACAACTACAAAGTAGGTGATTCAAGGTTCATAAACCTTTCCATATTATCTGGCTCAAAATGGTATAAGCCTCTCTAAAACATTATGTCACCAGACAAAGGAAGCTCTATAGAAACGGAGAAAGAAGGAAGCACACTAGTGCTTTGTTCTAAAAAGAACAGATTCCAACATTACTAGTTCGTTCGTTAAAACAACGATAGAATAGTGCGCCGCACGCACCAAAACGCAAGAAGTTACAAGGAACTGTAACACTAAAATCCCACAAAAGGGCACGGTAGTGGGTCAATATCCCAATAAAACGAAACTCCAAAGAACGACACAAAACGGCACGAACGACGGTAACCCTGAAAGGGAATGATCTGCCCCTAAAAGGACACACTGAACAAGGTGATCTATACAGATTAATAGATCGAGGGTACCTTATAACTGCACAAAGCAAAAAAAAATCTCACAAAGAGCATGGTTCCCAAAAAGAACCGACAGATTGAATGTCAACATAGACCAATAGGACAAAAAGTCCTCAAAGAAGGTAGTCGAAGGATGGTAAAGAAGGAACTACCTCAGCTTTACCAGAGTTTTACTGGAACCCGACATCGGTGAAGGAATTTCTAAAGCGCATCCCACCGCGCTATAATAGACAAAGTCTAAACAAAAGGTCTAAAGAAATATAAAATTCTATAAGGGGGGAAACAGTTTCAAAAAGAAACATCAAATTTAAATTGGTCAACAAAGTGACCCGAAGAACCAGAAGTCCTTAGGAGAAGTGGCCAAAGGATGGTAGGAAAAGGACCACAAATGCTTTACCGGACTCTTACCGGAACCCGACATCGGTGAAGGAATTTCTAGAGCGCATCTCACCGCGCTGTAATAGACAAAGTCTAAAATTCAAAAGAAGTCATAACCCGAAGACTTGTTCTGAAAAGAACACGACCTCAAAACTCGATACGATAACACAAATCTGAACACAAAACTTCTCAAAATTCACAGACCCTAAGTCAAATACTAATATCTCAATAAGACTTTGTGAATGGCCAAACTATACCACCACGCAATTCTCTAGTATGCGCTGAAACTGAACATCATAAGGTCACTAAAACCTTCTCAAACTCTCAAATGTCAAACAAATTCCAACACAGGAACACTCATACTGGATTGTCACGACAAACTGTAACGATACTGAACGGTACATACGAAACACCCTGTATTTCAAAAAGCAAAACGATAATCGTGATGATCAAAATCACCAAACGGTACGGAACAGAGACCAAAATGCCTCCAAAAACGCAGTACTAAACTATACTGCAAAGCGATACTGTAAAGAGACTCTAAGTATCTTCAAAAACGCAATACAAACGGCACTGCAAAACGATACTGTAAAGGGACCAAACAGGTCGCCCAAAAACACAATACGATACAAATCTGTACTGCAAACTGTATCACTAACGATACACAAATCGGTCAATGGTTTGATGCCAACGGTACAAATGAAAACTAAACGACATCACCAAAACCTCACACACTCTAACTTCAAAATGGTTCAATACCACAAGACCTAATAGATCTCAAACAGATTTATAATTTAGCTTTTAGAAAAAGCTCATGGAAGTTCAACGAACTTTAAATGCACAAGGACTCAAAATCCCAACAGATTATTATGTTTTCCGAATATTCAAAATGAAGTAATAACTTCACACAAATTTCTAAATAGACAGAACTGTCAAAATCGGTAAATATATACTGGCCACAATCGGGAAAATTGTCTTACACCCTGCGTGATTTCCGACCAACCTACCAAGAAACACCCAAGGGATAAAATATCCCTGCTATATTCTATGCCAACACAAATCCAAACAAGATTTCCAAGAAGATATTCAGTCACTCAAATAGGAAGAAGGCACTCAACAAATCACGCCATCATTGTTTTATGTAACTCCCACAACTAAAAGGAGGATAAGAACACAACAGTACTGACCTGACAGGACCATGAAGGAAAATTATACCAACAGAGGATTAGTAAATATTATTTTAGAAAGAACTTAAACCCACTCGAAAATGAGTTAAAATTCAGGAACCAAAGATCTTAGAAAATCTTAATATAAAGAGTATTTGATATTTATTAGAATGGCGAATAGACTCCTCTTACGTACTAAAGAAATCATTTATCAGCTTTCAGTGCCACATTTACATTCAATCACGCCGAGTGTATTCACCAAACCAAGAGTAAGGTTAAAACATGTATTTAGAGAAGATGGCAAAAATAAACATGAGAAAGGTCGTAAGTTGAATAAGACCTACATTATTATTTAAGAATTAGAATTTTATTGCTTAGAAAAATCACAATGATTTTCCTTTAAATCTTTGACATGGAAATTACCAACAGGATGTCCATCTAAATCTTGTAAATGATAAACAAGGGGACAAAACTTTGGTAACTTTACAGGGGATATATTTAGGGGCTAACTTCTTAGAGTAGTCTTTAGAAGCATCAGGCAAAGTAAAATTTCGCTTCCAGACTATATCTCCAACAGAAAATTTAAGCGGACGTTTTCGTAAATTATACTGATGGGAATTTTGCTCATAAGCTTTGTGTAATCTGGACTTAACATCCTCATACAATTCGGGAAGCTGGGTTAGCTCACGGGTCCAAAAGAGTTTGTTAGCAATCTCTAAAGGTTTATCGGGGTCAATAGGACTATAAAAATCTCCACTAACTGGAACATGTCGACCAAAGACCATGAAAGAGGGGGAAACTTGAGTCGAATCGTGACTAGCAAGACGTATTGCCTGGGCAATATCGAAAATATGTTTATCCCATTCACGATGAGAGTCTTTAATATATGACGAAATAGCTGTAACAAGAACTCGATTAACTCGTTCTGTAGGGTTAACTTGAAAATGATAGCGGGCATTCAACCAAACATTCTGTATTTTAACGCTATCTAGAAAATCTCGAAATTCTTTAGAAATAAATTGCGACCCATTATCAAACATAACGGTTTGGGGTACGCCAAATATTGAGAAAACTTGTTCCTTCAGGAACTTTATCATAGGCTTGGTAGTGGCCTTACGTAATGGCTGTATTAAGACATACTTAGTAAACCAATCGGGAACAACAAACAAGTACTGATTACCAGACTTACTTCGCGGCAACGGACCTAACAAATCCATACTAATTAACTGAAAAGGAAAGCTAACTTTCTTTTCTTTACCCATAAGGCCTGCACGTGAAACATTCTCACTTTTCTGACTCGCACATATCTTACAATTGCGTACATACTTACTGACAGAATATCTAAGTTTCGGCCAATAATATAATTCGGAAATACGGGATAGAGTTTTCGAAACTCCAAAATGGGCAGCTGTAGGTTCATCATGACATTGTTGCAAAATTTGTTTCCTATTAGCAGTTGGAATTACTAGTTTCCAGTCGGAAATATTAGATTCGAGCGGTAATAAGGAAGGCAAGAACTTATATAGTCGATTATTTTCGACTTTAAAATACGGATATTTTTCAGGAGAAGCTTGGACTAATCCTATCATATTAAGATACCAGTCATCAGGCTCAAGAGTATCGATATTCATTACAGAAATAGATCGGGACAAAGCATCCGGAATAATGTTTAATTTACCTGGGCGGTGCTGTACATCAAAGTCAAATTGGGAAAGACGCATACACCATCTAGCTAAACGACCTGTAGGTTCACGAATATTATGAAGCCACTTAATTGTTGCACAGTCTGTAATAACTGTAAAAGGGGTACCCTCAACATAACCTCTAAAATGTTCTATACCAAAAATAACTCCTAATAGCTCACGCTCAGTAGCTGAATATTTTCTTTCGGTAGAAGTCAAAGTTCGACTTGCATATGCAACTGGATGTTCTGAACCGTCCATAATTTGAAACAATACAATGCCTAAGGCTACGTCACTTGCATCAGTCTGTATGTAAAATTGAGACGAAAAATCTGGCGAAATTAACACAGGAGCGGAACTAATACGCTGCTTAATCTTTTGAAATGATTGCTCAGCTTCGGAAGTCCAATGAATAGGATCTCCTTTCTTTTTACCTTTAATGAGAGCAGTAATGGGGGCGGAAAGTTCAGCATAATCTTTAATAAAACGTCGATAGTAACTAACTAAACCATTCACACGTTTAACTTCAGTAGTATTGCGAGGGGTAGGAAAATTCAAAATAGCTGATACCTTATCTGGATCAGTTCACAAACCTTCTTGATCAATAACAAAACCTAAAAACTTCAAAGAAGAACGACAAAACTGACATTTGTCTAAATTAATCGTAAAACCAGCATCTTTCAGCCTTAATCGTAGAAGATTCAAAATCTTAATATGCTCCTCAAAAGTAAAACACGCAATAATAATATCATCAAGATACACGAAAACTTTCTCATCCAACATAAGTGGACCTAAAACTTTTTCCATGCATTTCTGCATTGTTTGCGGACTGTTCGATAAACCAAAAGGCATTACAGTAAATTCGAATAAACCCTTACCAGGCACACAAAAAGCTGTTGCACAAGAAGATTCCTCTAAAGGGATTTGCCAAAAAGCTTTACGTAAATCTATACTGGACAGAAACTTAGCATTACGAAGTCTATTTAAAATAGCATCTGTATGAGGTAACGGAAAAGCATCTTTTTTGGTTACACTATTTAATTTTCGTGCATCATAACATAATCGTAGTTCATTAGTTTTTTTTAACTAACAACACTGGACTACTCCAAGGACTATTAGACTCACGAATCACTCCAAGTCTCAACATATCATCAACTCCTTTTTAATAAGATGGGTCTGCATAGCAGGCGACAGAAGATATTGTCTTTGCTTAATGGGCTGAACATCCCCTGTATCAATATAATGCTTCAATACATTCGTACATCCTAACTTATCGGAAACTAATTCTTCAAAGGCTGAAATTGTTTTCTTTAGAACTGAATTCTGTTTAGGACAGAGAAGCTTGATCTATAATTTTCGTAGCTTCCATGGAGGAAATATGGTTTATGGAATTCTTGACTGAAGAAATGGTATTTACGGAGGGATCTACTGCAAAGTCATACGCTCTTTCATACATATTTAAATTTATCTTAAATAGGTGACCAAAATCCACTCCTAAAATAAAAGCTTGGGTAATGGAAAGAAATAACAAACATTTGATATGTTTCGTAACCTTATCTAAAGTAGTCGGTAAAATAATTTCGCCCTCACAAGGTTGAATGGCACCATCAGCTGTAGTAACACGAGCAGCTGTTAATTTTCTTTGAAAAGGAATTTTGTTTACCTTCAGAAACTGTAAACCAGAAGAACCTATGATAGTGTTTGATGCACCACTATCTAACAAACAAATAACTGGAAATCGTTGAATCCTAATGAGTATAAAAGGACGATTATCATACGGCATTTTAACACAAACGGGTGCAATTATTTTGGGGGACATAAAAGATTTTACTTTATCTAACCAAGACTTCCATTCTTCTGAAGAAGACGAGAAATTACATTTTGTTGTTTGTTTGGATTGAGAAATTAATTTGCACGCGAACGTGAATTGGGTTGTGGAGTTTTTGTCTTCGGTACCGTCCCGGTTGAACGATTCATTACTACTTGATCCGCAACGATACCTCCCTTGGCGTTTTTTGGATTGCAAACAATACAAGAATTGGAGTATACACCTACCTTACCGCACCTATAACAAAATGTACGTCGTTTTTCGGAACACTGTCTATGTAAGTGCCCAGACTGACCGCAGTTGAAACAGGATTTATCTGTACTGGATAATTCAGAAATATTAATTTTATTTTCCGTAGGTTTTCTTGCCTGACAGTCATTTAATGAAAGACACGCTAAATCTGGTTCTAACAACCCATTACGCTTGGAAGGTGGTGGATGATACCTTTCCGATCTTATTTTTAATTCTTGAATTTTCCTACAAAAATCCTTTACGATAAGGACTTTATGTCCTGCAAACCTATACGCTCTGCAAAATAAGGATTTAAATTCCTAACTATCTGTTCTACCCTTTCAAGTTCGGTTTTAGGATGTTTTAATCTTCTAAACAAAGCCTCCATTGACATTATGTATAACGAAACGTTTTCATTAAGACCCTGCGTTCGATTTTTAATCTCATCTAACAGATCTAACTGATAATCGATAGGTAAAAAGTCTCTCTTTAGACATTTAACTAACTCATTCCAATTACTAACTTCATTCTTAATACCTCTATACCATAATAAAGCCGGACCCGAAAATAAATCTATAGCTGAAACAAATAAGTCTTGTTTCGAAATTCGACGAGCCTCACATAAATCATTAATTTTTTCTAAAAATGCCATAACACTATCGCGTCCCGTCTGGCCAGAGTATTTCAAGTTCCATTTAAAAACAGGTACAGGCTTAACCGTTGGCTGTACTTGTAAAGAATTCTCTAAAAACGACGCATTCGCATCACTAAGTTTAGTTTCATTATTTTTCGTCCGAAATTCGATCAATAAACCCTGTAAAACTAACAATTGTGCTTCAAACTCATCTTTAACAACAGTTTGCTCATCCCCACTTACTTCTAATAAGTTTATGCGGTTCTCTAAATGCAAAAGCCTAGAATAAACTACATCACCCGAATCCTCCGTTAGTTCCTCAGAATTCCCAAATATTTTTTCAATATCAACAAATGATTCTTTAATCTGTGCTACATTGGTTTTGAAATAATATGGTTGTTTGCGTGAAACCGACTTTAACGTTTTTTCTTTGGCTAAACTGCCTCTCAAAAGTGCACGACGTTGCAAATAGTTACTTACAGGCTTTAGGCCTCTACAGAGAATCTCAAACTTCAATTCATCACCTTTCAAATGGTTAACTTCCATTTTGACAAAATACCGTAACAATAAAATTTACTTTTCGCCACAAATAAGCGATAACTGTAATTAGGCTTTCCAATTTCTTTACAGAAATCCTACAATATTATTGATTCCAATACAAGAATCCTTATCTGAAAACATAATACACAAACACCTAAAATCCTAGATCAACCAATATCTCAAACCTTTTCTTAACTGTGGAAACAATATTTTATTCGGGCCACACGTTGGCAAAGCCAGTGCAACATTCTAAAATCTAGGCCCACGTTGGACCGTCAGTGAAACTTACATAATTTTCTGCACAAAAGTACGACAACAAAAAGGCCCCGCGATTGGGCGCCAGTGAAACATCCATAAAAAATCACACACGAAACTATAAAAATGCTTTATACTTACTGTTACTAAAAACTCAAATGTCTGCCACAGCTTGAGATTTAAACTCTCTCTTACAAATTAATTAGTCAAGTCGTAGGTATTGGTTCCACAGCTGTATAAATTGTGAAAAGGAATAGATAAAGGTTCAAACACAAATACAAACTTAAAAGGGCGCCATCTGGTTATGAAGCTTAAGTTATTAATTATAAATAACCAATCAAAGATGTAAATTGAATAAGCATTAAAAATGATTAAATTCATTAACCAGAAAATGAATAAAATATTTAGTTGAATCAAAAAATTTTGTTAATTTAAAATTTTTTAAGTAAAATGAAGCAGAGCATTCATAACTAATATGGTTCCGTTTTCTAGATCCTTAGTTTTGAATTAATAACATTTATTTAATCAGAAAAATGGTAACGACATAACTTTGCATATATATAAGAAATAAAACACACCTCATACATTTATTACAATTCCAATCTAAGTTCATTAGATTATAACTAAACCAGAATAAATCAATAAAAATTCATCTAGAACTTTTCATTAGATAACGGAAATAACCAAAATGTTTATTGGATCGACCACAAAAATTGTTCAAACACATTAATTCAAATATTAAAATTTGTATTGACTGGTCTTTTTCTGGACAAAATTTATAAACAAATATCTAAATGAGATTAGGCAAATTAAATCAATTCGACAGTATCAATATAAATGATTTGTAATTAAATTAAAGTTTAAAGATTTTTTTAATAACGAAGAGAGCTCTCCCCTAAGAAAAAATTCTTAACTGTGAGATTCTTAATTAACTGAATTATAAACAAATCCTTAAAACTACAGTACCTTGAATATTATCCATCAAATTCGTGGAATTCCATACATATAGTCCAGTAGAATTTGGAAATTCGGTCTTTCATTTGGGGAAATTGTCGTTGAACTCGGCGTTGTATTGAAGTGTTGATTCTCCGTACCAAAAATGCGATAATATTTAGTTATTGTCATTCGCCCATATGATTTCATGAACAAACGGGGTTTTCATTTGGAAAATAACGATAATGTTTCAGAAACTTAGGTTGTTTTTAATCACGTGTAGCACCAAATGCGTTTAAATTCTTTAAGCGGGGTTTTAATTTATAAAAGCACTAGAGTCGATCGTTAAATTCGAGATCGCTTTATATGGTTTTGCTTTAAAAAAACTGCACTGGTCTTAAACCCAAACGAAGCAAAATAATTGTTTGTTGTTTTATAGTTCTTCACTATAGCGTGAAACACATTTATTTACCCGCGTTACAAAATTATAAAAATTCTTCTAACACGAATTAACGAGACGGAAATTCTTTTAAAACTTGCACTCTACACAAAATAGCATTAAAACTGTACTGTACTGTATTTAGGATTATCTTTCAAATCTCATAGCACTTAAGCTAAACGGCATCTTTAACACAATATCGACCGCATGCAATCAGGGTGCAGTGTCGAGTCTCTAACACAATGTCGACCGCATGCAATCAGGGTGCAGTGGCGAGTCTCTCGTGTCAAAACCGGCGAAGGCTTTTTATGAACTCGGATCCCGTAGTTACACGTGGATACATCTGTTTTTATGCGGCAAGGGCGCTTTTATTTGGCCTTCTATAGGATTCTCGACTTTAAGTGTAAAAAGTAGCACTTAAAATTGCGCGCCAAACTAGTGTGGAATGCTACAGCATCTGCCTTGTAGACAAGATTCCTACGCTATAAACAGACTTAAAATTTAAAACGCAATTTACGAACAAAGGAAACTTCATTTTCGAGTCCTGTATACTCAGAATGTTAACAAAATATTTCTATAAAATTGATGATCAAGTACTTCTCACAGTTTCTTAGCAAGGTCTCTCTCTAAAATAATTGATATTATTTTAAAATGCAATTTAGCAGGATACGAAAAGACATCATTATGACGCTACATTCTTTAATTACAGCAAATATGAAACAATCTTTTCTTAAAAGTGCTTTCAGTAGGAATTATTTACATGATGAAATGCTGATTTAAACAAAACGAAGCCCACAGGACCGAACTTAAGATTTTAAATAAGAATAAATGCTAAATTCTGCGTACAAAATGCTGTTGGAAAATGTACCCGTTACAGTCATAAAAAAAGTGTAATATTAGGAATTGCTGATAGAGCTATAAAATTAACCAGCCCAAAATTCCGAATAGATACCATCAATAAAGCCAAACAAATCCTAATAAAAAATAAATATCCAACTAACCTAATTAACAAAATTTTTAAACAACAAATTAATAAATTTTACAATCCCTCACAATATACTTCCAATAAAAACAATACAACAAAAAATAACTACATTACAATTCCATACATACAAAATCTTTCAGAAAATCTTAACAAAATTCTTAACAAACATAATATAAAAGTAGCTCATAAAAACACAAATAACTTAAAATATTTATATACAAGACTTAAATCAAAAACACCAAAAGAAAAACTCTCACACTGTGTATATGAACTTAAATGCTTACAATGCCCTGACGCAAGATACATAGGACAAACCTCACAAAATATTAAAGAACGACTAAAAGGTCATAAATATGCAAAAAACCCTACAGCATTAAAAAAACATGAAAATGAATTTGGCCACAAATTTAATTTATAATAAGTTTAAAATTTTAAAACAAGAACAAAATGAAAAAAGTCGAACATTCTTAGAAATGATTGAAATTAAGAAAGCAGGAACAAACTCAATAAATTCAAGATGTGATATTGAAAAGCTATCACAAATATATAACCTCATACTATAAATTATATTAAAATAACAATAATAAAATAAAACAAATAAATAATAAATAAATCTATTATAATTCACAAAATCATTTGTCATCTCTAATTCTATATATAGGCAACCCATTATACACAAGTAGTATATAACTATGAAACATAGATGGATACCATTTTACCTATAATAATCAACTGATAAAGATAATAAAAACATATTTTATTTAACCAAACCATTTTGTTTCGTTTTAATGTATACTTGTTTACACACATAAAATTTTATTAACAAACCACATTTTACAGTAAAACAATTAAGTTAAAATTAAAAATTATAAACATTCAACAAGTAAACTACATATGGTTCATGCATTTTACATCATGCATTTTGATATAAATAACAAAAAACGACATATAATTAACCAAAAAGAGGAAAATGCTATAGTAAGTTAGAATAAAGTTCTCACAAAAAGTTTTTAATCAATTTTAACTTTTAATATTTTTAGAATTATCACCACATAATGTATTTTGAAAAAGACGGAATGTCGAAACACGTGTAAATACAATATTTTAATTAATTACTTATTTTATTATTGCTGAAAACCCAAGAGAAAGAAAAAACAATTATATATATATATATATATATATATATATATATATATATATATATATATATATATATATATATATATATATATATATATATATATATATATATATATATATATATATATATATATATATATATATATATATATATATATATATATATATATATATATATATATATATATATATATATATATATATATATATATATATATATATATATATATATACAGGGTTATGATAATGTAATGCACAAAATTCATAAAACGTACAACGATCACTTTGGAACAAAATGCAAAAACACGTCAAATGTTTTTTTTTATTCCGCATCTTTTGACATAAGTTACAAAAATAACACGTCAAATTTGTCAAAGTTATGACGTCATTAACATATTTTTTTAATGGGAAGCTAAGATTTTTATTACATTATTGGAGAAAGCTTGTTTTGTTACACTAGGGAACAATAGTTGCAGTAGGGCTCACATAAGAAAAAAAAACGAGAAAATGAATAAAAAACGAAATAAACGTAAGTTTCATAATAATCGTTGTACGTTTTATGAATTTTGTGCATTACATTATCATAACCCTGTATATATATATATATATATATATATATATATATATATAAATGTAAAAATTAGCTGTGCGCAGTTTGACACCCATTCCTGATTCGTGTATAAAATCGTAGTTCGAGCGTTTGTCACACGCAGCGCTAATAGCGCGGGATTTGTATACATTTGTATACAAATTTATGGCATAGGTTTACCCTGCGTCCGCATATTTAACAAGAATTGTGTTGGTAACACTGATTCCTTTGTGGCTAGACAGTGACGTCATTTCAACGGGACTTCACTTTATGCATTGTATTTCTGAGTAAAGATTGCGTCATTTAAGGTGACAAAAATTCGTACATATTATATTTTGTTAAAGCTATTTAAGAAACACTTTTAATACGTTTCATTTATGCGTCATGTAAATTTCGTTTAAACAGGTTTTAATTGCTCCTACAAATGGGCGATAATTTTAATAAAATCGTAAGATTTAATAAGATTTAATTCAAAGCTCTATTGATTTAAGTGAAACAAACGTAACCATTATTATATTATCATTCAGTATTTAATCAATCACTGATGCTGTTAGCTAGTAATAAATCTGGCTGTTTAATCTTATCCCATATTATATTTTAAAATTTTTAAAACTCATATGTTTGTGAGGCAGACAGTGACATCATTTCAAACGGGACTTCTTATGCATTAAAATATTGAAATTAAATAACTTTTACAACTTCTTGTTAGATGACATACAAACTTGAGATTTGGCACAATTATAGGAATTGGGATTCTTGTAAGTAGGAAAATAAAAAAATATATTTATGTCAACCCTCGCACCCCCTGTTAGGAGTTGTAAAACTTCTAGATGACTTAGAAACTTGAAATTTGGTGTAATTATAGGATTTAAGATTATTATAAAGAAAAATATAAAAAAAATGTTATGACCCCTGCACCCCGTTCTGGGGTTGCAAAACTTCTAGATGACATACAAACTTGAAATTTGGTATAGCGATGGAATTTAGGACTCTCCTAAAGAAAAATTTAAAAAAATTATTAAATCAACCCCCATATTCCATTTGGGGGTTGTAAAACTTCTAGATGACATACAAACTTGAAATTTGGTATAGCGATGGAATTTAGGACTCTCCTAAAGAAAAATTTAAAAAAATTATTAAATCAACCCCCATATTCCATTTGGGGGTTGTAAGACTTCTAGATGACATACAAACTTGAAATTTGGTATAGTGATAGGATTTAATACTCTCGTAAAGAAAAACATAAAAAATTTTATTAAGTCAACCCCCGCACTTTATTTGGGGGTTGTAATACTTCTAGATCACACACAAACTTGAAATTTGGTATATTTATAGGGTTTAGGATTCTAGTAAATAAAAATTTAAAAAAATGTTATTATGTCAACCCCGCATCACCTTTTAGGGTTGTAAAACTTCTAGATGACATACAAACTTGAAATTTGGTATAGCGATGGAATTTAGGACTCTCCTAAAGAAAAATTTAAAAAAATTATTAAATCAACCCCCATATTCCATTTGGGGGTTGTAAAACTTCTAGATGACATACAAACTTGAAATTTGGTATAGTGATAGGGTTTAAGACTCTCGTAAAGAAAAACATAAATATTTTATTAAGTCAACCCCCGCACTTTATTTGGGGGTTGTAATACTTCTAGATCACACACAAACTTGAAATTTGGTATATTTATAGGGTTTAGGATTCTAGTAAATAAAAATTAAAAAAAATGTTATTATGTCAACCCCGCATCCCCTTTTAGGGTTGTAAAACTTCTAGATGACATACAAACTTGAAATTTGGTATAGCGATAAAATTTAGAACTCTCCTAAAGAAAAATTTAAAAAAATTATTAAATCAACCCCCGTATTCCATTTGGGGGTTGTAAAACGTCTAGATGACATAAAAACTTGGAATTTGGTTTAGTTATAGGGTTTAGAGTTCTCGTAAAGAAGAATATAAAAAATTGTTATTATGTTAACCCTCCGCTACCCCTTTAGGGGTTGTAAAACGGGACTTCACTTTATGTATTTAAGTAATAAAATTCAATAGTCTATATAACTTCCGA
Source organism: Agrypnus murinus (assembly GCA_929113105.1). Classification (NCBI taxonomy): domain Eukaryota; kingdom Metazoa; phylum Arthropoda; class Insecta; order Coleoptera; family Elateridae; genus Agrypnus; species Agrypnus murinus. The sequence goes on from OV816023.1 coordinate 48,407,534, forward strand.
ATTTCTAAAGTACATACAAACTTGAAATTTGGTATATTTACAGAGTTTCGGATTCTCGTCTAGCGAAAAATTAAAAAAACGTTAAAAAAACCCATATTTATATTTTCAAAATTTTGTTCTGTTTTGGGTAGCAGCCACCTCTTAGAATTTCTACATACGGGAAAAATAGTAAACAATCTTTGTTGCGTTTCATTTTCGAACGGGTGCCGTGAAAGAACATAAAAAGTCACCTATTTTATAGATTTTGCGAAGTTCAGGGTCTAAGGGGGTAGCAACCAACCCTTAGAATTTTGAAATACGGGAAAAATAGTAAATAATCTTTGTTGCGGTTCATATTTGAATGGGTGACGTGAAAGAACATAAAAAGTTACATACTTTACGGATTTTGCGACATTATAACTGGCCAATATAACTAGAAACCTGGTAATGATGGGTAGCTGTAATGATTTACATATCTTCTTTATCAACAGGTGGTCGCTTCCTGCTAGTTTTCGAGTAGATTTTTTCCATTTTTAGTACTCCCGTTCTACTCACATTAGATTAAAAATACGGAACAAACAAAACAACACTTTTTTTGGTTGTGACGTATTTTTAACGTAATGTGAGTACAGTGGGGCTCTTCAAATTTAAAATTCGATTTTTTCGAAAACTAGCAGGAAGCGACCACATATTGATACGGAAAATATGTTGTAAATCATTACAGCTACCTACCATTAGCAGATGTCTAGTTATATTAGTTACACCCTGTATAGATATATTCAGTGTCCGGCAAAAAGTATGCACCATATGGGAAGCTTTTTTATTTTTAATTTCTGGAAAAAGTATATTGGTGATAAAAGTTTCTATACTTCTTCTAAAACAGTAGAAAATGTTAAAAAATGATAGAGGGCATTTCTAAAACAGGTAATTATCTTTATCTACGACCACTATAGAACATTACACATTTAGCACAGTCTATTAACCAGGAAAATTACTCATTGCTCACCATTTCTAAAGTAAACAGAGATGACCGTGGAAAACGATAT